>CM019183.2:22883417-24282614 GCA_009739505.2 Apolygus lucorum
TTTTAAAAAATCAGCTCTGTGTTTTAATTTAGTTTATCAATTTAAATCTAGATAATCTGGTAACACCTTGTGACAGCTGTAGGATTCCCAAGAGGTTTCCGGCGACACTAGTGACACCATGGTCCAATTAGGGTAAATGGAGAACAAATGTCACAATTCGTAGAAATCAATTGGAATCGATTATTTTTTATTGAAATATTTTGTAAGATTTGTTGGTAATCTACATCTGCTCGGAATTTATATTTATTCAGGTCCTCAATTTCGAACGTTGAATTCTGGCTCGTTTTGCTAATAATAAAAATTATTTGCCTCAAACTACCATCTGAATTTTAGTGGAATTGGGTTCTTAGGGTCTGGGCACCAGTAACAGACAGTCAAATATGTCATTAATCTGATAATATGCAATTTTTGTTAGTGTTTAGGTGCACCTAATGATTCAGGTGCCTGATATAATACTATTATGTGCAGTCTGACTGATACTGTGGATACTCAGACCTGTCTGTCTTTTTGTTACTTGAAGTCGAACCTTTATGTTCACTAAATTATTGAGTGATTAAAGATAAAATCAACTAATTTAGAGGAATAGAAGCAGGCAAACGGTGGAAGTAGTGTTGTTGCACGACACAAAAATAGTTGGAAAATTCTGAATACATTACAAATTTCGGGAGGTTGAGTTAACCTGAAAGTAATCCTTAAACATGTGACTAGTGACGTTACCCTATAAAGTTAGAAACATTGTTGATTGAGGGAAATTGTTCAAAAAAATTTAATTTTATCAGCGTAAAACTGATTGCGTATCTACAGATCGACAGACAGAAACGGAATCCTGTAGACCGAAGGTCTGAAGCCGTTGAGAACTGGGTTCTACAACCAGCGGATACAATCACGCAAGACGTAGCAGTCGTGCAGGAGCGCTAGCCGAGTTGAATCTCCCTCCATCACTGGTTCATATCTCAGTTCTCATGTTACGATTTTAAAATTAAAATCGAATATGAAGTCGTCGTATACTAACAGCGCTTGTTTACTTTTCTCCACTCCAAACGAGTTCTAGCATTCAATTGGTAGTTTTTCATCCGCATCTTAACATTTCCGTGTTTCTCAATGATTTGTAAGAATGCAAACAGACATCTTCCTCATAATGAGTCGCTGCGATGTTCCCAATAAAAAATAGCACCATTACCAAAGACACAACCTCTTCGAAAAATTGCATACAGTTCAAGAACAACATCAGCAAAATGAAGGAGAAGAGGGAAATTCACCAAAGCAAACACCCGAACAAGATTTCAACGACTCAAACTACTAAACAAAGAGCGTTTTAGCCGGGAAAGAATAAATGAAAAACAGTTAAAAATTTCTAAAAATTTTAGGTATGAAAAATGAAGTAGGAACTTATAGAAACGTAATAGGCACCGTCGTTTCTATATGGTTTGCACCGTAAGAGTGGTTCTTTCCAGACGTCAAAGCTCAAAATTGTCAGAATTTGTTTTCAAAATTTATAAACAGGGATGGATTATGACAGAGTTGCTTTGAAGCTGATTTGTGATTCGATGGAGCGATTACTTTCGTTCTCTCGAATCGCGACTCAGGGATTGCTCCTCAGTCTTAACCCAGACTGTTATCCTGTAGAAATACCTACTTTCATACGGGCACCAGATCATTTTCCTTACCCTCGTGGTTCAAATCCGAAGACCCAATTAGTAATATTTATAGATACTTACCCCCCACCCTATACATCATTGCTTATACGATGATATATCCTATCTATATGTATATATGTCTATCCGATCTATATATCAGTGTGATATATGTATCTATTCATCTCCTCTTGTCCTTGGGTCCTCCATCGAGGAGTTGGTGTGTAGAATATATCTCCATCAGGTTGTTCTCTTTAATTGTCTGAATCTCCCAGAACACAGGCTGAAGGTGGCCGCGGCGGAGAGTGGGTCGTAGATACAGAAGACTCCAGGAGTCGTTAAATTTCATAGAAGTATTCATTTCAAAACCCTACTCCTTTGATCGGTGGGAAGCATCTTAGTAAGCTACCAGTTGACATCGATAATTCAACTACTCATAATCTATGTTGCTTCATAACGAAGCATAAACTGAAGAAATATTTATTTGCACAAAGCATACATGAACGAATGCCAGTTATACTTTTATTTTTTTACCTCTTCCTATGTTGAATACAGATTTGATGGAAGAACTGGAGACCATACTGTACACCCAGGTATCTCGTGAATCAAAATAATCCTTACTACAACGCAGCAATTCAAGGCTTCAATTGGCTATTTGTGTACTCATTTGTTGTAGTTTGCTGCTCGTCCACGCTTGGAGAGTCATATATTGAGTAACTGGTTTGGCATGAATGAGCTTCCATAGTCACTCTTTTACCTTTCGACCCTTTGGAAGTACTCTTCTGGGAGGATTTCCCGGTGGAGCCTGTTTTCCTGGTGGTTGAATCATCGTTGAGACACTCATCGCAGTAACAAGTACCTTCAGTTTTCTGACAGTAAGCCTTTCTCGTCAAAAACTGTATCAATATGGCTAAGAATATGAAAAAAATGACGATTGCTTCGATGAGCAGCGATTTGGGTTCTGTGGCTTTCTTGACGTAGAATGTGTACCACTTCTCGTCTAAATCTATGGGGATTCCACGGGATACATTTCTGGGTTTCATTTTCTGTTTGAAATGAGCAGTTGACGTGAGACCTCTCTGATTCATCGTCTCCACTACTCTCATGATTCCTCCAAACCCAGGAAAAAATCTGTCAGTATCTTGCAGGTGGGGTAGGACGATGCTCATAATCCACCGATGTAGCCTTTGATTGAAGAAAATAATGTCTTCGTTGGTGAATTGCGGATGTGACAAACATCTCATAGCCAATACGTAATATTTTGGAACGATGTTTACGGAGCAGGACGTTAGTAAGCTGAATAACGCATGTTCTTTGAAAGGGACTACAATTGCATTCGGATAAGAGTTATCATCCAGAAACGGCAGCTGTATTTTGGGTGCTTCCGGGATGCAATTTGTTTTGTTGCCTTTCGAAGTCCCTTCTCCCTCCTCTATCTGAGGCTGCAAGTCGCTAGCAATGACGAAATTGTCGCAAGACTGATCCTGCAAACATAAATTCAAAGTAAGCGCCTGCACTCTGGTGGGAATTTTGTCCATATCGCACGGATCCGCCCAGAACCCACCGTTCGTCCTGAGATAGTTCATCATTCTACGTAACACAATGTGAAGCTCATTCGCAATATTGAATTCAACTTTACCCGCATAAAAAGCTTCGTTGAGTACAGGAATAGTAAAGGCATACAAGTAACCTCCAATGGCGTCGTACATTGCCCGTTTCATGTAGGAGTACTCTTTTTCGTCCCTGGTCTTCATTTTCATGATGATTTCAGCTTTGCTTATGTATTCTAATAATGATCCAAAGTCTCTTACTACTTTCTTTGGGATCAGGTCCTGCATCACTCTCCGTGCTACCAGCACCTGCAAACGTCGAAGAACGGATAATAATTTTGTGATACTGCGCTATTCCAGTGATAACTACTTGTAGGCATAATACTTGTACCTACAAGTGAGCTTTATGCTGAATAACTTAGTGAAGGGGACGGTCATTGTAGTAGGATACATCGGACTTAGCTCTTAATGCCCTGGTTGTAGAAGTGTTCTAAGGGAGCCTCCCAGTACTAGACGGACATCGTCCACCATATAAAGTGAATACGTCTGGTCACACAAATCTAATAAATTCCTTATAAAGTGCTCACCTGGATTGTCTCTACGTCGAAACAAGGCCGTTGATAATCTTCAGCGGAAAAAAGAACGGTTTTTACGTTGACTGAAGTAGATAGAAGAGTGACAGTAGCTGCCTGCCTGTGGTGTTGAAGGCAGTCAACGCTCATCATTGCCCCAGTGATGATGACAAAGATCTGATAGTTGCTCATTTTCTCAGCCTATTATTTTTTGAAGATGACAACGTATTTGCCAACGAAAATAAACTATATCAGTCACTATCAAAGCTGCTAACCGAAGTCATGAAAACCACATTTTATTTGTTTCCTCTCATTTTTTAATTATTTGTTCACTATAGAAACTTATGGGTGTGGAATGCTTACGCGATAACCAGAGAAACCAGGGCGTTTGACTCATATTTTTTCTGTACAAAACCTGTATTGGTAACGTCATCATGTAGCGGAAAATGATACCTACCACCAATGATGACTTACTGAAAATGATTGATGAATTTCAATTCAATGCACTTTCAATCCAAAATTTAAAAGAATGAAATCACCAAGAAAATTTCCTGCTGACATTTATTGTAAATAAGTTACTTATTGCAACTGATATTACTATTAAATAAATTCATCATGTGGTAACTAATTTGATTATTGACAAGGTTTCCGTTGATTCGACGATGGTATTATACCGTGTCATTTAATTAATGTGCTATCTTCATGTGTGAATAAAGGAACTGAGAAGCTATAGGAGAGGTGGTTTGGGGACAGTTAATACCATTTCGAAAGGGATGTCGAGAGAGAAAGGTTGTACTTATCACATGTTGAGCGACCAGGGCAAGAAGCCTGATATCATAGCCGTAAAGCTCGAAGGGTCTGGCATAATCCTGGACAATGGCAGCCGGAACAAGGAGAAGACCTGGCGGGATAAAAAATAATCAAAATATAACAGAAGAGATCTAAGGCAAAAAATATCCGATCTAGAAGGAGTGGCGGCTAGTAACACATGGTCATGGCCGCAACCTTCTCATGGCGCGGTGTATGGTGTGGATGGAGTGCCATGGAGTTAATCGAGCAGGGAATCTCGGCGGGAGTGCTCCGTGGCAACACTACCCGCGTCCCCCGGGGCTTTTTTCGAGTGATCCATGAACAGGTGGTAAATTTAATGAGGCACTTCCTTACATTTATCTTTTCCACCACAAGGTTCCTCAACTTCTCAAATTCCTAGAGCCAACAACGGGTAGTACTGGAGACCTCCGCATTATATTCATTAATTAGGTAATTTAGTTTATTTTATCTTTCAGGAGTGCCCCCTCTGCCATTCAAGGAACCGATTAAAACAACCACATATCAAGTTCCTCTACATGGAAAAGCGACTCTCAAATACTTACTTGTATTTTGAACTTCCCCAAAGATTATTAAGTTAATAAGTTTCAAGACAATTAATAAGTTTCAAGACGACGACAAAAGGAGACGATATCAATTTTATTGACTACACTCAACAAGTCAGAATTTAGAGATCAACAAGTTGTGAAAATTACATAAATTTTAGTGTCAACAACTTTAAAGGTGTTTGCCACACCTTACTACTAAAGGTTTTATCACCTCTTCTCTACTTACCGTAACGCCATATTTTATTTCATGCAGATGTAAACTTGTGAATGTGAGAACAGGTGAGGTACCTACCTCCGTTTATCAAGATTACCAACAAAAAAGAGGCAGGAAAAGCCCAGTTACATCTTCTGAACTGCCTACACAATAATCCGCTGGATGACGGTAAATCACGCTTAAATTCACAAAACAACGGCAGGAAAACCTCTGAAGGGTTCGCGTAATCTCGTGATATACGCCCGGAAAAATTTTTCAATTTTACTATTTCCTCATCGAGGAAAAGGGGATTTCGGAGTATTTAGAAGTGATGCATATCCCTGACTAGAGGTATGGGAAGGGGGAAGCGCTATTGTTGAAGCTTAGCCCTCAGTAAGCTCTCCAGGGAACCTGCGATATCGCTGTCTGGGCCGCAGGTCGCATTATGTCGGCGTCTGTTGAGGGTATATAGCAGTTATCGAGGTAGCAACTTAATCCCGGATTAAATTTCCATCCCTCCGACGAAGAATAAAACAGAGTATGGAAAGCAACACCTATCATTGTCGCCGGAGGATACTGAAATATGCCTATCTTATACGAGTTTGAGGTGGAAAATATCAAGTCAGGTGAAATTTTAAAATCGTTGTCGAGCGATTTGTTTTGTAGGGGCTAATCTTAGTTTATATCAAACTCTTTTTTGGGGTTTCCTGGTCAGATAATCGCAGTTGGGCTATACAGCTTACTAACATGGAATTACAAGATGACATAATTTTGACAACAACACAAATAAGAAGTCATTCTCAATTAGGTTGACCACTTTTTTCCTCTTCACTGTTGGAGTGATTATTTTAAATTCTTGCGATCTGTGAGTCAACCCTGGAGTGCCAACACTCAGATACTACCCTTTTAATACAAACACTACGTCGAATTGACGTACATGAGCGAAAAAAATATATGTAGGTATACTAATTGAAAGAGAAGTTCACGGGAAAATGAATCTAAATTGAAAAAAAATTAATGAAAAATAATCCTTCAGTCGCATTAATGCTACAACATTGACAAATATGAATATGATTGATGAGGGAGCTATATGCTACACCCACTTGGTAGAATACCCTCTCATCACCTGACTGTACTAAATCCCTCATATTGTTTAGGCTATTTGCGGTTCAGACGACCTCCTATTCTATTGCCTATCCAATCGTGTTATGTGTGAGGGGAAGCTATGTGCTACAAACACTCGATGTCTACTCTCCACACCTAATTGTACTATATCCCTCATAATTGGAAGGGCACTATGTAGTTCTGACGACCTCCTATCCCTTTACCTACCCAACTATATTATGGATGACGAGGAAGCTAAGTGCTACACACACTTGGTAGAATACCCTCACATCACCTAACTGTACTATATCCCTCATATTTTAGTTGACTTCCAACTACATCCGTCAAGTCTTCATCCGTCAATATTCATTTAGTCTACAACATCCTAACTCAAAAATATCCTTTCTGTATGTATGTTGCCTGTATCAACTTGAAAGATTCATGCTGTGAATTCAATAGCCCGTCCAAATGGTTCAGAATCCTTATTGCTAATAAGGCGTAACAATGACGTAGGACAACTGAATACTTATAACCAATATGCTTCAAAGTGATGTTCAGGGACCGAGTGCTCATTGCCAACTACACGCCAATTCGATGGACTAGGCTTTACATAAATGAGCGTCGTTAGCTGATAACAAGAAGGGTGCGTCCGTCTTCACTGGCACCTCACTGAATACTAAACCTATAAAGCACTCCCGGGTTGCAAGGCTTCCGCAGCGACCCCATGAGGCAGGATAGTGAATTAAAAAATGGTTTTCGTCGCGGCAACGTAGTATTGGCACTCAAGGGTTAACCTACAAAAATCATTTCAATCTCACCAAGATTGGACCGAGATTTTGTATGGACAGTCAAGAAAGGAATAAGATTCTTCAGAAAACTCTGATCGCAAAGTGCGTATGAAAAATTTGATTTTGAAAAACCCAGATCCTTCGATTTTTTCTCAAATGCTGCAAAAATATGTAGGTACATATAATATGTTTTCAAAAAAAAGGAGAAATAATCAAGTATGTTTTTGTTCCATTTTGAACGAAATTTTACAATTAATAGATGTAGAGAAACGCATACCTGGAGGATTTCGCATTTGCGCATGCTCAGCGGCTGCTAAAGAGCAGGGAGCGGTGCAATTCATTGGATACCTTTGCGGCGAGTTCACATAGGTCGACTGATACACTAAACCCACAGCGGACCTGTCCACCAGTGGGCAGGTAGAAGGGCCGCTAATGTTGTTGATCGGTGCAATTTGATATTAAACTAAAGAAAATGTAAATCTAGGAAAAAATACAAGTAAGTACAAGTTTCAACCAAGATAATTATGTTCTTGAAAAACAAAAACCAACTTTGGTTTATTATTTTCATTACCGTAAAACCGTCAAACTTTACCTCAAGATTTACTCCAAAACATTTCCAAATACAATTTCTCCCACTCGAAATGGGTTAAATTGATTTTTTTAAATAAGTGAATTGATCTTCAGGGCTTTTGGAACATTTTGAGTGGTCGAGCTCATTGATCAGGTAATTGTAACCCCCCTATTTAATTGTTTAAATGTTGGAGTACAGTTACCTACGAGTGCGTCTATCTTTACTCCACTCTGAAAAACTCACGGTTATCGCTACAGAAACGGGCAGTGGTGCAATGTTACTAGTCGGGATTGAATTCATTACCCCAGAAATACTTGATAATATCAAGTATTTATGATATTATTATAAAATACATTCTGAAAAATTGAACTTTTTAGCTTGAAAAATACAAGTTATACCTAAGATAAATAAAAATTCCAATGATCATTTATTTCAACGAATTTGCTTGAAATGCAATATTTCTGGTTAAGAGATCTCAATTTCAGTCTTCCAGTACAGACAGACTTATGTAGGTAATCGAGCAAAACTTTCTACAAGTAAAGAAATATTAAAGGACAATAAACGATAAACGAATGACTTAACAAAATCACAAAAAAAGTCAGTTTCACATTCGATAACTTTCAAATGAATTGCAATGGTAAATTTCAAAGTTAACCCACGAGTAAATAATATTGTAAATCACAACTTTTGAGACCAAAGCACGTTTATGTTCATGTCATTGTTGTCAAGTTTCGGTAGGGGCGCGTACCAAGCTTTTTCTCATTTCTTCTCCCCATCTCTAACTTCTGACATGAGATACACTAGAAACCTTACATTCAACACTGCGAAAATTATAAAACTCAAATATTTTTCGAGATTAAATAAGAAAAATATGAGTGAGGCTACCTTTATCCCAACCTTTATAGTGGAGTAAAGATACCCGGTTTGAGGAGTAAAGTTACCATCAAATTTTTGGTAAACAAAGGCATAACTAAGAAAACACTTTTTTGAGAATTTGATTATTGTATTTTGTTCAAAATAAGATATTGAAAGTGATATGATGAGGGCTTGCCTGGTAAATCCACTCCAAACACCTGATATGGAAGAAATTTTGGATCACGAGAAACGGGACAAAAACAGCTGAACAGGAAACTATGACTGATAACAGCTGATAACATGGATAAAGGCGCCATCACAAGCCGCATCGATTCTCTAGGATGTGGAGAATAACGAAAACACAATAGCTAACTTTTATCTAAGTTCTACCACGCTTACGTCACAATTGAAGATTCTCACTTTTTGGGGTAAAGTTACCCCTGGTGGGGTAAAGTTTGACGGTTTTACGGTATTGAACGTTTGAATTGAACAAGAAAATAAATTTTCAACGCCTCCCCCCCCCACCAAAAAATTGTTCGGTTTACGTTTCAAGGTAAGTAGAATCCAAAAACCAAATAAAAATTGTACTGTATGCGGCACTTTACTTAGTTACGCACCCTGAACCGAATTTGATTGAAATTTGGTATATTGGCACCATTTGGGGTCCAGTTGAGCCCCGAACCTTCTGGTTATCGTCAGTCACTACTAAAAAAAATTGTTATAAAATAGTGGTTGAATTTTTCAAAACTCCCTAGATCAGATACTTTTGAAATAAAGTTATTATATTTTCTTCAATTTGAAATAGTATTGAATTTTTAGAATCGAATGAGACCACCTAGAGCTCTGTAGGACCAACCGTTCACCCCATACTAGGATCTGTAGTTGGGACAAATGATAGTACAAAAATAATAAATTTTAAATGAATGTTCACTGACATAAATTTTTGCTGACCGAATGTGATATTTTTTATTTTTTTCATAAGAGTTTCACGTCACTCAGTTGTACTTTCTTAAAAACTTGGAACCAAATTTTGTTTTGCTGTCAAAATAAAGTTGATAGCGAACCTTCATAGTAATAAGGAGGCACTAATAATGGAAAACTCGTGTTATTTTGAGGCGGATGATCCATTCTGATAAATAACGAATCATTTTGTAGTAATTTACAGCATTTTTATTCAGTGGTTTCAATAAGAATTTCGAATAACTAATCTAAAGGTTTTACAGTTTTATCGAGAATAAATTTTAAGTAGGTTATTTTAATCAAACGAGAACAAGGAGTGTATTTTTTTGTACTCCAGAAGTGATCACAATGCTTCCACTACTATGTTGCTAAACTCGGAAGCGAAAGCTCGGAAATTCCTCATTATATTCCAGTCCTTCACCTTCAGCCACGTTTAACCTTCAAAAAAGCCCGAGATAATAGTGGTGTTGGATTCACTCTCCAACTCGAGACTCATCTCGGAGATGTGATATACTGTTAATGAATGGTAAGTACTCCCCTGCAATAATTCACTCCCATTATTTTTCGTAGAAAAATCCCCTTTGTGATGTTATTTTTAATATCTCGGTATAAAAATATCCTCCGGGGTTGTTCTCCTTGTGTTTTCTTCTACAAAAAAAAAAGAAGAATAAAAAGAGTGAAAAAGCAACAAAGACCATAATAATTAGAAATCCCCCATTCCCTTCTTGGAAGCCGGTCTTCATCAGAGTATAGCCTTGGGCAGTCTGAGATGAAAGGTTACCGCCCGCTCTGTGCCAAAAGGATGGGTTCTTCAGCAGTGGAATTCACCAAAATTTCGTAAACAAAATAATATTTCTCCTTTTCTATCACTGATAATAATGATGAATGTACAATTATTATTTGTTCAATGTGAAGAGTTAGGTTATTTATCTACAGTGCCCATAGTCCCAGATATGTAGGAAAGAAGAAACGCTGGATTGCCATAAGGCTAGCAAGAAAAATCCAACTCAAAATCATCGCCCCCAGACTGATAGTAACCACTGCACATGCGCAAACGTATATTTCCTAGTTACAGCGTATATTTCCCAACAATATTCAGAGATAGTGCCGGTTAACGTGTAGATGGTCCCCTATGAGGGTAGTGGAAGGAACTTAGAGATTGTTGTTTTGAGATTAACTACTGTGCATCGGTTCAACCGGATTCTGGAAAGCTATGTGCCAGACCCACTTTTTTATTCAATCCCCAATAATTATGAAATCCACCAAAATCTGCTTTAAAAATGTACCATACACTTCTTTCACTCACTAAAGCGAACCATAAACTTCTTTACCTACCATTCATCATGAATTTTTACCCTGACTCATAAATCATAAATTTTTAGTGACTCACCCAAGGAAAATTTCAAAAGTAATACTGAGGTCCTCAGTACCCCACGACTGAGGTCCTCAGTACCCCACGACTGAGGTTTGTTGTTCACTTAGGTCACAGTGGGGTCAAAAGAGCCCCAAATCAACGTCACAGCTGAGTTACTTGTATCAATTACTGAATTCATATGCTTTGTCATTGCTGACGTCGTGACACATGGATCGCATCGGACCGGAAAAAGGGGGCGTCGGTGGTCTAGTGGACAGTGTACCCGACTGCGGTGATAGGGTAAGAACCGTTTTGCGGGGACGCGCGTTCGAGTCTGGTCGCCAGCAGAAAGTTTTCTGTCTATTAGACGATCGGCAATCTCTCGTTCCAACCCAGGGCGGTGATGTTTGGGAAGCCATGAGCGAAATCATCAGAACAAATTCTGATCTCCCCTTAGGGAGACAGCTGATGACGTCCGCGACGCCAAGAATGGCAGTCGGACGAAAATTCAACCTGAAATGGTTGCTTACTTTACTTTACTTTTTTTCAACGTCACAGCTTTCTCACACGAGACACAGAGCGAAGTCGGGGCCTCAGGTGGATTAACAAACTAATTAACAAAAACGCTGCAAATCATTGCCCAAAGGTATACTATTTTCTGTATAGATCAACCTTCTGTGTAATCACTGGTTCTCCATCAATAGCACCTACCACCATCTGTATTCTCCCTTGACCTTCCCTCTCAAATTTCAGCTTCCTGCGTTCAATAGGATTGAAAATGGCTTAGGAGCTCACTCAGCTGATCAGTGATCTGAAGAGTGAAGAAGATCTTCTCGAATGCTGGAGACGCCTGGAAGAGCACTCCCATGTTCAAATTTCGTGCCTAGATTAAACACCAGTATTGTTGTATACTAAACAATGGAATCTCAACATCATCACAATTGAGCTTTTATTGCAATTAGAGAGCTCTTTTTCTCATTTCGATTATTCAGTTCATAAGGTAGGTAGTGATAAAACAAGAGCCGGTGGGTAGTAAATCGTCCGCGGCCGCTCGAGATCGGAAAAAAATTATCGATCCGATTAGGACAGTACCTACTCAACTTCTTCACCTTCTTTACAAAACGCCCGTGCCGCGTCATGAACATCGGGAAGTAATAAGAACGAAACCAAAAAAAAAAAAAAAAACTCCTGGGAGTTGTGTTTTTACCACTTGTGCCTGCCCCCAGGCCACTCTATTAGTGACCCTTCGGGCCCTCGAAGCCGTCTGATGTATAATTTCGAACACCAATAAAGTATGTAATGCTCCAGTCTTTGAAATAGCCTTCCAGGCGGTCGTTTAGCATCACGCATCTCCGCACCTGCTTCCTACGTTTTCGTCCTAATAGCGGTCAGGGGAATGAGTGAAGTTCTTGTGGTTTACCCAGTGCACCGGCTCTATCTGGGAGGATGTTGAGATGGAATGTTGAGAGGATTTATAGGTTGAGCATGCAGGAAGGTACCTGCTGTAAGGAATATGGATAGAACGCTGACGCCTTTTTTTTAATAATCATTTTTATTGGAGTTGTAAAATTGTTACATTCACCATGAGTAATGTAAATATATATATACATGTAAGTTGAAATGAGAGAAATGATTATTCCTCAGAAAATATTTACAATAGCTAACATACCGACTACCTATTTATATTGAAAACTGTATGAATACATTTTGCTTCCGAGTCTACCAAGGTAGCGGAAGCTTTTTTCCAGTTTTCAAAAAAAGTTTCAAGTTTCAAAAAAGTTTCCAATATCTTAATTTCCACTCGCGTTTTACGTTTCGGAACTTCTTGAACAATTTTGGGTCCGTCTGTCCGTCTGTGTGTCTCTCATGAAATCCTTGTCACGCCAACAAGGATACAATAACTACACGAAGTTATTGTCCGATTTCGATGAAATTTCCAGGGATTGTGCAAGTTGGCGAGTAGACGGTCCCCTAAGAAAATCATCACCTCCGGATAGTAGCTACTGGGCATGCGCAAAATGAATTTTTTAAGCCATAACTTCTACATTTTTCATCCAAGTTTGATGAATTTTTCGGGGATTGCACAGATTGGCGTGTATATGATATTATGATTCCCTTTGAAAATCATGATTCCCAAATTCATGGCAAACGTAAACTTCCACATTATCCTTCCGATTTCAATGAATTTTTTTGACACTGTGCATACCTAATGGGATGTTGATGGTACCCTATGAAAATAATCGCCCCCGTAATGATCATCAGTCATATTTTCTTCCCGAATTCGATGAAATTTTCAGAGATTGTGATGGTTAACTTGTACAGGTCCCCTTTTAGAATACTTATAGATTGATGTTAACAAACATAAAATCGGGTTATGGATACGAGGAAGTCATGTGCCACACTCACATGTCAGACGTTTTTACATTTTTTTATTGTATTTTATTTTATTCCCCTTGAATTCAATTCATTTACCAAGAGGATGATTGTTAATAATGGAAATCTTCATTCAATCACCGAACTGTTGAATTTATTGAGCACCGAATTTTCTTAGCACCGAACTTAACTTAGTACGGTTGTGTGATAATAAATAAATATAAATCAAAAATAAATCACCAATTTACTTGTAGGTACTTTATGAGTTTGGAGTGACACGGAGAGTAACTTTTAAGCGTTTTGAAGTAAAAAATGGAAACTTTGAAAATGCCCTTCTTCACTCATGCTGCACGAATGAGATTTTTCTTGAGTAAGTACCTTTTCACTAGTAATTAACTAGCTACTTCCAAATCTTCTGGAAGATAAGAAAAACTTGATGCTCAAATGGAGTTTGTAACGTGTAGTTCCATTCATTAAAGCTTTTTAGATGTGCTTTACGAGCTAGTATACAGAAGTATAGAGAGGAGTCAATGTGCTCTACTCTCTCTATCTCTCACCTGATCGAAGGTTCGCTTCGGAACTCTACTTGCTTCTAGATCGTTCTCGCATTATCAACTCTAGTCCCAACTTTCTGGGGCTCGAAATCGCGTTACGCGAGTTGCTTCTCCGCTAAATCGAAAATCCCCCCATTCCCCACTCCTGTAACTTAAAAGCGGATTTATCACGAAAGATAAAGTGAGCTCGGGGGAAAATGTGGGAGAGGTCGGACGATTATTTGCACTCGAACAAAGTTCTAGGAAAACCGTTCGGACTGTTTCTGTTAGGATAGCTTGGAGGGGTCCGTGAAGACTCCGCCAGCTGGCGGTTTTTCGCTATTAGAAAGACGACAAAAGGCCGCCGAAGAGCTCCCGAACTCAAGTCACGGAGTGGACAGGCTTCGGGTGTATAAGAAATATCTGTTGGCCAAGTGATATATATTGCAAGCTGTCTCCTCCATCCCCTCTCCGTGCGGCCATCCGATTTTCCAGCTTCATATCTATCTTACCTTCTTTTCAAGGAGACGCTTTTACCGAGAAATAGGTGTATTCCGAGGGAAAAAAATCTTACTTGAACAAATAGAGGATAACACAATAATTTGTAAGTAAGTAGGACTTCGAGAAAAGAGAGAATTATTTTATTTTATTTTGTTTTTATGTACGTTTATCTCCATGACAATATAATAAAAATAATTTCCTTCTTCTAATAGGTACATGTTACATAGAATATTATAATGAGCAAAAAAGGAGAAAGAGGAGGAGTCATTGAAAATCAAGATAAATATGCTGTTGATTCGTGAACAATTACAAAGAAATAGTACCTACCTAAATTTAGCTGTAGGCGAACATATAAGTGAACAATCTGTTGGGAATTTTACTAGGTAATTTCAAATGTATCTAGTACAAAATACTTTTAACATGAGTTGAAGAGAAGTTATGCAAACAGATACACACAAATAAAATAACTAAAACTACCTATGATCTTTTCACGCTTTCAGTGAGCAGGTATTTCGATATAACCGATTTCCAATTAGATTGATGACACACATTTTTTCACATCCTTCGGGAGTAAGTTGAAGTATTTAACGCCAATATAAAAATATTGGCTTTGGGAAAAAGTGGTATTTCCTTTAGGAATCATGCACATAAGCTCAGCTTTGGATCGTGTTTCCCTAGCGTGGTTGATCAAAATTATTTTATTTTATTTTTTAATTAGTAGAATAGAAGACTTTATGAATATCTGATCAATTGTACATATTCCCCATTTTTTGAGAATAGGAATAAGGAGAAGAGGTTTGCGGTCCATAACACGCAGGATGGCTTTCTGCGCTCGAAAGGGTCGCAAAGCGGGTTTGATGCAGATACCCAGCCTACAATTCCGTAATCCACAAATCCTGTGCATTGCAGATTTGAACGATAACTCTATCAATAGGATCTGTCGAAACCAGCAAGTGGAGTTCAAGAGGTGAACGTCAATCAGTTGGTGATCTTACCGCTACAGTCACAATGCGAAATGTCATGAAAAAACATCCGATTTCACCTCACAACGACTTCTGGTTACTACGCTCGAAATGAGCAACGTCTTTGTAAAACGCTGGAAATTATCACACAATGGTTTATTATTCTACTGTAAAGATCACCCGTCTGCACAGAACGCGGCTTTTCCACTAAAACAACCTACTATAGCAATACCTTCGCTATCCGAATGGAATGCCTTCATTCCGAAGTCCAACTGACTGCCATGATACTATATTAAAAGAAACGAATCGGTTCTAGATGAATTTGATCAGTCTAAATTTCTAATTCATGAAAAAACAAAAACTTTATATCAAGAGCTCGAAACCTCTTGATATAAAGTTTTTGTTTTTTCATGAATTAGAAATTTTCTTGGGCGTTTTAGAAATTACAACCACTATACTCTACCCCATAGAAACCATCACCGTTTCTCGCTGTATCTCAACGATTCTCCATTGAAAATAATAAACAAAAATACTAGTGGATTCATGTCAGAACCGCATAACTAGGGAAATGTTTCCCAGTCGATCTTCCACTTACAAAAATCATTATCCACTCGTTGGAGGTTTTCGTCTAATGTCAAAATTTTATGCTGACTACTTGGCCATAAAAACAAAGAAAGCATGGTGATGCTTTTATGGGGAACGCTCTTTTGCGGAGAAAATTTTGTATCGACACTAGCGACAAGATATATCGATACCTTAAAGCACAAAGGTGCTATGTCCAAAAACAGAGTTTTGAGAAAAACGCAAAAGAAATTATCACCAACGCACAATTCCTAAGATAATGGCTTATTACACTAAACTCTTTAATTACCTCAATAAATTTTCAAGCTATTATATTCAAGAAAACTCAATAATAGTCTTGTTGAATTTGAGTTTTTCTGAAATTGAAAAAAAATAAAAAAATTAACTGTGGAAGATGGTTGAACATAGCTCCTTTGTGGTATCGATACTATTTATTTTATTCAAAATTACGCGACTCTGATGGATCCGAATTTCATAAAAGTTCAACAGTAGAGGTTAAATTATTGAAGATATTCATTCTATAGTATGTTGTCTCCTCAATTGCAAAAAATCAATTTTGAGCAGTTTTCAACCAAATAGGTAAAAAAGAAAACTGCGCCCTCTACACCTCAAAGTTGATTCTAGTGTATGTCCGAATTATTGGGTAGAAAATTATAAATGTCGAAGCAATTACTACAAAACCGGTACCTTATTTCAGTAGGTACTTATTTTTGGAACATCCCTCTCAAGGGGTCCAAGCGCACCCTGGAGCACTCCAGTAACATCTAGATGATGAATCTAGACCAGCATTATCGACTCATCTCTCGCTTCCAGCACCACCAAGAGTAATCACTCTTCTTCCTAACTGTTCATTCTTATCATTTCTTCTTCAGAGACACCCCTTTTGAAAAAAGAAAAAAACCACGTAAATGATTTTGATAAAAATCTAGATGAGAGACGACGATACAGCTCCTTTTTAGCAGCGCTGTGTTTCTTTCGAGTCTCAGAAGCGTGAATATTTTTGCCATGAATCATCAACGTAGAGCGCTAAACGATTTTTTTTTCTTTCAAAAAACATTCTTTTGATTCGGGAAAAATAATAAGGAACAGGTGTCATAAGAGGTTGGTCCTCTCTTTTATGAAAGCGAGATGAAGAGATAAAAATTTCCAAGTGATGGCATCTAAACCTCCAAGCTTCAAATGGATTCTGCTAGCTCACAGGCCGGAGACCACTTGGCGAAAAAATATTAGCCAAGTAACAAAACTCTAGAGTGATTAAAGGGTTGCCTTTTTTTTTTTTTTTTTTTTTTGAAACGCGTAATTGCATCACGGCCTTGGCGTTCCGGGAGTTTTTCGTGAAAAGATTTCCCGTTCCTTTCTCAACGAACTAACAAAGCTGAGGCCGCGCCCGACTGCGTTTTTGGAGCCCTTGAAGGTGCCTGAAGAGGATCCTAAATTTTTCCCTTTGATATTTTTTTAGGTGGGTTTTAATATTCTCGGTCTACCTTCGCCGAGTGGAGGGGGAAGAAGAGGAGACGGAAGAATGCAATTTTTCTTTAGTGGAGGGATAAAAATGGTGTTGAGATGCGCAGATGAGTTAATTAATAACGTGGTGGAAATACCTCACGGGTGACCAGACTTGAAGAAACAATTCAATTCAATGCGTTTATTCGCACAGGAAAATACATTTTTAGGAGTAGCGGCCAAACTTATTATTCGTATGGTGGTTCAAAAGGTAGATATAAAAAGAAAGAAAAATAACCCGTTTGTAGAGATGATCCGCATAATAGTTAATCTCAAAACCCACAATCTCTGAATATTTTTGGAAAATGTAGAAGTTATGGCTGTTACAAGGATTTCAAGTTTGCGCATGCGCACAAAATACTTTCAATTTAGGGACCATGATTTTCATTCGGGACCATCTCCATTCCAACTCGCACAATCCCTGGAAATTTCATCGAAATTGGACAATAACTTCGTATAGTTATATTATCCTTGTTGGCGTTACAAGTATTTCATGAGAGACACACAGACAGACAGACACGGACCCAAAATTGTTCAAGAAGGTCCGAAACGTAAAACGCGAGTGGAAATTAAGATGTTGGAAACTTTTTTGAAAAGTGAAAAAAAGCTTCCGCTACTTGGTAGATTCGGAAGCAGAATGTATTCATACAGTTTAATCGAAGTTATGGTCGGAAATACACATTTACTATTTTCTATGGTAGGAAATACACATTTACGTATGCGCAGTGGCTACTATAAGTCTGTAGGCACTGATTTTCATAGGGGACCATCTACACAAGAACCGGCCCCTATCAGAGAACTAAAAAGACTCACAGGACTCAGCCTGAAGTAATGTGTTGAACAGTTCCAGGCTGAGATCCAACGTGGGAAAAAGGAATTGAGAGTATTAGTGGGTTTGAATCCCACATAACCCGTGCGAGCGGTTCCCTCGGGTATCTTACGAGATCCAATTTCCACCCCTGGATCTTGAAGATTTCCTCACCCCCTACGAAAAAAAAGAAAAACGCTGCAAATCATTGCTCAAAGGTTTATTATTTTCTGTATAGATCACCCTTCTGTGTAGATCACTGGTTCTCCATCAATAGCACCTACCACCATCTGTATTCTCCCTTGACCTTCCCTCTCAAATTTCAGCTTCCTGCGTTCAATAGGATTGGAAAGGACTTCGGAGCTCATTCAGCTGATCAGTGATCTGAAGAGTGAAGAAGATCTCCTCGGATACTGGAGACGCCTGGAAGAGCACTTTCATTCAATAGGATTGAAAATGGCTCCGGAGCTCACTCAGCTGATCAGTGATCTGAAGAGTTAAGAAGATCTTCTCGAATGCTGGAGACGCCTGGAAGAGCACTGTATACAATTTCCATCGAATCCTGGAAAACAGCACTGGGCAATGGCGAAAAGACTATTGAGATACCTTAAAGGAACTGATAATTATCACCTAATGATCATGAAAGATGATGACGGAATAACTGCCCATTCAGATTCCGACTGGGTAGGTTCAAAGGATGATCGGAAATCAACGTCAGGATTCATTATAAAAATTGGCAATACTCCGATTATATGGAAATCGAACAAGCAGGCTTGTATAGCGCTGTCAACAATGGAGGCTGAATTCGTGGCAATATCGGCTTGTAGTATGGAATTGGTTTGGATGAAGCATCTCTTGGACGAAGTGAATTACCCAATAAGGAGAGAGCCGGTGATCAATCAAGCTGCGGTCCATTTCGCCGAAGGGAATAGTGTGAGCTCGCATTCAAGACATATAGACATTCGGTACTTTTATGTTCGAGAACTTTGGAAAAAGGAGAAACTGAGTATAGACTATACACCTACTTCAGAGAACGATGCGGATATTCTCACCAAGCCATTGACAGGAATCAAGAACCGCAATATCCTGAAGAGGCTTGGTTTAATTTGACAGCTGAAAACCAAATCCTAAATAGAAGGGGGAGTTTGTTGGTGGGCTACTTCATAGGATTTGGCATTCGATCTCCATACAACCACATGTTGTTTACTTTATTGAAAAATCACTTTTTGATGTTTTATTGGATGTGAAAACAATATAATTTTGTATTAACGGATTGTGCCTTCTGCTTGTCTCTATAACATATACAAATCGAAGAAATGAACAGCGATCGCATTTTAGTCAGATAAAATTTGAATGGAGATTAGACCTCTTTTGCGATTCACACTCGTGATTCTGTTTTATCGAAGGAAAACCTTCAAGTACTCGTAGGGACCGAACGGTTTGTCCTACAGAGCTCCGGGTGGTCTCAAAAATTTTTAAAAATTCAATTCTATTATAATTGGTGAAAAAACGATACCTTTATTTCGAGAGTTTTCGAGCTAGGGCACTCTTGAAAATTTCAACCCTTAATTTTCACCCCTTAGAAGTGACCTACATCAACCAAAAGCTTCGCGGCAAAACTAGACCCCAAATGGAGCCCATATACCAAATTTTAACCAAATCGGTCCAGTGTTGCTAAGAAAAGTGTCGCGTACGGCGTACGGCGGACGACGGAAAATTTTTTATTCGATTTTCGTATTCTACGTACCTTGAAACGTAAAACATCAAATTTTGAGGGGGGGTTAAAATTTTTTTTCTTGCTCGATTCCAAAGGCTTATTAGGAAATTATAAATTTGAAATAATAAACCAAAATGTCCGAAAATGCCACAATGATTTCAAAAGGAAATATGTTGTGGTTACAACTCAACACAATCCCAATTTTCGTCTTCGGCACCTGAGATGTATCAAAATTGTCTTGTTTTTCCCAACGTCATTTTAAGATCAAAATTTCGACCGCACAAGCGCAGTCATCGACGCCCTTCAAGCGTCAAGAGGTCACCGGGGTTTATTGGCGTCCCATAAATTCTCAACAGTTGAGTCTCAGTTTTGGAATGTAATCTCAAACGGGGGAGGTCGGTCCATTGGGAACTGAGGGCCCTGAGCTTAAAACTTTGTTTATACACGCTCTCCCCATAACAGTGGGAGCCTGCTCCCTTCAACTTTACCCATTTAGCTCCGATGGAAGAGCCTCGAATTCCGCCGACGGCCAAATATTTGTTTCATCACCAGAACCGCTTGAGTTTTCCAAAATATTGTTTCCCCTCTTGATTAATAATGGCAGACCAATATTAAACATACTTATTTTACGTTTACCACCCAGTCTTGTCGGTTTTGAAATGCCGGCTTCATTGCGACGTATCCTCCCTGAATGTCAGAGATTTGAAGAGAAACGTAAAGTTATAACGTAGGTAGTACGTATAGATACTCATATAAATAACATTATATGAAAACTGATCGTCTTACTCTGGTAATGAGGATCCACAATGTTGGCAATATTTCAATTTAGAATAGGGAAAGAATAAGGAATCGTTTTGGTTTACTATTTTTAACAGGTAATGTACCTTTGAAATCGGGCAAGAGAAAACAATTTAACCCCCCTCAAAATTGGATGGTTAAAGTTTCAAGGTACGTAAAATCCGAAAATCGAATGAAAAGCTGCAAATTACTTCACTCAGGTTTATCATTTTTCTGTATAGATTACTCGTCTGCAAAAACACAGCTTTGCCATTGCCACTATCTATCAATCATATTTTCGCTTCACAATCAAGTTTATTCTGAAGAAATAAACGATTCACACTCAATTTGATACCAGGAAATATGTATGTGAGTATTCATTCCTTTCCTGGGATCTAAATATGGGAAACTCATACACAGAATGACAAAGATGACATTTAAATGTTAAGGATGAACTCACAGTATGAGTAAATTATTGAAGTAAGAGCTTAGAGCTGGGAGCAATAGATTCATTGATGGAATAAGGGTGGAAGGGCAGTTGTCATTCATTTTGGAATGGTTTCCTCAGACAGGATTGATTTGTTATTCGAAAGAAGAGTGTCTTTCTTAGACCCCACCATCTGAGAGACAGTTTGAGGGAGAACCCTTCTTCGCGTATTAGCAGGCAGGGAAGACGACTTCTCTAATAAATACAATACAGCCGAGGGTATAAAACACTCTCAAACAGAAAGTGCCGCCTATAAGAAACAGAGACGCAGGAAAAGGACTCTGTGACCGAGTGAGACGGCGTTTATTATATGATTGGCCGGACCTCGGAGGGACAGGGTGGATTGATAGGACAATGGCTTCGGTTTGGCAACTCCCCTCTTCGAAAGGCTTCTTCCTCCACGTCTTAACTTGACAAATAGCGAGGCCGCCGCCCGATAAATCTGAGGACCAGCAAATGGATTTATCTACCTTATCAACGGGGGTCTTCGTGAATATCATTAGCTCGAGACACCTTCCCCAAGCGTCTATTTATATCCTGGGTCTCCTTTCGCACAATGGCGTTTCTCGAAGCGCTTGGAAGCTCTTCGATGTAGTGACTGTTTTAATTGAAGGGTAGTCGAAGACCAAAGAGTGAGCTGGTGTAATCATTATCGTCATTTGCTCATTTATTGTGCTTCCTCGCTACCGATTTTGAATGATCACTCTTCGCATTTCAGAACTTTCCGGACAATTTTTGCATGCAATGCTTCCTATCGAAGTCTACTTGTCGAATGTCCTGTATTTTCGATGTACGATTAGGCGGTAATTGTAATTACATTTATTGGAAGAGAGCTAATAAGCACAAAAACAGTTCCCTATGTTAATACCCAACAGATTTCAGAGTTTTTTTTAACAACTTTTCAGTAAATAACATTACTTTCTAGTGTTGGTAATAACAGTAAATATTTCTTCGTAGATTTACAATGGCACGTGTGTAAGGGTAGTTGCCCTGCGTCAGTCCCTTCTAATGTTTATTGTAGACTAGTTAACAAACTTACATCAGTTTTTCTTTCTTTTCTAGACTAGTTAACAAACTTACATTAGTTGACTTAGACTAGTTAACAAACTTACATTTTTAAAAATCGTTAAAGACAAGGTGTATTCAAATATACTTTGGGTTGATTAGGGAACAAATACAAAACAAATACGAACAAATACAAACAAATACGAACAATAAAACAAAAACAAGTGGGAGAATATTGTTGGAAAATGTAGACGTTATGGTTGTAACAAGGAAATATACTTTTGCGCATGCACAGCGGCTACTATCAGTCCGGGGGCGATGATTTTCATTCATATATTTCGCAAAATCCCCGAAAATTTCATAGAAATTGGATGAGAAATGTAGAATTTATGGTTGTGGCAAGTATTTCACGTTTGCGCATGCGCAGCGGCTACTATCAGTCCGGCGGTGATGATCAAAATTTGATGGTTAACGTTTCAAGGTACGGTTTTGAGTGGCGAACGATTTTCGTGAGGTGAAAACTAACGGCGATACATTTCCCTAGAAACGGGTCGGTTGTATGTGAAAATCATTACAAAATTTAATAGCGCTTATGATGACTCACTACTACCTTTAATGGAAGTATCGCATAGGTCACACCACGTTACACGATCCTTACTTCCGTATCAACGACTGAGCAAAATTACGTACTCGACCGTTCCTAGTTACCGTTCCCGAAAAACGTAACACTTTTTGCCAGTTAGGTCAAGGCTAAAGCATGTTCCAAGCTTACATTTTCCGTCCGTCCTCCGTACGCCGTACGCGGCACTTTCCTTAGTTAACATGGACCGATTTCGATGAAATTTGGTTCATGAGCTCCATTTGTGGTCTAAATGTGCTCTAAAGCTTTTGGTTGATGTCAGTTGCCCTACCTCAAAAACTCTAGAAGTAAAGGTATCTTTTTTCACCAATAGGTATTGAATTTTTACAATTTTTTGAGACCACCTGGAGCTCTGTAGGATAAACCGTTCGCTCCCTATGAGAGCTGAAGGGGCGGACTTACTATAAATCAGAAACACGAGTGTGAATCGCAAAAGAGGCCTAATATCGTTTCAAATTTTAGCTGACCAAAATGCGGTCGCTGTTCGTTTCTTCGAGTTGTATTGAGTTTATGGAATTCCCTAATAATTAGGGCAACCTCAACTCCCTGTTTGTTCGAACTGAGTGTGAAGCATTTATTATTCTTCCAAATAAACTTGTTGGGGAAGTAGGTATGTGGTAGGTTGGTTAGTATCTATCTAGTTGGTAGTATCTATGGTTGGTAGATGGTGTCAATGGCAAAGCCGTGTTCTTTGCAGACGATTGATCTATAATAGAAAAGATTAAACCTTTATGTATTGAATTGCGGCGTTATTTTTTTAATTGAAAAGCTCACTCTGAGATCTAAAATTCGGGATAATAAGAAGGAAGATAATTTATGCGCTGGCTGAAATGGCTTGAGGGTTTTTGGTTTACTCAATTTTACGACGTTCTTTTATATATATATGTTTTCCCTCAGGGAGAAAAAAATCTCTCCTCTCCGACCATTCTAGTCAACGAGGTAGCGGTTTGTTGCCGTAAGGATAATGCGAACAGGGAAAGATCTAAGGGCTTGTCTGGACTTCATTTCAGCGAAGGGTCTACCCTCAACTTCATACTTGCGGACTTGGGATGGTGGAAAATGATGGTAAAAAATAAGGAAGAAATTATTTCAGGCACCTGGGGCTCGAGAGGCGCTCTTCAGCTTTCCATTAGTCTAGCTAAGTGGTGAAATTCATCTTGGCAAGAATGTGTAATTACACCTTTTTCTGACGTTCCGTGGCGGGGGGGGGGGGGGGCAATGCTCCCTTCTCTCCACCTTGGAATAATACGGATCTCTTCGGACGTTAGGTTCCCCTCTAAAAGGATGGTAGGGTGAAAACGCCTGGGCGTTTATTAAAGGCTTTTTACTGGTTGCAACGGGAAATTCCTGAGGGTAGCTCTGTTTAGGACAAAAGAGGGCTTCCAGAAAATGTTACGAGGATGAATAAGGACCGTAAGACCCCGACTTCTCCCTACTTCTGACTTCTTTGTGGGTTACAATTACCCTTTTCCCACCATTATTCCGTACTGAAGGCTGTGAAGGTTCCACCTTTAATATTATTGGGTTGAAAATTGCGTGTTTTATTTATGTAGCGCATTCCTGCGCTGTAATATAAAATAATGAATGGGGAAGCATCTAGGTGGAAATGGAAAGTATTTCGCATTCCGGTCCAAACGCTTGAATTCTTGGCATGAATAATTTATTGTTTCTCATTCTAGTGCTTCGAGTGCTTATCAACTTGGATGCAATTATACTTATTTAGAACCCCTAATTTGTCCATCCTTGAGTGCTAGAACTTCGTACACATTGAGGCTACTTGAAGTGATAAAAATGAATTCAAATCTGCTGTGTGCGACTCGAAATATCTCGCTTTGTGACTCAGTTGGAACATTTTATACTGATGAAATGTTTCTTATCGGTATCGTCTTAACCCTGTACTTGGCGATGGGTAGTATAGTGAACATCATCTTTGTTGCTTGTTCCCATGTATCCAAGAAGCTTCCTAGTCGTCAGTCAACATAACAGAACTGGAATACATCGAAAAAGAAGTTTAAATAAGCCGATTGAGCGCGGAAACGACCGCGGATGTAAAACGCTGCAAATTCTTGCACAAAGGCTTATTATTTCTCTACATAGATCACTCGCCTGCTTAGAACACGGCTTTGCCATTGTTACCACCAACCAACTTGAAGAAAAACATCGATCGCATTTCGGTCAGCTAAAATTTGAACGGAGATTAGGCCTCTTATGCGATTGAAACTCGTGTTTCTGACTTATCGTAAGTCCAACCTTTAAGTTCTCATAAGGAGCGAAAATTTTTTTGTCCGACAGGGCTCCGCGTGGTCTCTGAAAATTCCTAAAATCCAATACTATCTTAAATTGATGAAAAAATATCACCTTTATATCGGAATTTTTCGAGTTAGGACGTTTTTATCAACTAAAATATTCAGGGCACAACTAGACCCCAAATTGTGGCCACATATACCAAATTTCATCAAATTCGGTCAATGCTAACAGAGGAAAGTGTACGGTGAACGGACGGCCAAATTTTTATCCGATTTTTGGATTCTACGTACCTTGAAACGTAAACCAACAAATTTCTATGGGACGGGGGGTTGGGGGGGGGGGGGGGGTACAATTTTTTTTCTTGGTCGATCCCAAAGGTTCATTATTGAAAATAATACAACAAAACTAGGACAACCTAAGATCATTATATCACTATTATATTTACTGTAACCACTGTGCTTTCAATCAACTGTGTTTTTTCCATTTTAGTTCCAACACAGTTGGTGGATAAAGTGCTGAAATGTTTCATCATACAATAATTACACTATCTAATAATATTAAAAAGGCAAAAGTTTGTATGATCAATAAAATCAATTATATTTTTCTCAAAACTTTTGGCATTTTTATGAATTTCCTTGATCCTTACCCTATAAATAGATTTATCTTGTAGTATTTTGGCAACAATTATTTGTTTTTTGTTATGATTTGAAATACAGGTAGTTGGCAATCAGTGAAATTTCCTTGAATGAAGATGATGATGATGATGATTTCAACGTTCATTTCCGACTTTTTCAAACAATTGAAGGTGAAAACAAGCCTTTGAAGTGGTCGTTCCTCTCGAGTAAACCAACAAGTTTGGATGATTTCAATGTTCATACTCGACTTTTCGAACATCCGACGGTGAAAACAAGCCTTTGAAGCGGTCGATTCTCTCAAGTAAACCTACAAGTTTCGATTAATTTAATTTTTATTCACGACTTCATCCAATAATCGAAGTCTCTGTTGTGTCTGTCATGTAACCTTTGTAACGGGCAAAACTATTCGAAATTATTCTTCGATTTCGGTTAAATATTCAGGAATTTAGCGAATTGAGTTGCATGTAGTCCCCTTGAAAATATCACCCTTTGATGAAATTTTCAGGGATTGTGCGGATTCGGGTGTTGATGAAAATCATCGAACTGACAGCTACTTACAGATTGATGTTTTGAGATAAACTGCTATATTTCTAATGCGTTTTCATTTCAAAATGTCTTTAAGCCTGAATTTTGAGAAATTATGTTCACATTTATTTATATTCTAAATGATTTAGAACCATAGAAAAAGCCGAAAATGGACCCTAGAAATCTCACGGAATTTTTTCCGAGGAATCGCTGGATACCCAGCTCATGCTGCTAGTGGACTTTCCACAATGTCATTTTTAATTGAATGTTTTCGTATTGCTTCAGACATACGAGACATGATTGGCGTCGAACGTAATCCGGTGAAATTTCATAGGAACAGCATTATGTTAACTGATACATCTAGGGAAATACCCTTCCCCTCCCGCAAAAAAAAAAAAAACTTTTACCCGTGAAAGAAAAAATAAACAATATACCCCAAGAAAATATCCGAATAGTGCTGAAATAGCTTGCACACGTCTATGATAGGATTTTCCGTTAATCATATAATATATGATTACAGCAAAACTTTACAGCAATGACTTTACAGCAAAACTTTACAGCCCAATGACTTTACAGCAAAACCAAAAAATTATATTATAATTTTTTGGTTTTGCTGTAAAGTTCAAATTTTCGCCTTTGTTTCACTGAAACGCTGATAGTTTAAATACCTAGCGGTTCTCATCGCTAACAAAACCATTGAGAGGTGAAAATTGGGTGGTCACTCGAATTGTTATTTCTTGATTATCTAGGATACCTACAATTAAATTTTAAATAATCCTTGTGGTTAAGGCAACCGTAAATCGCAGCCAGGAACAAGAATGATGACGAGTTCTTCTTATTTACCTACATTTTTACCAGTTCATAACAAGGTTTTCTTTTCTTTGAATCTAGCATAAATATTATTGTTATTCCAGTTTGGTCGTAAGTCTTCAGACTCTACGCTTTACGATGGATCTCAATACTGAATTCTTTTTGGTTTTACTGATCGGTGAGTGGTGGGTGTTGCGAAATGGTTCAAGGTACACAAATCATTGTAATATAATAGGTGTGAGGAGAAGTAATTACACCTGAGTTTTAGAACCCTCTTCAGTTTCAAAGCCGCTAGACTTATTGTGATGGGTTCATCCATAATTTGTGCTTTCATGCTACATACAACAAAGCTGGATCAAAAATACTTGGTTGAATTTTTATCTAATTTTTGCTGAACTCTAACACATAGAAGAGCTAAAAATTCAACAACAAGATCATTATTTTCAATGAATGTTATTAAGATTATTCTGAATGATCAATAAAAAAATATTTAATACCTAAGTATTATATTGTGTAACCTGGTCCATCATTTTACATTTTCAGTAGCCTCCTCCAACGCCGTCAGCCGTTGCTCAAATTTTGGATTCCCTTGCATCGATGAGTATGGGCACATATGTAGATGTAAATCTGTTTGGAGCAAGAAAACCCAACTATTCAAGCCTGTTTTGAAATGTAACTCAATGCCTATTGACGAAGCCAGCCCTAAGGTACGTTGGTATCTTAAAATCAAGGAAACGGGATACCCTTTGAAAGGATAAAAGTCACACCTATGTTTATTGCACCATGTTTTTCACATTCATATTATACGTTTTGGTTTATTATTTTCAATAATGAACCTTTGGAATCGACCAAGAAAAAATTTGTATACCACCCCCTCAAAATGTGATGGTTTACATGTCAAAGTTCGTAGAATCTAAAAATCGAACAAAAATTTGGCCGTCCTTCCGCCTTCCGCCGTACGCGGCACTTTTGCCACTTTGTATTGACCAATTTTGATGAAATTTGGCATGTAGGCTCCATTTGGAGTCTAGTTGTGCCCTGAAGATTTTGGTTAATGTAGGTGACTTCTAAGGGTTCAAAAATGAATTTTGAAATTTTGAAAACGCCCTAACTCAAAAAATTTTGATATAAAGGTATTGTTTTTCCTTCCATTTAAGATTCTATAGAATTTTTAGAATTTTTCGAGACCACGCGGAGCCCTGTAGGACAAACCGTTCGCTCCCTACGAGAATTTAAGGGTTTTACGTACGATAAATCAGAAACACCAGTGTGAATCGCAAGAGAGGCCTAATCTCCGTTCGAATTGAAGCTGACCGAAATGCGATCGATGTTTTTCTTAATGTTGGATGGCTGGTGGCTTTGTATACGAGTGATCTATATGGAAAAATAATAAACCATTGTGTAATAATTTGCAGCGTTTTTAGAAGTAATGTAACGTCACGCCCTAAACATTTATTTCTAAAAAAAACTTTACTTATCTAAATTTTTTTTGAATAAGAGCTCAACGGCTTGATCTTTGTATTTTACATCCATATTATATGTTTTGTAAAAGTAATATAACGTATCAAGGTACCAACCTAATGATTTGTTTTTATTATTGAATTTCCAGTGGATTCACAAAACTTGGTCTTGTGAAACTTTTTCGTCTTCTCCAACGAACGGCAAAAAATTCTTGAGCAGTAAAACTACGACAGACCCTTCAACTGTAACGTATACTTTGCTCACGAAAAAAGTAATACAATATTAAGTGTAATAAAAACATTACTATTTTGCCAATAAAAAAGTTTTTTTTTTTTCGTGAGAATACTTTATTTTTTATTTTTTCATAATGCTTTGGAATAGATTATTTTTGTTTGAAATTCTCGTAATGTTGGAAAATCTAGGTTTTTCATCAAAGTCAAATCAAACAAAACCTATAGAATGATTTTTATATTCTCGGAGAGAAGTTTGGACGAACTGTACTTATAGATAGAATCTGAAAGGCTCGACTGATAAAAGGTCGAAAAAAATGAAATTCTACATGTGGGATTTAACTACGGTTGCCCGAAGTTTGATGACATTAGCAATGTGCCCCATGTGTCCATAAAGGGGATCTACATAAGATTCTTCAACATGGTACTGTCAAGGTATTCCTCCAGTAGTTATCTAAGCAATGTTAGATGAGATCATGAGTAAAGGATAAGTTGGTTGCTAAAAAAAGAGAAAAAAGGTAGATCTATCATGAGGAACGCCGTAAGCAGAGAACCTTCTTCGGCTTTGACGTAAGGCGTAACTACCTAAAAACGACAGATATCAGGGGAGGGACTATCTTGGACTTTTTCTATAAATTGTCCTTTCAGGTGATGCACGCACATATTGAAAACGGCACATCTGATGCTACAATAGGAATTCCAGAATGAGTGATTCAGAAACCCGTCTGTCAAGTGAATAACTTTGTATCGTGCCTGAAGTGAATAACTGTGTATAGTGGGTGAAGTGAATAACTGTGTATCGACCCTTCCTAACTGTGTATGTGTCTCTTAATGATTACCTGGACAGAATTGAGTACTCACTTTGAATTTTCTTATGCTGTTTTGAACTGTTAATTTCTACCTTACTCTGAATTATTGAATTCATATTTTAATATTTTGCGAAGAAGTTGTAAAACGGCTGAATAGTATTCTCCGAAGCCAATAAAATGTAAAAAAAGCGAATAACTCTTTCTGTTGGGAACTATGAAGAAGAAAGCTTCCTCTGGAATTTGATAAAATTCAACAGAAACTAAGTACGAAGTATGCGCAAAATGCCTACGAACCTGCCCGCTCGAGACCCTCCTCCAGATTTTCGTTCCATGGATATCTCGATATGAATCACACGGTTCACGCTGCTAAGCAACTCAGTGCTATCAAAAACAACAAGGTATTTATGAAAGTGAAGTAAATAAGGTTTCCTTCCATCGAATATTATTATTATTGTGAAGAAATTTGACACGTGGATGTGATGGGTATTTTACAAGAAGAAGACTGTGAAAAGTCAGGATCCAGGAGTAAACGTGATCAACTGATGAACCGCTGCAGGATGTGTTCGTTTTCCGCCAAAAAACTCGTGATGACCCTGATTTTAGTAACAAGTAAGTTCTTCAAGTTTCCCGTAATGTAAAACAACTCTAATTTTGCTTGATGGAAGAAGAACTTAAATAATCAAATTTAGGAATCTATTTAGGAACTCACTCAACTAATCCTGCTGAATTTTTGTTCGAATGTTTGGTTTATTACCAACAGAATAGGTAGGTTTATTGAGTAATGGTTTAGTTTTTTGTAAGGAACTGTCAACCCGTATCATTGTGATGAGCTATTGTTGTGATATTTCAGTCAATTCGTGTTTGGGGTCGTGGAGGGAATGTAAAAGAACTGATCAGCCTTGCATTCAGTTTGAGAAGAAGCTATGCGTATGCACGCCATTCTGGGACCCAATCAAGAAGCATCGAGTTTTCATGTACATATGTGAAACTGCTCCGTACGACATGCCCAAGGTTGAGTAAACTCGCATATATTCAAGATAAATCAATGATTAGATCCCATATAATATTATTCGTTGTAAGGAAGTACCTACAATAGTGTTATATGGGGGGTGACTAAACAGGTATATTCATAAGAAGAGATAATAATCTTTTATTATTTCGAGCACTAATGGTTAACTGGTTCAATGGACCTGTTCCCATGAGAGAACCTGAGTTTGGGCCAGTTGGCTTCACCTTATTGTTTGGATTGGTGACCGCCCCCGGGCAGGATCACATCTCTCATTTATTGTAATATTGTCATATCTCAAAATTTTCGACTCTCGGGTTTCTGAAGAAAAAACTCTCTTGGAGGGCTGAACACTAGAGCATTGAGGTCACTTTTATGCTTGCGAAACTAGTCGTGAGATGGCCTTAAGCCCATTGTAATACCATCCCACCATCTTAAAAATATTATTTGGAAACAATGTCACAAAAAAGTGATCACCAAGTACAACTGGCTTTGTACTATTGCATTAAATGAGCGAGATGTTCCAATAATCTTTCGAATCTGGTCATTGTTGAACCTCTCCACTTGAGCTAGTGAGGCAATAAGTTGTTCCATTCGGAAGACAGCTGATGACGTCCACGACGCCAGGAATGCAGGGATGGACGATAGTCGGTAGTTCAGCACTATCGATAGGTCGATACTATCGATGATATAGATAGTGGCTCTTCTTATTCAGGACCTACATGTCCGATGGAGAATTTAATGTAATTGAATTGAAATATTTATTACTTGCAGGATTCGGTAGGTATATTCATAAGATTACACAAAGATTTCAAACAAAAAACTTATTTATTTATAATGTATAAAAATAATTTCCAGTTTAGCATTACTCCTTGAGCCACATATTGCCAGTAGAGAGATAGGGAGAGAGAAGGTAAGAGGTAAAGTCGATACCACGATTTTTTCTGTCTATATATGAAATATATACACATGAATACGTAATGAAATACTGACGCAAGCCTCAACTTCGAGAATACTGGTGAGTTGAGGAGTTCTTTCTCATGGAATTGCCGGAGTTAAGACTGCACCGCTCGTCTCAGTATTATCACAGCTCTCCATATGCTGAGATTTTCAAATACATAAAAAATAACTAAAAATCTAGCGATAGTGGATGATTATCGATAGTACTATCAATAGTCAAAAACTATCGATATTTCGACAGTAACTATCGACTATAGCCCATCCCTATAGGAATGGCAGTAGGACGAATATCCAGCCTGAAATCCTATGCTGAAAGTCTAGCCAACCTTTATCAGCAAGGAAAATTAAACCTAATTCATGTTTTTCGTAAAATTTGCCAAAAATTCAATCTTAGTCAGCCGGGGAACTAGTAGCCGAGCTTTCTGAGCCACTAGAACGCGCTCTGAAAGGCTCGAGTTGATCTTCTATTCTGAGAAGAGTTATCTATACTGCATATTATAAACTGCTAAATTTATAGTTTTAATTGTTTTTAGTGGGTTCGGGAAACGTGGAGATGTCCGGTGCCTGGAATCGGCAACCCGATCGGGAAAGTGTGGCTACCGTATTTGGATCCAGCGCTCAAAGGTTTAGTAAAAATGTCTTCTAGCAATAATCAGGACGAAGAACCACGTTAGAGGAAATGTCTGATGGTACCAACTCTGTCATTATTCTTCCGATTTTATACTAATTTCAAGTTATTCAGAAATGTGTTATATTGATTGATAAAATTGTATTTAGCTAGTGGCTTGTACAACTGAATAATAAAGCGTAATTTTACCTGGTTGTTCATCCATTTGTACAACATTGAATGGTCTATGTTTCGATTTGTGGGCTCCGAACTGGTATCAGATCTGAACCAAACCAGAAACGTGCAGAAAGGTGAGCATCATAAATTTATCGTCTGATTTACAAATCGCGAAATGACTTCGATACTAGTCTTTTCGAATCTAGGTTCTTGGGGTTGATCTTTAGCTCAACGTAATTTATTATTTGAGCTGTAATTCATAATAGTTCACTATTGAAGAAATAATAATTTCTTCTAAAGCCTTGAGATCCTTCAAATTGTTGAATAATGTAGGGATGCCTATCAGCGAATTTTCCAGGAAAATGAAGATATTGCAAGTGGACTAGGTATAAGTTTTCGGTATGGACTTTCAAAATGAAATCCCTTTTTGAAATATTTTAAACCGATTCCTGAAGTTTTTCCAAAAATCATATGTGTACACTACTGTCACCGAAAATATCTTAGGAATTCCGCAGCTGTCCCAAGTTGTCACCAGATTAACTTGATTTAAATTGAAATTTAAACATATTGTTTAGTAATGCATGCATTCCAGGGGACGTCCCATTGGATAAGCATTAGATCAGTTAAACCAGTTGGTAAGCGATAAAACTGTTTCACTCGATGTAATTTATTCATTACTTTAGGCAAGAAATAGTGACCCCCCCCCCCACAATTATCCATCTTAACATTTCTAGCGGCATGGGAGCCTCGAATCTGAAGAGCATTTTAAAATCCATGATCTACGATACCCAACATGCGAATTCGAGTTCACCCCCCCCCCCCCACCGTCTCCCTAACGCCAACAATGGTGCCAGTCTGGCACCAAAGCGGAAATACGTCGTAACATTGAACTTTCATCTGTTAGTTTTGGTAGGCAGTCCGTCGAGGTTCACATCCGTATTCTAGGTGAAAATAAAACTGTTTCACTCGATGTAATTTATTTATTACTTTAGGCAAGAAATACTGCCCCCCCCCCCACAATTATCCATCTTAACATTTCTAGCGGCATGGGAGCCTCGAATCTGAAGAGCATTTTAAAATCCATGATCTACGATACCCAACATGCGAATTCGAGTTCACCCCCCCCCCCCCCCACCACCGTCTCCCTAACGCCAACAATGGTGCCAGTCTGGCACCAAAGCGGAAATGCGTCGTAACATTGAACTTTCATCTGTTAGTTTTGGTAGGCAGTCCGTCGAAGTTCACATCCGTATTCAAGGTGAAACACAAAAAAAACCACGAAATAAGCGGTTTATGGCATCATGGCACCATGGTGGCACCACTATAAGTTCCATGGTGGTACAGAGAATAATTCATGAAAATACGGAGGTATAATAAGAATTTTTCCTCAATTTCAAAGCTTGGGTACAATTAGTAAGTAGTAAAGGAACCAAAATATTGAAAAATCGGATATTTTGTGAATATTATCCCCCCACCCATCCCCTCCCCTTGCAAATTTTGGTACTCTGGTAAAATCATGTAAAACTCGGAAGTTATTTGAGTCAAACAAAAAAAGAAACACGCAAATCGGTTGGAAATTGAGGCCTGGGCAGAGTTTACAAGATTATGCACGCAAACGCACGTTTTTTAAGCATTAACCCCCCCTTTCCCCCTCTTAAAAAGCAAAATCCAAAATTCCGGCGCGGTAGTGCACAACTAGATAGTATTACGCGTCAAACGAAAAAAGAACCACGAAAATCGTTTGAGAACTAAGGCCTGGGCAGAGTACACAAGATTATGCCCAAAATCGCACGTTTTTCGAGCATTAACCCCCCCTTTCCCACCCTTAAATGGCTAAATTCGAAATTCCGGCGACGTAGTGCACAACTAGATAGTTTTCCGCGACGAACAGAAAAAGAACCAGGAAAATCGATTGAGAACTAAGGCCTGTGCAGAGTACACAAGATTTTGTTACACACACACATACACACATACACACATACACACATACACACACACACACACACAGACATACACCTATGGTTTTTTTCGCGGATTTGGATTCAGAATGGTCTAAAACGGATTACTGTGTGGTTATTTTGCTTCCGAGTCTACCAAGGTAGCGGAAGCTTTGTTTTCACTTTTCAAGGACGAAAAAAAAAAGTTCTCCAAAATCAAAATTTCCACTCGCGTTTTGCGTTTTAGACCTTTCTGAACAATTTTGGTTCCGTGTCTGTCTGTCTGTCTGTCTGTCTGTCTGTCTGTCTGTCTGTCTGTGTGTCTGTGTGTCTGTCTGTCATGAATTCCTTGTAACGCGCATAACTATACGAAGTTATTGTCCGATTTCGATGAAATTTTCAGGGATTGTGCGGGTTGGTGTGTAGACGGTCCCCTATGAAAATCATCATCCTCGGACTGATAGAAGCGACTGCGCATGCGCAAACGTGAATTCCTTGTAACGGCTATAACTTGTACATTTTCCATCCGATTTCAATGAAACTTTCAGGAATGTTACAGATTAGTATTTAGATGGTCCTCTATGAAAATCATCACCTTCGGGCTGATAGTAGCCACTGCGCATGCGCAAACGTGAATTTCCTTGTAACGGCCATAACTTCCACATTTTTCACCCGATTTCGATGAAATTTTCAGGGATTATGTGGATTAGGTTGAAGATAGTCCCCTATGAAAATCATCATCCCCTGACTGATAGAAGCGACTGCGCATGCGCAAACGTGAATTCCTTGTAACAGCCATAACTTCAACTGTCCCCTAGGGGTCGCGGGTTCGAATCCCAGCCGAGGTTAAGTTTTTTTTGATCCAATCACATACATCTACTCACTTAACTTTTCATCCGAATTTGATGAAATTTTCTAGGATTTTCCAGATTAGCGTGTAGATGGTCCCCTATGAGGGTAGTGGAAGGTACTTAGATATTGGTGTTTTGAGATTAACTACTATGCATCGGATCATCTATATAATCGGGTTATGGATACGAGGAAGCTATGTGCCACACCCACTTGGCAGACGTTTTTTTTTTTCTGTTGAGTGTTGTCTTCCTTCACCCCAGATCGATCGCATAAGGACGCCCAAGTCTTACTGTGGGACGTCCTAAAAACTAATGGACAGAGCTGAATTTTTTGAAAGTAATTACAAGTCAAAGTTTGAAGTTTTTTTCTCATCAATCTTTTGTAAATATTTGTCATAACTATTTGAGACTTCCGATAGCCCCGAAAAAATTCTGCCGTCCGTTCAATTTAACATTTCAATTTAATTCTGGTTACTTCGGTGACACCTTGGGAGAGCTGTGGAGTTCCTGAGATATTTTCGGTGACACTAGTGATACCATTTTCCAATTAGGGTTAACGATTGGTGTTATGTGCCACACCCACAAGGCTTAGTACTTTTTCATGTAGTTTGTATTTCGATTTTCTTAACCATTGCTTTCAAGATTTCATACCAAATTTGCTTATTACCTCATACTGCATGAATGAACCTCTTTCTTCTCGTAATTAAGAGCTTATAAAATGAATAAGTTGGAACCTGATTATGAATTAATTTATAATTTCAAATAATCCCTGAATATTTTCGTCGAGTTATTCGTCGTATCCATTGGAAAGCCATCCAGGCTCTCCGTGGTGAAACCTCAGATGAATTTTGACGACCGACTCCGTGAATACGTTGAAAATAATATTAGTCGGTTCGAAAACTCATTAAGGTAGAGAGGATATTGGTGGATTAATCGGATTTCCTATCAATTTATGGGATTAACTTCGGTGCATTGGTTTCGAATTAGCGTGGTAAAGGGCTTGAGGGGCTCCCTTTCAGATCATACTTATTTCGGGGTCTGCATTAGGTTTGAAAAGCCCTCTACCGCGGCGTCTTTTTGAAGGGGGCGTAAGCCGCGGTTTTAATGAGCCCATTTTACCATATTCAAAGGGACACAATTGAATCAGTTGGTTCGTTTGCCCTCAACTTTTGCCCTTTCGGTCCCTTTTTCAGGGAGAAGAAAGTGGTCCCCGGAAGGAGATTATTACTCACGGTTGGAGAAAGGAGAAAATCTTTCGAGGATCATGCAAAACCCATTCATTTTCTGAATATCCGAAAAACGTTTATCATAAGCATATGAAAAATTAATTAAATGGGTATAATCAAAATTGCTCTGTGATGTTAGCTGGTTGGAGGTATTTCAAGATAACGGCGATTTTCAAACGGGTATAAATAACCCAAAACGTGTTTTTAACTCCCAATTTCAATTTCGATTTATTGGGCCAGAACTGCTGAGTTCTCAGAGATCCATTATCTTTGATTGTCTTGATCATTATGTCGAGAGGTTTTTAGAGATATGCAAAAGTGTCAAAGTGAACAAAACTCACTGAAGTACCTGATTTTGAAGTATTTGGTGCAATGAAATTTTCAAAAAAAAAAAGAGATCATTATATTTATGATACATTTGGGATCGTCAAGGTGAATTCTCTTCGACGTATTCTAGTCTCCTTGAAGCCAATCACACACTCTGAATCCTTTCCTGTAAAATCACTTGAATCCCTGAAAGTTATCAAGTAAATTATTGTGTTGAATTGCAAAAAAAAGTGATATTAGTGACAGACCGCATTCTTTCCAAAGTTGGTGGTATCCAGAAATTTGGACGGCCCGATTACCTTTGACATCCTCCAGCATCATGCCAAGCACAAAAGATCGACTCTGCAGGTTTCAAAAATCCAGGAAACAAGTGTGAAAAAATAATCTGTACTCCTTCAAAGGAAAACATATTGTTTAGTAATGCATGCATTCCAGGGGACGTCCCATTGGTTAAGCATTAGATCAGTTTAATCAGTTGTTAAGTGATAAAACTGTTTCACTCGATGTAATTTATTTATTACTTTAGGCAAGAAATACTGACCCCCCCCCCCCCCACCATTGTCCACCATTACATTTCTAGCATCATGAGAGCCTCGAATCTGAAGAGCATTTTAAAATCCATGATCTACGACACCCAACATGCGAATTCGAGTTTACCCCCCCCACCCCTCCACCAATGGTGCCGGTCTGGCACCAATTCGGAAATACGTCGTAACATTGAACTTTCATCTGTTAGTTTTGGTTGGCAGACCGTCGAAGTTCACATCCGTATTCAAGGTGAAACACAAAAAAAAAAAAAAAAAAAAAAACACGAAATAAGCGGTTTATGGCATCATGGCACCATGGTGGCACCACTATTAGTTCCATGGTGGTACAGAGAATAATTCGTGAAAATCCGGAGGTATAATGAGAATTTTTCCTCAATTTCAAAGCTTGGGTACCATTAGTAAGCAGTAAAGGAACCGAAATATTGAAAAATCGGATATTTTGTGAATATTATCCCCCCACTCACCCCCTCCCCTTGCAAATTTTGGTACTCTGGTAAAATCATGTACAACTCGGAAGTTATTTGAGTCAAACAAAAAAAGAAACACGCAAATCGGTTGGAAATTGAGGCCTGGGCAGAGTTTACAAGATTATGCACGCAAACGCACGTTTTTTAAGCATTAACCCCCCCTTTCCCCCTCTTAAAAAGCAAAATCCAAAATTCCGGCGCCGTAGTGCACAACTAGATAGTATTTCGCGTCAAACGAAAAAAGAACCACGAAAATCGTTTGAGAACTAAGGCCTGGGCAGAGTACACAAGATTATGCCCAAAAACGCACGTTTTTTAAGCATTAACCCCCCCTTTCCTCCCCTTAAAAAGCAAAATTCGAAATTCCGGCGACGTAGTGCACAACTAGATAGTTTTCCGCGACGAACAAAAAAAGAACCAGGAAAATCGGTTGAGAACTAAGGCCTGGGCAGAGTACACAAGATTTTGTTACACACACACATACACACATACACACATACACACATACACACATACACACACACACACACACAGACATACACCTATGGTTTTTTTTCGCGGATTTGGATTCAGTATGGTCTAAAACGGATTACTGTGTGGTTATTTTTTTTTTCTGTTGAGTGTTGTCCAACTTCACCCCAGATCGATCGCATAAGGACGCCCAAGTCTTACTGTGGGACGTCCTAAAAATGTACGATTATTTGTCACTCTAAATGCCAAGGTCACATTCTAGAAGGAACTTGAATTATCATTTCAATCTTATTTTATGGGGTTTCTGTACGTAGTTCGTGATAACAGAATTCTGACAGCAAGAAAGGAGAAAAGTACGAAAATTCAACCCGAAATGGCTGTTCATTTTACTTAGTTCTACCACTTTTAACAAATTTTCGAGGAAAATGAAGAAAAAAACGCTTGCATACGAGTATGCAACGCATTGGGACATTTTCATGTCTTTACCTATTGCTTGTTACCTCACTATAGGATTTTATAACCCACCCTCCGTTGTTGTCGGAATGTGAAACGAATCATTAACATAATAACTATCTATAGCTATTTGTTGTATTTTTCAAACCTCACAATGCGTTGCTGTTGTCTACTCTACTTAGCTTTTATCTCACTAGCTGTTTACCGAAATTATTGAACATCACATGTATCATGTAAAGAGGTAGGCACTACGAAAGAGTGTAGATATATTATGTTACAAATTGACACAATTATTAATATTAAGAGGTAGGTACCTAATTTCAATAAAATAGACGATTCCGGATTAATTATCCTCTACACTCACGATCATTAGTTTGTAAACAAAATATGAGAACAGTTATGCCCATAGCTCCGCTATTCGTATAGTCAATATGTTATGGAGAACATGAAAATGTTCGTTAAATCGAGAGCTTTCCAACGAGTGGTGAACGATTTTTGTGGGTTAAAAAGTGTAGAAAAGGAACAAACCTAACAACGGCGTCGTTGTAAGCGGAAATCATCATAAAGGCACTGTAACACAATTTCGTTACGCAATTTCGTGACAGTTTTTTGTGCTATGTGCCAGGGCAAAGACATGAAAATGTCAAAAACAAGTTTGGTTGTAACTTCTTTACAAGCATTTTCTAGCTGGACTCAATCCAGAGGTGCCCCCCTGCCCCTCCTGTTCCTCTGCACTCTAAACACACCTCCAGCACACCCTATCAATCTTCTGGAACTTTCATCTATATTTGATTGAGTTGAGACTCGGTCAGAGAATCCAAGATTCGTATCCTATTAATTCTACTGAGTAGGTTCATACCAACTTAGTACATTCTGCTACTATTTTCTTAGCGATACGTTTGAATACAGTCCAAAATTGAAGTCGTCCAATAAAAAATAATCATCTAATTACTCATGCCACCTACAATGTATTAATTCAATAGCTCATGACACTGAATGGTCTTTCAATATTAACGTCAAAGATTTGACTTGAAAATACTATATCATTCATTACTGAATGGGTTTTCTGCAAAATGGATTTCGTTTTCGAAGTGTAAAGGTATTTTGAGCGTTAAATATGCTCTTTTTGACTGCACTGACGACAAGTACGGACGGGGCATCCTGTTGGAGGGTGGCTATCATGCCAGCCATTGCAAAGCTTCCTTCCATGTTTATGGACTGGAGCCCGAATTTCAGGATTCTCCCGGCGTTTATACTTGCAGTCTCAGCGTTCTCCCATATTCGCAAGGAGAAGATCTTCATTGCAGACCCAAAGTCACGAGTAATGACGGCTTTCTTCTGGGTAGCAGCGTAGAAATAGAGTCCTGCCAGGGGATCCTCTATGAGAGGAAAACTCGAACAGAGCCAAAACCTTGCTGACCATACGTGCCTCCAAAGAAACAAGCTCGACGTGTGTTGTAGCATAGGTATTTTGATCCCAGTGTCTTTTCAGGGGGTTGATACGCCTTCTGTTTTCCAAAGAATCAGTTTGTGGGGTAGCAGGGCAGCCAACTTTACCACCTTCTTTGTCGTTGTCATTTCCTAAGCTAAGAAGAAAAGTTCGAAACGCTCCAAGAAAGGGTGTATGTTGCCCTCATCAAGATAAGCCAGCATAAGCGTCGTCATCTCAATCAGTGGAGGAATCGGCTAGAACGGGAGTCCGTCAGCTGGTAGATTGGAGTACAGACTTGTAATGATAACTGAAGAAGAAGGGAGTTTCCAGTAGGACAGCTTACTGAAAAAGACTCTGCCTCCTCTTATACAGTGTAAAAGTCAATGACAATTCTCTTCGTAGTAGCCAATAAGAGAAGGACTAGTAAGTCCTCACAAAATTAGTGACCGAGATTTGAACTAGTCTCTTGGGCTAACTAAAGAGCTGGTTGAAGATGTTTCAAGCAGCAAAAAATGATCAATACAACAATTGAGTTGAGATGTCCAGACGTTGTGTGATTTTGGATCAATGATTGAACGAGACGTTGTCAGTCACACATAGTTTTATTGCATAACGTCCGAAACCGGTCCCCTGTAGTAATACGAAATAAAACTATGTGTGACTGACAACGTCTCGTTCAATCATCAATACAACAATTTTTTCATCGAAAAATTCTATTTATGATCTTGCTATTCTTTATGAAGAGGCAATACTGCTCACCTAACTTAACAAATGTTTAAAAAAATCAAGAGAAGGAAAAATTCGTTGCTGTTAAGGAGCGTCTAAAATATCAACTCCAGACAAGAGGCAATAAAGATATGCCGTCATGGTGTCTCATTTTGGATCAGTAGAAAGCACCAGCCTATCAGACTGGAAGCTAATTTTCTGGTCCAGAGAACTCTCTGTCCTCCCCACACTAAAATATAAGGGGGAACCGGACCCCTCTTACCCTTTCATCATTGTTCTTTTCTATAATGCTGTTGAATTGGCATTCGAACGGCTCAAAGAGACCGCCTTCAAAACAAGCTTTTGTACGCCGTGGGACGGGGCGAGGAACCCGTTTATCAGGGTGGCATTGTCCAAATATTGTTTGTCACAGCCCCATCAAAACCTGATGAGTTCTGTGAATCTTACCTAATATTAATTTCATCGATGGATATTCAGATCGGTTTACATCGATACAAATTATAAAGCACAGTTTCCCCAAGCAGGTTGGATCCTATAAGTCGGGTTTGGAATGAGATGAAAGAAATAGGCCAAAACTAGGAAATAAACAGAAGAAAGCCGGAGAAATTATAGTGATCATTGCTATGTGAAGCCTCTACTTTGTCCAGGCCTTGATAAATTGACAATAGCAAATCAGTTCTGTTTAGCTTCATCTTGTTACAAATTATCGGGTACAGTTTTCCTGCTTGGATCCTATAAGGTGAGTTCGGAATGATAGAAGAAATTGTATTATGGATAGTAGAAAGCTGGGGAAAATTATAGTTGTGATAAATACGATGAGAATGTAATAACCAATGTCTTTATAATTACTGATCCCCAAGGGAGAACTAATGCAAAAACATTCACATTCGAATAAAATCTTGAAAACCTACTTTGACCAGGCCTCAATTTACATTACAGAGCAATTTATTTTTAGGGGAATTTAGGAATTTTTATTTATTTATTTTTTTTTTTACATTTTATTTCTAGTATAGTTAAGCCCAATGTTTCGTTATACAGCTGGTCAGGAAATGAAGTATGTAATGCAAATAAAATTTCGAAATTCTCTAAAACTTCATCTTAGATTTTATTAGTCTGTTGGGAATGTTGTAGAAATTATCATTGATCTACGTTTGGGAAACTCAATAATTCAGTTAATTTTGATATTTACAGCGAATTTTCAAAAGAAGAAACAATAAAGGCAAGGACCTCAAAATTTTTACCATGGAATTTTTTGATTTTTTCGATCTGAAATCCGTTTTGGAACATTCTAAAAGATTCCTGAAGTTTTCCTAAAATCACGAGTTTATGTATAATATACATATATTATACATATATTACACATATAATATAATATACATATATAATATAATATCGCTATATTATAGCGACATATTATTTATGCATACCTAAGTAAACTTATGGTATTCAGAAAATAGGAAAAAATAACAATTTACTTACGTGGGCACTCTATAAGTTTCAGGGGGCGAAAATAGTATTTTTTGAGTTTTTTAAACATTTAAAACCATGGGGTCGATTGTATAATTCATACGATTCTCTCATATAGCTGATATTTCAGATTTCTTGACCATAGGTTTAGAGATTTCTTTGAAAAATTCGCTTACTAACTCATGATGCATGATGGACTTTTTTGATCAGTAGTAGGTTAGCCTGCAAAAAGTGTCTTTCGAAGAGCTAAGGCATACGGGGCCTGAGAAACCAATAATCAAAACCAAGCAAGTTTCTCAAGCGCACTTGGGGCAAATGGTCCTCAATTCTTCTCATCGATTATCGTGCTCCGACTGGCTTGAAAGGGCTTCCTTCGAGAAAGGCTTTTCCATTCACTTTAGAAGCAATCCCTTCGTCTACTTACAGTGCAGGTGTGTAGATTTCACATAGCTGATGTGTTAGGAATGGTTGGTAACTAGAATGTGCTGCTCCATCAACTTTAACTTCCGTGGGTAACTGTTATGCGCTTGGGAAGTGTTTTTGGTCGAACGTTAGGATGGAACGAGCGGTCTTCAGCACCCCTATTTATCCACAAATCCTTTCTCGGTAGGTAACAGAACTTGCAGTACGTACTCATAAGGTAGGTACTAGTAGTAGAAACATAGAGAGTCATATCGAAGAAATACAGCAGCTGATTTTCAGAACTATTAACTATGAAGAGCGTTCAATTAAGTTCAAATTTTCACTAGAATTTTGATGTTTCACAGTAGTCTTCAGAAACATATTTGTTTCATGTCTGTCTGAGATAAATTCTTCCAACTAGACGAAACTATCCGATTTTTGATTCCGAGTTTACCAGAATAGCGGAAGCTTTGTTTTCAATTTTCAAGATAAAATAAAAGTTATCCCAAATCAAAATTTCCACGTTTTACATGTTAGACCTTCCAGAACAATTTTGGTTCTGTCTGTCTGTGTGTCTGTCATGCATTCCTGGCCATAGCCACAACTTCTACATTACTCATCCGATTTCAATGAAATGTTCAAGGATTGTGCAAATTGGCGTTTACATGGCCCCCTATGAAAATAATCATCTCCGGATTGATAGTAGCCGCTGCGCATGCGCAAACGTGAAATCTTTGACACAGTCATAAATTCTACATTTCTCATCCAATTCCGACGAATTTTCAGGGATGGTGCTGGTTGGGGTGTAGATGGTCCCCTATGAAAATCATCAACCCCGGACTGATAGTTGCCAGAGCGCATGCGCTAACTTCTATTTTCTTGTTACAGCAATAATTTTCCAACAACATTCAGATATTGTGCGGGATGAAATGTAGGTGCCTTCTATGAGGGTATTGAAAGAGAGAGTGCACGTAGAGATTGATGTTTTAGATTAACTACTATGCCTCGGATCATCTATACAATCGGGTGATGGATACGAGGAAGCTATGAGCCACACCCACTTGGTAGACGATTTTTCATATTTTCTGGGTTTAGTAGTTCAGTTTTCATCTCTTGAGTTTGTCGTTCTACTGATTAGTTTGTGTGATAACCTTGTTCATGACTTACGCCGTATTATGGTAAGTTTTAAAATCTTTTAGTTTCGTCTAACGTATTTGATAATTTAATTTATTAGGGATTTATTTCAAAAAATAAGGAAATTTCGCATGTTCTGAGAGAAAAATATATTTCTGTCTGTGTCTGTTGCTGGGTTCTTAGTATTTTCCAGTGTTCACTCTTTCACCCACCTCTACGGAAAGTGAATGTGAGGTTCCCTTGAATCATGTCCCTTGTTTCGCGGCCCTCGCCCGGGAGTGGGTAAAATAGACGGGCACAATGAGCGGGCACAAGCTCCCGTGATCCACTTTAACCGGATTTATTACCTGGTTTGTATTACATTTGCATAATTACCCCCACTCCGGGAAAAGGTTCCCGAATGACATTCAATCACCATTATTTTCAGCCTCCCCCTCAATATATCTGTCTTCGGAAAGACAGGTTTTTTCAAATATTTTACCCTCCAGATCGTTTTTTACTTCGCTGTCGCACTGTTTCTCTTTCAGGGAACCAATATAGTCTCGTAGAATTAAATGGATGCCGAAGTTTATAGTTGTACTTTATAGAAGATAATTCTAGACTCGGCTGATGAATTTTCAAATAGTTTTCGTTCTTTGAACTGATAAAAATGAAAAACCGATCGATGTTCTCGTATATATATTTATTTGAGACATAAATTACCCAATTTTACCTAATATCTATACTATTTAATTATAAATTAGGGTTTTCTTGATTTTGTTCCCGATTTTACCTAATTCCATTCGATATTGGAAGCGTTTATTTTACTTTGGAGGAAGAGGAAAAACTGCCTCGAGTAATGGGCCCAATAGTTGGACAGTTGGTCACTTTCTTCCTAATAAATAAAAGTACGGTCCTTTTACCGATTGTGGATCCTTTCCCCGGCAAAATACGCTATCTCCACTCCATGTGGGAAACCTCAGTTTAACCTGGGAGTTAAAAATAGTTTGTTCAGTTCGTTCTGAAAGTGGTGGTGACCGGACGAATGCTGTTCGTTATGATTTGGTAAGTAAACATGAGCATGTTCATAAGGTTTTTCTAATTATTTGCGATGTTTTTTTTTTGTCCACTTCAATTATTGATCCGTAAAGTTGAGATATTTTTCAAAGCATCCATCTAGGAAGTAGACCATTAGAGTGAATATTTATTATATAGAAAGGCCGTCCAACTAATGGAACCCCAAATCTGCTGGTTGCCCAGAAGTTGGAAGTCGTTCTAAACTCGGACATCCGTGGGAGATTCTTTTGATATACATTTTGTGATTTTCATTATTAGAATTCTTAGAATGATTCTTTTGAAATTTTTATTGTGATTTTCATTATTAAAATCTTCTTTTGTTTATTTTATTTCATAAGTCGTGATTGTTTCTTATTTCTCTCTTCAAGAAGTTTTTGAAAGGCTTCTCCAATTTATGTTTCTTTTCCTAAGTCGACATTTATTTTTATCACATTTCAGCTTTTATATTATACTGAGGTAGATGTTGATGAAGATCAGGAAGGTATTTTTTGAGTTCTTAGTGTGAATAAGACTGAAACAATAAAGACTGAATCACGAGAAAGCTTCAAACCAATATGGAATTTTTTCACAATTGCCTTCACTGAATCTCATTATTTTAGGAAACAACAATGAAGCAGTAGGTAGTTAAATACCACTTGTCAAATAAAAATGTCAAATAATTTTTGAAGGTTTTTTGTAAACTCCACACTCGATTCGAAATCATAAACTCAATTTTAAATCATAAACTCAATTTTAAATGTTTGCATCAAAATAAGAAAACAGTTGATTGTTCTCTACGCAACGCAGTGAGTCTATTTTATTTATTGGCCGCGTGAGCAAGATATGCTTAGTTTTCGTGACGATTTTTCAGTTCATGTGCCAAAGCAAAGACATGAAAATGTCAAAAAATAGTTCAATCTTGTCTTTAGGAGATTTTGTTAACTCAGACGAGCTCATCCAAAAACCTGCTGGTATTATGATTGTCATGAGGATATTTAAAGGAAACTCGTTTGAGTTAACAAAAACTCCTAAAGATAGAATTGGATAATTGTTATCTTTTGTTTTAGTACATTTTAATATAATTTTACATGAAAAGTGCGAAGAAAAGTAGTGTTCAACTACTTAGCCACCAATTTCCAAGATTAGGAACAAATGTCCAACTTCTGGGCCAAGTTGAGTTTTAACTTTCATGAATTATTTCACAACTCCACTCTTATCCAATAAAAAAAAGCATTTATTCTATAAGGATAAGGATGAGGAAAATTAGGAAGATTTACTAACCTTTTGATTTTAAAGCGAGCATTTTAGTGAGAAAGCCTCCTCAAGTGTCCAACTATTGGGCCCGTTACCCTCCTAATTCATAATTTGAATTCGCAACGCATATTCATATCCATAACGCAGTTATTATGTACGTCCGGCTACGTCGAGCCATGCAGAACAAGATAAGACGAATGTTGACCAATGTTCAATAACACTTGCTATAGTTTCAAATTTTCCAATGAAAACTTGATTTCTAAAAAATAAACGGAACTTATTTTCTGGACAACTCCCGTATTATTTTGGAGACAATTTAACTTCATTTACTGATTCAACTCCAAAGTCAGAAGGAGGCCAAGTGTGTTCGACAACCTCGGGTAACTTATGCAACGATCGTTTCCGCTGTAGTGGACCCATGTACACACCTTTATGCATTATTTATAGCGAGGTAAATTCCATCTAGGAGGGGCACCTCGAATGGTGAATATCGTACGTTGGTGCAGATGGTGCATTATGTTTTTATCATAAAACAGAAATGTTTGGCCTCTAGATCGTATGAAACAACGTTCTACAACTTACTCTGTAGGGAACAAATTTTCCCGTTCTGTTCAATTTACTGTAGCGCTCCCCTTTCTCAGTATCGAACGTAGAGAAACTTGTATTGGTGAAGGTGATAGTCCACAAGGTTTAATTTGTACTGATAGGTATTATTTATCACCGAACTGCTCCATCAGGTCGCTTCGTTAGGAACAAATCATCACCGAATGTAGCTAAACTAATTGATATCCAATATGGGACGAATCTTTGGTACATCATTTTCCTAGAGGTACAAATAGGTACCTAACTGATTGGCTCTGTCGATATCTTCATATTGATCAGGAAGCATGATTCGTTAACAATGAAATAACCTCTCATGATTGGTTATGAGTGTTATTGATGATATATTATGATGGTATAAATATTGGTAATGGTCTTAACCATAGATTACCAATAGATCACGAATAACACTCATAACCAATCATGATAGGTTATTTCATTCATCATACCATGTACGAATATGGTAGAAATGACAAAGATATCCGAGCTTAAACAAGTAATTTGTGACGTTATCATGGCGCGGGGTGCGGAAAAGGTCCACGGAGTTTGGTATCTCGGCAGGTGTACCTAATCCTGGTGATCATTATATAGGAGCATTTTCTTTCATCCATTTCTCCCAACGCCAACCTTTCACGAATCCCTAGATTCGTTTATTAATTAATTAACGTTTAATGGCGAGCCCCCTCTGCCTCTGAGGAAAGTTTTGAAGTAACACTTCATCATTTATTGCACTATGAATGTGCACTGTTTCCTCATGCTAATAGTTATATTATTGATTGTACTCGTATGAGTAATATTGGCCTCTCCATCTTCCCCTCATGGATCCATACGTCTTCCTGATGCGTTGCCATAGTCAAAATACGAGTTAGAGCTAAAACGACGTAGATTTGTTAGAAATGTGTAGGTAGTATATATTTGTGGTGACATACCTACATTCATGGGATGATACACAATCATTTGGAGTGTTTGCATCACGTTATGGTGAAATACATATATATTAATTGACACAGGTGTCAACATTAGGACACAAACTATTTCATGAGACCCTAATGATGACATCGAATTTAACCATGTTTTCCTATTGAAATTTGGGGTTTCAATGCTTACACATTCTTCCTTATGTTATTCATGAAGCAGACGATATGAAATGGTAATTTTACTCACAAAATTTTACTTCAAAAGACTAAATTTGTTGACCTACCTCACTAACTTGCGGCAGAAGGATGTATGGATGTCCCAAAAGTATCGATACTTAAAAGTATCGATACTTCTTGAAAAAAGTATCGATACATATCGATACTTTTTTTCCCTGATATATATCGTAGTATCGATACTTTTTTTCCAGTATCGGAGGCGATACTTTTTAATATCTCACATTTTATCTGTTTCAACACCTACGACACGAAGGTACCTACTTGACAGTACCTCTACCTCTACGTAGATTGTTGGGAGGACAACAAACTTCAACAAATTAAACAAAGATGATGTACTACCACCTCCAGCTCTCTATGATAACTAGCTGTCCTCCATAATCGAGGAAGTACCACCAAAATGTTAACCCAAACAAGTGCAATACGAAAACAAGTGCCTAAACAAAAACAAGTTTTAAAATGTTTATTATTAAAACAAGTTTTAATAATAACAAAATGAGTGATTTATTGTTTTGTTCTTTCTATATTAATTATTATCCTCGTGATAGAGAGGTCACACTGATAGAGAGAAACATAAACGACAATTTCACCCATTTTTGTGAAAGTATCGAAAAGTATCGATACTTCTAAATATCGATACTTTTTTAAAGTATCGTATCGATATTTTTTGATACTTTCTAGATGTATCGATACGATATTATATCGATACTTTTGAAGTATCGGACATCCCTAGAAGGATGGCGTCGCTGGATACAGCTGTCATCAGCTTCAATTTCAGCCAGCCTAGTTATATCGGATATTATAACTAGTGGAGCCGGCCAACCTCAATAACTACATTCTTACCAACAGAATGATGCCAATTTCGAGTACCTACAGTGACCCAATAGCTTATTTTTACATTTTAAAATTGAAGTGTCAACATTAGGAATAGTGTCAACAATCGGTGCTTTTACCCTATTTTACGCTACCTATAAAAGTAAGAATCCCTGGTCTCTCTGTTCAAAATAACTTCTGCGTGTTGGTGTATGGTGATAATGCGAGTTAAGACAATCATGATTATGTATGTTGCTGCTTCCCAAGATGTACGACCGTAAGAAATGTAATTTAGGAGGAGAACATGTGATGTATGTTCGAGCAAAGACACTTTAGCATGCTAAATATTGCTCAAGTCTTAGCAATATTTTTCAGCGTTTAACCTCGTGCGTGGGAGCCGTCGTGCGTCAACATTATAATAGCCGGCCACGATGCAACCCTCGAGACCACGTTTAATTTGCATATTATTGCATGATTAACTACCCCTTTCCAATAGATACTGGGAACAACTCCTTCCACTTCAACTTAATCGTTTACTGAGGGTTATTGCACTGTGCATTATATTATTTAATTAATTGTGAAACAGACTTGTATTGTTTTTATCAAGATTGGATTTTAGGGTTGAAGTTTACTGAATTCAACATATGTAGGTACGTCAGTTACGAAGACAAACCCGATTATCTTTTTCCGATCGATCGCAATGGATATATTTTTATTTATTGTTTTCATTGCATAAAGAAAGAACATTGAGGAATTCCAGCCTTCGGCTCGACTTAGTGATTGTGATTCAATTAATTTTCATTCCACAGGATCCACTTTATCAGATAATCCATCCGGGATATTTCTTCGACGCATAGAAGTGACTGGGGGCTTTTTCACTGGACACAGCAGCAAATGTAGGGCCAGTGAAGGAGGATTAATATGAAATGTAAATCTGCAAACAGGATTTGCGAGCCTTGAAGCGGAAATGTTTGGTTTGAGTTAATCCACAGAGAGAAACCCTTGCTTAATAGGATACAGAGACGTGGGAACACAGCATCTGCTGGGGCAGACCCCACCCCACGGTAGCAGACCGGAACAGGGACCTCGAGGGCGTTTTGGTGATTTTACTCCTCGAATGGCATAACATTAGGAGTGACCGAACCTTCAAGAAGTTTATTCCTTTACTATAATCAACTGAGCCTCGGAATGATTAAATTGGAGTATCACAAATAAGTAGATGGAACTCTTGGAAATCTGTATCTTGAGGTATCATTAGATTTACAGAAAAAAATTATACAGAAAACACATTTTATTACAGAACAAGTTTTTATCACGTAGCAGTGTCCAGGACTCGGTTGGTAGGCGTAGGTAGGTAGATAGGTAGGAGAAGAGAATATAAGTGAACCCTTAATCCCTCAACTTGCGGTAGGGATAATCATTAGGCAGTGAGTGCAATTTGCGTACGCGTGATTGCAAGAATCAGAATCATTAGATGTTCGTATCAATTCAATCATTGACTTCAGCCAATCCAGGAAGCCCATTCGTTTCCACCAGGCACCTCACTCAGGACTTTTCTGAGATGATAGAAGCAGTACCTCGACAGCTTTAAAAAGTGAATGATTGTCTCACCACGGAGCTCCATATTATAGTTTTACTTCTTTTTTCAAAACAAAAAATGCGTTTATTTGGCCGAACGAGGTTTTACGTTGTGGTGTAATCTTGGGGCTCTTGGTGTCGTTTTTTTTTCTCAAGGGAATTTCTGTATGAGGGATGAGAGAAAGAAGATTTTTGATCGTCGAGGTAGGTGTAGTGTATGTGGTCACGATTCACACAGAGATAGATACCTATATTTGCCTATTCCATTAACTATATATGACCGGGATTCAAAAGAAAATTTTGGATAAATGGTGAGCCAAGACATTGCCGCACACACGCTTTGAGTTCCACTGCCGCCTCCTCTCGTTATTGGACATTTCACTGCGGACCTACCAAACCTCAACGAAGGTAAGATCTAACATTTATTGTAAAACCTTTAGCTAATTTGTACACTACACTAAAATTTGTACCTTCACGCACTCAAAGGAGCTCCTGATAGGTCTTCTGCCATCATCCAGTACAAGTCCGTGAATAAAATTATCCGTTCCACACCATATCTGCTGTTTCTTCATGTCACTTTAAATCCTGCTAGGTAGGGAATTGGTATATTGAAGATCGAATTCTAAGTTATAAATCTCAAATATCAAACAGGTGCAATTTTACGAAATATGTCAGCGTTTCCTATTCAAGCAGTTGTAGCAGTAATTAAGTTCTCTTAGTAGGCTATACCATAACATATATTTACGGTCTGGACCTCATCTATTTTATTACTAGGAAATCATTTCAAGATATTCCTTTTTATTGGCAGTACGTATCAAAGCTCCCTTCACACATCTAGGTTTGAAATAAATTATTTCCACGTGTTGATCCTTCTTCAATTACATGAAATATTATGATGGTGGAAAAATACGTTTTTCTCGTTAGTCATTTGAAGTGCTGAGTGGTTAGCATGGACCACCTGAATTCTCTCCAGATGACGGTCGCAGCTGAGTTCTTCGAATGAGCTAACCAGAGATAACTCTAACTATCCTCCAACCGACCATTACTTCCACTCTTAATTGCGGACATTACTTCGGAAAACGAACTTAAACCTTCTCCTCGTTTTATCTAAAATAGGGGTACTATAGAGCAATTTGATGGGAAAACCAGCGGCGAGGTGTCCAGTGGAGGGGGGCGGTATACTCGAAGCGCTCATTAGTGGAGTGGTTCGGGGTATCTAAGCGGATTCTCAGGGTACTAATGACTAAACTTGGACGTCCGACGGCCGCTTGACACAGAGGGCGCTAAGGGGCGAGCGGCCAGAGATGACTAATTAGACCCTCTGATCACCCGGGATGTAGTAAACACTAATTATTGTGTCTGTACAAGTGCCTTGCCCCCTACCGTGACCACCGGGCTGTCCTCTGATGTCAATGATGATTGGTCGAGAATGCTTGACAGGGTTAAATCTCATCAGGGGACTTTGAAGAACATACTCATCTCTTCCTTCGACTGTACTGACAACTGGAGAGGCAGAGAGTATAACAAAGCAGCTACAACATTGGATTTTCAACAACTCAACAGCAGCTTAACAAGCTATTTCTCTACAATAACATGGAAGACTACGCAGAATAGTAAAACGATGTATCATAGATCATCACTTGCTGCTTTTTCAAGTATTGGACAATATCATAAATACGTATTTATTATGAAACGAATACCAAGAGATTAGTGCTCTTTATGGAATCATGTACTGATGTATATAATCATCCAATTTCCCAAATCAACCCATACTTAACAGGTGGAAGAATTGAAGAAATATACACAAAAAATGAAATCTCTCTTGGCATCAAAGTAAGATTTCCTGAGGTTGAGGTGTAGTCTTCAAGGCATTATTGAACCCCTTCCTCAGTCCCAGATGTGGCGTTCAGCTATACATCATCCGCAAGAGAAAATACCAAGAAAAAAAGACCACGGCTCCATTCCATCCAACCTCTAATGAGGGAGCTGAAAGCTGGGTGCGCACTTGCAAGGATGCAATGAAGAAGTCGTTGATTAGTGCACCATTGAAACGGCAGCATTACAAACTTTACTGTTTTCGTAAGGGACCACTCCAGGGCAGACTGGAAACTCACTAGCTGAGTTGCTCCATGGCAGACAACCAAGGACACTCTTGGAATTATTGGCCCCGAGAAAAGAAGTCAAACATGAAGGAGAGTGCCGGTTTAAAGTTGGAGAGGCAGTCCAAGTAAAATTCTTCTCTGGGCCACCTTGGGAAGTGGACAAGATTTTAAAGCAGTATGGTCGAATGATATACCAGTTAGAAACAGCTCGAGGAATGGTTCGGCGGCACCAAAACCAGCTCCAAAGGTGTATGCTGCCCCAAAGGACGGGAAACACCCCAGAGGGATTTTTCGTTAGGAGGATAGCTCAGAGTTCCCTTGGGTAGAGGAGACAGCTCCTTCAGTCTCGGAAGAAGCTCATCAAGCTGAAGATTCACAAGGAACGTCGAGCAGACATCCAGTCACGAGGAAAGACGAGCCACAACGATCCTCAGGAGTAAGACGGGTTTTGTTCCATCCAGATGTACTCCGGAGCTCAACCAGAAGTCGCAGGCCACCAGACCGTTACGTCCCTTGAATGGACGGGAGGAGTGATGTGTCCCTGATGACACGTAATTTATTCTTGTTTTGTGTTAGCAACAAATTGTCACTTGCGAATGAAATGTTGAGTTATCAATACACTTCCTGGAATTCAGCATTGCAATTTTCTGCTAAGCTAGCATAATATCAAGCAAATACTTAAATCACCATCCTGCATGACCCCATTTACATTCTGTGGTGAAGAGTATCCCCATTGAGTGTGAACTTATTTCAATATATCGACTCAATGTACTGTACCAGCTATTCGGGCCACTGTCAAGCTTTAATGACGTCCATGATATCAAAATTGGACGCAGCATCTAAATTACCTCCAAAGCTTCTATATGAAGCTCTCTCGTTTTCTTGAGACCTCCATATCTAGTATTTTTTTCAACACCTGAGCTTTTGACTGTTTAGCCATTAAGGTTTTGGCGGTCCACTATAATCTTAAAATTTCTGGGGGAGAATCTTGGCAGATGGTCACTGTCCATTTCTTCACGATGGCAGAAGCGACATATAGGGTAGTCCACCACACCTATGCGGTGAAGGTGTTTTTGGAGGGAGTCATAATATGACTATGAGGATATTATCCTCATACCATCCATAATATACTAATCCTTATACCATCCATAATATTACTAACATGAGGATATTATCCCGTAGCCATTCGGAGGGTAGCGAAAAATTCGCCTCTCCGTATCTAAAGGTTAATGAGTTCAACACATCAGTGTGTTATCGGTCTCCTATTCCTGGCGCATTACTTTTTAGAATATTCAGAAGAGTTGAGGAAATAGACAGCTCCTTACCTTCGCTCTATCATTGGTTTGCAGCAGAAAACTTCCAACTATTGACATTTTCATGTCTTTGCTTTGGCACATAAACTGAAAAATCGTCACGAAAACTTGCTCAAGCGACCAATAAATAAAATAGACTCACTGTGTTGCGTAGAGAACAATCAACTGTTTTGATGCTTGGGTACATGAACTGACAACCTTGTAGTGTAGTGGAAGAAAACACACATGAAAATGTCCCAACGTGTTGCGAACTCGTATGCAAGCATTTTCTTCTTTTTAAGTAGCAGTGATTTTTCTGTGATCGTCACCTTGCTAATTGTCCTACATCAACCAACGAGGCGGGGAAATTTATCTTCTTGTTTCTCTCCATTACGATCAGGTTCTGAGGGGAGGAGTGCCAATAACAGGGATGCTGGGGAAAGGAGTAATAAAAGTGCCATTGTGGTGTTGGAAAGATTTGACAGGAAAGAGGGTGTACAACTTGAAAATTCTCTGAAACAATTTCTATTGTGTATCAGTTTTTTCCTCCTACATATCCCTACTCTCTCGCTTAAACTTACTGTCTCTCGAGTTTGTTTTGAATGCCTCAGCACACAAAAAAATATTTGTTCAACCTCTACACGGTATGTCATTTTTTACAAATAATTTGGCACACAATAATTCCATATCGGCTCCGGAACTCCAGTTGGCTCGACTCTATGAAACAACTCCCAAAGTTTAGTAGCCCCGAGACCCAAAAACAAAAGACAAGAAGTCATTACATCCGCCCCGCTACTTCCTGAAAAAAGAGCGCAGGATGTTTTCAGATTCAAAGTTCCACTCCGATGAGATCTAACCCATGTTTGAAAAAACGAAAAAAGTTACGACCGCGGTTTTGAAGTTAATTTACTTAGCTTGTCACTTTTGTAACACCCGTCAGGAAACTTTTTTCGAGAAAAAATCTTTTTGCCGCCAAAGATGGGAAAATACAAAAAAAAAAAAGTCTTCGGGACACTTTCGTCTTCATGGAAGTAGGGGAGAAGAAGAAGGTTCGTGACGCTTTTGAGCCTTAAAATCCACAAACCGATGTAAAAAGTCGGAGTGAAAGTTCGAGTTTTTCGAGTCCAATTTTTCTGGAAACTCCGACAGGAAAGACATTTTTTTTTCCACGGACGACCCGAGAATCGGATTCATACAGCTATACGTGGTCTCTTTTAATTTCCTGTTTTCTTACTGGAGGCCCCCTCCTTAAAAATATTTATTGAACTTCAGCTCGATAATTACAAATAATATTCACCAACTCGTAGTTTGGACAAGGGTACCAAAGATTGACACCAAAGCATACTTATGACTTAAGGTGGGTCTTAGTCGGTCGCTGTTAGTTCCTCGTTCTGGATTGTAGGGGCAAAAACTTTCAGTTGTAACTAAATTTGAAAATTTCAAGGCTTTTCAAATGCATTAGTGTACCTATGGGTCTGGAGAATTGAATAACTGAAAGATTTCCGCTGGAATCATCAAAATTTAAAAATAATTGCCAGAGAAAAATGGGAAAAACCTAACTGAATGAACGATTTTCCCATTTTTCTCTGGCAATTATTGATCGATTTTGACGATTCCAGCGGCAATCTTTCAGTTTTCCAATTCCCTAGGCCCATGCACTAATGCATTTCTAAAATCCTTAGAAACTTCTAAAAATGTCACCATTCATCAACCATTGGTAGGTACTACCTACTCACCATACTGCCTTCACACCTTCACAATGAAGTTTATTAGAAAGAACTAAACGCTCCACTCTCGATTCGAAAAATAGGGAGCTTCATATGGAAATTTGATTCCTGGTTGCAACGCGAAGAAACGAACAGCAATCGAGTTTTGGTTAGCTAAAAATTCAACGGAGATTAGACCTCTTTTGTGATTCACACTCGTGATTCTGTTTTATCGAAGGAAAACCCTTAAGTACGTGTAGGGACCGAACGGTTTGTCCTACAGAGCTCCGAGAGTCTCAACAATTTTTAAAAATTCATTACTGTTCAAAATTGGTGAAAAATCGATACTTTTATTTCGAGATTTTTCGAGCTAGGGCACTCTTGAAAATTTCAACCCTTAATTTTCACCCCTTAGAAGTGACTGACATCAACCAAAAGCTTCGCGGCACAACTGGACCCCAAATGGAGTCCATATACCAAATTTCAACCAAATCGGTCCAGGGTTGCTAAGAACAGGGCCGCGGACGGACGGAAAATGTCGTATTCGATTTTCGGATTCTACGTACCTTGAAACGTATGTTTTTACCACGGGACACGGGTAAATAAGAACGGCACTTTCGGTATAAAAACGGTATAATAAATCTGAATTAACAGCGGTAAATGACGGTAATAAGTGCAAAATGTAACGGCGGTTGAACGGAGCCTCCGTTACGGAGAAACAGTTTTGCCTAGACTTAGGAAAGATAGCGGAGCAATTCGGAATCGGGGGCGCAAGTGTGTCGCTCTGAACTAGTACTTTCGGGGGGTAAACTTATTCGGTAATAATCGGTAATGTTTAATGTTCTTCTATTGTGCAAAATTATACTCGTAGGTACTGGTTCTTGTAATACGGTTTATGGATCATCGGGATATGGGTTTTAATCGGGTTGAGAACGGGGAGGTGGCACTGACCTCTGTGGGGGCGCCTCGGAACCGGGTCTAGGCGGTTGATTTGAATTCACCGTTCGTGAAGCGGTGGTGAATTCGAACAACGTAAAACATCAAATTTTGCGGGGGGGTCCAAACTTTTTTTTTCTTGATCGATTCCAATGGCTTATTATTGAAAATAATTAACCTAAATGGAAAAAACCTAACTGAATGAACGGTTTTTCCATTCTTCTCTGGCAATGGGAATTATTTCAGTCAATTATTTCAGTCAATTTTTAAATTTTTTTTTTTCAAAAGAGTGTGGCTCAGGAATAACGGTAATTGGGTCTGTTAGTTGTTTTTAAAAAATTAGAGAAGCTAAGGAAAGTTGAAGATTTGAATGGTGTGACGTAGCTAGCCAATCGTGACGTAGCTAGCCAACTGTCTTTGGAAAAAGTATCCACGCACAGAGAAGCGATGAAACCCTTGGAGGACCTCTTGGATACTACAAAATACTACTCACATTTGCGCGCGGCATAAGTGTGTGTGCGTTAAGGGAGGCCCGCCTTTTTTTCAAACGTGTGATCTCTTTAATTAATTTTTCTATCACATGTTATAGTATCATTGGGCTTAAAGTTGGAGTATTTAGGTTTTCAAGGGTGCTGAATCCAAATTGAGGTCAAAAACCTGAATTTCTGACCCACCGAAATACCCCATTATTGATCAATTTTGATGATTCCAGCGGCAATCTTTCAGTCTTTCTTTTCCCTAGGCCAATACACTAATGCATTTCTAAAAACCTTTAAAATTTCAAATTTACCAAAAAATTGTAAAGTTTTTGCCTCTAAAATTTAGGGGAATACTAACCCAGAACGAGGATCGATCCGCGTTATTAGCCCGGAACGTGGGCTAATAGAGGATAATTTTGAAATAATTAGAATTGAAATGGTATTCATATTGAATAATTTCTGTGTCGTTATACCAAGAACAAGGAAATAACCGCTAACAGACCTGCCTATAGATATAATGACTCGTCACCAAAGGTACCCCCTCAGTTGAAAGACGTGAGATGGATTCCGTCGTGCTGTATTTCACTCAGCAGCTCAGTATTCAGGGAGTCCCCCAATTAGAGGGTGATTAGGGCAAGAGCTCTTTACCTTACGTCCTAAAAGACCCTGACGAGTCAAGTTTGAAGGATGGTGGAAAGAGTCATCACTGTTTATGGCCACCCACGCCTATTGTTCTTCTACTCTCATTCAAGGGGTACTCGAATGTAGAGCGATACGCAATCCCCCTTTTGGCCTCTATTCACAAAACTCCTTTATGTTCATGGCAGTCATGGCAGTGCTTCCACTATGAAACTTCAAAGAAAGCAATTTTTTTTTAGCAAATGGCGAAAGCCAACCCTTCCTGCTTGAAAGTCTGCGAGACCACCTCTCTCCGCCTCCTGCTGGCTCATCAAGAGCTCAAGATGGTGGGACGGCCCATATGTCATTAGCTGAGCCTTGAAGGCGGGGACTCAGAAGCACTTCAAGCTACGTCCCGCATGATGATGGAAGTGTACAATGTATGCCCACTTCCGGCCGCCATTTTCCTCCGCTGTCGCGACTTACATTTTTGTCTTCCCCTCGTTTTTTTCCGTTTGAGGATTCAAGTTGTTCCCCCGTTTCATTTTTAACAAAGGCGACTTTTCGGGGTCCTTGTTAATATTTGAAACGAGACGTTGAAACTCTTCAAAACGAGAAAGAAGTCCGGTTCCGCGGAGTCGAGAACTCTTGTAACGAGGGCCTCCAGCGTTTCAGCTCTCGAGAGTTTCAGTGTAGAATTGGAGTATCTTGTATTATATAATTTAACCCTGAACAATTTAACTCCAACCTGCATTCTTATATGTTAATTTTTGAAGACACAAGCTCTTGAGTCTCACAAAAGACTACAAGATTACAATCTTGAGTAATAAGAGTTGTATATGACCCATTTCAGATTTTACCAGTTTGTAAGTAGGTACTAACATAAAACGAGTTAGAAATAATGATTAATTATTTGATAGTTGACCACTGTTTTTGGAATTTCCGCAGATTTTCTGTTCTTCTCAGAACATTTTTGGTTTATTATTTTCAATAACGAACCTTTGGAATCGACCAAGAAATTTTTTTTTAAACACCCCCTCAAAATTTATTGGTTTACGTTTCAAGGTACGTAGATTTTGATGAAGTTTGATATATAGGCTTCATTTGGGGTCTGGTTGTGCCCCGTAGATTTTGGTTGATGAAGGTCACTTCTAAGGGTTGAAAAATGAATTTTGAAATTTTGAGAACGCCCTAACTCAAAACATTTGCATATAAAGGTATTGTTTTTCCATCAATTTAGGATAGTATAAAATCTTTAGAATTTTTTGAGACCACGAGGACAAATCTTTCGCTCCCTACGAGAATTTAAGGGTTGGTACGTACGATAAATCAGAAACACGAGCGTGAATCGCAAAAGAGGCCTAATCTCCGTTCAAATTATAGCTGACCGAATTGCGATCGATGTTTTTCTTCACGTTGGATGGTTGGTGGCTTTGCAGACGAGTGATCCATATAGAAAAATAATAAATCATTGTGCAATAATTTGCAGCGTTCATTTTCGGTCTTCTCTCGGTTTTCCAGACAGAATTCCAATCCTGAGCAACGACATCTGAAAAAACTGCACTTATTGGGTCTAATAAGATGGCAAAGTAGGGCGGTTGAAAGTGAAGGGAACTTTTGCCGTTTCGTCTCCAATCACAAAATTAGTTTTTCAGATCCGAGCCAAACACTGACAAGAAAGCCTCATAACAGATCGCGAAATATGATGTTCCGTCCCGCTAGTTTGCGAACTGGGGCAATTTCATTTTCAAAAAGGTTTTTTTTTTTCATTTCAGAGAATCTCTTTCCCACTAGAAAGAAACTGCCGCGGGGTTCGCGCCCTTATTGGCAAACAAACCGATAAAACATCCATCGCCCTTGACTGGATAGCTCGGCTCTGGTCTTCAGTCCCTTATATTTTAGAGGCTTTGTCCTGAAGGCCCCTTTCCATACTATAAACTTCCTCTTTATTTATTGAAAAAAAAAAGTAAAAACGAATCCTTTCTTCTCTTGGAGTTGAACCTTTTTCATCGACTTAGCGATCTCTTTCAACGATCCTGAGACGCCTTTTTCAGGCCATTACGCTGTGTTTTAATGGAATTGGACAAAGTGTCGACAGACGTTTCAAATGATTCGACTTCAAAGGCTCTGTGAATTGAAATGACAAAGAAGTTCTTTTTATCCACTTCTTCAGACGGTAGAGAAGGGGATATATTGTGAAATATTCAAACGATACGCATCGTTCTTCGGAATTTCAATTCACTACGTGAATCTGGAGTAATGAACCTTCTTAAGCTATCTTGGTAGAATAGGATGAACATGATCGTATTCAGTCTGATTCCATGAGAAAAAAGACTGAATATATTACACCTTTGCAATGTCGTTACCGGTACAAAGGAAGCCTCATAGTTGGATTATGATTTTCGAAGATCAAATTATGGTTTCACCTATGATAAGAACAGCTACACCACTAACAAATAACCATCAAAATACGGATACATACTGCAATAAAATCCATTACCCACATCTGTATGCAGAATCTGTAGATATCAACTTTGGTTTATTATTTGCAATAATGACCCAATCGGAATAGAGCGAGAATTTAAAAAAACATATATACCTCCCTGCCCTCCTAAAAATTCGATGTTTTACGTTTCAAGGCAAGTAGGTACTTATGTAGAATCCAAAAATCGAATTGGAATTTCTCGCCTGTCTGCCGTAAGCGGCCTTTTGTCCAGTTCTTGTTGGCCAATTTCAATGAAGTTTGGGCTACCTGTAACTTGTCTCCGTTACTCTGTGGTTACCGGTACATTTAGGGTCTGGTTGTTCCCGAAGTTTCTGGTTACTGTCAGTCAATTCCAAAGGGTAAAACGCAAAGAAGATATTTTCAAAACGTCCTCGGTTGGAAACTTTCGATATAATATATCGATTCTATAATATGTTATATTCTACAATTTAAAATAGCGATGATTGTAAGAATTTTTCCACACAACCCAGAGGTATTTGGGACTAATGGTTCGGAAATGAGGATAAATTTAATGGATTTTAAATTAATTTTTAAGAGTATTCGAGATTCAGAAACGAATGAAACTATCCAGAGCTCTGAACGACTAATTAGAGTTTAATGAGCGTTGATTGTTGAGAGAATTGAGACTAACCCATTATCATTATTCTGGCACAATAAAATTACACCTAACAGCTCGCACAATACTCCCAACAGCAAACCGATTCAAATTTAAAGATCATAAGGCTAAACAAACATGATCGTACCTTCTCAAAGCCTCAACCCTTTTCTGAGTATATTCCGCAAAATATTTAGCACATTTTCCATAACAGTCCGAAGTCACATAAGTTACTATTATACAAAAACACTGCAAATTATCACACAACGGTTAACTATTTTTCTGGATAGATCACCAGGCTGCAAAGAACGCTGCTTTACCATTATCAGTACCTAGCATATCATCACCTAACCTTCACTGTAAACTTTATTTTGAAAGAAAGTACCTTACCAGTGAAACTTGGAGTTCATTATTGAAAATAACATGAAGAAATTTGATTACTGGTTGCTAAGGACTCCAAACAGAGTACAACTTGAAGAAAAACATCGCATTTTGGTCGGATAAAATGTGAACGGAGATTAGGCCTCTTTTGCGATTCACACTCGTGTTTCAGATTTATCGTAAGTCCAACCCTCAAGTTATCGTAGGGAGCGAACGGTTTGTCCTACATAGCTCCGCGTGTTCTCTAAAAATTCTAAAAATTCAATACTATGTTAAATTGATTGAAAAAATACCTTTATATCGCAATTTTTTCAGCTAGGGCGTGTTCGAAATTTCAACCCTTATTTTTCAATCCCAAGAAGAGATTGACATTAACCAAAAGCTTGGGACACAACTAGAACCATAATGGAGCCCATATACCAAATTTCATCAAAATCGGTCTATGCTAACTGAGGAAAGTGCCGCGTACGGCGTAGAATCTCTTCTTGCCTTGGCTGCTCTCACATCATCGGTGTAGTCACGGTTAACGCCAAAATTTATAGATCCTACATCCTACAACAGTCCGATGCATCTGATACAACTATATTCCAAAAGTAATGACTTTATTTCATCACCAAGCTGTTGTTAAACACTCTTTTCTTTTTTTCAAAAATAACTATTGTTGCCTTGACACACTATTTTCTATAGTTGTAATAAGCTTGAAGAAAATTGAATCCAAATACAAAAATTTACGTTCAAATACCACTTCTCCCTCCGTCACGTTTATTTCTATCAAGAAAAAGAACGGAGAACCTGGAATGAGGGAATAAATTTATGCAAATGTTCACGAAATAGGAGGGGTCCACCCCTTCGAAGAGGGAGTAAGGAATAAAGCTGAGATAAATAGAGTTTTTTTCGAGTCAAGAGAGCATTATTGCGAGGGTGAGAGACCAACGCTCAACCATGTCTGACAGGTCACTTTTCCAAGTTATAATATTTTTCGAGTGAGCTACCCCATACTCTGAGATTGGAGTAAACCTTGAATTGACCTCATCTGATTTTTATTAGAGTGCCGCTTCAAGTAGGGACAGCTTATTTACCAGTATTTTCAGAAAGTCTTTCAATGTGGTTGACAAGATTTCTAGCAGAGGCACACAGGCAAGAATCCGTTCATCCAGCATGAGTTAATTATCAAATTTTCAAGAAAAGTATTCAAAGCTATGGTCAATAAAAACGAAATATTCAGCCTTCAGAGTCAGCCTTGTGGGTGTGGCTCATAGAATCGTTAAAAATAATACAATCAACCCCTTGGTTGAAGATATAAAAAATCTAAAAAAACGCTCTTCTCTTCACCCCGAACTCAGAGTTGTTATTGTTTTCCTATTTTCTGTTTATCTATCATACCAACATACTGAGAAATTTGTCTACCAACATTACTACGAAACAAGAACGTAACCAGTAAAAGAAGTTAAGTAAAGTAAACAACCAGTTCAGGTTGGATTTTCAGCCGACTGACATTCTTGGCGTTGCGGACGTCAGCTGTCTTCCAAAGGGAAGTTCAGAATAATATTCATACATATTATGTTCTGATGATTTCGCTCATGGCTTCCCGTTGCCTCAGCACCCTAGGTTGTGACGAGGGGGCGATGAGAGCACCGGCCGCCGAAGATCGCACGCTGCTGGTGATGAGCCTTGAACGCACGATCCCCGCAGAGGTCGGTCCAAAGTCCACCTAAACAACGACGCCCCAATGACCGTAGCCACACCTCTGCCCCCAACAAGAACGTAACCATAAACATACTTACAATAGTTATTGTTGTTCAGTCAGCCAAGGAAGACCTTTTTACTTGGAGTTGGTTACAATCCGGAAGTTCCCGATAATTTTGGAAAAAATATGATGCAAAGCAGAATCGATATTATAATTGTGAGCTGCCGCTCAGCAGCTCACTGTTCCCCCTAACAGGCCCAACCTGTTAAGTAAGTCCTGAGATCCCTCCGGGATAGGAGAAGACTAAAAGGCCGAAATTGGGCGTGGCCTCCCCCTTAGTGCTTTGACCAACACCAAAAGAGCACAAAAACACCAATCTTCACGAACATGGATGTGGACTTTTCCAGGAGGAGGACAACAGGATGAGGACAACTTCCATCAATTACTGGCAGGTTGACCAACTTATTGTCCTATCAGGTTGGCGCCCCTGATCAGGGAGTAAAAGGTCTTGGTCATCACTCAAACTCTTCAGTCCCCTTTTAGCCTTGCCAGCTGTCTGTGAAGCTTTCTGTCCCCTGTCTGTGAAGCGCTCTTCCCGTATCGCGATACAGCCTTCAGTGTATCGCAAAGTATATCGTCCCCCTGCCTCCCCCAGACTCTTATCTTGACTGTGTGGATGATAGTGATAGATCTGGTCTCGTCCTGCCTCCCCTCGATTCCTGCGACACCGTATCAAAGAGGATCAAGAAGTTGGAACTCCAGTCCATTCCCGGCTCTCTCCCCAAAACTCTTCATCGCCTCTCCGTGTGGGCTCGCTACAGTAACCTACCAAGTGAGTGTATTGACTAATATCTACTCTTAATTGGCCAATTAGGTAGATAAGTGAAGTGAACTCAGAAACTAAGTCTAAAGTCATATCAAGTAACTGTATCGAAGTAGTATCGAAGTAGTAACACTTCTGTATCGAACCTACTGAAGAGTAACATAAGTGAACTGTTCAATTTCAAAGATCTAAGATTGAGTAACTGTCTGAAAGTACCTTATACCAAAGTTCCTAGTATTGTCTGTGGTATCACCCTTCTGGCTACTGACCATTGGGTCGGGTGTAACGTTCCTATTAACTTCATTGAAGACACAGCATTTTGGTTTACTTTTATTTTTACTTTCAACTACCCATATCCACCTGGTTCTGAGAGTATTGCAAAGGTATTTCAAGGTGTATCGATACAAGGTTCAAGTCAGTAAAACAACCATTAGTAATTTCAATATCATTCTTTTATTCAAGAGAATCGACACCAGTAAAACCCTTCAGGTTCTTTCTTTGAAACATACAAACAAAAGGTACGCGGCTGTATTGTCTTTGCCTCATCTCCCAAGCCGCTCGGGGAGCATCGCTACCAGAAACAATCAGTTAAGTACAAATTTTCCTACCGTATCTTAAGTTCCCGATACCGATGCTGTAAACATAACTTCAATAGTTATACGAAGTAGGAACACTAGTGACACGACACCCAAAGCTTACATAATCCATGACCGATTTGGTTATTAATTTCTACAATGAGATGTTTCATACAAATTTCAAATCAGCCATTTTGGAACCATTGAGAGGAGAGAACTTTTTTCTTTAGGAAAAACCAAGACTTCTAACATTCAATATTGTTATTCATATTCATTGAAGCTTTCCCTTTATTTCACATTAAGGATCACTTTGAGTGGAAAGTTGCGGAAGAATGAAATAAAATTATTATCTTTTTTTTTGCGAACGAAAGCTACCGGGAATGGGCGAAGTTGTGATTTCAGATGAGATCGAAACATAAATATTCAGCAACCCTGGAGAATAGCCCATGGATCAGGCCCTCTCCCGCCATTCCTGAGGAAAAAGTGCGGAAGTAGCATTTTTACTGGAAGTCAGGTTGGCTGGGGGCGAAAAAGGACAACTCCCGAGAGAAATCGGATTTTTTTTCGCTCACCAATTTTCCGAGCGCGGGAATTGTAGTCGGAGTTCGTTGAGAGAGAGATTAATTTCGGTGTGAATGACGATGAAAAAAATAAGAGTAAGTAGCACTCATATACGTGTAAGAGATACAAAAAAAAAAAAAAAAAAAAATCCAACTTAACGTGGCAGTTTCAATGTATTTTAACACTATTTTTGTTGGATTTTAGACACATATGACTTCTCATAAAAACCTTCATTTCCATTTGGATGGTGGTTGGTGTTGAAATTTTTTTAAAAATCCCTAATAGGTAGAAGGTACTTATGGTTGGTAGGAAGGGATCTGTACAGAAAATAATAAAACTTTGGGCAATGATTTGCAGCGTTTTTTTAACCTACCAACTATTGGTAGGTACTACCTACCTCACAATACTGCCTTCTCACCTTCACAATCAAGTTTATTAGAAAGAACTAAACGCTTCACACTCGATTCGAAAAATAGAGAACTTCATTTGGAAATTTGATTACTGATTGCTAAGGAAGCAAAACTGAATACAACTCGAAGAAACGAACAGCGATCGCGTTTTGGTTAGCTAAAAATTCAATGGAGATTAGACTTATTTGTGATTCACACTCGTGATTCTGTTTTATCGAAGGAAAACCCCTAAGTACTCGTAGCGAGCGAACGGTTTGTCCTGCAGTGCTCCGGGTGGTCTAAAAAATTTAAAAATTCAACACTATTTCAAATTAGTGAAAAAATGATACTTTCATTTCGAGAGTTTTCGAGCTAGGGCACTCCTGAAAATTTCAACCCTCGATTTTCACCCCTTAGAAGTGACTGACATCAAGCAAAAGCTTTGCGGCACAACTAGACCCCAAATGGAGTCCGTACACCAAATTTGAACCAAATCGGTCCAGGGTTGCTAAGAAAAGTGCCGCGTACGGCGGACGGACGGAAAATTTTGTATTCGATTTTCGGATTCTACGTACCTTGAAGTAAAACAACAAATTTTGAGGGGGGTTAAAGTTGTTTCTTTCTTGCTCGATTCCAATGGCTTATTATCGGAATAAATAAACCAAAAACGCACAATTGACAATTTTTACGTTTCTGTCAACCCTTATACAGTAGAGTTATAGGTTAACCTTAATTGGACCATGGTGTCACTAGTGACACCGAAAATATCTCAGGTTGTCCCAAAGTGTCACCGGAGTAACCGAAATTAATGAAATTTTAAATTCAACGGACAGCAGAATTTTGTGTGGGCTATTGGAAGTCTTCAAATAGAGTTTTGACAGAAAATTCCGAAGAAATCGGTGGAAAATTTTTTTCAAATTTTTGTCAACATCATTTTTTTTGATTTTTTAGCAACTAGAAAAAAAATTGTTCAGAAAAAAATTGTTCAGAAAAAAAATTCAGTTGTTTATCAATTTTTAAATTGCATATTAAATTTACTTGATCTGGTGTCCCCTTGAGACAGCTGTGGAATTCCTAAGACGTTTTCGGTGACTCTAATGACACCATGGTTCAATTAGGGTTAATAATGATTGACCTGAAAGATTTTCTCCCGAACATTTTGGTAACGTGAATTTACAATCAATGATGATTCCTGTATAATGCCTGTCGGCAAAATCCAGGGGTCGATTCAGTTCGAATACAAATCTCAGGTCTCTTGTATATCAGTTGAACTAGGAGGTTCAGAACCTCTGCTAGGTGGAGATTTGATTTTGGAAAATTCAACGTTCCTTTGAATGGAACAATAGGTTCAACAATTTATTAGTGGTAGCGTTCATAATTTAGGATTATCAGTTTCGGACAACATCAAACAGAAAAACAAAATGTTTAATGACTTGTTCAGAGATGAATTAAGGAACTGCAAATTTGGGAAAATTAAACTTACAATATTAAAAGAGATTACATTAACTCAAATTTTCAAGCCTAGGCCAGTGCTCTATTCAGTCAAAGAAGGTGTAATTTCAGAGCTTGATAAAGTAGAAAAGTTAGGAGTAATCTCAAAAACAGATTTTTCGGAGTGGGGTACTCCCCTAGTTTCAGTATTAAAAACCAAATGGTACTATAATGGTCTGTGCCGTACTACTAAGTTTCCTGTACTACTAAGTTACATTAACCTATTACCGCCCTGTGTTGTCGTATGGCAACACAGAGGACTTTTCTGTTTGGAGGGTGCTGTGCACCTACCTGTCTCATTGAGAAGATCTGGATCTTGGGGATCCTTTTCGCCAGATCTGTGTGATCATAGTTGTAATTTTTCATCTCCAGCCATATGGCTTCATCAACAACTGGATTGGGTGAATGGCCTGTTGAATGTCATCAGTATTATAGATTATTCTACCGTATACTAAATACGCGGTAAATCGAAGTAGTCTGACATGTGGGTGTTGTGCATAGCTCATCGGATGCTCACAAAGCACAACGCGTCATCTTCAAATTGGTTGGGTACTTGACCTGGCTAGAGGTTTAAGTACTAACAAGTACCCTACCAAATACCCATGTTGTAATCATAAGGACAACTATACTTTATCTGATGCGCCATTTAGTAGTCTTTTTTGACCAATTATGAATGTGACGATGAGTTGATGACTTAATCACTTCATATTGGACGTATTCGACATCCAATTTCCCAAGAAAGTTCCTAGTAGATCCGGTGAGGTCACGATACGATCTACTAAAATCTCAGTTTCGGAAATAAGATCAGTTCTTGTGGAGCTCAGCATATCGATATGGAAACGTAAACCCATGACATTCGACTGGTAGATATTTGAAATTATTTTCCCGTGTGCTGAAAATTTATTTGGAGTCGAAATACCAGATTCATTTTCAAAATATATAAGGGGGGGTCCCCGTAGGGTTCCGGTCGTTAATGGGTTGAATGAATTTTCGGTCGGGAATGTTTTAATGTGTGTTGCGAATCGCAACTTGCGATGGAGTCGAGACAGCAGAACACAATAATGTACTCTGTGAGTTCCGAAATTTTGGTAATGGTATCTTAATCCTGGTCGAAATTCCTCGGGAAACGCCCGCAAAAATCTCTCAATTTTTCAAGGATGAGGTGTATTATGAAAATTCGGGTGGTTTACGGGGGAGAGAAAACACTCTTTAATAACACAATGTTACCGACAGGGACTCCATAAAGCATGTTGACCGATAATAATGTCTATTGCTACCAACTTACCCTAGGGAGCAATTTTGCAAAGATCCTACGCTACAACACGGGACAAGCCTAAGGTCGGGTAGTTAAATCGGAGCAAATCGCACCCTTTTATGCATTTTTCTTCTTGTAAAAATTGTACAAAACATAGCCAATAAACAAATACTCAGTTTGAAAATGTGGATTGAGAACATTTAAAACCTGAAAACTTGTGGAAAGCCCCGTCTCAGGGCAAAACCATGAATATCCGAGGTGTGGAGGGTTCAATCGTTGTATTCAGCTCTGTATGTATATTAATGCACACTGACAGAAGCAAGAATCATTAGTACCGAAGATACATTACCATAAAACTATGATTCTATAATCTGAAATTTCAACTTCTTATTTCAAGTGAGATCATTACAGTTACAGTTCTAGGGGTTTTAATTCGACTCCAAATTGATGTAACTGGAACTCAATTAGAATCAGCCCCACTCAAAACTCAATTAGAATGAAAATGTCGGAACGGGTAAAGGCAAAAGCGCCTGAGTAACTCGGAGGCCTGTAAAAGTGAGATAGAGCTGGCACAGACGCGTCTCGACGCGAATGATTTAATTTCAAGTATTATCGTCTCAACTTAGAGTAATTACGGTTACCGAACTGGAGGGGAACTGGAGGATGATGAACATCATTATTTCGTTATAGCGAGTGGAGCGGAAGATGTGGTGGAAGACAACATGAAGATGTCTGGTGAAAATAAAGGTGAATAATTAGGAAATCATTTATGTCAAACAATTAGTAGGAATTCTCACTCTTTGGGGGATCATAGTGACAGAGAAATGACTACGAGGAGCTGTGAGGTATCGTGGAGCTCATTCGATTCTGAACTTACAGTGCTAAGGTCAAGAAAATCTGAAGTTCTAAAAAACGCTGCAAATTATTACACAAAGGTTTGTTATTTTACTGTATAGATCACTCGTCTGCAAAGAACACGGCTTTGCCAATGTTACCACCAACCAATATGAAGAAAAACATCGATCGCATTTCGGTCAGCTAAAATTTGAAGTTTTTTTAAGTTATCGTAGGGAGCGAACGGTTTGTCCTACAAGGCTTCGCGTGGTCTCAAAAAATTCTGAAAATCCTATAGGTACTATTTTAAATTGATGGAAAAACAATATCTTTATATCAAATTTTTTTGAGTTAGGGCGTTTTCAAAATTTCAAAATTGATTTTGGAACCCTTAGAAGTGACCTAAATCAACCAAAATCTTCGGGGCACAACTAGACCCCAAATGAAGCCTACACATCAAATTTCATCAAAATCGGTCAATGCTAAGTGGGGAAAGTGCCGCGTACGGCGTACGGCGGACGGACGGCCAAATTTTTAGTAGACTTTTGGATTCTACGTACCTTGAAACGTAACCCAACAAATTTGGGGGGGTTTTTTAAATTTTTTTTTTTGGCACATTTCTAAGGTACATTGTTGAAAATAATACACCAAAAGAGGGGAATAGTGTTGTGAATATTACTCAAGATGTTTTGATTATTATTGTTATCTACCGTATGACTGGGGGTGGTTGTTTGAAATCCAAATATAAAAGAGTTCTTGTTCTGATCCTGAATCGGTAAACCTGTCGTAAGTTTATCAATAGTTGTGTTCTGTAAGGATGGATCATCTCAGTATATAATACCTATTGAATCTTCGGATTCAAACCATCAGGGTAAGGGAAGTTATCTTGTATGGATCCCTGAATCGCGATTTGATAAAACGAAAGTAATCGTTTTATCGAATCACGAATCAGGTGTCAGGTGTCACTGTTGCTCCGGAACTTGGTAGGTAAGTATATAATATTAAATATCATCTAATGAGATATAACATTAATCGTAACAAATTTTGTTACGATTAATGTTATATCTCATTAGATGATTTTGGTTACTCCAGTTGCTGGAGTCCAGTAGCACAGTTAAAAACAAGAGTGTTTTGTTGGCAAGGAAACTTTCAAACTCCAACGCCATTCATGTTAAACTTCACCTTTGCAAAACAATACCTTTCTGTAACGTAACTCACATCTTTCCAATACTAACACTTGCACAAACTGTCCATCAAACAAATTAGGAATGGCTTGCCCGGTAAGCACGTTGGGGAATCTCAGTCAACATATTGGTCTGACATAATCTTGATTGTTCTGAGGGTCTGGAAAATCCCACTCGTGTTGAAGTACCTAGTTAATTTTCGAATAATTTCAGAGGGTTGTTTTAAGGGAATTTAAAAATATTTGAACTATGAGAAAGTATAATGATATAATGAGGTCACTGTATAATTTATCACTGATACATTAAATTTATCATGAAATGATACATCAATCAAATGTATCAATGAAAAATTTTTTCATTGATTAATTATTAATTTGTCGCTGATTTATCGTTGATATAATTTATTGCTTTACCATTGCGTACCTGATTTTCGAATTTTACTCGAACCCTATTCCATGTAGATTGAGAAATAACTAAAAACTAAACTCGAACATTCTTATAATATGTACGTTCAAATGTTCACAGCCTTCGCCAGGACGGGTTAGTACCAATTCATGATTTAGAGTACTTATTTTTCCATTTACTACAAGTTTTCAGTCAAATGACAACTATCACCAATGAAATATCTTTGGAGATGAACAGGATGAAGCTTTTGCAAATATTATGCTGATATCTACTCAATCTGGATGTTTCCTGGAGAAATCTTGAATTATGTTAATGATTCATTCTTTAAATGTTTGCAGTTTCCGCTTGGACGGGTTAGTACGAATCTTATTACTATAATATTTATATTATTCATTTTTGTTTAATATTTTCAATAACGGACCTTTGGAATCGAGCGAGTATCCAAAATCGTATCCCCTCCTCTCCCTCAAACCTCAAAATTTGTTGATTTACTTACGTTTTAAAGGACCGTTTTTGATTAACTTCATCGGCTAGTGTGATCTAGTTGTCCCCAAAAGCTTCTGGTTATCGTCAGTAATTTCTAAAGGGTGAAAAATAGGGGTTGCAATTTTCAAAACGTCTCAGCTCAAAACCTTCTGTAAAACGTTTGTATTATTTTTCCATCAATTTAAGATATTATCGAATTAAATGACACCACCCAGCGCACTGTAAGACCAACCGTTTACTCCCTATGAGAACTCAAAGTTGGGTGCAACCTACATGCAACCTTCAAATAATGGTAATGGGCGCAAGGTTACAACTGGTTTAGTGGTTAATTTATTGATCATGAATAACAATTAGAGAAGTGAGAAAAACAAAAGTTGTTATGTACAGTTTGTAGAATAATGGCAGAGTTCTCAATTAATTTATCGAGGAGTTGAAACGCAAACGAATGTTCACTGACAGAAATAGGCCAAATTGATGTTCAAAATTCAGCTGATAAAATGCGATTTTTTTCCCCTTCCTGATTCGGTTGGAGTTTCATGTCATTCGGTTGCGCTCCCATGAACAAAAAAACCATGAACAAAAAAAATGCGCAACCATGAACAAAAAAAATGTTATGAATAAGAGAGAACCCACGGTCACATTTCTCATAATATGAGATGTGCCGTTATATTATATTATATGTTGTATAACGATATTTTGACTTTGGTACTTTTTGTCAAAAGGAATTTGGTTGTGAACCTCGCGAGACAATTATGGTACCTATGTAATCTGGACAGAGAATTAATAAGCCGTAGTGTAATAACTTGCAGCGCTTTTTACTTGTAACAACTTTATCAGCCAAATGTCAACTATGAGCAATGAAATATTGTTACCTATAATGCAATTTTCGCCTTTGTAATGTATTCACTTATTCTGGATTTTTTAATAAACAAAATTGTAAGTTTTTATAATTATTATTTTCTAATGTTCGCAGCCGCCGCCGTCACGAATTAGAGCGAATGTAAGATTTAGATTATTAATTTTTACTTGTTCCACACTTATCTGTCAAATGTCAGCTAAGAGCAATTCAATATAGTCACCTATAATGAAACTTTTTTAAATGTTATGTAATTATTCAAATTGATTTGGCTTTTCAAAACATGGAATTTTTCTGTAATTATTTTATGCAATTTTTTTGTAAATTTTTATAATTATTTCGTTCAAATGTTTGCAGCCTCTTGGAGGAAGGGTGAGTACGAACTATGATTTAGATTATTAATTTTGGTTTATTACATTCAATGTTGAAACTTTGGAATCGAAAAAAGAAATCAACCCCCCTCAACTTAGATGGTAGCTAATTTAATGGTCAACGTTACAAGGTACGTAGTTTTCAAATATCCGCCATCTAGGTGACACCTCAGTTGCCATGGACCAGTAAACTTTTGTCCAACTGTCATTCCTGGCGTCACGGTCGTCATCGGCTGTCTTCCAAAGGGAAGATCAGAACTGGTTCTGATGAGTTCGCTCGAGGCTACTTATTGCTTCACTCGCTTAAGTGGAGCGGGGTTCACCAACGGCCCTACCCGAAAAATCGAAAAGACCTGCGATACTGCGGTTACCGATCCCGATAACCTCCCAGGCCGACTGGGTTTAACTTGGGTGATCTCACGGGAACAGGTTTAATGAACCGGTTCATTAAACCTGTTCCCATGGACCAATTTTGATGATATGGAATACTAGTTCCATTTTGGGTTTTGGTCATCGTCAGTCAATTCCACACCGTGATAAGTGTGGGTACAAAACACCTTTGCTTGGGAATTTTCGATATACATTGTTTGATTTATAATTTGAAATGACGACAATTTTTAGTTATTTACTTACATCACCCAGAGCTTGGTTGGACTAACCGTTTGCTGATGAAGATAAATAAAATAAGTGTCCAAGTTTTCAGGAATGACTGAGACCATCCGGAACTCTGTACGATGAATCATAGTTAAATGAGAGTTGTTCGTGAAATCGATCATTATTACACACGGCTGCCAACGAAACTCCTGAGGGCCTCTCTTTGTTTTTTGAATAGAATTTCAATCACTCACTTGCGCTTCCTCAACTAACAAAAACCATATTTCGTAATGATGACACCCACATCTATGGGATTAAGATGATTCGTTGGTAGATACTAGGTATCTATACAGGGTGTCTACAAAACAGTTGTAAGGAATTCAAGGGGTCGATTCTACAACTAATTTCCAACAAAAAGTGTCTCTTAGAAATTTTTTTTAAAACGCTTCTTTAACCGACTTTCTTCACTTTCAAGTTTTTTTTCGTGTTTTCGACCTTACACCATTAAAACGGTCATAACTCTCTTAAATTACACTCAAAAATTAAAAATAAGGATACCGTTGGAAAGAGCGTCAAATTTCCTATCTCCCTGATACCAAATAACAAATTTTCAGTTGAATTACACGGGGAATGAAGCAACCTAAAAAGTGAACTTAGTAAATTTTCGAAAAATTCCCGTTTTTCAACGCCTAAAATCTCGAAATATTACCAGGTAAAGTTCTGTTGCCGGAAAGCCTAAAAACTGCGCCAGAATCTCAGCTTTCCAACGGTATAATCAAAACATATTCTACAACCGAATTTAGGGGAGAATTTTGTGTTTGAACGCGGAAAAACGTGCATTTTTTCAACGAAATCGGCGCTCCGCCTAGTCGATCTGAGGGGTCGGACGATAGCAGTGGGTGGGCGGGCGCCACAATAGACCGGAAACAGGAGGCCAGAGCGCAGATTTCGTTGAAAAAATGCACGTTTTTCCGCGTTCAAACACAAAATTCTCCCCTAAATTCGGTTGTAAAATATGTTTTGATTATACCGTTGGAAAGCTGAGATTCTGGTGCAGTTTTTAGGCTATCCGGCAACAGAACTTTACCAGTTAATATTTGGAGATTTTAAGCGTTGAAAAACGGGAATTTTTCGAAAATTTACTAAGTTCACTTTTTAGGTTGCTTTATTCCCCGTGTAATTCAACTGAAAATTTGTTATTTGGTATCAAGGAGATAGGAAATTTGACGCTCTTTCCAACGGTATCCTTATTTTTAATTTTTGAGTGTAATTTAAGAGAGTTATGACCGTTTTAATGGTGTAAGGTCGAAAACACGAAAAAAAAAAACTTGAAAGTAAAAAAAGTCGGTTAAAGAGGCGTTTTAAAAAAAATTTCTACGAGACACTTTTTGTTGGAAATTAGTTGTAGAATCGACCCCTTGAATTCCTTACAACTGTTTTGTAGACACCCTGTATATATGGCAGAGCCGAGTTCTTTGCAGACAGGTGATCTCTACAGGTAAATAATGAACAGTTGTGAAATAATTTGCTGCTTTATGACTTGTAATAAGTTACTAGTACTCAACTATGAAATATAATTACCGACAATGAAACTTTTCCGAGTGTTATTTATCAACATGTTCTAACTTTTTCACAAACAGAACTCGAAAGTTTTTATAATTTGTACTTTCAAATTTTTGCAGGCTCCCCCAGGAATGGTTAGTAGAAATGAATGATTCAGGTTATCTATTTTTCGCAAAGTGCAATGTTGTCAGTGTTGTACATACAAAATTTGTATTTTGTAAATTTGTATTTTGTACATACAAAATTATTTAATAATTATTTGTACAACACATGAATTATACACAAGTCGAATTCACTCATTTTATTAGGTTCCTATTTAGCCTACCACATTCACAAACTCAAAATGTTTGAGTTGTCAAAATTGCATAATTTCAAAATTTTAAATTTCATAACTTTCATTTAATGAAAGTTATCATTTTGTAATTTGAAATGGAGTTGGAAATATTCCAACGAAACATTATTGTTTAGTAAAGCATGCATTCCAGGTGACGTCAAATTGGATAAGGATTAGTTCAATTCAATTTAGTTCGACCTGTAAGAGACAAAACATAGATTTTTATTTACCTTTTCTACTGTACAAAACTGTTTAGCGATTTGGAAAAAAAAGGAAAAACCGAACTTTTTCCAGATGAAAATAGGAAGCGCAGACACGGCAGAATTTTCGACAAAAAACTGAAGAGTCGCTCTTCCGCCGATAGGGCGCTCCTATGATGGTTGACGAGGATCAGGGAGTTGTCCCTCCCTTCCAACGAATTTCGCTCCGATTCTGTTTCCTAAAACTATTGAATAAATTTTAGGAAACCTAATCTTTAAAATTAACGCGGCTAGTTCGTCCCCGACAAACCTACCATGAATTCTGTGATATGAGGGCTGGACACGTATCATAATTAGTACTTTGAGTAGGAAATAGTGGAATCCCCCTCCCCACCATCACCCTTACCCACCATAGCATTTCGAAACCTTAAAGCGCAAAGGCGCTATGTCCGAAAACGGAGTTTTGAGAAAAATGCAAGAGAAGTTTTCAACGGTGCACAATTCCTAAAATACTGGCTTATGCCACTAAACTTCTTATATTATAAGGTGATGACGCCAAATTATGATCGAGAGCGTGATACATTCCTTTAAAAGAGCTATGTCCATCCATCTTCCAATTTTTTTATTTTTATATTCAGAAAAACTCAACTTCAACATAACTGTTATTAGAAGACCTTCTTGAAGATTATAGCTTATTAAGCTATAATCTTCAAGAAGGTCTTCCAATAATAGTTATGTTGAAGTTGAGTTTTTCTGAATATATAAATAAAAAAATTTGAAGATGGATGGACATAGCTCATTTAAAGGAATGTATCACGCTCTCGATCATAATTTGGCGTCATCACCTGTTTCCTGGTAAAAGACTGGTACCAGTGGGTGGTGCCAATCTGGCACACGACGAACCGGTGGTGTCACCAGGCGGTTTCACATGTTGGGTATAGTTGATCATGAATTTTGGAATCCTATTCATGCATAATACATGGATTACTAAAATCAATAATTATAGTTTTATTCTCTTTTATTCTCCTAGAAATGTCAAATAATTACAAAATCCTTAGTATTATATAGAGTGATGAGGATGTGGAGATTGTTGAGGTTCGGTCAATGAATTTCAGGCGCTTTTGTTTCCCAACGTTTCGGCTCTTTATTTAGCTATTATCAAGGGCTTCAACAGAAATTACAGCATTTTTGACTTTATCTATTGATCTAAAGTTAAGCTATATCTATGGTTTGTTAATTCTAGGTGGTATGAATTATTCATTATTATAATGGTTGCTACTTATAGAGTGCTGGTTTCCTCCAAAGTTGAAATGCACCAATTCAGCTAATATTCTTCTAACAGAAAAACGACTTCAGTTAAACGGACAACAAGACGACAAAGACAAAGGACATGACAAAGGATGTCAAAAGGATGATGAAATATCCTCACGATATGATCTGTACCCTTCTCAAAAAATACAAAAAAACTTAACCAATAGATAACTCTATCTCAACCGTCCAAACTCCTACAACACTGCCAAGTAAATACTTCTCCCTTCCATACTTAAGATATTTGTAAGAAAAGATCAATTAAGTTTTATCTTCCACCAATGACACAACAAAAATTTCATTTAAAAATCATCTGACCCTTAACAAACATCATTTCTCGAACAATAAAGGCACAGTCCCGAAATTCATGAAATCTGACTTAATACAGCAAATTCCATGTCAATGTGGTAAGTCCTACATAAGGCTAACACCTCAAGACAAGAATGAATGAACATGAACATAGTGTCCAAACCCTTGAGAAACAACCAAATTCAGTAGGTAGCATTCAATAAATTCGGTAAATTGTCAATTTCAATAATTTATTTAATAAAATATTTAAATATTTTATTGAATTATCAATTTAAAATTATCATAATGATTATCATGATTATCATAAAATTATCATATTATGAGAGTAAACTCGTAATTTGATCATAGATTGCGAAGTATTCACAACACCAAACTCATTTTTGAATGAAACTGTTTATGTTCGCATTCATTCAGCTGAAATGTGAAAGGAAATTAGGCCTATTTCCTATAGTGAACAATCTTTTGGGATTCAGTTTTTGTTTTCTGATTTATTGTAAGTCCAACCCTTGTGTTCTTAAAGGGAGAGCGGTTTCTTTAACGCTTTACGGTGGTATGCATGCTATCATCCTCTAAGTAACTGTGTCCACGTTCCATAAACTTTGTGCACAAAGGAGCTATATCCGAACAAAGCTTCAGTGTACACAACACGATTGAATTGTATAGATATCTCATTGAGACATAGAACCATTGTGCATTCCTCTTTTGGACAAAGTACCGAATGCCATTAACGATTTTACGAGAGGGAACATAGAACCCTGCCAATTTTTCCGTTTTTAAGCCATTTTGAAATTTTTTCGCGCTACAGTCATGTATCCTTATGAAACAGTATGGTCTTATGATGTCAAAAACCTATTAATCTCAAAAGTGCCATTTTTGGATATAGCGCCTTTGTGCTTTAAGGTATCGATTTCTAGCGAAATGCGAGCCTCGAAGTTGAACAAAATTGATGATCTACTTGGTGATCATGAGAATTTGAGTTCACCCCCTCCTCGAAAGCTGCGAGTGACAGTCGAGTGTCATTGGGACAGAGTTCAGTGGGACTATAGATAGATATATAGATAGATACATGTTTATTTGGCGCCATTTTGTACACTTCTACAATAATATAAATGCATAAAGGGGTGCAATTTGCTGAGATTTCCTACCTGACGTTAGGCTTGGCTCGTGTTGAAGGGTAGGATCTTAGCGAACTCGCTCCATATCTGTAAATAAATTGATATCTATTATACAATTACAGTAATAAGTAAATTACTAAACAATACATGATTGGACAGAAAAAAGGACACATTTTGATAATCTCTAACATATACTAATTTACTTCAATATTCTCTAACTTTAATAATCTCTAAGCTTTATTAGTCTCCTATACATATATGCTGTTTAATATCCTTTCGCATCTAAAGCCCCCTTCTGTAACTAGCCAACTTAACACTTGCTATAGCTTGCCTAATGAGGATAATTAGTTATCTGATTAGTGAGAGCTCACGACGTTTTTTCACCAATTCACGTTAGTGTCCAATTCATAGAAACTGATACAAATTCATAGAAATTGATACAGCCAGGAGATAAAAAATAGTTAAATATATGTTTATAAGGAAATTCGGATCTATTCCGGATTCGGAAGTTCGAATAGAATTACATGCCACTCATTATTTGTACTTCCTCAAAATCGAAGAATCGAGTCAATTGAAGGCACCCACAACTTTGGAATACCGATGTTTAGCTGACAGGAACTTACTGTCAAAATAAACTTGACTGTCATGGGCTTGACTGTAATGTAAAAACTGTGTTCTTCCTAGACGGGTGATCTTCACAGAAAAATAATAAACCGTTGTGTAATCATTTGCTTCGTTTCTGATTTTGTCCGAACTCTGTTTCATTTAGATGGGTCAACCAATTTGCGAGGGGGTGAGTTACTTTAGTGTCAATACTCTTGTAAATCCTATATACTTTCCAACTTTGGTACAATGTAAATAGGTTGAGTGCTAACTATGCTGCCTACTGCACACTCATTGGCGTGAATAAATCAGGCATCTACGTAAACCGAAACGTATACTCAAAGCTGAATAGGCAATCCTAGGTGTCAAGCTTCTGCAGCGTGACCGTTCAATATATTATGCAACTGAAAATGATTGTGTGTTCAAACGACGATTGTGAGTTCCTTTTTGGGGTCAAATCAATGTTCAAATTATATGATTGCCTAACTGGAACTTTATTCCATGATGATGTAAGAGCTAAGTGAAGATATGGAAAGTTTCTTAATAGGCAATGCTGTTTCAAATCAACATTACGCTTTAGCCATTTCCTAATTTTCTAATTTTGACCGAACTCTGTTTCATGTATATAACCAAAAACACTGAAAATTAAAGTGGACATTTCTTATAACTCGTACTCCAAATGTTGAAATGAAATGTTCCAAAATTCATGCTCGCGTTCAAATGTATGATTTAGTTTCCTGTTCATCACGTATATTAAGTTTCTCAGTCAAACATCGTGATCGTCTATGAGCAATGAAATTAGTACCTAAGATGAGACCTATGTTACGTTAACATGGATTTTTCATACATAAATTTGAATTTTTTTAATGTCCGCAGTTTCCGGTTGGACGGGTTAGTACGAAAATGTGATTTAGATTATTCGTTAATTTTTCACTTGTTACAACGACAAACAACATGTTACACAACATGTCAAACGTCAACTATGAGCACTGAAATATTATGATATAAAACGTTCGTCTATGTCATGTCACTACCGAATTCTTAATTCAGCTGTTTCCTAAGAAACATTCTAAAGTATTTATAATTCGTATTTTCAAATGTTTGCAGCCACCGCCACCACGGAGTAGAATGAATGTATGTTGCAGATTATCTATTTTACAATTATAGAAAGTTTATCAGTCAAAAGTCAACTAGGTATACGTATAGTTAGAAATTTAGTTAGGTACCTATAATGATTACTTACTTCAACAACTACATCTTCATGTACTTCTACTTAATTTGGCTTTTTTCTAAACGAAACGAACGTTTTTATAATAATAAATTGGTACTTTGAAATGTTCGCAGCTTCGTGGAAGACCGGTTAGTACGTATGATTTAGATGAATCGTTTTGATAGATTATTTTCAATGATGAACCTTTGAAATCGAGCTAGAGAATTGAATAGAAATGGAGAAATCAAAAGGGAAAATCAACTGATGAATGTTCCATGATTTTTTTCCATCAATTCAAGATTTTGTTCCAAGTAATTTTAGGAACAAATGAAAACACACAGACGATCATCTATCGTTAATTGAGCAACTATCGTGTAATTTATCAGAAAACGTATTATGTATTACTTATCCTGTTAAGCTTGCCTCTCTACATCCCGGCTCCCTGGAAGGGTCTGAAGAAAGCAGTGTTGTTTGCAGACGGTGACAGAAAAATAATGAACAGTTGTGTGATATTTTCCCCTTGAAACAAGTTTACCAGTCATATGTCGACTGAGTGGAAGTATGATTCTAGGGTTGAATTAGGATTATCACTTCATCATTAGGTAGCTAAAGTTCTGAGTTTCTGTTTCATGTAGATGAGTCAACCAATTTGCGAGGAGGTAAGTTACTATAAAGTCAACACTTTTGTAATGCTAGAAAATGTCACAGATATCGTTCGTTATTTTAACCTATAATACGGAAAATCTTTATTTATGGAATAGTCAGTAAAAAGATAATGAAGTAATGACTAAACTATAAGTAACTACTAAACAATAAATTTGTTTGACGAAACGAGTGAAACAAATACGGAGAAAACCGGTAAATAGCTTCATCATTGCTTCCGAGCCTCCCAGCTAGCGGAAGGTTTGTTTTCATCTTTCAAGGTTGAAAAAAAAGTTCTCCAAGATCAAAATTTCCACTCGCGTTTTACGTTTCAGACCTTCCTGAACAATTCTGGTTCCGTGTCTGTCTGTCTTGTCTTAAAATCCTTGCCACAGCCTTAACTTCTACATTTCTCATTCGATTCCGACGAAATTTCCGGGGATATTGCGGCTTAGCGTGTAGATGGTTCCCTATGAAAATCATCGCCCCCTGACTGATAGTGGCCACTGCTCATACGCAAATGTATATTTCCTCGTTACAGCTATAACTTCTACATTTTCCAACAATATTCAGGGATTGTGCCGGTTGACGTGTAGAGCCCCCTATGAGGGTAGTGCAAGGTGTTTAGAGATTTTTGTTTTGAGATCAACTACTATGCATCGGATCATCCATACAATCCGGTTATGGATATATCCATTCCCTGTATACAGGGAAGCTATGTGCCAGACCCACTCGGCAGACTTTTAAAAATCTAATCATATTGTTCCAAATTTTGTTGGTATCAAAAACTGCGAAAATTACGCAGGCAGGTACCAAACAAACTCCATAATAAAAATGTTGTGTATTCGTAAATTTAAAGGTTCCTCTAATTTTTCCTAAGAATCTGGAGGTTTTATATAATTGAAGAGCTGATTGGGACGTGTGCAAGCGCTAGGCAAATCACGAAACAAGGAAGAACCCAGTCGTTGGACAGCCGTCCAACCACTTGGAATAATCATTTCGTTGTCAGTTTTACTCGAAAATGTTCAGTAATAATCGAACTATGGATTGAATATTGCATGGAGTAGGTTATCATCAAATGAAAAACTGAAAACTTACAAAAATGGTAAGATGACTGACCCCTTTTTGTAAGTTTTCAGTTTTTCACTTGATGGCAACCTACTCCATGCAATTCGATTGTGAGAAAAAGGGCTCAGCTTTCCATTTTTATAAGGAATCCACACTTTTGAGACGCCTCCACTTGGTTTCAACTCCAGACCTAGCGAGTTTATTGCATGGTTATAACCTTCTTTCCTTCTTCTTCTTCTCGCTTCACAGTTTCCATTGGCAGGTATGTCACGACACAAAGAAATCTTCATCACAATCTTAATAAAACCTGGAAATCGTTCACTGTCCAATGACTGGTGGGGGGGATTTGCTCTAGTTACTAGGTCAATATTACAGAAGTCAATATTACACTACGGTGATGGGTTAAACTAAAATTTGAAGCGGTTTATCGAAAATTGAACACCTCGGAGGCGCATTGTTGGTATTTTAGAAGTATTTGTCCATGTTAGTTTTGAGGGTTAACTTACAACAAAGCCGACCAGGCAGTTTTAGACTCTCGAGCCGCTGCAGCCCTCCGTTGGGTCCTTACAGAGAGTAGGGAATACGTTCAAAACTACGTATGATGGGTTTCTAGGTTTAAATAAATTTCATCACTTTATCATTTCCTATCTCTTTCTCATCCAGATGAGTCAACCAATTTGTGAGGGGGTAAGTAAGTTGACTGTCAATCTTTTATAAATCCTAGATAACCTCAAACTCAAGAACAATTTAAACAGGTTGATTGCAAAAAAAATTTTGCACTTCGTGAATAGATCAGGCTTTTACAGCTACGTCGATTCGGCGTGGTACGTTTACAAAAGTAGTTTATAACATAATTGCGATCAGTCAAGACCAAATGTAAAAAAGGGAAAACCTTTATTTCCGGAATCAGAAACACAAATCATGGAACACTTTACCAAACAATGCAAAATTACAAAAAACAATAGGTGGGTTTTCTTGACGAAACGAGTAAAAAAATTTTAAAAATAAATAAAAACTCAAACTTTTAGTTCTTTGTTCCTATGTTTATCTTGGAACTCAGAAATTAACGCAGGGTTTATGCAACACATTTCGCGAAAATCCTCGGTAGGTTCAAACATTGAAACAATTGATATGGACAGACCAGGGAGCTACACGTTATTTTGACGTGGTACGTTTTGATAAATAGTTAATTACATAATTTCGAAAATCCGGGGCATGGTTCTAACTCACAATGGAGCTGACTTGCCAATATTAGGCTCCCAGGCTGTTTAGGCTAAGTGAAGATAAGGAAAGCTTCTTTATTTTCGACACTGTTTTAAATCACAGCTACTCGTAGGTCATTTCTTCACTCTCCATTTTTGACCTTACTCGGTTCCATGTAGTCTGTCAAAAATATCTGATTCAAAATTAAACTTGAAAGTTCTTACAATTCTTACTTCAAACAAGTTATAAAATGTATATAATTTTCATTTTTCACTTAGGTACTTACATCAAGTTTATTAGTCAAAAGTCAACTATGAGCAATGAAATAATAATATAGTTACCCAAAATGAACTTTTGCCTGTCATCTATTTATCTAGCTTTTTCACAAACAAAATCTTGAAAGTTTGTATAATTCCTACTTTCAAATGTTTGCAGCCTCCACCAAGAAGGGTTAGTACGAATTTATGCTTCATATTATTAATTTTTCAAGTATATCAAGTTCATCAGCAATGAAATTACCTATAATGAAACTTTGCCCGTGTCATGTATTTACTCATAATACTGTTATTTCATGATCTTTGCAGCCTCCGGGAAGAAGGGTTAGTATTATTGTATGGTTAATTTAGATAATTCGTTTTTCACTTGTAACAAATATTCATCAGTCAAACGTCAACTTTGATAATGCTATTATGTCTCTACTTGATTTGGCTTTTTTACGATCAAAACTTTGTACGAACAAAAGTTTTTGTAATGAGTTCTTTCAATTGTTTACAGCCTCCACCAGCAATGGTTAGTATACGAATGTTTGATTTAGTTTATCTATTTCTAGCTGAGTACTGCGTTTCCTTGTTAAATACAGAATTAATCATCCACACTTCAGGGATTGATTTCACGGCTAATTTGCAACACTTTTGCGCAATAGTCTTTTTAGAATTGAACATGCTATAGCCTTGGACTAACCACCCGAAAAATGATGTCTCGTGGAATGATGACGGGCGTATGTCACGCGGTCCACCCCATCATGTTTCTTGAATTTTAGTCAAAGTCTCTAAGGGCCGGGGGTACAATACCCGTTTAAACGTCACTCATCGATTAAACTACTGTTTAAACGGAGAATGCAGTTTAGGGCTGGGGTACAAGTTCCTAAACTACGCTTTTAGTTCCTGATAAGAGCTAAACTAAGACTAAAGTTAAACGGTCGCTGATGGCCGTTTAAGCTGAGCTTAGTGGGTAATAACGAGAAATATTGTTACCAATGTGGTGAAGTATTTTGGTTGAGGTTGAATTTTATTAAATATATTGTAGTAGCTGCTCAACTATGTTACATTATTCACTGACGATTTTAGTGTAGAAGTTAGTCTGTACAAATATTCATTAACTTTAAGGAATACCTAGTCGGAAAAAGCATTCAACAATTTGAACATTAAAATAGGAAAATATTTCAGCGTTTTATTCAAGTTTCAATGAACTAAAGATAGTTATTTCAAGAATGGAATCAAGAGAGGTAAAGTCACAAAAATTATAAAAAAGGTACATTTGTGTATTTTTCGGAAAAAATATACAGAATATCTCAAAACATTATTGATTTGTGATAGGTACAGTCATTTAATAAATAGATATCAGTCAGGTCCTTCACTCAGTTACACAATAATTGATACCTACAGAATAATATTGTATTGATAAAATAAAATGGGAAAGTAGGAGGAAGCGACCATTAGGAATAGGGCAGCACCCTTCGTAGGAGACGTATCTTCAGTTGAACATGGTAATCACCTGAAAAAAAAGGAATGGGGGGTGATGAAAAGAGTTGTGAAGTAGGTAAGTAACTATGAAGAAGACGTGAGAAAGTACTTAAAAGAATGAATCTATAGTATTACGAGCAATTTGAGCTACATGAGTTTCTGTAGGTACCTACTTGCTGGTTTTGTAGGAGTGCTTTTTGGTAATACATTCTATCAGGTATTCTACCGATCGTTATGATTATTTACGTACATCAACCAATATTCGGAACAAAGTTGCTTGCTAGTGAAAGAAATAGTAGTTATCACTACTCACTTTCACATTATCGTCGGAAGTATTCGGCATGCAAAATTTCTTTTAATGATAAGAAATAGGATAAAATTAATATGTCGAAAGTACTCACCACATCTTCGAAAAACCGGTTCTTGGACGGGAAGACTCTTTCTTGAATAACAGATTTTTGTGTTGATCATGAAAGTTAATACGTCGTTTTCATCGTTGGTTTGTTTTTATTTATTTTTCGACACTCCTTTCTTACACCACTAGTGTATTACAATAAATAGAAACGCTAAAATGAAGGTTTTTGAGCCGATTGAAGTAAAAGTCGTCCACACTTTTATTCTAGCAAAACTCACATTGAGGTTTTAGGTTATCCTGATTAACGTGAAGTTGATGTTTATTCCAACTTCTGCCTTGAAATTCATCAAAAATTTGCAGTTACGAACATGGAACAGCATGGAACCTTTATAGTTCCATGTTGTTTTGTTCTCTTCCTCTTCTTCTTCGTCGTCTCTGGATTCCTAAACTCCAGTTTCTTAAACCGAGCTGATAAGGACTTGTACACCCGCCAAACGGGATCTGTAGTTTAAACGGTGTTTCAAAAATAATCTAAGCTTAGCTATGTCCCCGTTTAAACGATGACTTGTACCCCCGGCCCTAAGCAGTAAGCAACCGGGCCGAGTTTTACGAGACCACTTTACCTACCACCAAACTTTTTTTTTCCATTTTCGCGTCTTTTATCGTGACTTATATAAAAAAAGGACGTAGTTCCTTTAGATCATTAGGTACCACACGTCAATTCAAATTTGAGGATACCACGGGAATGACCTGCTCATTTCGTTACTGCTAATCAGACAATTTACATTTTTTTCTCGAACAGACCTTTAAAGTTTTTTGTAATTCGTGCTTTCAAATATTCCAAGTCTCCGTTAACACTGAACTGATTTTGTCCAACCTCTGTTTCATGTAGCCGATTCAATCAATTTGTGAGGAGGTAAGTTACTTTAGTGTGAACACTAATAACCCTAGAAAACGTAATTTTGATAGATTATAAGGTCAGTTCAACGCTCGTACCAGATAAGTTATAGGCATCTGGAAGCCTGAATATGGGCTATTATTCGGTAACTACTTACATTATTCCTATGTTTGAAGATATCTAGGATTCTTGAAAATAATCGCAGGGTTTAAGAAAAACATTTCCCAATAATCTTAGATCGCTTTGAACGTTTAAATAATGTAAATAGGTTGATTGCAAAACGGTTCTTTCATAATATCTGATTGGTACCTATGCACAGATCAGGCACCTGCACGTTAATTCAATGTAGTACGTTTGGAGAAATAGTTGATAACATAATTTTGACTACCTAGCGAAGACCGGGGCAACCAGCAACTAACATAGAAGCTGACTAGGCAATTCTAGACTACCAGGCTGCTGCAACGCACTTGTTGGCGAAACTGTTCAATTGAATTTCATAGTACGCCGAAACGACGTGTGTGGGGCTTTCTGGAGTTTAAATAATGTTATCATTCTATCAATCTAATTATATAGTTTTCTGATTGTACTCGAACTCTGTTTCAAGGAGGATGAGGAGGAGGAGGAGGAGGTAAGTTCCTTTACTGGCAATAATATATTAAATCGTAGTTATTAGTTTGTAATTTCTTAATTCTGCAATTTTGACCAAAATTTGCTACTTTTAGACCGAGAAATAACTAACAATTCTCCTTGAAAGTTCTCTAACTCGTACTTTAAAATGTTCGCAGCCTGAGCCACTGGTTAGTACGAATATATGATTAAGATTATTCATTTTTCACTTGTAACAAGACTTAATAAACTTAGTTTATCAGTCAAACGTCGACTTTGAGCAATCAATTATAGTTACTAAAAACGTAGCTGTATTTATATCTACAAAACCAGGCTTTTTAACAAAAAACTTTTAATTTTCTATAACTCGTTTCAAATGTTCGCAGCCTCCGCCGAAACGAGTAAGTTCGAATGCATGATTTAGATTTCAATGTTCACTTACAACAAGTTCATCAGTCAAACGTCAACTATGAACAATAAAATATAGTTAACCATAACAAATATTGCCTGTTATTTATCTACTCATCCTGAATTTTTCACAAACTAAACCTGATAATTTTTATAATTCCTACTTCAAATGTTCTCAGCGGATTCTGAAACGGGTATGTACGAATTTATTACTTAGAGATTCATGTTGGTTAATTATTTATAATAGTTAGATGCACATAGATCTTCCTCCTGACCCTATGCTTCAGCACTGGTCCAGCATTCGATTCTCATCAAAACTAAAGGGCAACTGTTTGTTCTATAATGATTTAAGCTTCAATAAGAATAGAAAAAACCTAAAAGAGAAGAAAATTATAAACGGAATTATTGAAGGACAGCACAGTTAATCACTGAGACTAGCACCAGTTTGGGGATTAGTAATTGACATTTGAATTTTCACATGGTATCTTTGATTATTGTCAAAAAACGATAGCATAAATGTAATCTACAGAATGAACTGATTGAGAAAAACCATTGTGAAAATCTAAATAAAAAAATGGGAAAGGCATGTTAAACCAAAATAAAACACTTACCCCCTTAGTCAAATCACAAGGAACATCGCCGAGTGAACGACTGCTCATGTTTATGTTGAATGATTTTCCAGATTTCACACAACCTACTTGAAAACTTCTTCCTCTTCAATACTTTACTGAGAAGATATTATGACTCGAAATTCGAAATGTATTCCTTATAATTCCAATATTCCTTAGTATTTACACATTTTGGTGAGATGTCGATTACTGGATCCTTGTCATACACTGGTCCCTCCACCCTACTAGGAGTATTCAATGAAGGGGGGAGGTGTATTTAATGACTACTTAGACCAACGGTAAAATCTTGTTCAAGAAATAATAATGAACCGTTATGTAATAACTAGCAGAGTTTCACACTTGAAACAAGTATATTAGTCAAATATGAGCAATAAAATAATTACCTACCTATAATACGACTATTGCAAATGTTACGTACTTATCTGCTTAGTCTACATTTTTTACAAAAAAAAAAACTTGGTAGTTTTCATAATCCGTACTTTCGAATGTTCACAGACTGCACGTAAAATGGTTAGTAGGCATTCATAATTCGGATTTTTAAAATATTTTTTACTTCTTACAAGTTTATCAGTAGAACGCCAACATGAACATTTAAATAATTATAATACAACTTTACTTATAATAAAGAAATACTATAATACAACTTTTGCTAAGTATACTTAGCCCAGCTTTTTTACTAAGGAAACTTGAAGCTTTTATAATTCGTACTTTCTAATGTTTGCAGCTTCCGCCGAAAAGGGTTAGTATGAATGAATGTTTTGTATTAGGCACCATTTTTAAAAGTGTAATGATATCGTGTTGTATAAATATATTATAAATACGAACATCAAGAATATAGAAATCATCAAAGAATAAATAGAACATCAAGTGGGCTCCCAAGCTCTCCCAAAAAGCTATCCCAAACTCTAATTTTATCAAAACTCTGTCTCATGTAGGTGATGCAACGAATTGAGGAGGTAAGTTGCTTTAGTGTCAACACTTTCACAACCCTAGGAAACGTCATAATTTTAATGTTAGCATCAAATGTCAATTCAACGTGCGTACCTTATAAAAGGCATCTGGAAGCGTAATTACCTGTTATAATACGGCACTTCCTCATAATGAGGCGATCAATAGGTGAATCTGTGTGAATCAATATAAATATCAATATAATATACATATAACATAACATATAACATAATAATATGAATAATATTCATATTAATAAAATAATAATATTCATATTATATAAATATAATACAAATATCTGTGAAATCAGTTAACAAAGATCAAAGAATAATTTTCACACTAACCAGAGTCACCTAAAAATGAGGATTATTAATAATTACCTACCTAAGTAAATAATGAATTCTCAAATTTTTATCAATTCTTCAGAAACGAATGAAATCACCCTTACGATCAACTATCGTTAAGCGTTAATTGAGAAATTTATCAGACTCACACATTGGTCCTCGCAAGCCGATTTTCCAATGTTCCAATATTTGAAGGAATTTAGAACAGTTCAAATTTAATCGAAGGTACAGCAACACTCGCCCAACAATTTTAGGTAGCTTCACACCTTGGAACAGTGTGAGATAAGTTGAGAGCAAAAGACCTCCCGCAAAAAATAATCTATGTGCTTAGATAACTTACTCACCCACTCATCGATTCGACGTGGTACGTTTGGACGTGTAGTTTTAAAACAATATTTCAACAGGACGAGAACACGCGATCACAAGCTCCTAAACTGCTGCAGCATATTTGTCAATCTGATTGTGCAACTGAAGTTTGTAATAAGTTTGTAATCCCTGCCGTCATTTCATTCCCTTAATTTTCAATTTTGTCCAATTTCTGTACCATGACGAGTGACAAATAACCAAAAACTAAACTTGAAAATCCTTGAAATACTCCAATTGTTGAAATTAAAATGTGAAAATTAAATCTACGTGCATAGGTCAGGCACTTACACGTCGGTTCGACGTGTTAAGTTTGAATCATTTTGACTACGTCCGGAAAACTTGGCGTTGAGTGCGGGTCAAAACGAAGCTGACAAAGCAATCCTAGGCTCCCACACTGCGCGCCTGTCGGCCAGACTGTGTAACAAAAGATGGGAATACGTTGAATCGACGTACGGGTGGCCTTCTATTGTTAACCACATGTTTCCAGTTTATCATTACCTTATTTTGTTTTTACTCTTTACTGTAGCTTGAGGAGCCAATTTATGATGGGGTAAGTTTCTTTACTGCAAATACTATCAACGTTATCCTCTCGTCAATTCCTCTTTGTAAAATATTGCCTTAAATATTTTTCATAATTTGTGCTTTCAAATGTTCGCAGCCTCCACCAAGATATGTTAGTACGAATTTATAATTTGAAATATCTATTTATTTTTTGCGAAGTAATAGGTATATTAGTTTTGTGTAAATACGAAATAGGAACTCATTGTAGAACTTACACATTTTACATAGATTCCATTTTAACCTATCAAATCCATGAACTCTAGAAGTGGTCATGAACGGTTCACTTTCAAGGATTATAAAATACCATCAGAGTGCAGGAGTGCAAAAGGCCTCCAACACATTTGATCTACGTGCGCAAATACCGGAACGGGTCCAACACCCTGAGCTGAGTAGGCAATTTTAGGCACCCAGGCTGCTGCAGCGTACAAGTCGGCCTGAATGTAGGTAATACGTCAAGCTAACGTAGGGATGGCTTTCTAGAGTTGATTCAATGTTATCACTTCATTACCTAATTTTATGAGTTACTTAGAATCAACGCTTATAATCATTCACATTATACCATAGCGTCATACGTTAATGCTGAACTTTTTGTACCTGTTAGAAGGCATCTGGACACCAAATTACGGGCTACTTTACGTCATTTCCACCAAATTATGAGATCAATCGTAGGTGAAACCTTTATTTCGCGACTAATTACTTAGGGAACACGGATCAAGGGGTAGTTTTGGTAAGCTTACTACAAGGTATTATCTTTGTGATGATGACGAATGGTTTTTGAAGTCAATTTTGTCCGATCTTTGTTTTATATACACTGAAAAACAATACAAAATTAAGCGTAGAAGTTTTTATTTTTTAAACTTTTAAATGTTTGCAGGTTCCACCAAGAATGGTTAGTAAGACTAATCCAAATTTATTGTATTATTCATTTCTAACTCGTAGCAATAAAATAGAGTTACCTGCTTATGATGAAGAATAGTTTAAGTACAAAACCTGGAGTCTAGCAAATTTTCAAGGAACATGAAAATATAGCAATGGACTCAAAAAAGCATGAATTTTTAGAAATTTTGTTTTTTATCATTCAAAAATGACCCCTGAAGGTTTTTCAAGAATCACGTTTATGTTAACGCAACACAATTTTGTTAATATAGTTAACTATGTGTGTTACACCAAAGATAACTCACAGAAATGGCAGTTGTACGAATTTTTAAATTTTTTCCCAGATGATAAGATAAATGGTTTAATTCAAGGGTGTAAGGACCGGGGGTGTCCCGTCAAACGTCAATTTCGGTTGTTAAAAAATCACGTTTTTCCGCGTTCAAACACAAATTTCTTTTCTAAATTCCATTGTAAAATATTTTTCGATTATCTCTAAATTGAAAAGCTGAGACCTCGCAGTTTTTAATACTGAGGTGCGTGAAAACCCGTAATAAAGGAAAACCTTAACAACCAAAAGAAAAAAATAGGAAATTTTGCCAATTTGGAAAAAATAACTTTACGAGGTTATTTTTGCCCAAAAAATTTTTTTGTAGGCAATAGAAAGATGGAAATGTAACGCCCTTTCCAACGGTCTCCTTATTTTTACACTTTCACGGTAAATTAAAGTAGTTATGGTAACTTCAGTGACATAAGGTCAAAAACACGAAAAAAATCGTAACTGAAGAAACCTGGAAAAACAAGGAGTTGAATCAAAATTGCCAAGATACATTTTCTTATCTAAATTAGCTGTAGAACTCACCCACCAAGTTTTCCGGTCCTCAACGAAGAACACCACGTTTACATATACATAATTATATTATGCTACACCCATGTGGGGTACCACCTTTCTTTGTATCATAATTTATGTAAATAAATTAAGGCTCTGGGTCATCCAACTGCAGCCACAACAAAACCAGGGGTCATTCTCCTAGAATTTCCCCTGAACCCTGGGGATTCTCCAGGTCTCTAATGGGGACATTCAATTAAAATTTCCAAGTTCCAAGTTTTCCGGTCCTCAACAAAGAACACCACGTATACATATACATAATTATATTATGCTACACCCATGTGGGGTGCCACCTTTCTTTGTATCATAATTTATGTAAGTAAATTAAGGCTCTGGGTCATCCAACTGCAGCCACAACAAAACCAGGGGTCATTCTCCTAGAATTTCCCCTGAACCCTGGGGATTCTCCAGGTCTCTAATGGGGACATTAAAGTAAAAAAGCGATTAAAGTTTTAAAGCGATACCTTAAAGCGAAAAGGCGTCCAAAAATGGAGTTTTGAGAATAACAAGAACAAAGTTATCACCAGTGCAAAATTCCTAAAATATTGGCTTATTACACCAAACTCTTTAATTTCTTCAAGAAATTTTCAAGCTATAGTCGTTAAGATGGTCAATAATAGTTTTGTTGAATTTGAGTCTTTCTGAATTTAGAAAAAAATTAATTTGTGGAAGATGGATGGACATAGCACCTTTGTGCTCTAAGATATCGATAGGGGCCAAGTATTCTCCCTCTTCTGTTCTCAGGGGCCAAGCAATCGGTAGTAGGACGATCTAGAGCCTAGTATCTTTGTCAAACTCCTGTCTTCTTTCTCAAAACCTTGCCAAAAGCTATTATCAAAACTTGGTCAGTTTCAAAGCCTTCCAAATTTCCTTACCCGAACCAATGTTCAACTTGACGGACTGTCATAAGCATAGTGTCAGACACCAAGCGGAATATTGCCTCCCCTTAGTAAATGTTGTAAACTTCCTCAACTTGACGGGCGGTAAGCATAGCGGCAGGTACCAAGCGGGATTTACTCAGTTAAAATTATGCAATATTCCATCTCTTTGACGGGTTGGCATAAGCATAGTGTCAGGTGCCAAGAAGGAGTTCCTGGTACCGATAGCCAAATTCGTTCACACACGATATTCTTAATACTTTAAATATTTTTCGAAAATTCGCCCTTTAACTCATTTCGCATAAGTTGAATCTTTAACAAATGAAAATTAACAGTTTTGATAATTCGTTATTTCAAATGTTTGCAGTGTTTTCCGAGAATGGTTAGTAACAATGTTTGATTTGGATTATCCATTTTGGTTTATCAAAGAGAGAGAAAACACACTTTATTGAACATTGTAGATGGAGTGAAGGTGAACAAAGACTCCAGTAGTTGTCGAAACGTAATGGATTTGCCGAAAGTTCAAATTGGTACGCCAAAAGTTTGCCAAAAATTCAAATTGATTTATGCCAAAAGGGGTTTTTTGCGAGCGTGCGAGCAAGCGAGCGTAAGTGTGTGAGGAGTTAGGTATTCTTGTGGGAGCCAAATTGCTGCTCCGTCCTCCAGTCCGAGTCCTCGGACTTGTTTCCTTGGGCCTCTTGGCCATTTTGGTTTATTGTTTTCAATAAAATGAGGGTTGAAATTTTTAAGAGTGCCCTAGCTCGAAAACTCACGAAATAAATGTTTTGTTTTCTCACCAAATTAAAATAGTATACATAAAAATAACCAACATTTGTGAAATAATATGCTGCGTTTTCCCATGCAACAATTTTACTAGTAAAACTTCAATAATAAGTAACGAAATTTGAGCAACTCTGAATTGTTTTATTTTTGATAAAAGGTAGGTTGTTTGATGGTCCACTCTGAAATTTATTGACGCCAGATAGGTATTTGGGCATCTGCATACATGAAAAACTCGTAAATGATATTCTCATTTACATTTTTCAGCTAACATCGATGAAATATTCATTTGTTTCGTTGTTTTTGTTCAATATTATGAACGTCTGGGAAACAATTATTTTTTTCTTGAGTCTGATTGTTTTCGTTGGCACATGTTACTTTTGTCTTCCGAATGGGGTGGAAGATGGATATCATATAAAATTTATACACATTTAATACATTTAATACATTTAATGTATATCATAACTTTTAGCTATATTTAAGAAAAATTCGGTCTCTTTGATGAGATCAACACCCAAAATCACGTTGTGTGCAAGATTTTCACTTAGAAAAAATCAGTGTAACAACGAATTTTGTCCTATCTGTGAGTTATTGCTACCTATAGGTGGCCGGTTAGCACTTTTCCGTGGCATAGTTTCAAATGGGTGCTCAAAGCCTGCTGAAAGTTGTGGTGTTGGGTACGGATCTAACTTCCAAGTAAACTGACTACGCAATTCTAGTCTCCGAAGCTGCCGCAGCTAGCACTTTTCTGGGTCCTTGGAGATCGATTTCAAAATAACATGTGGGACTTAGGTGGCTATCTAGGGTTAAATTAAGATTGTCACTTCATTACCTAACTTTTTGAGTTTCTGTTTCATGTAGATGAGTCAACCAATTTGTGAGGCGGTAAGTTAGTTTAGTGTCAACAATTTAGTAACCCAATAATAATTCGTAGTAGCATCCTACGTCAACTTGATGCGCAAATCCGTTAAAAGATAAATTTGGTAGCCTATTTTACAGTATTTCCACCAACATAATTATGATATCGATTGGAAAAACCATTCCCCTGAAATAATCAGAGTAATATTCATGATGATGAATGTCTTATGTATGTACCTACATTCATCTTTCGAAGTTGTTAACGTGTGCAATTGTCCAACATATGACGCCATCGGAAAAGGCAATACTTCCCAAAGGAAACTATCAATTTTGTTGCGTTTCCACACACTTTATTCACACAGTTTGCACGGACTTACTGTTCGAGAATCGTTGATCTCCTTTGTCAAAATCAGGTAGACCCAACGAAAAAATTATCCCATCCTCGTCGCCAATGAAGTGTCGAGAGAAAAACAAGAAATATACTTAATTAAACTTCACAACGGTTGCAAGACAAAAGAGAAAGATTTATTCAAATCACACCTGTTGATGGCTCAGAAACAGTGTAGGTAACCAACTTTCTCACAATGACTGAAGGTACATACACAAGACATTCAACATCACGGATACTACAATCAGTTACACAGATCATGAATCAATTCACAAAATTATAACAATTTATTACTAAACAATATTTATGTATTTTTTGTCGAAATGAGTTAAAAAAAGTAGGTACAGAGAAACCTGTAAATCAGATAATTTTGGTTTATTATTTTCAACTAGCTGAAAAGCCTACTAAAAGCAGGCAAAGACTATTCCTCCGACTCTCCTCCCGCCACCAACTCCCTCCAGCCTACAACTCTCCCTCTGCCACGACCCCTCCGTGCATACGTACGTACGTACGTACGTACGGTTGGCGTTTTATATAATTAGATAATGAACCTTTGGAATCGACCAAGAAAAAAAAATTTTAACACCCCCTCAAAATTTGATGGTTTACGTTTCAAGGTACGTAGAATCCAAAAATCGAATAAAAATTTGGCCGTCCGTCCGCCGTACGCGGCACTTTTGCCACTTAGCATTGACCGATTTTGATGAAATTTGGTATGTAAGCTCCATTTGGGGTCTAGTTGTGCCCCGAAGCTTTTGGTTGATGTGGATCACTTCTAAGAGTTCCAAAATCAATTTTGAAATTTTGAAAACGCCCTAACTCAAAAAATTTTGATATAAAGGTATTATTTTCCCTTCAATTTAAGATTCTATCGAATTTTTAGAATTTTTTGAGACCACGCGGAGTTTTGTAGGACAAACCGTTCGCTCCCTACGAAAATTTAAAGGTTTACATTGAAATATATATATATATAAATCAAAACACGAGTGTGAATCGCAAAAGAGGTCTAATCTCCGTTCAAATTAGGACTGACCGAAATGCGATCGATGGTTGGTGATTTTGATTTTTTTTTTTTTTTTCTTCATGTTGGATGGTTGGTGATTTTGTAGACGAGTGATCTATATAGAAAAATAATAAACCATTGTGTAATAATTTGCAGCGTTTTTAATCTGCTGGAGAACTTTGGTTGATGCAGTCTTGCACCTGATGGTAAGACTGTGCAATGTCAAAAAGACGTATGGGTGGCCTTTTAGTGGTAAATCAATGTTATAAAATTAACATTACCTAATTTTCCGATGTTGCCCGATCTCTGTTCCATGTAGATTGAGGAGCCAATTTATGGGGGGGTAAGTGACTTTGGTGCCTTAAAAGAATCATACACCATAGCGTCAGTTAATTTTACGTTTGTACCTGTTAGAAGGCATGTGGAGGCCCAATAAATTAAGAGCTACTATATGTTATTTCCGACTAAATAAAAGATTTTTTAGTAATTTTAGTAAACCATCATCTACCAAATACCATCTCTTTGATGATGATGTAAGTTTCTTCAATGTCAATTTTGCCCAAACTTCGTTTTATGTACTCTGAAAAATAATATAGAGTTAAACGTGGAAGTTTTTATTTTTCAAATTCATGCAGGTTCCACCAGAAATGGTAAATAGGATTGTTTGAATTATTTCATTAATTTTCAACTCGTAACAAATCTACCAGTCAAACGTCTACTAGGAGCAATATGATAATGGTATACAGTTTTATGTTAAGTTTATCTTTTCAGTAACGAAGTTTGGAATTATCAATACGTATAAAGATAGTATGATGTTGATTATTCATTTTCCACTTGTAATAAGTTCATCAGTCAAACTTCAACTGCGAGTAATGGCATATTGTTACTCACCTAGAAATATAGTAGGTAAATATTGTAGGTTTTTATTATTTGTATTTTCGAATAAAATTTTCGGAGTTTCCGCCGAAAGGGTACATTTGAACGATTTTGTTAAAGATCTAGGTTGCTTTTCTTTGTCAAGTACAATGTTACTTCTCTTGATTATATTCACAAATTATCGTCAAACTCACAAATTTGGCTCTATTTAACCTACCAAGTTCACAGAATCAAAACTTTTAGACGATCGCAGCCTTCTTTGGGGGCATTACTGTTGTTGTGACTTCGAGAGCTGGAAATCTAAATCTACAAATTAACCTGTGGTCAGTCCACCACAATGACGGGTAATCGTATCCCAGCGATCAAACATTTTCTAGACTGGTCTCTCCAACAAAGTACATACTAGGGTTGGGAGGCTACTTGTTGATGAAAAATCCAAGTTGAGGGAAAAGAGCAATATTCTCCAACGGGAAACTGAGGCATTATCTTCTCAACTCTCACCGGCTAGCAAATTCATAGAAGAAACTCCCTACCTTCAATAATTTCGTTTCTATACAGACCAGAAGAACCCTCATTTTTCCGGTAAGCTGTTTTCTATACTGACCTCTTCGGAACAAAACGGAAACGGAAACAGAAACGTGGTTTCTACACGGACCAAAAGTCATTACCCAATAAATTGAGTGAGCTGGTTTCTACACAAACCTGAGGCCACCTCTCACCATCCTTACCTGACTTCAACAAATCTCCACTCAGTTATTGTTAAAATTCAGAGCCAGATTGAATTCAGTGGAACTCTCTAGTAAAAATACTTATTCACCAATGCAGTCAAAAATATAATTTACTGATATAATTGTTAATTTTAAAATTTATGATATGCAAATTCACAACAACTTGACAAGTTAAATTAAACAATGTTTAATGTTTAATTTTGCTTGAAATCTTTCTTGTAGCCGATGGAACCATTTGATGAGGTAAGTTACTTTAGAGTAACACTTAAACAACGTCATCATAGTCATCATTTCAATTATTGCGACGTATGTATACGTCAATTCAGCGTGCGTGCCTGATAGAAGGCTTCTGGAAGGCCAATTCCCGTTTTTTCCACACAATGATATGATCAATATACGAAATAACATCATATCATCACAGAAAAGAGAACACAATTCACACACACACACTGGGGGTGGTCACACTTTTTTAAATCATTTATGAAATAATCAGTCAACACAGTTAAGAGAGTAATTAATATTTGGCTATTAAATACGGTATTCCCTCACAAGTTGATAACACGTCAGAACAACGTATCATCTTTGGCTTCCTAAGGTTAGGTAATATAATCTATCAAATTATCATTATCTATTTTTCTGATATTTCCCGAACGTTTCATGCAGATTGGGCAGATATGTGATGAAGATGTAAGTTTCTTAAGTGTCAATATCGCTGTAAAACAAAGCTTTTTTTGTAATAGTTTCCTCAATGTCTAATATTTACCGAACTCTGTTTAATGTTGACTGAGAAATAACTAACGTCTAAGCTCAAACGTTTATTCCCTAAGTTTTTAATATAATTTAGTTTTTTCCCTAAGTAGGAATGATCTTGATTTCTATTCTGGTTTAATATCTTCAATTAATTCATCCTTTTACTTCAACTTCTCACTATTTCCATATGGTCCGTATACTGTTAGCTTTGAGTAGGTTCTTAAGAAAAGTCAAGCATAGGCCGAGGAAATTACTAGGCTAATATTAGGAACGCATTGAGTATCATCAATAATAATATCATTAATATCATATATCATTATCCTTATCATTAATATCATTATAAAATATCTGATTCTGACCGATCTCTGTTCCATGTAGTTTGAGGACCAAACTTTTTATCAGGCAGTAAGTTTATTTAGTAATAATGCTTTCATAACCCTAGGAAGACCTTATTATAGCGTCACACGTCAATTCAACGTGTGCAAAGGGACACTGGGCTCAGTCCATATTTAAGAATTCAGTGAGTAGGAGTTATAAAAATATCATTATCTGATACTGTTCAATCTCTGTCCCATGTCGTGTGAAGTTTGTAGTTTGGAATTCTCGAGGGAAAATGAAGATCCTTCATCGAAGTGATACGTTTGGAAAAGTAGGGTATATCATAATTGTGACAAGCAGTGTCTGACTCACAATAAAGCTTACAAGGCAATTTGAGGCTCTCAAGCTGATGCAGTGATACTGTTAGCAAAGGGTGTTGGTACTGAGCCACCAAAACAACGTGGGAGTGGTTTTTGTGGTTGGATCAATTTCATCAATCAACCAATTATTATTACTTTATTACTATCTAACATTCTGGTTCTGCCTGACTCTTGTTCATGTAGATGGACGATGATTGTGACGATGACGTAAGTTTTTTTAGTGAATTTGAAAATGTTTTCTATTTAAGTAAATACGAAAAATTATAGTGCTGTTACTACAGAGTTCAGTTAGTTTTGATTCAGGACATTTTTGCTTTCCTCCTTTCTCTGGACTGGTGGTTACGAGATGAGTTTACTGTCTAGGATGCAAGTCTCAAATAGGCAAGGACTGTTGTGAGTGTCTCCATTCCAATTTGAACTTAACTCAACAAATAGATATAATTAGGAACTGATCTATGAGACGTCTCCAGTCAACATCCAATAAGTTCACTGAAAAGTAGCCACAGGTCAACCTTACGACTTGATTGAATTTGCTATTAGACACATTCACAATTTATAGTTCAGATGGAGAGGTTCCCCGAATGGTCTTTTATTCGTCTCTACGAATTGCTAAGAAGCCGTGGAAGAGAATTTAAATAACAAGTTGTTTAAAGGTAAAAAAGAGTGAGTAACATGGCTTCTTTTCGTCTTTTTCATGTTTGGGTTCTTTCTGCAAGTTTGCAGTGCGCTTGTGTGTTCGATCAGTTGTATCATGTGTGCTATCAGAGGTAGCGCTGCTGTCATAAGGAAAATTCGTCACTTCACAGACTCCCAGTACATTTAAAATTTTCATCTTCCTTAAATTCTCTAATTTTTTTGGATGCGTTTTCGAGCACGCACCAGCGTTTTCTTCAATATCAATGAACCCTCTTTCGAAAAAAAAAAAAAAAAATTAAAAAATTGTGAGGCGAATTTCTCATTTAGACTCTCATGCGCTCCTGTCGGCCAGACCGTGCAACTGAAGTAGAAGATATTACTTCGAAAACGACGCATGGGTGTTATCTGAGGTACATCTTACAACTTACTGTAGTTATAACATGTACATCTTACGTACATGTTATAACTTTATTTGTCCATAGTTGTTTGATTTTGTCCGAACTCTGTTTCATGTAGATTGGGGAGCAATTTTGGGTAAGTTTCTTTTGAATCATAGTTATCATTTTGTCATTTCTTCATACAGATTCTGGCCGAACGCTGCTTCATGTAAACTGAGAAATAAATAAAAAGTTACCTTAAAAGTTCTTATAATCCTACTTTCAATTGTTCGCAGACTCCACCAAGAATGGTAAGTACGAATGTATGATTTATTTTTCACTTGTAACAGGATTATCAGTCAAACGAAAACATGAGTAACGAAATACTGTTACCTATAACGAAACTTTCGGCTACGAGTAGGTATGTTATGTATCAATCTACTCATTTTGGCTTTTTCACAATAAAAACTCGAAAGTTTTTATAATTTACACTTTCAAATGTTCACAGCAATCGCCAAGACTGGTTAGTATGAGTGTATGATTCTGAATATTTATTTTTCGATTGTAACAAGATCATCGGTCAATAAAATATGGTGTCCCATTAAGAAACTTCAGCCTTTTATGTATGTTTTTGGAGGTTTTTATAAATCATACTTAGTACGAATACTATCTTTTTCATCATCATTCAGATTATCTATTTTTCGCTTCGTATGTTTCGAATTATTGGTGTCGTGCCTCCGGGTAATGTTTACTACTTTTATTCACAAATAAAGAACGTTGCCTTTCCTCGGCAACCGTGCCTGAGGAAAAACGACACAATTTCTCAAAACAACAACAAGCGTTCTGATCTAAACCATTCAAATTTCAAATCCCTGTAGTTAATTTAAGTAATTTCCTGTAGAGGAAATTCGATGCGGTTTTTAGCATAAACATCCTCAAAATCTCAGGTATCCAACGGAATAATCAAAAAATATTTTACAATCGAGTTTAAAGAAGAAATTTATGTTTGAGCGCGGAAAAACATGGAATTGTTCTCAACGAAATCGACGCTTTGACGAGAGGAATCGGGGACCACCCACCATACAATTCCGAGTCCTCCCGTCAGAACGTCGATTTCGTTGAGAACAATTCCATGTTTTTCCGTGCTCAAACACAGATTTCTCGCTTAAACTCGATTGTAAAATATTTTCTGATTGTACCGTTGGAAATCCGAGATTTTGAGGATGTTTTTGATGGAAACCGCATCGAATTTCCTTTACAGGAAATGGGTGACAATTTCTTGAGAATTTTGTCAAAAAAACTCTAAAATTGCAAAGTTTCAAGTTTGGACTAGGAAAAAATCTAACTAGATGCAATGTTAAAAATGCGTGTTGTAACTCATTTGATGGCAAATTTTATGGTTTTTTCAACGGTGTAATCAGATTTGAATTTTCACGAAAAATAAGAGAGCTACATTCATTTTAGTGAGACATGATTCATCATACGAAAAAAATCTTCAACTTGAAAAACAAGGAGTTAAAATAGTATTGCGAAGAGACATTTTTTGTTGGAAATACCTTGTAGAGTCCACTCCAGAATTTTGGCCGTATCTTTCTCGGACACCCTGTATACCCCCCTCACAACCGTAACAAAATTTGATGCCCGTACTTAGCGGGACTTAGGCTACTTCCTGTCGACCAACTTTTTACGAAATTTGCTTAAAGGCTCAATTTGGGGTCTAGTTGTGCCTCGAAAGTTTGGGTATTGTCAATCACTTCCTAAGGGTACGAAGTGGCTATAAATGTTTTGAAATCGCCCTAGCTCAAAAACTCTACAAATACTGGTATTTTTTTCAATAATTGAAAATAGTGTGCATTTGCAAGAATTTTTGACCTCTATCAGGGCTTTGTAGGACCAACCGATCGCTTAATGAGGATAATTATTTAGGTGCCTAATTAGTGAATTTCCCACGACTTTTCGTCATCAATTTAGGGCAGTGTTCAGTTTTAGAAACAAATAAAACCACCCAGCCGATAAAAATTGTTAAATTCGTGTATATTGGGAAATTTATCAGATGCACACCCCCTCTTCCTTACAATAGACCTTTGATGGTAGGGGGACCTTGTCTCCCTAAGCTGGACAAATGATGAATCAGAAACACGAATGTGATCGCTTCTGAACGTTCACTGACGAAAGAGAGTCAAATTTCAGTTGATAAAATTCGATTATTTGCGGACGGGCGGTCTCTACAAAAAATATTGAACCATTGCGTAACAAATGCCAGCGTTTCTTCATTGTTGGAATTTACGCATGTATTTATGAATGATGAATAAGGAGTAGAACTACCTCACAGTTGTGGACAGAAGGTCTGCGATTAGTAGAACGAGTTCAACATTTGACCATTGTAATCCTCACATCTTCTGCCCACAACCGTGAAGACGCAAGTATCTACGATTTATACGATCTAGGATTTACGCGCATGTATTTAGGAATAATGAATAACCAGTGGAACTTCGGTCATTATACAAATAGAACTGTATAATTACGAAAGAAATATATACAAGTATGTATGTATTTACAAAGAGTGACTTTTCCACAAACTAAACTTCAAAGTTTTTATAATTCGTACTACCAAATGTTCGCCACCTGTTACCTGTGGTAAACATCTGAGTATATGAAATACGAACCATAAAACGTCAATAATTGACTATATAGAATAATTATTATTCTACTCTGTCTAACATTTAAATTTCCACGTTCATAAAATCGGAACATTTGATTGTTGCAGCCTCAACAGAGACCAAGGGTTAGTAAGAATGCATCCCTCACATGTTGTTCTTGTATTTAACCGAGTTGACCTAATGATTACCTCTTGATTAAAAAAAAAAAAAAAACGTCTGCCAAGTGGGTGTGGCACATAGCTTCCTCGTATCCATAACCCGATTGTATAGATGATCCGATGCATAGTAGTTAATCTCAAAACACCAATCTCTAATTACCTTCCACTACCCTCATAGGGGACCATCTACACGCTAATCTGGACAATCCTAGAAAATTTCATCAAATTCGGATAAAAAATTAAGCGAGTAGGTAGATGTATGTGATTGGATCAAAAAAATTCTTAGCCTCGGCTGGGATTCGAACCCGCGACCCCTGGGGGACAGTTGAAGTTACGGCTGCTACAAGTAATTCAGTTTTGCGCATGCGCAGTTGCTTCTATCAGTCCGGGGATGATGATTTTCATAGGGGACTATCTACAACCTAATCCACATGATCCCTGAAAATTTCATCGGAATCGAGTGGAAAATGTGGAAGTTATAGCCGTTACAAGGAAATTCACGTTTGCGCATGCGCAGTGGCTACTATCAGTCCGAAGGTGTTGATTTTCATAGGAGACCATTTAAATACTAGTCTGTAACATCCCTGAAAATTTCATTGAAATCGGATGGAAAATGTAGAAGTTATGGCCGTTACAAGGAATTAACGTTTGCGCATGCGCAGTCGCTTCTATCAGTCCGGGGATGATGATTTTCATAGGGGACCGTCTACACACCAACCCGCACAATCCCTTAAAATTTCATAGAGATCGAACAATAACTTCGTATAGTTATGCGCGTTACAAGGAATTCATGACAGACACACAGACAGACAGACACACAGACAGACAGACAGACAGACAGACACGGAACCAAAATTGTTCAGAAAGGTCTAAAACGCAAAACGCGAGTGGAAATTTTGATTTTGGAGAACTTTTTTTTTTGTCCTTGAAAAGTGAAAACAAAGCTTCCGCTACCTTGGTAGACTCGGAAGCAAAATAATAATAAGAAAAAAACTCAGGTGCAACCATCAAAAAATTTTGATACCAAAAAATACCTTAAAATTTTGATTTACATTGTTAAGTTTTCATTCTTTTTTTTCCTGAACTATATATTGTACAGGTATATATTTTTATTTCATTTTGTCTTTATAGTTAGATTGATTTTTCGTCCTTTTTTTGGCCTGTAATTTTTTTAGCTCTAAATTGAATTATTTTTCGAAACATGATCTAATTGATATCAAATGATTAATTAAGTTATTTTCAAATTTAGACTTAACAATAGTATGATTAGAACGTTTTTGTTTTATTATTTTCAATAATGAACCTTTGGAATCGACCAAGAAAAAAACAATTTTAACACCCCCACATTCCCCACTTTGCATTGACCGATTTTGATGAAATTTGGTATGTAGGCTCCATTTGGGGCCTAGATGTGCCCCGAAGATTTTGGTTGATGTAGGCCACTTCTAAGGGTTGAAAAATAAGGGTTTTAATTTTGAAAACGCCCTAACTCAAAAAATTTTGATATAAAGGTATTGTTTTTCCACCTATTTAAGATAGCATAGAATTTTTTGAGACCTCGCGGAGCCCTGTAGAACTCCCTACGAGAATTGAAGGGTTTTACGTACGATAATCAGAAATCAGAAACACGAGTGTGAATCGCAAAAGAGGCCTAATCTCCGTTCAAATTAAAGCTGACCGAAATGCTATCGATGTTTTTCTTCATGTTGGATGGTTGGTGGCTTTGTAGACGAGTGATCTATATAGAAAAAAATAAACAATCATGTAATAATTTGCAGCGTTTCAGTTTAAATGATAATCCTTTGGAATCGACCAAGAAAAAAGTTAACGCTCCCTCAAAATTCATTGGTTTACGTTTCAAGGTATGTAGAATCCGAAATTCGATTGAAAATGTTGCCATTCATTCGCAGTACCCGGCACTTTCATGTACCGATGTTGATGAAATTCGGTATACGGGGTCTAGTGCCCCGAAGCTTCTAGTTGATGTCACCCACAAATCTCTACTTCTTCAAAATAAACTGGGGAAACAAAACAGTGACAATGTTTTTTGCAGAAGAGTAATCTATTAGAAATAGTGAACCTTTGTGTAATAATTTGTACCGTTTCTACCACTCTCATCAATGTTGCGCAATCTTTTGCACATATTTCACCTTTTTTTCATGAGGAAAAAAATTGTAGGTACCTAGGTTTTTTTGCATTCCGGATCATCTTTTTGTTGAGATGTGCCGTATTTCATATTCAACTCACTGTTCTAAGGCCATAACAAGAAGAAACGAGTGTAATTGTATATTATCCATTCAGGTAGGTACTTACTGAATGCAATGGTTTTAGAATCAGTTCTGATTGTTCCCAACTTGTACAATCGCGTAGATAATGATTCTCAAAATGCTTATTTCAGAACCCCGGCCGATATTTTCGCAATTGGTTCAATGACGGAATGGGTTGTGTACGCAGAGCTTTCAGTTTCAATCAAGTAAGTACAATACCGAAATATCAATGTGTTGCTTTTTGCAATCCTGAATAATTTTTTCTACTCTGCTAGTGGAATAGTGGGTAGTTCTGTGGTTGGATTAATCTATTCTTCTCGTCATGGATATGAGAAAAATCAATAAAACATATATTTTCATAATCTCATATTTTCTTATGCAGCCGATGTGACCACTTGATTTTCCTGCGGATTCAAGTCAGTGCCAATATTTTTCTAGCAATAACATATTGTGATATACTATTCACGTTTGAGCAAAACCGGAAACAGACCATCGTCGATATTTTCTCATTAATCTATTTCCAGTTCTGCTCAAACGTGAATAATAGGTAGTTCTAATGATCTACTTACATCGAATCATGAGAAACCATGCCAATTTGGCAGAATTATTGTAATTAGACCATGGTATCAATAGTGTCACCAGAAACATCTCAGGAACTCCACATATGTCCCAAAGTGTCATCAGCGTGACCGAAATTAAATCACGATTTTAAATTTAATGGGCAGCAGAATTTATAAATGCACAATAGACAAACATTTCCAAAGGATCGATGATTTTTTTTTTGTCATAACATCATTTTAGTTAATTATTTTCAATAACGAACCTTTGGAATCGACCAAGAAAAAAAAATTTTTAACACCCCTTCAAAATTTGTTGGTTTACGTTTTAATGTACGTAGAATCCAAAAATTGAATACAAATTTGGCCGTCCGTCCGCCGTATGCGGCACTTTCCCCACTTAGCATTGACCGATTTTGATGAAATTTGGTATGTATCCGGTATCCGGTGTCTAGTTGTGCCCCGAAGATTTTGGTTGATGTAGGTCACTTCTAAGGGTTGAAAAATAAGGGTTTTAATTTTGAAAACGCCCTAACTCAAACAAACTTGATATGAAGGAATTTTTTTTCCATCAATTTAAGATAGTATTGAATTTTTAGAGACCACGTGGAGCTCTGTAGGACGAACTGTTCGCTCCCTACGCGAACTTAAGGGTTAGACTTACGATAAATTAGAAAAAAAAGGCCTAACCTCCGTTCAAATTTTAGCTGACCGAAATGCGATCGATGATTTTCTTCAAGTTGGTTGATGGTAACAATGGTAAAGCCGTGATCTTTGCAGACGAGTGATCTATTTAGAAAAACAATAAACCTTTGTGTAATAATTTGCAGCGTTTTTTGACTTCTAAAAACTTACAAAAAAATTCAGCTCTGTCTATTAATTTTTGAATTGCAATTTAAATCTGGTGACAACTTGGGACAGCTGTAGGATTTCTAAAATGTTTTCGGTGACACTTATGACACCATGGTCCAATTAGGGTTAAACTGATGTAAGGTGATGTAAAAGTTAAAAGTTAAATATTATACATATTATCTATTTACATAACTATATTCTCATCTTAGAAAACAATCACAGCCAAACATACTCTCAAGGACCTATACAATACCTATACAATGAGTCAAGGTATACTTAGGTTCCAGGGCGTAGGTACCTTCACTCGAACTACGCATTCCCCACTGTCATTCCTGAGCTAAATCACTCGTAGCCAAGTTGTTGAAACGAATTTCAATGACAAACTTAGTTTGTAGAACATTGTCCGTTTTCGCAAAAACAATGAGACATGAAAAGTTTGATCAATATTGACGGTCATCTTGATCAACAAACGAGAATTGGAGGCTCATCCAAGTTACTGTGACTAAAACTGGGATTGAATACAGTTGAAAATGAGGGAAACAAGTAAACGAGCCTGAATTTTGACAATCACTGATACATTACTACTCGGAATTTATTTTCTGGTTTATTTATTTTTAATTAATTAAGTAAAACTAGGAGGAAAAAACTTGGTTATATTAGCTAAAAACGATTAATTGTTTCCTCAAACAACAAATTACGTTATCGTTTTCTCATCATTTTGGTTTATCATTTTCAATAATAAACCTTTGGAATCGACAAAGAAAACAACATTTTTAACCCCCCCCCCCCCCATTTCAAAATTTGTTGATTTACGTTTCAAGGTACGTAGAATCCAAAAATCGAATACAACGAAAAATCGTACGCGAACTAAATTTCAATATCAAGGTATTGTTTTTCTATCAATTTAACATAGTATTGAATCCATATAGAAAAATAATAAACCTTTGTGTAGTAATTTGCAGCGTTTTCATGTCAGTGCCTGTCTTGACTCGATCCTCTCAACTGGTCAGATTGAGGCTCACCTCTTCAAGATGCAAACTGCCATGGATCGATTCCTCAAACCTGATTTTTGTAATAATACAAAGTATACAGTAAAAATGTGATAAATTATTTGTATCATTAACCTGAGACTCTTTGCGTACCAGACACTTATTGACGCTGTTCTGACATACCGGACGCTTATTGACGCTGTTCGGATGTACCGGACACTTACTGGACGCTCTGCGGACAAACCGAACTCTCATTGACGCTGTGAGGACGTACTGGACATTTTCAAGACTTGGTCGTAGGATTTAATAAAATATATAAACGCTTTTCTCTAGTAGTCATCAATGAATGTGATGAAATATCTATACCCTGACATTGAATCCTCTGGAAGGGGGTAGCGAAATGACAAGAGGAAATCCAGTACAATTTAAGATAAACTGATTTAACGTTGATATTAAAATAGCCTGCCACTATGCTCACCGCTCAGTAAATGGGTCTGACCGAGAGGAGTCAGCCAAGAACGTGATAATATTCCTTACTACTAGTATCTAGTTGAACGGTATCATCCAGCATAGTAGTTCAATATTGTCTGGCACTAGTTCCTGCTAACTCCCAATTAGCCTAGGCTTCATCGAAAGAAAGAAACAGATCAAAAGATCTATGCAGAGCGAATTTGAAAGGCATCTTATTGAAAAGGAGGACCTGAAGTCTGAGGGCTAATGATCTATGTATATTCATAGGATTCGGTCTGGTAGGCATACAGCGAAGAGGATCGGCGGTGGCGGGATAGAAAGGGAGGAGAAATTGGCTAATTGTTCCTTCCAGTTCTACCGCCTACTCTATAATCTCTGTCCTTTGTTGGTCCTTCGCCTCCACCACTTCCCCTTCTTCTACATAGGTAACCAATAGACTTTTCTAAATTAGTTCTTACATATATTTACTTTCCAGACTATCAAGGAAGAAGCGTTATGTGCTGTGCTCACCGATCACTATGTAGAGGCAACAGTTTGTTTTGCTCCCTCATTACTGATAGTGTCAAAAACGTCTGAAGTGGGTGTGGTATAGAGCTTTCCAGTCACTGTAACTACTAAATTTACCATTGAAAATATTCACAAAACATCATAGTTCAATTGAGTGGAGTTGAAGATTAGCAGCGTATTTCAAATAACTTTGATTATGGTTGGTTATTATCGCGATGTAATCCATGCACTTGGCTCACTTAAGTCTTTTATCTGTTTGTGTTCAATCCACGACCTGGGCATTACAACTAGAAATCGTGGTCACAATCCTAATTTTCAGGATTCATGCGGGTTTGCCTCGTGACCTTCCTCTATGAATTCGATTAAAGATAGAGATTAAAGAAGTTATTATTATTAAACATCTAAAATTGGCGCATGGTTTTCATAGGAGATCATCTATACTCTAAGGTTATCAAAATCAAGAGGTAAAACTGATCTTGTCCCTGAAGTTCAAATTCCCTAATTCCCTAACTCTTCCATCAATAGGAGAGGAAAAATTGAAAAATCGGATATTCTCTGAATCAACGGGGCACACACACACACAGAAGACAAATTGTGATACTCCGATGAAGTAATGTGCAGCTCGGGAGTATTGTCTTCAACAAAAAAAGAAGAAAAACCACAAGAATCCGTTGAGAACTCAAGACTGAACAGCTCGCTAGAGGTGTTGTCAGAATGGGTCTAATTTTCACTGAATAACCCCCCGTTCCACCCCTATTAACATAAATTTCGAAATTCTACCGACGTAGTGCAAAACAAGATAGATTTTTGCGCTGAACGAGAAAATAACCACGAAAATCGGTTGGAGAAGAAGGTCTGAGCAGAGAACACAATATTTTGTCACACACACAGAAATACACCTATGGTTTTTGTCAGATTAGGATTCAGAATGGTCTAAAACGGATTTGTACGTAGTTATTTCTTCTCCGTTAAGTGTTTAATTATTAAAACTAATACTGTTTAAATCACATTAAACATAATTAGTATATTATACTAATTACTTAATAAATCCCAGATTAATCGCATAAGGACGCCCATGTCTTCCTGTGGGATGTGGTGTGGAGTAGAAAAAAAAATTTGAAATTTCTCTCAGTTTCAAGCTTGGAAATCCCTCTGAAGCTAGGAATACCCGTGAAATATATAAGTAGGTTTTGGGATCAATAAAATCAATGCTGTAGAAAATAGGAAATATAAATCTCGACAATGCAAAAACCAATATCAATTAACCCATTAACCAAAACTATTGAATTTGTACCATAGTCACCCCATTCAATGGTATGTTTTCACCACGGACTCGACAAAGAGGAAAACATCCAAATTCTCCTAACTATGTTAGTAAGAATGTTTAATTTTGAAGAAATCTGATATTATTTAGGTCACAGCTTTCCTAATGAAGGCACCCACAACTGGAAACACCCGCAAGGTTGGAAACACCGAAACTCGTTGACTCACTCGAGAGAAACGACAACTTCGAAGGCTTGTTTCCACCTCCAATTCCTGGAAAAAGTCGAGAAAGAAGGTTGAAAACTCCGAAAATCGTTGACTCACTCGAGAGAAACGACAACTTCGAAGGCTTGTTTCCACCTCCAATTCCTGGAAAAAGTCGAGAAAGAAGGTTGAAAACACCGAAACTCAGAAACAACCGCTTCGTAGGGTTGTTTTAACCTCTAATTTCTGGAAGAAGTCGAGACAGAACGCATTGGAATCACGGGACAGACCTGTGCTGTACGCGTGCTGATCAATTTTAGAATAGAACACACCTGTGTGTTCTATTCTAAAATTGATCAGCACGCGTATCGTGAATGACGCTATTTGTATTTCCATGGAAATTACAAGGAACATTAGAACACAAATGACAAGTGTTTATAACGTAACACTGGAACAAGAAACATTCATTGATAATTGACGACACAACAATATCCCCCACTTTGTGAAGAACGTAGTCTTGCAAATAACAAGAAGGTTTTCTGTTTCTTGAGGATCTCCAAACTTGTGGTATTCAATAAACTCAGGAACTTGGTATACAATGTTTGATACGATTTAAGTTACATCTCATAACATGAGTTTGGATACTGCATTAGTACAAATACAACAGGTGTCACTTTTATGATGGCAAGGAATTTTCCAAACTACAACGCCATTCATATTACATCATTGCACGAAACCTTCTTCCAGTAACGTAACTCACAACTTCCCAATACTAATTAACACTTGCACAAACTGTCTATCAAACAAATTAGGAATGGCTTGCCCGGTAAGCACGTTGGGAAATCTCAGTCAACATATTAGTTCAACGTACCTAATCCTGAATCTTTTTTGGATGATCTGAAAAGTCCCACTCGTGGTGCAGCATTCACATTCCAAATTATATAACAGATTTTTCAAAGAAATTTAAAAAAAAGGGTACGCGTGTCGTATGCGACCTACATGGGCTTAAAAGGGTCCATATGCGACCGACATTCCTGAAAGAGACCTACAATTCTAATGTGCGACCTACATTTGACGAAAAATGGGCAAAAATTTGGTACTTTCTTGAATAACGATATAATTTTTATCAATATTGTAGATCCATGTTCAAATGTTCTGATGTTTGCAGCTTCCCCTAGGACTGGTTAGTACACATTAATATTTAGGTACTTGTAATGTAGAATATTTACTTTTCGTGAAGTAAAATATTATCAGTGTGAAATATTATTGTCGAATCCACATAGTATTTTACGTGCATTCCAATTTAATATCTACTACTACTTCCACTAAATAGCGCTACAACCCAGGGTGGGCCTTCTGCTCCTTTAGGACATATTTCCAGTTCGAACGATCTTGTGCCGTCGTCATCCAGTCGTAGCATCCGAGCCGTTATGTGTCTTCTTTTAAATTGTCGCTACATCTTAACTGTGACCTCCCGCTCTACCTTGTACTATTCGGGCGTGATATCAGAAGCAGCTTAGCCGGGTCATTTCCATTTATTTGGAGAATATTGCAGGCCCATTTTGATCTCACCATCTTCACTAATTTGACATCAAAATAATCGTATAACTGGTGGAGCTCTTCATTGTGGCGCTGCCTCCATTATCCATGTTCTAACACAGGACCCAGCATTCTCCGAAGGATTTTCCTTCCAAAAATTCTAAGGGCATTCTCAGATTGCTCTGTCATGACCCGCGTTTCTGAAGCATCAGTCAGGACGAGGCGAAGCAGCACGTTGTAGAAGGAAAGTCTAACTCTCCTGGAGATTACGCTGGATTCCAGGAGCGGCAATAGTTCAAAATAGGTTGACAACTAGTGTTCTCGATTTTATTTCCAACGTACAGTAATCATTATTTTTGTGTACAGAGGAACCAAGGTATCTCTGGCGCTCTTATTTCATTCAAGTTTTGACTGAAGACCATGAAATTTGTTTTGCTTTGATTGATGGTAAACCCCATATTTTCCGCTGCCAACATAAGCGAAGGGAGAGCCTGCTCCAGATCCCTCACAGTTCTACCCATGAGATTAATGTCATCTGCATGAGCCATAAGCTGTACGGGACCATGGAATATAGTATCATCACTTACTTTGTAATGTCACCTTGTCTTAGTCTAACCTTGGTATCAAACAGCTCAGACGGTGTCCCCTGGATTCGCTTATGTTGTGCTTCACATGGTAAGCTCCACCACCCTACATAGTTAATCAGGCACTCCGAACTCCCTCATGGCAGTGTTGAGGTTCTCCCTGATGATTGTATCATTATACAGATTTAAAGTCTGTAAAGAGATTGTGGATTGTTACCTGAACTTTGACGCTCTTCTCCAGTACTCGCTTCAGGGAGGAAACCTGGTTTATTGTCGAACTTCCAGGCACGAAACCCCGTTGATAGCTTCCCTCTATGTTGACACCATGTGGTTTTCGAATGAAGTGTTAAGCGTTTATTCCTGCCAAATAAACTTGATTGTGAAGGTAGTATGCAGTATGTGCCTATGATTGGTAGGTAAAAAAAAAGTGACAATGGCAAAGCTGTGATTTTTGCAGACGAGTGATCTATACCGGAAAATAATAAACCTTTGTGAAATAATTTGCAGCTTTTTATTTCCTACGTTACCTGACCCTATTATAATTTGTTCCAGTCATTTGTTTCGTATTGTTTTGTATAATATACAAAACTTTACAAAATATTGTATAATATTATTATGTTGAATATTGTTAATGTACTATGTACATTATGTGTGTACTTTTTTATACAAAAAAAAAAAATCATTCATTCATTCCTAGACGGCTCTATTTTCGACTCTTGGTTGTAGTTCGAGCAACTCTTGGACTCGATCCGTATAATCCCTTCATAGTTATTTAAATTTTAGCTCGGCGGTATTGAAAGGCTTGATTGCATTTTGGCCTGTGGACTTTGGAGCATTGGGAATTCGAGCTCTGATTTTTGCAATGACTAGAAAGTTCAATTCAGTATCACTTTCATAAACGCAACACTATTGAATGTTCGTGACCTTCTTCAGTGTCTATGGTTTAAGTTATAATTTTGTCATTAATATTTTTTGGATTCCGCACGTTCTCCTTTTTGTAAAATTATAAATAACTGAACTAAAATAAACTTCAAAGTGCTTAATATTACTTTCAAATTTTCGCAGAGTCTTCCAAGATTGGTTAGTACGACAATATGATATACCCAGATTATTTATTTGCCACTCGTTACAAGTTTATCAGTGATACGTCACTTATGAGCAATGTTATATAATATCCTATGATGTGACTTGTTACGATTTCGTCCTATGTACCTAAGTAACATTTTTAAGAGAAATATGTTGAAGAGGAACAAGTAGAGTTCTGGGTATAGCTAGAAGTTATGAGCCTTACATGAGCCAAGAGGACTTGCTCTTCTTTGTGATGTATCTCGATTCTGAAATGCTACAAATAATGATGTTATTGAAACCTTCCCCGATTGTACGCTATAGGAATGCAACTTTCATTTATTGCAATAGTAGCTCTTCAAAACCATGAACGTTGTGATGCACGAAATCTATTGTGTTTCTGAGGGGTCTAAACCCAAACTGCCCAATTTGGTCTGTCACAACTATGTTAAGTACTGAGGTTAGAACATTTGCTCCAAATAATTCACTATGGGATTGAGATAGGTTGGGGGAGAGATGATTGAGATGGAGTTTTGATTTTGTAGAATGGAAATTTGCCGGTAGTCTCGTGGTTGAGTACCTAATGTGAATCGTTTCCGATACTCGTGTAGGAGAGTAGTTGGGGCTTCAGTCAGTCGTCTTCTAAATTGACCATCAAGACTTCGACCCTTTGACAAGTGAACACCTGTCCACGTGTACATTAATTAAAATGATTTTTCACAAACAAAATTTCAACGTTTATAATTCGCATGTTCACAGAAAATTCTGAAACAGGTAAGTAGTACGAATGTATGATTTATATAATTAAATTTGGTTTATTATTTCCAATAGCACACAATTAATTATGGCATGAGAAGGGGTTCGGTGTGGCCCGCGTTCTTTGGTGGCGTTCGAGCCAAGAGTTCGAATGTCGCCGATGGGTTTGTGCGTTCGTGCATCCCGCGCTAATCCCCCCCCCCCCCCTCATCGTCTAAGGTGCGATGAGGCAATGATAAGCCACGAATAAAATCATCAGAACAAATCCTCAAACAAATTACAAAACAAATGACGTCTGTGGCTGCCATTCCCGGTGGAATAATCAATGAATTAAATAGGTAATGAGGAATTTCACGGTCGGAATTTCCTACTTTTGCCCCAAATTACTACATATAGTATAAATACTATATACTATACATACTATACATATATATACTATACACTTCCCAATTTACGAATAAACAAAACAGTGTAGAAAATATGAGCGTTTAAAAAAAACCTGGAGGATGACGTCAACCAGCAATAGTTCATGTATGGCCCTCTGAAGCGCTGAGATCGTGAAATATCACTTCTTACAGTCCTCAGATGCAACATTTCACAAAACCAGTAAAGATCGAAATCGGAGAACTGAAGAGAAAAAAATAGAAAAAGCAAGACGGAGAAAATGAGGTTTCCCCTGTTTTTGTTTGATAACTTTCCTCTTAGATAACACGATTTCGTCGTTCCATCGGGCAATAAGCCATACAGCCAATCAGCGAGCGTTTCCCCTTCACGACGAAGAGGTCCGTTTTCCCGGTTATTCTTGAAATCATAAATTTTGAATGTTTCCCAAAAATAACAGGAGACTTATTTTCCAAAATCAACCCGATTTTCATTTATCCCACACTATTAACTATTCAAGAAAAATGCAAACTGAACTCGGTGATATTCAGTTCACATTCATATCGGATGGGAGTTGTTTTTGTTGGTTGAAATGATGCGTTTCTTTTCTTTTTCTTCTTCTTCTTCCTTGTTTCGTTTTTTAAATCAAGTAACTCCGAGTATTAAGAATTTCAGGGGGAATTGTTAATCTTTTTTCCGGTTTCGTTCGTTCCGGATGGGAGTTGTACAGACTACTGTACAACTACTGAAGTTGGTAAAACATCAAGACGACTATGGGTGGCCTTCAGGGGTTAAATACAAGTTGTATGTTTTTTGATTTACCTCAAACTCTGTTTCGTGTAGATTGCGCAGCTGGATGAAGAGCGGCAGGTAAGTTTTTTTAGTGCCAATACTGTTTCAAATAAATGTCATCATTCTGTCATTTCCTCATATTCCAATTTCGCCCGATCTCTGAAACATAGACTGTGTAATAACTAATAACTCACCTTGAAACATTTTATAATTTTTTTTTTCTTATAACAGTTGCAGGCTCCGATTGGACTGGTTGGTAGATATTAATAATTTAGAAGATTTATTTTCCACTGACAAGTTTATCAGTAGAACGTCAACTGCGAGCAATCACGTATAATTACCCATTATGAAAATATCAATGAAAAGCAAAACCACATAAAATTAAGATATTATGTTACTTTTGATCAAAGAAAATAAGATTTATATACCTCTGCCTGCAGCATTTTATTTCGAATTTTTTGTTAAAACGCCGTCAAAAGCACTAAAAGCGCCTTAATATGAATTCCACTTTTTAGAAATGTTAGTTCTTGTCACATTTATTTAATTATCAACAGTTTGGGACACCCCTCCCAATATGGATGAGAAACTCGAATAAAATCCCGGTATGCACGTTTGAACTAGTGTATTCTTCCCTTTGCAAAATGGTCAATTGTTAGATATTTATCGTTGCTATTAGTTGTCGTTAGACATCGATATGTTAGAAATCGTCGATATTAGATATGAACCCGTTTTTTTTAAAGGGGCTATGTGACATTTTCGGTCATTTTCACTTTTTTTATTTTCTGGGTCTCCATACTTGGTTGAATCGATTGCGATTAAAAGGAACCTCGTATCATTGACGCTTCCCATAGAAAACTCGGCGCTTTGCGCCTCGGCGGGGGGCTCCGCCCCCCTGCACCCCCCGGTTTATTTCTTTTTCCATACTCTGTATGAAATCATAGGAACACAGAATGTGTTTTTGCGATGCTAGTCATCCGTTAAATAAAAAACAACAATAATAAATGTGGAGTCTTTGGCAATAATAAAATAAATAATTGTTAGACATTTAATTTGGTCTAAAACCCTATAAATGTTATATAAATAAATATGTAACTACAAGAAAAATACTATATAAATTGAGAGCTTTCCAACGAATGGTGAACAATTTCTGTGCAATGAACACTGCGGGAGTCTATTTCCTTACCAACGGCTTGGTTGCACGTGAAAATCATTATAAAAGGCGCGTAACGGTTTTTTCTGTCGCTTTTTCGTGACGATTTTTTTTCGGTAGGTCATCGCAAAAACACATTCTGTGTTAAAACAGGTTGAAATTTCCTATGTCTTTTGAAAGGGGCTATGTGAGCCATATAACCCCTTTCAAAAAAGAACTTACTCACTCGCTAGGTGGTCGACGAGGAGTTTCGAGACTCAAATAATAAACTGTCAGGTTGGTTTATAATAATTAACATGTCGGTAAAGGGAAGGGGTTAATTTTTGTTTCTTGGCCGATTCCGAGGCTTTGTTATTGAAAATAATTAACCGAAATCACTTCCTTTTGAATCTCCACTTCACCCTAACTAAGACAACAATTCCAAGTGGGTGTGGCACGTAGCTTCCTCGTATCCATAACTCGACTATACAGGGTGTTTCACGAAAAGGTTACACCCACCTTCATTTCTGCAAAATACAACGTAAACAATTCCGACCAACGCAAATCTTCATGATTTTTTGTGAGGATCTCAGGAAAAATACGTTTGCGCAAAAAAGTTGCGCGCAATTGACACTAACTCCATTTTTTCAAATGAAACCCCCCATTTTTAATTACAGATTCGGATTCTACGTCAAATTTTATGAGAAATTCATACCCACATCGATTTGTTTTATTGCGCGCAACCTGGCCTTTTGATCGCTCTAAGTTGCGCAACTCCACAGTTGCACAAAAATTAGATTGTGGAGAACCCTTAGTGTGGCACATGTTTTTTCATCATTTTTTAACGCTAAATCACATGGTGACATCCGTTTTTCAATTTGACTGGAAGTTTTCAAAATAGCGGCCAAAAATTCGGTTGTTTTTAGTAAAAAAATCGCTCTTTTTAAATCGTAGTGAGTTGTTAGGTAATTTTATTCAGTTCATGCATGATCATGCTGTCAGTTTTTATTTTTAACTCCACCGTAGACGGCCCCAAGCTCGTGGTTCAAAAGGAGGTGAGAAAATAACAAAATAAACATGATTTCGACCTCAAAACTGATGTTTTCGTGAAAGAAATGTTATTTTTTCCTCCTTAATCTTGGTTTTCTCAAAACGGATGACACCCTGTGATTCAGCGTTAAAAAATGATGAAAAAACATGTGCCACACTAAGGGTTCTCCACAATCTAATTTTTGCGCAATTGTGGAGTTGCGCAACTTAGAGCGTTCAAAAAGCCAGGTTGCGCGCAATAAAACCAATCGATGTGGGTGTGAATTTCTCATGAAATTTGACGTAGAATCCGAATCTGTAATAAAAAAGGGGTGATTCCATTAAAAAAAATGAAGTTAGTGTCAATTGCGCACGATTGCGCGCAACTTTTTTGCGCAAACGTATTTTTCCTGAGATCCTCACAAAAAATCATGAAGATTTGCGTTGGTCGGAATTTTTTACGTTGTATTTTGCGGAAATGAAGGGGGTGTAACCTTTTCGTGAAACACCCTGTATAGATGATCCGATGCATAGTAGTTACTCTCAAAATATCAATCTGTAAGTAGGTACCTTCCACTACCCTCATAGGGGACCATCTACACGTCAACCCGCTCAATATCTGAATATTGTTGCAAAATGTAGAAGTTATGGCTATAAAAAGGATTTCACGTTTACGCATACGCATAAGATACTTTCAATTTGGGGGCCATGATTTTCGTAGGGGACCATCATCATCACAAGTGGGCGTCGGTGGTCTAGTGGACAGTGTACCCGACTGCAGTGATAAGATAAGAACCGTCTAGCGGGGATGCGAGTTCGAGTCTGGTCGTTGCAGAAAGTTTTCTGTCTATTAGACGATCGGCAATCTCTCGTTCCAACCCAGGGCGGTGATGTTTGGGAAGCCATGAGCGAAATCATCAGAACAAATTCTGATCTCCCCTTAGGGAGACAGCTGATGACGTCCGCGACGCCAAGAATGTCAGTCGGACGAAAATTCAACCTGAAATGGTTGCTTACTTTACTTTTACTTTTTACTCATCACAACTCGCATAATTCCTGAAAATTTTATCCAAATCAGATGAGAAACATAGAAGTTATGGCCGTGGCAAGGATTTCACGTTTGCGCATGTGCAGCGGCTACTATCAGTGCGGGGGTAATGATTTTTGACCGACTTCAACGCGCCGAAGGCGCGCGAAAGAGGAGGTACTCAATTCGGGTTGTCGTGGGACGACGATTTTTTTTTTTTTTTTTGTATGTCCGAGTCGCTCGCATTTCTTTATTCTGGTACCAATCTGTCTGATTCTTTTCGAAATGTGTTCTACCAGTATCCGTGGTGGTCCCATTTCAAACAGATTTCATTTTGCTTTGTTAAAAGTATCGAAAATTTGTGAAAGAAGTTGAAAAACGTGGTTCCCGTTTTCGGGAATATTGGTCCGCATTCACTCTTCTTGCCCTGTGACTTCCGACTGAGTCGATGGAGGACCATTTGTGTATAGTCAAATTGAAGGTCTGATTGTAAGCTTTAAAATGATATGCTATATGAGGGGGGTTCCGATGACTAAAAGGTGCTGCGGGGGATGAGAAACGGGGAAATTATAGTGGATTTTAGGTCAGAACCTGCATGAGCCATATCAAACGTGTCTACGAATGCTCGTGTATGTGAGTTTTCCTACCAAGTATGAGCGATAATTATCGTAGTGTTAGTTAGGTATTCTACTAAGTGGGTGTAGCACATAGCTCCCTCGTCATTCAAAATATAGTTGGGTATGTAATGGTATAGGAGATTGTCGGAACTGAATAGTGCAGTACCAAATATGATGTAGGTACATATAGTACAATTAGGTAATGAGAGGGTATTCTACCAAGTAGGTGTAGCACATAGCTCCCTCGTCATTCATAGTATAGTTGGAAATCTAATGGTATAGGAGATCGTCATAACTGCATAGTGCCCTACCAAATATGAGGTATGTAATAATACAATTAGGTTATGAAAGGGTATTCTACCAAGTGGGTGTAGCAGAGATGGGCGAATTCTTATTCATAAATACGATTATGAATACAAATCATATCTGCAATTTTATGAATATGAATACGAATAAAGGTATGAATATGAATATGAATACGAATACAATCGTATTCATACTTTGAATACGATTTTCCCCCTTATTCGTATTTTGAATACAATTTTATGATTTTTTCTATGATTTTTCTAAAAATCGATTTTTTTTTTACGATTTTCCCTGAAAATCATACTTTTTTTATGATTTTCTCCCTAACTCTGGGCATATTTATGGCCTAAAAATGTCAAAATAATCAATCAAAATTCGAAACCCTCACCAATTCTTATAGGATTTTTCACGCAGAATCGAATGAGACCACCCCCAGGTCGCTACGACCAACCGTATAGAAACTACGACGCAATTTACAAAGAAAATCGTATTTTTTTTACGATTTCCACTGAAAATTATAAAAAAGTTATGATTTTTACCGGAATTTCGGTCTTATTTATTCCCCAAAATTGTAAAAATAATCAATCAAAATTCGAAACCCTCACCAATTTTTATAGGATTTTTCACGCAGAATCGAATGAGACCACCCCCAGGTCGCTACGACCAACCGTATAGAAACTACGACGCAATTTACAATAAAAATCGTATTTTTTTCCATAATTTCCACTGAAAATCATAAAAAAGTTATGATTTTTACCGGAATTTCGGTCTTATTTATTCCCCAAAATTGTCAAAATAATCAATCAAAATTCGAAACCCTCACCAATTCTTGTAGGATTTTTCACGCAGAATCGAATGAGACCACCCCCAGGTCGCTACGACCAACCGTATAGAAACTACGACGCAATTTACAATGAAAATCGTATTTTTTTCCACAATTTCCACTGAAAATCATAAAAAAGTTATGATTTTTACCGGAATTTTGGTCTTATTTATTCCCCAAAATTGTCAAAATAATCAATCAAAATTCGAAACCCTCACCAATACTTATAGGATTTTTCACGCAGAATCGAATGAGACCACCCCCAGGTCGCTACGACCAACCGTATAGAAACTACGACGCAATTTACAATAAAAATTGTATTTTTTTCCATAATTTTCACTGAAAATCATAAAAAAGTTATGATTTTTACCGGAATTTCGGTCTTATTTATTCCCCAAAATTGTAAAAATAATCAATCAAAATTCGAAACCCTCACCAATTCTTATAGGATTTTTCACGCAGAATCGAATGAGACCACCCCCAGGTCGCTACAACTTTAGACGATATGTGTACGTACCTATTTTTAGACTTATTTATGAAATAAAGTTGACTCCGTGCGAATGTTAACTCGGAACTAACTTTTTATTGACAACGTAACTTTTCAGGTAAACAATCAACTCGTGCCATAAGATTTCAATGTGTTCAATTAAATCAACAAATAAACTGAAGAAACCGCTACAAACCACCCCCTTCCCTAATAACAATGATAAATTTTGAATTTTTCTGGAAATTTTACTGTTCTTCCCGATCTTGTTGTATATGGCTGTTGTCTTGCTGGCTGTGGGGAATTTTGCTGAATGGGTATACTGTGCTGCATCTGAGGTGCTTGAGAATCCGTAGGGTGTGAACTTGATGGTGTAGGAGTTGCTGTGGGGTGTGGTCCGGGGATTGTGGTTTGTGGTCCTGACGTTTTATGGGTGAAAAGGCCTTCTGAGGGTTCTGGGTGTACATCTTTCGATGGTTCTTCATTTGCAATGAAGGCTGGCTTGAGCCGGTCTATAGAGACTGACATCTCTTTTCCCTTGACAAGGATTGTGAAGGTTTTCTCCCCCCGTTCCCTCACTTCATACGGTCCCTTGTATGGTGGCTGGAGAGCACTCCTGATGGCGTCATGTCGAAGAAATACGTGGGAGCATGTCCTGAGATCTTCGTGGATGAAGACTGCTGCTTTCGAGTGCCATCGGACAGGCTGGGCTCTCAAGGTATCCATAGTTTTCCGGATGTTAGATAAAAATTCATGTGAAGGAGATGAGTCGATTTTTTCGTTGAAAAATTCATTGGGGAGCCTCAAAGTTGTTCCGTATACTAGTTCTGCAGCGGTGCAGTTCAGGTCTTCTTTGAAGGAAGAACGAAGGCCTAACAGGACGAGTGGCAAAACTTCCATCCATCTCTCAGTTTCATGACAACGAATCGCTGCTTTGAGCTGGCGATGCACACGTTCGACTAATCCATTTGCTTTTGGATTATAGGACGAGGTGAAATTGTGGGAAATCCCTAACATTGCTGTCAATTGCTGAAAAATTGAGCTGTCAAACTGTCGACCTCTGTCAGACACGATTTTGCTTGGAACACCGAATCTGCTTATCCACTGTGCACAAAATGCACGTGCGACAGTTTCAGCTTTACAGTCTGCTAGCGGTACAACCTCAGGCCATCTCGTGAACTGGTCCACACAAGTCAGGACGTACGTATATCCCTGGGAGGGAACCAGAGGCCCAACCAGGTCAATGTGAATATGCGAGAAGCGGTCACCTGGAGGTTGGAATGCGCCTAGAGGACTGTGGGTGTGCTTGTGTACCTTATTTCGTTGGCAAGAAATGCACTCCTGAACCCAGTTCTTACAATCTTTGGCCATTGAGGGCCAAATAAATCGCTGGCTAAGTGCCTTATATGTTGATCGATTGCCTGGATGGGATAAGTCATGGACAGTATGAAAGGCTTGACGTCGGAATTCTGGAGGTACATATGGTCGAATGAATCCCGTGGAAACATCACAGTACACAGGAGAGCTGGCATCAAAAAAATGGATTTGCTTCCACACAAGTGATGGCACGCTGGAAGGTCTTCTGATCGCTGTGCACTGGCAAGTTTAGAATAATCTAAAGGTTTGGTGCATATTGCTTCAACTCGGGATAGAAAATCGGCAACAACATTATCCTTCCCAGCTATGTGCTGGATGTTGGTAGTGAACTGGCTGATGAAGTCAAGGTGTCGTATCTGTCTTGGTGTAGCCTTGTCTGGTTTCTGTAGAAATGCGTATGTGAGTGGCTTGTGATCCGTATATAATGTAAAAACTCTACCCTCTAGTAGGTGTCTGAAAAATTTGATGCATTCGTAGGCGGATAGGAGTTCTCTGTCATATGCACTGTAGTTCTTCTCTGTGGGAGTCAATTTGCGTGAAAAGAAGCTGAGGGGTTGCCAACTGTTTCCAACCTTCTGTTGCACGCTACCCCCTATAGCCATATCCGAAGCATCGACCATTAACGACCATGGAACGTCAGAACGTGGATGTACAAGCATCATGACATTGGCCAACTCCTGTTTGCACTTGGAAAAAGCTTCAAGTGTTTCGTCGGACCAAACAATTTCTGAGTTCTCTTTGCCAGAATGACCTTTGAGAAACTCATTCAACAAGCCTAGATGATCTGCTGCCTTTTTAACGAAACGTCGGTAAAAATTATACATGCCGAGAAATCTTCGCAAACTTTGAATATCGCTCGGTGGTTTGTACTGCATGATGACCTCAACTCGTTTAGGCAGAGGTTTTATACCTTCACCATTTACCATGTGTCCTAAAAATTCTATTTCTTGCTTGCCAAATTCGCACTTAGCTGGATTGATGACCACACCAAATTCTCTGAACCGTTGGAAAAGCTGACGGAGGTCGCTCAAGTGCTCTTGTTCAGACGAACTTGCAATCAGACAGTCATCTATGTATGTCTTGACATTGTTCAAACCTCGAGTCAACTCATTGACGAATCTTTGGAAGGTTTGAGCGGCGTTAGATAAACCAAATGTCATCCGGGGGAATTCAAAGAGACCGAACGGAGTTATGATTGCGGTTTTTTGTATGTCCTCGGGCGCCATAGGAATTTGGTGGTAAGCTTTTAGGAGATCTATTTTTGAGAATATGGTTTTTCCATGAAGATCAAGAGTCATATCATGGATATTAGGCAATGGGTATCGATCAGGGACTGTGACTCGATTAAGGGCACGAAAATCTCCACATGGACGCCAATCACCGGTCTTTTTGGGCACCATATGTAAGGGACTTGCCCATGGGCTTTTTGACGGTCGACAGATTCCTTGTGCTACCATATAATCGAACTCCTTTTTGGCTATGGCATATTTCGCTGGATCTAAACGGCGGTATCTAGCTGCGATTGGAGGACCAGATGTCAAAATGTGATGCACAACATCATGCTTTGGTTTAACGACTGTAAAAGATGGTCTAGTTATATCCTTAAACTCTGTGAGAAGCTTATGATAGACAGATGAAGGATCAATCGGATCAATTGTGGTAACGACGGGACTATCGCACCGTTGAAGGAGACAACTTGCGGACAACGAAGTGAGCGAATCACGTAAGCATTTGCTTTTCAGATCTACCAGCAAGCCATAGTGAGCAAGGAAATCAGCACCAATAATCGGTTTCGAGACGTCAGCAATGATGAAAGGCCAATGAAATGTTCGACGAAGGCCTAGGTCTACAGAAAGAAGAAGAACGCCGTGAGTTTTGATAGTTGTTCCATTTGCTGCAAACAACTGATACGAAGATGTCTTCTTCCTGGCTGAACAAGATGGTGGAATGACGCTAACATCTGCTCCAGAGTCGACAAGGAAGCTGAACTTCGTGGACCTGTCATACACAAAAAGGCGGCTAGTCGTCTGGCCAGAATCACCTGCCGCATCTAGCGATTGGCCTGCTTGTTTTCCGTGGCTGTACTGTTTGAAAACCCACAAGGAGGTTCGCAATTGAATGCTTTCTCACCCCAACGAAAATGGTATCTACATAACCAAGTGCCCGATTTTATTTTGTCCTGTTTTGCTGACTGATCCCTACCTTTAGAACGAGATCTGGAACGCTTCTGCCTGTTGTAATTTTGTTTTCGAGCATTTAAAGAGTCGAATTTATGTGTAAGGGCATCAATCTTACAGACTAGGTCGTCATATTGAGTAGTTGTGCTAGGTTGTATACTACTATTTACAGTTAAAGTACAGCATTCGCCTTTATTTTCGGAAACTTCAATAATTTTGTCAGCTAGTGGTACTAAAGCACTTAAATTCTGATCTGAGCTTACTGACAGAATAGCCCTGGTATTCGCTGGCAGCTGTTGGAGCCAAAGAGACTTGAGAACTGTTTCACTCACGCGATTTCTTGCAAGTTCCTTCATTTCACGTATGAGCTGACTTGGGCGTCGATCTCCAAGAGTTGAACCTTTCAATAGTCGTTGCAGCTGTTTGTCCTCTGAGTCGGAAAAGGTATCTATAAGTCTTGCTTTCAAGGTACCGTACTTGTTGGATGCCGGAGGTGTCGTTATAAGATCGCTGACTTGTGCGAGTACAGTTGAGTCGATCGCACTAACGATGCAGTCGTACTGATCTTGATCTGCCGTGATGTGTTTCATTCGGAATTGTGCTTCACATTGACCAAACCAAATCGATACATTGGCTTTCCAGAATGGTGGAGCGACAAAATGTATCCTTCGAAAATCTACCTCTCTGTGTTCCTCTACTCGATGCTCAGGAACTTCATCACTGGCACCCTCCATTGTTCAAACGTGGTCACCAGTTTTTAGACGATATGTGTACGTACCTATTTTTAGACTTATTTATGAAATAAAGTTGACTCCGTGCGAATGTTAACTCGGAACTAACTTTTTATTGACAACGTAACTTTTCAGGTAAACAATCAACTCGTGCCATAAGATTTCAATGTGTTCAATTAAATCAACAAATAAACTGAAGAAACCGCTACACAACCAACCGTATAGAAACTACGACGCAATTTACAATAAAAATCGTATTTTTTTACGATTCCCACTAAAAATCATAAAAAAGTTATGATTTTTACCGGAATTTTGGTCTTATTTATTCCCCAAAATTGTCAAAATAATCAATCAAAATTCGAAACCCTCACCAATACTTATAGGATTTTTCACGCAGAATCGAATGAGACCACCCCCAGGTCGCTACGACCAACCGTATAGAAACTACGACGCAATTTACAATAAAAATTGTATTTTTTTCCATAATTTTCACTGAAAATCATAAAAAAGTTATGATTTTTACCGGAATTTCGGTCTTATTTATTCCCCAAAATTGTAAAAATAATCAATCAAAATTCGAAACCCTCACCAATTCTTATAGGATTTTTCACGCAGAATCGAATGAGACCACCCCCAGGTCGCTACAACCAACCGTATAGAAACTACGACGCAATAATTGTAAATTATTTACAATAAAAATCGTATTTTTTTACGATTCACACTAAAAATCATAAAAAAGTTATGATTTTTACCGGAATTTTGGTCTTATTTATTCCCCAAAATTGTCAAAATAATCAATCAAAATTCGAAACCCTCACCAATACTTATAGGATTTTTCACGCAAAATCGAATGAGACCACCCCCAGGTCGCTACGACCAACCGTATAGAAACTACGACGCAATTTACAATAAAAATCGTATTTTTTTCCATAATTTCCACTGAAAATCATAAAAAAGTTATGATTTTTACCGGAATTTCGGTCTTATTTATTCCCCAAAATTGACAAAATAATCACTCAAAATTCGAAACTCTCACCAATTCTTATAGGATTTTTCACGCAGAATCGAATGAGACCACCCCCAGGTCGCTACGACCAACCGTATAGAAACTACGACGCAATTTACAAAGAAAATCGTATTTTTTTTACGATTTCCACTGAAAATTATAAAAAAGTTATGATTTTTACCGGAATTTCGGTCTTATTTATTCCCCAAAATTGTCAAAATAATCAATCAAAATTCGAAACCCTCACCAATTCTTATAGGATTTTTCACGCAGAATCGAATGAGACCACCCCCAGGTCGCTACGACCATCCGTATAGAAACTACGACGCAATTTACAATGAAAATCGTATTTTTTTCCACAATTTCCACTGAAAATCATAAAAAAATTATGATTTTTACCGAAATTTCGGTCTTATTTATTCCCCAAAATTATCAAAATAATCAATCAAAATTCGAAACCCTCACCAATTTTTATAGGATTTTTCACGCAGAATCGAATGAGACCACCCCCAGGTCGCTACGACCAACCAAATAGAAACTACGATTGAAAAAATATTATTCGATCTTTTGATTCTGCATACATTTAAACGTAAATCATAAAATTTTGAGGGGGGTTAACAATTTTGTTCCCCGCTTGATTCCAAAGGTTCATTATTGAAAATAATAAACCAAAATTGTTCAGAATGCCTGATATGGAAAATTTTTGTGAAAATGTAGGTATGTGTTGGAGGACCAAATTGAGTAGATAATTGGAAGTGGAATTCTTCCGAATCGGATGGAAATGGTGCAAGTTATGGGTGTTTGTGTTGTGTGTCTCGGTGGTTGTTTTCTCCTTTCTTATCTCTCGCCATCTGGATGTTGAACTCTTGCCCCTATTACCTACTGGTAGAGGGCGAATGCATTTTTCGTTTCAGTTCTTGTTCTCTTGTCAGTCTCGAATGTAACGTGTCCGGTTAAAGACGAAGGAGTATCTATCAATTTGTTTGAAAAATGGGCGATTTTCAAGATTCAGATATTTCAAGTTCTTCCAGTGACGGTGAGCAAAATGAACGTTTCAGGCGCAGTCGCTTATGTTTTTCTGTTAAATGTGCCCTAGACGGAAGATTTTTTAAAGCAGCTGATATTAATGAACTGACGGAACAAAGTACATCACAGTCCATAACAGCAACCTGTTTAAAGTGTAGTATTGATGCACCGAATAAAATAAAAATGATTAAAATTAACATAAAATCAAATTCCAACTTATTTTCGCACCTAAAGCGGCACCATGACCTCAAAACGTTGAAGGAGTTTCAAAAAATGTTAACACACGACAGGAGCGAATTTTCCCAAGCCCATCCTAACCGTGCAGGAGAAACGAGGTGCAATAGAAGTACAGCCGAATCTTCTCAATCAACGTTTCAACGACTGATTGTTGACTATGTAATACATGCAATGATCCCCCTGCATTCAGTCGATGATCCCTCATTTAAAAAAATATTCAATTTTCTCCATATAGAGAGATTAGGTTTGCAGATGATGAGCAGGCGCACCTTTGGTCGACGAATCGACGAAATGTTTGCTTCGCAAATGATTAGCATCAAGGAGATGTTACAATCAGTATCGTGGATCTGCACTACAGCAGATATTTGGTCCGGAGGAAAAAGGAGCTTCATCGGTGTGACGGCCCATTGGATCGACACCAAGAATGAGAGAAAATCGGTGGCTTTGGCTTGTAAAAGATTCAGGGGAAGCCATACATACGATTCTATCGCGTCCATGCTCTATAAAATAAACCTTGATTTCGGATTAACCCCGGATAAGATCATAGCCACGGTTACCGACAACGGTGCAAATTTTGTGAAGGCCTTTAGAGTGTTTGGGGTCCATGATGAGGCTATTTCTGTTGGCGTAATGGGAGCCGATATTGAGATAGAAGTGAACGACGAAGAGGGGTGGGTATCCTTTGGCGATTATTTGGCAGTTCCAGATGCGGATAGGTTGTCCTTACCATCTCATCTAAGATGTGCTGCCCACACATTAGCTCTTACATCCACGTCTGATGTTTTGAAAACAATAAACAGTAACCCCATTATGAAGGAATTGCACAGAACTTCCCTGGAAAAGTGCAACGTGTTGTGGAAGAAGGCGAATCGCCCAAAATCTGCGGAAGTTATGGAAATGGTGATAAAAAAATCGTTGTCACGGCCGAACGAAACCAGATGGAACAGTCTCTATGATGCGTTTAATCAAATTTTACAAATCAGGGCGTCCATGGAGGAACTTGTTCAAAAATTGAATCTTCCAGAAAGGGATATCCCGAGCGATGAGGAATACTCATACATTGAAGAGTATGTCAAATGTTCTGCGCCAGTGGCTGAAGCCTTGGACCTACTCCAAGGCGAAAAGGCGGCGTACTATGGAATGTTGGTGCCCACTATCTTAGTGGTAAAAAAAAAATTACGATCATTGGCTAACACAGATTCGGAATTCTGTAGCCCATTAGCTGAGGCCTACCTCGACAGCGTTCAACACCGGTTTTCTAAAATCCTGTGTTTTGACAGTTTGGACGGTCAGGACGCTGCGGTTGCCGCACTCTCTTACCCAAAGTTCAAAAAGAAGTGGTTCCCACTTATCGAGCAACAGGCACAAGATAAGTTGAAAATACATTTCAAAAGCCTTATATATAACTACTTGGCTAAGGAGTTGAGAGACTCGGAAAATGCAGAAAACTTCCCTATGGAAGTTGAAAACGCACAAACCCTGGAAGAGTTTTACGATTTTGGAACAGAGGAAGTTAATATGCCTCCAGATGGTCTTGACTACAAAGCTCAATCCATCATGGAGGCATATTTTAACGACCAAAGAACTGGGTTAGAGTCATTGGACATCTATCCGAGTGTCAATTACATATTTAAACAGACAAACACACCACTACCTTCCAGCGCACACGTTGAGCGGCTTTTTTCGTACGCCACCATGACGAATACTCCAAAGTCGAATAGGCTGAGTGACGAGAAGTTCGAGAAACGCGTGATACTGAGAGCGAATGCATCATCGTAAGTACGCATCTACCCTACCCATTTTGACTTTATTGCATCGCTTAATTTTGCTCTCTACAATTTAACCATTGATTTATTTATTGATAATAAATTATCACATAGGAGGTATCTGAAGTCGTCATTCATGGCCAACTAACACGATGGGTTTGTGTTTAAGGATACCTGTTGATGAGTGAATCCTGATGCTGGGTCATGCGCTATGGCTGATAAATTTCTTCTGTGCTCTTCAAATATTTGCCTTTTCGTAACATTTGTCATAATATAGTATGATTATAATACTGGATACAATTCATTGTGTGATGGGAAAAATTGTGTGATAATCATGATTGTTGTGCATTTTAATTAGCAATTTTTACGTACACGATGCGTTTTACGTGCAATTTCTGCGTAAACAATACGTTCTGTATATATGTATACCTACTTTAAAAAAATGCAATTTGTGTTAGGTTTTAATGCCGCCATCACCATTGATTACTTAACATTTGTTTGATTATTTTTTTCGGAATAAAAGTGATTTGCTTTAAACTAAATTCATAGGTGTTATAATTTTGTTACTTTACCACAATTTTATGTTTCACGAAATATCATGCTTCTCCATAATTCATTTTTTTCAATTTAAATAATAAAATGAAATCAAAACCGCTTAAACATGTTAGTAACATATAAAACATGCTTTTAGTGTCAAGAACGTTCGGTGAAAGTTGTAGTAAAACAAAAATTTTCAATGAAAATAATGATTGAAAAAAAAAAAATTCAGCAAATATTTTGTTTATGTTTCTACACGGTTGGTCGTAGCGACTTAGGGGTGGTCTCATTCTATTCTGCGTGAAAAATCCTATAAGAATAGGTGAGGGTTTCGAATTTTGATTGATTATTTTGACAATTTTGGGGAATAAATAAGACCGAAATTCCGGTAAAAATCATAACTTTTTTATGATTTTCAGTGGAAATCGTTAAAAAAAATACGATTTTCATTGTAAATTGCGTCGTAGTTTCTATACGGTTGGTCGTAGCGACCTGGGGGTGGTCTCATTCGATTCTGCGTGAAAAATCCTATAAGAATTGGTGAGGGTTTCGAATTTTGATTGATTATTTTGACAATTTTGGGGAATAAATAAGACCAAAATTCCGGTAAAAATCATAACTTTTTTATGATTTTCAGTGGAAATTGTGGAAAAAAATAAGATTTTCATTGTAAATTGCGTTGTAGTTTCTATACGGTTGGTCGTAGCGACCTGGGGGTGGTCTCATTCGATTCTGCGTGAAAAATCCTATAAGAATTGGTGAGGGTTTTGAATTTTGATTAATTATTTTGACAATTTTGGGGAATAAATAAGACCGAAATTCCGGTAAAAATCATAACTTTTTTATGATTTTCAGTGGAAATCGTTAAAAAAAATACGATTTTCATTGTAAATTGCGTCGTAGTTTCTATACGGTTGGTCGTAGCGACCTGGGGGTGGTCTCATTCGATTCTGCGTGAAAAATCCTATAAGTATTGGTGAGGGTTTCGAATTTTGATTGATTATTTTGACAATTTTGGGGAATAAATAAGACCGAAATTCCGGTAAAAATCATAACTTTTTTATGATTTTCAGTGGAAATCGTAAAAAAATACGATTTTCATTGTAAATTGCGTCGTAGTTTCTATACGGTTGGTTGTAGCGACCTGGGGGTGGTCTCATTCGATTCTGCGTGAAAAATCCTATAAGAATTGGTGAGGGTTTCGAATTTTGATTGATTATTTTGACAATTTTGGGGAATAAATAAGACCGAAATTCCGGTAAAAATCATAACTTTTTTATGATTTTCAGTGGAAATCGTTAAAAAAATACGATTTTCATTGTAAATTGCGTCGCAGTTTCTATACGGTTGGTCGTAGCGACCTGGGGGTGGTCTCATTCGATTCTGCGTGAAAAATCCTATAAGTATTGGTGAGGGTTTCGAATTTTGATTGATTATTTTGACAATTTTGGGGAATAAATAAGACCGAAATTCCGGTAAAAATCATAATTTTTTTTATGATTTTCAGTGGAAATTGTGGAAAAAAATACGATTTTCATTGTAAATTGTGTCGTAGTTTCTATACGGTTGGTCGTAGCGACCTGGGGGTGGTCTCATTCGATTCTGCGTGAAAAATCCTATAAGAATTGGTGAGGGTTTCGAATTTTGATTGATTATTTTTACAATTTTGGGGAATAAATAAGACCAAAATTCCGGTAAAAATCATAACTTTTTTATGATTTTCAGTGGAAATTGTGGAAAAAAATAAGATTTTCATTGTAAATTGCGTCGTAGTTTCTATACGGTTGGTCGTAGCGACCTGGGGGTGGTCTCATTCGATTCTGCGTGAAAAATCCTATAAGAATTGGTGAGGGTTTCGAATTTTGATTGATTATTTTGACAATTTTGGGGAATAAATAAGACCGAAATTCCGGTAAAAATCATAACTTTTTTATGATTTTCAGTGGAAATCGTAAAAAAAATACGATTTTCATTGTAAATTGCGTCGTAGTTTCTATACGGTTGGTCGTAGCGACCTGGGGGTGGTCTCATTCGATTCTGCGTGAAAAATCCTATAAGAATTGGTGAGGGTTTCGAATTTTGATTGATTATTTTGACATTTTTAGGCCATAAATATGCCCAAAGTTAGGGAGAAAATCATTAAAAAAAGTATGATTTTCAGGGAAAATCGTAAAAAAAAATCGATTTTTAGAAAAATCGTAGAAAAAATCATAAAATCGTATTCAAAATACGAATAAGGGGGAAAATCGTATTCAAAGTATGAATACGATTGTATTCGTATTCATATTCATATTCATACCTGTATTCGTATTCATATTCATAAAATTGCAGATATGATTTGTAATCATAATCGTATTTATGAATAAGAATTCGCCCATCTCTGGGGTGTAGCACATAGCTTCCTAGTCATCCATAATATAGTTGGGTATGTAACGTTATAGGAGATTGTCGGAACTGAATAGTGTAGTACCAAATATGATGTAGGTATATAGCACAATTAGGTGATGAGAGGGTATTCTACCAAGTGGGTGTAGCACATAGCTTCCTCGTCATCCATAACATAGGTAGTTGGGTAGGAGGGTGGGTGCCATACAGGAGATTGTTGGAACTGAATAGTGCAGTGCCAAATATGAGGTATATAGTACAGTTAGGTGATGAGAGGGTATTCTACCAAGTGGGTGTAGCACATAGCCCCCTCATCACCAATAACATGATTAGGTTGGTTATAGTAGAGGACATCGTCAGAACTGCATAGTGCTGTACCAAATATGAGGTATATAGTACAACTCGGTGATGAGAGGGTGTACTACCAAGTAGGTGTAGCACATAGCATCCTCTCATCCATAATATAGTTGGGTAGGAGGGAGGATGCCATATAGGAGATTGTTGGAACTGAATAGTGCAGTACCAAATATGAGGTATATAGTACAGTTAGGTGATGAGAGGGTATTCTACCAAGTGGGTGTAGCACATAGCTTCCTCGTCATTCATAATATAGTTGGGTAGGTAATGGTATAGAAGATCGTCAGAACTGCATAGTGCTGTACCAAATATGAGGTATATGGTACAACTCGGTGATGAGAGGGTGTACTACCAAGTGGGTGTAGCAAATAGCTTCCTCGTCATCCATAATATAGTTGGGGTGGGTGGTTGGATTGGGGTGGTTGGGTATAGGAGATCGTCAGAACTGAATAGTACAGTACCAAATATGAGGTAGGTATATAGTACAATTAGGTGATGAGAGGGTTTTCTACCAAGTGGATGTAGCACATAGCTCCCTCTTCAATCATGTCATGGTTGAATTGTGTTGTCAAAACTACCAAGTACCTAGCAATTATGAACAAAGTCGACCAGTTAGGGGATAAGAGAGTAGATTGGTAAGTAGGAAAGTGAACCAAATACCTCCTGAAACTGATCATAAAACGGAAACTCATCTATATATATGGAAACTGATCCGGATTACAGAATGTGGTCCACCCTACGGCTTCTGGTTCACCTTACTGAAATGATTCACAGTATTAACTAAAACTGTTCGAAAAACTGCGGATAAATTAATTTCAAATTTATAATGAGGACCACTAAAAAGTGAAAAATAAAAATTAATATAAAATGGAAAAATAATAAAATAAAAACCTTTTTAACAAAAAAATGGACCGACCTCAAGAATGATGTCTGTAAACAACAAAAAGGGAAAAATAATCATCTCAGCGAATACATACTTGATATACCTAGTAGGTTGTTGGACATAGATATCTAGTCAACAGATGGTATGTAGGAATAGCAATAATTATTTTTAGTGTGATTCACACTTATTGTCACACTCATATCCTCCATCTTACGATAGCAGTGACGTACTGCCCAATAGTTTTGGAACACTTATATCTACTCGTATTCATGTTTTGTATTACACGATCGACGCATGTTGTAATACTCACCAGATCATGTGAGTAGTACTTAATGACCACAGCGTATCCAGATAGGTAGGTAGGTACGCATTGAAGTCGCCGCCGTGCCCATCTGTAGACACAAACGTCTCCTAGATGTTCTACTTACCAACATTTTATTCGTTTTCCGAAAGATAGGTACCTCCCATACCACAGACATGCTTCCACACCGAGTATGAACGTAGATATCTTTTTGTCTAAAATTGTGGACGGTTTTGAACGTTGATTACGTAACAACGCTTCCGAAGGTATGTTGCTACATTATAATATGTCCACCAATAATAATAGAGTCTCAAAATAATCGTCACAACCATTCCTAGGGAGGTTCACACTTACTATCATACCCATATGGCAGCAGAGACGTACTAGGTATCTGATAGTTTGGGGAGCACATTTTAACTCAATGGTGCTTACTCTTGTAATGCTAACCAGATCATCGAATAATGGAGGTAGTTAGTTTGTGTCTACATATGGGCACGGCGACGACTTCAATGCGTACCAACCTACCTGGATACGCTGTGGTTATTAAGAACTACTCACATGATCTGGTAAGTATTACAAAACATCAATACGAGTTGATATAAGTGTTCCAAAACTATTGGGCAGTATGTCACTGCTATCGTAAGATGGAGGATATGAGTATGACGATAAGTGTGAATCACACTAAAAATAATTATTGGTATTCCTACATACCATCTGTTGACTAGATATCTATGTCCAACAACCTACTACATCAAGTATGTATTCGCTGAGATGATTATTTTTCCCTTTTTGGTGTTTACAGACATCATTTTTGAGGTCGGTCCATTTTTTTGTTAAAAAGGTTTTTATTTTTTTTCATAGGGGACATCTACATCCCCACCCGCACAATCCCTGAAAATTTCATCAAAATCAGATGAGAAATGTAGAAGTTATGGCTGTGGAAAGGATTTCATGACAGACAGACAAACAAACACGGAACCAAAATTGTTCAGGAAGGTCTGAAACGTAAAACGCGAGTGGAAATTTTGATTTTGGTTGATTGGATTTTAATTTTGAATGAACTGATCATATACATCTTTCATGTTATGATGTTTTATGTACATATTTGCATCAAAATTTGTTTTATTCAATGAATAAAGCTGATTATTTAAATTATTTCAGTCCTGAAAAATCGATTTTTTTTTTGAAAGGAGGTATGTGTTAGCATTTAAAATTGCAACACGTTACACTTCCTCTTGCTGAACAAATCTGAAAAATTCTGGAGGATTGTAGAGTATTTAACTGTGTTGGAATATTTCAAAAAATGGGATGTTTTGATCGTTTTGACGACTTGGGACAGTTTTTTGCGTTTTCCCGAAAGTTTCACAAATGACACATAACCCCTTTAAAAAAACGGGTTCATATAGATATCATCACTTAAGAAATAACACTACATAATTATGTAGTGTTACTTCTTAAGCGACAATATAAAAAGTATTTACCTAACCTAAACGAAACTAGAAAGTTTTTATAATTCTTACTTCCAAATGTTCGCAGATTCCGAAGGGAGTGGTTAGTATGAATTCATGATTTTTATTATTTATTTCCCACTTATAACAAGGTTATCAGTCAAACGTCAACTATGAGCAATCAATTAAAGTTACCGATAACGATAAATATTTAATGTATTTACTTAATTTGACTTTTTCACGTACAAAACTTGAAAGTTTTAATATTTCGTACTTTGAAATGTTTGCAGAAGCTTCTGAAACGGGTAAGTACGAATTCATGATTTGGATTATTCATTTCGGCTTATTATTTTCAGTAGTAATTATTTATCATGGACTGGGAAAGGAAGGGGGAACCATGCAATACCTTGATGATGCCTTCCAGCAGTTAAAGGATGCTGCAACGGAAGTTGGGTTGGCAATAAATGAGGACAAAAGCTTGTACATGAGAACAACTAACCAACTTCAGTGACGCTGGGGGGCTTACATTTTAAATCCACTAGAAAATTTAAATACCTAGGTATCCTGATATCCACAGACAATGATAATTCTAAAGAAATTCGAGCCAGATTTGCTGCTGGGAACCGTGCATATTTTGGACTGCAGAGCCTGCTGAAATTCAGGATCCTTTCTAGAAAACCTAAAGCGAGGATTTATGAATCGATCATAAGACCTATCGTCACGTATGGCTGTGAATGCTGGGTTTTGACCAGCTAAGTGAGACGAGAACCCTGGAGGTTTGGGAAAGGAAGGTTCTAAGGAGAATCTACGGAGCAGTTTGTGACGGTGGAGTTGGAGGCCGAACTGCAGGATCTTTATAGGAGGCAAGGAATGGTTGGGTTCATTAAGCTTCAGGCTGGGCTTACTGGGCCACATTATGCGAACTAGCACTGATAGCCAAGCTAGAAGGGTGTTGGACGGTAATCCTGAAGTACGAAGGGTTCGAGGAAGACCACGGAAGAAGTGGGTGGAGGACATCGAGAGTGACCTCAACGAACTAGGTGTGAGGCAATGGAGAAGGAAAACACAGGATCGTTCAGTCTGAATTGCTGAGCCTCTCAAAGGGTCTTAAAGCTGTTTAAGAAGAGAAAAAGGGAAAGGATTTACTTGGCTGACATACTAAGTTTTTAAATATTTTTTTGACATAGATATGTCTTAGTTCTGGGGGTCATTTCAAAATTTTATTTATTTTTATTTATGGTGTGCCTCCTCCGTCACAAAAGACAATTTGTCTTTGAGAGGAGTTTGGAAAAAAAAATAAAAAATAACAACTAGGTATAACTTCTACATTTTTCTACAATATTTTGAGATTGTGCCGGTTGATGTTTAGAGTCCCCTGTGATGGTAGTACAAGATACTTGGAGATTGATGTTTTGAGATCAACTACTATGCGTCGGATCATCTGTGGAATCGGTTTATGGATACGAGGAAGCTATGTACCACACCCACTTGGCAGACTTTTGTGTCCCTTACCGATTCCCTTACCCTTAAAACTACTTGCCGTACAGGAGTCACTCGTGAATGAAACATCGTTGAAGTGGTGCCACAAGTAATTTAGTTTATGTACCACTCGCTACCTACTAACAAGTTTTAATTTAGTAGTAAGAATATTCGGGAGAATCATCTTCTTTTCGGTTTTGTCAGTTCCCGATGAGGAATTTCTTACAGCTGTACGATTGGAGTGAGTACCTAGTAAGTCGAAATAGTGGGTAATAAATCATATGGGTGGCTGTGAGAGTTTAAATCACTGTTTTCACCATCATTACCTAGTTTTCTGATTTCTCCCGAACTCTGTTTCATGTAGATTGGTCTGCTACCGAGAGATAGTGTAAGTTTGTTATTGACATTTTTGTTTTAAATCAAATTCATATCTTTGATTGTACTAAATTATATCCTCATTTTCCAATTTCGCCTAATCTTCGTCAAACTGAAATTACCAAAAACTCACCTTGAAATTTTTACAATTCGTAATTTCAAATGTTTGCAGCCGACTCCATCATTGGTAAGTAGGATACAATACTAGGAACAAAATACAATAGTAAAAACAAAATACAATAGTAGGAACAATACTACAAATGTATTGTTTAAAACTTTCATTTCTTTTGTACTCTTAACCATTGTTTCAGTCAAACATGAACTATGAGCAATTAATACAATACTACAACAAGGATACAATACTAGGATACAACAATACTACAACTAATACAATACTACAATTAATACAATACTACAACAAGGATACAATACTAGGATACAACAATACTACAACAATAATACAACAAGGATACAATACTAGGAACAAAATACAATAGTAAAAACAAAATACAATAGTAGGAACAATACTACAAATGTATTGTTTAAAACTTTCATTGTTCACTACTCTTAACCATTGTATCAGTCAAACATGAACTATGAGCAATTAATACAATACTACAACAAGGATACAATACTAGGATACAACAATACTACAACTAATACAATACTACAATTAATACAATTAATACAATACTACAACAAGGATACAATACTAGGATACAACAATACTACAACAATAATACAACAAGGATACAATACTAGGAACAAAATACAATAGTAAAAACAAAATACAATAGTAGGAACAATACTACAAATGTATTGTTTAAAACTTTCATTGTTCACTACTCTTAACCATTGTATCAGTCAAACATGAACTATGAGCAATTAATACAATACTACAACAAGGATACAATACTAGGATACAACAATACAATACTACAATTAATACAATTAATACAATACTACAACAAGGATACAATACTAGGATACAACAATACTACAACAATAATACAACAAGGATACAATACTAGGAACAAAATACAATAGTAAAAACAAAATACAATAGTAGGAACAATACTACAAAATTTGTACATACATTTAATGTATTGTTTAAAACATTCATTGTTCACTACTCTTAACCATTGTATCAGTCAAACATGAACTATGAGCAATTAAATATCTTTACCTATAAAAAACTGTTTTCTAAGTCATGTATACACATTTTGACGTTTTCACAAGCTAAAGTTGAAAGTTTATATTGTTCGTCCTTCCACATTTTCAGCCTGATCTAAAAAAGGTAAGTACGTACTGTACGACATAGATTAATAATTTTTTTCACTACTCGTCAAGTATGAGCAATAAAATGTAGTTAACTGTATTAGGCAATATGAGTATTTTACAAACAAAACTCGAAAGTACTTATAATAACAATGTATATACTACTACGCCTCCTGCTACTACTAAGTACTCAGTTTACTGTATAATTCGTACCTACTTTTGAATGTTTGCAGCTGATTATAGACTCGGTAAGTATGCACGAATATGTGATTTAGATGATTTAATTTGGTTTATTATTTCCAATAGTATACCACTACTTATGGGATTGGAAAGGTTTTAGTGGCTAACATGCTGAGTTTTTGTATAATTCCTGTACCTAGATTTCTGATTTTGCCCGAACTCTGTTTCATGTAGATCGGTGATTTTAGGGTGAGTCTATACAGTAGCAATACTGATTTAAATCCAAGTTATATTTATATCATTTCCTTACTTTACTATTAGTATATTCCACTAACTTTTGTCCAACTCAGTTTCAACTAGACCATACAGTAAATAAAACCTCAACTAGAAAGATTTTATTTTCCAAGACAGGTCTGTACGATTGTATGCGTGAGTGTAACAAAATCTGGTGTCGTCTGCCCAGCCATTAGTTTTCAACCGATTTTCGTGGTTCTTTTTTAACTCGACGCGAAAATCTATCTAGTTGTGCACCAGGTCGCCGAAATTTTTAATTTTGCTTTCGTTTCGTCCTTTCGAAAACCACGTCGTGCGTTTTCGGGCGTAATCTTGCAAACTGAGCCCAGGCCTCAATTTCCAACCGATTTGCGTGTTTCTTTTTTTGTTCGATTCAGAAATCTTGCACACTTTTTCCCCCGAGTATTAAAATTGGCATAGGAACGGGCGAGAGGGGGGATGGTCTTCACAAAATATCCGATTTTTCAATATTTCGGTTCCTTCATAGCTTTTTGATTATACACAAGCTTTGAAATTGATGGAAAGTTCTCTATATACCTCTAGATGTTGAAGTATTATTCTTTTTACCACCATGGAACAAATCAGTGGTGCCACCGTGGTGCCAGAACACCAGAAACCACGTATTTCGTGGGTTTTGTATGTTTCACCTTCAATACGGATGTGAACTACTGCGGACTACTAAATCATGTCAAACACCCACATACTGTTGTAAACTGACGTCCAGGGGTTATTAAACTGCTTTATTTAATCAAAAAATTCGCAACAGAAACTACTTTTTGGCGAGCTTGACAACAATAATAATACATTATTCTCATAACACACCAAACATACACCTACTCATATAGACCTATGTTTATTTGCGAATTTTAATTCAGAAAAGTCTAAAACGGATTAGTGTGTGGTTATTTTTTTTCTGTTGAGTGCTGCCCAACTGAACCCCAGATCGATCGCATAAGGACGCCCAAGTCTTACCGTGGGAAGTCCTAAAAAGCTGGTTTCTATACAGACCAGGAGCCACTTAAATTTTCCGGTAAGCTGTTTTCTATACTGACCAGGGGCCTTATTTTAGAAACGTGGTTTCTTCACAGACCAGAAGTCATTACCCAACAAACTGGGTGAGCCGATTTCTACACAAACCAGAGGTTAAATTTCATCCCCCTTTCTTCAGCCATTAATCGAATTCAGAGCCGGATTAAATTTTGTAAAATTTTGCATTAAAAATAGGTACTCATTCAATAATTTAGTCAAAATGCTTGCATACGAGTCTGCAACACATTGGGACATTTTCATGTCAACCACCACACAACAAGGTAGTGAAGTAAGGTTATTAGTTCATGTACCCAAGCATCAAAATAAGAAAACAGTTGATTGTTCTCTACGCAACACAGTGAGTCTATTTTATTTATTGGTCGCGTGAGCAAGTTTTCGTGACGATTTTTCAGTTTATGTGCCAAAGCAAAGACATGAAAATGTCAAAATAGAACTTACGTTACTTAGAACTTAAGTTGTAATTTTATATTATAATGACTTACACGATTCGTGGTTTTTGGTGAACTTTGACGGTTCGTATATTAACATACTGAATGTAGTAATTAAGGAACATTGAATAATTAGTGGATGTTTATCCAACACAAGTATAACAGCGATTTTCAAATTTTAGATAGGCAAATTCACAACAACTTGTTTAATGTTTAATTTTGCTCGAAATCCGTTTCTTCCAGGTGAGGCTACCAATTGAGGTAAGTAACTTTAGTGTCAACACATTAACAACCCTAGGAAACGTCATATTTCAATCATAGCCTCATACGCCAATTCACCGTGCGTACCAGATAAATGGCAATTGGAAAGTCGATTCCCTCTTTTCCCACACGTTGATAAAAATGATCAACAGGCGAAACCTCTATTTATGAAATAATCATTCATCACAGATAAAAGAGTAATTGATGTGTGGCTACTAAACGGTATTCAATTGATCTTTGGTTGATCTTTGGCTATTAAATACGGTATTCACCCACAAAGTTGATAATACGTCAGAACGACGTATTACCAACGAATCATCTTTGGCTTTCGAAGGTTGAATCAATGTAATCTATCTCATTATCATAACCTATTTTTCTGATATTTCCTGATCGTTTAATGCAGATTGAGGAGTATATTGTTAGAACGAAGTTTTTTTTTTAAAATTTCCTCAATGTCGGTTTAATGTGGATTGAGAAATAACCAAAATCTACTCAAAAGTTTGTTGAATTCATAATTTGAAATTTTTGCAGGATCCGTATGCACAGGTAAGTATGATCATGATTTCTATTTTGGTTTATTATTTTCAATAATGAACGTTAGGAATTGAGCAAGGAAGGAAACACTATACCCCTCTCAACATGGTTCAATTAGAACAGTAGCTGCAGCCAATTAGATCTATCCAATCAATCACCAACATTTCTAATTATGTTGGCTAGCAGAGGACCGGTTGGAACTTTCCTCGCCTTTTATTGATATCATCATTGGCTTCATAAAGTTGAATCAATGTTTCGAGTATCTATCACATTATCATAACCTATTTTGGTTTATTATTTTCAAGAATGAACCTTTGGAATCGACCAAGAAAATGTTTTCTTCAACTCCTCCTCAAAAATTGTAGGTTTACGTTTCAAGGTACGTAGAATCCAATAATCGAATAAAAATATGGCCGTCAGCCTTACGCGGCACTTTCCTAAGTTAGCATTGACTGATTTTGATGAAATTTGGTATATGGGCTCCATTTGGGGTCTAGTTTTGCCCAGAAGCTTTTGGTTGATGTAGGTCACTTCTAAGGGTTGAAATTTTGATAACGCCCTAACTCAAAAAATTTTGATACAAATGTATTGTTTTTCCATTAATTTAAGATAAAATTGCATTTTCAGAATTTTTAGAGACCACGCGGAGCCCTGTAGGACAAACCGTTCGCTCCCCACGAGAACTTGAGTGTGGAGTTACGATAAGTCAGAAACACGGTTGTGAATCGCAAAAGAGGCCTAATCTCCGTTCAAATTTCAGCTGACCGAAATGCGATCGACGTTTTTCTTCATGTTGGTTGGTGGTAACAATGGCAATGCCGTGTTCTTTGCAGACGAGTGATCTATATAGAAAAATAATAAACCTTTGTGCAATATTTTGCAGCGTTTTCTGATTTTTCTTGGAAATTTCATGCAGGTTGAGGAGCATTACGCTTATCAGCAAAAAGTAAGTTTCTTTAGTCAATGCCGCTTTAAAACAAAGTTAATTTTTTGTTGTAATTACCTCAATATCCGATTTATAGAAGAAATTACCTATTGACTACTGGAAAAATTTCCTGTATTTGTGACTGACTAATTATTTGAATCTGTTTATATAGCGCTCATTTATTTATCCGGTTGTTATGATTTATTCGGCAATTGTAATTGTTACTTTTTCGAATCAACGATATCACTTTGTTAATTCTACATCGTTCAATATTGCCCATAAATGTTCAAATGTTCTGGTGTTCGCAGCATCCCACAGGACTGGTTAGTATAAATACTTCTTATTTGGATTATTTATTTTTCGTGAAGAAAAATGTTATCAGTGTAAAATATTATTGTAGTATCCACATTGTAGTCTTCTTCTAAATTGTCGTTCCACCTTAATCGCGGCCTTCCTCTTTTCTTTGTAACATTTGGACTTGATATCAGGAGCTGCTTAGCCGGATCGTTATCATCCATTTGGAGAATATTGCCGGCCCACCTTGATCTCCCCAACTGCATGAATTTTACAACATCAAATTATCTTACAGCTGGTAAAGCTTTTCATAGTGGCGCCGCCTCCATTGTCCATGTTCTAACACAAGACCTAGTATTTTCCGAAGGATTTTCGTTTCAAACATTCTAAGGCCATTCTCAGATCGCTCTGTCATGACTCACGTTTCTGGAGCATCGGTCAGGACGGGGCGAAGCAGCACTTTGTACAAGGAAAGTCTAACTCTCCTGGAAAGTACGCTTGATTCCTGGAGCGGCAATAGTCCAAAATAGGTTGACAACTAGTGTTCTTGATTTTATTTCCAACGTACAGTAATCATTATTTTCGTGTACAGAGGAACCAAGGTATCTCTGGCGCTCTTATTTCATTCAAGTTTTGACTGAAGACCATGAAACTTTTTTGCTTTGATTGATGGTAAACCCCATATTTGCGGCTGCCAACATAAGCGAAGGAAGAGCCTGCTCCAGATCCTTCACAGTTCAACTCAAAAAATTGATGTCATCTGCATGAGCCAGAAGCTGTACGGGACCATGGAATATAGTATCATTACTTTGTAATGTGCGTCTCTCATACTTTTTCAAGAGCTATTTTGGAGAGCCGGCAAGCTAGGGCATCACCTTGTCTCAGTCCAACCTTTGTTTCATACAGCTCAGACGGTGTCCCCTGGATTCACACTGGGTAATATGTGCTTCTCATGGTAAGCTCCACCATCTTACATAGTTAATCAGGCACTCCGAACTCCCTCATGGCAGTATACAGGTTCTCCCTGATGATTGTATCATAATCAGATTTTAAGAGAGATGATGGATTACTACCTGAATTTTGATGGTCTTCTCCAGTACTTGCCTCTGGGAGGAGACCTGGTTTATTGTTCCTCACCCCTATCGTCCTCTGGTAATTCCCAACCACTCATGATGTAGGATGAACGAATCAAAGTCACTTGAATCATAAGAATTATATTAGTCTTTAGCAAACTATATTAGTCTTAGCAAAAAACTTATTAATTAAAGGAGAAAAGACAAATACGAACTGGTTCTTCATTAACCGACTATTGTTATTGCACTATGTGTTATACGACCAATAAAAATATTCATTCATTCATTATTCGACTGCTCCATTCTCGACTCTTGGTTGTAGTTCGAGCAACTATCGGACTCGATCCGTATATTCCTTCCTAGTTCTCTAAAATTGTAGTCTGGCGGTATTGAAAGGCTTAAATTCATTTTGGCTTTTGGACTTTCGAGCGTTGGGAATTCGAGCTCTGATTTTTGCAATAACTAGAAAGCCCAATTTAACATCATTTTCTTAAACTCAACAGTTTTGAATTTTCGTGACCTTCGTCAGTGTCTATGGTTTTTAAATCTTAGTTATCTTTTCGTAATTACCTTTCTTTTTCGATTCCGTATGTTTTCCGTTTCATGTCAAATTAAAAATAACTGAACAAAAATGAACTTCAATGTGTGTCTTATATCACATACTTTCAAATTCGCAGGACCAATCAAGATTGGTTAGTACGACAATATGACATTATAGATTATTTATTTTCCACTCGTAACAAGTTTGTCTGTGAAACATCAACAATAAGCAATGAAATTGATATAATTACCTTTGATGGAACTTGTTACGATTTTGACTAATGTAACATTCTTAAGAGGAAATATGTTGATCACTGGGAGATGTTGCTGTAATTTGGATGTTTAAGTAAGGTTCTGGTTGGAGCTACAACTGATAAGCCTTACATGAGCCAAGAGGACTTATTCTTCTATGTGATGTATGTCGATTCTGAAAAAAATCGTTTCGAATGTTTGGTGAAAGTGAGCATAAGTACCTTTCACTACAATCATAGGGGACCATCCACACGCTAATCTGGACAATCCTAGAAAATTTCATCAAAATCGGATGAAACATGTAAGCGAGTAGATGTATGTGATTGGATCAAAAAAATGCCTAACCTCTACAGGGATTCGAACCCTTGACCCCTGGGGGATAGTTTCATGCGCAACAAACTGAGCTATTTAGGCCTAATGATACAATGAATAGGATTTGAGATTCTCACCAGGGAAAATCCCTCTATGAATGAATCGCTCTATGAAAAACCATTCTCCATGATTTTCATAGGCGACCATCTAAACACTACTCAAAAACATCCCTGAAAACGTCATCGAATCGGGTAGAAAATGTGGAAGTTATGGCCGTTACAAGGAATACACGTTTGCGCATGCGCAGCGGCTACTATCAGTCCGGGAGTAATGATCTTCATTGAGGACCATCTACAACCTAATCCGCATAATCCTTGAAGATTGCATCGAAATCGGATGAAAAATGTATAAGTTATGGCCGTTACAAGGAAATTCACGTTTGCGCATGCGCAGTGGCTACTATCAGTCCGAAGGTGGTGATTTTCTAAGGGCACCATCTAAATACTAATTTGTAACATCCCTGAAAATTTCATTGAAATCTGATGGAAAATTTAGAAGTTATGGCCATTACAAGGAATTCACGTTTGCGCATGCGCAGTCGCTTCTATCAATCCGGGGATGATGATTTTCATAAGGGACCGTCTACACACCAACCCGCACAATCCCTGAAAATTTTATAGCAATCGGACAATAACTTCGTATAGTTATGTGCGTTACAAGGAATTCATGACAGACACACAGACACGGAACCAAAATTGTTCAGAAAGGTCTAAAACGCAAAACGCGAGTGAAAATTTTGATTTTGGAGAACATTTTTTCATTCAATCAACAAAACATTTTTTTTTTAATCAACAAAGCTTCCGCTACCTTGGTAGACTCGGAAGCAATACAATAACTGCTTAGCTGGAAAAAAACAACAACAACTTTTGCCTTTGTTATGTATCTAGGCTCTTAATATATGGTTTTTCACAAACAAAACTTCAACGTCTATAATTTTCATGTTCACAGATGATTCTGAAACAGGTAAGTAGCACGAATGTATGATTTATATTGGTTTATTATTTCCAATAGCAAACAATTTAATTATTGGATGGGAAGGGGTTCGGTGTGGCCGTGATTGCTGCGGCGCGCGTTCTTCGGTGGCGTTGTTCGAGCCGATTCATGCGGAAGTCGTGTGTCGCCGGGGCTCATCACCGCCCTCGTCTCAATCCAGGGTGCGGTGAGGCAATGGTAAGCCATGAGCAGAATCATCAGAACAAATTCTGATCTTCCCTTTTGAAGACAGGTGATGACGTCTGCGACGCAGCAGGTCGATTCTGAAACTCGGTATGAGATAATAGCGATAACGAAATGACGTCATGATAACGATAAATGATGTTCGTTAGATGTGGGGTAGGGGTTCAAAAAAACATATATACTGCACATAATTATTGAGTTTTTTTTTTAATTCGTTTTATTGAATTAGCTATGGTCTTCTCACTTAAGTAGCTGAAAGTGCTGATAAGTTTGTATGCTATGAGTATGTATATCATTTTAATGAATTACAATACGAATGCTTAGCTTGTAGTAAGATGGATTGTCAAGGTATTGATTATTCGTAGCATTACGGACGGATGGACGAAATTCATACCGATGTAGACTGATGAATTCGAGTTATGAACGGAAATTCTTTCCATTAATCACTATTTCATGATATGAAAGCACGAATTACAAGAAAAATTCCGTTCTGACGCGTCATTCAGATAATGTCCTATGTAATTTACCACCGAAAATAATCTGATTCCCTTATCCAACATATTTTGCTTCCAATGCAAACTGCCGTGAACTTCAACTTCCCTTGATAGCAGTAACCATAGAAACTGATGTCAATACGTCTTCCCATTGGCTAAAAATCACGGGTTGCTACTTTTCGCTCAACCCAGACCTAAATATTGTCAGATCAAATAGCGACGTCGATATTTTGAAATGTAACGAAAATTCGTTACTTAAACTTTTCCATGCTCGATTACAAAATATCAATTTCGTTATCGACAAGTCGTTACACGGGAGGGATACCAAATCCGACGCCTTAACGTCAACATAATAACGAGTTGCAGAATCGGCTTGCAGGAATGGCAGCCGAAGACGAAAAATCAATGAACTCATTAATCAATTTTTTCATGGGACGGGACATGTTTTTGATGATTGACATGATGAGTTTTAATGATACTTCTTATCTGTTACTTGTTTCGTTTTTTTAATCAGGTAACTATTACGAACTTCTGGGGGAATTATTGATCTTTTTTTCGGTTACGTTCGTTCCGGATGAGAGTTGTTCAGACTGTACAACTACTGAAGTTGGTAATACATCGACGCGACATATGTGTGGCTTTCAGGGGTTAAATAAATGTTGTTTAAATAAAAGTTTTCTGATTTACCCAAAACTCTGTTTCGTGTAGCTTACGGAGCTGGATGAAAGTGACCGAGTAAGTTTCTTAGTGCCAATACTATTTGAAGTAAATGCTTTCATTTACTATTACTTTAATTTCCTAATATTCCAATTTCGCCCGAACTCAGTAACATAGACTGTGAAATAACCAATAACTCACCTTGAAAGTTTTTATAATTCGACTTGAAATGTTTGCAGAATCTGTGGAGACTGGTTAGTAGGATTTATAATCCAGATTATTTATTTTCCTCTTATATCAAGTTTATCAGTCAAACATAAATTACAACTAAACACTTATAATTATCTATGTTGAACATAATTGTCGTCGCTTGGGAGAAATACCACATAATCTGACTTTTTGACGAAAATAGGACATTATACCTCTACCTACAGCATTTTACTTCGGACTTTTTTGTTAAAACGCCGCCAAAAAGCATGAATTCCACGTATCTAACCACTTTTTAGGACGTCCCACAGTAAGACTTGGGCGTCCTTATGCGATCGATCTGGGGTGAAGTTGGACAACACTCAACAGAAAAAAAAAGTAACCACACAGTAATCCGTTTTGGACCATTCTGAATACAAATCCGCGAAAAAAAACCATAGGTGTATGTCTGTGTGTGTGTGTGTAGGTGTATATGTGTGTGTAACAAAAACTTGTGTCGTCTGCACAGGCCTTATTACTGAACCGATTTTCCTGGTTCTTTTTTTGTTCGACGCGGAAAACTATCTAGTTGTGCACTACGTCGCCGGAATTTCGAATTTTGCCTTTTAAGGGGGGGAAAGGGGGGGTTAATGCTCAAAAAACGTGCGTTTTTGGGCATAATCTTGTGTCGTCTGCCCAGGCCTTAGTTCTCAACCGATTTTTGTGGTTCTTTTTTTCATCGACGCGGAAACCTATCTAGTTGTGCACTACGGCGCCGGAATTTCGAATTTCGCTTTTTAGGGGGGGAAAGGGGGGGTTAATGCTCAAAAAACGTGCGTTTGCGGGCATAATCTTGTAAAATCTGCCCTGGCCTCAATTTCCAACCGATTTGTGTGTTTCTTTTTTTGTTTGACTCAAATAACTTCCGAGTTGTACATGATTTCACCAGAGTACCAAAATTCGCAAGGGGAGGGGCGAGTGGGGGGATAATATTCACAAAATATCCGATTTTTCAATATTTCGGTTCCTTTACTGCTTACTAATTGTACCCAACATTTGAAATTGAGGAAAAATTCTCATTATACCTCCGGATTTTCATGAATTATTCTCTGTATCACCATGGAACTAATAGTGGTGCCACCATGGTGCCAGGACACCAGAAATCGCATATTTCGTGGTTTTTTTTTTCTTGTGTTCCACCTTGAATACGGATGTGAACCTCGACGGACTGCCTACTAAAACTGATAGATGAAAGTTCAATGTTACGACGTATTTCCGCTATGATGCCAGACTGGCACCATTGGAGGAGGGGGGGGGGACTCGAATTCGCATGTTGGGTGTCGTAGATCATTGATTTTAAAATGCTCTTCGGATTCGAGGCTCCCATGCCGCTAGAAATGTTATGGTGGATAATGGTGAGGGGGGGGGGGGATGTCACTATTTCTTGCCTAAAGTAATAAATCAACTACATCGAGTGAAACAGTTTTATCGCTTACCAACTGGTTAAACTGATCTAATGCTTATCCAATGGGACGTCCCCTGGAATGCATTACTAAACAATATGTTTAAAGATTTTAGTTCTTGTCACATTTATTTAATAAATGAAAAGTTTGGGACCCCCTCCAAATATTGATGGGAAATTCGGATGAAATCCCGGTATGCACGTTTTAAAGAAATGTATTCTTCCCCCCCTGCAAAATTGGCAAATGTTAAATAATATTTAACATATTTATTATATGTTAAATCATTTATTTAAATGAATCATGTTATGTAAAGTTACTGGAGTTAGCAACGATAGAGTATTTACCTAACTGTAGAGTATTGACCTAACTTGGCTTTTTCAAGAACAAAACTTGAAAGTTTTTATGATTCGTACTTCCAAATGTTCGCAGCTTCCGCAGGTAGTGGTAAGTAGTAATCCATGATTTTTATGATTATAACAACCACTTATGAAAGTTTATCAGTCGAACGTCAACTAAGAGCAATCAACTAAAGTTAACTATAACGAAACTATTTAACTATTCCATAATAAATTATATTTACGTAACTTGGCTTTTTCACTAACAAAACTTGAAAATTTTAATATTTCGTTCTTTGAAATGTTCGCAGCGGATTCTGGAAGAGGTGAGCACGAATGATCCATGATTTAGATGATTCATTTTGGTTTATTATTTTCAATACCTAGTAATTTATTATTATAGGGTGAGGAGGGATTCAGTTGGCTGACATGCTAAGTTATTAAATAACGTTTTTATTCGCAATTTTGGGGAATTTTACAATTAGAGTCACTGAACCACTTAACTTCCTTTTGACCGATTCTTTCATGGAAAAATAAGTACATATACATACTCCTACAGACCAACTTGCCTCTCTATACTTCCCAAAGAATTGTTTGTCCCGTACCGATTCCCATACCCTCAAAACTGCCGTTTGGGAGTCACTCGTCAATGAAACACCGTTTGAGTGGTGTCAAGTAATTTAGTTCATGTACCACTGGTTATCTACTAACCAGTTTCAATTTACTAATAAGAATATTTTTTACTTACTGTTCAACTGGAGTTGATACCTAACAAGTCTAAAAAAAACTTACGCGTGGCTTTAACTCTTATCTTGGCAATGTAGCTTTGATGCAAGAGTCTTTCTACGTCGATCAAAGAATCCCAAAACGGGATTTTTTGTTCTTCCTTTTTTTCATCTCGAGTGTCTAGCTTGGAGATTATGGATAACCAGCCAAAAACGCTGCAAAGGTTTATTATTTTTCTACATAGATCATTCGTCTGCAAAGAACTCGGCTTTGCCATTGTCACCACCTACCAACCAAAGATATTGCCTGCCTACCACGTACCTACTGTAGGTAACTTTGCAATGTACTCGTAGCTGTATAGCAAAATTTTTTATTTGACACTTGCCAAGGTCTGAGGCCATAATGATTTTTTAGAGCCCTGGTTTCTGAACGTATTGGGCATCAATAAACAAAATTATTGAAGCGATATGTCGACCTGAAATTTTCTTGCCAAGGTAAGAGTTAAGAGGTTAATCACTGTTGTCACTTTAATTACCTAGTTTTCTGATTTTGCCCAAACTCTTTTTCATGTAGATTGGTGTGCTATATGAAGAATGTGTAAGTATGTTATTGGAAATATTATTTTAAATCAAATTCATTTTTCTATGACATCATAATATTACATCAACATTTTCCCATTTGCCCGAACTTTGTCACCTGTAAACTGAAATTACCGTTTTTTTTTTTAATGGGCAAACAATTTTTTTTTTACTATTTCATTTATTTTTTTTTACCGAAAAATTACCTTGAAGTTTTTACAATTCGTAATTTCAAATGTTTGCAGCCACTGCCACCATTGGTAAGTAAAAATGCATTATTTTTCACTATTCTTAACAATTCTAACAGTCATACGTGAACTATGAGCAATAAATAATTCACCTTTAAAAAAAATCCGTTTCCTAAGTCATGTATATATTAATTTTGACGTTTCAACAAGCTGAACTTGGAAGTTAATAATGTTCTAACTTTCAAATATTCGTAGGATACTCTAAAACAGGTAAGTAAGAATTGAGCAATTAAATATAGTTGACTGTATTTAGCCAATATGAGTATCACAAACACAACTCGGAAGTATGATAATAATTTATGAACTACTACTACTAAGTACACAGTTTACTGTATAATTCGTACCTACTTTCGTATGTTTGCAGCTGATTATGGACACGGTAAGTATGTACGAATGTGTGATTGAGATGATTCATGTTGGTTTATCACTTATCTCCAATAATACACCACTACTTATGGGATGGGAAAGGTTTTAGTAGCTCACATGCTGAACTTTTATATAATTCTAATCACTGTTGTCAGTTTAGCAGTACCTAGATCTCTGATTTTGCCCGAACTCTGTTTTTTGTAGATTGGTGAAATGAAGGTGAGTTTACGTACTAGCAATACAGTTTTAAGTCCTAGTTAATTTTTTTCCATCTCCTATGTTTTTATATTTACCTATTTACCATGAAAACTCAGTTTTAACTAGACCAAATAATGTAGAAAGTTTAAATTTTCCGAAACTGGTTAGTACGATTGTATTCCCGAATTTCTATGGAAATTCAAATCTGATTACACCAATGAAAAGAGCGTAAAATTTCGTATCTTCTTGATGAAGAAAAAAAAAACGGGTGAAAATTTGACTCGAAACGAAAACGCTGCAAATTATTACACAATGGATTATTATTTTTCTATATAGATCACTCGTCTACAAAATCACCAACCATCCATTATGGAAAAAAAAAATCAAAATCACCAACCATTGATCGCATTTCGGTCAGCTCTAATTTGAACGGAGATTAGGCCTCAAATGCGATTCACACTCGTGTTTTGATTTATATACATATATTTCAATATAAACCCTTAAATTTTCGTAGGGAGCGAACGGTTTGTCCTACAGAGCTCGGCGTGGTCTCAAAAAATTCTAAAAATTCTATAGAATCTTAAATTGAAGGAAAAACAATACCTTTATATCAAAATGTTTTGAGTTAGGGCGTTTTCAAAATTTCAAAATTGATTTTGGAACCCTTAGAAGTGACCTACATCAACAAAAAGCTTCGGGGCACAACTAGACCCCAAATGGAGCCTACATACCAAATTTCATCAAAATCGGTCAATGCTAAGTGGCAAAAGTGCCGCGTACGGCGTACGGCGGACGGACGGCCAAATTTTTATTCGATTTTTGGATTCTACGTACCTTGAAACGTAAACCAACAAATTTTGAGGGGGTGTTAAATTTTTTTTTTCTTGGTCGATTCCAAAGGTTCATTATTGAAAATAATAAACCAAAATTGGTAAAATCTAAACCTTTTTTTTTCCTTGGGCCTTAAAGATGCGATGAAATCTCAGATTTCCAACTGTATCGTCACTTTTATTTTAGAAGTGGGTCTTATCTCAGAAATTTGGGTTTTAACGTGGAAAAACGTGAATTTTTCCAATGGAATCAGCGCTCCGGCGATCTGAGGGGTTCGACAAAGGGAGGTCGGCTAGTGGCGCAATAAACAGCGAAGCCTTGAAAACACCTCAGATCGTCATAGCCGGAGCGTTGATTCTATAGAAAAAACGCGGCAAATTTATTCACAAATGTTCATCACTATCCTGTATAGATCACTCGTCCGCAAAGATCACAGCTTTGCCATAGTCACTATTTTTTATGTTTATTATTATTATTTTCTTTGCCTACCAACCGTAGATACTACTTAGGAAATGTATTGCCTTCACACCTTCAAAATCAAGTTTATTTGGAGGAAATGAACGCTTCACACTCGATTCGAAAAAAAATGAGGTGGTTTGATTCATTGACTGGGTCCTACGGTGATTACTGGTTGCCAAGGACGTAAAACTGAGTACAACTCGAAAACGCTGCAAATTTTTTCACAAAGGTTTATTATTTTCCTGTATAGATCATTCGTCTACAAAGATCTCAGCTTTGCCACTGTCATTATTTACTTATTTTTGGGTTTTACCTACCAACCGTAGGTACCTATTACCTACCTACTAAGGCATTTTTTTTTTTTTTTGTGGAAATTTCAACCCTTAATTTCCATTTGGATTCCAAAATGAAGGTTTCAAATTTTCAAAAATGCCCTGGTAGGTGCTAGGTTCCTAGGGTTGGTAGGTAAAAAAAGAAAATAAATAAATAGTGGCCATGGCAAATCTGAGATCATTGCAGACGAATGATCTATGTAGGAAATTAATAAACCTTCGTGAAATAGTTTGCGGCGTTTTTATTTTTATTTTTTACCTTCCATTCGTAGGCACCAACTACGCATATTGCCTTCACACCTTAACAATCAAGTTTATTTGTAAGAAATTAACGCTTCACACTCGAGTCGAAGAAATAGGGGTTCCTTCAAGTAGAAATTTGATTACTGTTTGCTGAGGGAGCAAAACTGAGTAAAACTCGCACAAACGAATAAAGATCGCATTTTGGTTAGCTAAAATTTCAACGGTTGATTTTTGATTAGACCTCTTCAGTGATTCACACTCAAATCGGTTGGAAATGGAAGCCTGGGCAGATTTTTACAGGATTATGATTATTACATAATCCTCCCTTTCCCTCCTTAAAATTCAAAATTCGAAATTTCGGCGACGTAGTGAACAACTAGATAGGTTTCCGAGTAGAATAAAAAAGAACCACGAAAATCGGTTGAAAATTGAGGCCTGGGTAGAGTACAAAAGATTATACCCCCCCCTTTTCCTCCCCTCAAAAGGCAAAATTCGAAATTCTGGCGACGTAGAGCTCAACTGGATAGCTTTCCGCATCGAATAAAAAAAGAACCACGAAAATCGGTTGCAAACTAAGGCCAGTGCGTACGACACAGGATTTTGTCCCACACACATACAGAGTCTGTATTACAGACATACACCTATGATATTGCTTCCGAGTCTACCAAGGTAGCGGAAGCTTTGTTTTCACTTTTCAAGGTCGAAAAAAAAGTTCTCCAAAATCAAAATTTTCACTCTCGTTTTGCGTTTTAGACCTTTCTGAACAATTTTGGTTCAGTGTCTGTGTGTCTGTGTGTCTGTCTGTCTGTCATGAATTCCTTGTAACGCGCATAACTATACGAAGTTATTGTCCGATTTAATTGAAATTTTCAGGGATTATGCGGGTTGGTGTGTAGACGGTCCCCTATGAAAATCATCACCTTCGGACTGATAGTTGCCACTGCGCATTCGCAAACGTGAATTTCCTTGTAACTTCCATAATTTCTACATTTTCAATCCGATTTCAATGAAATTTTCAGGGATGTTACAGATTAGTATTTAGATGGTCCCCTATGAAAATCACCACCTTCGGACTGATAGTAGCCACTGCGCATGCGCGAACGTGAATTCCTTGTAACGGCCATAACTTCTACATTTTCCATCCGATTTCAATGAAATTTTCAGGGATGTTACAGATTAACTTGTTTTGATGTTTTGAGATTATCTACTATGCATCGGATCATCTATACAATCGGGTTATGGATACGAGGAAGCTATGTGCCACACCCACTTGGCAGACGTTTTTTAAACCGATTTGGATTCAGAAATGGTCTAAAACGGATTAGTGTGTGGTTATTTTTTCTTTTTCTGTTGAGTGTTGTACAACTTTCCCCCAGATTTTTTTATTTATTTAAAATTTTGATTAAAAGAAGAAATAGAAGAGAAGAATTACATTCAGTACTGAACAAACTTGCGGTATTTATGACAGACTAAATATTTGACTCTGTTTGTGAAGCATTTATTTATTTATTTGATTGTTAGGATTTGTTCGACAATATTAATAAGAAGCTTTTTTTTTTATCAACGATATAATTTTTTTTATTTTTTCATCGTTTAATATTGCCCATAAATGTTTTGATGTTTGCAGGCTCCCGTAGGACTGGTTAGTATGAATTTTTACTTATTATTTAGATTTCGTAAAGTAAAATGTTATCTGTGCAGTATATTATTGTCGAATCCACATATTATTTTACGTGCAGTCCAATTCATTATCTATTACTACTAATACTTCTACTTAATAGCGCTACTGCCCAGGGTGGGCCTTGGCCTCCTTTAGGACATCTTTCCAGCTTGAACGACCTTGTGCCGTCGTCATCCAATCGTAGCACCCGATCCGTGCTGTGTCTTCTTTTAAATTGTCGCTACATCTTAACAGTGAATTCCCACTCTACCTTGTACCATTCGGGCGTGCTAACAGGAGCTACTTAGCCGGGTCATTATCATCCATTTGGAGAATATGGCCGGCCCACCTTGATTTCCCCAACTTCACGAATTTGACAACATCAAAATCATCGTACAGCTGGTAAAGCTCTGGAACCAAGATATTTAAGAATAACAACCCTTTCGAAGCTGTACGGGCCCAGGAGAATGTCTGGCGTTCTTATTCTATTCAAATTTTTACTGAAGACCATAAACTTTGTTCTGCTTTGATTAATGGTAAGCTTCATATTATTTGCCGCTGCCAACATAAGTGAAAAGAGAGCCAGCTCCAGATCCCTCACAGTTCTAGCCATGGGATTGATGTCATCTGCATGAACCAGAAGGTGTACGGGACCATGGAATATAGTATCATTACTTTGTAATGTAGGTACGTCTCTCACTACTTTTTCAAGAGTTAGGTATGCTGAATAGCCGGCAAGCTAGGGCATCACCTTGTCTCAGTCCATCCTTTGTTTCGAACAGCTCAGACGGTGTCCCCTGGATTCACACTGGGTAATATGTGCTTCTCATGGTAAGCTCCACCATCCTACATAGTTAATTAGGCACTCCGAACTCCCTCATGGCAGTATAGAGGTTCTTCCTGATGATTGTATCATATGCAGATTTAAAGAGAGACGATGGATTGTTATCTGAACTTTGACGCTCTTCTCCAGTACTTGACTCTGGGAGGAAACCTGGTTTATTGTCGAACTTCCAGGCACAAAACCCCGTTGATAGCTTCCCTCTATGTTGACAGCATGTGGTTGAAGGCTACCAAACAGAAAGTTGGAGTATATCCTGGGAATTTGGCATCTGTCTTATCAGGAGATGGTTGTACAGTACCGCCTTCTATCACAGTCCTAAGAACTCGATTCTTTTTCTCAGAAAGTGATACTTCTCCAGGTTTATGTCAAGACCATACATACTCGCCGGCCCGGGGGCGGCCCCTTAGGTGGACTTCCCGTGTTTGTAATTAGCACATTATACACTGGCAGTTGCTCATTATGGGTATACAGTCTGAGAGCCGCCATGTTTGGTGGCATGTTCTCCGTTTCATGTAAAATTATAAATAACTAAAATGAAATAAACTTCCAAAGGCATAAATATCGCGTACTTTCATATGTTCGCAGAATCCTGCAAAAGTGGTTAGTACGACAATATGATAATATATAGATTATTTATTTTCCACTCATAACAAGTTCATCAATGAAACGTCAACTACGAGCAATGAAATATGATTACTTATGATGGAAGTTGTTACAATTTTGACTTATGTAACATTTTTAAGAGAAATATGTTGAATACTGGGAAATGTTATGCACTTTGGAGGAATAAGTTAGGTTCTGGATGGAGCTACAACTGATGAGTCTTTCATGGGACTTACTTTTCGCTGTGATGTATGTCGAATCTGAAAAAGTTACAAATACTTTCATTTATTGCAATAGTAGGTAGCTCCTCACATGAACGCTTGTGATGCACGAAATCTATGGTTTTTCTGAGGTGTCTAAACCCAAACTGCCCCTTCTTGGTCTGTCACACCCATGTTAAGTACTGAGGGTAGAAAATTTGCTCCAATTAATTTATTACTCGCACATGGTTTTGATAGGTTGGGGGAGAGATGATTGAGCTGGAGTTTTGATCTTTAGAATGAAAATATGCCGGTAGTCTGGTGATTAAGTACCTACCGTGTTTCGTTGTCGATATTCCAGTAGGAGAGTAGTTGGGGCTTCAGTCAGGTTCCTTCTAAACTTGGTCATTGAGACTTCGACCCTTTGACAAGTGAAGTCTGTCCACATGTACTTTCAAAAATACAATAACTACTTAGTTGGAATAAGAACATCAACTTTTGCCATTGTTATGCATCTAGGTACACTTAACCCTAGGACCTCACACTGGGGTACAGCTGTACCCCACTGTTCCTATTTTTGGGTGCACATTCGCAAAAAAAATTTTCCCGCCTGAATGGGTTCCACGTAAATTATCTTGGTACCCCTATGAGCGGGAAACGCACTGTCCCGAGTCCACTTGGCTCTGAGAATTCGTGTGGTTCGCGTCTTTTTTCGTGGTGGGGTACAAAACTACCCCAGTGTGTATTTTCAAACTCTTTGGGGTACAAATGTACCCCAGTGTGTATTTTCAAATTCTTTGGGGTACAAATTTACCCCAGTGTGTATTTTCAAACTCTTTGAGGTACAAATTTACCCCAGCGTGAATCCCTGGAAACATTATAGGTAAGGCAATTCTTTTTTGGATCCTCACTGTTCCGAGCCACCATGCCACAACAATTTGTTGGTGAGGGGGTGAAAGTGCCACAGAGGTTACATGGCATCACAGGTGATCCAGAATTGGAGGGTGGTCCCCTATGATTTGAGGACTGTCCCTTTTGAATTGATAGGATGACCCCCTATGAATTGGTAGGAGTCGGGAGAAGGGGGTGGAATTGCCACGGAGGTTACATGAAACAACAGCTGATGAGGAATTGGAGGGTGGTCCCCTATGAATTGGGGACGGTCTCATTTGAATGGTAGGATGACCCCCTATGAATTGGGGACGGTATCTTTTGAATGGTAGGTTGACCCCCTATGAATTGGTAGGTGGTGGGGGAAGGGGGTGGAGTTGCCACGGAGGTTACATGACACCACAGGTGATGCAGAATTACAGGATGGTCCCCTATGAATTGGGGATGATGTCTTTTGAATGGTAGGATGACCCCCTATGAATTGGTAGGAGTTGGGGAAGGGGGTGGAGTTGCCACGGAGGTTACATCCTAATTAGAGGATGGTCCCCTATGAATTGGGAGATGATCCCTTATGATTTGGGAGATGGTGGACAAAGGGGGTGGAGTTGCCACGGAGGTTACATGACACCACAGAGCACTGATACGGAATCGGAGGGTGGTTGGGGAAGGGGGTCAAGTTGACATGGAGGTTACACGACACCACAGATCACTGATGCCGGGATGCCTAGTAACTGTGCCAGAACCGCTCATTTTACCCTACTACAATTTCTACGTAAGAATATTGCACATGACCTTTATTGGGAAGAAGGGAACGCTCAGAAGTAGCAGAATAGGGGTTCAAGTGCATCACAGAAGGGTGATCTTTGGGGTGGTAGAATAAGGAAACTACTCATTGGATTTGGAAGCCAATTTTTTCCTCCAACTCAGAATATTGCAAACTTGCATAATCAAAAGTAACAAAGGTCATTCCATATCGAACAAATTTTATTTCGAATTTTGAATGAGAAGCGATATTTAACTGTTTTGAAAATTGGTTTTCAACAGGAATGTCCAATAAAAAATATAACTATTACCTTTTTGAACTCCCAATAATTTTTATCATTGTTTAGATGCTTATAGAATTCTAAGGAAGAATAATTTCATTTAAAAATGGCAACAGACACAAGATTTTAATTTTTTGTAAGTTGGGGTACATTTGTACCCCTGTGTGAGCTCCATGTCACAAAAACTTATGTGTGAGGTCCTAGGGTTAATATGGTTTTTCACAAACAAAACTTGAATGTTTTTAATTCGCATGTTCACAGCGGATTCTGATGCAGGTAACTATGCACAAATGTATGATTAATATTTAATTCAATTTCGTTAATTATTTCCAATAGTACACAATTAATCATGAAGATGGGAAGGGGTTCGGGGTGGCCGTGGTTGCTGCGGCGCGCGTTCTTTGGTGGCGTTGTTCGAGCCCACTTCTGCTGGGGTCGTGGTTTCGAATTTCGCCTCCGGGTTCGTGCATCCAGGGCTCATCGCCCCCCTCTTCACATCCAGGACGCGATGAGACAATGGTAAGCCATGAACAGAATCATCAGAACAAACCCTGATCGTCCCTTTGGAAGGCAGCTGTGAAATAATTTGCAGCGTTTTTATTCAGATAACTATTAAGAACTTCTGGGGGAGTTGATAATCTCTTTTCGGTTACTTTCGTTCCGGATGAGAGTCTTACACACTGTACAACTACTGAAGTTGGTAATACATCGACACGACATAATATGTCCATATTATGTGTCCATATTATGGATGGCTTTCAGGGGTTAAATAAAATTTATTTACAACATTTAATGTTGTCAGTTTTCTGATTTACCTAAACTCTGTTTCGTGTAGATTGCGCGGCATGATGAATGGTTGCAGGTAAGTTTTTTTTCAACACCAATACTGTTTTAAATAAATGTCATCATCTTATAATATCTTCATAATCCCGATCTCTGTAACTTAGACTGTGTAATAAACAATAACTATACTTGAAAGTTTTTATGATTTGTACTTGAAATGTTTACAGCCTCCGGATGGACTGGTTAGTAGGAATTTATAATTTAGATGATTTATTTTCCACTTATGACAAGATTATCAGTCCAACGTCAAAGTTTATCGTGATACTCGGCCAGAAATTCATTTAGACATGCACAACATATGGCTCAAAGAAGGTGTATTCCCGGAGCAGTGGAAGTTGGTAGGGCTTGTATTGATTGGGAAAGGCAAAGAGGTTACCAATACAGCTTCAGCACACAGACCTCGGTGCCTGCTAGACACAGCAGGAAAACTGTATGAGAGTCTGTTAAAGAGAAGGATGCTGACAGCCATTTCTGAATCTGGAGGCCTCCTGAGGCCAATTCAATTTGGCTTTAGACCTGGTAGATCCACCATTGATGCTGTAGGCAGAGTAGTAGGAATAGCAAAGAGAACTCAGTTGGGGAACCACACGACAAGAAACATGTGCATGATAGTTACCCTCGATGTCAGGATCGCTTTCAATTCTGCCAGATGGAACGACATCTTGGAAGCTTCGATGGTTCAGTTTCATGTTCCCTCATACCTCTTTTTAGTCCTGCCGAGCTCCCTTGCAGACTGTTGGATGATTTATGATACAAAAGAGGGTAGCAGAAAGAGAAGAGTTACCTCAGGAGCAGCAAAAGGTTCAGTCCTGGGTGGCGACCTGTGTAACATCAACTATAAGGGGATTCTTCAGGTAGAGTTGCCAGAAGGAATCACACTGATCAGCTATGCCGATTACTTGGTGGTACCTCCAAGAACCACTGAAACAGGTAATGTGCAGAGTGATGGAGTGGATGGATACGCACACGCTGTCATTGGTGAACCAGAAAACGGAAATTGTGTAGCTAACCACAGCGCGAATTGAGAGGTCTATACCCACGAAGGTGGATGGGCAGGAGATTATCACCTCACCAGCCACTCGCTTCTTCAGTGTGAAGCTGGACGGGAAACTGGGCCGCTGGAGGCAGATCAGTGGAGCAACAGATAAAGCTGCAGATATTGTAAACAAGTTGAGCAGACTAATGGCAAATCTAAGGGGGCCCATCACCTGCTGAGAGGAAACTACTTATGAGAACTGCAGAGGCAATTATACTGTATGGTCCAGAAGTGTGGGCAGACTCCCTTAGGAACCAAAAGTACTGAGAATCTGTTGCCCATTTAGAACTGTCTCACGTCCAGCATCACAAGTGATAGCAGAAACAATTCCGATATACCACCAGGCACTGGAACCATCCGAAAATGGCAAGCTGACCTTGTTTGTGAAACCCGTGGATGGTGGGCAGTCCTCATAACAGACGATCTAACCCTCCAGTTCCCAGGAACCCCCTGGTAAAGTTTTTTCATTTTTTTCTGTTTCCTATTATTTCCTCCAGTAAAATGAAATTTTTGATTGTCAGTGGGTCGGGAAAGCCAATAATTGAGCTAAAAAAAGGGTGGCACATATAGGTGCCTCTGGGAAACAGCACCCTCAGTAGAAATTAGGAGGAACTAATCAAAATTCTGGATCATGCGGGAAGGAGTTGAATGAATTGCATTTTTTTAAATCTTCACTCCAAAACTAGAACAAAAAGCAATATAAGATAAAAATTTGGTATAAATTGTGTACAAATGTTCAAATTTCAATTAATTTTTTTTTAAATCACCTTTTTCAAATGGTATTTATGAGAGCAATGACTGTGCAAACCAACATAGCGAATTTGACAACTTTTCCTCATACGTTTGTGGCACTGGATGCAACGAAGATGTTGCTCACAATCATTCAATTCATGAAGAAACGGACTGTTCTTTTTGGGAACGGTCTTCACTGTCAGAGTTGATTTTGGGGGGATTCCGTTCTTGAATATCCACTCTTGTACGATGGCTCTTCTGAAATCGCAATAGGTGATTAATATCGCAATAGGTAGTTAATTTCTGTGAACTTTTTCAGCTGCCATGCGTTTTGGCAGGCTGCATCAAGGCCAAAAGTGAAAAGCTCAGGTCACCATATCCTTCCTTTCAAAGAGATTTTTTCGGAGGCCAAATTTTGGTCGAATCTGTCGACTCCTCCCATGTTGGTATTGTACATCTTTGCGATGTTTGGACAACTCACACTAACTTTAGTTTTTTCAGCATTATCTACTTTTCAAATTCTATCCACTTTGGTTATCGAATTTATTCCATGACAGTTCGATATCATCGTCACAATACTGTTGGCATGCCATCTAGCTAAAATCACATTTTCAGTGTTACGGTTCGAAGTAGATCCACGGCCTTTTTTCCCAAAAGCTTTACATTCTTCTAATGGACACTTAATTAATATATTTTCCATAATAGTACCTGTTGCCCCTATATTTTTCTTGGTTAGGTCTTCCCCCTACTTGAAACTGCTGAAAAATAGGTCAAAATAGACGTTATATTGACCAATATCTACTGGCAGTCTGGATGTGAGATCGATGACATCAGAGGCTCCCAATCTCATTTTGGGACCCTTCATATGTAATGAATGATATCAAATAACCAGATAGAGTAGTCAAAGACCACAACTCATAGTCTAACTTGATTGGCTTACCATTTATGTGCTGCTTAGACGAATGTTTGCCGTAGTAGCGCACCATTCTTTCATCAACAAAGTTTCCCCAGTCCGATAACAAGTTTCAGTCAAACGTCAACTACAAGCAATCATCGCCTAAGAGCAACACCACACGTATCTAACTAATTGACGAAAATGGGATTTTTTATACCTCTGCCTGCAGCAATTTACTTAGCAATTTTTGTTAAAACGCCGCCAAAAGCACTAAAATTACCTAAATATGAATTCAACGTATCTAACCACTTTTGGTTTATTATTTTCAATAATGAACCTTTGGAATTGACCAAGAAACAAAAAATTGCGCTCGTCCGATCACCGATGTCAAGCTTTAACACGTCCCGTGCGGAAGACGCATACGTTGCGTCATGCGAGTCGGGGCCACCAGGCGGGAGACGCATACGTTGCGTCATGAGCCCCTTCGTTTTCAGAATGTTTTCTTAAAATCCGCCTGGCAGGAAAGTATTCCGAAGCTTGTTTACTTGCAAGAAATGGGTCCAAACTACCCACACAAAGCGTCGTTTGTGATAAGAACAAGGCTTTCGCTTTGTTTTATCATCTACAGTCACAGCAGGTTCGTTTGCAAGTGATCTTGGTTTTTCCTCAATTTATTACCTTATTTTGTGAGTTTTTCGTGGATTTTTGGCGTGGAAACGTGAAATAATAAAGGTAAGTTGTAATATATACTTCAAAAAGCATGATTCGATGTGTAGGAAGTTCATATTCCTCGGTTTTTGTAGTCCGTCAGTGTGCACTCGGTAGGTGCCCAGCTTCCCGTTGTTATCTTATTTAATTTCTTGTTTCATTTCGACTATTTTCAACGAATAAACTAACTTTCATCGCGGTTTTGATCTGTTATTATAGTGGAGTGTTTTTACTGAATTTTTAGTAACGTTTGGTGCCTACCTAATTCATTTCTAGATGACTGATGGGCCATCATCCTCCAAAGTTCCAAGGTTAGTCAATTTTTTAGTCAATTTAGTTAGTTAATTTTTTTCACAGCTTTTATATTTTTCAGGTAGGTAGCAAATACCTATAAAATATTAGGCGAATTGATCGCATTATTATTTTGTTCGACTGTTCAAGTTTTTATTTTGTATGCAAATTTTGTTCAATTGTTCAATTTTTTATTCTTGTATGCAAATTTCTCTGTTTTCCCAGCTGTTCCATTTTCGACTGCTCTTTTTTGTGAATGTTTGGGTTGAAAATATAAAGTATAATTACATAATCTTCCGTGTTATATGATTGAGCTTTGTTCAGTCATTCATTGCAATAAGTGGCAATGAGTGACTAAACAGCTTGGAAACCCACTGATCACACCTGCCAGGCGGATGACGCATATGGTGCGTCATTAGCAAATTTCTAAGAAATCATAGCAATAACAACTTTTTAGTGCCATATCACATATATTTGAAGCATTCTGAGGCGATAGGCGAAAAAAAAGTTTTCCGCTTGGTGGGAAGGTTTACAAAATCAGACCCGCAGTGAACGTGTTAACAATGTATATTTGGAAGAAATTAACAAAAATAAACGCAATACTTCATGTATAAATCATAAATTAACACTTCTGGAGTTCAGTTGCCACGGCGTCCAGCTTGCACCTTGGACAGGTATATGGTTCCTTGTATCAATGGTCCACATTCCATTGGACATCTGCGGTTAGTCTACTCGCTCATTTTCCTCTGGATGTCGGGCGTGGTTAGTACCTGGATGGGTGACCGCCAGGGAACACCGCGGGCTATTGGCATCTTTTTTGCTCAATATTTATTAAATGTACTAAAATTCTAATTTCAACTTTGCAACATTTGAGCCTTATTATTAATTATAATAATTCATTATTATACAACGTTACCGGTTGTGTAATAAGTTTTCGAATCGAGTGTGAATAGTTCATTTCTTCCAGCAAAACTTCATTGTGAAGGTAGTAGTCACCTACCTATAATTGGTAGGTAAAAAAAAAGTGACAATGGCAAAGTTGTGATCATTGCAGACCAGTAATCTATACGGGAAAATAATAAACCTTTGTGAAATAATTTGCAGCGTTTTTAAACTTTTGGTTCTTGGCACATTTCTTTGATAATACCCAGTTTGGGACTCCCCTCCCAATATTGGTAAGAAATTCGAGTGAAATCCCAGTATGCACGTTTTAAGCAAGAGTATTCTTCCCCCTGCAAAACTGTAAAATCTTAGATATCGTCGCCATTAGATACCTATCCATATCATCACTTGATAAGTGATGTAGTGTTACTGGAAAGTATTTACCTAACTTGGCTTTTTCACAAACGAAACTTGAAAGATTTTATGATTCATACTTCCAAATGTTCGCAGATTCCGAAGGGAGTGGTTAGTATGAATTCATGATTTTTATGATTTATTTCCCACTTATAACATATTAATCAGTCAAACGTCGACTATGAGCAATCAATTAAAGTTAACTAACTACAACGAAATTATTTCATGACATTAATATATTGTATTAATTAACTTGGCTTTTTCTAGAACGAAACTTCAAAGTTTTATTATTTCGCACTTTGAAATGTTTACAGGGGATTCTGACAGAGGTAAGTACAAATGTATGATTTAGATAACTTGTGTGGACATCCCGCCTACATTAGGCGAGAGACCGAAGTTAGGTCCTACACCGATCGCTGCGTGGTTGGTTCCGAGTTCTGCCGCCAGGCACTTTGGGCTAATTTATTTCTTCCTCATGCACTCGTTTAGTAGGTACTTGCATTCCAGCTCTAGGTCAATAGAAATTATAATGTTAAATAGATCCAGTAATGAACATTCAGAAATTTTAATGTACAGAGTTGATCTAAGTGGTCGCGGCCATTTCTGATCTTGGTCCATTGTACCGCCTGATCCTCATCTTGTACTTTGTAAAACCGTCTCTTATTTCATCCTAATTCATCAGAGTTAATTCAATATAACAAGTTGTGAAAACGTTTGTTTTGTGTTCGCATTTAGTTCTTTTATCCCGAGGAACCAACATGATTAATTTTGGTTTATTATTTTCAATACCCAGTAATTGATTATTATGGGCTGGAAAGGATTCTAGTTGGCTGACATGCTTAGTTTTTAAGTAATTTTATTAGTCGCATATTTGGGAAATTTTATAATCAGAGTCACTTAACCTTCGTCTGGGCGTAGCTGCATGCTGTTTTGGAGTGAATGAAAAACGGTTGAAGTGGTGCCACAAGTAATTTAGTTCGTGTGCCTCTCGTTTTCTACTAACCAGTTTTAATTTACTAGTAAGAATATTATCATCTTTTTTTCGGTTTTGTCAGTTCCGGATGAGAAATTTTTTACAGTCCGTACAACTGGAGTTGGTACATACCTAATAAGTCGAAAAATCATATGGGTGGCTTTGAGAGGTTGTGACTTTCATTACCTAGTTTTCTGATTTTGTCCGAACTCTGTTTCATGTAGATTGGTATGCTAAAGGAAAATTGTGTAAGTTTCTTACCAGTAATATTGTTTTAAATCAAATTCATCTTCTTGTCATATCATAATGCATCTACATTTTCCCATTTGGCCCGAACTTTGTCACCTGTATACTGAAATTACCAAAAACTCACCTTGAAGTTTTTACCTACAATTTGTAATTTCCAATGTTTGCAGCCACCGCCATCATTGGTAAGTACAAATGTATTATTTATTCAGAACATTCATTTTTACTACTGCTAACAATTATATCAGTCAAATGTGAACTTTGAGCAATTAAATATATTTACCTATAAAAAAACTATTTCCTAAGTCATGTATATTCATTTTAACGTTTTTACAAGCTAAACTTGAGAGTTTATATTGTTTGTACTTTCAAATGTTCGCAGCGTATTCTAAAAAATGTAAGTAAGTACTGTGGGGAATTTGCCTCAATTTTAGATTCTGGAATTTCAAGTCAAATCCTGTAATAGGGCTCTAGAATAACATTTAACACTAGGAATACCCAAGGGAAAAAAATACCATAGAAGAAAATGCCTAAACAAGTGAAGCAATGTAACAAAACACCGCGAAGATCGAGGAAAACTGATAACGTCATTCCCCAGGGTTCCTCACGCGAAACTGTGCTCTAGCGAAGTGTAAAAGGAGTTTCGGCAAATAGTGTCTGAGAATGTCAACAGGTAGAGTTGCAGGCGCCCTCGTGACCACATGAAACGATCCACTCAAATAATGTGATTCAAATATCAAAACTAACTAATATAGAAACTAAATAAGAAAAGGTGATGACTAATAATGCTTGATATACTAATAGGTAGAATCGTATTGTAAAAAAGAATGAGTAAAATTGCTTCTTTTCGTCATTTTCATGTCTGGGTTCTTTCTGTCAGTTCGCAGTGCACTCGTGATCATGTAGGCTAGTTGTTTCATGTGCGCTATCAGAGGTAGCGCTGCTGTCGTAAGAGGAAACTCGACACGTTACTGACTACCAGTACATTCAAAATTTTCATCTTCCTTAATACCCTACATTTTTTGGATTCGTTATCGAGCAGCACATTATGGTTTTCTTTCGTATCAGTAAACTCTCTTTCAAAAAAAAAATACCTATATTAAAATTTGAGAAGCAGATTTCCCATTGAATATAGTTAACTGTACCTAATAAATATGACTATTTTACTAACAAAAGTCGAAGGTATAATAATAATAAATTATAAACTACTACTACTTCTCCTACTACTAAGTAGGTACTGTATAATTCGTTCCTATTCTTCAATGTTTGCAGCTGATTCAGCACGTGGTAAGTATGTACGAATGTGTGATTCTGATAATTCAATTTGATTCATTATTTCCATAGTACACTACTAGCTATGGGATGATAAAGGTTTTAGTGGCTGACATGCTGAGTTTTTGTAGAATTCTTACCACTGTTGTCAGGTTAGCAATACCTAGATTTCTGATTTTGCATCTGTTTCATGTAGATTACTGATCAGAGGGTGAGTCTTTGTATTTACAATACTGTTTTCAATGAAAGTTATATTTTTTTTCATTTACTAGTATTCTCCACGATTTCAGTTTCAACTAGACCAAAAACAAGTGGGTTTGGCATAATTATAGCTTCCTAGAATTCATAACCCGATATGGCGGTTGCAAGGATTTCACGTTTGCGCATGCGCACAAAATACTTTCAATTTGAGGGCCATGACTTTCATTTGGGACCGTCTCCACCACCAACCCGCAATATCTCTGAAAATTGGTTTGCTCATGCGCAAATCAGTCCGAGGGTGATGATTTCCTCAAGGAACCATCAACATGCCAACCCTCATAATCCCTGAAAAAGTCATTGCCATCAGATGACAATTTTAGAAGTTATTGCTGTGGGAAAGATTTCATGACAGATAGACAGACAAGGGACCAAAATTGTTCAGGTAGGTCTGAAGCGTTAAACGCATATTTGAGAAGATTTTTTCTTTTTCAACCTTGAAAAGTGAAAACAAAGTTTCCGCTACCTTGGTAGACTTGGAAGCAAAAAATTAGACCATAACTGGAAAGTTTTCATTTTCTAAGACAGGTCAAAACGATTGTTTGAAATGTATCATTCATTTTGGTTTATTACTTCATATACCTAGTAAAATAATGCCAACAAATGATAATTGGAACCGGGAAAGAAAAAGTGTTGTGGTCAACACGGGTAAGTACCTGAGCTTTTAGCTACTGTCAGCCCCTTCAAAAGAGAGGCAAATTCAATGTAATGTTTATGAAACGCAATGTAAAGGTGATTCAATGTAAAGGTAATGTTAACGAATTTTCAAACATTACCACGAACAGCCTCAAAATTGGATGGGAAATTTGAAAACATATCTGCATGGAAATTCTTTTTTGGAACATTGTAAAACGTTTTCTGAAGTTTATGACTTTTTCTTGTGTATACAGAGGGTCATTTTGTGACGGTCACAGGCCGGGAATCTATTCTATAGATCATTTCCAGCAAAAAATTCCTCTCAGTAATTTTTTAGAGGGTTCCTCTTCGAATTATTTCACTTTCGAGATTTTTTCGTGTTTTTAATCCTATTTCAGTGAAGAACGGCCACAACTTCCCGAATTTCATGAAAAATCAAATCTGAACACACCGTTGGAAAGAGCGTAAAATTTCCTATCTCCTTGATGAAGAAGAAACATTTTTATATAATAAAAAACCGGTGAAAATTGGACTTGAAAATAGTGACAATGACAATGCTTTCCTTAGTTCCCATAGACCGATTTTGATGAAATTTTGTATTTGGGCTTCATTAGGGGTCTAGTTGAGCCACGAAGCTCTTGGTTGACGTAGGTAACTTCTATGGGTTAAAAAATAAGGGCTGACATTTTTAAAACGCTCTAGCTGAAGAAAGAATGTTGAAGGTTGTGTCTGAAGGTGGCTTAAGGCATTTTTTTTTTTTCAATTCAAAATAGTAATGCATTTTTAGAATCGAATGAGACCACCCAGAGCTCTGTAGGACCAACCTTTCGCTCCTTATAAGAGCATATAGGTTGGTCTTACGATGAATAAGAAACACGATCGTTAATCGCAAAAGAGGTCTAATCTCCGTTGAAATTGTAGCTGACCGAAATGCGATCGTTGTTCGTTTCTTCGAGATGATCTCGGATTTGCGTCCTTCGCAACTAGTATCCAAACTTCCTAATGAAGGCACTAGCAACTCCATATTTCTATGCATTGAGTGTGGAGCGCTTTTTTCTTCAAACTAAACTTGATTGTGAAGGTAAAAATACGGTTGGTAGGTGGAGACAATGGTAAAGCTCTGTGCTTTGAAGGGGAGTGATATATTCAGAAAAATAATAAACCTTTATGTAATAAATTACAGCGTTTTTAGGACGTCCCACAGTATGACTTGGGCGTCCTTATGCGATCGATCTTGGGTGAAGGAGGACATCACTCAACAGAAAAAGAAAAAACAACCACACAGTAATCCGTTTTAAACCATTTCTGAATCCAAATCCGTTGAAAAAATCATAGGTGTATGTCTGTGTGTGTGTGTGACAAAATCTTGTATCGTCTGCCCAGGCCTTAGTTTTTAACCGATTTTCGTGGTTTTTTTTTTTTGCTCGACGCGGAAAAATTTGTAGTTGTGCACTACGTCGCCGGAATTTCGAATTTTGCTTTTTCAGGGGGGAAAAGAGGGGGTTAATGCTCAAAAAACGTGCGTTTTCGGGCATTAACTTGTGTATTCTGCCCAGGCCTTAGTTCTCAACCGATTTTCGTGGTTCTTTTTCTGTTCGACGCGGAAAACTATCTGGTTGTGCACTACGTCGCCGGAATTTCGAATTTTGAATTTTAAGAGGGGAAACGGGGGGGTCAATGCTCAAAAAACGTGCGTTTGCGGGCATAATCCTGTAAACCTGTGAACGGGCTCTTCACCCCATTTGTAGGGGTGCCTTGTCTCCCTAGGCTGGACGGGTGATGAATCAAAAACACAAATATGAATAGCATGTGAACGTTACTGACGAAAGAGAGGCAAATTTCAGCAAACGGGTGATTTCAACATAAAAATAATAAACCATTGTGTAGAAATTTGCAGCGTACTTTCAATGTTGGTGTACACGCATGTATTTACGAATAACGAATAATAAGTAAAACTGCGCCACAGTTGTGGTCAGAAGGTCTGTTGATTCTAGTGGATAAATTATGAACAGAATTATTCCACTAATCAACGGATCATAAGTGTGATGAAGTTCTATTCATTACTTATTCACTATCTCAAAATGAGCCACTCACTACTATGTTGTACGTTCTTTGGCTCTTTGGCTCTGTTGGTGCTTTAGGCAGTTTCCTGTACCCTGTGTATCAGGGTGAAAATGTAGGATCAGGAATTCAGGTTTAAAAACGCTGCAAATTATTTCACAACCATTTATTATTATTTGACTTTATAATAAAAACTAAATGATGATCTTTTTTTTAGTACTTCCCTGATCGAGAATGTAATAATGTAAGTTTATCAGTCATATAATTATGTTCACTATGTGCAATAAACATAGTTACCTGTAATTAAAACATTTGCCTAAGTTATGTATCTACAAAAAGTGACTTTTTCACAAACAAAACTTGTATGTTTTAAAAACATTAAATGTTATTTTGTTATGGAAATTTTTCATAATATCAAATGTCCGCCGCCTGTTACTTGTGATAAACATATGAGTATACGAAATACTGTGGAACCGTAGGAGGTCAAATATTCTATTTTGTCTAATATTTAACTTTCCACGTTCATAAAATCGAAACATTCGAATGTTCCAGCCTCGGAGACCAAGGGTTAGTAAGAATGCATCACTCACAAGTTGTTCATGTAATTATTCGAATTTTTAGAAGTAATTACCGGTTGTTGAATGAACAAAAACTCGGGTTTCAACCATGTGAAAATTTCAATACCAAAAAATAACTTAACCTTGATTTACGTTGTTAAGTTTTTATCCATTTTTTACAATTTTTTCCTTAGTTACATTTAATTTTTTTCTCGTTATAGGTAGTTTGATTTTTTGTACCTTTTTTTAAATTGATAATCAAAAGTAACCGGAACTAAATTATTGTTCCTGGATTGATATGAGTAAGTACATTTAGATAATAATTCTCAAAATCCATTTCATTTTCAAAATCCATTTCAGAACCCAGCTCGTTATGTGCGCAAACGGTTCAATGAAGGAATGGGTTGTGTACGAAATGCTTTCGGTTTCAATTATGTAAGTACAAAACCGAAATATCAATCTTATTGCATTTGATTGCAATCCTGAACATCTTTTTAAAATATTCATGTTTGACACTACTAGTAGAATAATAGGTAGGTAATTTTTATTGTCACATGTGTAATGGATAATCTTTTCATTTTTCTTATGGATATGAGAAAACTTGATGGAACTTCCTACTTGGCAGATTGATATATTTTTATATTCTGATATTTTCTTATGCAGCCGATGTGACCACTTGATTCTCCTATGGATTTGAGTCAGTGCCAATATTTTACTACCAATAACATAGTATAATAATTATACTATATACTATAATACTATACTATACAATATTATTGTATAGTACAGTATGTTATATAGTATTTTATATAGTATAGTATGTTATATAGTATATTATATAGTATAGTATGTTATATAGTATATTATAAACTATTCACGTTTGAGCACAACCGGAAACAGATTAATGAGAAATTACGAATAGAGATGCTTAGAAACGAGTGTGTATGACTAGATTACAGTTTTACCTTTACCTATATTCTCAAATGTGAATCTCATTTATCGAATCATGAGAAACCATGCCATCTTGGCAAAATTATTGTTAAATTGATGTAAATTGATGTATGTAGGAGGTAATGTAGGTAAATTTTGTCAAGAATTGCCTAAAAAATTAAAACATTCTAGTAATGTTCATACATACACCTACTGTATGAACTTCCCCGTCGTTTCATGAATGGTGATTTTAAAGCTACCCCCTCAACAGCCCAGACTCAGTTCCAAAGCGCCCTGACAGAGGTCAGCGCTACCGCCTTGTTCTCACCCCGATTAAAAAGCCATATCCCGACAATCTGTAAACCGGATTAATGTACCTGTAGGTACGATTATATTTTAGTACAATAGAAGAACATTAAATAATACCGATTAAGTTTACTTCCCCAAAAGTACTGAATCAGAGCGACGTCATTTTGCCCTGCTCCGCCATTTTTCCTCAGTCCAGATTCGATGTACAGGTTGAGCCACGGAAACTTACTTATTTGAAAAAATCGCCGTTCGACCTGGTAGGGTTGTAGAAGGGGGGACAATGGCCCATTCGAAGGCGGAGCTCTTAAAGTTTTGTTACTTGGACGGTTAGTTGCCACCATGCTTTGGATGAGAGAGCAGCGGACGTTTGCCCTACGAACCTTTTTTCCAATGATCGGTTAGTTATTGCTACCCAACGAGCCTTCCGTGCGCGCTTCGAAATTCGTCCTTATGGAGCGGTTCCCGGTCGAAATTCGATTCTAACTTGGGCTACCACATTTCGGGAGACTGGAAGTGTTGCCAGAAACCGAACTGGACCTCCAGAACCCCAGAAAACGTTGAGAGAGTGAGGCTGTCAGTTTTGCGCTCCCCCCGTCAATCGGCTCGCAAACAGGCAGCTGCTCAGGGGATTCCAGGCACAACTGTTAGACGGATTCTCCACGATGATCTTCAATTTCATCCCTATAAATTGGCTGTAGTGCAGGAATTGAGCGAAAGGGATTTAATCGTTCGCCAAACTGCATGTGAAGCACTGCTCGAAAACCTGCCCCATGACGCGATCGTTTTCTTCAGCGATGAGGCCCATTTTCACATTTCTGGCATATTTTTTTCATGGGGCTACTTAAAATCAACTGTTTATAACGATCGTCCACGAACCCTAGAACACCTAAAAAATAACATTCGCACTGCCGAATGACCCGTCGATATGCTGATCAGAGTGGAGAGAAACTTTAAAAATCGTTTGAACCAATGTTTAAACAATAGGGGACATCATTTGATGGATGTGATTTTTAAACCCATATGAAAAAAATTTGAGAGTTGTCCTTTAAAATAAAATGAAAATTATATCTGCATTACTTTTTTTAAATTGACCTTTCAAATAAGTAAGTTTCTGTGGCTCACACACCCGTATGACCCGAAAACCGTTTTGCATTGAATGCTGCTTATTAACGCTTTTATTACCGCATCAATATTGTTTAATATACCCCGTTCTTGTACAGTTAATGTGCCGTGATTATTCTCCCGATTCCCGAGGTCATTCACCTACATCAGAAATCAATTACAGCCAAACATAGTCCCAAGAAATACGTAGGTTCCTAGGCGTATCTCTACAAACGCCTTCGCTACCCTCGCCCAAATTGCCCACTGTCATTCCTGAGCCAAGTTATTGAAACGAATTTCAATGAAGAAAACCTTAGTAGGTAGAACGTTGTCCATTTCCTCGAAAACAACGAGATTATGAAAAGTTTGATCAATATTGACGGCCATCTTGAGTAACAATCGAGAATTGAAGGCTCATCAATGCTACTGTGATTGATACTTCAATTGAATATGATTGAAAATGAGGAAAAAAAAGTTGACCAGCCACAATTGCTGATCTTCTTGACAAACGCTGGTACGTTTACTACTCGGAATTAGTTTTCTGGTTCATTCAATTTTAATTTTTTAGGTAAAACTGAAACTAAAACTAAAACCACTAAAAAAAAAAACACTAAACTGCGAGGAAAATACTAGCTTAAATTAGGTCAATACTTATCACTGTTACCACTCTTCGAATTTCTTGGATTTAGAATTACACGTGAGTTTAGTGAAAATAGATGGGAATATTAAACGAGAGAAATACATTGTATTTCTCGTTCATATCATAATAATATTATAATATAATGAACATATTATGTTCATTAGTTGACTGAAAATACTTCTCAATAAGGTCTAGATGAGAGAGTTACAAGCTAAACAAAGAGGAGATTCAACAAATTAAAGTATCGTTTTCCCATCATTTTTATTTCAGTGCCTGTCTTGACTCGATCCTCTTGACTGGTCTGATTGAGGCTCACCTCTTCAAGATACCAAGGACTACCATGGATCGATTCCTCAAAGCTAATCTTTGTATAGTTACATGTGACACTACAAAGTATATTGTGAAAAACGCGATGAATTATTTATATGATTAACTTGAGACTGTTAGCAGTTATGACGTAATTTCCTGCCTCCCTTCGTCTCACGCCTAACCCAGTTGTATATAAGGGCAGCTCGAGGCCACTAGCAACCCATTGCTAACCATGGAAAAAGTAGTAGCCAACAGATGGAACACTTGGTGTAGAAGAAAATTTAAAATTATTGGGGCTACTAGTACCTATGTCCAGGAATGGGACACTTTCTGTTATGCCTCGTTGCAGCACCGAACATGCCGTACGGAAGAAGAAACTAAACGAAACCAGTTTAGACCTCTCAGAGAGCTACCCAGTATGAAAGACAATCCTCCTTTTAGTGAACTGACACTCGGATGTGGTGCAACATTATTGTACTCCTCGGCATTTCAACACAACGTTGAGTGAGGGAAGGAGCACACACAAAGAAGTTTTATAAGGAGGGAACTGTTTACAATATAAAGCATGCATATGAGATCCTCTTATTCCGGTGACTCTTTTAAACCCCATACCGTCCACCTTTTCGCCAGTCGTTCTAATGAAAGGAAGAATAGAAGGCTCTCTTTAATTCCCTTCTAGCCCCACCGAACAGAACGCTCCGAAAACAATTACAGTATTTCACTAGGCACTACTTAGAGCTGGAGTGGAGGAACCCCAAGCTTGAACTACAATGGTCCGTAAATCTTCGGGTAAAATCCTCCGGCTACCACACCCACTGCTTCTTATTTACTAAAGCGTACTCTGGAGTTCCACACACTCTTAATACAAGTTAACTTCCATTTGGAAGCACCAGTTGTAGGGCCACTGGGAGAAAATGTCTTACTCCTAAACCCCGCTGTTCTCTCTACTTCGGAGGGTTGCAGTTTCTAATGAAACTGGATGACCTATTGCCCTCTAGCAAAGCTTCCACTCAGGAAGACTTACGGTTCTCTTTCCCGCCTATTTATCCCCAAGACCGCATGAGTCCGATGGCTGAGAATTTTCTGTAATGACTCTTGTGAGAGTTTTCAGCTGATGAAAATGTGAACTTCAGGTGGAAGTGTATGTGGAAAATAAATTGGACTTTAAGACAAAATTATTGTTCTATCTTAGGTTTTGGTATATCGACCACCCTGAACAGAAGTGAAACAGTCTGAAATCATTTAGTCATTCAATGATAAGTAGAATATTGGAAAGTAGAATAAGTAGAATATTGGGAACATCCACTAACAAGATTGAATAAGTACCTTTATAACAAATAGTTTTTGAGCCAGGGCGTTTCCAAATTTCAACCCTTACTTTTCATTCCTTATAAGTGACTGAAATTAACGAAAAGCTTCGCGGTCCAACCAGACATGAAATAGGCAATACATTACCAAATCCATCAAAATTGGTACATGGTAACTAAGGAAAGTCTGACTGACAAGACAATTTTTCATTCGATATTGTTTTATCACTCCTAATAGGTAATGCATGATAGGCAATAGGTAATGCACTTTTGGAATTGCACAAGGGAAAATAAATCCCCCCCCCCTTCCCGTTATAAAAATGTTATACCAAATTTCTAAAAATCGGTAAACTGGTAGGTAATGGGCAGTGACGGGGAAATATTTATTTGATTTTTGGATTCTACATACCTATACATAATAAACAGTTCCCCTCACTGCCCATTACCAGTTTACCGATTTTTAGAAATTTGGTATATATCGGCTCCATTTGAGGACTCGTTGTGACCAAAGCTTTTGGTTAGTTTCAGTCACTTTTAGAGGTATAAAGGGGGTACCAACTTCTTTTTTGATAAGCAACAGGTGATACTGGAGGTTTTAAAAAGGATTTCAGGAATGTTTTGCTAGGTTTAGGATGAGGTGAATTGTGGTTATGGTATGATGGAGATGGAGCGAATTTGTAGAGAATATGGCAGTGATGGAATTCAGGTGAGTTGTCAATTCTGACTGCGTTTTGTAGCAGGTTTTTTTTCATTCATTTAAAATAGCGACTATTTTAAAGAATTTTGTGACACCTCTCAGAGCCCTGTGAGATAACTGTTCGCTAATGAGGATTAGGTAATAATGTTACCAATTAATTAAATTTCTAGGATGTTTTGTCAATTCAAGATAGGTAGTGTTAAATTTTTAGGAATGAATGACACTTCCAGATCATCAATAATGATTAAAATATGCGTTTACTGTGAACTTGATCAGAACACGTGGGCCCTTCGAGTACAGTCTCTAACACTCGAACCTCCTTCCTGTTGGATGTAGTACCTACTTAAATTACCTACTTGCATTGGTCTACCACAATAATTTACATGTGATGTAGTTTCATGCAAGGAGAAGGGTGAAGCTAATCTCCAGGTGGGTCAAGCTGCAGCTAAGACCCCAAATATATTCTTGGTTCAACCACTGAGAGTATTTTATACTCTCTAACACTTCTCAACCTACCTACGACTGGTTCCGAGAGAAGGCAGTTGACAGTTATTTAACTCGCAAACCTTACATGTATACTCTTTCTCTGAGAGATGGACGTGGTAGGTCAGAAACACGAATGTGAATAGCACATGAACGTTTGCTGTGGGAAGTGAGCCAAATGTCAGCAGACCAAACCGAATCTTTCCTCGCGTCTTCAAATAGAATTTCATGTTTAACAGTTGTGCTTCCCCAACAACCAGAAATCAAATTTCGTATAGAAGGCACTAGCAACATTGGGATAGTGATGTTTTGCAGCTTGCAAGGCTGTGTTCTGTTCGAAAAACAATAAACTATTGTGTAAAATTAGCTGCGTTTTTTTTTGACCCCACGTACCTTGAAAGTGAACCATCAAATTTAAAGTTTTCTAGGAAGAACAATGTCATTGAAAGTTGAAAATTTCATCGACTGTTCTGATGATTTGTACCGAGTATGCTCATATTGCTCATAGAGAATATGTGTATAAAAATGCAAATTTCGAATTTTTCCTGTTAAAATATAACTTTTTGGAATGTCCACTCTAGTTACACACTGAATATTTAATGTGACCCTACCTGTGTGAGAAGTGGACACCCCTGTCCACCATTGGTACATGTGCTCCCAGTATCCTAAGGTGGACGATCTGTCACTTCAGGAACACTATTATAATAGTCACCTGACTATTATTAGGTATACGGTGTACTTTTCCATCGTTATTTTTATTGGGAAGTTTCAATTTTACGTTGACTTTATTAATCCAAAATAATGTAGTTCACAAGCCCTAAATTTGGATAGGTAGACCAACAACTAGTAGACGATTTTTTTTAAAATCCAATTTTCGAATTTCATGTTGATAAGTACCAACTTCACGCATAAAACCATATTTTGAGAAGTTGTATTTTTTCTTTCCATCAATTACAAAGGTTTATCGTCGAAAATATTAGATGATCCACAAGGATCGAGTTGTCCCTGGCCCAATGCGGGTTGGGAGAACTGGAAAAAAGGCTGTTCACGAGCAGATTCAATGCAATCAACCGGACTTCTGCCCGTAAACAAGATTTGGTTCAGGTGGTGGGATCCGAGGAGGAACACAAATACTCGTAGTACACAATCTTCGAATTGTTTATGCGGGTGGATCGATCGTAACTCCCTGGCCCAAAGGAGATGCTCAAGGAAGGAAGGGGTTTTATTTCATTTTATTCCACTCAAAATTACCCTGAAGAGGGCACTGCTCGCGAGGCATGTTATTACAAAGTTAAATGATGTGGTCCCGAGTTCTCCAAGCTTTACCTGCTAATTATGGAGCAGGGCTGGGTGGTGAACGGCGATTTTTCTGAGTGCGCACCTTCACTTGACTTGAAATCGGAATTAATCGGTTGGGTGTGGGAGTAGGTATAAAGAATTTTGAATTGGTTGCAATGGGAACGTCAATGGACTTTCAATTCAAGATTAGATTCATTGGACTAGAGGGGGTAGAACAAGATAGTATAACCTAGGTACTGTTAAAGTTCTTGTTGATACCTATAATTTATCGTAAATAGATACAATTACGTACTTTGTGTTTTTTATATACCTGTATTAAATTTTTCAAGACTTCGTGAAATCATGGGTTCTGTGAAATATTCATAACTTATGTTTAATACCTGAAGGACGAATGAGAAAATATAGTCTGATCAGCTGAGAGGGTTGTAATAGATATTACAATACAAAATTATTATAATTATCATAATTATGATAATATTATATTATTATTATATACATTATTATTAATTATTATATAATTATTATGTTAATTATAATGTCATAATTGTCATCTGTATAATAGCTGATCTGTGAAGTCAATACGCAGAATAAGTGGCACTCAGGATTGAACGTATCGTGGAAACTTAACATTTTAAATTAAATTTCAACTTTACATACTTCTTAGTCGAATTTAGACGTGGTCTGTACCTTAGAGCTCTACAATTGAGTAAGCAAAATATCTTGTGCGGTCAGTAAGTATATTATTCTATGTTGATCTATGTTTCTAATGTCCATTGAAACAGAACGACCACGTGGAGTTGGAGTCGCTTTTATTGCGAATATAGACCGTGGCATTTGAAGATAATAGGGGGTCAACGAACTAAAGAAATAGGTGATGGTTGGGGGATGGACGGCGGATGGAGGGGGCTAAAAGAGGAAAATAGGGTGAAAAAAGCACACAGTTGAGCACAAGTCTTTCTTCAACAATGGGAGAAGACTATAAATTTTGTATATGGGCGGTTGTCATGACAACAATCTGAGCAGGCTCCTAAGCTCTATTCACTACTAGTATCTATAAGAGAGCCCAATGTGCGGCAAACGGCTTCTCCCCGTATCTGGCCGAGAGCCCAGGGGCTTAAATGAGGAAAAATTCTTTTCATAGTACCACTTGTCGCAGCTTCGCTCTTTCGCAGTTTGCACGTGGAGCTTGGCGTTTTCGGGGAAGGAGGAGGAAAACAACTTTCTTGCCGTTTATACGACCAGAGAAATGAAACAAGATGGGGTCCACAATGAAGCATCTACGTATGGTAATAGAATTAATGCAGTGGCAAAAGTGGTTGTATCACAGAGCCCATGGGACCAACCATTACATTGCTTAAAGTTAATAAATTATAATTCAATTTATTATATTATATCGACCATGCTCTACCCTTTAACGTCCTAGTGAAACCATATGAAGTAGTTTTACTTCATATTAAGTTAAAATCGTACAACGTTCATAATTTTTACTTTTTAGGGATAATAATAACGAGCAGTTGTCGATCTTTGCTCTATAATATGTCTAATAAAACTGATCTACGTATCAACATCTATTTGGACAGTGCTTATATGTGGGGAAGTTTCTGAATCGAAGAACAAATCAATTTCTTATAAAAGCTGTGGTTTTGACTACTCAACACCACCAGGTGGCTTATTGGTCACATGGTCCCATCGCTGCATTTGTGAGTCGATGTCTTTCTGTTACTTTTGTGAGTGGAAAACTGGTCCATTGGAGACTTGGCAAAGCAAAAGTGGTCCACTAATGGCCACGACATGACTTATATTAGTTCCCAAACTGTGCAAAGATGGGTCAAATAATCACAAAGGTATATTATGTTCAAAATATGTGTTTATTTTGGAAGAAGAAAACGACTCTGAGAATGGTGTTTTTAGAGTCCATTGGAGGAGGTGAAAGTGGTCCAATGCTTATAAAGAGTAATATTATACTCTTTAGGAAGAGATATTATAGTTTCCCCACCAACACTAACTTCAGACCATTTTTACCTCGTTTGGTAAATTTAAGCATTTTTGGACCAGTCTCTCCACTCGTACGTGGTCTTATGAAGCTCAATGGGGAAATCTGGTTCGAACCACTCTACCTATCCCAACTACCAATTTCGAAAAAGGTTTCCATTGGACCAGACCAACATCTTCGTAGCTTCGTTCCCACCGTAGTTTTGTCCCAACTCCTCAATTCCCAAATGCTAGGAGCAGACGTTGGATATTCTTGGGCGATCTCCCTAATGTATTCAATTTAGTATGATTTTGTGTACGAAACGCCCTCTCCATCTTTGAGGAAATCTGTTTCAAAAATAAATAAATAAAAATAAATATACGTACAGCTATACAATGACAGATGACATTAACGGTATCAACAAAACTATCGTTAATTCGACAAATTTACATGAGACAAGCTACTACTTTGAGTCCATGCCATTGAATCAAGGAGTTGAAGTTAAGTTATAAGATCGGGACCGGACAGTGCTGCTGACTGGAGTTGAGTGAGGAGCAGGCTCTAGAGACCTTCGCCTTCTTCGCCTTCAAGTGTTGACAGCCCAGAAAGGTATTTTGTGCTACCATTGGAGTTGTTGCTTGCATACGACTCTAGCGATCAATGAGACAACTTGCTCTTCATCAATGTCAATTTCTCGCTTAGGTTTAAATAGTGTACGAGGCCAACAATTGGTTAGCCAACAAATATACTTAAACTCGTTGACTCACTCGAGAGAAACGACCACTTCATAGGCTTGTTTCCACCTCCATTTCCTGGTATAAGTTGAGAAAGAAGGTTGAAAACACTGAAATTCGTTGACCCACTCGGGAGAAACGACCACTTCGTAGGCTTGTTTTAACCCACAATTCCTGGAAGAAGTCGAGACAAAACGTAATTGTTCTATCGAATCACGAATCAGGTGTCAGAGTAACTGTTGTTCCGGAACTTGGTTTACAATATTTGATGTTACATCTCATCACATGAGTTTGGATACTCGAGTAGTACAGATACCACACGTGTCAGTTTTATGATGGCAAGGAAACTTGCAAACTCCAACGCCATTCATATTACATCATTGCACGAAAACAACTTCCAGTAACTCACCACTTCCCAATACTAATTAACACTTGCACAAACTGTCCATCAAACAAATTAGGAATGGCTTGTTCGGTAAGCACCTTGGGAAATCTCAGTCAACATATTGGTTCGACATGTCCTATCCTGAATATTTTGGGGATCTGAAAAATCCTGCTCGTGCTGCAGTAGTTATTTTCAAATAATTTCAATAATTGGGTAGGCACGCGTGACGTATACGACCTACATTGGCTAAGAAGGGGCCATATACGACCTACATTCCTGGACTGCACCTAACCTGCGACCTACGTCTGACAAAAACTGGGCAAAAATATCGTTTGCGTATTGCACTGTTCCGGTGGTTTGTGAAGTTCTCCGAGTGGTTGACGGTCGCATGCAAATAGCCGTGGTTTTTCAAAGTTTTGTAGGCTGCCCACCGAAATAATCAAAGTTCCTGGAGCAATAGGGTGTGCACCTGGGTAGGAAAAACTGTTTATTGTTATTTTTAATCTAAGGTAGACCTCAATCAGAGAATTTTGGTACCAACCGCGACCTTCTAGCATGTGTAAATATTTTCCTATGAATTTTTAAAGTTTCGACCGTTTATGACGTCACAGTTGGCTGGGGGGTCCCGCCCAGGCGAGAGGGACGCGTGACGTCATAAACGGTCGAAACTTTGAAAAATCATAGAAACAGATCTACTCACCCTAGAAGGTCGCGGTTGGTGCCAAAATTCTCTGGATGTAGTCTACTTTCGATTAAAAATCTAAAAAAAATCAAGGCGCACCCCCCATTCCACTTTCAATTTTCGGGAGCATGGTCGCCCGATCTCTCTTCACAACAATGATGAATCTCCTTCCTAGGATGTCTTCAGTGCACTCGTCGAGACATGAATTGAACCAGTGGGACACCGTACGACTTCCTAGACTGGCCATTTCACAGTAGTTACTGGAGGAACCATGAAACACCAATACCAAAGTAGTTCAACGATTAGGCTTAGAAAGTCCGCTGTTACATTGACCAATTTTGCTGTGGTACTTACATCTGAAACTTGTTGGTACGTCGGAATGATTGATGAGTTTGGCTGCCTCATTCGTTACATCACATGGTTTTAGTTTCATTGATTTCTCCTTGACTGTCTCTTTTTTGTGTAACTCCACCTGTATTCCCTCAACGTCCCCCCACACACCACTCCGTCTTTCATTTTATCACATTTTTCTGGTTGAATAGTCAGAACCCCCCTTCGTTTCAAAAATTCTACGCATATTGCATCATTGAAGATTATGTTTTTGTACAGATGCCCGAAATTCTCTTTATTTAAAAACACGACACTAAAGTTGTGGGGCGGATTGAAGGGAACCAGGTGAAAGCTGATGGAAGATTGGCTCGCATGTTATCGCTGATGACCTCGTTTGCATTAATCCTTTTTCTCCTATCTTATCGAATCTTATCCAGCTGGTTAAAGATGAGGATGCTTTGTAAACACCACTTTGGTTAAAAATGAGGATGCTTTGTAAAAACTACTTTGTTATTCTTAGGTCGCATAGGGAGAAGGCCCCAGTATCAGGCACTGGCCCAGTATCAAGCACTTTCAATTTCAAATCCACAAAATAAAGTTCCTAACGGTTTTGAGGCCTTTTCCATGGGTCATTTGGTGCAAGCAGAGCTATCTAGTGGACTGTAGTGAAACTATGAGTTCAGAGAAGGTTTTTGCCCTTTTGTAGATGGTTATCGTAGGGCACTTTCACAATGTGGCTGAGAGGTGACCAGCTTTCTCCTGTTATATTTGCCCAATTATATCCTTCCTATTCAACTTATTGTTCCTTCCTATTCTCGCTTATTAGTGTCTTGTAGTATTGATATTGAATTCTGAGGATTTCTGATACTGGGTTCCAAATGGAGCCACGTCCAGTATCAGACAGGGGGTTTCATGACTGGTCATTTCGGAACAATCGGCATTTCTTGGTTTTTCTCGTTTATTTTTAATGTTAAAGACTATGAACTCATGCCTTTAACTCATACAGCCACCCAAAACATAGCAACCAGTATCAGACAGGGGTGTCACATGATACTGGTCTGGTACTCAACGATGTCTGATACTGGTACCAGGCGTTAGTTCAATTCAATGATTTTTTTTCACTAAATCGCGACTCTATTATAGAGTCGCATAATACATGTGTATAATACACATGAATTTAGGTGTGATAGTATTGCCTCTTGGGCCTCGTGGTATGGGACGTAATGTATTATGAAGTACGATTATTCCATTCCTATTTGAAAATTATAACTAAGACATGTTTGGCAGGACGTTTGTAAGAAAAGGCTGTTTTTAGCAATAATTCAAGTTGCCTTAACATTGGAATTCTTGTGATGATTTTGACATTGTATGTCTTAACTTTGGCACATAAACGAAAAAAGCGTTAAGAAAATGCGTTACGGTTGGTTTTCTGATGATTTCCGCTAACAACCGAGTGGTTGCTAGGGAAATGGAACTTCGTCGTTTTCCATCCCACGAAATTCATTGACCATTCGTTCGAAAGATCTCGATTTATCCAACCATAATATGGTTATGTATCGATTCATCCAACATAATATTATTATATTAGCTACTGCGAAATGAGTGGCCAACAAGCTGAGTTATGAGCATGGGAACTGAAGACGCAAAATGTCCCAATATGTTGCAAACTCGTATGACTCAACTGTTTCCTCACTTCTAATGATTTCCACTTACAACAAAGTCGTTGCTACGGAACTTTATCTTCGTCATTTTATCGTCGTAGAAAACGCTGCAAATTATTACACAACGGTTTATTATTGCTTCCGAGTCTACCAAGGTAGCGGAAGCTTTGTTTTCACTTTTCAAGGATGAAAGAAAAAGTTCTCCAAAATCAAAATTTTCACTCGCGTTTTGCGTCTTAGAGCTTTCTGAACAATTTTGGTTCCGTGTCTGTGTGTCTGTCTGTCATGAATTCCTTGTAACGCGCATAACTATACGAAGTTATTGTCTGATTTCCATGAAATTTTCAGGGATTGTGCGGGTTGGTGTGTGTAGACGGTCCCCTATAAAATTCATCATCCCCGGACTGATAGAAGCGACTGCGCATGCGCAAACGTGAATTCCTTGTAACGGCCACAACTTCTACATTTTCCATCCGATTACAATGAAATTTTCAGGGATATTACAGATTAGTATTTAGATGGTCCTCTATGAAAATCATCACCTTCGAACTGATAGTAGCCACTGCGCATGCGCAAACGTGAATTTCCTTGTAACGGCCTTAACTTCCACATTTTCTACCTGATTTCGATGAAATTTTCAGGGATTATGCGGATTAGGTTGTAGATGGTCCCCTATGAAAATCACCACCTTCGGACTGATAGTAGCCACTGCGCATGAACAAACGTGAATTTCGTTTTTTTTCTTTTTTACGATGTTCTAGGGGTAGTCGTGGGATGACAGATACCCTTTGCCGTGCCTGTTGGAGTGGAAATGAACACCTGTTTCATGTAGTGCAGCAGTGTCCACGAACTCATGGGGGCCGCATCCTACGTCATGATGCGGTCGCCAAGCAGATACCTAGCAGGTGCCTTGTCATCCAGCGGCTGGGATGTTGAAAGGGAGAGATTATACCACATGCCATGTGACCAGGGCAAGAAGCCTGACATTGTTGCTGTCAAGCCCGACAGGTCTTGCATTATCCTGGATGTCCAGGTTGTTAATGGCAGCTTGGACATGGAGCAGACCTGGCGGGCTAAGATAAGAAAGTATGACAGAGATGATTTACGGCAAGCAGTGTCAGAACTAAAAGGAGTGGAACCCAACAACATCAGGGTGATGGCTGCAACCTTGTCGTGGCGCGGAGTGTGGTGCGGGAAAAGTGCCACGGAGTTGCGTGAGTTGGGCATCTCGGTAGGCGTACTCCGTGGTGTCACCAGACGCGTCTTGCTCGGCTCATATCTGAACTGGTGGTCTTTTTATAGAGGCACTTCCCTTCATCCCTCTCTCCCACCCCCACCTTCCTCATCTTCCCTCATCCCTAGGGCCGGCGTCGGGTGAGTCCTGGGCATTCTCCCCATTATATTTTATTTATTTATTTATTTTGTTTTATGGCGTGCCCCCTCCGTCAGAGAGACCTTTAGTCTTTGAGGGGAGATTAAAAATAAAATAAAAAAAAAAAACGGCCATAACTTCTACATTTTCCATCCGATTTCTATGAAATTTTCAGTGATGTTGTGCATTAGATTGCATGGTCCCCAATGAAGATCATCACCCTTGGACCGATAGTAGCCGCTGCGCATGCGCAAACGTGAATTCCTTATAACAGCCATAACACTTATGGATGGTTATGGATACGAGGAAGCTATGTGCCACACCCACTTGGCAGACGTTTTTTATATAGATCACTCGTCTGCAAAGCCACCAACCATACGACATGAAAAAACAATCGATCGCATTTCGGCCAGCTAAAATTTGAACGGAGATTAGGCCTCTTTTGCGATTCACACTCGTGTTTCTGATTTATCGTACGTAAAACCTTTAAATTCTCGTAGGGAGCGAACGGTTTGTCCTACAGAGCTCCGCGTGGTCTCAAAAAATTCTATAGAATCTTAAATTGAAGGAAAAACAATACCTTTATATCGAAATTTTTTGAGTTAGGGCGTTTTCAAAATTTCAAAATTCATTTTGGAACCCTTAGAAGTGACCTACATCAACCAAAATCTTCGGCGCACAACTAGACCCCAAATAGAGCCTACATACCAAATTTTATCAAAATCGGTCAATGCTAAGTGGCAAAAGTGCCGCGTACGGCGGACGGACGGCCAAATTTTCATTCGATTTTTGGATTCTACGTACCTTGAAACGTAAACCATCAAATTTTGAGGGGGTGTTAAAAAATTTTTTTTCTTGGTCGATTCCAAAGGTTCATTACCTATTGAAAATAATAAACCAAAATCGTAAAAATAGCACTAAAATTTTGCATAAATTATATAAAAGACAAAAATTTCTTCCGATATCCGGAATTTCTTTTAGATAAATGTTGCTAGGGATAATATAACTTCAGTATTATCCAACCCACTGAAATAGTTTTTGATATTTGATACAAAGAGCGTCTGTACCTACTGGTCAAATAAAATTCAATTTATTCAATAAAAGGAGTTTTTTCGAAGTTAGATTGAAGTGTCTAGTTGTGGGCCTGAAGGACGTATAATACTGGCGCCATTCAAATTTCTCCATGACTGATACTGGAGGAAGAACATAATATTAAAAACCGTATTAAATCCTAAAAACAAAAGAATCCTTTGATTTTTAAGTCTTGGTGAGTTGTTGAGAAGTTGGAGCACCTAATTATGCCCCCCTTCCCCCTCACTCCTTATAAATGTCTGATGAAATCACTCCTCGTAGTATGAAGAAACCTGAGAATCCCCGCTTGTAGTGTCTGATACTGACCCCTTCACCCTACAGCCGATTAATACGTCACCTTGTAAGTCACATGCGACACGCGTACCAAAAAGTTGAACTACGAGAAAGAATTTAAGTCTGATGAGATTTCAAAAATGAAAAATCATTTTCCGTTTAACCCTCTAACGCTACGGTGGACCTCAAGGACATGAATGCAACGGTTTTTGGAGGGAAAAAAAGTTTAATTGTAATTTAAACAGATTTATTTGCTCAAACAATGCGTAAACTATTCCAGAAGGTATTATAAGCAATTCACATAATTTTATTATAGTAAAATCTTAGCAGAATGACTCCTTCTCATTATGAAACATAAACATGTCAATAACTCGTGGGATAGGCGGTAGTCCCAAAAATATTCGAACAATTTTAATATTTCAATCTTCCCCTACCAATTCCCTAATGAATTTGGCAGCTGATAATTCTTGGACTTATAACTAGTAGGAGCAAAATGGTATAAACCTGGTATGAACAGTCATTCCCAGTGACTGGTGTGTGTAGATGGGGGGGGATTGTAATAAATGTATCAACAACGTTTGGAATCACATTTGGATATCAATAATACGATAAAAAGTTTCATAGTTCCCTATATTTCCATTGACGAAGGAAGAGAAAAAGTATAACTTTTTATCAGAACGATGAGTTCGCTTCCACGCACTCCACAGTACCTACTGGTAGGGTACCTGGCCCTCACGGCCGCCAGGAAGACAGTGCGGGGGATTTGGATGCTTCTAACAAGCCCTTGGGTTGAATCTAACCCGCACCGTTGTGTTAGAAGGTTAACATGTTTTTAATCGCTCCAAAACGTGTGAGGAAAAACTTAATTTTTCGTTTGTTATTTACATACTACGAGTACAGTTTGGCAATGACACTGAATGCATATTACTATTTATGAAGGATGAAGTTGGTAATAAGTCGTTTGGCTAGTTTGGTCGGGTTCAATGTTATCACTTTATCATTGTCTACCAGATTTTTAAAGTTTACCCGAACTCTATTTTACGTAGATTCGGAAATATCTAAAAACTAAACTTTAACTTTCTTCTAATTCGTACTTTCAAATGTACGAAGACTTCACCAGGTTAGTGACCAATTCAAATCTTAGTACCAATTCATGAATTCAATTCATAACAAGTGCTCAGTCAAATGACAACTATCACCCATGAAATGTAGTTATATAAATACGATGAAGATTTTGCCAATATTATTTAGATAATAATACTCGATCAGGATGTTTCTTTTCTAAACAAAACTTGAACATTAATTCTCTATGATTTGTATTTTAAAATGTACACAGCATAACTTCTACATTTTTAATCCGATTTCCCTGAAATTTTGAGGTACTGTTCGAATTAGCGTATAAATGGTCCCATGTAGAAATCATGGTCCTCAAATTTACCGTAGCCAATGCGCATGCGTAAACTTGAATTTCCTTGTAACAGCCATCCGATTTCGAAGGAATATTCAAAGGCTGTGCGGGTTGTAGTTAAGAGCGCACTATGAGGGTAGTGCAATGTACTAAGAGATTGATGTTTTGAGATATACGAATTTGAATTATTCAAATTACACCAATTTCGAAATCACTTCCGTTTAACTTGCAGAGTCCTGCTTAACTATAAAGCATCGGATCGTCTATACAATCGGGTAATGGATACAAGGAATCTATGTGCCACACCCACTTGGGAGACTTTTTTGTTATCTCTCCATTGCTCAAAATTGCCCATAAATAATGATCAAATAATATTTGATTAATATTATTATTAATAATATTGTAATGATAACATTAAAATAGTAATAATGTTCTGATGTTCGCAGCTTCCCTTAGGACTGGTTAGTATATAAATACTATTTATTTAGATTATTTATTTTTCGTTTTTTAATTTGTTATCTGAGTAAAAAATTATTGTCGAATCCACACATTATTTTACGTGCAGTCCAGTTCGTGACCTTCGTCTGTGTTTTTTAAATGAAAGTTATCATTTTGTCATTAACTTTTTTTTTTTTGGATTCCGCACGTTCTCCGTTTCATGTAAAATTATAAATAACTAAACTAAAAAAAAATTCGAAGTGCTTCTATCTCTTACTTTCAAATGTTCGCAGAATCCTTCAAGATTGGTGAGTACGACAATATGATATAGATTAGGTATTCATTTTCCACTCGTAGCAAGTTTATCAGTGAAACGTCAACTATGAGCAATGAAATATAATTACCTATGATGGAACTTGTTACGATTTTGACTTATGTAAAAATAATAAGAGAAATATGTTGATTATCGGTAATTCGGAGTGGTTTTTTTACAAACAAAACTTGAACATTTATAATTCGCATGTTCACAGCGGACTCTGAAGCGGGTGAGTATGCACAAATATAATATGTATATCAAATCATATAATATGATATTTATGATGATACAAAGATATAAATATGATATTTATATATAATATAAATCATATTATGATTTATATCATTAAATTTGGTTTATTATTTTGAATAGTACACAATTAAAAGGATGGGAAGGGGTTAGATGTGGCCGTGGCGGCCGTGGTGCGTTCTTTGGTGGCGTTGTTCGAGCTGACTTCTGCGGGGGATGTAGGTTCGAATCTCGACGTAGGGATCGTGCATTCAGGCTCATCGCCCCAGGCTCTTCAGAATCCAGGGTGTGGTGAGGCAATGGGAAGCCATGAGCAAAATCATCAGAACAAATCCTTATCTTCCCTTGGGAAGACAGCTGATGACGTCTGCAACGCCAGGAATGGCAGCCGTAGACTAGTAATCAGTTTTTTCATGGGATGGGAATAGTTTTTATTAGTTTACATGACGAATTTGTATTATACTTCTTATCTTTTCTTTGAATTAGGTAACTATTAAGAACTTCCGGGGGAGTTTTTAGTCTTTTTTTCGGTTTCGTTCGTTCCGGAAGAGAGTTTTCCAGACTGTACAACTACTGAAGTTGGTAATACATCGACACGACATATGGGTGGCTTTCAGGGTTTGAATAAATGTTGTCAGTTTTCTGATTTCCCTCAAACTCTGCTTCGTTTAGATTGCGCAGCTGAATGAAGCGGAGCAGGTTAGTTTTTCTTTATTGCTAATACTGTTTTAATTGTGATTATTTTGTCATATCCCCATATTCCCATTTCCCGCGAACTCTGTAACGTTTTTTAAATTCGTATTACTGGTAAACTTAAACTGTGAAGTAACTAATAACTCACCTTGAAAGTATTTATAATTTGTACTTGAAATGTTTGCAGCCTCCGATTGGACTGGTTAGTGGGAATTTATAAATTTAGATGATTTATTTTCCACTTATGACAAGTTTATCAGTCAAATGTCAGTTACGATCAATCATTACCTAGGTATAATGAATATGTCACAAGTATTTACTTAACTTTATATATAAGATAATTATGAGATAGTTTTTGTAATTTGTGCTTTAATATCTTCGCAGATTCCGCTTGGAGTGGTTAGTAGACTTTTATAATTTATAACCCATAGACTTTTTAGTTGACGTGTTAGTAGTTTTATAGACGTGTTAGTAGACTTTTTATAATTTATTTCCCATTTAAAACAAGTTTATCAGTCAAACGTCAATAAATCAATTAAAGTTACCTATAACGAACCTATTTCATGAATTTACTTATCTTGGCTTTTTCACGAACGAAACTTGAAATTTTAACATTTCGTACTTTGAAATGTTCGCAGCGGATCCTGATACAGGTACGAATGTATGATTTAGATGATTCATTTTGGTTTGTTATTTTTAATAGTAATTAATCATTATGGGCTGGGAAGGGATTCAGTTGGCTGACATGCTGAGGTTTTAAATAATTTTTCTAACTCAAAATTTTGGGAAATTTTACAATTGGAGTCACTTAACTACTTAAGTCTCTTTTGACCTATTATTTCATGGATATATCTACATACTCCTACACCGTTAAAGTGGTGCCACAAGTAATTTAGTTCATGTACCACTCGTTATCTACTAACCAATTTTAATTTACTAGTAATAATATTTTTGGGGAATCATCTTCTTTTCGGTTTTGTCAGTTCCCGATGAGGCATTTTTTACAGACTACAAGTGGAGTTGTTACCTAATAAGTCGGAAAAACAGATGGGTGGCTTTAACCCATTTCTGCCCAGCGTGTATATAATATGTAAATACATATAATACATAAAATACAATATATACATTACATATATATATATATATACGTTATATAAAATATAATATATTATATGCTATAATAATCGCTGTTTCAACAATATTTTGCCTTATTTGTGAATTTTGAAGCTTAATTGACATTGTATTGATTTCATAAAATTTATTATATGGAAATAAATGAGGTCACTAACAAAAAACATCATAGTAGCAACTTCATTGAATAACTGCCCAGCGTTGCATATATGCAACGAGGGCTCCTGCCCCTCCTATCATGACGGATGACAAGGTAACCTTATATTTAACATCAGAAGGTATAAAAATGAAGAGTTGAAGAAGAAATTCGAAAATTTTATCAAAAATGGATTTCTGGGCTATAATGGGTTAAGATGATAAACAATGTTGTCACTTTCATTACCTAGTTTTCTGATTTTTCCCGAACTCTATTTCATGTAGATTGGTGTGCTAAATGAAGATTGTGTAAGTATGTTATTGGCAATATTGTTTACAATCAAATTCATCATTTCGTCATAATATGATATTATCATATCCACATTTTCCCATTTCGCCCGAACTTTGTCACCTGCAAACTCAAATTACCAAAAAATCACCTATAGGTTTTGAAAATTCGTACTTTCAAATGTTTGCAGCCACCGCCACCATTGGTAAGTACAAATGTATTATTTAGAAGATTCACTTTTCACTACTCTTTACAATATTGATCAGTCGAACGTGAACTATCAGCCTCGATTCTTCTTGAACTACGATTTTTCTACAAGCTTAACTTGAAAGTTTATATTGTTCGTACTTTCAAATGTTCGCAGCGAATTCTAAAACGGGTAAGTGCTGTACGATAATATCGTGATCTATGTTATAGATCACTGCTACTAACAAACTTATCAGTCAAGTATGAACAATAAAATATAGTAAACTGTATTTAGTCAATATGACTCTTTTACAAACGAAATTCGAAGGTGTAATAATAATTTATATATAAATAGTAGTTTATAAACTACTACTAAGTACACAGTTTACCGTATAATTCGTTCTTACTTTCCAATGTTTGCAGATGATTCAGAAACTGGTGAGTATGTACGAATGTGTGATTTGGATGATTCAGTTTGGTTTGTTATTTCCAATAGTACACTACTACTTATGGGATGAGAAGGGTTCTAGTGGCTGACATGCTGAGTTTTTGTATAATTCTCATCACTGCTTTCAGTATAGCTATACCTAGATTTATGTTTCTGCTTGAACTCTGTTTCATGTAGATTGGTGAACCAAGTGAAGAGAGGGTGAGTCTATATAGTGACAATGCTGTTTTAAATCCAAGATACATTTATTTCATTTCCTTACTCTACTTCTAGTATTTTCACGAAAACTCAGTTTCAGCTAGACCAAACAATAAATGAAACATTAACTAGAAAGTTTTTATTTTCCAAGACGGGTTAGCACGATTGTACGATATGGATGATTCATTTTGGTATAATATTTCGAATAGTAAAATATTGCCAACAAAAATGATAATTGGAACCGTGAAAAAAAAGCTGTAGTGGTTAACACAGGCACATTTGGTTACTATCGGCCACTTCAAAATAGAGGTAATTCAATGTAATGTTTATGTAGTGAAATGTTAAGGTAATTCAATGTAAAGGTAATGTTAACGAATTTTCAATCCAATGAATCTATTGAAATACCCTCAAAATTTGTTGGGGAATTTTGAAAAATTGTCTTCATGGAAATTCTTTTTGGAACGTTCCAAAAGATTTATGAATTTTAACGCTTTTTCTAAAGTGTATACAGGGGGTAATTTCTCTCTTCAAATAGGAACAGAATACATACATACCTACTACGTAAGCCTTTGACATCCTTGAGGAACCCTTGCATGTTCTTACACTCGCAACAGAACTTTAGAAACGGAGACGGACGCCAAAATTTTTAATATCGATACACATTTTTACGAAAGTAACAAAAAAATCACAGCTTTGCCATTATCACTACTTACCTACCATATTTTTGCTTTACTATCAAGTTTATTTCAAAAAAAAATAGGGAGCTATGGGTGCCTTCATTAGGAAATTTGATTACTGGTTGCTATGGACGCACAGATGAAAACAAATCAAAAAGACGTTTGACCAATCACTGCACTAGGGATGTCCGATACTTCAAAAGTATCGATATAATATCGTACCGATACATCTAGACAGTATGAAAAAGTATCGATTTTTTGAAGTATCGATACTTTTCAATACTTTCACGAAAATGGGTGAAATTGTCGTTTATGTTTCCCTCCATCAGTGTGACATTTCTCCATCACGAGGATAATAATTAGTGTTGAGTCATCAAAAATTAACTTCCCTCGACCGGGGATCGATCACCTTTCATTCCGATTCTAAATCGGAGCTCCTACCACTTGAGCTAAGGAAGCGAATGGACAGAAATGCGAAGAGGTCGCTGATCACAACATCTTCCCCCCGTTAGGAAATCTTAGGTACTCCGTTACCTAGTCAGGGCCTGCGTTTTTACAACCCATTGAGAACGCGTATTTTTGACTGGCTTCGGAGTTTTTTGTTATTGTTTTCCTTATTGACGGGGCGGGGGATCTGCTGACCTCAACGTTTGTCCGAATAGGCGGTGGCTCGACTCGTGTCTTGGGAGGGAGTTGTTTTGATGACCTAATCTTAATGAATTATTGTTTCTCTGAGAAATTCTGAGGAGACCGTTCGGGCCCGATACGACTGCGCCATACTGTTGAGTCATCAAAAATTAACTTCCCTCGACCGGGGATCGATCACCTATCATTCCGATTCTAAATCGGAGCTCCTACCACTTGAGCTAAGGAAGCGAATGGACAGAAATGCGAAGAGGTCGCTGATCACAACATTAGTATAGAATAAACAAAATTTGTTTATTGAATTTAATTCAATAAATCACTCATTTTGTTATTTGAAACTTGTTTTTGTTTAGGCACTTGTTTTTTTATTGCACTTGTTTGGGTTAACATTCTGGTGGTCCTTCCTCGATTATGAAGGACAGCAGGTTATCACAGAGAGCTGGAGGTGGTGGTACATCATCTTTGTTAAATTTGTTGGTCTCCCAACAATCTACGTAGAGATAGAGGTACTGTCAAGTAGGTACCTTCATGTCGTAGGTGTTGAAACAGATAAAATGTGAGATACAAAAAAGTATCGCTTCCGATACTGGAAAAAAAGAATAGATAATACGATATGTATCAGGGGAAAAAAGTATCCAAAAAGTATCCTCTTCAAAAGTACCCACCCTACAAATCTCTAGGGGTCGGCTGAGGTTAGAGTTAACCCAGATTCTCCTGAAAATTTTTTTCCGAATTTCTTGAAACTTTTTATTGAAATTGTACCTAGGAGATGCCAATAGTCGGAAAAAAAGTCCACGTCATAGACTACATGCCTAGAACGCCTAGAATCATTGGTCCTTCCAGAAGGCCTGCAGGAGAATACAGTTGAGATTGCCGGGGTTAAGTAGTACCACAAAAACAACTCTATTTGACATGATTATATTATAATGGTGAACACAAAAACAACTCTATTCGGCATGATTGTATTATAATGGTGAACACATAGAAAAATCTTCACATACACACACAGGTAGGTACATAAAATCAAAATTATGATAGAGATGATTTACAGCAAGCGGTTCGGAGCTAAAAGGAGTGGCACCCAACAACATCAGGGTGATGGTTGCAACATGTCATGGCACGGGGCGTGGTGCGGGAAAAGTGCCACGGAGTTTGGCATCTCAGTAGGCGTACTCCGTGGTATCACCACCCGTGTCCGGCTAGGCTCATATTTGAACTGGTGGTCGTTTTATAGAGGCACTTCCCTTCATCCCTCTCTCCCGCCCCCACCTTCCTCATCTTCCCTCATCCCTAGGGCTGGCGTCGGGTGAGTCCTGGGTGTCCTCTCCATTATACTTGATTTATTTATTTTTATTTATGGCGTGCCATAACTCTTTCAGAGGAGTTTTTCAGAAAAAATAGGTCGGTACATTGGTATAAGATTAGATTATATGAAAAAATTCCAAAAATGTGTATAAATGTGGTCGCTCAACACTAATCATGAGTCATAGCGTACCTTCCCATGCACGCCCCTAATATAAGGGTTTCATATGGTACGCTATAAAACATGAAACATGCAGACCGCGGTCATATTTTATACACATTGTTGTGCATTTTTTGTTGCAATTGACACACTTCACTTGCTTCTTTTTCCCCGAACACATATCCACGGGCAGAAACGCTACAAGATGGTACATCCCATCATATCTCGCATCATTTTCAATCTTTTTTGAGCGCCTCCCCTTACGTGTAGCCTTCCTTGAGTTGGATACCAAAACAGACGTGGCAATGCTCCTTCTGAAGGACAAATGATCAAGTCTCCCCCCCTCCTCCATCATCTTTATACAATTGCCAAGCATTGTACTCAGCCAAATCTATCATCTGAGCGATAAGTAAATGGAAAATACATTTTTTTCCCTCGTATTGAAATTCTATACAGGGGAATGTTCTGTCTGCTCGGTCAATCCCACCGTTGTATGAGTGGAAGAGGTGAGGTTGGTTCACAGCAATAATCCGTTTTTTCCCCTGGAGAATCGGCTGACATTATTCAAAGGAGTGGTGGAGTCAAAGTTGGTAGCTACAGAGACCACACTGTTGAATTGCCTGAAAATCAAACTCAAATGGATTATCCTGTAGGCCTTCTGGAAGGACCAGCAACTTTTCATCATCCTCATGCCCCGTCTCATTATGGAAATAATCCCAACCCTTCACATTTATATCACAAATGATCTCGAAGAGTGTAATACCAAAAAACTTACTTGAAAACTGCATAAATACGAGTAGAATACTCACCCATCCAGGCGAACATCTGTCAGCTCGTCCATCGCAAAATATTGATCTCGGACAATGATGATTTCTCAGCAGTAAACAATAACCACGTGGACGTTTGAGGTTTTAATGTGAACAATGGATGGTAACATGTGATGTGAGGATGATGAACAGACCGAAAAAGTACCAACAACCGCCACTGTAGGGCCTAAAGCGACAATAGGTAGTTGGTCCTTTTGGAAGGCCCACAGGAGAATCTGAGCATGAGAAAAAAAGAAAAAAAATTAGCGGGCCGCTATTCTTAAACTATAGTTAGAAAAACGCTCCATTTTGACGGCTCTCGACGGCCGCTATCGCTAACTACGGTTTGAAAAACGGGGCCTCAATGTCGGACTTACGATTAGGGATGGCAACGATATATCGATATATGAAATATATCGATATATCACGTTTGATATATCGATATATTTATATCGATATAGAGAACCGATATTATCGGTCAATATCGATATATTTAACCTTCATCCGCTCGCGTGGGCGGCAGATTGGCCGCCTTTTCGAATTTTCCCGCGTATGCTCGCTCTTAGTACCGTGATAGCCCCAGAAGCGCCATGTATTCTCTATTTGATATGTAACCCTCTAGATTGCGTTGAATTCCGATCGTGGTGGACGCGTCATCTGAGTCAATACTACTCCAAAGTCGGGCGCATCGGGTTCGAGCCAATTTGCCGCCTACGCGGGCGATAACGTGAGAATTTTCGCATCGCTCGATTTGGAAAATGTAAGTAAATATTAATTTTCCTTTCGCATGTATTTTCAACTGTACTACTTTCACAGTACTCTAGAATACGTGTAGGACTTCTCATAGATATTTCTTGTCGTACTCTGCTGTATTTTGAACTGAATAATGAATCTTTCGCATCTCGATTTGGAAAATGAAGGTTAGGTAAATGTTTATTTTTCTTCCGCGTGTTTTCTCGACAGTACTACTTTCGCAGGGCGGCTCTAGATTATGCGTTGGACTTTCAATACGTGTTTCTTATCTTATTTGGAGATATTTTGAACTGAAAGCTAATAATGAATTGTTCATATTTTTCAGGGATCGATTGTATTCCACGGAGGAAGAAATTGCCAATGTTTTATGAGTTTTAACTCACCTTCCTGAGTATATTTTTGTATTTTTGAAATGAGGTAGGTACCTACTATTATAATTATATTCAAACTTTTGTTACCTCCTTTCATAGAAAAAGTAGCGAACTGCAGAATATTATTTTAGTGCAGAAAACCTTCAAAGACTGAAAATGTGATTTTGATATAAATATATTTACCTTCTTATTGTGATTGCGATTATTTGAATAAAGAATTTATTATAAAAATGTTCTTGTAATGTTGTGATGAGTTCCCTGGTCAAAACTGATTTGAAACACGCAAGTTGAACGGAGAAAAGTGGTGAAATCAAGGGCGGCCAATTTGCCGCCTACGCGATCGGAAGTGTGACTTCAGGAGACGCGAGCGGATGAAGGTTAACGATATATCGCGACCTGTTTTCAAGTAAAAAAAATTTTTTTTTTTTTAGTAAAAATTAAATATTGAAATGAATGGACGAGAAGGGACGCCTGTACTTGTAAGAACATCAAGTAATTTTATTCCAAATTTTGTAGGTACCTACTGATGGGTTGATTTCAGACTGTTGACTTCAGCTCAGACATGATGGTGTACATAGTATTCACCTACAGTGGCTCTCAAGGCTCAAATACTTGACTTAAGCCAAAATTAATGGAGGCTCGTCCAGCTTAAAACTACCTACTATACGAAAGTGAAGCAGGTTTTCACAGCAATTATTTTCAATTTTGAAGGTTCATGATCGTCCACAGTACCTATACCCCTGTCAATTAATAAATTAATTTAACATTGCAATGCCATTTTCGCACTTTTTTCCAACAATGAATTTCAATCATTCATACTCAGTAACTTTTGAAAGTAGGTTAATACGTATTTCATACGGTTTTTCCAAATAGATCTTCCGATATGTCGAGTATATCGATATAATTCCCTCAAAATGATGTTAGTAACTTTTCTATTCACCTACCTACTTACTTCTTCAAGTTTTTCCTAGGTGTTACTCCGATATGTCCATAAATGTCATCCTAAATTATTTTTATATTGTTTTAAAACTATTAAATTCACCTACCTACTTCACATGTGACATTTTAAAGTGGATCTTCCGATACGTCGAAAAATCGATATATTTTCTGCGATATATCGAAATATCGATATGTTTTCTCCGATATATCGAAGGTATCGATATCTCATTGACGATATATCGTTTGATCGATATATCGATATATTTCATTCGATATGCCATCCCTACTTACGATTGATCAAAATCGCGAGTGTGAATCACCAAAGAGGCCGTTGACATTTTAGCTAATCAAAATGCGATCGCTAATCGTTCCTTTTGTTATTCAGTTCTGCTTCCTTAGCAACCAGTAATCAAATTTCCATAAGAAGGAACCATAACTCCCTATGTATTTCTTCGAATCGAGTGTGAAGCATTTATTTCTTCCAACTTTATTGAGAAGGTGGTATGTTTAGTAAGCAATATGAACCTATGATTGTTAGGAAAACAAACAAAATTGACAATGGTAAAGCTGTGATCTTTGCGGACGAGTGATCTGAGCAGAAAATCAAAAAACCCCTTTGTGTAATTATTTGCATCGTTTTATTAGAATAATTAAATCAGGTCGGACTAAATGAATCAATTATTACACTAACATGTCCCAACTCTGTTCAATGGGTTCGAGCCCGTGTTTAATGAGAAATAAATTAAAACTGATGTATTTTCGAATACAATGTTCGCAGCTTCCGCCAGAATGGGTAAGTATGAATGCATGATTTACATTATTTTGGTTTATTTCATCTGCGCCAAATACAATGTTACTCGTCTTGAGTAGGTAAACGAAATATTGTTGAACTCACGCATTTAACGTGGGCTCTATTTAAGCCGCCTACCATGTTCACAAGCTAAGCCTTCTTTGAGGGCAATACTGTTGTTGTTACTTCTAGAGATGGAAAGTCAGACCTAAGAAATAAACGTGTGGCCAGTCTACCTCATCGACGGGTAACCGCTTCCCAACGATCAATAAAGTTCTTGACAGGTTTCCCAAACAAGTATCGGACTACAACAAAGGACCTACTAGGGCTGGGAAGATAGTTGTTGGTGATAAATCCAGGTTGTGGGAAAACCGCATCTTTCTCCAAGTGACAACTGAGGCGTTATCTTCTCAACTTCATATAAGCAAATTCATATAAGGAACTCCCCACCTTCAAACATAACATTGTTGAGTAATGCATGCATTCCAGGATTAGGCCAATTCAAACCAGTTGCTGAGTAATAAGACACGCATTTTTGTTTTCCTTCCTCCTGCACAAAACTGTTCCTCTCAATGTACGTAATTTGGTTAGTATTTTGAGTTGGAAATAGTAGACTCCTTTCCCATCCACCCTTCACCGTACCCGCCACAACATTAAAGGGGAATGCGAGCCTAAATTGTGAACAGTATTTTAAAATTCTTGCGTATTTGAGTCCCACCCCCACATCACTCTCACAATGGTGCCAGTCTGGCATCAAAGCGGTCATACGTTGTAACGTTGAACTTTCATCGGTTTTGGTGATCCGTAGTAATTCACGTCAGTATTAAAAGTGAAATACACAAAAAAACATAAAATAAGTGGTTTCTGGTGTCTTGGCACCATGGTGGCACTACTGATTTGTTTCACGGTAGCACAAAGAATAATTGAGAGAAAGAAAGGAAAGAAAGAAAACACACGTTTTTCAAGCATTAACTCCTTCCCCACTATAAAGGCGAAATTCGAAATTCCGGTGACGTATTGCACAACTAAGAATAAATGTCTACGTCAAATAAAGAAATTAAACTCAAAATCGGTTGAAAACTAAGGCCTGGGCAGAGTATACAACATTTTGTCACACCCACACACTCTCACATACTGTTGTAAACTGATGCCAGGATATAAACTGATTTATTTAACAGAAATCTTTCACAAAATTCGCAACATCAACTACTTTTTGGAGAGCACGACTTTTGCTTCCTCACTACCGAAGGTAGGGAAGCTTTGTATTCGTGAAAGAAGTGAAAAAAAAAAATGTCCTCCAAAATCAAAATTTCCACTTGCTTTTTGCGTTTTAGAGCTTCCCGAACAATTTTGGTTCCGTGTCTGTCTGTCTGTCTGTCGGTCACTGATCACTGATCAGCTGAGTGAGCTTACATATTACAGTGGAAGAAAGATAAAGAGGGAGAGGGAGCAAAAACCTTTTCAAGGTATGTCACATTTTAGCCATTAGGCTCTAAGCGGAAATCATCCGGGGGTGCAGGGGGCGAAGCCCCCACCGAGGCGCGCAGCGCCGAGTTTTCGCCAACTGATTCTATACGTCCATGTTACAATGAGTGAGGAAGCTATACTGCCCACCCAACTTGGCAGACGTTTTTAAGAACGATTTCATCATCACTACAAGATTTTCCCACTATGACAACAATAATTTCTTCTTCTTTCACACCTGTATTTTTTCGCGGATTTGGATTCAGAATGGTATAAAGCGGAATAGTGGGGTTATTTTTTTCGGATGAGTTTTGTCCAACTTTTCCCCAGATTAATCGTATAAGGGCGCCCAAGTCTTACTGTGGGATGTCCTAAAAAGCTGATTTCTTTATAGACCAAGAGCCACTTAATTTTTCCTGTAAGCTGTTTTCTTTACTAACCAGAGGTCTCAGCAAAATTTCCCATTAAAATACTTATTCAATAATTCAGTCAAAAATGGAATTTACAAGTAGTATAATATTGTTATTTTCGAATTTATGATAAGCAAATTCACAGCAACTTGTTCAATTATTTTGCTCGAAATCTGTTTCTTGCAGGCGATGCAACCAATTGAGGAGGTAAGTAACTTTAGCATCAATACATCAAAAACCCTAGGAAACGTCATATTTCAATCATCGCTTTATACGTCTAAAGAAGGCATCTGGAAGTCCGATTCCCGATTTTTCCACACAATGATAAATTTGATCAATAGGCGACACCTCTATTTATGAAATAATAATTTAACACAAATGAAAGATTACCTAATAGATCTGTGGCTATTAAACGGTATTCAATTGATCTTTGGCTATTAAATAGGCTATTGAATACGGTATTCACACTCAAGTTGAAAATACGTCAGAACGACGTATCATCAACGCATCACATTTGGCTTTCTGAGGTTGAATCAATGTTAACTATCACATTACACTAGATTACAAAATTTAGGGGTGGTCTGGCTGCCTCGTTCTTTCACCACTTTTCTTATGGTATTTGGTGCGCTGAATCCGAATCTGACGTCAGTTTTTTTTGTTTATGTCGGATTTTCAAGATATAGCTAGTTTTAAGATTTTTCTAGTTCTCTCTTTTCTCCATTTTTTAGTGAAAACTCATCTTGCTCAAATCTCCTCAAAAAGTACTCAGACTTATAGGAAATTCCATGTAGAATCCGAATGTGTACTTAGTTTTTAAGTAAAACTGTGTTAAACCCCCTATTGTCCACAAAACGTATCAGAAAACACCGGTTCTCAACGTTTTTTCTTCGGGTTTTCCCTTACATTTTGCCACTTGAAAAAAAAATTAAGGTCAAAAAAAATTTTCTCGGGCATTCACTTTGTAGGGAGGACACCCCAGAGGAGAATGAGACCAATCGCAGCCTCCTAAACCCATTATTATCGAAGAAATGAGCTTTTTCATGGCACTGAGATGATGATTCACAAAAACCGTTAGTTAATTTTTCGAGATAAGTGTGTGCGTTCCTAAATCTGTTTTCCTCAAGTGGATTTTCCTTTCTTCTACATTTTTTATGCTTGTCACCTATTAAGAGTAAGATCGAAAATAGGTACTCAAAGGGGGAGTAAATCATAATTGGGAAACTCTTGTTTTGTTAAGTGATTTTAATTCAGTTTGACAAATGAAACACAATAAACTGCAGAAAAGTTAACGGTGTAAATCTGTTTCATGAAGGCTCAGATGAATCAAAAGTCGGTATAATGTTTGGTTATTCCTCCACCTCCAGGCAGCCAGACCACCCCTAAATTTTGTAATCTAGTGTTATCATAACCTAATTTTCTGGTTTTTCCTAAACATTTCATGCAGACTGAGGAGTATTGTGAGGAAAAGGTAAGTTTCTCTAGTGTCAGTGCCGCATTAAAACAATTTTTTTGTAATTTTCTCAATGTCCAATATCCCTTCCCAACCCCCCAAGCTGTCAACTTTTGATGTTCTAATTAGAACAGTAACGGTAGCCAATCAGTTCTATTCTATCGATCATCAACATTTCTAATGAAAGCTAGCAAAGGACCGGTTAGAACGTACCTCACCTCTTATTGGTATCGGTGTCTAATTAAGAGCCGTCAATAACTTCCTTGATAATTAATTCTTCCTTTTCTCTCAACATCTCACTATTTCCATCCATTCCGTATACTGTTAGCTTTGAGTAGGTTCCAAAGGAGTCACCCGTAGGCCGAAGAACTACTGGGACAATATTAGGAACACTGTGAGTAAGAGTTCTAACAATATCATTCTCAATTATCAGATTCTGCCCGATCTCTGCTCCATGTCTTTAGGACCAACCGTTCGCTCGCTGTGAGAACTCAAGGGTTGGTCTTACGATAAATCATAAACACGAGTGTGAATCGCAAGAGAGGCCCGATCTCCGTTGAAATTATAGCTCACCAAAATGCGATCGTTGTTCGTTTCTTCGAGTTATACTAAATCTTGCGTCCTTAGCAACCAGTATTCGAATTTTCCAGTGAAGGCACCCGCAACTTCCTATTTTTTAGCTTGAGTGTGAAGCGTTTATTTCTTAAAATGAACTTGATTGTGGAGAAGATACCTATGTACCTATGTAGATACCTATTACATATGGTCAATAATGGCAAAGCTGTGTGCTTTGCAGGTAAGTGATCTATACCGAAAGATAATAAACCTTCGTGTAGTAATTTGCAGCGTTTATTGATCGGTAGAAGTCGCCGTCATGTATGGCCATACAAATTTTACTTCTCAATATTTTAACATTTTACACACATTTTTATACGATTCAAAAATTATTGAGAATCAATCTCAACTTGTTGGGAGCAGGATTTGATAATTTAAAAGTCTATAAGAAATAGAATTTGATAATGTAAAAGTCTACACTACGAGAAAGTATCTCTCGTTGACCCGCTCGAGAAAAACTACCACCTCGAAGGCTTGTTTTAAGTCGAGAAAGAGTTGAAAACTCTGAAAAAACGACCACCACTTGACTTATTAAGTCGAGAAAGAGTTGAAAACACTGAAATTCGTTGACTCACTCGAAAGAAACAACAACTTCGTAGGCTTGTTCTAACCACCAGTTCCTGGTATAAGTCGAGAAAGAAGGTTGAAAACACCGAAACTTGTTGATCCACTCGAGAAAAACGACCACTTTGTAGACCTGTTTTAACCCCCATTTCCACAATTGAAAGACTTTTTCTTTCATTATTCTAAAAAACCGATCTTTGGAATCAAGCAATAATGAAAAGTGACATTACCCAAATTTCGAACTCCGGAAATCCTTCGCCCAAACTCTAATGTAGACAGAAGAAGCTAAGAGGGAGGACGAAAGGAGATTTTATCTTTAATCCCCGAAGTCCAGTAAATCATGTGGTCAAATAAAATTGGTTGAAAAATCAAATTAAAATAAGATGGAAGATTTTATTCTTCAAACTTTTATATGTTCGCAAGTTCTGCAAAGAATACTCAGTTTAATTGTCTAAATTTTGTATTTAATTAAAATATTTATTTATAAAAGAAATTGAAGAGAATTAAGTACATTGATTTATAAACAAATTTGCTGTATTTATGACTAACTAAATATTGACTCCGAAAATTAAGCGTTTATTTTTTTATTCGGTTGTTATATTTTTTTTTAGGCAATGGCAACAGGTACTTTTTGAGTCAACGATATGATTTTGTTATAATCCATTGTTTAATATTGCCCATTAATTTTCAAATGTTGTGATGTTCGCAGCCTCCCTTAGGACTGGTTAGTACTAATGCTATCTATTTAGATTATTCATTTTTCGTATTGTAAATTGTTATCAGAGTAAAATATTATTGTCGAATCCAACATTATTTTACATGCAATCCAATTTATTATCTATTATTACCGCTATTTCTATTATACTAAGTAATACTACAGCCCATGGTGGGCCTTGGCCTCCTCTAGGACATCTTTCCAGCTTGAACGATCTTGTGCCGTAGTCATCCAGTCGTAGCACCCAATCCGTACTGTGTCTTCGAAGCACCTTGTACAAGGAAAGTTTAACTCTCCTGGAGAGTACACGGGATTCCAGGAGCGGCAATAGTCCAAGAAGCATCGAATGACAGCTAGTGTTCTTGATTTTATTTCGATTGTACAATCATTATTTTCACAGGCGGCAATAGTTATACAATACAGGCGGGAGAAGTTATATTTCGAAAGGGAATTTGATAAATACATTTTGTTGTTGCGACCAAAACGTTTCAAATGTATATTTAAGTTATTAAGAATTGTTTTTCTTTAAAATAATTCCGTTTCACGAAAAAATCCACGACTTATAGTGATGATAAATTCAATGTTTTTTACAAGTCGCACTGAGTGCGGTGCGCGCCTGGTCGTGCGACCCCCCCAAAAACTCTCAAATAAAGATAATGTTTTTTCAATTTGAAATAATAATGAATTTTTAGATTTTTTAGAGACCACCCGGAGCTTTGTAGGACAAACCGTTTGCTCTCTACGAGTACTTTAGGGTTGGTCTTACGATAAATCAGAATCACGAGTGAGAATCACCAAAAAGGTGTAATCTCCGTAAAATTTTGACTAACTAAAATCTGAACCTTTATTCGCTTCTTCGAGTTGCAATCAGTTTTGCTTCCTTAGCCACCAGTAATCAAATTTCCATTTGAAGGAACCCCAACCTCCTATTTCTTCGGAAATCGAGTGTGAAGCATTTATTTCTGCCAAATAAACGTGATTGAGAAGGTGTGACGTGTGTAGTGTGTAGATAGTAGATTCCTACCAATGGCTGGTAGGTAACAAAAGAATAGTCGCAATTGCAAAGCTGTGACCTTTGCAGACGAGTGATGCATACAGAAAAATAACAAACCTTTGTGAAATGATTTGCAACGTTTTGCAAGACTAGAAAGCCAAATTAATTATCACGTTCATAAACTCCATAAACTCCACACTCTTGACATAAACTTGAAAGTTCGTGACCTTCGTCAGTGTCAATGGAAGTTTAATCAAAGTTTCATCATTTTGTCTTTTTTTTAGATTCCGCATGTTCTCCGTTTTATGTAAAATTGTAAATAACTAAACTAAACTAAACTTCAATGTGATTAATATATTGTATACTTTCAAATGTTTGCAGACTCCTGCAAGATTGGTTAGTACGACAATATGGCGTAGATTATTATTTTCCACACGATGTAAGTTGATTAGTGAAACGTCAACTATGAGCAATGAAATATATTTACGTATGATGGAAGTTGTTATGATTTTGACTCATTTAAAATTAATAAGAGAAATATGTTGATTACTGGGAAATGTTGCTGTACTTTGGAGGAATCATTAAGGTTCTGGATGGAGCAACTCATGAGCCTTTCATTGGACTCACTCTTCTCTGTGATGTATGTCGAATCTGAAAAAGCTACATAGTATGTAACAACGTATTACGTTGTTATGGAAACCTTCCCCGATTGTACGCTTTAGGGATGCAACTTTCATTTATTGCAATAGTAGCATCGTCTCAACCATGAACTCTCTTGATACACGAAATCTATTGTTTTTCTGAGGGGTCTAAACCCAAAGGTAAAAGAGGGTAGGAATTTTGCAACAATTGTTTGACTATAAGGTTGAGATAGGTTGGAGGAGAAATGATTGAGGTGGAGTTTTGATTTGCAGAATGGAAATTTCCCGGTAGTCTCGTAATTGAGTACCTACCGTGTTTTGTTTCTGATATTCGGGTAGGAGAGTAGTAGGCTTCAGGCGCCTTCTAAACTTGACCGTTAAGACTTCGACCCTTTGACAGGTAAACACCTGTCCACGTGTACATTTTAAAATACAATAACTGCTTAGCTGGAATAACAAAATCAACTTTTGCCTGTGTTATGTTTCTAGGTACTTAATATGGTTTTTCACAAACAAAACTTCAAAGTTTAAAATTCGCACGTTCACAGCGGACTCTGAAACGGGTAAGTATGCACGAATTTATGATTTATACAATTCAATTTGTTTTATTATTCTCATAGTTACCCAATTAATTATAGGATGGGAAGGGGTTCAGTGTGACCGTGGTGGCTGTGGCGCGTTCTTTGGTGGCGTTGTTCGAGCTGACTTCTGCGGGGGTTGAAGGTTCGAATCTCAATGCCGGGATCATGCTTTCGTGCATCCGGCTCATCGCCCTCCTCTTCAAAATCCAGGGTGCGGTGAGGCAATGGGAAGCCATGCGCAAAATCATCAGAAAAATCCTGATATTTCCTTTGGAAGGCAGAGAAATGATCAATTTTTTATAGGATGGGAATGGTTTTTGTTGTTTGACATGATGGGTTTCCATAATACTTCTTATCTGTTCTTTGTTTCGTTTTTTATCAGGTAACTATTGAGAACTTCTTCGGGAATTAATAATCTTTCTTTCGGTTACGTTCGTTCTAGCTGAGAATTTTACACACTGTACAACTTCTGAATTTAGCTTTCAAGGGTTAAATTAATGTTGTCAGTTTTCTGATTTACCTCAAACTCTGTTATGTGTAGATTGCGCAGCTGGATGAATGGCAGCAGGTAAGTTTTTTAGTACCAATACTGTTTTAAATAAATCTCATCATTTTGTAATTTCCTCATATTCCAATTCCGCGCGAACTATGACATTGTATCTTGGACTGTGAAATAACTAAAAAACTCACCTTGAAAGTTTTTATAATTTGTACTTGAAATGTTTGCAGCCTCCGATTGGACTGGTTAGTAGGAATTTATAATGTAGATGATATATTTTCACTTATAACAAGTTTATCAGTTAAACGTCAACTACGAGCAATCACTTATACCTAGTTAGTACCTGTGATTAACATAATCGTTGCTTTAGAGCAACACCACATATTTTCACGAAAATGGAATTTCTATACCACTACCTTCTGCATTTTACTCCGCTTATTTTCTATAAAACGCCTCCAAAAGCGCTAAAATTCCCTAAATATGAGTTCCACGTATCTAACCACTTTTTTAAAATTTTGGTTCTGGGAACATTTCTTTAAATATAAACAGTTTGGGCCCCCCTCCCAATGTTGATGAGAAATTAGGATGAAATCCAAGTATGCACGTTTTAAGCAAGTGTATTCTTCCCCATGCAAAATTGTAAAATGTTAGATTTCGTCGCTGTTAGATATCGTTAGACATCGATATGTTAGATAGACGATGTGTTAGATATCGTCGATTTTATATTTCCATATCGTCACTTAAGGAGTAGCACGACATAATAATATTATGTCGTGCTACTCCTTAAGTGACGATATGGAAATATAAAATCGACGATTTTGTACATATTATGTAGTGTTACTTCGACGATCTGGAAAGCATTTACTTAACTTGGCTTTTTCACTAATGAAACTTGAAAGTTTTTATGATTCGTATTTCCAAATGTTCGCAGATTCCGCTTGGAGTGGTTAGTAGGAATCCATGATTTTTATTATTTATTTTCCTGTTATAACAAGATTATCAGTCAAACGTCAACTATGAGCAATCAATTAAAGCTACCGATAACGTAACTATTTCCTGTAATTACTTAACTTGGCTTTTTCATGAACGAAACTTGAAAGTTTTAATATTTCGTACTTGAAATGTTCGCAGCGGATTTTGAAACAGGTAATTACGAATGTATGATTTAGATGATTGATTTTCGTTTATTACTCTCAATGGTAAGTAATTAATTATTATGGGCTGGGAAGAGATTCAGTTGGCTCACATGCTGAGTTTTTAAATATTTTTTTTTTACTCGCCTTTCTGGGAAATTTTACAATCAGAGTCATTGAAGTCCAGTCCTTACAGTCCCTTTTGACCGATTCGTTCTTCGAAAAATATGCGCGTATACATAAGCTTCCATACCTACTTGCATCCCTCTCAATCCTTTCCATACCTACTTCTCAACGAATTTTTTGACCCTTACCAATTCCCATACCCACAAAACTGCATGCCGTTTTGGCGTCACTCGCGAATGAAACACAAGTGGTGCCACGAGTAATTTAGTTCATGTACCACTCTTTATCTTCTAACCAGTTTTAATTTACTAGTAATAATATTCTAGAGAATCATCTTACTTTCGGTTTTGTCAGTTCCCGATGAGGCATTTTCTACAGACTGTACAACTGGAGTTAGTACCTAATAAGTTGGAAAAACATATGGGTGGCTTTGAGAGGTTAACCCATTTGGAGGAAACCTCCTTTGAACATCATTTAGAAGTAAACTTTTGACGTAATTTTTTACTTCTGCTTATTTTCTTGATCTAGAATATTCACCTCAAACCCTACCAGCGTTAGTTCAGTTCAGAACGTGATTCAGTACAATTGTTTCTCATTTGAAAATGGACCAATCTGTTGGTGTTGAATCGCTGCTGAATAACGTGGTGTAAATAATCAAAATATATATTTTTGTCAGTATTTTTTTCATTTTCTTTTTACCCGAATGTTTATTTATGGGATAAAATTGTTTTGTTGGAATTTGTTCAAGTTATAATCTCACAAGAAGTGGTTTTACATCAGCGATGCCATCTGGCACCGCTGGTCTCTCAGGGGCTCTTAGTTGCTGTCTCATAGCCTCTACATTTCTAATCCGATTTCGAAGAAATATTCAGAGATTGTGTGGGTAGTTGATGTTTCGAGATCAACTATTATGCATCGGATCATCTATACAATCGGGTTATGGATACGAGGAACCTATGTGCCTCACCCACTTGTCAGACTTTTTTTCATTGCAGGCCTGTATTTTCTGTTCAAGAAGCCCTTGATGTAGGTACCAATTGGTGATATCCCTGATGGAATTAACCAATACACCCGATGGAATGTTGAACCACCTGAGCCAAATGTACTGACTGATGAAGAGTCAGGCGATTAAACAAGGTGTAGTTGCTGGCCACAGCAAAATTATTCAGATTTTTGACAATCGCTGCTACTGGGATCTGAAATCTGACAAGAATTGCGAAATTTTTAGCAATGCTAGGCGACGAAAGTTTTTTTTAAAAACTATACAACGTCAAGGAGACATTCAGAATCGTTTGTGAGGTACCTACAAATACCGTCTTCTTGAGTGTTGGACGACATCCTGTTAGATCGCAGGGACCATTATGTCGTGAACACCTATCATAGGTGTCTTTTCGTCTTTTCATAATGAAAAGAAGAAAAGAAGTGGGCTGGCTTCAACTGGAAGTCCCAGACTAGAACAATGTGCCACAAGTCCTATGTGGGCTTATAAGTGGTTTGTTCTATGTTATTTTATCGAAAATTTGAATGTTCCATAACAATATTTCTCTCATAGGATTTTCAAATGTATCGTTTTGTGGTAAAAAATACAGAATTGACTAAATTATGTTATTATGTTCATGTGAATATTGTTATTCCTTCTATTTACTACCAGGTAACAGTTTATTTTTGTTGAAAAAACTTATATCCTTGGTCTTCACATGCACTCCATCGGACGTGTCATATCTTACCAGCGGTGCCGAATGGCACCCACCAATTTCAGTAAATTGGCTATTGGCAGAATTTTTTCAATATTTTTCCCGTGTTCCTGAGGTCAAAATTAGTGAACCTACAAAGTTTTGTGTAAAAATTCGATCAAAAAAAGATACGGTTTCAAATGTCTCACTGTTGTCACTTTCATTACCTAGTTTTCTGATTTTTTCCGAACTCTGTTTCATGTAGATGCGTGTGCTAAATGAAGATTGTGTAAGTATGTTACTGGCAATATTGTTTACAATCAAACTCATCATTTCGTCATAATATGATATTATCATATCCACATTTTCCCATTTCGCCCGAACTTTGGCACTTGTAAACAATTCGTACTTTCAAATGCTTGCAGCCAACGCCGCCATTGGTTAGTACAAATGTATTATTTAAAATATTAATTTTTCACTACTCTTAACAATTATTGTATCAGTAGAGCAATAAAATATATATTTATCTAAAAAAAAACTAATTTTTTATTCGTGTGTACTCATTCTGACGTATCGAAAACCTGAACTTGAAAGATAATATTGTTCGTACTTTCATGTTCGCAGCATATTCTAAAACAGGTAAGTGCTGTACGATATAGATTAATAATTTTTCATTTTTTACTTGTAACAAGTTTATCATTCGACTATGAGCAATAAAATTTAGTTACCTGTTTAGAGTCAATATGAGTCTTTTACAAACAAAACTCGAAAATATAATAATAATTCATAAACTACTACTACTTCTATTTCTACTATGTACCTACACAGTTTACCGTATAATCCGTGCCTACTTTCGAATGTTTGCAGCTGATTATGGACACGGTAAGTATGTACGAATGTGTGATTTAGATGATTCAATTTGGTTTATTATTTCCAACACCACTAGTTAAGGGATGGGAAAGGTTTTAGTGGCTGACATGCTGAGTTGTTGTATAATTCTTATCACTATTGACAGTAAAGCTATACCTAGATTTCTGATTCTGCCTGAACTTTCTTTCGTGTAGATTGGTGAACCAAGTGATGAGAGGGTGAGTCTATAATATAGACTATATTATAGTGGCAATGCTTTTTTAAATCCAAGTTAAATTTATTTCATTTCTTTACGCTACTACTGGTATTTTCCATGAAAACTCGGTTTCAGCTAGACCAAACAATAAATGAAACATTAACTAGAAAGTTTTTATTTCCCAGGACGGGTTAGCACGATTGTACGATATGGATGATTCATTTTGGTTTAATATTTCGAAAAGTAAAATATTGCCAACAAAAATGACAATTGGCACCGTGAAAAAAAGGTGTACTGGTCAACACGGGCACTTTTGGTTACTGTCGGCCACTTCAAAATAGAGGAAATTCAAAGTAATGTTTATGTAGTGAAATGTATAGGTAATTCAATGTAATGTTCCAATGTAAAGGTAATGTTAACGAATTTTCGATCCAATGAATCTATTGAAATACCCTCAACATTTGACGGGGTATTTTGAAAAATTTTCTTCATGGAAATTCTTTTTGGAACATTCCAATAGATTAATGAAGTTTAACGCTTTTTCTAAATTGTATACAGGGGGTAATTTCGTGACGCGCACAGGCCAGGAATCCAATCTAGAGCTCATTTCCAGCAACAAATGCCTTCCAGTAATTTGTTTAGAGGCTTCGTTTTCGAGTTATTTCACTTTTAAGATTTTTCCGTGTTTTCGATCTTATCTTAGTGAAAGATGATCACAACATCCCGAATTTTCATGATTTAATTTTCATTTAAAAAGCTGGATTTATCATTGATATTAAATATCGTCTTAGCCGCAGCGCTAAATTCTCGTTTTCCACGTTCAAACACAAATTTTGTGTTTGAACGTGGAAAACGAGAATTTAGCGCTGCGGCTAAGACGATCTGAGGGGTTCGACAATATTGGCGGCGGGCGGGCGGCGCTCTGCGGTGGGGGATGGAAAAAAATCCATTTTTGCAAAGTGATTAAAAAAGAAATGTACTTAATGTGGTTTTCCCAAAGTCTATCACCTGTAGAATTAGGGTGTGAAAGACCTTCGGTGGTCAAAAATTGTTTTCACCACTAATCGGAGGCGGAAACCTGATATTTCGAGATTTTAAGCACTTTGAGAGTGTAATTTGAAAATTTCCTACCACGTTCTATGCGTTTCAAAAATTTGAAGAAACACATAATATTGGATATACGTATACATCAACAAAATACTGATATTTTTTTAAAACATTTTAGCTTGAAATATGGGGTACCTACTACGAAATACTGCTTTAGAGGCATGGAGAACCCAAGCTTCGCCTTCCTTCGGTTTGACTCATTTTTATTTCTTGAAGTTCTGACCATTATCAAGAAGCTGTAAAAATTTCATCGCCGTATTCCACCGAATTCAGGCGTAATGGATTAATGTGAGAATAAAAATAGAGCGAAACTGCCCACTCAGTTTTTGAAACCACCCGGAGCTCTGTAGGATCAACCGATCGCTCAATGAGGATAATTAATTAGGCACCTAACTAGTGAAAGTTTCATGATTTTTTATCATGAATTAAGGGTAGCGTTCAGTTTTGAAAACGAATAAAACCACCCACCCAGCCGATTAAAAAAATGGCAAATTCGCGTTTATGGTACAATTTATCAGATGCTAGTATTTCTTAGCCTGCCTCAGAGGACCCCCATCCCCCTCCCTCAACCTAACCATAGACCTTTGAACGGGCTCTTTGCCCCATTTGTAGGGGAGCCCTGTCTCCATAGGCTGGACGAATGATGAATCAGGAATACGAATGTGAATAACATGTAAACGTTTTTGACGGAAGACAGGCAAATTTCAGCTGATCAAATTCGTTCATTCGCAGACTGGTGATCTCAACACAAAAATGATAAACCGTTGTGTAATAATTTGCAGCGTATTTTCGTTGTTGGTGTATACGCATTTATTTAGGAATAACGAATAATAAGTAGAACTGCGTCACAGTTGTGGTCAGAAGGTCTGTTGATTATTGCTGATAAATGTTGTACATAATTATTCCACTAATCAACGGACCACAACTGTGATGAAGTTCTACTCATTACTTATACATTTTCTCTAAATGAGTCACTCACTACAATGTTGTATGTTCTTTGGCTCTTACCCCCATTTTGTGCTTTATGCAGTTTCCTGTACCTTGTGTTTCAGGCTGAAAATGTAGAATCAGGAATTCAGGTTTAAAAACGCTGCAAATTATTTCAAAACCATTTATTATTATTTGAGTTTATAATAAAAACTAAATGATTGTATTCTTTTTTTCAGTACCACCCTGCTAGAGTATGTGAATGTGTAAGTTTAACATATATATGCTCACTATAAAATATACCTGTAATGAAACATTTTCCTATGTTATGCATTTACGCTTTCAAGATGGACGCTTTCAGGATGTTTAGCTTTCAAGTTCTGTTTGTGAAAGAGTAACTAAAAGTTACTTCTTCACAAACAGAACTTGAAATCTTTGAAAATAAATACGTACTATCAAATGTCCGCCGCCTGTTACCTGTGATAAACATATGAGTATACGAAATACTTTGGAAACATTGGACGTCAAATATCCTACTTTGTCTAACATTTAACTTTCCATGTTCATGAAATCGAAACATTTGAATGTTGCAGCCTCAACAGAGACCAAGGGTTAGTATGAACGCATCCCTCACAAGTTGTTCATGTATTTAACAGAGTTTTTCGAACTAATTAGGTACTCTTGACGAAGGAACAAAAACTCAGATGCAACCATGTGAAAACATCAATACCAAAAATAACTTATCTTTGATTTTCTTACGTTATTACATTTTTAGAATTTTTTCCTCAATTATATATATATATATATATATATAGATATATATATATAATAATATATATATATATATAATATATATAGATATATTATATATATATCCTATATTATATATATATAATATATATATCTCGATTATATATCTTATCTATGCTATATTCTCCTCTACTCTCTATCTATATATATCTCATCTATATATATCTCTCTATCTCTTCTCTCTATCTCTCTATATCCTATCTCTCTCTCTATCTCTATTATATTTCTTTCCTCCCTTTCTATATATATCTTTTATATATAATTTTGTTACAAGTATGAATATAGTATAGTATAGTGTAAGTTTCGTTTTTTTTGCCCATTTTCGTACCTGTTATTTTTGATCTCTAAAATAATTTTTAGCAAAACATGCTTTATCTAATGTATAAAATCATTGAATAAGTTAAGTTTTAATTCAAACTCAACAATACGAAAGATTAGAACATTTTTGGTTCATTACTTTCGAAAATGAACCTTTGCAACCGAATAAGAAAAAAGTTACTCATCCCCCCCCCTATAATTTTGTTGGTTTACGTTTCAAGGTTCGTAGGATACGATTAGGTCAGTCACTTTTAAGGGCTAATGAGTGCTGAAGTTTTAAGAAATTCCTTAGCTCGAAAACTATCAATACATAAAGGTATTGTTTTTTCATCAATTTAAAATACTCAGTATTAAATTTTCAGAATAGAATGAGACCACCCAGAGCTCTGTAGAACAAACCGTTCGCACCTAATGAAAACTTGAGCTTCGGACTTATGATGAATTAGAAACACGAATGTGATTCGTGAGGAGGCCTAATCTTCTTTCAACGTTTACGTGACCAAATGCGATTGTTTTTTGTTCCTTCGAGTTGTACAAAATTCACTGATTCTTCGAATCGAGTCTGAAGCATTTATTTCCTCTAAATAAAATTTATTGCGAAGTGGGTACCTATTTAGTAGACAGGTAGTACGTATCGTTGATGATGAAAAAAAAAGTGACAATGTTCCTACCATACGAGAGTGATCTATACAGAAAAATCAATTAAAAATCAATCAAAATTAATCAAGTAACCGGAACTAAACATTTTCTGGATTGATGTGAGTATATTTAGATAGTAATTCTCTAAACGAATGAACGAATTCTCTTATTTCAGAACCCAGCTCGATATGTGCGCAAACGATTCAATGAAGGAATGGGTTGTTTACAAAGAGCTTTCAGTTTCAATTATGTAAGTACAAAACCGAAATATCAATTTTTTCATAAAATCTTCTTTTTATTTTTGTTATGGATGTAAGGAAACTTGATGAAACTTCCTCCTTGTCACATTAATATATATTTATATTCTGATATTTTCTTATGCAGCCGATGTGACCACTTGATTCTCCTACGGATTTGAGTCAGTGCCAATATTTTACTACCAATAACATAATATAATACTATTCACGTATGAGCAGAACCGGAAATAGATTAATGAGAAAATGGCGACTAGAAATGCTCATGAACGAGCGTGTATGAATATATTACAATTTTACGTATACCTATTACCTATTTTCTCAAACGTGAATAATAGGTACCTGGTTCTTATGATCCACTTATATCAAATCATCAGAAACCTCCGCAGAATTGTTGTTAGATTGCTGTAACGTAGGTATATTTTGTCAACGATTAAAATTAAAAATTAAAACATTGAACTATGATGTTTATACATATCGAGGGTGAAGTGGCAACATGACCAACTTGAAATTGGGCTGGACAACACGACCTATCTGAGATGATGCAAAATAACATGACCCAAGTGGTTTTTTTTGCAATTTTTCAGGAGACACAAAAAACTGTTTATTTTTCACATTTGACAAAATTAATTACGACTGTTTATTTCAGTATATTCATGAGACAGCCTCTCTGAAATACAGTATGTATATTAGGTATACATGTGTAGTATGTATAATTATACATCAGAAATCAATTATAGCCAAAATACTCCCAAGGTTCCTGGGCGTTTCTTTATAAACGCTTTCACTACCCTTGCCCAAACTATGCTTAAATTTAAATGCTATATTTAAATGGAAACCGTAGCAGGTAGAACGTTGTCATTTCAAGTAACAAGCGAGAATTGAAGGCTCATCAAAGTTACTGTGATTCAAACTTCGATTGAATATGATTAAAATGAGGGAAAACAAGTTTGCCAGCCACAATTACTGATCTTCTTGACAATCACTGATACGTTTACTACTTGGAATTAGTTTTCTGGTTCATCTATTTTTAATTTATTAGGTAAAACTACGAGGAAAATTCTAGGTTAAATTAGGTCAATACTACTCACTTTACCACCATCAGAATTTCTTGGATTTATAATTACACGTTAGTTTGGTGAGAACGGATGGGAATATTTATAAATTGAATTTATATATATAATATATATATAAATATTAATATAAATAATATAATATAAATAATATATATATATATATATATTATATATTCCTCGTTCATATCACAATTTGTTCATGTAGTTGAATAAAAAGACCTCTCAACTGAGTCTAGGTGAACGAGTTACGAGCAGAACAAAGAGGAGATTCAACAAATTACTATATAGTTTTCCCATCATTTTTATTTCAGTGCCAGTCTTGACTCGATTCTCTTAACTGGTCAGAATGCGGCGCACCTCATCAAGATACAAAGAACTGCCATGGATCGATTCCTCAAAGCTAATTTTTGTGTAGCAACATATGATACTACGAAGTACAAAGTATATTGTGGAAAACGCGATCAATTATTTATATCATCAACTTGAGACTGTTAGCAGATATGACGTAATCACCAGCCTCCCTTCGTCTCATGCCTAACCCAGTTGTATATAAGGGCAGCTCGAGGTACCACTAGCACCCATTCTAGTTCAAATGGGGGGTTCGCCAGATTAAAAAAAAAAAATTAATCGAAAGTAGACCTTATCTTGAGAATTTTGACACCAGCCGTTCTCTTTTTGGATGAGTAGATCTTTTTCTATGATTTTTCAAAGTTTCGAATGTTTATGACGTCACGCGCACAGCTTTGCCATTTTCAATACCTACCATCCATATTTCCACCATCACAATAAAGTTTATTTTGAAGAAGTAAACGCTTTATACTCAGTGCAAAGAAAATTCCTTTGTACATTTAATGTCCTTCATTAGGAAATTTGAATACTGGTTGCTAAGGACGCAAGACTGAGTGCAACTCAACGAAATGAACAACGACCACATTTTGGTCAGCTAAAATTTCAATTGAGATTAAGCCTCTTTAGCGATTCACACTCGTATTTCTGATTTATAGTAAGACCAACCTTTATGTTTTCATAGGAAGGGAACGGTTGGTCTTATAGAGCTCTGCGTGGTCTCATTTGGTTCTAAAAATGCAATACTATTTCAAATTGAAGATAAAACAATACCTTAATATCGAATTTTTTTGAGCTAGGGCACTCTTGAAAATTTCAACCCTTCATTGTCATCCCTTTGAAGTGACTGACATCAACCAAAAGCTTCGTGTCACAACTAGACCCCAAATGAAGCCCATATACCAAATTTCATCAAAATAGGTCCATGGTAACTAAGGAAAGTGCCGTGGACGGCGGACGGACGGCGAAATTATTATTCGAATTTTGGATTATACGTACCTTGAAACGTAAACCCTCCAAAGGTTCATTATTGAGGAATTAAACTAAAAACAAATCAGTTACTTATTAGAGATGTGGTCCCAATAACCTGAACACCACCAGATGGCTTATTGGGAACATGGTCCCATCTCTATATCTGTGAGTCGACATCTTTGTGTTACTTTTGGGAGTGAAAAACTGCTCCATTGGACCGCGAAAGTATAAGCGAAAGTTGACTAACTAATGTCGACTTTACTTTTTATACTTGTTCCCAAACTGTGCGATGATGGTTCGAATAACCACAAAGGAATGTTTATTCCATGATTCTAGTGTCTTCCTCCATTGGAGGAGGTAAAAGTGGTCCAAAGCTGATATGTGGGTACCTATTAGGTACTTCAACGAGTTTTTTCAGGTTGAGAAAAGGTTTTATAATTTCCCAATCTACACTCATCCCTGACCATATTTACCTCATTTGGTAAAATTAAGGATTTTCGGACCAGTACCCCCCCCCCTCCAGTTTCCCTTTGTTCCTGGTCGTATACAGCTCAATGGCGGAGTAGGAGTTGGATATTCTTGTATATACACCTGAACAATCTACTTGTCCGAATCCACTCATGGACTTCTCAAGTTGATTAATGACTCAGTGAAGAGGTCGTAAATAACTTCCACCTTTGGTTCCGCGCCAATTGTGTAAATAAAACTGACCTTTTGCAGTTCGATACAGAAACCGTTGACCTCAGCAGAAGCCTTCGCCAGGATTTTTTCTCCCCACCGAGGGCAGAACGGATCGTGATTTATCACTGTTGCAGTGGCCAATCGGAAACTAATGCTTCCATCTTGGTATTTACTTACCTGCTTATTGAGATGAATAGTACACATTTCAGGAATACTATGGAGTTACTAACTCCAAGAATGGGTAGTGTCGGAAGTAAAAACACATCATGCTTCATTATTATAATAAAAATGCTGCAAATTATTATACAATGATTCATTCTTTCACTGTGTAGATCAACTGTCGATACAGAACGCGGGCTTTCCATTAGTAAGTACTATTTACTAGCAATAAAATCGTTATTCGAGAGTTAGCTGAACATAAATCATCAAATTTTGAGGGGAGGGGGGAGGGGTATAAAATGCCTCGAGACACACTATTCTCAGATTACTATTACTATTCTCAGATGCATACGTCAAAGTTGTACGGAGAGCACCTGCGAAATCCAAAAATTTTGCATGTGAACATGTACAGGGATGCATCAACGTTTGAATAACACTGAAAATTATTTCACTAAGGAAAAATTGAAAAAACTCAGGGATTGATGATTTTAATAGGGGACCATCTACACGCTAACCTGCACAATCCTAGGCGGCGCTGTGGCCGAGCGAGCTACGGCATGTGTCTCTGGAGACGGGACTCGGACCGTTTGCTGGGGCCGTGAGTTCGGGACTCGCCTCGGGAGCATATTTTCGAGCAATTCGGTCGCAGTTCCCCCTCGTCCCAGCCCAGGGCGGTGAGGCCAATGGGAATCCATGAGCGAAATCATCAGAACAAATTCTGATCTTCCTTTAGGAAGACAGCTGATGACGTCCGCGACGCCAGGAATGGCAGTCGGACGAAAATCCAACCTGAAATGGTTGTTTACTTTACTTTACTTACTTACTTTCACCTGCACAATCCCTGTAAATTTTATCGTCATCGGATGAGAATTGCGGAAGTTATGGCTATGGCAAGGATTTCATGACAGACAGACACGGAACCAAAGTTGTTCAGGAAGGTCTGAAACGTAAAACGCAAGTGGACATTTTTATTTAGGAGAACATTTTTTTTTTTAATCCTTGAAAAGTTAAAACAAAGCTTCCGCTACCTTGGTAGACTCGGAAGCAATACATTACAGGGCACTCAGATTCTTGCTTTACACTGGGTCTAGGCCTTTCCTACCACCTTCCTCACCATCATGGTACTCGCACCTCAGGATGGCAACGATTCCTGGTATCACGTGTTAAATGGGTACCAGTTCGGAACCTGAATTTGAATGAAATATTATGTGAGAACCAAAGACGTAAGTGACTCTGTCCTTCCAACGTTCACGTAAGTAAAAGGCATATTCATCATTCGCCCAGTTGCGTCGTCTTTCTTTCTTTCACGTTCCCCCGATTCGACTCAAAAGCTTACCCCAGTTGGACACAAGCACACATGCCGCAAACTTACAAGACATTTTCGGCTTACTCACAAGTTGTCCTGTATATTAGAAAACGTCTGCACAAACAAGACTATTGTGCAGGACGATCAGGGGATCGTGAAAAGCATTATTCGCTCATCTCTTCCAATATGTTAACTGTGAGAGGATGGAAACTGAAAAGAATCAAAGGTGCACAAAAGGAAGCAAACAAACCAACCCAAGGCATATGACCAGCCTTGTAGATACTCCTGTTTCAATATTAGATATTCTCGTCGAGTCATTCCTCGAAGAGTAGGAGTGAAAGGAGGACGATTTTCTATGCACATTTTACTTTTCACAAGGCACAAAAAAGAACAGAATCACTAAGGAGGGTATGAAGTTTCTGAGGCACGTATTTACCACCCTTCTCTGATCCTTATCGTTTCTCCTTATTCTCAAACTTCTCTACCCCTGCTTATTCCCGATTTTCGCGCATTTCCATAAACCTTTCCCCGGGGAAATTACAAAATCTACAGACTCATCCCCCTCCTCCTCTTTAGAGTCAATGACGGTTATAGTCTGAACCGAATGTCATTTTCCGCAACAGGATCCCCTCTATTTATGGAGATCACATGACACGAATGAATCAATACCCAAGATCTCTCTGGGACCACCATCTCTTTTGCTGGTTGTTCACTGAATGATGAAGCAATTTACAACTGGCGCAGAATATCAATGTTCTCTGATCAAATAGAGCACAGTATAAAAAGCCTCGTGTAAATTCCAAAATAAGCTGAGTCTCCTGGATCCAACCACCAAGATCCATAATTGGCGAGTATGCGATAATTTTATTCATGTTACTATTTTGTTTGGAGCTAACGTACAGGTATTCTCAGAACATCTTGCGCTGCTGTCGACTTTTCAATTCAGTGAATTGGCTTAGTCAAATTGTGCAATCCAGGAAATCAGAATGGACGCTGAAGCTGCAGCAGAAGATTTATCCATGTTAACATAATTAACTCTTTCAACATTGTGAAGAGTGTTAAAGTACTCAGAGCAAGGATACAAAGTACTCAGTAGGTAAGGAGTTCCCAGAGCAACTGGTATTCCAACTGGTTTGGTCACGTGAAATGCCTGAGAGCAACTCCTTTGTTTCTTCTTCTGCCCCTGATTCACTTACTATTAGATGACAGAAAAGTCCAGGAACGAAACACATACACAGGAAGTTCCAGAGATAGCAGTAGTAGATTTCGACATTTCGGTAAGGCTATCCTTATCCTGGCCGAAAAGCTCGGAAAACGCTGACAAAACTCTTCCACATTGTGGGAGAAAATGTCTCCAGGCGGTTGACTAATTAATAGCGATCTTTGTCACAATAAATCAACTATGTTATAGAAGGAAGCAAAATAACAGTTAGTGGAAACACCAAACCATCTTCCACATTTTGCTTCCGAGTCCACCAAGGTAGCGGAAGCTTGGTTTTCACTTTTCGGGGTTGAAGAAAGAATTTCTCCAAAATCAAAATTTCCACTCGCGTTTTGCGTTTCAGACCTTTCTGAACAATTTTGGTCCCGTGTCTGTGTGTCTGTCATGAAATCCTTACCGCAGCCATAACTTTTACATTTCTCATCCCATTTCGATGCAATTTTCTGGGATTGAATTTGTTGGCGTGTAGATGGACCCCTATGAAAATCATTGCCACCAGATGACATGCCACAGAGCATGTGCAAACATGTATTTCCTGGTTACATAACTTCCATAACTTCCACATTTCCCATCTGATTTCGATGAAATTTTCAGGAATTTTGAGAGTTAGGGTGGAAATGGTTCCCTATGAAAATCATAGCCCCCGAATTGGAAGTATTTTGTGCGCATGCGCAAACGTTAAATCCTTGTAACAGCCATAATTTCTACATTTTCCAACAATATTCAGAGATAGTAAGGGTTGACGCGTAAAGTCCCCTATGAAGGTATTGCAAGAGATTGATATTTTGAGATTATCTACAATGCATCGGATCATCTATACAATCGGGTTATGTATGCGAGGTAGCTATGTGCCACACCCACTTGGAAGATGTTTTATCATTATGTTAAGTTAGTGGTTGGTCACAACAACAGGGGTTATATTTAATAAATCAATTCACAATTTTCTTCCAATCAAAAAGTCGTAATTTTTATATTTTTATAACTTCACCAGAGGTACACCAAAATGGTTGGACTCACGGCCCCTGCAACCGGTCCGAGTCTCGTCTCCAGGGACACATGTCGTAGCTAGCTCGGCCACAGCTGACTCTGAGGTATCAATGTAAGTGTATTTCATACCAACTCCCGGTAGAGATGGGCAAAACGGTTCACCAAGAAGAACGGCTCTGAGCGCTCCGCTCATTCAAAAGATCCGGATCTTTTCGACGGATCAGTGGCTCTTTTTGGCTCTTTTGAGCTCGTATTTATTGTAGAGATGAAAATACGATTAAAAACGCTACAAATTGTTACACAACGGTTTATTTTAGTTCTGCCTGAAAATGTTTATTCGATTATTGGATTCTACACTACCTTGAATCCTAAACCACGAAATTTTGAGGGCGAGAGGGAATAATTTCTCTGTTGCTCGATTCCAATGGTTCATTATTGAAAATAATAACCCAAAAAGCGCTGTTGTTCAATAAAGATGCTCAACAAATCCTTCAAAAAATCAACGAAAAACAATAAATGAACACGATTAAAGCAATGAATAAGTAAAACTTAAAAATACAGTTTTTTAGTAAAAATATTTATTTATATGAAATCTGCATTTTTTTATGCCTCTAATGACAAACCACAATAAAAAAAAATTTCTTGGTAGGTATAACATTTTCATAACATAACATTTTGATGTTATATCATGTTATTCAACAAAGAACATTAAGGTAACCAAGTTGAAAGAGAATAAACGAACCAATGAGCATGTAAGCTTCAATATTGATAATAATGGTAAGATAAGGATGTGCTTTTGCTTGCCTTTTGAACTTGTATCAGAAAGCTCCTCACAAAAAATCATGATGTAAAAACCAAACAGGGAGAAAAAACAACGGAAAGAATCAGAAAGTGGGTCACAGAAAACACTGGAAAAATACGGTAAAGTTTACGACCAAAAATACAATAATGCACGTGGTGGTACGATACAATTCCGCAAAATTGTATTGTTTGATCGACTTATATCGTGTTTTCCCTCGGAATTATCGTACGGGTTGGCAACAGTGAGCTGACGAAAAGGAGGTCCTAATTTTCCCAAACACTTCCGATCTCAAAAGAAGAACGAAAAGCCGCCGTTCTCAAAAAAAAAAAAAAAAAACCGAAGATCGAAGAGCCGCCATTCATTTATTTTACTGGATCTCAAGAGATCCAAAGATCGAAGAACCGCAATTCATTTGTCATTTTTACTGATCCTCAGTTCACTCGCTCTTTTGAAGAACCGATCTTCACCGAACACTACCAGCACTGAGCTCAAAAGATCCGGAGCCGCGGTTCATTTTTGCTGACCCGTAGTTCACTCGCTCTTCTGAAAGAGCCGGCTCAAAGAGTTTAAGTAGTTTAGTTTCTTTAATGAGCGACCCATCTCTAACTCTCGGTCTTTTTCTGTTCCGGGCATGGTGACGTCCGATTATAACTATAATAATAGGTATTATATTTGTATTATAATTATGTTATAACTGCCTGTTATATTATAACAGCCCCGTGAGTATTGTTATGAACTGAAGCTACCGTATGCGATATAAAATTTATAAAATTTATATTGACATTTATTTTCGATATAAAATTGACGTTGGTATTTAATACCGTGTTGCTATAAAAAGAGGACAATTTCAAGCCACAAATGCTAAGGCCTGTCTTGGGAGTTTGGGTTTCCAAGCTTTTGCAGCTTGGGCAGTGAATACTCATACTTGTTGGCTACTGATAGATTGCATCCTTTCCTATCCAAATCAATTGTTAAGTAGTTGAAATTTGATGGTTTTTCAGGAAAATTTAGTCATTTTGAGGGTGAGTGAGACATAAAAATTAGTGCCGAATTAAAAATAAATCCGGTACCTAGTAAAGAAGATTAAACCTCTTTTCGAGGGTCGAGGGCAATTCTGCTGCACAGAGGAAATGATTTCAATGTGATAATATTCAATTTTTCCCTGTTCTTTGCAATGTTATTATTTCTTATCTACGTTTTCAAAACTGAATAGGTAAGTAAATGAATTTTTTTTTCTCGATTCCTGGACTCTTGTTGCATTTTTTTAAAACACCGTTCCAAGTCATCATAGAGCTCATGATACTTGAAACAAGGGAGTTTTAACGGAGTGTTCCAAGTCACCCAAAAACGCAGATGGCTTGGAACAGGATTTTTTTCAAAGGTTAGGAAAGTTTTTAGAAACAACCTTTTAATGGTATTGTGCCCTTTAGGCAGCCTTCGACCTTTTACCATTGCCGAATTTATAAACGCATCATTATGACCTGGGAATCTCTGAAAGTTGAAAAGTGTTCCAAGTCACCCGCCGTTACGGTACCTACTCTATTTCATACGTCTGAAGGTACATTTCACTCCATTAGTTTAGGTACTCCAGTAACAAAGAATTAGATTAACTACCAGGTGTCGGTATTATTAATGACAACGAGACTCTTAAAATCCAACAACAAAAACTTACATAATATCACCATCACACAAAAACACAGTCAAGCAGCTTGAAACTCGCCACTTTGCCAATTCAAACCTATCTGCACAAACTTTTTGTCAGCCACATTAGGAATGGTAAGCACATTGTGAAAATTTCAGTCAAAATGTAATTCCTAATTATTTTTAAATATCTGGCAAGTCCCGTTCGTACTTGAAATGTTTTTGTAAATTTTGAAATATGGGAATTTTTTACATATAATGAGGTATTTCAATAAGATTTGCAATTCCATCGCAATATATAATTCAGAAAACTTTTATAATGGCTTACATCGAAATTCCTTGACCGAATTTCTTAAAGATGCATCCTACTAAAAATTTTTGACCAAATAAAATTGCTTTAATTTCCTAGAATTATAGTCGAAATACTATTAAATATAAACTTTTGAAAACGTTGCACATTCAACCACCATTCAGGGAGTACAGGGTGAGCCAAAACTAAAATGGGGTGCAGTTTTAAAGGGGTGCTGCATGTCTTGTGGGGTGAAGGAGGTGTCTCGTTGTGTCCGACTCACCCCATTTCCAGTCGTTATAAGTAATTTTCGTTTCCAAATTTGCGTACGACGTACGGCGGACGGACTTATTCTGGTTTATTACATTCAATAATGACCCATTGGAATCAATCAAGAAGAAAAAATTAACCCCCCTAAATTATTTTGTTGGTTTGCGTTTCAAAGTACTTGGAATCCGAAAATCGGATAAAAAAAGTCCCGTCCGACCGCCGTCCGCAGGACAGGTCACTTTCCTCAGTTACGATGGACCGATTTTGATGAAATTCCAAAGGGGGTCTAGTTGTGGCCCGAAGCTTTAGGTTGATGTAAGTCACTTCTAAGGGTTGAAAAATAAGGGATGAAATTCTTAAAACGCCCTAGCACAAAAACTTTCAATAAGGTATTGTCTTTTCATCAATTTAAAATAGTATTGAATTTTTAGAATCGAATGAGACTACCCAGAACTCTGTAGGACCAATTGTTCGCTCCCTATGAGAGCCCAAAGGTTTCTGATAAATCAGAAACACAAGTGTTATTCGCAAAAGAAGCCAAATCTCCGTTCAAATTTTAGCGGACCATAATCCGATCGCTGCTCGCTTTTCCGAGTTGTACTCAGTTCACCGTCCTTAGCAACTTGTGATCACATTTCCTAATAATTAGGGCAACCTCAACTCCTGGTAGATTTAGACCTAATAAAAACTGGCACCCAGGAGGGTACATAGAATTATTTATATTATGCTTGTGAAGTAGCTTCCTACATCGGAATTAGGGACAATTAATTGGGAATTTTACTCCTTTCGTCAAGCAAATCCATTTGTCTCACTGGGGCTCGTCGGAAAAAAAGTATTGTGTTCCCATCAGCTCTCATCAGAAAATATACCTACAGTTAGAAAGCACATCGTTTTCACCTGGACACCGCTATCATGAATGAATCATTAATAGATTTTCAGTAAGTGGGAAACCAAATCTGCTGCATAATTTTGATGTAGAGAACACGATTTGGCTTCCAATTAAACATAATCACCCCACCAAAGATTGGGGAATTTTGATTCAGTAGTAAAGGATGAAACAATGGAGAGGTTGATGAGGTCTAAAGAAGAGAAATGTATAGGAATAAGAGGTTGCCTGGGTAAAATTAAAATGAAAGTGAAGAAGAAGAATTCACTATAGTGAATTCTTCTTCTTTAATTTTCTCTTTAAATCCTGGCACACACCAGGATTCTTCACTTTTAATTTCTTAGGACCTTAGCAGTCTCATTGTTCATTTTTATTTTATTTGGAGCCTATAGGCTCCAAATAAAATAAAAATGAACAATGAGACTGCTAAGGTCCTAAGAAATTAAAAGTGAAGAATCCTGGTGTGTGCCAGGATTTAAAGAGAAAATTAAAGAAGAAGAAGAGGTTGCTAGGACACAAAGAAAAGACAAGTGAAGATAGCGAAGAGGAAAGGAAATTTGTTTGAAATAGAAATCGAAAGTAGTGCAATTCTCACGTCCTTGGTTATTTTGGTTTCCAGACCAATCAGTAAAATTAAATTGATATACGTAATAACTGCGATTCAACCGTTATTGGTTTATTATTTTCAATAATAAGCCTTTGGAATCGAGCAAGAAAAAAATTTAAGCCCCCTCAAAATTTGATGTTTTACGTTTCAAGGTATGTAGAATGCGAAAATTGAATAAAAAAATGTCAAAACACTGGACCGATTTGGTTCAAATTTGGTATATGGGCTCCATTTGGGGACTAGTTGTGCCGCGGAGCTTCTGGTTGATGTCAGTCACTTCTAAGGGGTGAAAATTAAGGGTTGAAATTTTTAAGAGTGCCTTAGCTCGAAAACTCTCGAAATAAAAGTATCATTTTTACACCAATTTTTAATATTATTGAATTTTTAAAATTTTTTTAGACCACCCGGAGCTCTGTAGGACAAACCGTTCGGTCCCTACTAGTACTTAAGGGGTTTCCTCCGATAAAACATAATCATGAGTGTGAATCGCAAAACAGGTCTAATCTCCGTTCAAAATGTATCTGACTAAAATACGATCGCTGTTCATTTCTTCGATTTGTAAATAGTTTTGCCTTCTGCCTAACCAGTAATCAAATTTCCATATGAAGCTTTCTATTTTCGAATCGAGTGTGAAGCGTTTAGTTCTTTCTAATAAACTTGATTGTGAAGGTGTGAAGCCAGTATGGTGTGGTGGGTAGTACCTACCAATAGTTGGTAGGTAAAAAAAAATTGGTAGTTAAAAAAAATGTTGGTAGGTAAAAAACGCTGCAAATCATTGCCCAAAGGTTTATTATTTTCTGTATAGATCACCCTTCTGTATAGATCACTGGTTTCCATCAATAGCACCTACCACCATCTGTATTCTCCCTTGACCTTCCCTCTCAAATTTCAGCTTCCTGCGTTCAATAGGATTGAAAATGGCTTCGGAGAAAGATCTTCTTCACTCTTCAGATCACTGATCAGCTGAGTGAGCTCCGCGGCCATTTTAAATCCTATCGAACGCAGGGAGCTGAAATTTGAGAGGGAAGGTCAAGGGAGAATACAAATTGTAGTAGGTGCTATTGATGGAGAACCAGTGATCTATACAGAAGGGTGATCTATGCAGATAATAAGAAACCTTTGGGCAATGATTTGCAGCGTTTTTCTACTGTAAAGGAAACATTGATGATAGTTGTAGTTTACCAAAGTGGTTTGTCTAACGATTATGTCTTTGTTTTCATGCAGGCTGGATTTCCCAACCCTAGAATGAACAACTCAAATTGTGATGAATCAATTTATATGGATGTAAGTACAAGGTACATTAATTTAGGTATATCAATTTATCATTGTCCAATTAGTTAATTAAGCGCCGATTAGTCACTGATATTCTAATTATCTGATTCAAGAAAGAACTGTTAATAACAATTACTACCATTGCTTTATTATTATTTTTGAATTTAATATTAGGTGAATAGTAAATTAGTCACTAGTCATTTAATAAGTCAATAGTTGGTAATTTTGTTGTCAAAAATGATATGTATTCTATGTTTTTTGTACTTGATTGATCACGATTCACACGATGGGTTATTGATGGGTGTTTGCTAATTAGGCAATTTGTGGTTAGTAACTTGAATCCTATTGGTGGAACAAATCCCAATAAATAAAGTAGTCATTTTATTGTTTTATGATCTTATTTTGCCCTAACTCTATTTCATGTAGATGAGTGGGCCAACTTATGAGCAAGTAAGTTACTTCAGCGTCGATACTGTTTTATTTCGAAGTTATCCTTTTTAACCATTATCACATTTTCTGATTCTGTTCCATGTAGATGATTTCCCCGGATGCAGTAAGTTCCTTCAGTGTCAGTCCTGATTTCTACCCTAAGTTATAATTGTATCATTCCCTCACTCTCTAATTTCGCCCAAATTCTGTTGCATGTAGGAAGATGAGCCAATTTATCAGGACGTAAGTGACGTCAGGGACAGTCTTATTTTACACCAAAGTTACCTTTTTATCCTTTTTCTCATTCTCCCCATTTCTCTTACATTATTCTAATATCTGATTTTGTCGTAACTCTGTTTCATGTAGATGAGTGGGCCAACTTATGAGCAAGTAAGTTACTCTTGCGTCGATACTGTTTTATTATCGAAGTTATCATTCTTAACCATTAACACATTTTCTGATTCTGTTCCATGTAGATGATTTCCCCGGATTCAGTAAGTTCCGTTAGTTACAGTCCTGTTTTCTACCCTAAGTTATAATTGTATCATTACCTCACTTTCTAATTTTGCCCAAATTCTGTTTCATCTTGCAGTATGAGCCAATTTATCAGGACGTAAGTGATATCAGCATCAATATTATTCTACGCCATTGTAAACTTTTTCTCATTCTCCCCATTTTCTCTTTCATTGTTCTATCATCTGAATATTGCCAAACTCTGTTACATGTAGATGAGTGGGCCAACTTATGAGCAAGTAAGTTACTTTAGCGTCGATACTGTTTTATATCGAAGTTATCATTTTAACCATTTTAACACATTTTCTGATTCTGTTCCATGTAGATGAGTTGCCCGGATGCAGTAAGTTCTTTCAATGTCAGTCCTGTTTTCTACCCTAAGTTATAATTGTATCATTACCTCACTCTCTAATTTTGCCCACATTCTGTTTCATGTAGCAAAATGAGCCAATTTATCAGGACGTAAGTGACGTCAGGAACAATCTTATTTCACACCAAAGTTACCGTTTTATCATTTTTCTCATCCTTTTTATCTCTTACATTATTATATTATCTGATTTTGCCCTAACTCTGTTTCATGTAGATGAGAGGGCCAACTTATGAGCAAGTAAGTTACTTTAGCGTCGATACTGTTTTATATCGAAGTTATCATTCTTAACCATTAACACATTTTTTGATTCTGTTCCATGTAGATGATTTCCCCAGATGCAGTAAGTTACTCAGTGTCAGTCGTGTTTCATACTCTTAGTTCACGGGGAACTTGCCTCAATTTTATATTCATGAATTTCTAGTCAAATCCTGTAATACCCTCAAATCCTATAATAAAAAATAATAAATATAATAATAAATAATAAATAATAATAATATAATAAATATAATAATAAATAATATAATAAATAATAATATAGGTAATACTAAATAATAATAAATAATAAATATAATAATAGCTATAATAATAAATAAACAATAAATAATAATAATATAATAATAATATAATAATAAATAATAAATCCTATAATAAATCCTATAAATCACCTTACAATCACCTATAATCACCCTACAGGATGGCCCTACAATCACGTTTACCACCAGAAATACCCAAGGGGGGAATAATACCGTAGAAGAAAGTGCCTAAACAAGTGAAGTCTCTGTTAAAAAACCACCTTGTAGTTTCCTCCAGCAAAACGACGCGAATACTGACCCAATTCACACTGCTGTGCTCTGGCGAAGCGTAAAAGAAGTATCTTAGCAAATAGTATCAGAGAACGTCAACAGGGAGAGTTGTAGGCGCCCTTGCGACCATCTGAAACGATCCTCATGAAACTCAAATTATTTTATTCAAATAACGGAACCAACTAATATATAAACGAATTAAGAGGACTCATAATGCTTGATAAACAAATAAGTAGACTATTGTAGGAAGGAGTGCGTGAAATTTGCTTCTCTTGGTCACGCATATGAGTTCTTTCCTTCCTCAGTTCGTGCACTCCTGTGTTCGACCAAGTAAGCTAATAGTATATCATTTACGGTTCCAGAGGTCACCGTAGAGCTCTACTACAGTAGTAAGCGGTGCAGATCTCCCATGTAGTGACTCTGCCTAATACTTAGTCCATGAATGGACTCAGATTGGTTATGCAGCCAGATACGTCCCAACATGGCTGCCTTTTACAGATTACCACTACCGTAAAACCGTCAAACTTTACCCCAAGATTTACTCCCAAAACATTTCCAAATACAATTTCTCCCACTCGAAATGGGTTAAATTGATTTTTTAAATAAGTGAATTGATCTTCAAGGCTTCCTGAACATTTTGAGTGGTCGAGCTCATTGATCAGATAATTGTAACCCCCCTATTTAATTGTTTAAATGTTGGAGAAACGTTTCTTACGAGTGCGTCTATCTTTACTCCACTCTGAAAAACTCACGGTTATCGCTACAGAAACGGGCAGTGGTGCAATGATACTAGTCGGGATTGAATTCATTACCCCAGAAATACTTGATAATTTGAATTATCAAGAATTTAAAATATATATTTATAATATTATTATAAAATATATTCTGAAAAATTGAACTTTGTTGCTTGAAAAATACAAGTTATAACTAAGAAAAATGTAAATTCCAATGATCATTTATTTCAACGAATTTGCTTGAAATGCAATATTTCTGGTTAAGAAATTACAATTTCAGTCTCCCAGTATAGACAGACTTATGTAGGTAATCGAGCAAAACTGACTACAAGTAAAGAAATATTAAAGGACAATAAACGATAAACGAATGACTTAACAAAATCACAGAAAAAGTCTGTTTCACATTCGATAACTTTCAAATGAATTGCAATGGTAAATTTCAAAGTTAACCCACCAGTAAATAATATTGTAAACCACAACTTATGAGACCAAAGCACGTTCATGTTCTTATCATAGTGCAGGTGTTCAGTTGTAAAGTTGCGGTAGGGGCGCGTACCAAGCTTTTTCTCAATTCTTCTCCCCATCTCTAACTTCTGACATGAGATACACTAGAAACCTTACATTCAACACTGCTTAAATTATAAAACTCAAATATTTTTCGAGATTAAATAAGAAAAATATGAGTGAGGCTACCTTTATCCCAACCTTTAAAGTGGAGTAAAGATACCCGGTTTTTGGAGTAAAGTTACCATCAAATTTTTGGTAAACAAAGGCATAACTAAGAAAACACTTTTTTGAGAATTTGATTAGTGTATTTTGTTCAGAATAAGATATTGAAAGTGATATGATGAGGGCTTGCCTGGTAAATCCACTCCAAACACCTGATATGGAAGAAATTTTGGAGCACAAGAAACAGGACAAAAACAGCTGAACAGGAAACTATGACTGATAACAGCTAATAACATGGATAAAGGCGCTATCGCAAGCCGCATCGATTCTCTGGGATGTGGAGAATAACGAAAACACAATAGCTAACTTTTATCTAAGTTCTACCACGCTTACGTCACAATTGAAGATTCTAACTTTTTGGGGTAAAGTTACCCCTGGTGGGGTAAAGTTTGACGGTTTTACGGTACATTAAAAATTTCCATCTTCCTCAAATTCTCTAATGTTGGTTTATTATTTTCAATAATGAACCTTTGGAATCGACCAAGAAAAAAAAATTTTAACACCCCTCAAAATTTGATGGTTTACGTTTGAAGGTACGTAGAATCCAAAAATCGAATAAAAATTTGGCCGTCCGTCCGCTGTACGCCGCACGCCGTACGCGGCACTTTTGCCACTTAGCATTGACCGATTTTGATGAAATTTGGTATGTAGGCTCCATTTGGGGTCTAGTTGTGCCCCGAAGCTTTTGGTTGATGTAGGTCACTCCTAAGGGTTCCAAAATCAATTTTGAAATTTTGAAAACGCCTTAACTCAAAAAATTTCGAATTAAAGGTATTGTTTTTCCTTCAATTTAAGATTCTATAGAATTTTTAGAATTTTTTGAGACCACGCGGAGCTCTGTAGGACAAACCGTTCGCTCCCTACGAAAATTTAAGGGTTTATATTGAAATATATATATATATATAAATCAAGACACGAGTGTGAATCGCAAAAGAGGCCTAATCTCCTTTCAAATTAGAGCTGACCGAAATGCAATCGATGGTTGGTAATTTTGATTTTTTTTTGATTTTTTTGATTTTTTTTCCTCTTTCTCTTCATATTGGATGGTTGGTGATTTTGTAGACGAGTGATCTCTATAAAAATAATAAACCGTTGTGTAATAATTTGCAGCGTTTTCTGGATGCTTTGTTCTATGATTTTCTTTTATACCATTAAACCCTCTTTAGAAGAAAAAAAAATTGAGGCAAATTCCTCCTTACCTATGTGGACGTAAGTGACATCAGCATTAATTATTATACTACACCGAAGTTACCATTTTGTCCATCTTCTCATTCTCTCCAAACTCTGTTTCATACAGATGGATGAGCCAATTTACGAAGAAGTAAGTAGCATGTTACTGAAAACACTGTTTACCAAAAACAATAACACTTCGTCGGAATCGATTAAACATTGTTACTCCTTTTTAGGACGTCCCACAGTAAGACTTGGGCGTCCTTATGCGATCTATCTGGGGTAAAGTTGGACAACACTCAACAGAAAAAAAAAATAACCACACAGTAATCCGTTTTAGACCATTCTGAATCCAAATCCGCGAAAAAAACCATAGGTGTATGTCTGTGTGTGTGTGTGTAGGTGTATGTGTGTGTGTGTGTGTGTGACAAAATCTTGTGTACTCTGCACAGGCCTTAGTTCTCAATCGATTTTCCTGGTTCTTTTTTTGTTCGACGCGGAAAACTATCTAGTTGTGCACTACGTCGCCGGAATTTCGAATTTTGCCTTTTAAGGGGAGGAAAGGGGGGGTTAATGCTCGAAAAACATGCGTTTTTGGGCATAATCTTGTGTACTCTGCCCAGGCTTCAGTTCTCAAACGATTTTCGTGGTTCTTTTTTCGTTTGACGCGGAATACTATCTCGTTGTGCACTACGGCGCCGGAATTTTGGATTTTGCTTTTTAAGAGGGGGAAAGGGGGGGTTAATGCTTAAAAAACGTGCGTTTGCGGGCATAATCTTGTAAACTCTGCCCAGACCTCAATTTCCAACCGATTTGCGTGTTTCTTTTTTTGTTTGACTCAAATAACTTCCGAGTTGTACATGATTTTACCAGAGTACCAAAATTCGCAAGGGGAGGGGGTGAGTGGGGGGATAATATTCACAAAATATCCGATTTTTCAATATTTCGGTTCCTTTACTGCTTACTAATTGTACCCAAGCTTTGAAATTGAGGAAAAATTCTCATTATACCTCCGGATTTTCATGAATTATTCTCTGTACTACCATGGAACTAATATTGGTGCCACCATGGTGCCAGGACATGGTGCCATGATGCCATAAACCGCTTATTTCGTGTTTTTTTTTTTTTGTATTTCACCTTGAATACGGATGTGAATTTGACGGATTGCCTACCAAAACTAACAGATGAAAGTTCAATGTTACGACGTATTTCCGCTTTGGTGCCAGACCGGCACCATTGGAGGAGGAGGGGGGGGGGGTGAACTTGAATTCGCATGTTGGGTATCGTAGAGCATGGATTTTAAAATGCTCTTCAGATTCGAGGCTCCCATGCCGCTAGAAATGTTAAGGTGGATAATGTTGGGGGGGGTCAGTATTTCTTGCCTAAAGTAATAAATAAATTACATCGAGTGAAACAGTTTTATCACTTAACAACTGGTTAAACTGATCTAATGCTTATCCAATGGGACGTCCCCTGGAATGCATGCATTACTAAACAATATGTTTTGCTTTATTATTTTCAATTATCAACCTTTGGAAACGATCAGGAAAACAAATTTTTACCCCCCCCCCCCCTCAAAATTTGTTGGTTTACGTTTCAAGGAACGTAGAATCCGAAAATCGAATATAAATTAAATCCGTCCGCTTTACGTGTCACTTTCCTTAGTTCCCATGAACCGATTTTGATGAAATTTGGTTGGGCTCCATTTTCGGTCTAGTTGTGCCGCAAAGCTATTATTATATATATTATATTGGTTGTTTTCAATCACTTCTAAGGGTTGACATTTTCAAGAGTGCCCCAGCTTGAAAACTTTCAAAATAAAGGTATTGTTTTTCCACCAATTTGAATCAGCATTGAATTTTAGAATTTTTAGAGACCACCTAGAGCTCTGTAGGAGAAACGGTTCGCTCCCTACTGGAAATTAAGGGTTGGTCTTTGGAATCACCAAAGAGGTCTAATCTCCATCGCATTCTGTATCCTTAGCAACCAGTAATAAAATTTCCGTACGAAGGAACCTTCCTATTTCTTCGAATAGAATGTGAAGCGCGTTTATTTCTTGCAAATAAACTTGATTGTGAAAGGCGTGAAGGTAGTATTGTAGTAGGTAGTATGTGCCTATCATGGTTGGTAAGCTGTGATCTTTGCAGAAGAGTGATCTATACAGAAATCCTTGGTGAAACAATTTGCAGCGTTCTTATTGTTTTATTGATTATGGGAGGTTAAACGTGGAATATTTGCTAAATAAACGTTTTCCTTATTTTTCTTCTGATTCGGATAAAATATTTGAGACGATTTGGGCTTATTAGAAAAATCTGATTCTGATCAAACTTGTACGGTAGTTCGAAGTTCTGACGATTTCATTATGTTTGAAATAATCTAGAATTGTGCTTTTTCCATAATTGTTTCTCTTCAATGCAGATTGGACCTCACTCGTATTTTGATGATGTGAGTCACATTAGAGCTACATCTATTTCTCCAATAATACTGATACACCCGTTACCTATAAAAAAAAATCCGAATCTAAATACACTTCACTATAATATAGTTGTATAACAATTATGTTGATATGAGCATTGGATAATGAGTTAAGCTTTTTTCGCAGATGTGGTTAGGAGTGAATACAAGAACTTTGTCACCAAAAATATGTCATCATCTAAGATTTCTAAAATTTCTCTTCCTACATTCATAAGCTCTAAATAAGCAGGTGGAAATTTACATCACTAAGTAACATTTGAAATTGGCGGAGAGGTCCCTGACCATAGGACCAGTCGAAACCGGCTGGAAGGTCGAGGAAATGTTGATAAGGATTCGTATAATTTTTTCTCTCACTTAGGGGAACAAAGTGCCCAATGACAAGCCGCCTTTGTGTAACTACGAAATGTGTTATTTTTCTAGTACGACACTGGTAGTTTAGCTAAAATGTGGTTGTATATTGAAACTTCTAGCTGATAATAACTTGTACTTTGTAATGTTCGCAGATTCCACCAGAACTGGTACGAATTAATGATTATTTTTCGTTTCACAGAATATTATTACGTTAGGTAATTATTACGTTCATTCAAATATGGTTACTTAGTTTTTGTAATTTTATGGTACTTACTTTCAAATGTTCACAGCCTCCGCGGAATCGGGTTAGTACAAATGAATCATTTAGATTATTTATTTTCCGCTTGTTGCGAGAGGTTGTCATTAGCTCTCTTTGACCTAATGTGTATTGGAAATCGAGACAGTTATGGAGGAGAGTTATCATGCCAGCAAGCAACACTGATTGGTGTAGGAAATTGTTCTGAACAAGTTGTTATGCCTGCCGAGTGAGGTACAGTTGCTAAAGTTTCCTCCCAAGCTTCCACATGGAAAACACCCTCAAGTTCATAAAAGTCTACTAGCTGATTTTTTTTTTTTTTTTTTTGTAAAAAATTTTCCAGTGATAGAAACGGAAACTTCCATCTTCCTTCTGTATCATGTTTACATTGAGCAAGTGCTATCCAAACGCAAGAGCCATTATGTACAAGTATCTTCAAAGATACATTGACTAGCCCTCCCTCCCTTCACCAGCGATTTTGTTTCTTCCAATATTAATTGAGTGACCCTTCAACCCATTAGTTTTTATCATGAAGATCCATTTTGCAGAGATGATTCAATTCTGAAATCTCTCGTTTTTTTTTTCGAAATTTCACTTTTTTCCAATGAACTGCATAACCTCTATAAACAATTTGTGAGGCGATATCACAACCAGCAGGTACAATAACATTTTAATTATCACAATGGCTATGAAATGAAATCACGCTACGGAAATCACAAATCAGCCTTGCACAGAACCAGGAAAGCAGTATAGCATCTCCGTAGGTACACTCCGTGGTGTCACCAGAATCGTACTGCTCGGCTCATATATGAACCTTCATCATCCCTCATCCCTAGGGCCGGCGTCGGGTAAGTCCTGGGCGTCCTCCCCAATTATATTTGATTTTTAAAAAATGTATTTTTGTTCATTAGTGACATGCCTCCTCCGTCTTTGAGGTGTGGCACATAGCTTTCTCGTATCCATGCATTGTAATTAATCTCAAAACCTTGAACCTCATCAACTTGCTCAAGTACCTTGCACTCTTAGAGGACTATCAGATAGTCTTCAGATATATAGGCTTCACCCTAGCAGCATAGCACATTTGCAGTTCAAACTTTGATTTATGGTTTTCTTTTTGTTATAAATCAATGTTGAATCTTTATTAAGCATTACTAAAAGAAAAAAACCGCTAGATACTTCAAATTATTGCAATAAACTCAATAAACTTACCTCGCTTCCTGGCATATACGATTTTTCCATGTTTTCTGTGCAGATGTGCCTTGCTGCTGGGTGGTTTTAGATATGCTATGCTGACTAAAATCGCAAATCTCGCCACGAGTGGCCAGATCGAAAAACTGTGCGCCAATCGCTCGGGCGTGAAATTTTGAATAAGAAACCGTTCTTAACTCGATTTCGCCAAAATGTCAGATGTGCTATGCTGGCCCAGCATCGAGGCCCTCGAACGACGATATACACGTCAATCTGAACAATCCTGAGAAATTTCATCGAAATGGGATGGAAAATGTAGAAGTTATGGATGTTACGAGGAATTCACGTTTGCGCATACGCAGTGGCTACCATCAGTCAGGGGACAATGATTTTCATGGGAGACCATCTACTACCGAATTCGCATATTCCCTGAAAATAGCATCGAAATCGGATGAGAAATGCAGACGATATGGCTGTTACAAGGAACTACTATTCGAATGAAAAATGTTCGAATTTGATGAAATTTTCTAGGATTGTTCGGATTGGCGTCAATTTTGAGGCCTCGATTTTCATAGGGAATCATGTACAACCTAATCCGCATAATTCCTGAAAATTTCATCGAATCGGATAGAAAATGTGGAATTGTGGAAGTCCGGGTTTGATGATTTTCATAGGGGACTGTCTACACGCCTACCCGCACAATCACTGAAAATTTCATCGAAAACGGATAATAACTTCGTACAGTTATGCCGGTTACAAGGATTTCATGACAGACGCACAGACAGATACGGAACCAAAATCGTTCAGGAAGGTCTAAAACATGAAACGCGAGTGGAAATTTCGATTTTAGAGTACTTTTTTCTATCTATCTTGAAAAGTGAAAACAAAGCCAATACCTTGGTAAAATCGGATCGGGTTAAGGATACGAGGAAGCTATGTGCCACACCCACTTCGTAGACTTTTTTAGTTCAACTCAGAAGTGCAATAAAATATAGGACGTCAAATATTCTACTGAGTCTCCCATTCAACCTTCCACGTTCACAAAGTCGAAACTTTTGAATGTTCGCAGCCTCTACGGAAACCAAGGGTTAGTAACAATTCATCATTCACAAGTTTTTTTAGTATTAAGGTATTTACATAATGAAATTTTGGTGTGTCAAGGGACCACTATAAAAAAGAATAGTTTCTACCAAAATGTTCTTAGGCTGAACTTTATTATTCAAACATCTAGGTAATTATTCCAAAAACGCATATTTCAGAACCCAGCTCGATATGTGCGCAAACGGCTGAATGAAGAAATAGGGTGTGTGAAAAAAGCTTTCAATTCCTATTGGGTGAGTACAAAACCGAAAATATCAATGTTGTACGAGAAAATTACATGGAACCACCTACCTACTTGGCAGAAATATTATATGGGACGCACATTTTTTTCCATGTAGCCTCCTTATTGACAGTCCTCTGGATGTAAGTTACTAATTACTTATTTATACATACACATTAGAATAATAGGTAGTTCTGTGATCATTTACCACCTTCGCAGATGTAAAATTCAACTTTCTTCCGATTAAAATTTGTCTCGATTTTTTGGTACTTCAGGGGGTCTCAATCGGTCGCCATTCGTTCCTCGTTACGGGTTAGTATTTCCCACAAGAACCGGCTCTCAGAGATTAAAAGTTGTAGGTTCTTAAATTTGAAATTTTCAAGGACTGCCAACAATAATTATTCTGTTTTGATGATTCCTGCGGAAACCTTTTAGTTTCACAATTCCCTACGTAGATGAACCAATAAATTTCGAAAATCCTTGAAAATTTCAGATTTGAGTACAACTTTTAATCTTTCTTGTTCTTGTGAGAAATACATACTATCCCGGAACGAGGAACGAACAGTGACCGGCTTTATGCCATGAATGGTTCACCAATGAAATACATACCAATGAAATTATACACAAAGAAGCCCTTATGAATAGTTTCATAGGTTAACTTTTTTTCTACTTACGTTCGAGAAGGCCGTCCGAATTCAGTCGAAGACGAAAATTATTAGAGAATTACACGATTCTCATATGGGAATTTCTAAAATGAAAGCTTTGGCTAGTTCTTATTTTTGGTGGCCAGCTAGGTAAACATTTCCATATTTGCCATGGAAATCGACCTAAAACGCCAAAAACAGTAGTACCTAAGCAAGTGGCCTGAAGCTAAATTTCCTATTCTTCGAGTTCATAATATAACTTTCTTTAACCATGTCTACCGTGTTCTGATATCTTTTTCAGTGCCAATCACGATGGCAAACGTGGATCAATCTCATAGCGATAGTTGGCGCGGAGACGTGATTGTGATACAATAAATTATATTTAGAAAACTGTAGTGAATTATTTTTGTCATTAGCTCAATATTGTTGCCTATCGAACCACCCATCGAACCCAGGGCTTGGGAAGGTGGCTTATTTTGTTTGTCAAGAAAAGGTTTAAACTGGATTTAGATAGGTAGGTATCTTTGTTTTACGCCTCATTTCGAGCAGTTTGTTATTTTTGTGACGGTATTTATACAAACCATCTTCATAAACTAGAGTACATAATTTTCAAAACCTGTCAATTTTTCTCGATTCTTGGAAATCTTGGAAGAGTGGCTTAGGCTACGATGAAATATAATAATACTGCATTGGAAATCCTCTGCATCTCATCTCTACAATGTGAATAAATCTGTTTTCTGCGTGGAAAGGTCGTGTTACTAATACTAAAGGTCGTGTTGATAAACTACGATAGGCGACAAGTTACTGACTAGTTCCCAAAGATTTTGTATGAGTGGACATAAGGAGGTGAGAATGGTGTCACTTTGCCTAGACCGGGTAAAGGTCATGCTGATACCTGTGTCACTTTGTTATTTTTGTGACGGTATTTATACAAAGTGACACAGGTATCACTATGACCTTTACCCGGTCCTAGCAAAGTGACACCATTCTCACCTCTCTATGTCCACCCATACAAAATCTTTGGGAACTAGTCAGTAACTTGTCGCCTATCGTAGTTTATCAACACGACCTTTAGTATTAGTAACACGACCTTTCCACGCAGAAAACAGATTTATTCACATCTTAGAGATGAGTTGCAGAGGATTTCCAATGCAGTATTAGTATATTTCATCGTAGCCTAAGCCACTCTGCCAAGATTTCCAAGAATCGAGAAAAAATTGACAGGTTTTGAAAATTATGTAGGACTTGAATAGTGTCCTGAAATTTCTAAATCTTGATTGTCTTCAAATGTAATGTCAGAGTCAGTGAGAAATTTGATTAGGGTGGAGTGGGGTAAATGTGGAAATGGGGCAAATGCGGAAATGGTTTTGAAAATGGCGCCATTTGAGCGCCTTGCTTCAGAAATCTTCTCAATGTGTACCCAGTTATGTTGGTAACCCTTACCTGTCGGAAAAGGCGGGCTCTCGCCAGTCAGCTGCTTATTCCTAACGTTATCCTGACTCACTAGTGATTAGCTCTTCAGACGGCTTTGTTTGCATTTACCCCATTAATGCAACTAAATGTTTTTATGGGATTCGCAGGCCGTTTCCGCATTTGCCCCGATTAGTGGGGCAAATGCGGAAGTCGGTCGGAATTTTAAAAAACACAGTTTGGACCATGAGAAGTAAATCTTTTGTAAAATTTGAAGAGTGCATCGTAATCTACGTAAAATAAGCTACTCATTAAAAAAAAAGTTAAAATAGCGTTTTCAAAGGAAAGTTACAGAGGATCAAAGTTGAACTATTGACATTTTGGGTCGCAATTGCCCCACTCCACCCTACCTACCTTTTTTTGTAAGTTTTCTGTTGTATACAATACTGTCGTAATTGAAGAGTCAATGTATTCCAAGGAGTTCAGCCGCATTCAGCCGCAAACGCTGGACCATCTTGAGCTCGTGCTTGGTTAGTGAGGGATGATCTTTACACATTGTGTAAAGAGATGGGCGAAACGGTTACATTTGTGTATTACGTTCCACCGTTACCACCGTGGGCGGGTAATAGGTTCCAATAACCTGTTATTTATTAATAGGTTATCTCAGGGACCTTCACAAAAGCTTATTCTACTTTTAGTTCCCGACCTACGTTCCGTTGATCTCTAGTTTTCGTTTCCTACGTGAGTTGGGGTTTCTACCTATCAAGTTATATCCGACATATTTACGTGTTCTGGCTCCACACATTTTGGAGCCTTCCCCGTATCGTTATTTAATAACAAGGTGATTTTGGTAATAGTTTCCAAGCGGAATTCACAAAACCTGGTATTGGGTTATTTTTAACTGTTACGTTATATACCACCCATCTCTATTACACTAGGCCCGTTTAAGCGGATTGGGGACGCCTAGGGGCTTTGTTCAGTGCCCTCCGAGCATTTCATATGTTTAATTTGTGCAGTATGGGTAAAAGGCTTTCAGCTTAAAATTTTTTTTTTAATCTGCACAGTGTACTAAATATAAACGTATGCTATGTATGCTCCAAGAACTATTCAAAAAAAGACATTGGGAAGTAGAATAAAAATACGTTTAATCCTCTCCATGAAAGGTTCAGATGAAACACGTATACTCGAAAACCACAGATTTTAGACAGGAACATTGACATGAACGGGCGGGGAAGCTCGAATTATGAAATTTGCCTTTCTTGAGAAATTACATTTTTCTTTACAAAAGTACCTTTTCCTCTGGCCAACCAACAACGGATACACATGAAAATCAAAGACAACTTTTTAAAATTTGTAGCGGATCTGAAAAAAAGAATTTTGTGAGGTGACCTCTTAATGGAGATCGTTTGATCGTTTTGACAGTAACACTACCACCAAGGAAATACCAATACTACATTTTGCAATAATACATTGTAATTTATCACATGAGGCATCAGTAATAATGAGCAAGGAAACGTTCCATGGTGACGAGTTGTCGAAATCTTGATGGTAAACGGCCCAGTCTCGGTTAGCACTGAAATCATGGTCATGAGGTTAAGGGGGTCGGTCACCGTTCGTTCCTCGTTCCGGGTCAGTATTTCGCTAAATCGCAAGCGCTCAAACTTTGAAAGTTGTACCTAAAATTGAAATTGAAATTGAAATTGGGAAACTGAAAGATTATCGTTGAACTTGACTGAAAGATTATCGTTGGAATTCTAAAAATCGCACCATAATTGCCAGAGAAAAGTAGGAAAATCGTTTATTAAGTTAGGTTTATCCTGTTTTTGTTTATTATTTTGAAAAAAGAACCTTTGGCACCGACCAAAACAAAAAACATAACCCCCTTCCCTCTCACCACAAAATTTGTAGGTTCACGTTTCGAAGAACGTAGATTCCAAAAATCGAATAAACATGTAGCCGTCCACCGTACGCGGCACTTCCCTTAGTTCCATGGACCGATTTTGATAAAATCCGGTATACGTGGTCCATCTGTGGTCTAATTGTGCTCCGAAGCTTTTAGTTGATGTCGGTCACTTCTAAGGGTTGAAAATTTGAAAACGCCCCTGCTCAGGAAATTTTGATAATTAAAAATTAAAGGTATTGTTTTTCCTTTAGTTTAACCCATTCAACCCCTATGACATCAAATGATGTCAGGGTGGAATTTCGGTCGGCCCGGTGACAGCATATGATGCCATGGCTCACAGGTTACCTCTATCTCTTCAAAAATGTTGGCTGAGGCCTGGGAAGGTTGTATAACGTTGGCCTGGCAGTTTTTCCGTTAGCACCCTCTGCTCAACTTAGATAACACGATGGATTGTGGAAATCAGCTGTTTTGCGCCTTTACCAGCCTCCTGTTGCAAATACGCCCCCTATATCGAATGTTGTGGAAGGAGCAGCATGGGCCATGGGGTAGGGGCGCGTATCAGGCTCGGGGTTGAATGGGCTAAGGGTAGTATAGAATTTTTAGAATTTGTAGAGACCACGAGGAGCAAACGGGGAGCTTCAGGACAAACCGTTCGCTCCCTACGAGAACTTAAGGTTGGACGATAAATCAGAAACACGGGTGCGAATCGCAAATAAAAGCCTAATCTCCGTTAAAATTTTAGCTAACCAAAATGCTATCGCTGTAGGTATGTGGTAGGATGGTAGTATCCATAGTTGATAGTAGATTTCTTTGCAGACGAGTGATCTATACTACAGAAAAATAATATACCTTTGTGTAACAATTTTTTTGCGTTTTCTCCGGCAAATATTTTTCGGTTTTAATGATTCCAGTGGTAACCTTTTGGTTTTTCAATTCCCTAGACGGCTGCACTAATAAATTTCGAGAATTCTTGAAGATTTCAAATTTAGCTACAACTTTTAATGTTTGTGCCTCTGTAATTTAGGGAAATACTAAGCCGGAAAGAGGAACGAACGGCGACCGACTGAGACCCTCTCAATCCCTATTTTGATCGGACCTTAGAAAGTCAGCTGGTGACGTCCGAGCGCCACACCAGGAGTGGTAGTTCCACCAAAAATTGTTAGTTACTCAACTTACTTTTGTTTTACGTTAAACACTGATTCTACCTATTAAATTGGCGCTTAGAGCTTATGAATGTAGCACAGAGATAGATGAAAAAGTTAAACTCATTATTCATGTGTACTTATATCAACAATACTGAAATGAATTTAGATTCAGAATATGGTATAGGCGAGAGGTATGTATCGGCATTATTGTTTGAATAAATGTGGCTATATTGTCACTTACATACGTTTCTGGTCCAATCTGCAAGGAGAAAACAAAATTAGCTTTATGGAAAGAATCACGATTCCAGATTTTTTTGAAACATACCTAATGAGAGCTTCCACGTATTGTAACGCAACCGATAGCCTTTGTCATTAGTTGTGACGCAATGTTTCATGAATTTGGGAATGATGACTAGATATGCCTTCTCACAAATCTCAACACTTTCGACGCGTACGTCTACCCGAGTAGACCGATAGGCGGGGAACTCATAACTTGCTAATCTTCGAGAATGATAAATTGTCAGAACTCTCCTGTACGTGCTAAAATTGCTTCACTACATTATCAGAAGAATGAGCTGGGATCGAATTGGACATTTTTCTCACTAGGAAAAATCTCTTTGCGTGGTTTTCAAATTGTTTTTAGCTGATTCCTCTGTTGTTTCAACTGAATAAAATTCTATTTTCCTAATAATTTGTTGGCGAGATTGTCTTGCTGTTGTCGTAATTGTATTGGAGGAAATGTAAATAATATAGGTGAGATGGAAAATGGTGTTTGATGTGCTACTAGTAGGTATACACTAGTCAAAAGTCGCATCCGGCCGTCCTCCCCGGTAGACGAAGTGGGCCCAGTAGGATCTGTTGGGTAGTTCTGAGAGATCCGAATGTTGTACTCCGAATTATCGGAATACAACGTGAAGTTATATAACGTGAAGTTATCGTTGATTGATGTATTACATCTCTCTTTTGTATTGAATCTCTCTCAATCTAAGATTGAAATTCGTTAAAATACTATTTATAGTTGTATGCCAATGAAATCTTCGTCAAAGAGATCATCAGAGCGGTTTGGGAGAAGGGGGAGGCAAGGTCAGTGAAAAAAGATCGTCATGGCGGCCTGGTAAGTTGAGAAACAAACATGTCTATCAGGTACATATATGACTAAACAGTGAGATTGAACTTTAAGCATAATAATTAGGGCCATTTTCACCAAGATAATGGAGGACTTGATTTATATCCAAGCTACTGTTTTTCCAACCCTATTGTGCTGTTTCTCAACGTAATTTTTCTTTCCTATTTTGTTACCATTCTTATCATGTCACGAGCTTTTGAGCGAGAACGAAGACAAGGATCCGACGTCCCAGACAAACCAATCGCAGACCAGACCTTCATAATATGAAGGTTATATTATAACCCAGAAAATTCATGGATTGTTGGTGAAAATGACCCTTAAAATGAGAATGAAAAATTAATATACTTAGATGGTAAGATGTAACTAATTGGTGAAAACAGTTTTGACAGTGACAGGCTACTCACTTCTTCGTAACTTGGCTTCTCATATTATATGAAACAGAGTTCGGGCAAAATCAGACGATGAGGTTAATAAATAATTACGAATTGATTTATTAGGATTTATTCCACCAATCGGAAGCAAGTTACTAACTACCTTATTAGTGAAAAATCAACAACCCATCGTACTTCTCGTGGTCAATCAACAACGAAATGCGTAGAATGAAAATATAATATATCAATTGTGACAACCGAATTACCAACTATTGACTTACTGGCGACTAATCGGCGCCTAATTGTTTTCAAAAATGAACCTTTGGAATCGACAAAAAAAAAAAAATTATCCCCCCTCAAAATTTGTTGGTTTGCGTGATTTCGCCGTCCGTCCGCCGTACGCGGCACTTTACTTAGTTCCCATTTACCGATTTTGATGAAATTCGGTATATGGGCTCCATTCGGGGTATAGTAAAGCCCCGAAGCTTTTGGTTGATGCCGGTCACTTCTAAGGGTTGAAATTTGGAAAACGCCCCAACTCGAAAAATTTCGATATAAAGGTATTGTTTTTTCATCAATTTAAGAAAGTATTACATTTTTAGAATTTTAGAGACCACGCGGAGCTCTTTAGGAAAACCGCTCGCTCCCTACGAGAAGGGTTGGAAGTAAGATAAGTCAGAAACACGAGTGCAAATCGCAAAAGAAGCATATAATCACCGTTCAAATTTTACCTGACCAAAATGCGATCGCTGTAGGTATGTGGTAGGATGGTAGTATCCATGGTTGGTGATAATGGCAAAGCCGAGTTCTGCGAAGAACCTTTGTGTAATAATTTACAGCGTTTTCTCTGACAATTATTGTTCGATGTTAATGATTCCAGCGGTAATCTTTTGTTTTTTTAATTCCCTAGACTGCTGCGCTAATAAATTTTGAAAATTCTTGAAATTTCAAATTTAGGTGCAACTTGTAATGTTTGTGCCTCTGTAATTTAGGGAAATACTAAGCCGGAACGAGGAATGAACGGCGATCGACTGAGACCCTCTCAATCCCTATTTTGATCAGACCTTAGAAAGTCAGCTGATGACGTCCGAGGCGCCACGCCAGGAATGGCAGTTCCACCAAAAATTTTTAGTTACTTAACTTACTTTTATTTTACGTTAAAAACTGATTCTACCTATTAAATTGGCGCTTAAAGCTTATGAATGTACCATAGAAATAGATGTTAGGTAATAGAATACTCACTTCTCTCCACATCTGTGAAAAAGTTAAACTTATTATTCATGACATGAAGTACACATTGTGTACTTATATAAGCAATAGTGAAATTCATTAAATTAGATTCGGAGTATGGTATAGGCGAGAGGTATGTATCGGCATTATTGGTCATATAAATTTGGCTATAATGTCACTTACCCGCGCTCCAGGTCCAATCTGCATGGAGGAAACAAAATTAGCTTTATGTAAAAAATCACGAATCCAGATTTTTTTTTAAACATACTTAATGAGAGCTTCAACATATTACCATTATTCCACGTATTATAACGCCACAGATAGCCCTCGTCATAATACAACTCTGTTGATTAGACCTGCAACTTTTCTGATAATAATTTTTCATGAATTTGTGAATGATGACTAGGTAGGTATGTCTTTTCATAAATCTCAACACTTTCGACGCGTACGTCTACCCGAGCAGACCGATAGGGGGGGAACTCATCACTTGCTAATCTTCGTGAATGATAAATTGTCAGAACTCTTCCGTACGTGCTAAAATTGCTTCACTACGTTATCAGAAGAATGCTCTGGGATCGAATTTCTTTGGGAGGTTTTCAAATTATCTTTAGCTGATTCCACTGTTGTTTCAACTGAATAAAATTCCATTTTCCTAATAATTTGTTCACGAGATTGTTTTGCTGTTGTAGTAATTGTATTGGAGGTAATGTAATCGAAATAGATGAGATGTAAAGTGGCATTTGATGTGCTACTAGTAGGTATACTTTAGATTATAGTTGTATGCCAATGAAATCTTCGTCGAAGAGATCATCAGAGCGGTTTGGGAGGAGGGTGATAAAGACTCCAAATGTTGGCCAAGAGAGCAATCAGGCAAGAGTCAGTGAAAAGCGATCGTCATGGCGGCTTGGTAAGTTGGGAAACAAACATGTCTATCAGGTACATAATATGTATGTATATACATATTATGTATGTATATACATAATGTATGTATATGTATAAATATTATGTATGTATATACATACATATGTATGTTGATCAATAAACTAAATTGGCTCTACATGAGCATGTACATGAAAATATTTAGAAAGAACACAAATTACACGGTACAGAGCTATTTTGTGATATTTCGGAATAATTTCCTTTTTCAAACAAGAGATTAAACAATGAAAGTGAATTTCGGGTCTCCAATGGTGTGGGCGTTGCGACGTTGGCAATATTTAAAACAACATGGCTTTAAATATTTCATTCCACTGGGTAGCATGTCATCTCTTAATATTCAACCCAGGAGAGTCATACGCCCCCAACACGTTGCTGTGAGCCTTTTCTGACTGGAGGAGAAGTCTTTTGGACCCTTTTGGCTCATGTTTCTTCAAAATTTTTATGCCAAAACAATTATCGAAGGTTGCGTTATGAGAGATGGCATGTCTGCTTACAGGTAACTCCATGTTCCGTGCAACCATTGAAGCCCTGTGGTTGTTTACTCTAAGGTTCAGTGGCGTTTCTGCTTTCCCCACATAAAAAGCTGGACAGTTTTTACACACCAGCTCATAGATGCACATCGGGGTTTGGCAGTCTGCAAATTGTTTACATCGGTATGTGTTTGGGTTGTTTGCTGAACTGAAGCTGTCTTCTTCCAACACAATACCACATACTTTGCATCGTGGTCTTCCTCAAGGATGCAGCCCTTTGGAGACAGGTTGCGATGGGAGCGTTTTGGGTCGCCTGTGAGACAAAATGTCTCCAATGGATGCTGCCTGTCTGTAGCCAAGGGTAGGTGCTTTTGGGAAGACTCTTTTCATGGTCGGATTCGAAGACAAGACTGAATACAATTCCCTTAAAATTTTGTGCATCTTTTCGATTCCAAAGAAGTACGTGGTGGTGAGTCGGTCGCAGTCTTGTCTCTGCCGAGGCTCTTGTTGGTGGCGTATGTGAGGGGGTATGACTCTCTGCTGGATCACTTTCTGGGGGTACCCTCTGTTGCGAAGTTTGACAGCCAAATCTTTGATAAACTCCTCTTTTCCACTCTGGTTACTGCAGATCCTATGTCCTCTAAGGGCGAGACCTCTAGGAATTGCTAGCTTCGTGTGCCGAGGATGACAGCTGTCGTAGTGAAGATACAGTTGTATGTATATACATATACATATGTAGTCATATATTATATGACTAAACAGTGGGATTGAACTTTATGCATAATAATTGGGGCCATTTTCACCAAGATAATGGAGGTTTTGATTTAACCCTCGAGCAGTCGCGTGTGCGGCTATTTGGCCGCATTTTTGAAAAAAATAGGCTGGTTTTTCTATATTCATACTATACCGCGCAATAGCCGATGTGTACCTTCAAGTTGCTGTTCAAGAAGCTAGACTACACTAGGCTCGGACTTCAAGAAGCGCGTAGGGTACCTCAGTTCAGTACCTAAGTTGAAGTCGTCCATCAACCGGCCACGTTCCTAATATTTTCTTTTGTGAAAAGTGTTGTGGTATGTGCACCATTTTCTAGTAAAGAACAAGTCATTTTTGTTTATAATGCATCTGAAATACGAGAGAAAATCAAGAGGCAAACATTGGCAGGAAACATTGGCTGTTTCATACAATATGTACCATAGGTATGAAAGAAGAACTTTCTAAATTTTTATGTTATTCTAGTTGACTTTGTGGAATTTTTTGAGTAATAAATTTATCGTTTAATTGAAAATTGGTTTCTTATGTGCACCCTGCGTATCATTTAAATAAAGAATATATGCGCATACGCGTTACACAACTGAAATTCGAGTAAGTTACGAAGTGCGGCCAGTTTGCCGCCACGCGCTCAGTTATGTGTTTTTAAAACACGCGACTGCTCGAGGGTTAAATTCAAGCTACTGTTTTTCCAACCCCTTTGTGCTGTTTCTCAACGTAATTGTTCGTTCGTGTTTTGCTATCATTTTCATCATGTCACGAGCTTTTGAGCGATAACGAAGACGAGGATCCGACGTTCCAAACAAACCAATCGCAAGACGTCGGGATTTCGGCCAGCAAGAAGTGTTACTTTCTCTAATAGGTTATCTCGGGTATATTTCCAGTGAATATATTTTTACAAGATCAGACCTTCATGTAACCCTGAAAATTCATGGACTGTTGGTGAAAATGACCCTTAAAATGAAAATAAAAATTAATTACTTAGATGGTAAGTTGTAACTAATTGGTAAAAAATAGTTTTGACCGTAGCATGCTACTCACTTCTTCGTAACTTGGCTTCTCATATTATATGGAACAGAGTTCGGGCAAAATCAGACGATGAGGTAAATAAATAATTACGAACAGATATATTAGGATTTGTTACACCAATCGGAAGCAAGTTACTAACCAGCTTATTAGTGAAAAATCAACAACCCATCGTACTACTCGTGGTCAATCAACAACGAAATGCGTAGAATAAATATAATATATCAATTGTGACAACCGAATTAGCAACTATTCACCTATTGGCAACTAATCGGCGCCTAATTTTTTTCAAAAATGAACCTTTGGAAAATCAACCCCTCAAAACCCCTCAGAATCTAACCTCAGAACCCCTCAAAATCTGTTGGTTTGCGTAATTTCGCCGTCCGTCCGCCGTACGCGGCACTTTCTTTATTAGTTCCCATGGACCGATTTTGATGAAATTTGGTTCATGGGCTCCATTCGGGGTATAGTAAAGCCCCGAAGCTTTTGGTTGATATCCGGTCACTTCTAAGGGTTGAAATTCCGTAAACGCCCTAGCTCAAAAAATTTCGATATTAACGTATTGTTTTTCCATCAATTCAGGAAAGTATTGCATTTTTAGATATTTAGAGACTACGCGGAGCTTTTTAGGACCAACCGCTCGCTCCCTACCTTTGTGCAATAATTTACAGCGTTTTCTCTGACAATTACTGTTCGATTTTAATGATTCCAGCGGTAACCTCTTGTTTTTTCAATTCCCTAGACTGCTGCGCTAATAAATTTTGAAAATTCTTGAAATTTCAAATCTAGGTACAACTTTTTGTTTGAGCCTCTGTAATTTAGGGAAATACTAAGCCGGAACGAGGAACGAACGGCGATCGACTGAGACCCCCTCAATACCTATTTTGATCAGACCTTAGAAAGTCGGCTGATGACGTCCGTGACGCCACGCCAGGAGTGACAGTCAGACTAAAATTCCACCCTAAATTAATGGTTTCTTTACTTACTTTTACTTTACTTTGCACACTGATTCTACCTATAAATTGGCGCTTAGAGCTTGTGAATGTACCATTATGAATGTACCATACATGTACCTACTGATGAATGTATGAAGAGATATATCTTAGGTAATAGAATACTCACTTCTGCCCTCATCTGTGAAAAAGTTAAACTCATTACTAATGTGTACTAATATCAACAGTAGTGAATGTAATTTAGATTCAGAATCTTGTTTTGGCAGCAATAAGTATCCATGAGCCATGATTGCCTTCAGGAAGTCAGCTGGTGACGTCCGTGACGCCACCTTACTTGACGTCAACTTACTTTTATTTTAAGTTACAAACTGATTCTACCTATTAAATTGGCGTTTAGAGCTTATGAATGTACCACAGAGATGGATGGTAATAGAATACTCACTCCTGCCCACACCTGTGAAAAAGTTAAACTCATTATTCATGTGTATTTATATCAACAATATTGAAATTAATTTACATTCAGAATATGGTATAGGCGAGAGGTATGTATCGGTATTATTGGTGAAATAAATGTAACTGGATTTTTATTTCATTTTTACATGGATATGTCTTAGTTCTGGGGGTCATTACAAAATTTTCGACACACAAAACAATGCAACGTTTTTTTTTCTGATGCTGTTGAACGCAGGAAGCTGAAATTTGAGAGGCAGGGTCAATCGATACATACTTCAATACATCATCAAAGTTGATGATCACTGATCAGCTGAGTGAGCTCCAAGGACATTTCCCCTCCTGTTGAACGCAGGAACCTGAAATTTGAGAGGGCGGGTCAATGGAGAATGCTGAAGGCGCCTGAGTGGTCATTGATCAGCTGAGTGAGCTCATCATTTAAATTGCCATCATGAGGCATATCCATGTACAGATGTATCTGCATGCAGTGTTGAAACTTTTTTCATATTGTCGAGAGGTTGTCATAAAACTTTTTTTTCTATCCTATTCTTTGTATCTATGTTGTATTTTTGATTGCCAAACAAAAAAAAATAATAAATAAACAAATAAACTTAGATGTAATTATAATGTAACTTACATCCGCTCCAGGTCCAATCTGTATTGAGGAAACAAAATTAGCTTTATGGAAAAAATCACGATTCCAGATTTTTTGAACCATACCTAATGAGAACTTCCACGTATTGTAACGCCACCGATAGCCCCCGTCGTAATTATTATGAGTTGTATTATACAAGTCTGTTGATAGACCTGCAACTTATCATATGAGTTGTGACGCAATTTTTTATGAATTTGTGAATGATGACTAGGTATGCCTTCTCATAAATCTCATAACTTTCTACGTCGTACGTGTACCCGAGTAGACTGAAAGGTGGGGACTTGCTAATCTGCTGTGTAATCACTTGCTAATGTGAGAGATGGTAAAAAGGGTGGAAATGACCCTTAAAATGAAAATAAAAATTAATATACTTAGATGGTAAGTTGTAACTAATTGGTAAAAAATAGTTTTGACATTGACAAGCTACTCACTTCTTCGTAACTTGGCTTCTCATATTATATGAAACAGAGTTCGGGCAAAATCAGACGATGAGGTGATGAAATAATTACGAACAGATGTATTAGGATTTGTTACACCAATCGGAAACAAGTTACTAACCACCTTATTAGTGAAAAATCAAAAATCCATCGTACTACTCGTGGTCAATCAACTACGAAATGCGTAGAATGAAAATATAATATATTAATTTTGACAACCGAACTACCAACTATTGACTTATTGGCGACTATTTGGCTCCTAATTATTTTAAAAAATGAAACTTTGGAGTCGAACAAGAAAAAAAAATGTATCCCCCCCTAAAAATGTGTTGGTTTGCGTAATTTCCCCGTCCGTCCGCCGTACGCGGCACTTTCCTTACACACATGACATCCGAATTACCAATTATTGACTGATTGGCAACTAATCGGCGCCTAATTACCTAATTTACCAGTACTATACAACACATATCCTAGAATATATATGCATTATTGTATATATTTATGTATGCACTACGTTTTTATTAATGCAGTTATGTGTTCATGTATGTAAGCATTTATGTATTTATTATGTATGCATTTATGTATTTATTATGTATGCATTTATGTATTTATTTATGTATGCATTTATGTAAGCACTCATGTGTCCCTTCGTGTATTAATGTATTTTGTGTTGTTTATTTTGATAATCCAATTATGAAGATAAAGTTGATACCGTCGTGTATATTACCAGTGAATATATTACATTATTATCCAGATCCGACCTTTATGTTCCGCTGTTTTTGTTATTCTTTCGTTAGGTTTTTACTTGATTTTTACCTTCCTACGATCATTTACGTTCATAATATTTTAGGTTGTTTGATTATAATTACGTACTAATTATACTTAATCGTGAATGTTTCCCCAATGGAATTTAGTCAACTGTCGATATTTTGTGTGATGTTGTAAATTTTTAAAAATGAGTAAAATAGTTACAAAATTTTAAATAATAAAAAATTTTAAAAAATGGGTTATTGTTTTTAAAATTTCCTAAAATCCTAAAATTAAAAAAAAACGTTGAATTAAAAAAAATTTGTTGCTCAGGCATTTATGCTGAAAATTATTTCATCAGTGCCTACGAATGTATTGAAGTTTTCATCATAAACAACATACGTGATGAAATTAGTAACATGAGGTCTACTTGGAGGAATTCAGATGTATAGGTTGATAAACAAATTAATTCATAGACCCTACGCTTTACTGTATACAATATTATTCTAGTTCCCATTCATTCTTATTTCCCTTATTCTTAGTTCTAATCTCAAAACATAAATTTGTATATGTACACTAGTTGAAGGTGCCGATAAGTAGGAAGGTAAGTTTTGGAGGCAAGAACTTTCGTAGAAAAACCGTCCAGCAAAAAATCTGAACTCCCAACAATAACTATAATTAAATTTTATACAAACTGTAGCACGGACTGATTAAACTGGAACTGTTCACGGATTGATAAAATATTAAAAATAAAAAATTGATGGAATCAAAACCATCGAGGAAGAGATCTGGGAGAAAACTCTCAAAAAAACAATTTCGTTATTTTCCGTATCACCAACTTGCTGCCTTCCATATCAGAGTTCAACGACGGAGCACTGATTGTTCAATAGTGATGAAGAAGAAAGCCGGGTAATCCGACTTCCTCTAAAACTCAGTTCCTGAGAACTTGGTCAACCCTATGAAATTGTGGTGGAACCCAATCAAATTTCAAAGATCAATCTGCGTTCTCGATGAACGGATTTTATAGGTTGCTGGTGAAAATGGTCCTTAAAATGGAATTACAAATTAATGTAAATTAAGTTGTAACTAATATTGATAAAACAGCCTTGACAGTAACATGCTACTTACCTCTTCATAAAGTGGCGGAGCATACTATATGAAACAGAATTCGAGCAAAATCAGATAATGTGGTAGATACAAGTTTGTTGTTACTAACCACCTACAGTCCAATTAGTGAGTGATCAACAACCTATCGTATGAATTAGTGGTCGATCAACTACAAAATGCGTGGAATTATGACAGCCGAATGACCAATTATTGACTGATTAAATAAATAGTGGAAAATTTACTATGCATTGGTGATTAGTGACTAATAGAAGTAAATTATTCTTAACTTGGATAATTAGATATTAATTAGTAGAGATCGGATTCATATGTTTTTACATATTCTTTTCTAGACAATATATTGGCAATATTGAAGAAGAAGTTTTAAAATAAGCAACTTTTGAACCAGTCAAGCCTACTTTCATTTTACATATTTTGCTGTAAATACCTATTTACGAATATCTAAACTGATAGAAACAGTTTTAGAAATGATAGAAACTTAGTTTTTCATTTTGAGCAGTTTTTCATAATTTTGAGGAAGATTCCTTCGTTGGGGAGATGGTAATTTGTAGAGAGTGGTTATCATAGCTGATAGTCGAGGGCTGTGAACCACAGTGAAGGCCCCTCACCCATTTTCAGCCTGTGTTTTGGTGCTGACATCGAAAGTGGTGGGTGTTAACCGTATGAATTTCCATTTGATTCTTGTTATGCGTCGATCTTATTACAATCTTCCTCGGTTCTTTTGGATTAATTTATGGTTTTGAGTGTGCTTTTTTATGTTGTGAAAAAGAGCCTTTAAAGCCTTAGAGCCGTTGGCTGAAATTCAAGAAACATGGAACACGCTTTAGCAATGTTCTTCGTCGGAGTAGGGACGGGATGGATAATAACCCCAGCGTGAACTTTTCGGGTATTTAGACCAAGGCTAAAGTATGTTCCATGCTCAAATAAAATCTCAAACAGACAATTGATGATTGACCATACGTACTATTGCGGATATTCTTGAAGGGCCTGAAATCTCCAGTGATTGTGCTACCTTCACTCCCAACGAGATCACCGCCTTCAAGATCGAACCGATAACTTCTGTGGACGTTGAATGGTCGTTCAGTATGTACTAGGCGATTTTTCATCCTGATCGTCGTCGCTTCACTTGCGAACATTTTAAGTTCCTTGTCGTGGCGAATAAATTCAAAGAGAGAATTCCACATTTCACCCTTCTTTTTCAACTAACTAATTTTTTTTCTGTTAATTTTGAGCTAATAAAAATTTCTGAAAATATTCCAACATTCTTACATATTTACCGCATATTGTACGAAAAAAATACAATATAATATATTGTATTTTTTTCGTATTTAACATATATATTTAACATATGTATTTAACAAAATATTTAACATATTATGTTAAATATTTTGCATTTTAAATACATGAAAATCCGATCCCTACTAATTATAATATCAGCAACTAATCGGCGCCTAATTAACTAATTGACCAGTATTTTATATGCACTTATATTATTAGTAAAATAATGTTGGTCTTACACCCTCCAAATTTATCGACTCGTAAGGGTCTGGAAAGTCAGCCTGCATGAAATCAAATACATAATCGTTAGATGTGGATAGAAAAACGACAACCAAGTGGTGGTGGTACATAGTTTTCTCGTTTCCTAGACATTTTTTCGTGGGAGATACAATTATGAGGTCTTCAGAATTATAAACTACTGTACCAAGGGAGTGTACAGCCGGAAAATGAGGTGAATGCAGAATCATGACCAGATTTCAATCCGGGAAATGTTTCACATCAGTTAGGACAGTTCATCAATTGCATACCCTTCACCACAGTTAGCTAAACTATAGTAACTATAGATTGATAATCTTCATCATTTATGTTATCATTAATGTCTCCTTTACAGACGAAAACGAAAGGTTGAGTCGCGAGTATTACTGAGATCGAGTAATCCAACTGATTGGTCTAAGAACCAAAATATGCATAAAAGTAAGAATGACGAATGAGCCTTATTTTTTTTCTTTTTTAATTTTTTTTTTTTACCGATAGAAGACCTCAATCTTGAGAATTTTGACACCAGCCGTTCTCCTTTTGGACGAGTAGATCTTTCCTAATGATTTTTCAGTTTCGAAATTTTCATTTCCTCCCGCCTGAGCGGGACCCCTCGGCGCATTGTGACGTCATAAGAATTCGAAACTTTGAAAAATCATAGAAAAAGGTCTTCTCAAGCTAGACGGTCGCGTTTGTGTCAAAATTCTCAGAATGAGGTCTACTTTAGATTAAAAATAACAATAAACAGTTTTCCCGACCCATGCGCACATCCCATTGCAGTACTTTTGATTTCTATTTCACATACAGGGGAAAATGATAACCTCCAGCAACCTTTCATCTTCCTTCACTTGTAATTTCTTTGGATATTAGCAACTTCTCTACTTGTACTTTCTTTGGATCCCAGCAACCTATTATTTTCTTTTTTTTTCTTTTATCTTATTTGGACCGTAACAAATTCTTCGTCTTCACTTGTACTTTCTTTTGATCCTAGCAACCTCTTTTCCTCTCTCTTCATTTTTCTTTTCTTAAACCTCATCAATCTTTATATTTTTTATCTTTTACTATTGAACTAACTATCCCGAATCTTTGCAGGGGTATTTAGTTGAAAGCCAACATCAAAATAATTTTGATAACTATTACTATTAAGCAGTTGGTATGGTTTCCCACTTTCTGAATATCTATTATTGATTAATTTAATATAGCGGTGTCCAGGTAACAACGATCTGGTGTTGTGCACATGATAACTTTTCTCCGTCGAGCTCCAATGAGACCAATGGATTCCCAATTAATAGACCCTAATTCCGATAAAGTTACCTAATTGTCAAGCATAATATAAATTATGCTGAGTACCCTCCTGGGCACCAGTTTTTGTTGAGTCTCCGGCTCTGTCATCTCATAGCATGTAGAACTCGAAAATCGGACTTTAAAAACTCTGTCCGTCAGCCTTACGCCGTACGCTGCACTTTTCTTAGTTACCGTGGACCGATTTTGATGAAATTTGGTATTTGGGCTTCATTTGGGGTCTATTTGTGCTCTGAAGCTTATGGTTGATGCAATCAAGAATGAATGTTGTAATCTTTAAAAGTGTCCTAGCTCGAAAACTCTCAAAATAAAGGTATTGTTTTTTCACCAATTTGAAATAGTATTGGATTTCTTAAATCGAATGAGACCACTAACAGCTATGTGGGACAAAACGTTCGCACCCTACGAGAACTTAAGGGGGTTTCAATCGGCTAGGGAATTGAAAAACTGAAATATTGCCGCTGGAATCATCAAAATCGAACAATAAATGCCACAGAAAAATGAGAAAATATGTTAATTCAGTTATGTTTTTCTCATGAAATGTAGCTAAACTTGAAATGTTCAAGGATTTTAGAAATTTATTGGTGCATGGGTCTTGGAAATCAAAAAACTGAAAGATTGCCGCTGGAATCATCGAAATCGAACGATAATTGCCAGAGAATCTCGTATGGGGAAAACATGGGAAAACCCCCATTTATTCAGTAGTTTTTTCCATTTTCCTTTGAAAATTATTGTTCGTGTTTGATGATTCCAGCGGCAATATTTCAGTTATACAATTCCCTAGGGCCGTGCACTAATGAATTTCTAAAATCCTTAAAAATTTCAAATTTAAGTAGGTACAACTTTTTACGTTTTTGCACCTTTAATTTCGCTAAATAGTAAAAACGAACGGCGACCGACTGAGACCCCCTTAAGGGTTGGACTTAATATAATATATTAAGTCCACGTAACTGTGCTTGTTGGGGGAAGGGGGTTAAGTCCAAAATCGTTGTTTTGAGATATTTGCAATTTAAAGTTTGGAATTCTCTCATAAATCCTACGTACTATAAAATTCATTTTTTAGGTACTATTTATATTCGCTATCTATGACTATAACTACCAACAGCCTATTTTTTCATTTTTAGGAGCTGCTTCGGTACCTAATCTCTATTTTATATCTGACAGTACATGAAAGTACGGACTTGGCCCACTTTACCCAAACGAATCCTGGACCTGACTCCCTTTACGCGTTTGTGATGCACGCTGGGAAATATTACCCCTTCATTGTTATTTATAACTATAGTGTAAAAGGAGTGGAATAAGTCATCATTTTTAATAATTAGAATTGGAATAACTTTAATTATTAAAGTATTAATACTAATTAAAAAACAGTATGGATTATTAGTATCAGGTACTTATTTAACCATTACAATATCTGAAGGAGAATACCTTTTAAATAAAAAAAGTCCCTAGTCATTCGTCTTCATCATCTGTTTCCGGGACTGCAAGGAAGGACTTCCTTCCGAACTGCAAGATGATGCACGACGCCTATTCAGGGCATAAAAACGCGACTTTTTCCGGGAAGATTTTCTCGATAAAGGAGCTTCGTCTTCACAGCTTGAAGATGTTGTAAGTAAATCGTGATCACAACGAATAAAATGCTCGTCCTTGACAGAGTCGTCAGAGTCCAAAAATTGTTCTAAAATTTATATTTCTTCAGAAACAGAAGGAGGAGGACTTGAGCCTGCAACAAAATAGATAAAACTACCTGTATTACAGCTATCCATGTACCTTATGTTTCTTTTTCCCATTTCATAATGGAAAATGATCCCAAACGAATCTAAAATAGGTATAAAGTTAGAAGGGGTAAACATAAATGAAGTTAAAAGAGTTGAAAAAAAGAATTAGGTATGTAGGTAGGTACTTACAAAGTGATCCTTCCGTATTTTCTCGATCAAGGGGTTGCCGAACCATATCCAACAACAGTTGAGCACGAGAAGTTTTGTTTTTATACATAATTTATTCACGATCACAGAGAGCAACTGCACAGTGTAGTCCGTCAAATTACTACTGTAAGAGTACCATTAGGTTCTGGAATACGGGATAGAAAGTGGGGATACACTTTCTAACGAAGTTGGCGGATTCTTAAATACCTACCTGACTGATTTGCACGTTGGACTCATCCCCTTATGCCCAGACAATGAGCGGAAAACCCCAGCGTAAAAAGGTTAATGTCCTCACAGCCCCTAGTGTAGTGGACTAAACCCCTTTTCACCAGATAGTTGGAGGGAAAACCCAGCGTACAATGGGTCAAGTCCTCACCGCGTGAAGTGTGATGGACTAAACCCCCTTCACCCAACAAGCCGTTAACATTTCATGACATAACCCCAATGGCACAAATGAATATCTCATCATAGGATGAAGGTAGGACTTAACACCCTTTACTCACTGGTAGAGAAAAAAATCTAGTTTTCAACTATGAAGTGAGTTCACTTTAGCCCATTTTGGACTTAACCCCCTTTCCCCAACAACCACAGATATAATATGAGAATCACGAGTGTGAATCGCAGAAGAGGTCTAATCTCTGTTGAAATTTCAGCTGAACCAAGTGCGATTTTTCTTCGAGTTGTACTCAGTTTTGCTTTCTTAGAAACCAGTATTCAAATTTTCAAAAACAGTTAAGATAGCTAGTGACAATGGCAAAGTTGTGTTCTTTGCTGGCGAGTGATCATACACAAAAAACGCTGCACAAATTATTGCACAGAGGTTTATTTGAAAGAAAAAAATATAGATCAATGCTCGCAAAGAGCACACTACTTTGGTACGTTTAGGTACGTAGGAACTTGAAATGTTACACACAATAGTATAGTTGGTGAAGACGCAAAATTGGAATTAACTGTGTTCTCTCTCTCAAACTGTGGTGCTATCGACAAACAGGCAATAAGTTATAATTATAGTGGGCAAGGAAGCTAAGAGTCAGTAAGTACTTGGTACTAATGTGACTTACCAACGGACGATTAATCGACCCATATCTGCATATCTGGAAGAAGAAAAGAGGAATTTGTATTATGAAAATAACAGGTGTGGCACATGCCCCTATTGTATCCAAAACATGATTATCTCTCCTAGCATCATGTGCAAAAGTTATTCACGTACATAGTGCGTGGTAATTGACCAACGATCATTATTTCACGTTTAAACCCATTAAGGATCATCCAGATTCTAATTGACACAATCCCGAGAGACCCGAAGAAGCGAGCAGACACCCTGTAATTTCTCACAAAATGATATTCCTCGAGCCAAGCCCAATGTGGGGTTAGAAATCTGAACAAGTCGCATCGCCTCCGCTCATGCATTTTCTCTTGTTTTTTTTTTTTTTTTTTTTTTCTTTCTTTTTTTCTTCAAATATGTGACATACCTCATCATATATGGGAGATCCAGGCTGCATTAAAAAAACAAAAAAAAAACATATTAAATGTGTTGGATAAGAAGCGATTGAAAATATTACAACTAAACCATAATTTGGTATTAAATGTGTGGGGTTAGTTCCGCTAGTTATAAGAATACAATTATTATCAACGTACCGTATCGTAACCCGCATATCGAGGCCTCCTGTACTCGACTTGTTGGTTACGACGGATTCTTCAATACGGTACGTAGATGATAAAGCATATTTGGGCTTTGGAATAGCTAAGTTACATAATCAATCTGACTGCAATACGATATCTAGTGGACTATTATTATTTGCCACCCTGCTCTCATTGCCCCTGAAAACTGAGGTAGGTGAGTGCGCAGCAAGCATGTTAGCCGTTTGTTCTAAAGCATAATATGCTTTAGAACAAACGGCTAACATGCTTGCTGCGTATTATGCTACTCACGATCCTATCTCAATGGAATTCGTTGAAGATGATTCTAAACCACCAGCCTAATTCATAATGAACTGAGGCCTGCCGATCCGAAATCCTATAGATCCATTCTTCTAAATTTTACAGGAGAGCAAAAAACCTAAAAATTTTAAATTGCAGCTCTCCACTTTTTTTTTTTTTTTGCAAAACCAATCAACATGCCTTGGTAGGTAGTAATGTCAGGCTTTATAATACTGCAGTGATATACTGCTGGGTTAATAACACCCTGAGAGAATCACATTTTAATGTTGAATTGATCGGGTTTTGACGTGGCGACTCAGCAATTTTTGCAAAATAATAACTGAATAATTGTTTTCTTCCCTCACTTATCACTATTATTTCCAAATAAATTGTTTCAAAACATTTTTCAAAACACTGGAAAACTTTAGAAGAAGGCTGCAATATTGGTTATGCTTGCAATTTGTTGCTAAGCGGCAAATCACCGAAACGTGGATCCATCGTTCATATTTTTTTTTCATTTACAACATCATTATTACCTATATTAATAATGATATAAAAATAGAAGAAAGTGGGTACTAACGGGATATCGTGGAGCCTGCAAAAATTCAAGTTCCGATAGTTAAATTTATTGCTCAATGATGAAGAATTCAAGGTTCTATCGAAAAATGGTTTATAATTATACATTATAATGAATTATAATTATACCATCTATGAAGACGGAAGTTGTTTCTGCTTCTGGTGAAGGTAATACCTGTCGTACAAGTTCCGTGGAGGGTACTACACGGGATACCGTGTTAAGCAATAACCTTCTAAATTCGAAAAAGCTGATTTTGGTAAACGCATATTTTCCTAAAATGCTGCCTTCACTTTATGTATAGCTATTTACTGCACTTTTTTCATTTGTATAGAACCAGTACGATTTGTCTTACTTGAAAAATCAAAATTAAATCCTCCCCAATGAAATTTTGAGTACTTTACATTGATAAATTGGTTATTGCATAACTGATTTTATAGAGTGATCCATTTAAGCAATAACAATTCAAGCGATGAAAGAGAGATTTACAATGCTGCAACCCCTGTGATACTGAAAGAGTGTTTCTAAAAATCATGACATTTTCGCACTTTATCAGTAATCTAAATATGATAACTTCGATAATTCATACCCAGTAACTTTTTAAAGTAGCTTATATATTCACTTCGACCGGTTTTCCCAAGTAGATCTACCAATATTTCGATTATATCGATAATATTTCTTCCAAAATGATGTTGTCAACTTTTCAATTCATCTACCTACTTACTTCAACAAGTTTTCCAAATAGTTCTTCCGATATATTTCATTCGATTTGTCATCCCTACATACTTTGAAATGTAAACCATCAACCATTTTTCTGAGTAGATCTTGCGCCTGACAAAATCAAGACCAGCAGCAACACGGGCGACCTGCCTGCTCGACCCCTGAAGAGCTAGCAGGCGCTGGCGGCGCAGAGAAGGGATACATACAGAGAGGGACACAATGTCAAGCCCACCGGATTTGACCAGTGCATGGATATAGGCACTTGGGACATCATGTGGGAACCTCAGCCAAGGGCGCACAGCAGAGCGGACTTCTCGATCTAAATCCTGCAGCCTTCCTGCCGTAAGCCTACCGATGACTAACCCGTAGGTTAGCTTCGGCAGTAAGTACGTGCGGAGGAGGCGCAGCCTCTGCTGTGGCTTCAATGGAGCCTTTGTGATGCGGGCTAGCGCCCTACCAAGGTCCACACGGCTGGCAGAAATGGTGGCCACCCCCATGAAGTCAACTCCAAGGTACCGCCAGACCTCCAATACAGATCGAGAAGGAATGGGAGCTTGTCCTATGACAAAACCCCCATTCACAACCTTCACTTTATGTTGGCGACCCAACAGGACCAAGGAAACCGACCCACATTTATCGGGGTTGACCACGAGTCCACACCTGGATAGCTGCTTAGCAAATGCATTGAGGGCAATCTGCAAGCCCTCTCGGGTTTCTGCGAGTAGGATAACATTATCGGCAAAAGCCAATGCTCCTACTCGCACCCCAGGGGCGAGATCAAACCCTACTTCTGTGGGCAGCTTACCCAATGCTGGTGATAGGGGATCCCCCTGGCGTACCCCACGCCCTATCCGTACATTCCCTGACACCTCACCTCCTGCCTTGAGGACCGTCACGCCTTCATGGTACAGACTGGCCACATACTCAATTAATCGAGATGGGGCCCCGACACCACGAAGGCAATCGGTCAGGGCAAGGTGACTGACTGTGTCAATTGCTTATCAACGTCCAGAGCAGCGAAGTGGAGTTGCCGGCGTTTAATACGGGCCGGCGAGATGACTATTTGGAGAACTGTAAGGTTCTCCGCTGTGCCATCTGCTGGCTGAAACGCTCTCTGGACGTCACCAATGACACCAGCCACCTGGAGGCGAGATGCCAGTACTTTTTGGAAGTGGCGGGAGACTACCGAGGACACTGAAGTCGATAGTCTCCAGGCCCACTTCCCCCTTTCTTGGGAATAAATACAGAGGTTATACAGATACCTCCAGAGAAGAGATATCTGAAGTTATCTAAATTTGGCCAAAATTCGACTTAGATGGTTGTTGCATAACACGGTCCAATTATTCATTATATATATATATAATGAAACCTACAGGTGGGTACCTACCTATAGGTGGGTATCCATTAATAATAATAATAATAAAATTATTATTATTATTTACAACATTATTATTACCTATGTTAATAATGATATAAAAATAGAAGAAAGTGGGTACTAACGGGATATCGTGGAGGCTGCAAAAATTCAAGTTCTGATAGTTAAATTTATTGCTCAATGATGAAGAATTCAAGATTCTATCGAAAAATGATTTATAATTAAGTACCTATACATTATAATGAATTATAATTATACCATCTATGAAGACGGAACTTGTTTCTGCTTTTGGTGAAGGTAATACCAGTCGTAAAACCATTTGATATTGTGACTGTAGACTCACCGAGGGGGGATAGCTTTGCCGTGAGTCCTGTTGATTGAATGCACGATGACAATTACTATAGGAGTCCTAAGCACGATCAATATATAAACTTCAAGGCAAACTCTGCTTAAAAAGCCCCAATTAAAATTAATTTAGTTGCCATGAAACAGTACCAGATATATCCATGTCCAATAACTGTCTCCAGTATCATCACATTCCTATTCGTCTGGTTGTATAATAATTGAATAAATTCGTACTTACCACATATCTCGGACGAGGCTACAAAAGGCAGAAGTGTTCACTATGAAATCATTCATTTCGTGAGTTAAATAAATAACCTTATGAAATGTTGATGAAAAATTCTTCTCAAGATTCTCGAAGTTGACTCTCTAATTCACAATGTGAACGTTATTCATAGTGACCACAACTTTGAAACCCACAGGTTTTCAGTGGTTGAACAACTATTGTTATTACAAAAAACGTCTGCCAAGTGGGTGTGGCACATAGCTTCCTCGTATCCTTAACCTGAACATACAGGGTGTCCCACGAAACGAAGACCCCCCCTCTAAAACCGTTATTTCAGTGGTAAAATTAATTTTTTTTTTAATCCGCATGTTTTTTTCCAAGGACCTAAAATATGACCACGTTGCGCATTGCGCATTGCGCAAATCGTGCGCAATGCACACCAACTTCGTTTTTTCAAATGAGACCCCACATTTTTTATTGCACATTTGGATTCTACGCAAGATTTCATGAATTTTTCACTCCTCAAACGATTTTTTGTTTCAGACCCAGCCGGCTCAGGAGGCGTCCAAAGTTGCGCAATCGTGAATTTGCGCAATTTGGAATATTTTTGGTTAGGCCAAGTTTGGCACATGACTTAGCACTATTTTTCAACGCTGATTCCCGTGGTGACGTCTGTTTTTCGATTGGTTAAGGTTCTAGTGCAATTCTTGAAGAAAATTAGGTTGACATTCCCGTTTATGCTGTACCGAAACAGATTATTTCCTTCCCCTCCTCCTTTCTCAACCGGCAATGGCGGAGTTAAAAGAAATTAAAAAAAAAAAAAAGAATTATCCAGTGGATAAGTGGGCAAGATGTTCGCTTTCCTGTTTTCATGATTGGGCAAAGTTGAAAGGGCTGTTGTTAGACATAAGAAGTGATTTGATAAACACTAGCCGTTATCAACTCTAAAGCTTTGTATTGTCAACTTACTAATCACAACAATGAACTATCGTTCAAAAGGCATTTTTTAGAAGGCGATTTTATTTCTTTTAACTCCACCATATCCAGTTCCCAGAGAGTGGAGGGGAAGGAAATACAGCATAAACGGGAATTTCAACCTAATTTTCCTCAAGAATTGCACTAGAATTTTAACCAATCGAAAAACAGACGTCACCACGTGAATCAGCGTTGAAAAATAGTGCTAAGTCATGTGCCACACTTGGCCTAACCAAAAATATTCCAAATTGCGCAAATTCACGATTGCGCAACATTGGACGCCTCCTGTGCCGGCTGGGTCTGAAACAAAAAATCGTTTGAGGAGTGAAAAATTCATGAAATTTTGCGTAGAATCCAAATGTGCAATAAAAAATGGGGGTCTCAATTGAAAAAACGAAGTTGGTGTGCATTGCGCACGATTTGCGCAATGCGCAATGCGCAACGTGGTCATATTTGAGGTCCTTGGGAAAAAAACATGCGGATTCAAACAAAAAAATTTAATTTTACCACTGAAATAACGGTTTTAGAGGGGGGGTCTTCGTTTCGTGGGACACCCTGTATAGATGATCCGATGCATAGTAGTTAATATCAAAACACCAATCTCTAAGTACCTTTCACTACCCTCATAGGGGACCATCTAAACGCTAATCTACACAATCCTAGAAAATTTCATCAAATTCGGATGAAAAATGTAAGTGTTATGGCTGTTACAAGGATTTCTCGTTTGCGCATGCAGAGGCTTCTGTGCTTTTTAAGGCCTTTATTTTCATTGGGGACCATCTACAACCTAATCCGCGTAATCCCTGAAAATTTCATCAAAATCGGGTGGAAAATGTGGAATTTATGACCTTTTTTTTTTTTTTTTTTTTTTTTTAGAACTCCCCTCAAAGACAAAATGACTTTTTTGACGGAGGGGGCACGCCATAAAAATAAAATGAATAAAATAATGGGGAGGACGCCCAGGACCCTAGCGATGAGGGAAGATGAGGAAGGTGGGGGTGGGAGAGAGGGATGAAGGGAAGTGCCACTATAAAACGACCACCAGTTCAAATATGAGCCGGGCAAGACACGGGTGGTGATACCACGGAGTACGCCTAGGTACTGAGATGCCCAACTCACGCAACTCCGTGGCACTTTTCCCGCACCACACCCCGCGCCATGATAAGGTTGCAGCCATCACCCTGATGTTGTTGGGTGCCATTCCTTTTAGCTCCGACACCGCTTGCCGTAAAAAAAAAAAAAGGAAAAGGAAAAAGAAAAGGAAAAGGAAATCGATGTTTGCGCATGCGCAGTGGCTACTACCAGTCCGAAGATGATGATTTTCATAGGGGACCATCTAAATACTAATCTGTAACATCCCTGAAAATTCCATTGAAAGAATTCACGTTTGCGCATGCGCAGCGGCTACTATCAGTCCTAGACTGATGATTTTCATAAGGGGACCGTTTACTCGCCAACCCACACAATCCCTGAAAATGTCATCGAAATCAGACAATAAATTCGTATAGTTATGCCGGTTACATTACAGACAGACACGGAACCAAAATTTTTCAGAAAGGCCTAAAACTCAAAATGCGAGTGAAAATTTTGATTTTGGAGAACTTTTTTTTTATCCTTGAATCCTTGAAACAAAGCTTCCGCTACCTTGGTAGACTCGGAAGCAAAATCACAGGTAGATAGATGAACAACTGTGTGTTCACCTCCTCTCTGGCCATTAGCAGTCGACATAAAGTGTAGTCCCTGAAAAGTGACCTTGAGAATCATGGAATTAAGCTCAAACACTATAAAAACAAAGGTACTGCGTGTATTGTAGGTAATAACCATCTTTATAACAATTTGAGATTTTAAATGTAGATTTAGCAGTTGAGTCGATAGACTTACTATTTTGAGACAACCTCCTTGTGTCTGAAAATGTACAATGATGTATAAAATATATATCTCGTAATGTCTGTTTGATTGGACGATCACAATTTAATAATAGTAATATCTATTGATATTGCTATAGTGACTGCACATTCATAGCTCCTCTTATTTCCATTGGATTACAGCGATTTTGGAGATAGGGCTCTTAATGGTATAATTACAAATTGCAGGGAATGTCCGTATTATGCATCTTTTAAACAGCATCCTTCAGAGGCCAAGACTATCCAAGGAATTGAAGAGGTGAGAGAGATAGATGAAAGTAAAAGCCCATCCAAAAGAGCCTTGGAGATACCACGGAGTTCTGTCGAACTCTTATCGGTTTTTCATCCAGAAGTATGAGTGTTCTCATTCGATTCTAAAAATACAACTCTATTTTAAACTGATCAAAAAACTGAAAAAAAATCCTTACTCTCCCCATATTCTCTCTTTCCATATTTTGCCAGAATTCCAGGTTTCTCGGAGCACGCTACAAAAGGCGGAGAAGGAATATTGTTATTCACTATGAAATCTTTCAAATTTCCGTGAATGACAATGTCATTAAATTCACATTAAATGTGAATGAAACATTCAATCGAAAATTGAAAAACTAAATCTCTAATTCACAAGGAGCACGTTATCGATAGTGAGCACAACTTAAAACCCATCTGAGCAGCCTTGACACCTTCTGAGAAATGACTGAATAACATAATGTACAATGTTTACATTCCGTAATGTTCGTTTGATTGATTGAATGATGAAAATGAAATTACGGAATGTAAATATTATACATCAAAGTATATTTCCAGTCAACTCCGAGTGATGAGGTGTTCCCCCACGGTAACTACTAGGGGAATTTGAAAACTGTAAACTCCACTTTTCTGCCCTTGGAAGTGAGATCAATAAAAAGCTTTGGGGCACTACTAGACCCCAAATGAAGCCTATATTATACCAAATGTCATCGGAATCGGTCAATGGTACCTAACTAAAAATAACTTAAGTAAGAAAGTATTTTGCTCCTGGGTCTACCAAGGTACCGGAAGATTTTTCAGAAAGGTCTAAAACGCAAAATGCGAGTGAAAATTTTGATTTTGAAGAACTTTTTTTTCATCCTTGAAAAGTGAAAACAAAGCTTCTGCTACCTTGGTAGACTCGGAAGCAATTCGATCGAAATATTGAAGTATAAGACAGCGTAGATGATTGTGGGGGGGGGGGGGGGGGGAGTGTAGGGTAAAAGCCCCAGTGGCGGACACTGCACCAATGCCGGACACTTGGAAAATTATCAGTTATACCTAATAAGAATATGTGTTGGGTTTGCCATTGAATCCTCCTTGTTATGGAAGCTATAAGACTTACAACTAAATGGAAGTAAATAGGACGAAATCGGCGAAATATTGGTGTAGCAGTTTTACAAAAATAACGCCCGTCCACGTTTTGCTCTGTTCAGTCCTTATTCCTACTGAAAAATGACAAGAAAACGACTGTGAATATTAAGATGTTTTCCTGTTTCCAAAACAACTGCAACTATTTTTGTGATTGTTGCAACTTCAATACTATTTAACTTATGCATATTTCGTAGAAGTCGCTTGATTTTAATATTACAGGAACCCTAATTTATTCATGTCCTCCACTGGTAAACGCAAAATACTGCCTATACTAGTGTAGGACACACTGTCCACCATTGGTAAACCCAATTTTTAAACGTGGAACCAAAGAAGGACAGGCTTCTGGTATACCGGCCCTTCACTGGATTAAAAGTGACCTTCACTGTTTAATTAACTTTAGTTCAGTGTTTTATCCATTTTCCCAGCCTTCCTAGTTTCATTTGTTGTTAAATACCTAGGTAGTTTTCGTCTCATGTTGTTTTAGGCGCTAATTGCATGCATGAACTGGTTTTGAATGAATACAAACGCTTTCATGCAGATTACTTTGACTTTCTGAACCCTGTCCTCCACTGGCATTTTTAGGTGTCCACCACTTCAACAATGAAAAATCTGGGTGTCCGCCACCGGTACATTTCATACTCGCTTTGAAAAATTGCATTTATAACATGTCCGCCATTGGGGGCTTTAACCCTACCCAATTTTCTTAATCGATTCCAAAATTACGAATTCAAAGCGTCATTATTTTTGATATTGAAAAGCGATTGGCTAGAGTAAATACCTCATAAGTACCCATTGTTTTTTTTTTTTTAGTATAGAGTAGGAGGTCTTAGATGAGTTGATATACAAACTCCTTCCACTGCGACCACAAAGATCTATTGTGGAGTGCCTCCAGGCTATGTTAGCCCACTAAGAAGGGTTTACTGAAACCCCTTCTCCCCACTTTTTGGCAAAGCAGAGAAGATCGGTGTATGCCACCTTAGAGATGGTGTCAGGAGCTAAGACATCACTTCCGAGGATTGTGTATCTAGCTAGACCCAGTGCTTCACAGTGGCACATGATGTGTTCGGCATCTTCCGTTTCCATGTCGCAGAAGCGGCAGATGTCCGTTGTTAGTTTACCTATCTTCTTTAGGTGATAGCGAAGTGGGCAGTGACCTGTTAGCAGACCCACAAGAATTCTGACGTCCTTCTTAGGCATATCTATAAGTTCTTTAGCCCGTTTCTTAGAGAACGTCACAAATAGTTTTGCCTGTCTCAGGCCTGGGAGGTTCTGCCAGTTTTCTACTCGCTCATTTCTTTCCGAGTTGTTAACCACATTCTGTAAGCAGGTTTGGTGGTTTCCAGGAATGGTTGCGGCCCAATTGTCAGGGACTTTAAGCCTCTTTTCGCAAGACGATCAGCAGTTTCATTACCCTCATGACCCTCATGTCCAGGAATCCAGAGTAGGATGACCTGGTTGTCCTGGGCCACAGTTTTGAGGGTATTCAGGCATTCCCGGACCAGCTTCGAGGTTATAGTGTATGAAGCAATGGCCTTCAGGGCAGCCTGACTGTCTGACAAGATGTACACTTTGGCTCTGTTGATGTGCTTATTCAGCATTTCTTCAGCGCACAGTTGAATTGCATGGACCTCTGCCTGAAAGATTGTGGCATTCGTCCCGAGAGACTTTATAAGGCTGGCCGTAGGGCCTTTAATGCCTATGTCAGATCTTCCTCACATGACTGATCCATCTGTATACCACACAAGAGAGTCCCCCTCAGCAAAATTTGCTGTATGGGTATGAGGTATTTACTCTAGCCAATCGATTTCAATATCAATATACCTGCATTTAATGCAGGTAGATACATACTTAAATATCGATACGTTAATGTTCAAATAATAAAATAAGAAATTGGAGAAAATGCGTACCTACTAACTTTTTTTGGCGGAGCTTTCAAAAATTCTAAGGTACGCTTTATGAGATCATTGAAAGTTTCATCAGCTATATTGCTCGAAGATACAAACATGAAAAATTCAATGGAAAAACGATTTATAAATAATTATAGTTGCATTATAAAAACACAGGTCCTTACTGCATTTGGTGAAGATTATACCTAACGTATAACCATTTGAAATTGTGACTGTTGATCTACAAGTTGAGTCGACAGACTTACCTCGGGGTTACAGCATAAGCGTGTTGCCTGGAAAAATACGCTAATTTATAATATAAATATTTTGTAATTTTCCGTTGATTGAATGAATGATGAAAGTTGTTTCATAAGTCCTAAGCAAAATTTATATAGAAACTTCAATGCAATGAGGAAGGATAGGTTGTTAGTTGCATGAAACAGTACACGATATAACATAATCTATTAACCATGCTCAATTTAGTTTATCCAGTAATATTATGTCCTTCTCTTCCGGTTGGAAAAAAAGAAGATGAAAAAAGTTTGTACTAACCGGATCCCTCGGCGGAACCTGCAAAATAAAATAGTACGCATTATGATAATTTCAATTCAGTTTCATGAGTTGAATTGTTTAATGAAATAAGAATGAAAAATTCATAGATAAGCTATGAGAAACCTTATTTTAAAAACAAGCTTTTATTATATTTGTTAACAATCAGCTCTACGTCATAATGGTATTGCATTGTCATCCGATTTATACGTGCATCTAAATTTCAGCTCAATCGGAAACTGGAAATGGGATCAAATTTGACTTGCATGATTCAATTACTTACAGACAACAGGTGAAACTTTATGAGGCTGTAAGTACAAGGGTTTTCGTAAATAACTAGGTACCGTACATACGTTTGCATTGCTTAGCTATGAAAATTCAACTGTTGAATTAATAGACATACCGGGGGAGGACGACGTGTTAAGCGTGTCGACTGAAAAAATACCAGTACATACATGCATTGATTATGATATATGATTATGAACTTTTTGTGATTGTCTGCTGATTGAATAAATGATGCCAATATTATTATAGTAGTCTTAAGCATAAATAATATAGTTGCATGTAACAATTTTAAGACATATCCATGCCCAATAAATTTCTCCAGTATTATTACGTCCTTATATTCCAGTTGTAAAAACGCTGTAAATTATTAAACGAAGGTTTACTATTTTTCTATATAGATCACTCGTTTGCAAAGAACACGGCTTTTGCATTGTTATTTGGAAGAAATAAACGCTTCACACTCAGTTCGAAGAAGCAGGGAGTTGAGGTTGCCCTAATTTTATTAGGAAATTTGATTATTGGTTACTAAGAATGCAAAACAACAACTGAAGAGTACAACTCGAAGAAACGAACATCGATCGCATTTCGGTCAGCTAAAATTTGAACGGAGATTAGGCCTCTTTTGCGATTCACGCTCGTGTTTCTGATTTATCGTAAGTCCAAACCTTAAATTCTCGTAGGGAACGTTCGGTTTGTCCTACAGGGTTCCGCGAGGTCTCAGAAAATTCTGTACTATCTTGAATTGATAGAAAAAAATACTTTTATGTCAAAATTTGTTGAGTTGGGGCGTTTTCTAAATTTTAAACTTTACTTTCAAGCCTTAGAAGTGACCTTCATCAACCAAAATTTTCGGGGCACAACTAGACCCCAAATGGAGCCTACATGTCATGAAAATCGGTTAATGCTAAGTGCGGAAAGTGCCGCGTACGGCGGACAACGGAAGGACGGCCAAATATTTATTCGATTTTTGGATTTTACGTACCTTGAAACGTAAACCACCGAATTTTGAGGAGAGTTAAAAGAAACTTTTCTTGGTCGATTCCAAAGGTTCATTATTGAAAATAATAAACCAAAAAATGGAGAATAAGTTCGTACTAACCGGATGTCTCGGCGGAACCTGCAAAAATTAAAAAGTACGCATCATGAGATTTTTCAATGTTGCATGCGTTAAATTGCTCAATCAAATTATTTAAAATGAAAAAATCACTGTTAAGCTATATAAAACCTTTTTGTATTTATTCTTTTGTTGTTTTTTTTTTAACCATTAATTTCCCACTTGTTTAAAGAAATTATTTTTTTCGGATATTTTTCAAGATTTTGATGTATATTGACCAATCGAATGGCATAGAATTGCTAGTTTTGATTGAGATCTATGTAAATTTTCTCAATTAGATGAAAAATGGGTGGTATAACTTCGGACTCTTCAGGAGGGAGGTAGGTGTCTAGTGAGGTGCTAAAAAGGCAGGCACTACGGGAGGCGAAGGGGATGGCTATCGATATTTTAAAAATAGATACCTACATACCTGCCTTTTATTTAATTTTGGCTGGACGAAATCGGTAGGTTTTTATTATAAAACAAATGAATAAACGAACTAATGCAATTAAAACTATTACCCCAATTACCAATTATACACCATCCCTTTGATACTAAGTTATCCAAAAAGACACCATTGAATAATCGAAATTTTCCGCTATTCTATGACATTTTACGCCACAACGTGCGTTGTTTGTCTGTAAGATTTAAAATTGAATTTGGCAGAATTAGTGTCTGAACTAATTCTTGGAACTGGCCTTCACTGTCCCCCATGGTAGAAGTGGGTTTGATTTTAATACGATAATATCATAATAAAACTAAATGACAGGGATCAATTTATTCATTTATTTTATATTGTACACAATAGTTTAAATATTTACACAGCGAAAAGAAAGGTTTTGGCTCAAAAGTGGTTGACCAATGTTGTAGATTGCTTAAAAATTGGAATTTTAAAAAGATATTTCAAGACATTAAGGGATAATGTATGCTCTACGATGTAATAATATCACTTTCATCCGATTTAAACATGAAACATTTAAGCTCAATCGGTAATCGGGAAGTGGATCAAATTTAATCTGGAAGATTTGATTACAGACAGACAACAAGACAGGTGAAACTAACTAAAAGCTTGTAAAAACAAGTGTTCTGTAAGTAAATGACTACTTTACATCATCTAGATTGCATATCTATGAAAATTTATCAGTTCAATCAATAGACTCACCGGAGGAGGACAACGGGTTAAGCGTGTTGACTGAAAAAATGCAAATATATACATTATAAACATTTTGTAATTTTCTGTCGATTGAATGAATGACGGCAATCATTATGTAAGTCATCATCAATATACCTAGTTGTAAGCAACAGTACCATACGTATCCATTCCCATTTAGTTTCTCGAGTATGATTACATACATCATCATTTTCCACTTGTAGAAAAACGCTGCAAATCATTGCTCAAAGGTTTATTATTTTCTGTATAGATCACCCTTCTATATAGATCACTGGTTCTCCATCAATAGCACCTACCGCCATCTGTATTCTCCCTTGACCTTCCCTCTCAAATTTCAGCTTCCTGCGTTCAATAGGATATTGAAAATGGCTTCGGAGCCCACTCAGCTGATCAGTGATCTGAGGAGTGAAGAAGATCTCCTCGAATGCTGGAGACGCCTGGAAGAGCATTTCCATTCAATAGGAGTAAAAATGGCTTTGGAGCTCACTCAGCTGATCAGTGATCTGAGGAGTGAAGAAGATCTCCTCGAATGCTGGAGACGCCTGGAAGAGCACTTCCATTCAATAGGATTGAAAATGGCTTTGGAGCTCACTCAGCTGATCAGTGATCTGAGGAGTGAAGAAGAACTCCTCGAATGCTGGAGACCCCTGGGAGAGCACTTCCATTCAATAGGATTGAAAATGGCTTTGGAGCTCACTCAGCTGATCAGTGATCTGAGGAGTGAAGAAGATCTCCTCGAATGCTGGAGACCCCTGGGAGAGCACTTCCATTCAATAGGATGGAAAATGGCTTTGGAGCTCACTCAGCTGATCAGTGATCTGAAGAGTGAAGAAGATCTCCTCGAATGCTGGAGACGCCTGGAAGAGCAATTCCATTCAATAGGATTGAAAATGGCTTCGGAGCTCACTCAGCTGATCAGTGATCTGAGGAGTGAAGAAGATCTCCTCGAATGCTGGAGACGCCTGGAAGAGCAATTCCATTCAATAGGATTGAAAATGGCTTCGGAGCTCACTCAGCTGATCAGTGATCTGAAGAGTGAAGAAGCCTTTGAGCAATGATTTGCAGCGTTTTTTACCCACCAACATTTTTTTTACCTACCAACTTTTTTTAACCTACCAGCTAGGTACTACCTACCATACCATACTGGCTTCACACCTTCACAGTCAAGTTTATTAGAAAGAACTAAACGCTTCACACTCGATTGGAAAAATAGAAAGCTTCATATGGAAATTTGATTACTGGTTGCGCAGAAGGCAAAACTGTATACAAATCGAAGAAATGAACAGCGATCGCATTTTAGCCCGATAAAATTTGAATGGAGATTAGACCTCTTTTGCGATTCACACTCATGATTCTGTTTTATCGAAGGAAAACCTTCAAGTACTCGTAGGGACCGAACGGTTTGTCCTACAGAGCTCCGGGTGGTCTCAAAAATTTTTAAAAATTCAATACTATTTAAAATTGGTGAAAAAACGATACCTTTATTTCGAGAGTTTTCGAGCTAGGGCACTCTTGAAAATTTCAACCCTTAATTTTCACCCCTTAGAAGTGACCTACATCAACCAAAAGCTTCGCGGCACAACTAGACCCAAATGGAGCCCATATACCAAATTTGAACCAAATCGGTCCAGTGTTGCTAAGAAAAGTGCCGCGTACGGCGTACGGCGTACGGCGTACGGCGTACGGCGGACGGACGGAAATTTTTTTATTCGATTTTCGTATTCTACGTACCTTGAAACGTAAAACATCAAATTTTGAGGGGGGGTTAAAAATTTTTTTTTCTTGCTCGATTCCAAAGGCTTATTATTGAAAATAATAAACCAAAATTAAAAAATGGTAAAAACGTCTGTACTAACCGGATGCCTCCGCGGAACCTGCAAAAATTAAATGGTACGGGTATAGGTAATGAGAATTTCAACTCAGCTTCATGACTCATTGTTTGAAATAAGTATGAAAAATTCATAGCTAGGTACAAAACGAAACCTTTTTAATTATTTGTTAACAATCAGCCCTACGTCATAAAGATATTGCATTGTCTTCCGAATCGGAAATTGGAAATAGGATCAAATTTAACTTGCAAGATTTGATTACAGACGGACAACAGGGGAAACTTTATTAGCTTGTAAGTACAAGGATTTCTGAAAATAACTACCTTACATCCATTTATATATCATAGCTATGGAAATTCAGGAATTGAATCAAAAGACTTACCGGTGGCGGACAGCGTGACTGGAAAGAAAAAATGTATATATATAATATAAACAGTTTATAATTGTCTGTTGATTGAATGCATGATGGCAACCACTATAGGAGTCTTAAACAAGATTAATATAGTTGCATGCAACATCACCAGACATATCCATGGCTCAATCAACTTCTCCTACATCCTTATCTTTCAGTTGTAAAAAAAATTCAAAAGTACGAATTATAAGATTGCATGAGTTAATATTCCCGTCAAATTTTTCGCGAAATCGAAATTTTATTGAAAGTTATTATACTTACAGGAGTCTCAAAAACAGCATTTCAAAAACTATGATCAACGATAGGCAACTTGTGAATTCGAGTTCACCCCCCCCCCCCACTACACCACTGGCACCTTAATACTTAGTAACTTTCATATGTTAGTCTTTGTAGGTATTCCAAAGAAAACACAAAAACCGTCGAAATAAGCAGTTTTCGGAGTCCTGGCGGCATGGTGGCACCACTAATTTGTTCCATGGTGGCACAAAGAACACTCAATTCATGGAAATCCAGAGCTATGTTTATAATGTCCCCTCAATTTCAAAGCTTGGGTACAATTAGTAAGATATGTAGGCACCAGAATATAGAAAAATTTTATATTTTGTGATTATTGTACCCCTCTCCCCCCTCACCATGGTAATTTAGAAACACTGGTGATACAAATCAAAATTTTTCATTAACAATAAGCCAACATGAAAATTTGGAACAGTAAAAATGAATTCGGACAATTACTCTACATAATCGAATTAGACGAGGGAAGATCACTGAAACGACACATTAATCAATTGATAAAATCACAACGCAAAAAGAAACAAGTCAGATTCAACGACAACCAAGTACTTTCGTAACAATACAACATTTTCTCTCATTCTCCAGAAGTTGAAGAAGGAAACACGAGACCACAAGTGGGGGAGAAGGAGCTACATCGCGACAACAGAGAAGAAGAGCAGGAACATGAACACCAAGAACAATACCTTAAACACAACACGACCCGACGTTCACAGCGAGACAGAAGACCACCGCGTTATTTGGACGATTATGTTTGTTGTTGGAGGAAAAGTGTGGGAGATTGTTATATCCAAACCACTTGTCATTATCACCCCGCACCAAACGTTGCAATTTATGTTTCAAAAATTTACAGTTCAATCATAATTTATGTACGAATTCAAGTCTTTTTACGTCTCGTCATAACATACTTAAAACAGAGGAAGACTGGTGCAGATTACTATTCCCCAGGATTGTTTGAAGGTGGTTTTGCCTTGGGCCCAATGTCCACCAACTTTTACGCGGAAGTCCGTTCTGTATCTGAGGCTGCTGCTGCACTCCTCAGCCTATCCCGTTCCTGAACAAATGTTGTATTTGTTGTTGACTCCGAGTCGGCAATCCTCGCACTGTGTTCGTCCGATGTCTCTGAAGAACATAGCACCTTCAGCGTGATCTTGAAGGGATGGCGAGTGGTCATCCAATGGGTAGCCTCGCATTGTGGTGTGATAGGTAACGAAAAGGCCGACGAACTTGCCAAGAAAGGAAGTGAAATGTCATCTACCGACGATCCCCCCACAACTAGGCAATTAACGAGGCTGAGATGAGAATCACCCAAACACGACTGGAACGGCACCGAAATGCGGCCTTTGGTAAACAATGGGAATCGCTCATCGTTCAACCCATCCCTGGAAACCTGCCCCAAAGGGACTTTGCAGCGAGTTTTAGGTTAGCAACTGGACATGACTTCCTCCAGAGTCATCTCCATAAGACTGACGTTGCTCCTACACCGGCATGCCCCCTGTGCAATACCTGTGCAACCATGGATGCCAGGCACTTGGACCATTGCCCAACCATCCCTCAACTTAGGCATAATGATGAAGAATTTGAGTGGAGAAGAAAAGCAATTTTTACTGGGCTGCCAGGAAGGAAGGAAGGAAGGAAGGAATGGCGATAAGGCTGAACAAGTGCAACAAGAAGAAGTTGAACAAGTTCAAGAAAAAACTTGAAAAACAGCTAAACTTGTAAAAAATGCTCAATCCAAAATTACGAGCCCCAATATTTCTTCCAACACTTTCATCATTAAGTAGTTGTATTAGTTGTTGTGTCTCTATTGAATGATCGAGCGATGCGAGCTGACGTGGTAGTTTTAATAAGATAAACACGCTTACCATTCCTTTGGGATTTAATTTGAATTTTGAATCAAGTGAAATTTCGCTTGTAGTGTTCTTGCGAAGAGATACTATTCGAATAGCTCCTTTATAGTTCTTCAAAAATGTGAATGGTTTATGAAAAACGTTGCCACGACTAAACCATGACATCTGGGATTTTAATTGGTGTGAAAGAAAACTTCCCATTCCTGGAGATGATACTCAACTGTTATGAACAAATTTTAGAAGTATTTATTCATAGCCTTCGAATGTGTCCATTGCTGAATACGGGAGATTGAGCGGTTCAACTTCGTGACTGATTCCTTGTTATTTTCTCCAATTGCCAGCACCGCTGTAGCATCTGAAAACGTGGCCGTTTTGTTTCCCTCAATTTCTGGGACATCGCTAGTGTAAAATACATACAGAAGAGGTCCAAGGATGCTGCCTTGTGGATCACCTGCATTTATCAACTTGAGGTATGAGAAAGCATCATCATACTACATTCTGAAATAGCGGTTTGTACGATAAGATTGAAGTATTCCGGCATATTTTACTGGCAGCATTTTCTGCAGCTTGAAGTTGAGACCTTCGTGCCAAACTTTGTCAAAAGCCTGAGTGCTTCTTCAATGATGTGTAGTTCGATGAACGTTATCAATAGTTGAATGCTTTTGTCGAAAGCCACACTGATGTAGTGGTAAAAGCTTTCGCTTTTCAATAATAATTTTTATCAATCTTTAATGGACCAATTTTTCAAACAACTTAGATAATACGGGAAGCAGTGAGATTGGCCTGAATGAACTTGGTTACTCTGGTAGCTTTCCGGGTACTGGTATCACGATAACTTGAGCCACCTTCCACAGTTGAGGGACGCACTGAAGTTTAAAAACTGTATTAATGATCATTGTAATTTTGAACAATTGTAATGATGAGCAGTTTTGATTCGGTCTTCTGTGACCAAAATTTGGTACCTACTTGAGGTGATACCAGTTGATGGGTTCTGAAATTTTAATTTGTGGATAGGAGTTAATTAATATATACCATTTTTCAATTGCCCAAAGTGATTGACAGTTTCCTAACAGGAATAAACCTTCTCCACAAAATACAATTTCAGAACCCATCAACTGATATCGCCATCTTGTTTCGTGAAAAAATTTGTGTTATAGCTTCCAAATTTCTGTCTCTAATTTATTTAATTCATTTTCACATTTTAGCTCAATAAAGCCTCGATTGTTTGAAAGGTTTTGCTACAGCAAATTTGGCCCACCTAGATGATTGGGGATTGGATGAATTTGTTACATTCCCAGCAGTTTCAGTCAAGGTCTGTTCCCTGATGATGCTGCTTGTATAATATAACTGAATGCAATACATGAGTCAAATGAGATCCAGCTATAGGTAGCTCTTCTATGGATTCGGGTTTCAATTCCTCTACCAAACCCCCAGTAATTTACTCCCTTTTCTCTGCACATTTCGTTCACCTCATCCTCCGTTTGCCGATGGGACGCGTCCCTGTTGAATTCGAAGGCTATGAATAAATTCTTCGAAAATTTGTTCATAACGATTTGAAGGGTACAGGGGAAAAACCCCATCATCGTCATTCCTGTCGAAAATTAGTTAGCAACGCTACCTGTGGGATTTTGAGGTGTACTTTCTGAGCATGCAGTCCTTTCCGTTGAGAAACCCCTTTATTATAACAACTTCATGGAATGCGCATGTGGGAACCCCATGATTGTGGTCCCACCCCTCAGGTAGATAGGTCGAGATATGTTTCTTACAACCCCTTCCGATAAATTTTAATTTTGTCAGCTCCGAAATATAAATTGGGATTTTTGAAATTTGTATGGAGTACTAGGTATTTTTTTCGTACCTACATAATATGGTACAAAAAAATAATATGTACAAAAAAGTTGCATTCAGAAAGGTGAAGGAATAATATTATTATTCCTTCATCTTTCTGAATGCAATTTTTTTGTAACCAGCACCGTTTTAGACAGTAGTGGTAAAGTACTGAGAAACTGTATCCTTAATTTTTTTGGATAATCCTTCCTCATTTGTAAACTTTCTGTACTGTATTTAATTGTAATAATAAGAGAAGGGAGCAACAATAATAATTGAACAACAGATCGGAACGTACTGACTTTTATTTTTCCCTCTCGTATCAGCGTGACCAACATAACAGTGAGAAACCCACTACCACATTACTTCCCCCATAAAGAAAAGATCATGAAATGATGTCTTAGATAAATGAAATAAACCAAATACAAATAAATGAATGTTCTAAATCGATGAAATAAATTTGAAACTTCAATAAGGTAATGATGGTAGGAATATCTCACATACACCAGTGCTAACTTGCTCTCATCTTCTAGAGATTAAGCCTCTTTGTCGCTTTTCGGTGTCGAGATGAGCGCCTCAAGGGAATTGGGGTTGGCACGGCAGTCTGTGGTACTGAGGGAGCATTTGTGGTGGCTGGTGAGGTAACCACTTTGCTGGAAGATAGTCTTGGAGATTTTGCAACGAGTGTCTGCTGGTCACTTGGAGTTTCTTCCACTTGGGCTGGAATTTTCGATGGTGTTGAGTCGATTGTTGTTGTACTCGAGGGGTAGGACTTGATCACAGCTGGTCCTTGATTGGTGACTGGTGGTATCAGGTGATTTGTGTTTGGCACCTGCCCAACCTTCTGAAGCTGGTTGACGTGACGTCTCCAGAGAGCACCATTAACAAAGACAGTATAATGGAGGTGACCGTCTTGACCAATCACTGTCCCAAACTCCCATTTTTTGTTGGGCGAAATGTAACTCCTAGCTGCTACTCTTTCTCCACTTGTAAAACTCCTTTCAGAAGAGCAATCTATGGGCGGGTGATTTGTTGAGTGATTTCTAGGGCGCATCACATCCAACAAAGAACGAAGTTCCCTGCCGAGCAAAAGCTTTGCAGGGGATTGTCGAGTACTAGTGTGAGGAGTACGACGGTAAGTCATCAAAAGCTTTGCAAGTTTCTCTGCTATAGTCGATGTTTCCCATCGCATTTTTCGAAGTTTATCCTTCAGGATCCCTACAAACCTCTCTGCTTGTCCATTGCTGGATGGATTGAACGGAGCGCTGGTAATATGCTTGATATTCATAGATCTGAGGTATTGCTGGAATGAATGGCTGAGGAACCCAGCAGCATTATCAGTAACCATGGTGGTAGGAATTCCAAAACGAGCGATAAGCATTGATAGAACCTTTATGGTCTCCTCACTTTTTGTCGAGCTGACACAGAATATTTCTGGCCACTTACTATATGCGTCTACGATGACCAAGAAGGTGTGCCCATAAAATGGCCCAGCATGGTCCATGTGAAGACGCTCCCAGGGTGCTCCAGGAGCCTCCCAGTGGTGAACTGGCACAGGCCTCGCATTCTTGGCAACTGAGCGGCATTCACGGCAATTCCTCACCAGCTCCTCTATGTGTCTGTCAATGTGTGGCCAATAAACATAGGACCTGGCAAGTAGTTTCATTTTTACCACTCCGATGTGTCCCTCATGGAGTTCCTGAAGGACTCTGTTCTGCAGTGATTGTGGTACATAAATCCTAATACCATTAAGAATGATATTGTTCTGGAGGGTGAGTTGATCTCCATTGCTTCCTTTCGCATTTCCCAGGCGTAGTTCTTCATAAATTACCCTTAGCTCAGGATCCTGTAGAGTTGCCTTCTCAAGTACTTTGGGTGTAATTGGTTTGCACCCTGCTGTCAAGGATAAAGTGGAGATCTGGAGTACATTGAATTCATCGGCTTGCCCAAGCTTTTCAGGAATTTCCTCTGATTTGAGTGGGAGCCGAGATAATGCATCTGCATTACCATGGTTCTCAGCCCGCCGATATATAATGTCAAACTGGAAATCCTGCAACATTAATGCATAGTGAAGCATTCGAGTCGCACTGAGAACTGGTAGCTTGTTCTTGGGACCAAAGATGCGCACTAAGGGTTTATGGTCAGTGATCAAGGTAAAACGTTGCCCATACAAATAATGATAAAACTTGAGCACACCCCACTTAATACCAAGAGCTTCCTTGTCAGTCTGACCATACCCCATTTCTGCTTTTGTCAAGGTACGCGACGCAAAAGCGATAGGCAGTTCCTTGCCATCCACCAGGTGACTTAGTACTGCCCCCAATCCATGAGGGCTGGCATCAACGGAAAGGGCCAACGGTAATTTTGGGTCATAATGTGTCAATATCCTGTCAGAAACGATCTCCGCCTTAATTTGCCTGAAACTCTCAGAGCATTTTTTATTCCATAAGAACTTCACTCGGTCTTTGGTTAGCTCATATAGAGGTTTAGCCACTGTAGCTAGGTGTGGAAAAAAACGGGAATAAAATGTCACTAATCCCATGAAGGATCTGACGTCAGTCTTTGAGGTTGGTTCTGGGGCATGGAGTATGGCCCTGATCTTTTCATTCGTCTTGTGGATTCCAAGGGAATCTATTTTGTATCCCAGGAATTCAACACTGGACTGCAGGAACTTGCATTTTGTCAAATTGATCCGAATGCCGTTATCCTTACAAATTTTGAATACACTCTCAAGACGTGCAACGTGTTCATGAAGAGTTTTTCCTGTGACAATTATGTCGTCATGGACAACGCAGCATTGCTGGTCTTTAAATAATGAGTCCACAAACGACTGCCATTCAGCTGGTGCTGGACTTACTCCATACATCAGCCTCTTGACAATCCCTTATGAGTGTTGAGTGTGAGGTAGTGAGAAGTTTGCTCTGACACTGGGAGATGTAAGAAGGCAGAACGAAAATCGATAACTGTAAAAAGCGTTCCACCCTTGAGATCAGAAAATGCCTCTTCAAATCCTGGGAATGGATGTTGTGTGACACACACCTGGCTGTTGACGGTGTGACTGTAATCCCCACAAATCCTCAAACTTCCATCTTTCTTAACAACAGGCACGATTGGAGTGGCCCAGTCTGAGGTTGTAACCTTCTCCAGCACTCCAGCCGCAACCAGTCTTTCCAGCTCCTGCTCAACTTTGGTCCTGAGCGCAAAAGGCACTGGCCTGGCTTTTGAAAAAATAGGGTGTGCGCCTGGCTTTAGTTTCAGGTTGCATTCAAAATTCTTTACTAAGCCAATTTCTTCGTTGAAGATGATCTGGTACTTTGCTAGCAGTGTGTCCAAGGTTTTGGATTTATGAGCTGATGACTGTCCAACTTCCACAAAATTAAGGTTAGAGAGGTGAATGTTGAAAGCTTTCATCCAGGATCTTCCCATAATTAATGGCAGTTTCTCCTTCACCACGACGACATGAAGTGTTCTGTTCATCCCTTTGTATAAGGCCTCAACTGTTCCGACTCCCATTGGCCTGACACATGATCCATCAAACGTGCGCAAGATGGTATTCGAAGGTTCCAACTGAGAAGCACTGGAGATTTTGCGAAAACAATCCCAATAAACTATTGTTTCTTTACTTCCACTGTCAATCTCAAAAGGAATTGGGATGCTATTCACGTACACCTGAGCCAAGAATGGTGAGTGAGGATCCTCATCAGTTTCAATCTGGTACACGGGAACTGATGTAGAAGAGCTGCATTCGGAACATTCTGAATCGACATTTTCCTCATATTCGCCTTCATCCGAAATACCACTCACATGGTTAACTGCCTTACCCCTTTGTTTAGCACGAAAACACACAGCCTTTACATGACCCTCCATTTTACAATAGGTGCAAAATAAATTCTTTGCCTCACAATCAGGGGCAACATGATCTCTTACAGCACATTTAAGACACTGTATTGGTTTATTTTTAAAATTAGGGTTTTGCTTGTTGTTTTGACGACCACCTGCTTGATATTTCGATGAGTTCCCCTTTTGTTTTTTGGAGTGTGACCTTAATTGGTTGACTGGGACAGGAGAGGGCAGATGCAATAATTCCGAAGTTCCTTCAGACGCTCGCTCTACAGCCGATGCAATTTCGAGAGTTTTCTTCAAATTAATATCATCTTCTTGAAATAGACGATCTAAAATCACTTTAGATCTCAAACCGCTCACAAAGATATCCCGCAGCATAATGTTCAGCATAGCTTCATCATATCGACAGAACGACGCTAAACGACGTAGCTCGGCTAGATAATGGGAAACATTTTCCCCTTCAAGTTGTTTTCGAGTAATGAAGGCATGACGACTCGGAATCAAGAGTGGGGCAGGATTCAAGTGATTACCCAGGAGTTGGGTCAATTCCTCGTAAGATTTCGTGTTGATTTTTGCTGGGTATATTAGGCTTTTTAGAAGGGTAAAATGCTTAGGGGACAAAAAAGATACAAACGTACTTGCTTTTTTGTTGTCCGGAATGTTCTTGGCTTCAACGTAGTTCGCCATTCGATCTAAGTAGTCGTTGTAAGTTTCTACTGATTCATCATACTTTTCAAAAGGAACATGAACTTCTGAGTTAGACGGCCCTCTCGCCGATTGTCCTCTTTGAGCAGTGAATTCAGCCAGAAGAGACGACATAGTTCTCGTCTGATGTGAAACCATTTGAACCAATGTATCAAAATTGGCTTGTGTACACGTAACTGTGGTTGTAGTGGAACCACCGCCGGTGACGGTCGTAACTGGTGGATCCGATGGCATTGTAGCTCAAATCGAATACCGTTCACTTACGCGGAAAAGACTCACTACAAAATAAATTTACCGATTGCGCCAAACTGTACTGTATTTAATTGTAATAATAAGAGAAGGGAGCAACAATAATAATTGAACAACAGATCGGAACGTACTGACTTTTATTTTTCCCTCTCGTATCAGCGTGACCAACATAACAGTGAGAAACCCACTACCACACTTTCAATTGCGTTTTCTTCGAAGTTAGCTTTTTGCCGATGATGGGGTGTCATATCCATGAATGGAGAATTGTCGTTTACTCCAATTAAAATCACAAATGTTGGTTTAGTCATGGCAATGTTGTTCATAAACAATTTTGAAGAACTACAAAGAAGCTATTCGATATAGCACCACCTCACAAAAACACTACATACAAAATTTTATTTGATTCAAAATTCAATATTAAACCCCAAAATAATGGTAAGCGTGTTTATCATATTGAAACTACCACGTCAGCTCGCATCGCTCGCGCATTCAATAGAGTTACTACAACCTCTGACGAAAGTGTTGGAAGAAATATTTGGGCTCGTAATATTGGATTGAGCATTTTTTACAAGATTAGGAGTGTTAGAAATGACTAAAATGACAAGCTTTTAGTTATGACATCATGTTAAATGAATTAAATGAAATACAATAATATAATTTTCAGGATTATATTATCATGCTAATTTTATAGGCATTATATTATTATTATTATACAATTATATAATTTTCAGGCTTGCGGGGGAGCAATGCCTGAGTGGAGTCCCAGACGACGAGCAGGGCGCCCTACCGCTGGCCAAGTACATTATTCTTATGAATACAAACACAATACCTACTCCCTACTATGAGTTCATAATTTAAACTGTAATATTAAACGTACGGCGTTAGTTAATTATTGTCTACACGTACCATACTGGAGAATATGTCGTAACCAGCAAGTTGAGTAGGTGGCAAGCGATTTCAATGAACGGAAATAATCATCGCCGTTGAGAGAATACTCAAGCTAATTTAATCATTAAAAATTATCTCGTGTGACAAAATACGAGGTATTATATTCTGAATTCTAGATAAAATATATTCTAATCAAGCTTAACCTAATTACTTAACTTATTAACCCTTGATGTATATAAAGTGTCTGACAGACACAGCAGTGAGCATCTAAAATATCCCAGGCGCTCTGTACCTGTACTCCCTCTGTAAAAAGTTCCACTCCAAACCTTCAGCAGTGATCTAACCGCCACGAAGACCACTTTGTTCCGTAGATTCTGAAAACCACCGTGTCCCTCGGACACCTTATACACTGTCAGATGAGCAAACCTCCGTGTCCCTCGGACACCTTATACACTGTCAGATGAGCAAACCTCCGTGTCCCTCAGACACCTTATACACTGTCAGATGAGCAAACCTCCGTGTCCCTCAGACACTTTATACATACGCAACCAAAAAACGTACCTACGTTTTCAGGCATAATCTGGTGTAGGTAACTATTCTAAGCAGGCCTCAATTTCCAAGCGGTTTGCGAGATTATTTTTTGTTCAGATGATTTCCGAGTTTCCCATTCTTTCACCAGTGTATCTAAGTTACCAAGGAGCGAGGGAAGAGGCGTGTAATAATCAAAAATCATACGATTTTTCTACATTCCGGTCCCTATATAGTTTAGTAACTGTACCCAAGCTTTGGATTTGAGGGGACATAAGCAATGTAGCTCTTCGTGCCACCATGGAAAAAATTAGTGGTGCCAGGAAAACAGAAACCGCTTATGAAGTTGGTAGGTTGAGGGAGGATTTACTGCGGCTTAATCCTTATACTTTTTATTCCGACGAGTGCACTTTCGCAAACTAGCATCATCAGAACACTGTAGAAGAGTAACAGTTCAACACTTAACCCTCCAGCCGGACCATCTTTTTTTCAACGCTTAACCGGACCATCGGTCTCTCAGACCTCTATGTTACAATATCGTTTTTGCTCCTTTGTTCGCATGTTAGCTTCATTATTCTACGATGTTCTAGCTACCTCTAATTATTATTCAGGCCTAATTAATATTTATGGATGCTCTGTTACGATATTATAACTACATTTTTTCATAATTTTGTCTATTTTTATCCAAAAAAATAGTAGATTATTTTACTTGTTTGACAACTCAGACTTAGATTTTTATTCAGTCACAATTGACTAAGACTATGTAGTGGTACGTACCACACATCATGAGTGGGTACTCTGTAAAAATAAGAGTGTGTAGGTAGTCTTTGAGCAATTCCCAAATCACTGTAAATTTAGAATCATGAAAAACATTTGTAAAAATTACTAGGTAGGTAACTTGATATTCAGTCGACATTCATGAAATTCTTTACGATGCAGAAATCCTAAATTCTAATAGTGATCATCATATTTATAGAAAACACTCATGAGTTCTATGAGACCCATGAAAAAAAAATCACTGGTATCCGGACCATCGGTCCCACAGACCTACTACCTTTTAAAAGATCACAATTTATTTCCAAACTTTCTGCTTTGTCTTGTTTCCAAACTGCTCTGCCTAAAGTTCAGGTCCCAACTGAAGATGTCACGGGCTGCCGGCCACCTCAAACCACTACGACCACCTCTATCGGAGAAATGCTGAACAGTGTCGGTCTCACAGACCGATGGTCCGGCTGAAGGGTTACCAATATACAGCAGGTTACCAATTCTAAAGGTTTTTTTTAAGCTAAGTTGAAGTACTTAGTGTTATTATGTATTTAAAATATGAAGGTGTAGAGACTTACTCAGATAGGTTTTAATTGGTAGGTACGTCCTTAATTTGGTGCCGTTTTTGAAATCCAGGTAATGGATGTATACTGGTCTCAGCAGGGATTTAGGATCGCTACATATCTGGTCCATGTCTTTCGGTTATTGGTGTTACCAGTATGAGACTGCAAAGAGAGGGGTTGGAGGGGTGAGTCTAGGTAGATGGTTGATAGTTTGAATGAAACAAAAAAGGAGAAAGAATCTAAGTACTTAGATGGTTCGTATTTGGATTCTTGAAATACCATGGTTTGGTTTTAAGTGCTACTTCCGGTATGGAAACTTCCGGTTTGTGGTGGTAAGTTGAAGAATTTAATTGTTTTTTCATCAGGATCTCTGAATTTGCCTATAATCTTGTGTTAAATTTTTTATTATTCAAATTGGTCACCCCTCTCTTTGCAGTCTCATACTGGTAACACCAATAAACCAAAAGACATGGACCAGATGTGTAGCGATCCTAAATCCCTGCTGAGACCAGTATACATTCAACACCTGGCTCTCAAAAACAGCACCAAAATAAGGACGTACCTACCAATTAAAACCTATCTGAGTAAGTCCCTACACCTTCATATTTTAATTACATAATAACACTAAGTACCTCAACTTAGCATAAAAAAAACCTTTAGAATTAGTAACCTGCTGTATATTTAATCTTAAGTGTTGAATTGTTACTCTTCCACAGTGCCCTGATGATGCTAGTTAGCGAAAATGCACTCGTCAGAATAAAAACGCTGCAAATTATTACACAATGGTTTTTTTTTCTATATAGATCACTCGTCTGCAAAGCCACCAACCATCCAACATGAAGAAAAACATCGATCGTATTTCGGTCAGCTATAATTTGAACGGAGATTAGGCCTCTTTTGCGATTCACACTCGTGTTTCTGATTTATCGTACGTCCAAACCTTAAATTCTCGTAGTGAGCGAACGGTTTGTCCTACAGAGCTCCGCGTGGTCTCACAAAATTCTAAAAATTCTATAGAATCTTTAATTGAAGGAAAAACTATACCTTTAAATTTACATTTTTTAAATTAGGGCGTTTTCAAAATTCATTTTGGAACCCTTAGAAGTGACCTACATCAACCAACATCTTCGGGGCACAACTAGACCACGAATGGAGCCTACATACCAAATTTCATCAAAATCGGTCAATGCTAAGTGGCAAAAGTGCCGCGTACGGCGTACGGCGGACGGCCGGCCAAATTTTTATTCGATTTTTGGATTCTACGTACCTTGAAACGTAAACCAACACATTTTAAGGGGGTGTTAAGAATTTTTTTTTCTTGGTCGATTCCAAAGGTTCATTATTGAAAATAATAAACCAAAAGTATAAGGATTAAGCCGGAGTAAATCCTCCCACAACCTAACAACTTTAATGCCCAACACACATGAAGAAACCGTGTATTTCAGGGGTTTTTGTGTGTTCTGGAGATTACCAAAAAGAACCCAACAGATGAAAGCTTTGGTGCCAGTGGTTGTGGAGTGGGGGGGGGGTTAACTCGAATTCACAAGTTACCTATCGTTGATGATAGTTTTTGAAATGCTGTTCAAATTAGACTCCTTACTTTTTCCTGTAAGTAAGTCTAATCAATTTCAATAAAATATTGGTTTGACGAAAAATTCGACGGAAAAAATAACTCAATCATGCAACGTTGAAAATCCTATAATACGTACTTCTGAATTTTTTTACAACTGGATGATAAGGATGTAATAATAATGGAGAAGTTGATTGAGCCATGGATATGTCTGGTGCTGTTGCATTCAACTATATAAATTTTGTTTAAGACTCTTATAATGATTGCCATCATTCTCCTTTGCCTTTTTTTCCAGTCATCACGCTGTCCTCCACCGGTAAGTCTTTTGATTCAATTGCTATGCATGCTATAGTTTCATAGCTATGCAATCTAAAAATGTATGTACGGTAGTTATTTACGAAAACCCATGTATTTACAAGCTCATAGTAAGTTTCACCTGTGCCGTTGTCTGTCTGTAATCAAATCTTGCAAGTTAAATTTGATCCTATTTCCAATTTCTGATTGAGCTTAAATTTCGCATGCATGTATGAATCGGATAAAAATGCAATATTATTATGACGTAGAGCTGATTGTTAACAAAAATAATGAAAACTTCTTTTAAGAAAAGGTTTTGTTCTATAGCTTAAGTAACTATGAATTTTTCATAATTATTTCGAACAATAAGTCATGAAATTGAGTTGAGATTCTCATTATCCGTACTATTCAATTTTGCAGGTTCCGCCGAGGGATCCGGTTAGTACAAACGATTATTCCATTTTTTCTCTTTTACAACCGGAAAGTGAGGATGTAATAAGGATGTAGTAAGGAGTAATACCGGAGAAATTGATTGGGTATGGATACTACTGGTACGGTTGCTTGCAACTAGGTATATGAATGATGACTTATGTAATTAATAATTATCTTTCATTCAATCAACATACATTCACAAAATGTTTATAATCATAATATTATGGTATTTTTTCAGTCGACATGCTTAACTCGTCCTCCCCCGGTAAGTCTTCTGGAAGATAGGAACGTAATACTACTGGAGAAATTGTTCGGGTATGGTTCGTCTCGTACGGTTGCCTGCAACTATATTAATGATGCTTAAGACTACTATAATAATTGGCATCATTCATTCAATCAACAAGAATTTACAAAAAATTTATTTTATATACTTATTAGTGTATTTTTCCAGTCTGCACGCTCAAGTCGTCGTCCTCCCCCGGTAAGTCCATTGATTCAACGGCTATATTTGCATAGCTATGCAATCTAAATGTGTGTACGGTAGTTCGTTACTAAAACCTTTGTTTTCTAAACTTTCAGTTAGTTTCACCTTTCCTGTTGTCTGTTTCTAATCAAATCTTGCAGATTCGATTTGATCCATTTCCGATTGAGCTTAAATTTTGCATGTATAAATTTGATGAAAATGAAATATTATTACGACGTAGAGCTGAAATTATTCCATTATGACATTATCATTGCCTTGAAATATCTCTTAGGAATTTCAATTGTTAAGCAATCTGCAACATTGTTCAACCACTTTCAAGCCAAAACCTTTCTTTTCGCTATAATCACACTTCAACTATTGTGTACAAAAAAAAGCGGCGAATTATTTCACAAAGGTTTACTATTTTCCTGTACAGATCACTCGTCTGCAAAGCTCATAACTTTGCCATTGTCACTACCTACCTACCAAATGTGACATTGTTTTTTTTTTTGTTTTTTTTTGCCTACCAACTATAGGTAAGTACTTATTACCTACCGACTACACATAATATGTAGGCAGTATATTATACTGCCTACACACCTTCACATTCAAGTTTATTTGGAAGAGATAAACGCTCCACACTCGGTTCGAAAAATAGGGAGTTGTGGTTCCTTCGTATGGAAATTTGATAAGTGGTTGCTAAGGAATCAAAACTGAATACAACTCGAAGGAACGAACAGCGATTGCATCTGATGCAATGCATCATGATTAGCTGAACTTTTTACGGAGAATAGACCTTTTTGGCGAATCACACTCGCGATTCTGATTTATAGGGAGTAGGGAGCAAAGGTTTGTCCTACAGAGCTCCGAGTGGTCTCTAAAAATTCCGAACATTCAATGCTATTTCAAATTGATAAAAACCAATACCTTTATTTCGGGAGTTTTCGAGCTAGGGCACTCTCGAAAATTTAAACCCTTAATTTTCACCCCTCAGTGACTACCATCAACCAAAAGCTTCGTCGCATAACTGGACCCCAAATATCCAACTGTACCAAATTTCCACCAAATCGGTTCATGGTTGCTTAGAAAAGTGCCACGTACGGCGGACGGCGGACTGCGGATGGATGGAAAACGTTTCATTCGATTTTCGGATTCTACGTACCTACGTTGAAATGTAAACCAACAAATTTTGAGAGGGGATTAAACTTTTTTTTCTTGGTCGATTCCAAAAGTTCATTATTGAAAATAATAAACCAAAAGGAAAAAGATTGATCCCTAACATGTTGTTTTATCACAACATTATCGTATCAAAATGAAACCCACTTCTACCATGGGGGACAGTGAAGGCCAGTTTCGAGAATTAGTTCAGAAACTTTATAACAACTACTTATTCTGCCAAATTTTATTTTAAATCTTATTGAAAAACAACCCAAGATGTTGAGGAAATAAAAGTTGTCGCGAGAAGTAGGTATCCTAGGATAGCAGAAAATTTCGATTTTTCAATGGTGTCTTTTCGGATTGGGATCAAAGGGATGGTGTATAATTGGTGACCTCTGGATGTGAGGGCCTCAAGCATCAATATTTCATAGAGATACTCCTGACGGGCGGGGTCTTATTGGGTTTATAGTTTTATTTGTATTATTTCGTTTATTCATTTGTTTAAGAATGAAAAAAACTAGCAGTTCAGTCCAGCCAAAATTAAATACAAGGTATTATAAGTATCTATTAAAAAAAAAAAAGATACCTCCCACTTAAAGAGTCCAAAGTTATACCATCCAGTTTTCATCAAATTAGGAAAATTCACATACATCTTGATCAAAACTAGCAATTCTATGCCATTTGGTTGGTCAAAATGCATCAATGTCTTGAAAAATCTCCGAAAAAATAACTGTTTTGAACAAGTTGGAAATTAAGAGTTATTAAAAAAACAACGAAAATTAGTGTTAAAAAATGTTTTTTATAGCCTGACTATGAATTTTTCATTCTTATACATTTCATTGAGCAATTTAACTCATGCAACATCGAGAAATCTCATGATGCGTACTCTTGAATTTTCCCAGGTTCCGCAGAGAGATCCGGTTAGTACTAAATATTTTTTTTTTTCTTCATTTTTTATAACTGGAAGATAAGGACGTAATAATACTGGAGAAATTGATTGGATATGGATATGTGTGGTAGGTACTGTTGCAAGCAACTATATTAATTACCTATACTTACCCCTAATTGGACCAAAAAAATTGTTCATCGATTTCTGGGGAAATTTCGGTCTTAACTTCATTTTTAAACTTCCACTAGCTCACAGAAAATGTTTCAAAAAATTCAGCTCTGTGACTTCATTGTGACCACTGTGGAGTTCTCAAGATTTTTTAGTTGCAGCAGTGATACTATGGGACTGGCTCTCCGTTTGCCATGTCGATTTGGTGTCACCAATAGCACCATGTACGAAGGGATGTTCGGATATTAGTACCTACTATTGTTTTTTCCAATCTTTTTCTCCCACATTTTCATAGCAAACTTCTTTAACTTTCTAAAAATGAAACTCTAACAAGGTTCCCATTTTAAAGAATTATAAATCAAAGGAAGAAATTATCGCTAGAAGTTATAAGAAATTGAAATTGAGTTTACAGAAATAAAAAATTTGCCCTTGGGGTTGTCTAGCCTCCAATGGTATTGATGGTCCATATTCTTACTTAGACTTCATTGCACTAGTGGTAACATGGTCCAATTAGGATTGAGACTACTATATTAATTGGCATCATTCATTCAATCTACAGACAAATCAAATGTTTATACCATAATATTTTTGTGTATTTTTTCAGTCGACATGCTTAACTCGTCCTCCCCCGGTAAGTCTATTGATTCTGGAAGATAGGAATGTAATAATACTGGAAAAATTTATTGAGCCTGGATATATCAGGTACTGTTCCATAAAACTATAGTAATTTTGCTTAAGACTACTATAATATCTATCATCAATAATTCAATCAACAGACAATCACAAAATATTTATATAAAATAATATATCAATGTATTTTTTTCAGTCGACACGCTCAACTCGTCCTCCTCCCCCGGTAAGTCTATTGATTCTGGAAGATAGAGACGTAATAATACAGGATAAATTGATTGAGCCTAGATATATCTGATACTGTGGCATATAACTACATTAATTATGCTTAATACTACTATAACAATTGGCATCATTCATTCGATCGGCAGGCAATCACAAAATGTTCATAATCATATACGTATATCAGCGTATTTTTTCAGCCACCACGCTTGTCTAGTCTTCCTCCCCCGGTAAGTCTATTGATTCAAACGCAAAATTTTCATAGCTATGCAATCTAAAAATATATGTACGGTGGATATTTAAGAGAGTCCTAGTATTTACAAGCTTTTAGTACGTTTCACCTGTCCCGTTGTCTGTCAGTAATCAAATCTTGCAAGTTAACTTTGACAGCCCGGTTTCCAATTGACCTGAAATTTCGCATGCATGTATAAATTAGGTGACAATGCAATGCATTATGACGTTGAGCTAATTATTATTGTTTAAAAACGCTGCAAATTATTACACAATGGTTTATTATTTTCCTATATAGATCACTCGTCTACAAAATCACCAACCCTCCAATATGAAGGAAAAAATAAAAAATAAAAATAAAACGAAATAAAATAAAATAAAATAAAATAAAATAAAATAAGAAAATAAAAAAAAAATTAAAAAAAAAAAAAAATCAAAATCACCAACTATTGATCGCATTTCGGTCAGCTCTAATTTCAACGGAGATTAGGCCTCTTTTGCGATTCACACTCGTGTTTTGATTTATATATATATATATATATATATATATATATTTCAATTTAATCCCTTAAATTCTCGTAGGGAGCGAACGGTTTGTCCTACAGAGCTCCGCGTGAACTCAAAAAATTCTAAAAATTCTATACAATCTTAAAATGAAGGAAAAACAATACCTTTATATCGAAATTTTTTGAGTTAGGGCGTTTTCAAAATTTCAAAATTGATTTTGGAACCCTTAGGAGTGACCTACATCAACCAAAAGCTTCGGGGCACAACTAGACCCCAAATGGATTCTGGATTCTCCAAATGGATTTTGGATTCTACGTACCTTGAAACGTAATCCATCAAATTTTGAGGGGGTGTTAAAATTATTTTTTTTCTTGGTCGATTCCAAAGGTTCATTATTGAAAATAATAAACCAAAAGGTGTTTATATAGCTTATTTACGAATTTAGATGGTCCCCTATGAAAATCTTGGCCTCCAAATTTAAGGTATTCCAAGCGCACGCGCAAACGTGAAATCCTTGTAACAGCCATAATTCCTACATTTTCCAACAATGTTGAGGTATTCAGCGGGTTGACCTGTAGAGTTCTCTATGGGGGTAGTTCAAGGTGCTTAGATATTGATGTTTAGAGATTAACTTCTATGCATCGGATCATCTACACATTCGAGTTATGGATACGATGAAGCTATGTGTCACACACACTTGGCACACGTTTTGCTTCCCAGTCTACCCAGTTTTCACTATTAAAGGTTGAAAAAAAGTATCTCCAAAATCAGAATTTCCATTTGCCATTTTCTGTTTCAGACCTTTCTGACAGTCATAACTTTTACCTTCCCCATCAGATTTCGATGAAATTTTCAGGATTTATATGATTGGGGTGGAGATGTTCCCCTATGGAAATCATAGCCTCCAAACTGAAAGTATTTCGTGCGCATGCGCAAAGGATAAATTCTTGTTTCAGCCTTATCTTCTACATTTTCTAACAATATTCAGAGATTCAGAGAGAGCGGGTTGACGTGTAGATGTAGAGTCCCCTATGAGGGTAGTTAAGGTACCTACTAAGTTATTGATGTTTTGAGATCAACTAAGTACTATGCATCGGATCATCTGTGCTATCGGGTCATGGATACGAGGAAGCTATGTGCCACCCACTTGGCAGACGTTTGTTTAGCTAACATACTACAGTACAGTACTTCGGCTGGCTTCAGCAGATGGCTGCAGCGCAAAATTTGGTAACGCTGTACTTTCTCCTTCCCGTGGGCCACTACTACTCGTACTAAACCAATGATTCGGCTAAATTCTCGTAGGGAACAAACGGTTTGTCCTACAGGGCTCCGCGTGGTCTCAAAAAATTCCAAAAATTCTATACTATCTTAAATTGATGGAAAAACAATACATTTTATATCACAATATTTTGAGTTAAGGTGTTTTCAAAATTTCAAAATTCATTTTTTAACCCTTTGAAGTGACCTACATCAACCAAAATATCCGGGGCTCAACTAGACCCCAAATGGAGCCTACATACCAAATTTCATCAAAAGTGGTCATTGCTAAGTGGCAAAAGTGCCGCGTATGGCGTACGGCGGACGGACGGCCAAATTTGTATTCGGTTTTTGGATTCTACGTACCTTGAAACGTAAACCAACACATTTTGAGGGGGTGTTAAAAATATTTTTTTCTCGGTCGATTCCAAAGGTTCATTATTGAAAATAATAAACCAAAATTCACGTAGTTATTATTCCCTTCATGGGTATGGTTCAAAGGTTAAGTTACCCATCCCATCCCCATGGGAGGAAGAAGATGAGGAATAGAATTGAAGGAGACCAGAAGTAGGTGCAGCCATTTGGCACAAAAAAAGGGCTCACCCTGAAGTAATACTGTACAAGTGGTCCCGGGGTGAGTCCTAAGCAGAGGGAGTGGGGTTTTAGTTGGTAGCCCCAATTCATGGGGTGTCCAACACTGTTGGGGTGACTCCCCTTCGCTCTTAAAGAGTTTCCCCACTTCCGTAACAAAACAAAAAAAGAGGTTAAGTTACGAGTAATGTCGAGCAGTTTTTAGCTCACTCTCACTACTAAAATATTGTTCAGTACATCGATGACTATGTACCGGTAGTAAGTGTCAAAAAGATTCACAGTTATAAAGGTAGCTAATTTAGTTCACAAAATGAATAGTGCCAACTACCCACCCCCTTATTAAAGTTCTCACAAAATTGCAAAACTTCATTTTTGATACGACGTCTGCACTTGTTGAAATAGTGATAATAAAAATTGTTGAACGCACGAAGTGTTGAGCTTTTTAACTGTTAAGATGCCTGTTCTGTAAATGTCTCCGTGTAAGTGAAGTCGTTTTGTGACAGAAAGTATCATTATTCTATGACAACAACAGTTTTCATCATTCATCCCAACAGGCAAAATCCTTTCATCATACCCAGAAAATAATGGATTGAACGGTAACCACGTTAAGAAAGTTTCGGTCGAAATTATGATTTGGGTATGAGAAGAATTTGTCATGATTCATGAATTATATTAGGATCTCAAAACGTCATAATTAAGTACCTATGGATAAGGTTGTAGTTAGAAATTTTGAGGTTTGTCATTTAAAAGTTCCTCATGAATTCCATCATGATAAGATTGCCGCTTGGTAACCAAAGGGCGTATCCAAGTACTGGATACGAAAAATCCATGTGCTACATCTTACATGGAATTATTTTTATGTGTCCGTAATTTAAATTTATTATGTTTCATACAGAGATTGAATCCACCGCGTCCTGTCATGACATTTTCATCTTTCGGGACGTCAGATTACAGAGTGAGTCACATACCAAGACTGTTTCACTCATTTCGTGCACCGTGAAATCTCAAATTTTCTCTTGGAACTTTCATTCATAACATTCTGAATACATTTTGAAGTTCAACATTGTTTATACATGGATGATAATCTTGCACATCATGGATAATAAGTACATACTTAAATATATCGTAGCTTCACTAGTTGAGTCACTAACAAATCTTTCTTCATTGCCTTTTGACTGGAGGTTCATTAATTCCCCACTCATCAGGATGAAGTGAGCATATCACCTCATCTTGCTACTTTTAATCTCCATTTTCATTTGCCTGCTTTCGTTGAGTTACATCATCGGATTTTTTTAATTCTCGATGAGGTTGTTATACCATAATGTACTTAGGGTGGCCTGCTTGTGTCGTCTACCACTTTTCCCATATTGAACGAATTCCATTGGTCATATGACATTGTTGACCGTTTGTCCGCAGTTTCCAACCTCGAGCACTCTGGGTGGAAATTTTCATTGCGAACAAAGCAATGAATAACACCTGTGGTTTGTAAATTACACTGAACACAGTTCATCGCGCGTCTAGCTATGCTTTTATTTGCTCTGCTCCCAGATGTTACGTCATTGTAAGGGTAACAGAAAAAGAGGAACGCACTTGTAAAAAAGTAGTTGTATTTTGAAAGGACAGGAGATAGCCCTTGAGGGAAGAGGTTTTGCCTGGTGACAACAACTGGTCATGGGTCACCGTGATTGTGACAACTCCTCTATGTATCAGATACCTACTCCACACAATCAAGATATGGATAGGAAAACACTAATTGCCATACCAATTTGGAAGATGTATTCTTATTTGTAATTCGAATTTTCTCTGTTATATTCAGACAGAACCATCCGGACCGTATTATTACGTGAGTCGCATCAGTGCCTTATTGATAAAATATTTAAATACATAAATCGCAATTAGGATCATCCAAAATACCAACCAACGCCCGTTACCTGGTTTTATGAACCGTTGAGTGACCCACATGAACTAGTGACTCACTAGTTGAGTCACTAACAAATCTTTCTGCATTGCCTTTTGACTGGAGGTTCATTAATTCCCCACTCATCCGGATAAAGTGAGCATATCACCACATCTAGCTACTTTTAATCTCCATTTTCATTTGCCTGCTTTCGTTGAGTCACATCAGTGGACATAGTTTTTTTAATTCTCGATGAGGTTGTTATACCATAATGTACTTAGGGTGGCCTGCTTGTGTCGTATACCACTTTTCCCAGCTTGCACGAATTCCACTGGTCATAATATGACCAATGGAATTCGTGCAATCTGGGACAAGATGTCAATCTCGGTCAAGAATGTCATATTATGACATTCTTGACCGTTTGTCCGCAGTTTCCAACCTTGTGCACTCTGGGTGGAAATTTTCATAGCGAACAAAGCAATGAATAACACCTGTGGTTTGTAAATTACACTGAGCACAGTTCATCGCGCGTCTAGCTATGCTTTTATTTGCTCTGCTCTCAGATGTTACGTCATTGTAAGGGTAACAGAAAAAGAGGAACACACTTGCAAAACATATTGTTTAGTAATGCATGCATTCCAGGGGACGTCCCATTGGATAAGCATTAGATCAGTTAAACCAGTTGGTAAGCGATAAAACTGTTTCACTCGATGTAATTTATTCATTACTTTAGGCAAGAAATAATTACCCCCCCCCCCTCCCCAAGAGCATTTTAAAATCCATGATCTACGATACCCAACATGCGAATTCGAGTTCACCCCCCCCCCCCCCCCAACGCCCCCCCCCCAACGCCAACAATGGTGCCAGTCTGGCACCAAAGCGGAAATACGTCGTAACATTGAACTTTCATCTGTTAGTTTTGGTAGGCAGTCCGTCGAAGTTCACATCCGTATTCAAGGTGAAACACAAAAAAAAAAACCACGAAATAAGCGGTTTATGGCATCATGGCGGCACCACTATTAGTTCTATGGTGGTACAGAGAATAATTCATGAAAATTCGGAGGTATAATGAGAATTTTTCCTCAATTTCAAAGCTTGGGTACAATTAGTAAGTAGTAGAGGAACCAAAATATTGAAAAATCGGATATTTTGTGAATATTATCCCCCCACTCACCCCCTCCCCTTGCGAATTTTGGTACTCTGGTAAAATCATGTACAACTCGGAAGTTATTTGAGTCAAACAAAAAAAGAAACACGCAAATCGGTTGGAAATTGAGGCCTGGGCAGAGTTTACAAGATTATGCACGCAAACGCACGTTTTTTAAGCATTAACCCCCCCTTCCCCCTCTTAAAAAGCAAAATCCAAAATTCCGGCGCCGTAGTGCACAACTAGATAGTATTCCGCGTCAAACGAAAAAAGAACCACGAAAATCGTTTGAGAACTAAGGCCTGGGCAGAGTACACAAGATTTTGTTACACACACATACACACATACACACACACACACATACACACACACACACACAGACATACACCTATGGTTTTTTTCGCGGATTTGGATTCAGAATGGTCTAAAACGGATTACTGTGTGGTAATTTTTTTTTCTGTTGAGTGTTGTCTTCCTTCACCCCAGATCGATCGCATGAGGACGCCCAAGTCTTACTGTGGGACGTCCTAAAAAGTAGTTGTATTTTGAAGGGACACTAGGAGATAGCCCTGGAGGGAAGAGGTTTTATCTAGTGGCAACAACTGGTCATGGGTCACCGTGATCGTGACAACTCCTCTATGTATCAGATACCTATTCCAAACAATCAAGATATGGATAGGAATACACTAATTTCCATAATAATTTGGAAGATGTATTCATATTTGTAATATTCAGGAACTTTGTTATATTCAGTAATATAATCTTTGTTATATTCAGGAACAATCATACGAACCGTACTATGAAGTAAGTCGCATCAGTGCTTTATTGATAAAATATTTAAATACATCAATCGCAATTAGGATCATCCAAAATACCAACCAACGCCCGTTACCTGGTTTTATGAACCCTTGAGTGACTCACATGAACTAGTGACTCACTAGTTGAGTCACTAACAAATCTTTCTTCATTGCCTTCTGACTGGAGGTTCATTAATTCCCCACTCATCCGGATAAAGTGAGCATATCACCTCATCTTGCTACTTTTAATCTCCATTTTCATTTGCCTGCTTTCGTTGAGTCACATCAGCGGACATAGTTTTTTTTTTAATTCTCGATGAGGTTCTTCTTCCTCTTCTTTGCCAGCGCTACAATCCTGTGTGGATTTTGGCTTCCCGAACAACAGCCCTCCAAGCCGTTCGGTCTAAAGATGCAGTCCGCCAGTTGTTAATTCCCATTCTTGACAGGTCCGCCGTCGTGTCATCAATCCACGATCTTCGCGGCCTTCCTCTTCTTCTTCTTCGCCCCTCGAATCGGGCGTTCAAGAGCTTCCGTGGCATTCTACTTTCGTCCATCCTGTTAACATGGCCAAGCCAGGATATTCTCCTTGCTTTGGCAAATCGGACGATGTCCTCCCCCTTCATCACGTGTTCCAGTTCATTATTGGTTCGGATCCTCCAAACACCCGACTCGCATACTGGGCCAAAGATGCGGCGCATGATCTTCCGCTCAAATACTCTCAGGGCTTCGATGTCAGCTGTCCTGAGAATCCAGGACTCCGCACCATAGCATACAACTGGTCTCACTAGCGTTCGGTATAGCGTCATCTTCGTTTCTCTTGAAAGGAGGGTGGATTTAAACATTTTGACCAGGCTAGAATATGCCCTATTACCTGCCATGATTCGGTTCATAATCTCATTACTTACTTTGTTTTCATTATTAATTACGGCTCCAAGGTAAGTAAATCTATCCACTCCTTCAAAGTTGTAGGCACCAATCTGCAGGTCTCTAAGTGATCTTTTACTGTCATCAGCGGTTATCAGCATATATTTAGTCTTTTCCTCGTTTATATGCAGACCAGCTTCTCTACTATTCTTTTCCAGCTCAGAGAATACTTCCTTCAGTCTATTCACACTTCTACACATTATTGCTAAGTCGTCCGCATATCCTAGTATTTGTCAGAACCTACTGGCTATTGTTCCTCTAGGTATCAATGTTGTAATTCGAATTTTCTTTGTTATATTCAGGAACAATCATACGAACCGTACTATGAAGTAAGTCGCATCAGTGCCTTATTGATAAAATATTTGAATACATAGATCGCGATTAGGATCATCCAAAATACCAACCAACGCCCGTTACCTGGTTTTATGAACCCTTGAGTGACTCACATGAACTAGTAACTCACTAGTGGAGTCACTAAAAAATCTTTCTTCATTGCCTTCTGACTGGAGGTTCATTAATTCCCCACTCATCCGGATGAAGTGAGCATATCACCTCATCTTGCTTCTTTTAATCTCCATTTTCATTTGCCTGCTTTCGTTGAGTTACATCATCGGATTTTTTTAATTCTCGATGAGGTTGATATACCATAATGTACTTAGGGTGGCCTGCTTGTGTCGTCTACCACTTTCCCCAGATTGCACGAATTCCATTGGTCATATGACATTCTTGACCGTTTGTCCGCAGTTTCCAACCTTGTGCACTCTGGGTCGAAATTTTCATAGCGAACAAAGCAATGAATAACACCTGTGGTTTGTAAATTACACTGAGCACAGTTCATCGCGCGTCTAGCTATGCTTTTATTTGCTCTGCTTCCAGACGTTACGTCATTGTAAGGGTAACAGAAAAAGAGGAACACACTTGCAAAAAAGTAGTTGTATTTTGAAAGGACACTAGGAGATAGCCCTGGAGGGAAGAGGTTTTATCTAGTGACAACAACTGGTCATGGGTCACCGTGATTGTGACAACTCCTCTATGTATCAGATACCTATTCCACACAATCAAGATATGGATAGGAATACACTAATTTCCATAATAATTTGGAAGATCTATTCTTATTTTTAATATTCAGGAACTTTGTTATATTCAGTAATATAATCTTTGTTATATTCAGGAACAACCGTCCGAACCGTTCTATGACGTAAGTCGCATCAGTGCCTAATTGATAAAATATTTAAATACATAAATCGCAATTAGGATCATCCGAAATACCAACCAACGCCCGTTACCTGGTTTTATGAACCGGTTCTCGTGAGTTATCTCGGTTATATAACCTATAGATTATCTCGATTGGTCACCGCTGGAGGGCGGTATCACAGGTCTTGATAATTTTTCGGATTGGGCCGTTGGTGAACTCCTCCCCACTTAAGTGGGTCAGGCAAAAAGTAGCCATGAGCAAAATCATCGGTACCAGTTTTGATCTTCTCTTTGGAAGACAGCTGATGTCCGCGACGCCGAGAATGGCAGTTTATTGCCAAAAATTCTACTTGAGATGGTTGCTTACTTTACTCCACAGCAATGTAGCAATATACTACATAAGCAATGCCTACAGAACGCGCACCTTCCACAATTATCTGTCAGAAAAGATGTAAGCTGTGCTTAGATAGTCCTACCTACTAAAACGTATTTTTATTTTAGTTGAAATATCTATAACCTCCGGCCATTCAAAACCGCGAATAACTGAATTTATATAATTTGCATCACCGAGTTTTCCTGTTTTTCAAAATTAATGGTAGATCTCAAAGTCCCATATATATGTATTATACATCTTATAATAAGATCATCCACCTCAATGTATGTAATAATTTGCAGCGTTTTATTTTGGTGTTGAGGTACTTGAAAAATCATACTGAAGGAAAACCATAACAACCGAAAGAAAAATTTGATATTTTGCCAATTTGACAAAATTACTTGACGAGTTGATTTTTCACCCTTCAGGACTCCACGAATTATTTTGTGTAGGCACCAAATAGATGGAATATTTGCCGCCCTTTCCAGCCGTGCCCTTATTTTTACTTTTTACGGTAAATTAAGGTAGTTCTGGTAATTTTAGTGATATAAAGTTGAAAACACGAAACAAATCTTGAAATCTTGAAACAAGATTGCTAGGAGAAATTTTTTTCTTGAATTGATTGTAATATCGACTCCTGACGTTTTCCGGTTTTGATGCAAATGTCTTGTTTCATGCAGACTGGACCTCCTTCGTATGAAGAGGTAAGTTGCACTCACATTAACTGAATGAAGTTACTGAAGTGAACAAAGCACCGAATTCAAATCGGTTAGAACACACGTAAATATCAAATAAAATTTCTATGAGATTGCAAATAAATTTGAATCTGAATGGATATAAGCATTATAAAAATGATTAATAAGTCTGCCCTTCACACAGGCTTGCAGAACTGGAGATGGTTTTGTGAGTACTATAAAATTAACAACTTAGCTACTAAATAAGTCTCTACCTTGACTATCGCTAATACTTCCACCACAGTGATGATAAATACCCACCATCGATACCATCGGACACTGTCTCTACCACTAGAAGTTTAGACTCGGAAGGCTATTCCATCAATAATATTAAATATTAAATTTTATGAATATTATAATATTAAATATTCATAAATTTTATGAATATTATTTATACTAGTACCTTTAAATATAATTCTCTTTGCCTGTCTATCCGTTCAAACATGCAACGTTCAAAACCAACACCCAAACTTTTCAATAATTATCATCAAATTCGTAAAGTTAGTACAATACGCATTTCGGGAGCGAATAGGGTTATAAAAGAGCAAACCAGAGCATGAGATCCTTCGTGGAAAACCCACAAGTGGCACTCTCAAACTCTGTGAGACATCGAACTTTCGACAAGTATGACATACATACATTGTATCGGAACATTTACTTAATCAGGTTAAGGTTACAAAAATGTAAATTGAAAACCCAGTTTGGAAATGTATTTTTATTTATAATGCATGTCTCTCATTTTTCATTTAGATGTATGTTCCAGCAGAGGTAAGTCAAATAAGTGATAAAATTGTTTCACCAATAATGTAAATCAATAATAATTTATGAATCATTTTGTCAGTTTGTTAATTCGGCCAGGATCTATCTGGTAAAGCCAAACGTCTTAACCGGTATTATCTATTATCTAAATTTGTATATTTATTCCTGAAATATCAACAAGGCGCCTCTCAAGCGTATACGTTGATGCTGTATGAAGAAGTGATAAACCACGTGACACTGTCACCCCCCCCCCTCCCAACACTGCATGTATTCCTTAGAAAGAGGATCCGCCTCCCGTAGCGCACAGAGAACCGGAGACAAGTTAGCACGTTGCGCTTTGCAATTCTGTATATACATGAGTAGAGCACGTTATTCTGAAAATTAATACACCTGAGAGGCTCACAATTAGTACATATTTCATGCTTATAGTTTACAGGGCTTCTTGAAAATTTAAATACATTTGAGCATTTTAAAGCATTTCGGTGTGAAAATGAGCGCAAATTTATCTTTTGAAACGTTTTAACTTTTGGACGAACGTTGGAAGCTTGTTTATCATGTGGAACCTTCTACTGCCAAATGGCTCAATCAATCAACACCACTGGACTTGAAGACTCATAGCTTTGTTGAAAACCTGGATATTCGAAACTTTTGACTAACAACTTCAAAGTGTATTGGGTAGTAGATTGATGGTAGTTTAGAACATATACCTTGTGTGTCGTACTCTTCTTCCAGTCGTTATATATTATTTGATTGGAGCAGTTGGTAGGTGTTTTAGGAGTATCATAGCTGTTGAGCTGGCGCCAGATGGGTTCACCTGGCCTTTACTTTGTCCATCTCACTTAACCTTCACCGGCGACGCCCGTCTCTCAGTCGGGCCCCCCTCTTCACACCCCTCTCCAAGCACCTCTCTGAAGGGTCAGAGCGCTGGGCGCCTCAGTACCCTCCTAGCTGCTGGAGAGAAAAATAAGACTGTGTATAAATAATTATTTTGACTGATACAAAGTCTGAAACTACGATTTTTCCTTGTTTTATAACATGTTTTTCTATGAAATAAATTTATATGTATGATAATTTTTTTTATATTTTTGTTCATGCTACCTATCCAAAATGTATTTACATTCATAAACATGTGCAACCCCTCTGACCACCAGCATCAAACACAAGATTTCGTTTTTTTTTTCTTTTTGTGATGGATTATGTTTGTGATTCAAAAATATCGAGAACTTTCTTGTTCCTCCAACACTGAGCTTGATATTACCTTTGATTTAGAGTTTGGAGCTGCCTACCGGTCTCCTGAAAGTTGGTTTACACAACCCCAGCAGTTCCTTTATTCTATAGTTCCCAAATTTAATTGCCGAGTGCCATTTAACAGACGAGTAACCACGAAAAATGCAAATCCGACTGAGAGACGGGGCGTCGCCTGAGGAACTGTCAATAGGCGTCGCCGGTGAAGGTTAAGTAATATTTACGGTTCATATAGTGCTATTCCGAAATGTCACTCTTTCGTCTTGACACTAATAATCACTTCATACCTACTTCATCGAGGTCATACCCACTTCACTCATCGGATCTACGAGGCCGAAATTAATTTCCTCCGCCCATTTTCCCCCACCTCTTCTTACCTCACCTTCTCGATAGGAGAATAAATTGAGTCCGAATCAATTCAGAAGTTATCACTCGTCATCATTCACACAATCACCTTGATGACCACGAGAAGGCTGTGTCCCACACCTCCATGGCTAACATACTTACATCTCTATCATGTGAATTTGTTCTGTTTTGCAGCTGTTACCACCCCCAACGTATGAGGAAGTAAGTCGCTTTGCAACCAACCCTGCTCCATCTATACCGATGGTAACAGGGCAACATGTGGTATGAAAATTTGGTTCGTTTTCATAGTCGAGGAAAAAAATTTTGACAACTCCCGTTGCCGACAGGACTTTCATAATACATGTTATTCTACCGATAAATAACTTGTAGTAGAATAGGATCCATTGTTGGTTGTCGAGGCCCGCACGGTGCCACGGCATCCATCAAGAAGTGGCGAACAGTCTCCTGACCAGGGTAAGAAGATTTTCCATTCATAGGGAAGAATATTTGAAGAAACATTATTCCTAATGTCTCCGTGGGTGGCTTGTTTTCGTTCCTTTTTTAAAATCGGTTATTTAACTTTTGGTTATAAAAACAAAACTTAAAGTTTCCATTAGTTATTTCGATCCTTTTAGTTCCATTTTTTAATGACCGACCATAATTAGTCAAACTCATTTTTATTGCTACCAACAAAACAACTAAGCGCGCTACGATATTCCACTTGAAATAATGGATCGACAGCATTTCAAAATTCGTTTCTTTCATACCACATGTTGTCCATACAATATATATTACGTATGACATTGTTACGATATTCCCGTTATATTAGAAAATTAATTGTTTTGAAACATTTCAATATACGTGCTGAGGTTCACTAATGTTGGTGCATGTGTATGCAATTGACTGTAATGTTTTTCTATACAATATAAATAGTGAGTACACTTTTTTTAGGGGTTCGCGTTTGAGAGGTCGAATGTGTATCAAACTTTTGTCAGGTTTCCTGCTCTCACTAATAAACATACACATTTCTTCGTGAACTCTTGATTAATCGCTCTATTGTAATGGATCATGGATCGTTCGATCACTCAATTTTCTGAGAAGATCTATTTTAAGCCAGAGAGGTATGCAATATTTAGGATCACCTATAGTTGCTTCAGTGGTTGAGTTGGTTGATGAGGCACTGTTAGAAACACTACTGAGTACAAATCGGCAGTAGCAAACCCAAAAAAATTCAATTTATATTCCTATGTGAGTAACAGTGAACCCAAAATGCAATAAAATATGCTTATCGTTGAATATGAATGATGAGTATACATTTTTTTACAGGCTTGCAGAGGAGGAAATGTAAGTACCTAAATGTTGTCAATTCACCCAAACGTTCAGCAGACTTACGAGTGTTTTGCTTAATAATGGAAATTCCTTTTTTCATGCAGATGCCACCCCCAAGTTATGAAGAAGTAAGTCACATTAGAGCAAAGATAACATTTCACCAATGCTGTACATAGGTAAGTAATGGGGTGTAAGTAATGGGGTGAGTGCCTGGGTCGGAAACACTGTTTATTGTTATTTTCAATACAAACTAGACCTCATTCCGAGAATTTTGACACCAACCGCGACCTTCTAGTGTGAGAAGACCTTTACCTATGATTTTTCAAAGTTTCGAATGTTTATGACGTCACAGTGGGCTGGGGGGTCCCGCCCAGGCGGGAGGGGCGCGTGACGTCATGAACATTCGAAACTTTGAAAAATCGTAGAAAAAAATCCAGTCGTCCAAAAAGAAAACTGCTGGTGTCAAAATTCTCAGAATGAGGTCTACTTTCGATTAAAAATTTAAAAAAAAAAAAGCGCACCCCTCATTATGATGTTGGCAGCATTGGTGTCTGAGCCTTCTTGTAGTAGTGTGAATGTACTCAATAAAACTCCAATTTAGTCTCTTCTTAATTTCAAGAGCAAGTGTGTTAGCATGGTGGCAGTTTTGACGTACCAATAATTAGATTTACCATTTTCGCGAGTTCGGGAACATAGGCGAGTGATTCGATTCTACGAACCGTGTAGTTGTCAACGTCGACTAGTTGCTACTGACTTGATTAAAACGTCAAGCCCGGTACGGCGAAAACGGATGTGACCTCAGTTTTGACCCTTCCATTACAGATGCCAAAATTGTTTAATTTCAATACTATGGAATGGCCACCTTGGAAAAATATATTTATGAGTTATACCGAGGTGGGCAAGCGGTCTTGACAAAGCGACTGAGGAGGTTCTAATCTATCAAATGGATCATCGTCCTGAAAAGGTGTTACTTCTATCACACCAGCCCCGGTAAAGTTCGGTAAATTTGGTTGGAGGTGAATATGGTGACATAACTAATCTAAGTTCATTCATGGAGAAGAGTCACTTCATAAGGGGATCTGTTCCACTTACTACAGTAGTGATGCATTTATGCTCTGGAAGCATAAATGAAACAAGCAGCTTACGTGGCCGAACACAGGAATGCGCAAACTGGGGAAGGAAAGAACGCAGATGCGAAAGTGACCAAAAGAGGCCATTTTACCAACTCTTTTATTACGATTCCACCTATTAGTTTATCAAGCATTATCAGATCTTCATCTTTTCTTATTTAGTTTCGTTTTTTGAATCACATTCTTTTGAGTCACGTGTGGATCTTTTGGTGTGGTCACAAGGGCGCCTACAACTCTATTTGTTGACTGGTTCTATTTGCTGAGATACTTCTTTTACGCTTTGCACAGCAGTGTGAATTTGGTCAGTTTTCGCGTCGACTTGCGAAAGGGAACCCCCGAGGGGATGATGTCCTCAGCCTCCCTCGATTTTGGCGGTGTTTTGGTTTATTATTTTCAATAATGAACCTTTGGAATCGACCAAGAAAAAAAAATTTTAACACCCCCTCAAAATTTGATGTTTTACGTTTCAAGGTACGTAGAATCCAAAAATCGAATAAAAATTTGGCCGTCCGTCCGCCGTACGCCGTACGCCGTCCGCCGTACGCCGTACGCGGCACTTTTGCCACTTAGCATTCACCGATTTTGATGAAATTTGGTATGTAGGCTCCATTTGGGGTCTAGTTGTGCCCCGAAGATTTTGGTTGATGTAGGTCACTTCTAAGGGTTCCAAAATCAATTTTGAAATTTTGAAAACGCCCTAACTCAAAAAAATTTGATATAAAGGTATTGTTTTTCCTTCAATTTAAGATTCTATAGAATTTTTAGAATTTTTTGAGACCACCCGGAGCTCTGTAGGACAAACCGTTCGCTCACTACGAGAATTTAAAGTTTGGACGTACGATAAATCAGAAACACGAGTGTGAATCGCAAAAGAGGCCTAATCTCCGTTGAAATTAAAGCTGACCGAAATGCGATCGATGTTTTTCTTCATGTTGGATCGTTGGTGGCTTTGCAGACGAGTGATCTATATAGAAAAATAAAAAATAATAAACCATTGTGTAATAATTTGCAGCGTTTTTGACATAGGCTTCACTTGTTTAGGCATTTTCTTCTTCGGTAGTTCCTTTCCCTTGAGTATTCTTGGTGTTAAATGTTATTCTGGGCCCCTATTATAGGATTTGACTTGAAATTCCAGAGTTTAAAATTAAGGCAAATTCTCCGATATTTTTCTTCTACATTGGCTATGGAAAATGATGAAAATGAGGATTCTGAAATACGAAACGAATTTTGAAACAAAATTGCTAGGAGACATTTTCTTACTTGAATTGATTGTAAAATCGACTCCCGACGTTCTCCACCAGATACTCTGTATATGTATCGAATTATCTTCCTTATCGACCGCACTTGTTTGTAGGTATTTTTGTTTTGATGCAAATGTCTTCTGTTTCATGCAGATTGGACCTCCTCCTTCGTATGAAGAGGTAAGTTGCACTCACATTAACTGAATGAAGTAACTGAAGGGAATGAAGCATCGAATTCAAATCTGTTAGCAAACACCCATAAATAAATCGATTAATATTTTTATGAGGTAGAGAATAAATTTGAATCAGAAAATATATAAGCCTGAAACTAATGAAAATGATAAATGAGTCTGCCCTTCACACAGGCTTGCAGAGCTGGAGCTAGTATGGTGAGTACCATAAAATTGACAAATTAGCCTCTAAGTACGTCACTACCTTGAAAGTTTTTAATACCACAACCACTGTGATGATAAATACCCACTGTCACTACCTTTGGGTACTTCCACTACCACTAGAATATTTAGTGCCAGGGTTGTTAGTGATAATAGTGGCGTAGTGACAGTAATGGCTAGTTACGGTGTTGATAGACTTGGAAGTAAGTATGTAAGGTTTTTCGATCAATATTATGCATGTATATTATCTACACTAATACCTATATAAAACGTCATCCAAGTTATATGAAGGTAAGTCATCAGTGTTCTGATGAAGAAAACAAATTCTTTCTTGAAGGACCAACAGAATTTTAATAATAACCCCGGCTTCCAGGGCTCGAAGGAAGTAGGATGACGCGGAGGTGGACAATGAGAACACAGAATAATTAAAACTGAGTGTAGATTCGAAATAATGACAAAAAGAAAAATCTAAAGTTTTAGCGTAGGCTAATAAAGTGGAACTATTGTTGTACGGAAGTGGTTGGTGATCAAAAGCACTGATTGGTAGACTGCCCAATTCAATCGGAAAAAACTTGCCATAAAAAATCCAAATAATTCGTCAATGAGATTCGGAATAAATAAAGTAACTTTAGAATAAACAATATGATAAGTAATTGATATGAATAATTATTTGATAATCACACTTTTTTCACAGGCTAACGCAGTTCCGGTGAGGATAAAAATATTGTCAATTTACCTTTCACATCACTACCATTTGACAAGTCTGTACTGTACCTATTTGACATATTTGTCCCTGCAGCAATCACCAGAAATAGTTGAACATGCGGTGTTGGCAGCGACATAGTAACAGAACTGGTTAAAAGTGGTGGTTTTGAGGGTTATGAGTGGTAGGAAATAGTTTCGATAGGTATGTGAGAACGGTCAAATAGTATTGGTGACAAATAATAAAATATTTGTATTCATTCAAATTTTGTAATATCACTATTACAGTGAAAATCAGATTTGGTTGAAAAATAAATTTAAGGTTGCATTTAAGGTGCAAAAACACTTCGCGTTTTAATGTCTTATCATCTATCACGGTGTGGCTACGTTCGTTGTTTGGCTGTGGACTCTGGACCGACCTCTGCGGGGGTCGTGGGTTCAAGGCTCATCGCCGCAGCGTGCATTTTTCGGCGACCGGGGCTCTCATCGCTCACCTCCTCTCACACATCCTGAACTTCCCTTTGGAAGACAGCTGATGACGTCCGCGACGGCAGGAGCGGTAGACGGACGAAAACCCAACCTGAAATGGTTTACTTACTTACTACTACTCATCTATCACTCTGTATACTGAACTTTCACACATCCAAAACAATTCTCGAAACCATTTTGTGATTACCTGGTTTTCGGATCCAAATAAATCGAACCATCATTTTCCTACATCGTGCACTGTAAGTGAGTTTTCAGTGATAATGAACGTTTTTGTTTAATGCAGATGCCGCCGTCAGTATGTCGAGAGGACGTAAGTAAAAATAGTACGAAAGTAGCTTCATTAATACTCAATCATGGATATTTGTCTCCTAATAAATTTGTTATAAACCATTCACACAACAATTTATACACACACTGCTAAACTAGCTTGTGGTATTGTAATATTTGAACCTGAGGGATGAAACTGAACTTATTCTCCTTAGGTCCAACAGCTGAATTACTTGTATGTTGTGAGTTAATTTCTGTGTTTATGAATGTTAGGGGCCGCGGAGAAGAGGGAGGGTGAGTACGAATGGATATTTCACAAATAGATAACACATGAACTCATTCATTTACATTATACCAATAAGTTATGGGATATAAAACCCAATTCTATCGTGTGACAGTATTAGAAACCATGTTGATGAGACCTTAGTCTTGCCAATCACTGGTGCCTTTACTTGCAGATCCACGTAGGAAGCTAGGAATCCATATCATAATTTTTTAAATGTATTTATCCTACTTGCCCATTAAATTAATTATTCCGGAAACTCATCGATTTTTGAGAAAGAGATTCAGGGAAGGAATGGCTTGTGATGGACCTGTAAGTGCAGAGACATCATAATATTATCACTGTCGTGTTTTTGGTATGTAAGTAAAGGTATGACTATTAGGTATGTTTTATTGAATCGAAGATTATAATGGGTGCAAAGTGCCACGCCTGGTTTTAAAAACTATATTTTCACCTAAAACGCGAATTTCTTCCCTTTCATACAGAACCGATCTCGTTCACCTTGTACCTAGAATATAAGTAACTTGGTTCCTTTTCAACCGATACTTTTTAAACTATTACTCGATTATAACTCTCTACGTTTGAACGGTCGAAAATACAAAGCCTAGCAGACAATTTGACCATTACTATCTTTTTATGACAATGATTTCAGTGACAACCGCGTTCCAGCTCTCAAAAATTAATGTTGTGCGTCAGAACAAACACAGAAAACTGAATCGACTCCTTCCAATGACCTGTGACACGATAAAATATAACTATTCTGAAACAGGTGATAATTATATTCTTATTAGTATAATAACACCAAATGTCAAGATGTAATAAAAACCTGAAAGCGCGGCAAATGATTACACAAAGGTTTATTATTTTTCTGAGTAGATCACTCACCTGCAAAGTACACAGCTTTGCCATTTTTACTAACTGGGTACCAACCATATTCTACCTTCACAATCAAGTTTATTATGAAGAAATAAACGCTTCACACCCAATGCGAAGAAATAGTGTCGCAGAAGCCTTCATTCGGAAATTTGAATGCTGGTTGCAAAGCTGAAATCTCAACAGAGATTCTCATAGGGAGCGAACGATTGGCCCTACAGAGCTCTGAGTTGTCTCATTCGATTCCAAAAATTCAATACTATTTTAAATTGAAGAAAAAACAGTACCTTAATATCAAAATTTTTTGAGCTAGGGCGTTTTAAACATTTCAGCCCTCATTTTTCAACCCTTTGATGTAACTGACATCAACCAAAAGCTTCTGGGCACAACTAATCTTCAGAAGGAGCCCGTATTTCAAATTTCATCAAAAACGGTCCATGGGAACTAAAAAAAAGTGCCGCGGACGGATTTTATGAAAACAAACAAATTTTGAAGGTGGATAAAAAAAATTTCTCTTGGTCATGAATAAAATGGAAATCTTAGTCATAAAATAAAACAAAATGGAATCCTGCACCATACTTACTTAATATGTCGATTTGGTTAAGGTAAGTACCTCACCCATTGGTTGGTTTACATATCAAGGTACGTAGAATCCAAAAATCTAATAAAAAGTTTTCTGTCCGACCAACGTACCACTATCCACGATCGACTTTCCTTGGTTACCAAAGACCGAATTTGATGAAATTTGTCATACCTCCATTTGGGGTCTCTTTATTGATGTCAATCACTCCTAAGGGGTGAAAAATAAGGGCTGACATTTTCAAAACCCCCGTAGCTCGAAACTTGAAATAAAACGGAGTTGGTTTTCCATTACTTCAAAAAAAAAAATATTGAATTTGCAGAATCGAATAAGACCACCCAAAGCTGTGTGGGATCAATCGTTCTCTCCCTATGGGAGACTTTTTTGAAAAATAATCAGAAACACTAGTGTGAAGCACAAAAAGAGGCCAAATTTTCGTTCAAATTTTAGCTGACCCAAAGTTCAAAAATCCGTCTTTTTCAGTTGTACTCAGGTTTGAGTTCTTAGTAACCTGTAACAAATTTCCTAATTAAGGCACTCGCAACTCTTCATTTCTTCGAATCGAGTGTGAAGCGTTTATTTTTCAAAATAAACTTGATTGTGAAGCAAAAACATATGTTTGGTTGGTGGTGGCAATGGCAAATCTGTGTTATCTGCTGGCGAGTGATACATACAGAAAAAATAAACCTTCAAGTAATTATTTGCAGTATGTTCGATACGATTTTTAGATTCTACATACCTACCTCGAAACGCCAACCATCTAATTTTGAGGGGCGTTAAACCCCAAAATCAAGTAAACTTTTGTCAGTTTAAATTCACCATAATTTATTCAATAATTCAATTTTATTTGAAACAACAAAAAACTGCAGTTACTCTTCGCAATTGGATGATAATAACCGTTGTGTAATAAATTTCCTCATATGTCGAGGCTTTAGGAATGAACAAGAGTAAATTGTGGTAGCAGCTGGCTCAATGAACTGTTGGAGTAAAAGTAAATTAATCTCTCTCCAGTAGCAAAACACTTCGGACAAAGGGCAAATCTATAGGGCAAAAACTGCGGTTCAAGAGTTGCTGAAGCACTCAACTACCTACCCTGTTCTGAAAGAAATCGTCTATTAGAGACTCAAAACAGCAATGCGCCAATTTCTCCCTTCTTCCAGCCTCTACTGCTAGACTCAATGAATTAGCTCTGTTTAAACATCCTTCTCCTTGCAGTGGCCCCTTAAGTGCCAAAGCACTCGCGATTTTCTTCGTTGGGGTCTCCATTAACTTTGTCAACACCAAAAATACGGTTATCCTTTGTGTGAATGAAGAGATGAAACGGTCGTTCCTTCTGGTTGGTTTTCTTTCTTTTTCAAACAAGATTTACGTCGGAAGAGAGAAAGTCTGGCCCTTCCGAGTGAGTTCCGAAGAATTTTTCTTTCGAACTGGGATATCCAAGGATAGCTATGAAGTTATTTCTTAAAAAATTTTCAATGATTCCTTCAGACAAGAAAGCCTACCCTCTCTACCCACCAGTTAGTACAGCCAAGATTTACTTACGCAATTTAGCGACCTTAAATAGCCGGAACGCCGCGCTAGAAGCTAATCACGTGTAGTACTTCTTTTAGTACCACCAATAGGTCACCCACGATGTCGAATTTTATAACACGTTTCTCACCACAAAAATCGCATAAAACTTACAAAACTATACTTCATGAATTATTACAGATTAATTATACAGACTAATATGAATGTTAAATTAAGAATTATGTTTAATATACAAATATCAGACAGATCTGGAGAAAAAGATGCGTACGTTGCAGATCTCTTTCCCAATGGCTCAGGAAGGAAAATTGAGCGTTACCCAACGGATTTTTACGACCGCGTTTTTTCAGCCGTCGTCGTAATTCCCTATGTACCCATGATTCTAATCGGAAATTTTTGTGAAAATGATGACGTGAATGAGCCTTGTTTATTGAAAATAATAAACCAAAAATTATGCATCGTGGGTGACTATATTAATTATACAGACTATAACTATAATTTATAGTATACAGACTATATTAAAAATAAACAATTTACTATGTATTATTGAGTACATATTAATAATTATTGTGTATAATTATTATACTCAATTATTATGTATAATAATATAGTTAATATTAGACAGATCTGGAGTAGAAGATGCCTAGGATCCAAGGTAGGTACCTAGCAGGACCCTTACCGAAGGTCTCCTACTGTGTATGCGAGCGACATCCACCTCCCTGCTATATAGAGCCTTAAAAAACAAATAAACTGATAAATAAAAACGCTGCAAATCATTGCTCAAAGGTTTATTATTTTCTGTATAGATCATCCTTCTGTATAGATCACTGGTTCTCCATCAATAGCACCTACCACCATCTGTATTCTCCCTTGACCTTCCCTCTCAAATTTCAGCTCCTGCGTTCAATAGGATTGAAAATGGGTTCGGAGCTCACTCAGCTGATCAGTGATCAGAAGAGTGAAGAAGATCTCCTCGAATGCTGGAGACGCCTGGAAGAGCACTTCCATTCAATAGGATTGAAAATGGCTTTCGAGCTCACTCAGCTGATTAGTAATGTGAGGAGTGAAGAAGATCTCCTCGAATGCTGGAGACGCCTGGAAGAGCACCTCCATTCAATAGGATTGAAAATGGCTTTGGAGCTCACTCAGCTGATCAGTGATGTGAGGAGTGAAGAAGATATCCTCGAATGCTGGAGACGCCTGGAAGAGCACTTCCATTCAATAGCATTGAAAATGGCTTCGGAGCTCACTCAGCTGATCAGTGATCTGATCAGTGAGCAATGATTTGCAGCGTTTTTTACCTACAAACATTGTTTTTACCTACCAATTTTTTTTTACCTACCTACTATTGGTAGGTACTACCTACCACACTATAATGGCTTCACACCTTCACAATCAAGTTTATTAGAAAGAACTAAACGCTTCACACTCGATTCGAAAAATAGAAAGCTTGATATGGAAATTTGATTACTGGTTACGCAGAAGGCAAAACTGTATACAAATCGAAGAAATGAACAGCGATCGCATTTTAGTCAGATAAAATTTGAACGGCGATTAGACCTCTTTTGCGATTCACACTCATGATTCTGTTTTATCGAAGGAAAACCTTCAAATACTCGTAGGGACCGAACGGTTTGTCCTACAGAGCTCCGGGTGGTCTCAAAAATTTTTAAAAATTCTGTACTATTTAAAATTGGTGAAAAAACGATACCTTTATTTCGAGAGTTTTCGAGCTAGGGCACTCTTGAAAATTTCAACCCTTAATTTTCACCCCTTAGAAGTGACCTACATCAACCAAAAGCTTCGCGGCACAACTAGACCCCAAATGGAGCCCATATACCAAATTTGAACCAAATCGGTCCAGTGTTGCTAAGAAAAGTGCCGCGTACGGCGGACGGCGTACGGCGGACGGAGGACGGCGGACGGCGTACGGCGTACGGCGGACGGACGGAAATTTTTTTATTCGATTTTCGGATTCTACGTACCTTGAAACGTAAAACATCAAATTTTGAGGGGGGGTTAAAATTTTTTTTTTCTTGCTCGATTCCAAAGGCTTATTATTGAAAATAATAAACCAAAATGAATATAGGCGTTTAATTTCTCATGCTCCAAGGCATTCATGTTGAACGCTCTGAAAATAGGATTGAAAGTGTGTACATGCTAGAACGTATTTATTTTCACAATACATTTAGAATTTGAATGTTTTCAAATCAGGAGTCGAGGGCGAAAATGAAGAAAAATGTTTAAAGTTTAACGAATTGGTTATATTTCAAAGACTTGCGTCGTATATTCGGTCTGAGACGATACTGATCGCCTCAGTGTCAAACCATCAAGCTCCCGAAGAAGGAAGGTGGGGGGGAACCCTACGGTATGCTTCCCTCTCCAGGCTCCGTCCCTCGAAGGTCCGAGTAGGTAGGTAGAAGTCTTCTGGTAGGTTGGGTATTATTTGAATTTATGAGAACGTGCTATACCGATATACATTTTCAAGATAAAATTGGCAAAATTTCAAATGAATTTAGTTGAAAGGAGGTGAAATAGCAAAGTAAAAACACCACAAAAGGATGAAACGAAACTCCGGTTTTTATCGGCATTTCTTCCGAATCATACATAACTATGAATAACGAGGCTGAATAAGTAAAAGAAGTCTGCCAAGTGGGTGTGGCACGTAGCTTCCTCGTATTCATAACCCAAATGTATAGTAAGATCCAATGCACAGTATTTAATCTTAAAACACCAATCTTCCACTGCCCTCATAGGGGACTATCTACGAATCTGAACAATCCTGATAAATTTCGTCGAAATCGGATGAGAAATGTAGAAGTTATGGCTCTTACAAGGAATTGACGTATGAGCAAACGCAGTAGCTACCATCAGTCAGGGGAAAATGATTTTCATAGGGGACCATCTACAAACGAATTTGCATATTCCCTGAAAATGTCATCGAAATCGGATGAGAAAGGTGGAAGTTATGGCTGTTAAAAGGAATTCAAGTTTGCGCATGCGCAGCAACTTATGGTCGTCAGGAGGTGATGATTTTCATAGTGGACTGTCTACACACCAATCCGGACAATCCTGGAAATTTTCACTTAATTCATATGAAAAATGTAAATGTTACGTATTTTACGTTTGCGCATGCGCAGAGGCTACTGTAAGTTTTAAGGCCTTGATTGGGGACTATAAACAACTTAATCCGCTAATCCCTGAAAATGTCATCAAAATTTGTTGAGAAATGTGGATGTTATGACTAGTAGTTTAATACAAAGTTTTAACCCTGTGTAGTTCATTTAGTTCTCATTCCCGACGTACACAAACAATAGTCCTTTGAATTTTTCATTCGAATTCAACGAAATTTTCACGAATAATTGTGCTGGTAGTAACGATTTGTACTGGTTGTCTTTTACCGAAATATGCAATCCAATAGAACAGAATGGCACCGTATCCGACCGTAAGTCAGACGAATAAGATGAGACAGATTTATTGATGATGTATTTTTATTGAACCACATGTCGCCACACCAAGAATCAACATTGAGGACGCGCCATGTGCCTTGCGAGGCCAGAATTTGGTATTTTCGAAGTATCGAGTCATGGCTTTCACTGAAACAAATATTACCAGAATATCGTTACAATAGTAAAAACGCTGTAAATCATTGCTCAAAGGTTTATTATTTTCTGTATAGATCACCCTTCTGTATAGATCACTGGTTCTCCATCAATACCACCATCTGTATTCTCCCTTGACCTTCCCTCTCAAATTTCAGCTTCCTGCGTTCAATAGGATTGAAAATGACTTCGGTGCTCACTCAGCTGATCAGTGATCTGAGGAGTGAAGAAGATTCCTCGAATGCTGGAGACGCCTGGAAGAGCACTTTCATTCAATAGGATTGAAAATGGCTTCGGAGCTCACTCAGCTGATCAGTGATCTGAAGAATGAAGAAGCTTTTGAGCAATGATTTGCAGCGTTTTTTACCCACCAACATTTTTTTTACCTACCAACTTTTTTTTACCTACCAGCTAGGTACTACCTACCACACCATACTGGCTTCACACCTTCACAATCTAGTTTATTAGAAAGAACTAAACGCTTCACACTCGATTGGAAAAATAGAAAGCTTCATATGGAAATTTGATTACTGGTTACGCAGAAGGCAAAACTGTATACAAATCGAAGAAATGAACAGCGATCGCATTTTAGTCCGATAAAATTTGAATGGAGATTATACCTCTTTTGCGATTCACACTCATGATTCTGTTTTATCGAAGGAAAACCTTCAAGTACTCGTAGGGACCGAACGGTTTGTCCTACAGAGCTCCGGGTGGTCTCAAAAATTTTTAAAAATTCAATACTATTTAAAATTGGTGAAAAAACGATACCTTAATTTCAAGAGTTTTCGAGCTAGGGCACTCTTGGAAATTTCAACCCTTAATTTTCACCCCTTAGAAGTGACTGACATCAACCAAAAGCTTCGCGGCACAACTAGACCCCAAATGGAGCCCATATACCAAATTTGAACCAAATCGGTCCAGTGTTGCTAAGAAAAGTGCCACGGACGGCGGACGGGGGACGGCGGACGGCGGACGGGGGACGGCGGACGGGGGACGGCGGACGGCGGACGGACATTGCAAATTTGGATTCTACGCACCTTGAAACGTAAAGTGACAAAGTTTGAGGGGGGGTTATAAAATTTTTTTGCGATACGATCACATAGGCTTATTATTAGAAATAATAAACTAAAATGTATCGAAAACTACCTGGATCTCCAAAATTTACTCTTCATTAGCGCAATAGTTAGTAGTTATAAGTGTGTAAACCTTACCCAATGTACGCCCATACTTTTGCTCATAAATATCTTGTCTGAATCTTCCGTCAAGGTCTTCTCAATCAGCAAGAAAACCTAACATGAACAAGAAAAACGCAGAAAATGATCGAACAACGGTTTATTACTATCTGAGAGTTGTGGATATTACGAAATTTGGTTTTTGGTTGCTAAGAAATCCCAACTGATTGAGATGAAACTCTATTTGAAGAAACGACCGGTTCTAACTGACTAACTCCACTCAAAGATTTGTATCGACTGAAATTTGAACGGGTGTTATCCTAACATCTACATCAGTGAACAATATTTTACAAGACCTCGTAGAGAGCGAACGGTTGGTCCTACAGAGCTCCGGGTGGTCTCATTCGATCCAAAAAGATCAATTTGGTGAAGAAACATTACGCTTATATCAATCTCGACCTTTTGAGCTAGTGCGATTTGTACAAGTACAACCCCTATCCCCACTCAAAAGTGAGCCCTTATACCAAATTCCATCAAAATCTGTTTTCGGTAACTAAATAAATTGACACAGACAGCGTTCGGTAAGGCAATGTGAAAATGAAAAAGAATTAAATGCAATTGTCTCATATGAAATTCCAATCTATGTAGTTGAAAATTCTATTCCCGTAAAGTATTTATTTATTTATTATTTTTTTTTATAATTAAATAAAAAAAATAATACATAGTACATAGGTACTAAGTAAACTTGTTACTCCCTCATTTGAGGCTTTTTTTTCTCATTCAATTAGCCTGACCACCTACACCTACCTCAACGATCTAAATTCTTCTTTTTCACAACCTTCATACAAAAGTTCCCTGAGTGAACAAAACGATACCGACAGCCCCAAGATTGTATTTCGCAGCGAAACCTCGTCCGGTCAAATTTCGGTTTTTGGCATCTTACCAGCCTGAGATATTTCGATGAGAGTGAATGCAACCAACTCTTGCCAGTTGTCAGTCATTCTCGAATATATGACCTCTTTTTCTTGACGGATAACTTAATGGGTTGACCAACAATATTCGAAATAATACTTACGTTGCTTCAAAAATTCATCAGATCGACTTTTAGCGTGCCGGTCATCAACATAGATTCTGTAACAAGTATGATAAATGATTGTATGATATATGATTGTCATGATTGTATTGTTTCCCTTTGTAAAGAATGCTGAATAAATTCATAAAACAGAAATTCATGAAATTTCTTTCTTAGAGGGGAAAACAATAGATCATGGATATGTCCATTGTTTCTATGAATAAACAGATTCTTTTTTCTAAAAAAAAGCAAGCAAAGCAAAGCATTATGTAGCTATGATTTTATTTACTATCGCATTGCGTTTTTTGTGGCAAAAAAAGTGTCACGAAAAATTTCTCGACCCCCAGCTAAAAGACATAGGCCTATTTATAAATTTATTTAAATTTATAAATTTATTTATTTATAACCTATTTATAAATACATTATAAATATAAATAAATAAATATAAATACACAAACATATTTATGTCAAAAGTAATATCATACATTTATGTTCTATAGTTCTCCAATAAAGTAAGGTGTAGGAAAACCCCAGAGTGGTAGGAGTCATCACAAACACTGATGAGGTGAGGAAGGGAAAGAACACGTCACCTGACGTCACCTCTATTCCACTCTCCCCTCAACATAATAGCTAGAGTATGAAAGCCGCACTCAGGGGTCTTCCTACATGCATTCGTACCTAGTCAATCGAACTTATCATTTCTGCTCGCCTTCGCCTTACCTACGGCCAGTGTTGGGAAAAAATTAGCTATAGCTAACAGCTAAAAGCTACAGCAAAATTAGCTATTAGTCGAAAACTTATTGCTAACAGATTTAGCTGTAGAGATTTAGCTGTTCCTCGACCACTAATAGCTAATACCTAACGCTGAAAAAAAAAATTCATTTCTCCACACGAACAGCTAGTAGCTAATCTAACCATTTCAGTTTTAGCTGGCATCTGAATTAGCTTTGGAACATTTTATCGAATGAATTCCACTGATATTACCACAAACCCAATTTGACCTTTTCTCTTCTCTGGCCACTTATAAACCAAATCTGAAATATATCGTATCTTTTTGTTAGGTATTACTTTTATGGGTGACCCCGTTCTCGATCACCTTGAGAGAAGTTTTGTTAAAAATTAGTATGTTTTTAATTTTTAATTCATTGTTCGAATTTTGATTTATTTGATCGTAAAAATATTTTCTTGCGTGTATGTGTGTGTGTGTATATATATTCAAACATGATTTGAACTACTTTAATCAGGTAACGGGTCAGAAACAACTAAGTTACCAAGGACCAATTTTGATGAAATTTGGTATATGATCTTCTTTTGGGGTCTAGTTGTGCCCCAAAACTTTTGGTTGATGTCAGTCACTTCTAAGGGTAGAAAAATAAGGGATGAGCTTTATAAAAGGCCAAATTTATTCGATAAAATTATCCAAAGCTAATTCTGATGCCAGCTCAAACTGAAATGGTTAGATTAGCTGCTAGCTGTTCGTGTGGAGAAATGAATTTTCTTTTCAGCGTTAGCTATTAGCTAATAGTTGTCAGCTACAGCTAAAGCTATTAGCTATTAGCTGTCGAGGAACAGCTAAATCACCGCAGCTAAATATGTTAGCTATAAGTTTTCGACTAATAGCTAAATTTATCTTTTAGCTATTAAAAAAAAGCTATAAGCTAATTTAGCTATTATTTGAAAAATTAACTAGCTAATAAATTAGTTAGCTAATGCCCAACTCTGCTACAGCTCAGTTCCTCAGAGGAAACGGTCTGCCGCAAAAGGCACCGACCTTTATCTCCCCTTGAGGAACTCAGCCGCAAAACTAGGCTTCATAGGTAAATGTTCCGCCTCCCGCCAGACGGTCTGGGTCCAGATGCCGAGGTCAGCGGATAAAAATCCTTCCGCACTTCTCCCAACGGTGAGCTTAGCGGCGCCGCAGATGTAGTGCAAAAGCGGTAGGGAACAATCTCTCCGTTGAGTAGAGCCCAGGCTAGTTTCAAATCAGCGCATCAAGAGGAGCATCGCCCTCACTCGAATACACGCAAAAACAACATCAAAATATAAACTTGTAGTAGGTAATTATCATTGTAGTGTCTTCTGGTGGTGTGAATATTTTTGAAGCATTTTCGGGTAGTGATTGGTCAGTCAGAGATTAATGAAATGTATTGTATAAAATATTATCATTCTTTTTGAGTTCAATTCCAGTGCTCCTAAACTCCTGAGTTTGTGTATGTGACCTTATCACTGACATTTAAACTGTTTTCAGGCTCTTGCGAGGTTAGTGGGACATAATGAGCTGTTTAGTTCCATCGTTTTCACCTTTTTAGAAAAGTTATTTGTGACGACGATAATCGTGTCAAGATTTGAAGGAAAAAGGAAGTGTTCCGGACCAAAGAAAGTTTTGAGACAATATGGAGGAGAGCATGGATGGAGGATAGTATGTGGAGATGAACTGAAAACTTATTCGAAATCCAATCGGAAACGGGACAGTGGAGGACTGCTTATTTACGTTGCACAAAACGGGGTCATGACGACTCAGACAACCTTGGAAGTGGAAGGAACTGTAATTGTTACGAGGTACGATGCATGTAAATAATGGAATTCGATGTTTAAAAAAAACGATACTTCACAAATATACATGGGGAAGGATCTTCACTGCTACACTGCTGGACTGGTTAGGTAGCATACCTAACCGGGACCGTAGTTTGGATTTACTATTTTATATATTTGTATAACATAGTCTCTGTTCTATAAACTCACGGCGTAATATGGAGGAGATGGCGATCGACGCTGCGAAAGAAATTCGCATTTTAGACATACAATCATAGTTCTCCCTACTAGGATTGTAACATGGCTCCCTACTATCGATCGCACGGATGGGAAGGTAATAATACATTATTCATACTTAAGAGACCATTAAAACTAGAAGTACTAAAGGTTTGTGACGCTCAATGGTAATGATTTAATGGAGGATAAAAATTGATATGTTGATCATAAGTTATTTTCGTTACTAATTAAGATTAAACAGCACCATCGATCCGATTGAGTATTAATTTTTTTGAAGATCACACAACTCTATGAATCTATCAATCTATCCATCGATTTGACGTAACTTTCAAGATGTCATGACGAGTTCCTTAAACAAATCTTCCTATATTACATGCACAACTAAACTTGATGACCTGTGCCCAAATCATAACATCGGTATATTTTGCTGGCACTGCACTTACTCTGCCTTGAACACACGCCATTCCTTCTCTGAATCTTTTTCTCATATAACGAGCTGGGTTCTGGAAAGTGTGATTCAGGAATAATTAATTTGAAGTACGGGAGTGCTAAATACATTTTAAAAATTATAGAATTGCTTCATAGATACTTAGAAGAGTTACCAATCACTCTTCCACCGTCCAAAGAATGGGAAAGAAATCTATCTGGTATTATTGGAATCGTTCGAAGTCTCGTCAAGTTTTAATTGACGATCGAGTAAAAACAGCGACGAGAAACCTTATGACTGTATTTTCTTTATAAATGTGATAAACGATGGCCACGATATCGTTGAAGCAGTTGGTGCAGTTTTGATGTCCAAATACCAGGACTGGTACTAACTTGAATGAAATGGTCTTGAGGGCATGAATTTTAAAAACTACGAAAAAAAATTTGAACGGCCTCTTGATGGTTCTCAACACTACGAGTATGAAAAAACAAAAGAGTTTGTAGAACTACGTAGATTTAAAAGTACTAGTGATTGTTTTATCAATACATTCTCCTTTAATTTCTGAAAGTAGCATTGGGTTTTATCTACAAGAAAATATTGGTAAAACATGAATAATACTTCAATAATAGTAATTTTGTGAAACATTCGTACTCACCCTTCCTCTCCTCTGCTGCACCTAACATTTATGAACATTGAAATTAACACAACATAAATTACATATGAAACCTTTTTACACCTAAATTAACAATTTTCTACATCTTTTGGTGATACGGGTGGAGATCTTTGACGTCCTATCACTGCCATTTTTAAATCCCTCAGGTTCGGGTTTACAGTGCGGACATGCTTGTGGGTTACAGGTGGTGCTAACCAACAATGGTGAACCTCGTTGAGTATTTCAAAATGTTCCGTAACTCTACCTAACATTCCTTGGGAGCAGAAAAAAAACCATGATAAACTACCATATGTAAAACCTTCTAGTTACTATAATTTGACTTACTTCCGGTGGACATGGGGGCAGACCCTGCATGAAACAAGGAATTTTCGTTACCGATGAAAAACGTCTGCCAAGTGGGTGTGGCACATAGCTTCCTCGTATCCATAACCCGATTATATAGATGATCCGATGCATAGTAGTTAATCTCAAAACACCAATCTCTAAGTACCTTCCACTACCCTCATAGGGGACCATCTACACGCTAATCTGGACAATCCTAGAAAATTTCATCAAATTCGGATGAAAAATTAAGTGAGTAGATGTATGTGATTGGATCAAAAAAATACTTAGCCTCGCCTGGGATTCGAACCCGCGACCCCTGGGGAACAGTTGAAGTTACGGCTGTTACAAGTAATTCACGTTTGCGCATGCGCAGTCGCTTCTATCGGTCCCGGGATGATGATTTTCACAGGGGACTATCCACAACCTAATCCACATAATCCCTGAAAATTTCATCGAAATCGGGTGAAAAATGTGGAAGTTATGGCCGTTACAAGGAGATTCACGTTTGCGCATGCGCAGTGGCTACTATCAGTCCGAAGGTGATGATTTTCACAGAGGACCATCTAAATACTAATTTGTAACATCCCTGGAAATTACATTGAAATCGGATTGAAAATGTAGAAGTTACGGCCGTTACAAGGAATTCACGTTTGCGCATGCGCAGTCGCTTCTGTCAGTCCGAGGATGATGATTTTCATAGGGGACCATCTAAGTACTAATTTGTAACATCCCTGAGAATTTCATCGAAATCGGGTGGAAAAAGTGGAAGTTATGGCCGTTACAAGGAAATTCACGTTTGCGCATGCGCAGTCGCTTCTATCAGTCCGAGGATGATGATTTTCATAGGGGACCGTCTACACACCAACCCGCACGATCCCTGAAAATTTCATCGAAATCGGACAATAACTTCGTATAGTTATGCGCGTTACAAGGAATTCATGACAGACAGACAGACAGACAGACAGACAGACAGACAGACAGACAGACAGACACACAGACACGGAACCAAAATTGTTCAGAAAGGTCTAAAACGCAAAACGCGAGTGGAAATTTTGATTTTGGAGAACTTTTTTTTTTCGTCCTTGAAAAGTGAAAACAAAGCCTCCGCTACCTTGGTAGACTCGGAAGCAAAAGTCTGTCAAACGGGTGTTTAGTTTTTTTTTATATCCACAACACGATGAGAAGAATGGTGATCTGGCTCATGATAACTAAGAGTTATTCGGAATTGTGAATGTTCAATGGATACAATTAGTCTGACTAGTATACAACTTTAAATGAGCCACTCACTCCATCGCAGAACATTTCATTGGAATAAAATGGAGGCATGTTTACTGAAGGTGGGCTGAAGTATTCCTTTTAGCCACATATCATGAGAGGCTACCGATGATACTATCACGAGGAATGCCCCCTCACCACTAATCTTAAACTAGGCCAGATGGGGTTTCTAGTTCCAAATCAGTTTCTAGACTCTAGGAAAACCTACTAATGTTTCTAATTTCGAATGTTTATTGAGTCAATAAATCAGGTCAATGACACAGAGCAGCACACCTCAGCCGGAGATTCCCTCGACTTGACCTCTCTTGACGCCAAAAAGGGACAAGAAGACAAGTGGTGGAACCCTCTCAAATAACCGACAGCTCAAGCCAACGGAGTCAGTGTAGGTGGAGGCTCCGAGCCAGTAAGTACCATTCTCTCTCAACTTCGTGTTCTTGATTATCAAACCCTAAAACCTCTCCAAATCTCCTTGGTCAGTTTTGGTTCACCCTTTTTTGAGTTATTGACGGATTGCTTGTGCAGGGACACATCCTTGGTAACACTAATTGAGTAGTTCCTCTACCTCTTAGCTTGCTGTGATTAGAGATTCTCCATGGTAACACCTGCTATTCCTTACCACCTCCAGGGCATCATAAATTAGTCGCTTGAGGGTGGAAGCCCTATGGTAACACTTGTTATTTATAATATAAATAACAACATAACAATAACAATAACATAACAATAACAATAACAATAACAACATATTATGTTCAACTTACTTTCACATTCCTAACCAAATTTAACTAAATTTTTAAATCTAATACCAATTTTATATTAGAGAAAGCGTTATTAGTGAAGAACTCAACATTAATTAGTTCTTTCACACACAAAATCTTTCGTGTAGATTTTATTATGTGGAGTAGAAAAATTATTATTGTCATACGATAGTTTAGAAATAAAATATTCAATTAGACACGATCGGATCCAAGATGTTAAAACACATTGCTTGAAGACCCCCAAGCAAAATCAATCTACAAAACCTAACGCAATGAGGTAGAATAGATAGTAGGTTGCAAGAAACATTACCAGACATAACCACACCCAATCCTGTCTCTAGTATTATCACATCTCTATCTTCCTGGTGTAAACACAATTGAAAAAGTTCGTTCTTACCTCAGGTTTCGGCAGAGGCTGCAAAAATTCAAAAGTACCCATTAAGAGATATTCCAACGTTTCTTGAGTTTAACTGCTAAATGAAATGTGAATGAAAAATTCAATCGAATATTATTCACATATTCATGCTTTATATTATTAAAGCATTAATTTATATTATTAATTTATTATTTATGTTATCATTAATTTATATTATTATTATATTACCTATTAAAGCATAATTTATATTATTATGCTTTAATATACTGATTTTCGTATAGGTAATGCCTATCGTACATCCATTTTAGATTGTAAATAATGTGGATATTGCAGTTGTGCCGAGAGACTTACCATGGGAGGACGGCACATGGCCTGAAAATATACAGCAATGTATAATATAAACATTTCGTATTGTCTTTTTGATTGATTGAATGATGAAAATCATAATAAATATTAATACAAACTACTGCTACCCCCTTCAATTCCTTTTGTTTTTTGAATCAGAGATTTGCTACCAAAATTTCGTGACGGAACATGACAAAAATTTCATAAAAGTGAAGAAAGTTATTATTATTTTTTTTCATACAATTCAGTAACGATCAACTTCCGCCAAAGGTGATTTTCACGGTGACAGCGAAAATACACGTATTTTCAATCAGTTCTGGGTTCTAGACGGTTCGTATAACCAAAAAAGTAGCAAATTCAACGTGCTATCATTCTGGATATAAAAGTTTTTTTTTTGCCAAAAGTTGGTGGTTTTTGAGTTATAGTCACAAAACCACCAAAAATCACTTTTTTCGCCTTTTTTGTCCATTTTTTCAAAGTTTTGTTACGAAATTTCGGTGGGAAACTTCAGATTCAGAATCAGCACCCCTGAAAACATAAGAAATGAAGAAATTTGGAACCCGCCAAAACTTTCTCGTGAAAAACACATTTTGATTGTCAACAAGAGAGCTCTGGAGGGAGTATTCCCGCTGAGATCCCCAGCTCTAGTAGTTCAGTGTTAAAACACTTTGCATGAAGAGCCTTAATCGAAAGTAATTGAGAAACTTCAACGCAATAGGTAGGTAGGATTGTTAGTAAGTTGGATGAAACATTACCAAAGATTATGATCATGCCCAATCACTGTTACCAGTACGTTCCCATATTCCGGTTGCAAAGAGAAAGATGACATAATTTTTATGGCGTAGCTATTATACTCTGGCAAACAATATAAAGTCGACAACGAAAAATAAATTCAATCAGGAATTGGAGATCAAGGGCCATTCTTCCTACCTCAGTCTGGCGATGGACCGAGGGGAGACCTTTCCTGAGTGGGGTGAAGGACTCCCTCAGTCCCTGGGCCTCACTTCGTACGACCCAACTATTAATTTTTCTTACCTTTGGTCTGTCTCTCAGTGGATTCTAGTTCAAAACTGAAACTCGGAATAATCTTATTTCCCTGCCTGTTAAAACAAGCGTTCCAGGGGTAGGAGGAAAGCAATTCTGCACTGGTTGAATTCAAACTAAGTTCTGGAGTCAGATCAAATGCTTACTAACCTGGGCTCTCGGCATAGGCTGTAAAAATACAAAAGTACGCATTATGAGATCTTCAAACATTTCGTGATTAAAATAATTGCTAAATGAGATGTGAATGAAGAATTCAATAGAAAAATGATTGACAAAGTTGCGCTTAAACACTATAAGAACAGTAGTGCTTTCGCTGTAGATAAGAAATATCGTACATCAATATTTTGAAATTGTAAATAATGCAGATATAGCTGTTGAGTCGAGAGACTTACCGCGGGGGGACGGCCTCTTACTGCTTCCTGAAAATATACGCATGGTACAAATTTTAGGCTCCTAATGATATAGGACGTAGCGTTGACCTGGGTTGCTGTGAAGTTGAAAGAATTACGCAACTTAATACACTCAACTTTATACACTTAATTCACTTAACTGTTCGGAGCAATGAAAACAACACAAAATTATATACTTTTTACTGACAACAGCTATTATTTAAGGTGACCTCCACGTCTATAACTCCCCTTGTTTCCATTAGATTTCTCTGTAATTTACGGTAATTTTGGAGATTGGGTACCCAGTGAATAATTATTGGTACATGAAGTCCAGTTTAGAGATGAAGAAAGAGGTTTTCTGAATGGAATTCGGTAGTCCTGCATTTGGTTGTTGGGGGCTGATTAGAGGTAACCAATCCAAGTTTCCGCTTGTCTTTTAGAACATTGAAGAGCATAAAAATTCCTACAGAACTTATTTCTCATGACTTTTTTCGTAGTAGCGGTCGTACAGGAGCTATGGGGCTGCAAGAAACAGCTACCTAGTTACTACATGGTGAATTGTTAAGTTTCAACTTTTTCAAAAACTCGGGGAAGACATTAGCTCAGCAAAAAGTGTAGCGAATGCAAGTTGCAAAGGATTTAATTAGGTTTTTTTTTTTTTAATTTCTTCGAACCGATTAGTCGGAGAGGGAGTAAGTTCAAAAAACAGAAGAAAAAAACTGTTATTTCTTGATTGGGGTGAGCAAAAAGCACTTTTGGTGAGCGAAAAGCACTTTTGGTGAGCAAAAAACCACAAAATTTTCGGACTTTTTTAAGTTTTTCTCTTTTTACGCCTGAACTACGCATCCTAGCAAAATATTGACCATATACAAAACGAAAGATCATTAAATTCTACGTCGAATGATTGGTCAACGTTCAAATTGAGACTCGTATGAGGGTCACAATTCACAGTCAAAAACATCAATGTTTCCCCAAAATCTCCAAAAACCGTGAAATTCCCACTTTGAATGTGTTTTATCATTGCAGCATCAATATTAATCGCAACCTCTCTCCCTAAAAGTTTTAGGCCATCTATCAGAGAGTTCTAAAAGCACAAACAATTTGAAATTTGTACAATTTTTGATTATTTTAAATACCCAAAAACCAAATTTTTGGAAATTTAGTATTTCAGAAAAATCTAATTTTGGAGTTTTTTGCGGTGGTATGTTGCCTCAAATCGCTTTTTATGCAAGTCTGAGTGAGAAAAATTTCATTTCATTGCAATAGATGAGTTTCTAAAACAATCTCACGGAATATCCTGCATCTATCAAACATCGCAAATTCAACTATTTTCCATCCGTTTTTCTGAGGACTTTCGAAGTCGAAAACTTGGTTTCTCCTTCCTCACTCTATACCAAACGATCCTGGAAAAAAATATTTCTTGTTCCATTCTTTGCAAGTTCGGACCTCTCTATTTACTGGGCTACGACCACTCGTCCTACTACCACCAACCGTCAACAGCCTCTAAAACCACATCCCTTGCACCACTTCTGGTAATGGTTGCTCTTAGATGATGACAGAAGTAAATAATAGTCACAGTGGTAATTAGTTGCCACAGTGGTGGTATTGATTGCGTTGGTGGTAGTTTGTTGTTGGGCATGTTTGACTCTAATGGGTTCGAGACATACTTACAGTTTAAGGGGGTCTCAGTCCGTCGCCGGTCGTTTTTAGTATTTAGCCAAATCGAAGGGGCGAAAAGTTGTACTTAAATTGGAAATTTTAAAGGATTTTGGACATTCATTAGTGCATGGCCCTTGGTAATTGAAAAACTGAAATATTGCCGCCGGAATCATCAAAATCGAACAATAATTACCAGAGAAAAATGGGAAAAACTACTGAATAAACTGTTATTCCCATATTTTCCCCATATTTATCCGGCAATTATTGTTCGATTTTGATGACTCCAGCGGCAATATTTCAGTTTTTCAATTCCCTAGGTCCGTGCACTCATGAATTTCTAAAATCCTTTAAAATTTCCAATTTAAGTACAACTTTTCAACTTTTTGCCCCCTCGATTTGGCTAAATACTAACCCGGAACGAGGAATGAACGTCATAGATATGTAACATTATTATAAGATTGGTGTTGATAGAATTATGTATGTAAAGTATTTGCACTTATTAATGTGACTTACTCTCACATATTCTGAAAAAGGAGGCTGTATAAAACAAGAAAAAATGATTTCAGATCAAAATAGTTCTGCTTGTTGTAAAATTTACAATTAATTAATTATTTATTATTTAATAATTTAAATAATATTTATCAATTATTATTATTTAATAATAGAAGAAATTGAGTTTAGGCTCCGTTCATTGAGAAATTTGATTACTGGTTGCTAAGGACGCAAAACTGAGTACAACTCAAACAATGATTTGAAATTTAAACGGGAATTAGAACTGTTTTGCGATACACATTCGTGTTTCTGAATTATCCCAAGACCTAAAAATTCAATTCCTATTTCGGTTCTAAAAATCAATTCTATCTTAAATTGGTGAAAAAACAATATATTTATATCAAGAGATTCCGAGCTAGGGCGCTTTTGAAAATAACAACCCCTTAGAAGTGACTGACATGAACCAAGAGCTTAGCGGCACAACCAGATCCAAATGGAGTCCATAACCCAATTTCTATGTCCAATTAATGTCTCCAGTATTTTTACTTCCTTATCATTCGGTTGTAGAAAAGAGACAATGAAAAAAAAAAAAAAAATTGTACTAACCGGACTTCCCGGCGGAGGCTGCAAAAGTTGAAGTTACGCATTATGAAATTTGTGTACGTCCCTTTCGTTAAATTGCTCATGTTTTATAACTATAATTACGCTGTGAAAACAGTGGTACTAACTGCTTTTGGTGAAGGTAATACCTACCGTATAACCGTTTGATATTGTAACTGTAGACTGTGTGACTTTACTAGTTGAGTCTAAATACTTACCGGAGGGATATAGAAATTCGGAGGAACCATGACTCTGCGTGGTGTCTGGAAAAAGTAAACTGTTTGTTGATTGAATGCATGATGACAATTATTATACGAGTCCAAAGCAAAATTGATATAGAAACTTCAATGCAAACAATTTACTTGAAAAGCCCCAAGAAAAGTAATTTAGGTACCATGAAGTAGTACCAGATATTTCCATGCTGAATACATTTCCCTGCTTCCAGTATCATTACATCGCTAATATTCTGGTTCTAAAACAAATTCAATCGAAGATTCACAATGTTAACTCTCTAATTCATAATACGCCCGTTATTCATAGTGAGCACAACTTTGAAACCCATCTGAGCAGTTATACTGGTTTTTAGTGGTTAAACTACTATTGATATTACACACAAAAAAAATCAAAGGTCTCTGCGACGTAATAGGTGAACAACTGTGTATTAATCTCTTCTATCGCAATCAGAAGTCTAGGTAAAATTTTGTTCCTGAAAAGTGGTCTTGAGAAAAGTAAAGTTAAGCTCAAACGCTATACAAACAAAGGTACTTGCTTGTCTTATAGGTAATAATTATCGTACAACCATTTGAGATTGTGAATGTACATTTAGCAGATGAGTCGATAGACTTACCTGGGGAGGACACATTCCTTGTGCTGACTGAAAATATACCATAGTGTATAATATATACAGTCCGTAATTTCGGTTTATTGACTGAATGATGAAAGTTGAATAAATAGTAATACCAACAGCTATTACAATTCAGCAAATCGCTAATTCACTATGGACAACGTTATTCATGGAGAGCACAATTTTGAAATCCATCTAAGCGGTTATGATGGTTTTTAGTGATTGAACTACTATTCTTATAACAAAAAAAGCCTGTGTGGCTTATACGTGGCTTATACGTGGCACATAGCTTCCTCGTATTCATAACCCGATTGTATAATATACAATTGTGTACGATTGTATAATACACATTTTCCATCCGATTTCTACGAAATTTATCAGGATTGTTCAGATTGGCGTATAGATGGTCACCTATGAGGGTAGTAGGAGGTACTTAGGTATCGATGTTTTGAGATTAACTACTATGCATCGTATCATATATTATATGATAAACATCGATCCCTAAGTACCTTCTCCTACCCTCATAGGGGACCATCAACACGCCAATCTGAACAATCCTGAGAAATTTCGTCGACATCTGATAGAAAATGTGGAAGTTATGGCTGTTACAAGGAATTCACGTTTGCGCATGCGCAGCGGCTACTATCAGTCCGGGGGTGATAATTTTCATGGAAAACTGTCTACATGCCAACCCTCACAGTCTCTGAAAATTTCATCGAAAAAGGACAGTATCTACGATGTAATGTACGAACAACTGTAGGTTCACCTCCTCGATGGCAATCGGACGTCGAAACTAACTGTACTTAGTCCCTGAAATGTGACTTTGAGAATCGGAGAGTTAACTTCAAACACTTTAAAAACAAAGGTAATAGCCATCTTACATCAATTTGAGATTATAAATGTAGATTTAGCAGTTGAGTCGATAGACTTACCATAGGGGGACAGCTCATGGGCTGAAAATATACCATAGTATATAATATTTACATTCCGTAATTTCCGTTTATTGATTGAATGATAACAGTTGAATAAATAGCAATATAATATATATACATATTTACTACCTATATATTATTTATATAATATATTTACATTCCGTAATTTCCGTTTATTGATTGAATGATAACAGTTGAATGAATAGCAATACAATATATTATATTGATTTTTATGTATTGAGCTCCACATTCATAGCTCCCCTTATTTCCATTGAACTATAATGTAATTTAAGGCGATTGTTGAAATTGAGCTCCGATTAATCAATTGATTATTTGCGCCTTTCTCCTTTATTTCGAAACACCTTCCTTCAAAGACAAAGACTACACATGTATATTAAACCTAAAAGATACATTAGTTATGGTACATTTTATTAGATTGGTGTGGATAGAGTACCTATTTTATTTTCAGAAAAATATTCGGACTTATAAATAATTTGACTTACAACATTCGCGTAATAATCACGAGGCTGTACAAAACAAGAAAAATGATTTCAGATCAAAATGGTTTTTCATGTTGTAGATATTAAATGGAATAAATGGAGTTTTGGGCCTTCATTGAGAAATATTTATTACTGGTTGTTAAGGACGCAAAACTGAGTTCAACTCAAAGATACTCCTAACAACGATTTAAAATTAGTTTAAACGGAAATTATAACTGTTTTGCGATTCAATAATAAACCATTGGAATCGAGCTAGAGAGAAAAAATGTTAACCCCCTCAAAATTTGATGGTTTACGTTTGAAATTTATGTATAAAACAAAAATCGAATGAAAACTTTTCCGTCCGTCCGCCGTACGCGGCACTTATCTTAGCAACCATGGACCGATTTAGCTGAAATGTGTTATTATGAGCTCCATTTGGGGTCAAGTTGTGCCGCGAAGCTTTTGGTTGATGTCAGTCACTTCTAAGGGTTGAAAACTAATGGCTAACATTTTCAAAACGCCCTAGCTCGAAACTCAGTGACCACCACGAGCTCTGTAGGACAATCCATTCCCTCCCTACGCGTATCTACTTAAGGGTCGTACTTACGATAAATCAGAATCGCGACTGTAAATCACCAAAGAGGTCTTATCTCCGTTGAAATTGTAGCTAACCAAAAATGCGATGGCTGTTCGAGTAGTATTCAGATTTGCTTCCTTAGCAAACATTAATAAAATTTCCATATGAAGGAACCATAATTCTCTATTTTTCTGTAAGGAATTGCTATGCTTCTGAGGAATTGTGCAGGATGGTGGCAGATGAGGCGGTGGCTGTGCGCAATAGGGTTTGTAACATCAATGTTTATTTAAGTGAACGTTTTCCCACGCGCACAGACACCACCATCCTGAAGCCCCACTATAAGCAGCTTGTCCAGGAAGCTATCCTGGCATATAGCAGTGGGGCTTGTACCGCATATCCTATTGCTGACCTGGAGCAGCAGCCTGCCATTCAGTATCCCTCCCCTGGGTCCGCTACTCTTCTAGCCGATCTGAAAACCAAAGTCTTGAGGTTCCGAGGGCAGGTAGATCGTATTGAAGGCTATGAAAAGTGCCTACCTGCAGAATTTGGTGAGGCTGGAGGGCTGGATAACCTGGAAGATGAGGTTGCAGCCCATTTAGGGAGAGTCTTCCTGCGGGTTGGGGATGCGACTGTGATGCAACACCAGGGGGGACCTCCTCCCAGATTGGTGTTGTATGGAGTTTGCCGAGTACATAAGCAATCAAGAACTGGTGCCCAGTTGAATACCACTGGGTTCAGAGTTTGTGGGGGGAACATCCGGCGTGTAGCTGTGGGGGTACTGGAGGAGCCTGGGAAAAATCAAGTTCAACTCCCTCTCCGACCCTGAGGAGTGAGTAGTTCCCCAAGTCTCCACCAGGGATTCCTTGAGCAGCATCATATATTCGCCAGTGCTGTCAGACAAGGAACACAAGTACCGAGTCAGGAATTGGTCGTCAGGAATAAAGCACCGAAGAAGATTAAGCATCTCATCCTCAACCTGCTCCTCCTTGTGGGAAGACCCCCGAAAGTATTAAACTGTGCCTGAATCGTGTTTATCCCCAAGAAAGGGGGAAGTGGGCCTGGAGGCTATCGATCAATCTCTGTGTCCTAGGTAGTCTTGCGCCACTTCCAAAAAGTACTGGAATCTGTCCTCCAGGTGGCTGGTGCCATTGGTGATGTCCAGAGAGCGTTTTGTTCAGCATGGCGGAACTGTCATCTCACTGGCTCGTATTATACGCTGGCAACTCCACCAAAGCTGCTCTTGACGTTGCTGAGGCCTTTGTCACAGTCAGTCACCTTGCCCTGACCGGTTACCTTCGTGGTGTCGGAGCCCCATCTCAATTAATTGAGTATGTGGCCTTTCTGTACCAGGAAGGCGTGACGGTTCTTGAGGCAGGAGATGAGGTGTCAGGGGATATGCAAATCGGGCGTGGGGTACGACAGGGGTATCCCATATCACCACTCCTCTTCAACCTGGTTGTGGATACAGCCTTGGGTAACCTGCCCACAGAAGTAGGGTTTGATCTCGCCCCTAGGGTGCGAGTAGGGGCATTGGCTTTTGCCGATGATGTTGTCCTACTCGCAGAAACCCATGAGGGCTTGCAGATTGCCCGCATTTGCTAAGCAGCTAGCCAGGTGTGGACTTGTGGTTAACCCCAATAAGACTGGGTCGGTCTCCTTGGTCTTGTCGGGTGGCCAACATAAGGTGAAAGTTGTGGATGGGTTGTGATTTCCATCTCGATCCGTGATAGAGGTTTGGCAGTACTTTGGAGTCGACTTCATGGTTATGGCTACCATTACTGCCAACCATGTGGACCTTGGTAGAGCGCTAGCTCGCGTTACTAAGGCTCCATTGGAGTCACAGCAGAAGCTGCGCCTCCTCCACATGAAATGGAAAATTCTTTCGACGAAAGATTCACACAGTAGAGCTATAAAATTGAAGGTCTTCGTCAATGAAATATCTATCGTACATGCATTTAGATTGCATAGGTATGTTAAGTTAAGTTAAGTTAAGTGGAGAGACTTACCGCAGGGGCACAGCTTAAGCGTGTTGACTGGAAAAATACACTGATATAATATAAACATTTCCTAATCGTCTGTTGATTGAATGGGTACTACCAATTATTATGAGAGGCTTAAGCAAAGTAGTTAATAATAGTTGCTTGCAACAGTACCAGACATATCAACGCCCAATCAATTCCACCAGTATTATTGTATTCTTATCTTCCACTTCTAAAAAAATAATAATATAGAAAAGAAAAGTTCGTACTAACCGGATGTCTCGGCGGAGGCTGCAAAAATGTAAAAGTACGCATTATGAGATTTTCAATGTTACGTGAGTTAAATTGCTCCATGAAAAGATAATGAAAAATCCATAGTCAAGCGATAAAAAAAAAACCTTTTTTGAAAGGTATAATTATTCGCTAATAATCAGCTCTCGTAATATTATTTCATTTTCATTCGATTTATTCATGAATGCGAAGTTCCTTTCGGGAAGTGGATCAAATTCAACTTGCAAGATATTATTACAGACAAACAACGGATCAGGAGAAACTATATTAAATCTTGTAAAAACGAGGGTTTCCTAATGTACATTAAGATTGCATAGCTATGAAAAATTAGCAGTTGAGCCGATAGACTTACCGCGGGGGGACATATTGGTCTTGCTGGCTGAAAATATACACCGAAGTTTATTATAAATATTCCGTTATTATTGTCCAATCGATTGATTGAATGTTGATGAATTTTAGTACAAACAGCTATGGTGACCGCCACATCTATCCAATTTCATCTCAATCACTTCCAGTGCTCTCATTCAACAGAATATTAATCTGATTCAGGCTGGTTACCCACTGTTCATCCAAGAATGGATGTGGATGACTTCCCGACTCCTGACAGGAAGAACGTTTATCTGGTCTGTATTCAGTGATACGGAAACTCGACGGCGTGCGAAGGCTCGAGCAAATGGGCCCCGTGGGACATGGAGCTAAATTCAAACACCATGAGTAGGAAAAGAGTCAGATGATGGCATGGGAAGAACAGGCCCAATCCTCCATCCATCATTTCTGGGGCAAGGGGATTCAATCTTGTCCCTCACCCCAATCTCCGGGGTCGGATCTCGGACCCTGAAACCAGGCAGCCAGAAGGATATGACTGCTGAGTGCTGAAAGTGCTAATATATTACTGTGGTTTGAATATTTATGTACAATGCGATCGATTGTAGTAGTGAAGTATTTTCTCCAAAATTTGGAGAAAATATATATTTATATATTTAAGTTAAGTAATTAAACTCAAATTGAGTTAAGCTGGATTAAAATATATTAGTGTTATTCAGAACTCAGAATAGATTACCACGGCTTTTTCAGACGAGATAGTGTACAATGGGGTATTTCGGTTGGTCGGAAATTCAGGTTTTTGACCTCAAATTTGGATTCAGCACTACTGAAAACCTCTATACTCCAATTTTTTGCCAAGTGATACTATAACATTTGGTCGAAAAATTAAATAAAGATATCACATGTTTGAAAAAAGGCGGTCCTCCATAAACACACACACACACACACTACGCCTAGTGGAATGTCTCGATCCAAGGTCAGCAAGTAGGGATGTCCAATACTTCAAAAGTAGCGATATAATATCGTATCGATACATCTAGAAAGTATCAAAAAGTATCGATACGATACTTTCAAAAAGTATCGATATTTTGGGGAAATTGTCGTTTATGTTTCTCTCCATCAGTGTGACATCTCTCCATCACGAGGATAATAATAAATATAGAATGAACAAAACAATAAATCACTCATTTTGTTATTTAAAACTTGTTTTTGTTTAGGCACTTGTTAGGGTTAACATTTTGGTGGTCCGCCGGTGGACCACTCGGAGCTTTGTAGGACAAACCGTTCGCTCACTACGAGAATTTAAAGTTTGGACGTACGATAAATCAGAAACACGAGTGTGAATCGCAAAAGAGGCCTATTCTCCGTTCAAATTATAGCTGACCAAATTGCGATCGATGTTTTTCTTCATGTTGGATGGTTGGTGGCTTTGCAGACGAGTGATCTATAGAAAAATAATAAACCGTTGTGCAATAATTTGCAGCGTTTGTTATTTAAAACTTGTTTTTGTTTAGGCATTTGTTTGGGTTAAAATTTGGTGTCCTTCCTCGATTATGGAGGACAGCAAGTTATCATAATGAGCTGGATGTGGTGGTACATCATCTATGTTTAATTTGCTGAAGTTTAATGGTCTCCCGACAATCTACGTAGAGATAGAGGTACTGTCAAGTACCTTCATGTCATAGGTGTTGAAACAGATAAAATGTGAGACATAAAAAGTATTGCCTCCGATACTGGAAAAAAGTATCGATACTTTTGGGACATCCCTATTAGCAAGTTCCTACGTCTCATCATTCAAATCTTCAACTTTCATTAGCTCCCCTGATTTCTTCTAAACATTTTCCATTCATTGAAGCGCTTGCCGCCTACTCGACTTGCTGGTTACGACAGATTCTCCAATAAGGCACGTGGACAATAATTATTGTATTTTTATAACGTGTCTAACTAACCTCATACATCTAATAACAGTTCACATTATGAACTCATAGTGTGTAGGCATTCATGTGAATAACGTACTTGAGCAGTGGTAGGGGGCCCACATTTGGTTCGTCGTCTGGGTCTCCCTTTAGTAAGATTAGTGAGTGTAGGCGCAGCTGCCCCGCAAACAGCATCAAAATCCTGAAAATTTATTTTATTTCATTTATTTATGATACCATAACAAAAAGTTACTCATCATAGTAATACATTTCCAATAGAGCTAAACTTGTAAAAAATTGCATGCTCAATACCCAACATTTCTTCCAACACTTTCATCAGTGGTTGTGATAACTCTATTGAATGAGCGAGCTATGGGAGCAGACGTGCTAGTTTTAACATGATAAACACGCTTACCATAGAATCCATTCCTTTAGGGTTTAATGTTAAATTTTGAATCAAGTAATATGTTGCATGTTTGTGTTTTTGTGAGGTGGTATAATTTGAATAGTTTCTAACATGTAAATGGCTTTGGAACAACGTTGCCACGACTAATACGTAGTTTGTGAACCAACATCTGGCATTCCAATTGGAGTGAATGAAAAATTTTCTCTCATAGAGATGTTATTAATTTGTTATGAACAATTTCTTTCATTCACAGTATTCGAATTCAACAGGGACACGTCCCATCGGCTAATGGAAGACAAGGTGTCCAAAGTATGCCGAGATTAGGGAATTAGTTACTGGGGGTTTGATGAAGGAATTGAAAATCGAATCCATAAAAGAGCTACCTTTATCCTACCTTTAGTTGGATCACGATGAAGTGCTATCCTGGTTTACTCGTGTATTGCATTCAGTTATATTAGGCAAGTTGCAGTATGACTGGGAAGGGAACAAGACCTTCGTTGACACTGCTAGGAAGATGAATTAAGCCCATCCCCATTCATCTAGATGTGCTAACTTTTCTGTAGCAAAATCTTTCAAATAATCCAGGCTTTATTGAGCTAAAATGTCCGAATGAATTAAATAAATTAGAGACAGAAATGCGGAAGCTATAACATAACTCTTTTTACGAAACAAGATGGCAATAATTACTTAGGACATTTCACCCCTCTAGTTACTTAGTCCGAGAGTTAGGCTTGATGTGTCAAAAAATTAATGCCTAATGTGTCAACTTCTTCACTTGAGGAATGGCATTATCCTCTCCTTGATACATGGATGGCTGCATGTGTGGCTGCAGTTCGGAAGACTTGTGGAGGGCTCGTGTTGACGGGTTCCAAGGTCGAGGTGGGTTCTTATTTCTCTTCTACTGGTGCCAAGTGACATGCTGAGACTGTTGATTCCCGTCCATCAACCTCATCACCAAGTGGGTCGTTTTTTTCTGCTACTCTTAACCTGCCGTCGTAACAGCACTTTCTCAGGTTCGAGGAGCCTTGTCGGGAGGGCTTTCCCACTTGAAGATTTCATGTGGTGTTGAGCTGGTGGATATACATAAGAGTGATCGATTTTTCAGAGGCTAGGTTCTAATTCTTCAAGCCAATTGGATTGTCCTCCACAGGATTCCATTATAAAGCTCCATCTACCCGTTTCCTTTCAGGAGAGAAGAAACTTTTCAAATTCTTTAGACGTCAATAAAGACCTTCTGTCTGAGTGGATGTATAATGGCATACCTACAAAGATGGAGAACAGATGCTTCAGCCTCCAGATTAATGTAGCTGAACTCAGGTATTTACTGGATACAGCGCATGAAAATCTAGAATACTCTTCTACTATTATTAGCAGTTTCCCTGTTGGCAACGGCCCTTTGGAATACTTGTTTAGCCTCTCAAATGGCTTCTTCATCAATGGGGTAGTTGCATTGGTCGGAATTTCTTATTTTTGAGATTCATATTTATCGTACCTGAAATCGTTCCAGTACGCTAGAAGGTCGCAGTTGGTGCCAAAATTCTCAGAATGAGGTCTACCTTAGATTAAAAATAACAATAAACAGTTTTTCCTACCCAGGCGCACACCCTATTTGAAGAAATGACCGGTTCTGACTGGCTACCTCTCCTCAAAGAATCGTCATACGTACCGGGCAAAGATCTAATATTAGCTGACACACTGTCTCGGGTCTATGTTCACGAAGACCAGGTAAATTATACCCATAGCTCGGGATTGGTGAGTGTAGTTCATGCTCTGATAAAATCAACGATGTCGGAAAACAGACATTATTAAGGTCTTTTGTCCGGATCCCGGATCCGGATTCAAGTTACTGTTGCGTACCGGTACAGTGCAGCTTTAGAATTGAGTTTTATTATGTAACAAAGATTTAGAAACTAAATAAAATTGTAAGTGAAGATGCAACTAGCCATTCCCTTTGAATCTACCGAGGCACCGGAATCAACAAACCCGAATGGTCTAAAATTCAGCACGGCAGGGTAGTTCAGAAAAAATAGACCAACAAATTTTCACATTGACGCCCAAAAGTTTTTGCGGTATCTTTTATTCAACAGTATTTTCTCCCTCCAGTCGGTTTTGTTGGGCGAATATCAGCTTCAGAGTCCTCAGGACCCGGTTTAGAGGCACAGGTGCTGTTGTATTAACGCTATGGAAATGCTTCGCCTCCCTCTCTTCGCAGAGTGTAATGCCGTCATATGGTGAATTGTTTAGGCAAAATAACCGTGCGAACTCCCTGTGAAGTAAACACTAGGCGTGCCTTCGCATCTGGCGGACCGTATGCCACGTCAAATAGCAGGGACGAATTTCTTCCCATTTCGACGAAAAACGATTAACCTGATTTAAGTAGCTGGAATAACTTAGGACAGGAACTTAACTAATGTTACATTTTTTCTTCCGATGTAGCGGAAGTATTGTTTTCACTTCTCAAGGTTGGAAAGAAAAGGAATACAGAATCTATACAAAATAGACCACCCTTCTTTATAGATCCCTCCCTACCAACAGTAGCTACCTACAAGGGCATTTTTGAAAATGTCAACCCTTCATTTCCATTTGGTTGGTGATTGGGGTTGAAATTTTCAAAAATGCCCTAGTAGGTAGTAGGCACTTAAGGTTGGTAGGGAGGGATCTATACAGAAGGGTGATCTATACAGAAAATAATAAACCTTTTAGCAATCATGTGCAGCGTTTTTTTGTTTTTTTACCAACCTAATTTTTTTATCTACCAGCTTGTTTTTAACCTAGGTACCAACTTTTATGTTTACCTACCAACCATTTTTTTACTGGAGAAACCAAATTTATTTTTATCAATTTTGTGATGCGTTTTTCATGCAGTCTGAAAAACCCATTGGTGGATTGAGACAAAATTTCGATTGTTGTTTCTTGGTTTTCTTTAATCTTCTATCTGGAGCACCGTCCTCCAGACCCAGGGATCGGATAGTCTTCCTCGTGCCCCTCAGTCGAAGGGACACGGCTCTGATTATTGACACCTGGGTCCGGACCTTCACCCACCCTAACACGTGGGAGTAGGGCCTGCTCCATTTTTCTGTCAGTGTGGAAGCCAGCCTCTTCAAGAACACCTCATATTCACGATGAAGTGCGCCGTCACAGGAACAGATGAGAGGTGTAAACGATCCTCGAAGATGTTCAGCTGCTCTGTTATACTTGGCGTGTTTTTGTCCAGCCGCTGTCTCTGCAGTGGAGTCCCACGTTTGGGAAAGGTACGAGGCGGTGTCAGCATTAATAATGCGTGTGTCGAAAAACGCCGGCTTCGCACTTTCCCAAACTCCTTGGACTTTGATGTCGGCCACTAACATCGGGCTTCTCTCGTTGGCCTCTTGCATCACTGGTTCCAATGTACATCCACCCCATGCAAGACCTGCCAGTTTGGCACACTCGTCCCTTACTTCATCGTGACCCCTTTCTACGAGGCCTCCCTTCTTGCAGTTGAGCGCATGGCTCAGATCCAACTGTGCTCCACAACCATCGCACTTGTCAGGAAGCTCGAGAGGGGTGTGTCCATAGCGTAGGGCCAGGGCATCCCTAAATTGTGCTGGTGACAAATCCAGGCCGTCTGCAGTTGAGGGTAACACTTTGAGCCATTGGGAATTGTGTTGCACCCTTTCCAAGACCCGTTGCTGGCTTGGTAGCGGTCTACCAATGAGCTCTGCACTCATCTGGCTCAATGACTCGTCCAACGCCTTTCTTTCTTCCTTCAGGACCCTACCTACCCTCTCTAGGTGGTTCATATAATTGAGGGGGCTGCCTGTTTGGATGGAGGTCACAAGTTCTTCTGTCGCCCTGGTGGAGGTTCGATGGGATTGTTCTCCTGACAGCAACGGATTTTTTATACCCAAACCACCCCATCTGGCTGGGAGCTGTAGGACATCACATTCATATGCTCCTAGCTCGCGCCCTATGTTGGCAGGCATCAGCTGGTGTTGGATAGCATCCCATAAAGGCCTATACTCTTCCTGGAAACCTTCTACCACCCTCAGGAGAAATCCCCATTCGAACTGAAAAGATTTGGTGAAAGCTATATAAGCGGCTTGGTGTAAGGGCTTTTCTTTGCTGCCTGTGCAAATTTTTCAGTGTATGTGACCCACTTCTTCACTCTACTTTTTATGAACTCTCGTTTCGACCCAATTGGCCCCACTACTCCACCCAGGAACCTCTGTGAGTTTGTGATTTGTATTCCAGTGTTCTGGAAAATCATCCTGGCCTCCTGTTCTAGTCCTGCTTTTACAACTAGGCAGCTCTTTGTTGGCTCAGGGTTGTAGCCCCACCTTGGTCCTTCCTCCTGAAGAATTTCGAACCACTGGCGTACATCCCTTAGTTTACCTATGCAGGAAGCATCATCTGCGTACCAATTTTGCTTGCAATCTTCCGATTTCAGTTTTCGTATTAATGGAAGCGTTCCTACAGCGTACATCATCATCCCAAGAGGGTCCCCTTGGATCGTCCCCTCTTGGCTCAGAAGTGTTGCGTCGCTTTTGCGGAAAAGGGTCACTGGATATCCGCGGTAGGTGTTGAAAAGTATCGGACGATCGGCATAAAATGCAACTTACACTACTTACTTACATGACTCAGCAGTTCATCTTACTTAATTGTGGAAAACGGAGAATAACGTAGATCTTGAACATAGCTTCATATTTAATCAACTTCACGAATAAAATACAGTTCAACATCCGTACATCATACAAAAACGAGTAAAATCGGGTAGAATCATAAATCCAGAGTTTCGAGTGTGAAACCGAATCAACCGACGTTCGTCCCGCGACGCTCCGCAGTTCCGCCAACACAACAGCACAGATGTACCATGGAGAAGTGATATTCGTATTTTCTTCACAAAAAGGAATCTCGCGCATCTTGGCCAGTAGATTCTGGAATTCCATAATGCTAACGGACGACTCATTGCATTAAATGCATTCGTGGCGTCCACCAGGAGGAGACTTTCGTGTTCTTCTTCGTTTGTCATTTTACAGATAGCGTGGACTGCTCCCTCAATTCCCGACTTAATGCCATTGGTAAGTACTACCCACCACACCATACTGCCTTCACTCCTTCACAATCAAGTTAAGTAGAAAGAGCTAAACGCTTCACACTCGATGCGAAAAATAGGGAGCTTCACATGGAGATTAGATTACTGGTTGCTCAGAAAGCAAAACTGGATACAAATCGAAGAAATGAACAGCGATCGCATTTTAGTCGGATAAAATTTGAACGGAGATTAGACCTCTTTTGTGATTCACACTCGTGATTCTATTTTATCGAAGGAAAACCCTTAACTAGTCCAATCATTATAGACTTTTTAGGGGGGGGTAGCTTGCACAAATTCCGAAGTTAATGCAACTTTCAGGGTTCGTTTAGGGGTGCCCAAGGATGATGTACCTGAGTTTTCGAACTGAAAAACCTTGTGGAAAATTGTGGGGGGCCGAAAAACCGCGATATTTTGGCACTTTTTTCAGTTTTTCGCATATATCTCGTAAACTACGCACTTTTCGGGTATTATGTGCCAAATAAAAGTTGTAGAGCATTAAATGTCCTTCACATTTCACTGGTCAAACATAATTTTTGACCCCATAGGTCCCGAGATAAATCACTTTGAAAATAGACAAAATTTCTCAAAATGGCCCAAAATAGCTAAAAATGCAGGTTTATGCTACATAACCCCGGTTTCGGTGGATATTTGATGGTTTCATCGCATGTAATCGTGTTAATATTCATCCCCCAACCCCCCCCCCCCCCCCTCCACGACCCTCCCCCCCCCCCCCAGCAACCCCCTGCAAACACAATTTCCATACTGCATGAGAGAGTTGCACACTGAGAGATTTGCTGTGGTAGGTGACCACCACATCCCCCCCCCCCCCATCCATTCAGGAAAACGAAGCATCGTATGTGGACTACGTGTTGACACACTTTGGCAGTGAAAGTACCGTGGTTTTCGATGGTTACCCGGATGTCATCTCTTACCAAAGCACAAAAGCTGCAAAACGATCTCGCCGGGCGGTTCTCCACTCTGCAACCAAATTTGCATTTACCGGAACCACAGCAGTTACCATGGCCCAAGAGAGCTTCCTAGGCAATGATATAAATAAGAAGAACCTCATTGCGATGCTGATGGCTGCACTGAGAGACAAGGGGGTGGGTGTGCAGCAGGCCACAGAGGATGCCGACGTCATGATCGTGAAAACGGCAATTGATAAAGCTGATAATGGTGAGTACAACAGTGTGGTAATCATAGGCGAGGATGTCGATCTCCTCGTCATACTGTCAGGTCTTTCAGCTATATCCCCACAGAAAAACATATACTTTCAAAAGATTGGGCGAGGCAACACGCCATCACTGTTGTATTCACCAGCTTCATGCAATATTGCTAATCCCCGGGACATTTTGTTCTTGCATGCGGTGAGCGGATGTGACACAACATCGACCCCTTTTGGCCAGGGCAAAAGGAAAGTCGTCAAGTTCTGGCAAAAAACACCTGACATCCACCGCATTGCTGATGTGTTCATGGACGCCGAAGCCACCCCCACCCAGATCGCTGATGCTGGGGCAGAATTCCTGGTTTGCTTATATGGGGGGGACATCCTCGATACCCTGGACGACCTGAGGTACCGATTATTTCAAAAATCAGTGGACAAGCCTCAATTTCAGTTGGCCAGGCTGCCACCGACCACTGAAGCAGCTAAATATCATGTCCTCCGCACATACTTGCAGGTCCACACTTGGCTGGGGCAGAAGATGATTCCTTCGGTATGGGGATGGACGCCCACCAGACGAGGGGTCGTTCCCATCCGGAGCGAAAGAAATGCAGCCCCAGACCAAATCCTCAGCATAGTCTCTTGCAAATGCAAGAAAGGTTGCAGCACCGCAGCCTGCAGCTGCAAGAAATGGGGGCTGCAGTGTTCCAACCTTTGTAAGAGTTGTGCAGGCCACGCCTGCGACAACTCACCAGACCTCAATTTAGAAGAAGATGAAGAGGAAGACAGCGTTGAGGAAATGTGGAATGTTGATTCCCTCTTCGCCAATGAACAAAACGAAGAGTTCGAGGAAACGATAGAGGAAGGAGAAGAGGGACATGGGGGTAAACGCCCCAAGTGTGTGTAGTGTATATTGTCTAATTTTAAAACCCATTTGTATTTGTATATTTCTTAATTTATTTATTGTTCATAAATGATTGTTTTTTTCTAAATACGTGTGTTGATGTTTTGTGATCGCCCATTTTACTGGGGGGGGGGGGGGGTAATTTTCGTGGTCACCTTTGTGCTACCATTGCAGCAACTCTCTCATGTATTCAGTATGGAAATTGTGTTTGCTGGGGGGGGGGTCGGGGGATGAATATTACACGATTACATGCGATGAAACCATCAAATATCCACCGAAACCGGGGTTATGTAGCATAAACCTGCATTTTTAGCTATTTTGGGCTATTTTGAGAAATTTTGTCTATTTTCAAAGTGATTTATCTCGGGACCTATGGGGTCAAAAATTATGTTTGACCAGTGAAATGTGAAGGAAATTTAATGCTCTACAACTTTTATTTGGCACATAATACCCGAAAAGTGCGTAGTTTACGAGATATATGCGAAAAACTGAAAAAAGTGCCAAAATATCGCGGTTTTTCGGCCCCCCACAATTTTCCACAAGGTTTTTCAGTTCGAAAACTCAGGTACATCATCCTTGGGCACCCCTAAACGAACCCTGAAAGTTGCATTAACTTCGGAATTTGTGCAAGCTCCAAAGTACATAATGATTGGACTAAACTACTCGTAGGGAGCTAACGATTCGTCCTGTAGAGCTCCGGGTGGTCTCAATTTTTTTTTTAATTCAATTTAAAATTTGTGAAAAACGATACCTTCTTTTCGAGAGTTTTCGAGCACTCTTGAAAATTTTGACTCATAATTTTCACCGATTAGTGATTAATATCAACCAAAAGCTTCGCGGCACAACTAGACCCCAAATGGAGCCTGTATACCAAATTTGAACCAAATCGCTTCAGTGTTTCTAAGGAAAGTGCCGCGTACGGCGTACCGACGGAAAATTTTTCATTCGATTTTCGGATTCTGCGTACCTACCTTGAAAACATCAAATTTTGAGGGGGGGGTTACAATTTTTTTTTTCTTGCTCGTTTACAAAGGCAATTGAAAATAATAAACCAGAAGGAAATGAAAACCAAATTTCCGCTAAAACGTGAGCGGAAATTTCTATTTTCGCGGTAAACAAAATCATAGCTACATATCCGTAGCTATGAAGCAAGGTTCTCTAGTATACTGCGATATATTAAGTGTGATCAGAGAAGAGAGTCTAAGTAAAGTAAAGTAAAGTAAGCAACCATTTCAGGTTGAATTTTCGTCCGACTGCCATTCTTGGCGTCGCGGACGTCATCAGCTGTCTCCCTAAGGGGAGATCAGAATTTGTTCTGATGATTTCGCTCATGGCTTCCCAAACATCACCGCCCTGGGTTGGAACGAGAGATTGCCGATCGTCTAATAGACAGAAAACTTTCTGCTGGCGACCAGACTCGAACTCGCATCCCCGCGAGACGATTCTTATCTTATCACCGCAGTCGGGTACACTGTCCACTAGACCACCGACGCCCACAGAAGAGAGTCTATCCCCCTAACAATCCTTCTCGGGTTTCAGCGCTACCTCCCACCACTTCTACGAACTACCATTCCTGATTACCATAACTACAATTTTAAAGAATGTTGTCTCGTGATAGTTTTTGTTTCTCATATTTCTACAACATAAAACAGTGACGATTTTGGAGATCAGCTTTGAAATTTGATGACTTTGGGCACGTTTCGCAACATAAAAAGACACTTGGCATCATTTCCAAAACTCTTCAGAAAGAAAATAATAAGAGAAACGAAAACGATTACGAGACCACAATGTTTAGAATGGTAGTCATGGTAATCAGGAACGGTCGTTCGTTGAAGTGGCAGGAGGTAGCGCTGAAACTCGACAAGGATTGTTGGGGGCTAAACTTTCATGCAATCAGTTCTTTTTTTTTAGAAAAAAAGGTCTGATTATTCATAGAAGAATCTTTTCAACAAAAAAACGGACCGACCTCAAAAATGATGTCTGTAAACACCAAAAGGGGAAAAATAATAATTTCAGTGAATCAAGATAGGCGTACCTAGTACGTATTGGATATGTACGTATTGGATATATACGTATTGAATATACAGATAGTTAAGTACGTACGAAGTCGCTGCCGTGCCCATATGTAGACACAAACGTACTTCTGTATCATCTACTTACGGATTATTTTCATCCCAAATACACATACCTACTCATACCAAAGACTTGCTTCTACTCCGCGTATGAACGTACATCTATGTTAATTTAAAATTTTGGGTGGGTGCGCGAGATTTTAACGTTGATGTGATAAGAATACTTCCGAAGGTAAGCAGCTACGTTATGATATGTCCACCAATATAATAAACAACCTCAACTCACAGTAATTCTATTGTTTGAGCGGGTTGGCGTATAGATGTTCTATTATGAAAATCATTTTTCCCGGATTGTTAGTAGTCTCTGGATTTTTTATCCGAATTCGACGGAATTTTTAGCAATTGTTCTTGTTGTGTAAATAGTCCTATGGTAGGACTATTTAGTTCTTATACCTTAATAAGGTGTAATGCATAATATGCATTAGTTCTTATCCTATTAGTTCTTATACCTTATGCAACTAGCCTTATCATCAATCATATGGAGCAGTCAGACAGATAAAAATCAGACAAAGTCAGACAAATAAAATGAGATGAATTTGTTTATTTATGACGTATTTTTATTGAACCACATGTCGCCACACCTAGAATTAACATTGGAGAATCGCCATGAAACTTGCGAGGCCAGAATTTGGCCTTTTCGAAGTATGGCTTTCACTGAAACAAATATTACCAGAATATGGTTGCAATGGTGAAAATGTATCGACAACTAGCTGGATTTCCAAAATTTACTCTTCATTAGTGCAATAGTTAGTAATTATTAGTGTCTAGATCTTACCCCATGTACGCCCATACTTTGCTAATCTTGTTTGTCTGAATCTTCCGTCTAGGTCTTCTCAAGTAACTGAATAATAAATTGGGTAACATTAACAAGAAAAACGCATAAAATTGTCAAACGGTTTATTAGGTACTATCTGAGGGTGATGTATATTACGAAATTTGGTTTTTGGTTGATGAGAAAGCCCAAATGAGTGAAATGAAACTCAATTTGAAGAAACGACCGGTTCTAACTGGCCAACTCCACTCAAAGAATTGTATCAACTGAAATTTGGACGGATGTTATCCTAACATCTCCATCAGTGAACAATCTTTAACAAGACCTCGTAGAGAGCGAACAGTTGGTCGTAGAAAGCGAACGGTTGGTCTTACAGAGCTCTGGATGGTCCAATTTGATCTCGACCTTTCGAGGTTAGAAATGTTGTTTCTATTCACACTTACTTTGCTACTTACCTGAACCTCAGTGGATAAGAGTAGGTACCTAAGCCTTCAGATACTACAGCAAATATTCCTGGTACACCTGGAACCCTAGGAGCTATTGTTGCCGCTAGGTACTTATAGTTATGACATTGAATACTTACCTTTTATACTCACCATTGACCTTAGCCTACGTTCAGCGCTACCATATCTACATGCTTAATTCTAAATACCTACCTGCTACTTGCCTGTACACTTACCTGGTTATTCGTCTAAATACTTACGATGAAATTGAGTTCCTTTCCTAATGATCTTTGATCCATATTGTTTAGTTTCTTGTTTTACATGTCGTCGTTCTGATTATTTCATTTTATCAAACATGTTGAAATCCTTGTGTTTCTATTCACTTACCCTATTCTCCCCAAGTGTTGACCAGCAGGCGCTAGGACTAGGCATTTAGAGTCAGTACGACTTCATCGACTGCCTGTGTATTTTCAGGTCCCCAAACTAGCAGCTTACAAATATATTTGAGGATGAGTGGGACAACTGGCGTCACCCCACTTACTTGGTGGATAACTGAATGGGTTGACCAACAATATTCAAAATAACACTTACGTTGCTTGAGAAATCCATGAGATCGACGGTTTAGCGTGCCGATTATCAACACAGATTCTGAAACAAGATGATTTAAGAAGTATTTCGTAACTCTGCTCAATTTTACTAGTTATTGTTTCCCTTTGTAAAGAATGCTGAATATTTTCGGGTAGTGATCGGTCAGTCAGAAATTATTTACATATACAGAGTGTTTCACGAAAAGGTTACACCCCCCTTCATTTCCGCAAAATACAGCGTAAAAAATTCCGACCAACGCAATTCTTCATGATTTTTTGTGAGAATCTGAGGAAAAATACCTTTGCGCGAAAAAGTTGCGCGCAATCGTGCGCAATTGACACTAACTTCATTTTTCCCCCACTCTACGCCCTCTTTATTGATTTCCAGAAGGCCTTTGATTCGGTCAAGCAGGAGGCAATATGGAGGGCACTCCAGGTTTATGGAATCCCAGCGAAAATTCTGCGGCTGATTCAGGAGATGTACAATGGGTACTCGTGCCAGGTTATTCATGACGGCTCCCTTTCTTCCCCCGTGATGGTGAGTTCCGGATGTCGTCAGGGGTGTGTGCTCTCTCCGACCCTCTTTCTCCTGGTTCTGGATCTCCTGATGAGGAAGGCTCTCGGAGGTAGGAGGAGAGGGATCCAGTGGGGACTGTGTGGGCGCCTAGAAGACCTGGATTATGCAGACGATGCAGACTTTATGGCTGCGAAACCTGGAAAACAACAAGGACGCTGACCCGGAGGATCCAGGTTTTTGCTAACCGCTGCCTGAGGAGAATCCTAGGAATATATTGGCCAGATGTAATCTCCAACGAAGAGCTCCTGGAGAGGACGCATCAGAAGCCAGTCTCAGCCGAGATTCTGAGGAGAAAATGGAAGTGGATCGGGCACACCCTAAGGAAGGATGAGGGAGCCATCGAGAGACGCGCTTTAGACTGGAATCCGCAGGGGTACAGAAGACGGGGACGCCCACGTGATACGTGGAGAAGATCTGTGGAGAGGGAGGCTGGTCGGGCTGGGAAGTCGTGGCAGGAAGTCAAGGCGTTGGCAGGAAACAGAGAGGGATGGCGAAACTTCGTGGAGGCCCTATGCTCCTCTTAGGAGTGACAGGAGATAAGTCAAGTAAGTCAGTCATTTTTTCAAATAGAACCCCCCCTTTTTTATTACAGATTTGAATTCTACGTCAAATTTCATGAAAAATTCATACCCCAATCGATTTGTTTTATTGCGCGCAACCAGGCTTGTTGAACGCTCTAAGTTGCGAAAGTCCGCAATTGCGCAAAAATTAGGTTTTGGAGAACCCTTAGTGTGGCACATGTTTTTTCATCATTTTTTGTCGCTGAATCACAGGGTGTCATCCGTTTTGAGGAAGACCAAGATTTCAAGAGGAAAAAATAAAATTTCTCTCACGAAAACATCAGTTTTGTGGTCGAATCATGTTTATTTTTTTATTTTCTCACCTCCTTTTGAACCACGGGCTTGGGGCCGTCCACGGTGGAGTTAAAAATAAAAACTGGCAGCACGATCATGCTTGAACTGACTAAAATTGCCTAAAAACTCATGAAGATTTAAAAAGAGTAATTTTTTCACTAATAACAACCGAATTTTTGGCTGCCATTTAGAAAAATTCCAGTCAAATTGAAAAACGGATGACACCATGTGGTTTAGCGTAAAAAAATGATGAAAAAAGATGTACAACACATAGGGTTCTCTAAAACCTAATTTTTGAGCAATTGTGGAGTTGCACAACTTAGAGCGTTCAAAAAGCCAGGTTGCGCGCAATAAAAAAATCGATTCGGGTATGAATTTTTCATGAATTTTGACGTAGAATCCGAATCTGTAATATAAAAGGGGGTTCCATTTGAAAAAATGAATCTAGTGTCTATTGCGCCCGATTGTGCGCAACTTTTTTGCGCAAAAGTATTTTTCCTGGGATCCTCAGAAAAAATCATGAAGAATTGCGTCAGTCGGAGTTTTTTACGCTGTATTTTGCGAAAATGAAGGGGGTGTAACCTTTTCATGAAATACAGTTCGATTATTTTCGAGGTCAAACCATTTTTTGACTCTTTTGAAGAAAGTTGGACATAATGAGCAGTTTAGTTCGAGATTCATAGCTGTGGCATATGTTCAACAACCGAACTGAGTCTGGGCCACCTTTTTAGAAAAGTTATTTTTGACGACTAATTTTGTGTCAAGAATGATGCATGTATATAATGGGATTCAGTGTAAAAAAAAACATAGGTACTTTACAAATAAACATGGGGACAGTAGCATACTTTTATCAAGACCTTTACCGTTAGTGATATGCGTATAATCATGTCATAGTCTCTGTTCTATCAACTCACGGAGTAATATGGAGGAGATGGCGATCGAGACTGCGGAAGAAATTCTTATTTTAGACAAATAAAAGCCATTACATCCATGATAGTTATTGGAAGAAAATGAGAGAATTGGAATCTCACAATCCTTGGAAATGAAATCGGATAAGGATATCTTAAGTTGTTTTTGTTACTAGGTAAGTAAGATTAAATCACACCACTGATTCGATTTGGTTTTTGGGTTTTTTTGAAGATAATATAATAACTACTAAATAATAACTACTCAAGATTACATTACGAGTTCAATATCCCTATATTACCTGCTCAAGTAAACTTGTGCCCAAATCACAACAATGGTATATTTAGCCAATGTGTGTGTGCCGTTTTTTTAAAAAGTTTTTTGTTGTTTTTTTAATTTTCTTTAAATTTTTTTTATTATTTTTTAAATGAGGCTCTGCACTTACCCTGCCTTGAAGACACGCCATTCCTTCACGGATTCTTTTTCTCATGTAACGAGCTGGATTCTGGAATGTGTGATTCAGGAATAATTCATTTAAAGTACAGGTGTGCTAAGTAAATGCATTTTAAAAATTATAGTAGCTTCATAGCTACCTAGAACTGTTACCAATCAGTCTTCTCCAGTCTATAGAATGTGAAAGAAATCTGTCTAGTATTATTGGACTCATTCGAAGTGTAGTCAAGTTCTAATTGACGATCAATACTATCGACTAAAAACAGCTATAAGAATATGTCGGTGTCGTTTTTATAAATGCGATGAAGGAAAGTCACGTTCTCGTTGAAGCAGTTCGTGCATTTTTGATGTCCAAATACCAGGACCGTTACTAACTTTGAATAAAATAGGTTTAGTCTTGTGGGTATGATTTGTAAAAACTGCTAAATAAAGCCACCTCCATCAATTTCAGATGGTAGCATTGGGTTTTATCTCCACTACAATATTATTAAAATGCGAAACCTAATAAATAATCACTTTGTGATACATTCGTACTCACTCTTCTTCTCCTCTGCTGCACCTAAAATTTATGAACATTGAAATTATCACATAACATTAAATAAACAAACATTTTGACACTGATATCAACAGTTCTCTACATCTATGGGTTATATGGGTGGAGATTTTTGACGTCCTATCACTGCCATTTATTAGGACGTCCCATAGTAAGACTTCGGCGTCCTTATGCAATCGAGTTGGACAGCACTCAACAGAAAATAAAAATAACCACACAGTAATCCGTTTTAGACCATTCTGAATCCAAATCCGCAAAAAAAAAACCATTTCTAACCGATTTGCGTGTTCCTTTTTTGTTTGACTCAAATAACTTCCAAGTTGTACATGATTTCACCAGAGTATCAAAATTCAAAAGGGGAGGGGGCTACTGGGGGGATGATATTCACAAAATATTCACACAAAAAAAATATTCAATATTTCGGTTCCTTTACTGCTTACTAATTGTACTCAAGCTTTGGAATTGAGGAAAAATTCTCATTATACCTCCGGATTTTCGATTAATTATTCTCTGTACCTCCACAGTTTTATCGCTTACCAACTGGTTAAACTGATCTAATTCTTATCATGGTATCATGGTATCGCTAACCAACAATGGTGAACCTCGTTGCGTATTTCAGAATGCTTCGTAACTCTACCTAACATACCTTGGGAGCAGAAAAAACAATGATAAACTACCACAGTAATAGTAAACTAAACTAAAATAGTAAACTAAATAATAAACTAAAATAGTAATAGTAATAGTAAACTAAAGTACCTAGTGAATTATTGGTAAAACATTCTAGATACTATAATTTGACTTACTCCCTCTGGACATTGGGAAAAACCCTGGATGAAACAAGAAATTTTCGTTATCAATGGAAACAAGTCTGTCGGACGGGTGTTTACATAATATATATTTTTCAATATCCATAAAACGACGGAGAAGAGTGAAGATCCAGCTCAAGATAACTTGAAGTTATTTGGAACTGTGAATGTTCAATTTATACAATTATTAGCACAATAATTATCTACTTAGTAGGTAGGCAGAATGGAAAAAGCTTTCGAAATTGAAAGGATCGGTAGAGTGTGGTGCTCCCCATTAGCTCTATCTGACCAGGTACAAGTGGAGAGGCTGGTCCAAAAACTGAAATTTACTCAATGATGGGAAACTGGTATATTCAATTCTTGGTCACAGAATGGATTATTTTTGACTCAGATTATAATATAGAAACTTGGAAGAATGAGTGGATTGGAACATAGGTCTTGAGGCAAAGTTAAAAATGGGGTATTTCGGTGGGTCGGAAATTCAGGGTTTTGACCTCAAATTTGGATTCAGCACCTTTGAAAACCTATATACTACAACTTTAAGCCCAATGATACCTTAACATGTGGTAGAAAAATTAATTAAAGAGATCACACGTTTGAAAAAGGCGGGCCGCTATAAATGCACACACACTAGGCAAGGACTACGCCGCGGACTACGCCGCGCGCGTGTGTGAGTAGTATTTTGTAGTATCCCTCCAAGGGTTTCTGTGCATGGATACTTTTTTCAAAGACAGTTGGCTAGCTACGTCACACCATTCAAATCTTCAACTTTCCTTAGCTTCTCTGATTTTTTAAAAACATTTTCTCGACGAACAGACCCGATTACCGTTATTCCTGAGCCACACTCTTTTGAAAAAAAAATTAGAAACTTGACTGAAATACCCCATTGGCAATAAGACAACACAATTGGCAAAACGATAGAAAAAAGTAGGCCAGTTGGCGTTTCTAGTTCCAACTCGTGACACAGTGTCCACAATATAGAGAAACCTACCAATGTTTATAATTTTGAGTCAATAATTCAGGTCAAAGGCACAGAGCAGCACACCTCAGCCGGAGATTCCCTCGACTTGACCTCTCTCGACGCCGAAAAGGGACAAGAAGACAAGTGGTGGAACCCTCATAAATAACTGACGCCCCAAGCCAACGGAGTCAGTGTAGGTGGAAGCTCCGAGCCAGTAAGTACCATTTTCTCTCAACTTCGCATTCTCAATTATCGAAAACTAAAACATTTCCAAAGCTCCGTGGTCAGTTTCGGTTCACCCTTTTTTTGAGTAACATCTTGTAACACCTTCCAATATCTCGTCCCCCAACCAAATTTCTCCCCTACTCATTTCATTTTGCTTGTGCTGAGAGATTCTCCATGGTAACACCTGACATTCCTTTCCACCTCCAGTGCATCACAAATTACTGGCTCGTGAGTGCAAGCCCAAAGATAACACTATTAATTTAAGTATATGTTCAACCTCCTTTCAAATCCTAACCAAATTTAACTAAACTTTTAAAGGTAATACCTACCTATTTTTATATTAGGGAAAGCGTTATTAGTCAAGAACTCAACATTAGTCCTTTTACACACAAAATGTTTTGTTAAATTTTATTTTGAGGACTAGAACAATTATTATTGTCATACAATAGTCTAAAATTACAAGATTCAATCAGACGGGGTCGAATCTCAGGTGGTAAAGCACTTGGCTTTAAGTCCCCTAAGCAAAATCAACCTAGAAACTTTAACGCAATGAGGTAGAATAGATAGTAAGTTGAAAGAAACATTACCAGACATAACCACACCCGATCTTGTCTCGAGTATTATCACATCCCTATCTCCCTAGTGTAAACAAAATTAAGAAAGTTCGTTCTTACCTCAGGTTTCGGCAGAGGCTGCAAAAATTCAAAAGTACACACAATGAGATTTTCCAACGTTTCGTGAGTTAAATTGCTAAATGAAATGTGAAGAAAATTCTATGGAAAAATTATTCACATAGTCATGCTTTAGTATTATAAAACCAAGATACTGCTTTTCGTGTAGGTAATGCCTATCGTATATCCATTAGAGATTGTAAATAAGTAATGTAGATATTGCAGTTGAGCTGAGAGACTTACCATGGGAGGACGGCACATGGCCTGAAAATATACCACAATATATATTATAAACATTTCGTAATGTCTTTTTTTAACATGTAGTTGTATTCTCTAGTTGGGCATTTTTCCGTAAGATGTTAAACTTTTCCTCCTGGGTTACGTAGGTGGCTGTCAGTACATGTTCAAAGTTTGAGTGACGAAGTTCGGCGGCCAACTGCGATCGGCAGTGCAACAGTTTTGTTCAACGTCCACGGTGAAATGTAAGCACATTTTGTACTTCATTCAGCCTCATTATGTAGAGTAGCTATGTATGTTTCAGAAGAAATGCCGATAAAAAACTGAGTTTCATTTATCCTTTTGTGATGTTTCGTTTGGTACCTAATCGCAAATCATAGCAGCAAATCATAGTAGCAAATCATTGTTTTTTACATTGCTATGTCACCTCCTTCTAATTATATTCATTTGAAATAATTTTTGCCAAACGTATCTAGAAAGTATATCGAACAAATAAATAAGTTTTTTTATATAAACACTTTCAAACCTAGTTTCAGAGCCTTTCTACACGAATGCGTAGTAAAATAAACCCCTACATTGATTTAATTAATCAGTTTGTTTGTTTTTCAGGGTGATATACACCAAAGAGGAAGATATCGGTCGCATACTCAGTGAATTGAATGAACAGGATGAGGGGAGAAGTTTATAATTATTTTTAATAAAAGTTTTTGCTTGGTTCCTTCTAATACCTAATGTGATTATATAATATATAAGATATTATCTTATAATATATAAGATATTATCTTCTGCTATGAAGAACAATTTGATTTATGGAACAGAACGTGATAGTTTAGTCATTACAGTAAGCCCAAGAAGAAATTATGACGTTATTTTTTTTTTACCAAAGTTTATAATTATTTTTAATAAAAGTTGTTCATTTTAAATATTGTGTATGAACTCACTCTTACAGGATGACCAATTCAAATCCTTGTTGTTATCCAGTTGAAGTACCAAAAACACCATTGAAATAGGGAAAAATCCGCCCCGCGATTGCTTGTGTGACTCAAGAGAGCACGAGCGGATGAAAGTTAAAAGAGGTACCTTCCTGCAGATTCCAACTGTACCAATATTCATCATTCACCGAACGAAGCTACAAAGATGTTGATCGGTATAGTGGAAACGGCTTTCGAAATTGAAAGTTAGGATCGGTAGTGTGGTCCTGCGAAAGACTTCGAACCTAATTCCCCCATTAGCTATATCTGACCAGGTACAAGTCGAGAAACTGTTCTAAAGACTGAAATTTATCTAATGATGGAAAACTGGTCTGAAGTGTTGGTTGGGAAACTTCAAATCTAACACCTCCCTAACCTAAAAAAGACTGAATTGCTGCTCTCATTTGAGCGTTGGATCACTTTTCCCTGCTCTAGTGCAGGAAGGCATTATTTTCGGAGTCTTCCCTCTAATAAACACACACGTTTGGAACATAATATTCATTCATGGTTATTTGAACCATCTTCGCGCTGTTTGTCAACTAATCCGTGCAGTCACCATTAGTGAGCCTTCCGCTTAGCCAAGTCTCCAATGGACCAGTTTTTCACCCCCTAAAGTAACAGAAAGATGTCGCCTCACAGATGCTACGATTGGACTTTGTGCCCGATATGGTGGTGTTCAGGTCATGAGAACCTCTGAATTTATACAAACTTGGAAGATTAAGTGGGTAGGTGCACATTAATAGGACCTCAAAATAACATACGAGTTCCAGAGGTAAAGTTAAAAAAAGTCTGCCAAGTGGGTGTGGCACATAGCTTCCTCGTATCCAAAACCCGATTGTATAGATGATCCGATGCATCATCATGCACGTTTGCGCATGCGCAGTGGGTACTATCAGTCCGAAGGTAGTGATCTTCATTGGGGACCATCTACAACCTAATCCGCATAATCCCTGAAAATTTCATCGAAATCGGGTAGAAAAAGTGGAAGTTATGGCCGTTACAAGGAAATTCACGTTTGCGCATGCGCAGTGGCTACTATCAGTCCGACGGTGATGATTTTCATAGGGAACCGTCTACACACCAACCCGCACAATCCCTGAAAATTTCATTGAAATCGGATGGAAAATGTAGAAGTTATGGCCGTTACAAGGAATTTACGTTTGCGCATGCGCAGTCGCTTCTATCAGTCCGGGGATGATGATTTTCATAGGGAACCGTCTACACACCAACCCGCACGATCCCTGAAAATTTCATTGAAATCGGATGCAAAATGTAGAAGTTATGGCCGTTACAAGGAATTCACGTTTGCGCATGCGCAGTCGCTTCTATCAGTCCGGGGATGATGATTTTCATAGGGGACCGTCTACACACCAACCCGCACGATCCCTGAAAATTTCATTGAAATCGGACAGTAACTTCGTATAGTTATGCGCGTTACAAGGAATTCATGACAGACAGACAGACAGACAGACAGACACAAAGACACACAGACACACAGACACTGAACCAAAATTGTTCAGAAAGGTCTAAAACGCAAAACGCGAGTGAAAATTTTGATTTTGGAGAACTTTTTTTTTCGACCTTGAAAAGTGAAAACAAAGCTTCCGCTACCTTGGTAGACTCGGAAGCAAAATTGGTAGTGATTTAGGCAAAGCGATAGAGAAATGTAGGCCAGTTGGCGATTCTGCTTTCAACACGTGACTCAGTTTCCACAACATCTTGTGATAAAATTATATTCTGAGGTGTAGGAACATTGCTATTTTTATACATTCAAAAAAATATTTCAGTTAGACGCTATCGAATCCAAGGTGTTAAAACTTTTTGCATAAAGAGCCTTGAGAAAAATTAACTGAGAAACTTCAATGCAATTAGGTAGGTAGGTTAGGCATAAGTTGTATGAAACATTACCAGACATGACTATGCCCAATCATTGTTACGAGTATTATTACGTCCCCATCTTCCGGTTGTAAAAAGAAAGACGAGTAGCTATTAAACTCAGGCAAATAATATGAAGTAATCAATGAACAATAAATGCAGTCAGGAATGACAGATCAAGCGCCATTCCTCCGAGCACAGTCTAGTGATGGACCGAGGGGACCACTTACTGAGTGGGGTAGAGGACTCCCTCAGTCCCTGTGCTCAGACCTCACTTCGTACAACCCACCTAGTAATTTTTACTACCTTTGGTCTATCTCTCAGTGAATTCTAGTCCAAAACCGAAACTCTGAATAATCTATTTTCCCTGCCTGCTAAACAAGCGTTCCAGGGTTAGGAGGAGAGCAATTCTGCACTGGTTGAATTCAAATTAAGTTCTGGAGTCAAATCACATGCTTACTAACCTGGGCTCTCGGCATAGGCTGTAAAAATTCAAAAGTACGCATTATGAGATCTTTGAACGTTTTGTGATTAAATTAATTGCTAAATGAAATTTGAATGAAGATTTCAATCGGAAGATGATTGACAAAGTTGTGCTTAAACACTGTAAGAACAAAGGTAGTGATTTCGGTACAGATAAGTAATACCGTACATCAATATTTTGAGATTGTAAATAATGTACTCGTAGATATAGCAGTTGAGTCTAGGGACTTACAGCGGGGGGACGGTCCCTTAATGCTTCCTGAAAATATACGGGTGGTAAAAATTATATACTTTGTACTAACAACATATCTTATAGTGACCTCCACATTCATAATCTTCTTGTTTGCTTAGGATGTCTCTGTAATTTTGGAGATTGGGTCCCCAATGAGTTATTATTGGTACTTGAAGTCCAGTGTATAGAGACGAGGAGAGTGGTTTTCTTAGTGGAATTCGGTAGTCCTGAATTTGGTTGTTGGGGTCTGATTAGAGGTAACAAAGCCAATTTTCCACGTGCCTTTCCCTATTGCTCCCTCCGTAATCACCGAAATACCATCAAATTTTGCACTTGTTCGGTTTTTCGCCTGTAGCCTGTAGCCTTCCAATCTCATGACTTTTATTTCCGGAGGAGCGATCGTACAGTAGTAACGGGGCAAGAAAGAGCTACCCAGGTTAATGGCGTAGGTACTGTAAAGTTTTACTTTAAGAAAAAAAAAAAATCGGGGAAGACGTTGTTTCAGTAGAAAGTGTAGCGGATGAAAGTTGAGGAGGATTCAATCAGCTTTTTTGGAAATTTATTTGGACCGATTTGTCGGAAAGGAGGTTAGTTAAAAAAGAAGAAAACAGCTATTTCCTGATAGAGGCGCCATTTGATATTGGTTTAAACATTTCTGAGTAAGAGATTATATTCAGACACGACCGAATCTAAGGTGTTGACACACATTACACAAAAAGCCCCAGGTAAAATTAAGTTAGATACCATGAAAAAGTACCACACAACCATATCCATGACTGTCCATCACTGTCTCCAGTGTCATTACATCCCTAACTTTCTGGTTGTAAAATAATCATAGATCACTCTATGTAGTGAACCTTTCCCACCTTATTCCTTGATTTTGTACTTTATGAGAAATAACGGACCTCAACGTCCCACTTAGGATATTCCTAAGTTCCTTTCTTCTACACCAATGAATTTGTGTTTATAGACAGAATCTGCCGAAGCTGAGAGTGCTAGTGTGACCTTTGGAAATATCATTCTTGAGCTGACCGACTGTGGTAGGGCCTTTGAGGTACCTCCTGCTCTAATATTCTATAGATTTCTCAAAATACATCTAAATGTAATCGAAAAATCACAAAGAAACAAATTCTTTGAACAAGTGAGACTCAGGAGTTAAGGGATTTTGGGATTCAAGCTCGAAAAACTTCACACCGGTATGACAGTATGTGGCTACGTCATCGTTGTGATGGTCGCGACAGCACTAGGAAGAGAGACAAGAAAACAATAAAATTTACTTCATTGACGTGGAATTAAAAGAGAAAGTCAAATATGCTGAGGCTGAAATAAATATTATATTATGGGGTTTTTTATTTTTCTTTTGCATTTTTTGAATCTTCATTTCAAACGTTTCTGACTTGAATATGTCCTCGATTGCAGTGATCTCAACACGCTACTTACGATTAATTTTGCCAGATCGTCAGCGTTGTTGTCGGTGTTTTCCGCAAACACTAGTGCGGATAGTATTTCTTTATGGAAATAAGGGTGAACTAGATAGAATTTTGAATTAAAAACAGCTTCAGGAACGCTTCCAAGTGAGCTAAATTTGATCTGAAGAATACGAAATTCCGAACCATGCAACCACCTCATTGGTTGTCATGACATCGATCGTGGCTGCTTATTCCCTCAGCCCCGGAGAAAAGTTCACACGGCTTGAAAAAAATATTGGATATGTGATCTCACTCATGATCGGTCATTTATCAAAATAAAACCTGAGCATCTGGCGCTTCCTTCAATTGATTACTAACATAAAATCAAAGCAAAGCGTAGAGCACTGTGGTTACCTACCGATCATCCTCACAGGTGAAGTTTCATATGAGACTATGAAGTAGGTGAACTGCACAATGCCTAGTAAAAGACGTTACGTGTATCGACTCACGGTATAAGGAATTGTCAACTATAATAATATAGAATAACTGTCAATTATCGTGACTGGGGTCATCCATAAGTATACGCCGTCATTGCCTACCTATCGGAAAATATGATGATGGAAATATTTTTTCAGAAACCTAGGCAATGAGGGCATGTATTTCTGGATGACTCCAGTCCCAATAGCTGACAATTATTCTCTATGCATAGGAAGTAGGTGTCATGGCTACTTTAGTGTATGACAACCACTACCATGACTGCCTCTACTGTTTGTAGCTACTACCACTTTTTATCACGAAACAAAGAGGCACATACCCGGTAAAATTGAGTACCTTACCATGAATGTTTTGGAACTTACGTCTTCCAAGAACAGTTTTCCGAACATTATACTACTGTGGCCACAACAACTATCACTGCTCACTGCCACTACTGTAACTACCACGGCAATGACGACCAACATATCGCCTCTAAAACCACGACACTTTCTAGTGATGAATACTCTGAAGTGATGAAAGAAGTACTAAATAGTGACAGTGGTAATTAATTCCCACAATGATGGTATTGAATGCGTAGGTTTAGATATTTTGTTGTTAGGCATGTCGGGCAGGGTTGGAGACATACAGCTCAACATACGAAACTTGAGTTATTGTTATTATTGTTAGAAAACTATTTGCAATTATAAATGTGACTTACTCTCGAATATTCTGAAAATGGAGGCTGTACAAAACAAGAAAACATGATTTCAGATCATGATAGTTCCCCACGTCTTATTAAATCGGAGAAATTGAGTTTTGGGTGGCTACATTGTGACATTTGATTACCGATTGCTGAGGACGCAAAACTGAGTACAACTCCTTTGAGAACAACAAAATTTAAATGGACATTAAACCTGCTTTGCAATACACATTCGTTTTAACACAGAATGTGTTTTTGCGATGACCTACCGAAAAAAAATCGTCACGAAAAAGCGACAGAAAAAACCGTTACGCGCCTTTTATAATGATTTTCACGTGCAACCAAGCCGTTGGTAAGGAAATAGAACTCCCGCAGTGTTCATTGCACAGAAATTGTTCACCATTCGTTGGAAAGCTCTCAATTTATATAGTATTTTTCTTGTAGTTACATATTTATTTATATAACATTTATAGGGTTTTAGAACAAATTAAATGTCTAACAATTATTTATTTTATTATTGCCAAAGACTCCACATTTATTATTGTTGTTTTTTATTTAATGGATGACTAGCATCGCAAAAACACATTCTGTGTTCCTATGATTTCATACAGAGTATGGAAAAAGAAATAAACCGAGGGGTGCAGGGGGGCGGAGCCCCCCGCCGAGGCGCAAAGCGCCGAGTTTTTGATTTATTCTAATTCCTGAGAATTCGATTCTATTTCAAATTGGTGAAAAAACAATATCTTTATATCAAGAGTTTCAGAGCTAAGGCGCTTTTGGAAATCACAACCCTTTAGAATTGACTGACATCAATCTAAAGCTTCTAAAGCTCAAAAAAGGCACAACCAGGTCCAAATGGAGTCCATATACCTAATTTCCATACCCAGTTAATGTTTCCATTATTATTATGTCCTTATCTTCTGGTTGTAAAAAAAAAAGGAAGATGAAAAAAAGTTTGTACTAACCGGACATCCCGGAGGAGGCTGCGAAAATTCAAAAGTAGTAAGTACGCATTATGAGATTTTTGAACGTTAATTTAGCTAAATTAACTAACTGTTTAAATTAAGTAACTGTTTGTTGATTGAATACATGATGGCTATTATTATAGTTGTCCAAAGCAAAATTTATGTACAAACTTCAATGCAAACACTTTGCTTAAAAAGCCCTAAGTAAAATTTATTTAGCCACCACGAAACACTACCAGATATATCCATGCTCAAACCCTGTCTCCAGTATCATTACATCCCTAATCTTCTGGTTGCAAAACAAATTCAATCAAAGATTCACAATGTAAACTTTCTAATTCACAATGCGCACGTTATTCATAGTAAGCACAACTTTGAAATCCATCTGAGCGGTTATGCTGGTTTTCAGTGGTTGAGCTGCTATTCATATTACAAAAAAATCACTGCGATGTAATGGATGAACTACTGTAGGTTCACCTCCTCTCTGGCAATCAGAAGTTGAAACTAATATGAAGTTGCTGAAAAGTGACCTTGAGAATCGGATAATTAACTGCAAACACTATACAAACATAGGTACTGCTTTTCTTATAGGTTATAGATTTGAGATTATAAATATCCATTTAGGTAGCATTTGAGTCGATAGACTTACCATAGAAGTGGGTAGGTTGAGGGAGGATATACTGCAGCAATATCCTTATAATTTCTTTATTAGTCGAGTGCACTTTCGCTATGGAAATAGCATCTTCATGACTCTGTGGAAGAGTAACAGTCTTACAATTAAAAAATATATACTTACATGAGGTTACTTTGTGTCATAAAATAATTAAGACATGATGGTATAGGAACTTACTCAGGTAGGCATTAAACGATATGTAGGTCTTTGTTTTGGCGCATTTTAATAGAAGTTCAAATGAAATGTGCCAAAACAAGGACCTACTTACCACTTAATGCCTATCTGAGTAAGTTCATGCACCATCATGTCTTAATTACCTATTTTGTAACACTAAGTACCTCAACTTAAACATTGGTAACTTTTTGGTATATATTTTTTAAGTGTAAGACTGTTACTCTTCCACAGAGTCCTGAAAATGCTATTTCCATAGCGAAAGTGCACTCGACTAATAAAGAAATTATACGGATATTGCCGCAGTATATCCTCCCTCAACCTACCTACTTCAATTGAAGAAAGGCCCAACACACACAATGACTTACCATAGGGGGAGGACTCATGGCCTGAAAATGAAGTAAATAAAATATACATCTCGTGATGTCTGTTTGATTTATTGAATTATGACAGATTAATAAATAGTAATAGTTATTGATATTTATGTATTGAAATAGTTATAGTGACCGCAACATTCATAGCTCCTCTTATTTTTGGAGATCGGGAATGAGAATTATGCTTTTTTTTCGAAACAGCTTCCTTCAAAGACAAAGGCTCCATTCGTAAATTAAAACCAAAAGACACATGAGTTAAATAACATTTATAAGATTGGTTTCTATAGAATATGTACCTAAATGTACCTAATTATATTATTATTAAACAATATTTGCACTTGTAAATAATGCGACTTACAATATTCGAGTAATAATCGTAACCAGGAGGCTGTTCAAAACAAAAAAAAAAAAAGATTTCAGATCAAAGAAGTTTTGCTTGTTATATTTAATAAAAGAAATGGAGGTTTGGGTGCCTTCATTGACAAATTTTATTGCAGGTTACTGACGACGCAAAACTGAGTAAACAAAAAGATACGAACAACGAAATTATGACTGTTTTGCGGATCGCATACGAGCACGTGTTCGTGCTTTATCTTGAATCCGACCCTTAAGTTCTCTTACGGTGTGGACTCTAGATGGTCTCATTCGATTCAAAAAATTCGATTCTATTTTGAATTGATGAAAAACTAATAAGTTTCAGAATTCAAATTTTCAGTCAAATTCAGTCAGAATCAAAATTTCAGTCATGGAACGCTGTAAGACGCTGGTTGCGCAGATTTAGAAGGATCCCAGCGAAAAGAGATTGGTATTTAATTCATAATGTACGTAATAATGCAAAAATAATATTGATAATAACAATAATTAATAACAATAATTATTAATAATAATAGTTATTATCATATTAATAATACGTAATAATATCATTATTAATCATCATCTTTATAATAATTATTATTATACTAATAATTAATTAAAAAAGAGAAGAATGTCGGTACTAACCGGACTTCCCGGCGGAGGCTGCAAAAATTCAAATGTACACATTATGAGATTTTTTAACGTTCCGTCAGTTATATTGCTCAATGACGAAAAACTGAAGGTTCTATCGGAAAACGATATATGATATTATAATAAATCACGCTATGAAGACGGAGGTACTAACTGCTTTTGGTGAAGGTATAAACTATTGTATAACTTTTTGAGATTGTGACTGTAAATCTACCAGTTGAGTCGACTTACCGAGGGGTGAAAGCTTCTGCGTGCTCCCTGTTGATTGAATGCATAATAACAATGGTTATAGGTGTCCCAAGCGAAATTAATATATAGAAACTTCAATGCAATGAGGTAGAATAGGTAGTGAGTTGCATGAAACAGTACCCGACTTATCCATCCCCAATTAATGTATCCAGTATTACTACGTCTAATGTATACAGTAAAAATTAAAATGTATTAATGTATACATGTATTAATGTATTAATGTATTTTCTATTAATGTATACAGTAAAAAGAAAAATGAAAAAAATTTTGTACTTACCGCACTTCTCGGCAGAGACTGTAAAATTTCAAAAGTACGCTTCATGAGAATTTCAACTCAGTTCTATAAAATGAAAAATGCGTTGAAAAGAAAGATTCACTGAGTTGAGCTATAAAAACGAAGGTCTCCGTCAAGTAAATAACTATCTTACATGCATTCAGATTGGAAAAGTATGTAAATTAAGTATTTGAGTCGATAGACTTACCGCGGGGACGCAAGGTCTTCGTGTTGACTGGAAAAATACACTAATATACTATAATGAAAACATTTTATAATCGTCTGTTGATTGAATGAGTGATGGCAATGATCATGAGAGTCTTAAGCAAAGGTTATATAGTTGCATGCAACAGTAGGTACCAGACATATCCACGCTCAATCAATTTCTCTAGTATTATTACATCCTTCTCTTCCTGTTGTAAAAAAAAAGAAAAAAAAAATCGAAAAAAGTTCGTACTAACCGGAGGTCTCGGCGGAGGCTGCAAAAATTCAAAAGTACGCTTTATGATATTTTTAAATGTTTCGTGAGTTGAATTGCTCAGTGAAATATGAATGAAAAATTCATAGTCAAGCAATAATGAACCTTTTTTAACAAGCTTTAATTATTTGTTAATAATAAGCTCTATGCTGAGATAATATTGCATTTGCATCTGATTTATTCATGCATGCAAAATTTCAAACGGGAAGTGGATCAAATTCAACTTTCAAGATTTGATTACAGACAGACAACGGAACAGGAGAAACTAAATAATTGTTTGTAAAACCAAGGGTTTCAGTAAATAACTACCTTACATCCATTAAGATAGCGTAGCTATGAAAGTTTAGTTGTTGAGCAGATTGACTTACCGGGGGAAGACACATTCCCTGTGCAGACTGAAAATATACCATAGTGTATAATATTTATATACCGGAATTTTCGTTTTTTGATTGATTGATGGAAGTTTAATAAAATAGTAATCAACAGCTCTGGTGGCCGCTCTAAGCCATGGAACACTCTAATTCACAATGCGCACGTTATTCATGGTGAGCACAACTTTGAAAACCATCTGAGCGGTTATGCTGGTTCTTAGTGGTCAAACTACTATTGATATTACAAAACAAATCTCTGCCATGGATTGGATGAACAACTGTGTGTTTACCTCCTCTCTGGCAATCAGTAGTCTGAACTATTAAAAGTAACAATATTTATTTTCAATTTTTGCAACAATGTATGAACAGAGTTGTCGAATTGAAAAAAAACTACGAATGTTATAAACAAAAACAAAAACAAAAAAAAAAATGGATAGCTATAATACCTATCTACTTGATTCTAATCAGGCAAAGCTGGCACAAATTAAAGAAATCGTCGACTGTATCTGTAAAGTGCAGAATCAGCTTACTAAAGTGCAGTCCTTGAAAAGTGACTTTGCGAATCGGAAAATTAACTTCAAACACTATAAAAACACAGGTACTGCTTGTCTTATAGAAGTAATAACCTATAAATTGCCATGTACGGCGAAAGATTTTTATTGAATATTAATTTGAAATGTAAACCATCAAACTTTGTTGGGGGGGCCGAGGGGGGGGTTGAAATTTTTGGTAGTTGGTCTGTTTCAAAGGTTTATCATTAAAAATAATAATCCCAAATAGTAAAGAATGTAGAAGGATAATTCATTTCATAATTCAAAACCATAGTGATTATGGATCTAATTTTCAGTCGGATTTCCACCTAAAAAAATCGTTATCCTCTCGTTGGAAAACTCAATTTTTGCCGGAATTTTTTGCTGACTACTCGACTACTAAAACAAAGAAAATATTTCAGTAATGGAACGCTGTAAGACGCTGGTTGCGCACATTTTGAATGATCCCAGCGAAAAGAGATTGGTTTAATTCATAATGTAGGTAATAATGTAATAATAATATTGAAAATAACAATAATGATTATTATTAATAATACCTACAATGGTTTATAATTATTATAATTATTATGAGTTATCATCATAATTATTATTATTGTTATACTAATAATTAATTAAAAAAAGTAGAATGTGGGTACTAACCGGACTTCCAGGAGGCTGCAAAAATTCAAAAGTACGCATTATGAGATTTTTGAGCGTTCCGTCAGTTATATTGCTCAATGACGAAAAACTGAAGGTTCTATCCAAAAAAATATTTATAATTATAATCATGCTATGAAGACGGAGGTGCTAACTGCTCTTGGTGACGGTAATAACTATCGTATAACTATTTGAGATTGAGACTGTAAATTTACCAGTTGAGTCGATAGACTTACCGAGGGGTGAAAGCTTCTGCGTGCTCCCTGTTAAATGCATAATGTCAATTATTATAGGAGTCCCAAGTAAAATTAATATAAAGAAACTTCAACGCAATGAGGTAGAATAGGTAGTGAGTTGCATGAAACAGTACCCGACTTATCCATGCCCTATTAATGTAGGTTTTGACTATTATTACGTTCTTATCACGGTTGTAAAAAAAGGAAAATGAAAAAAAAAGTTTGTACTTACCGCACTTCTTGGCAGAGACTGAAAATTAAAAAGTAGGCTTTAGGAGAATTTCAACTTTGTTCTATGAAATGAAAAATTTTGCGAAGAAAGATTCACACAGTTGAGCTATAAAAACAACAAAACCCCTCCCTCACCTTGTCTCCGTCAAGGTGACAACTATCTTAAATCTATTTAGATCGCACAAGTATGTAAATTTAGCAGTTGAGTCGATAGACTTACCGCGGGGACACAGCCTAACCCATTAGTGCCCAGTGATGCCGATCGGCACAAACAATATCCATTTCATTTCTTCGATTTCTTCAGCTCCAGTGAGGTTCTTGAGGTGTTGAAGCATGTAAGTGAATGACATTACACGGCCCCATTCGTCATTCAATATTCTTGGAGTGCTTTCCACATGGATCAACTTTTTGAACTCGACGCTCTTCAACATTTTATGGCGAAAGTACCTCCAATAACGATTTCGGTGCAATTTTGCTTCCTCACTACCGAAGGTAGGGAAGCTTTGTATTCGTGAAAGAAGTGAAGAAAAAAATGTCCTCCAAAATCAAAATTTCCAATTGCTTTTTGCGTTTTAGAGCTTCCCGAACAATTTTGGTTCCGTGTCTGTCTGTCTGTCGGTCTGTCTGTGGTCAATCCTTGTCCCGGGCAAAACTATACTAACCTGTGGTCCGATTTTGATGAAATTTTCAGGGATTGTGCGGGTTAGGTACTAGACGGTCCCCTATCAATTTCAGCACCTTCGGACCAATAGGAGCGAGTGCGCATGCGCAAACGTGAATTTCCTGGAACCTCGGTTTCTCGGTTTCTAATGAACCGATTTTGCTCAAATTTGGAGGTTAGTTAGGGACTAACTTCTAAGAGACACCCTATAAGTTTCAATCAAATTGGTCAAGCAATAGCCGCTGCGCATGCGCGAACTTTAAATTTATTGTTACAACCAAAACTCCGCAACTATTCAACCAATTTCGATGAAATTTTCAGGGATTGTGCGGGTTAGGTCCTGGACGGTGGACCGCTAAATAAAATTCTACGTTGAAAATACAAAATATTATAAACTATAATGCCTTATAAAAATTATAAAAATATTATAAACATTAATACCTGCAACCCTATCCCGCATATTATCGCCAATATTTTGGTATTCAATAACTCTTTGAATCATAATTTTTTCGCCAACTGATTCTATACGTCCATGTTACAATGAGTGAGGAAGCTATACTGCCCACCCAACTTGGCAGACGTTTTTAGCTTGAGTTATGAAGTTTACTAGATATTTGATACATTACGATATTATTCTTATTGAATTTCTTGCATTGTGTACTCATATATTGTGATCTTTGTATGTGCCAAACAGCATCACTGGGACCACACACCACCTGGTTTTTTGTTGTTGTTTCAGGCCGGCGAGCACGTCTAGGAGGCTCTTGAAATTCTTCAGAACGATGTCCCTTCACATATTCGGGACTATACGGTCTTCGTTGAACCTCCAGCTGCATCAGCTGATAACGACGTTGAATCAGGAGATAGTGACGAAATTGGTGACCTCCAAAATCTCCCCAGAAATCAACTTTCAACCAACTTTCGGCCTTAGCAGAGGTTATTTTCGATTGTAGAATCGTATACATCTTCAGGTGTAGATGATGATGTTTTGACTACTACGTCACCTGCTGGAACCCCTAATGCTCTCAATATTCCAGAATGTACAACAAAGGCTTGGAAGGGTCAACCTCACGGATTACAACATCAACTGCTATCCTATTGGCCTTCGAAGCAAAACATTTTAGGGGGCTTTTTGCACATGGATTGCTGATGCTGTCATTCAAAATGCTGATGATCATCATACGAAAAGACTCACCGATATCTCAACTGGAATTCCGTCGACGCTTGCCATGTATACTAACTAGCTACTTACTCAACGCCCATGACTCACCCCGGGAAAATCGGACATAGGTAAATGCGTCAAAGTAATCCCTATGTAAGACAACTTTGGGCATAATATGGTTATAAAAACCGCTGACAACAAGGGTTTGAGACATTCTTGGTAACTATGTTCATCACGAACGCGAACCATTTGTGCTCTACAAGGAGAGTTTGAGTGTGCCATGAGTGCTTCATCCCACACCATCAATATTTCCCACACCAGTGTTTCTTGTAAATTTCAAGAATCTCTAACTATTTTATCGAGGAATAGTTACCTAAGTTGTACGTACCTATGTTTTTTCACGAAGTTGAATATGCATTTTTTAGTCAGCTAATTTATACTTATCAAGTTATTAGTCAGCTGTAATGAATCTTGTGATGAAAATTAATGATCATTTACAATAAAAAATACGAATTGGTAACTTGGGAAGTATTTTCGTGTTGTAATACTCTTAACCCCTGTGAAAATACATGTGGTTGAAAGGCCCAGTGATGCCGATTCGCACAATAGTTATTAACACCTTTTTGCTCACTGGGGGGGATGAGGAATATCTTTCCCATGTTCCTATGTATGAATGGAAGTAGTGATGTCGGGAAGGAATAGTATATTTGAATGAAATTACTTCGAAATAACCTGAAGTAGGCTACGATGTGAAGTAACGTCAAGGTGATATTTATTTTGGAGTAAAACTTTCGAATGGGAATGTAGAAGTCCTTGTCGCTAATGGGGGAAAAAATAAAATAAAATAAAAATAAATAAAAATAAAAGTAAACAAACAAAAAAACAAAAATTTTGAAAATTTTAGTCGAAAGTAAATCTCATCCTGAGAATTTTGATACCAGCCGTTCTCGTTTCCTCTCTTTTTGGATGAGTAGATCTTTTTCTAAGATTTTTCAAAGTATCGAATGTTTATGACGTCACGCGCCCCACTACGACATCATAAACATTTAAAACTTTGAAAAATCATAGAAAAAGGTCTTCTCACGCTAGAACGTAGCCAGTGGCGTCTCCTCCAGGCAAACATAGCAAACACTGTTTGCCTTACTACAAATATGCAAAATAAATAAATAAATTTTTGTTGAGATTCTCCTATATTTCCATTTTTTGTAAGTAATATTTAGCTGATTTTGGAAAACTTTTATAATATTTAGGGACTATTTCATTATTATCAAGGTATTTAGATTAAATAAGAGAATGGAATAAAGCTAGGTTCACATAGGTGCGTAACGTCCGTAATCCGTAATGCGCAAAAAGAGAAGGGGGGGTGTTCTGCAATCTGCAAAGTCCGTAATGCGTAAAAGAGCGTTCACATGGCCATATGATTACGCGTTACGCAGAAGCGCGCAGTAGGTTCTGCGCAGAATTGTTTTTTCCCGGTCGCCTCTTTTCCCGCATTCAGCTGTTTCGCCCTGTTCGTCCATGGCTGAACGATGAACAGACGACGAGAGCTTTCACGAAGTTTGCCGAAATTGGTCGAAGTTCATCCGTAATGCGTAAAATATCTAATTTTACAAAACGCTCCTTTCATCCGCAAAAGTCTTCGTCCGCAAAGATTGCTCGCGCCCCCCAATTGAGGGGCTATTCGCCCCAGCCAATAGGATCCAATTACGCACTACGGATTACGGACATTACGCACCTATGTGAACCAAGCTTAAGAAAGTACGTATTTTGCCTTGGATACCAGCCCGCAACACACCAGAGACTTGGAGAGGTCGGTAATGTAGATGATTGCGGATGATAAGCGAACTAGCGCGGCGGCTGGTCCTCCTTGCATCGCTGGATGCAAGGCAAGCAGTTCAAAAAAATGAATTTTTCGGGACTGTTTAGAGTGAGAGGCGACGATCGGCGGGGTGGCGGGGGGTCAGCGCGGGGTCCAGTATTGCCATACCCCCACTACCATACTCTCAACTGTTGCAAACAGTAGGGAAACTGTTTCGTGACCTTGAATACTTGGAATATGAGCCATGGATACTAATTAGCTCACGCATGAAGACATAACATATCCATCCACCCACATTATCTCAAAGAAGGAAAGCAGTTCGTTTTTTCGCCGCCGCAAATATCAGCTGTATGACGTTGACTGGTGTCCCGTTCCCGATTTCACTGTACCTAATCGTTTTTCTTTTTGATAGACCCTAGGAAATAATTGCAAAACATTGTAGAATGAAGGTTTCATATCTTATTGGGTCTAAATTCAGAGTCTCCCTTTTTGGTTAATTATTTTCAAGAAAAAAGTTTGACCACCCTCAAATTTGATGGTTTACGTTTGTGGTAGGTAAGTACGTGTAGATTTTGAAAATCGAATATAAAAAAAAAAATCCGTCCGTCCGCGGATCTTTCCTTATTTATCATGGACCGATTATGATGAAATTTGGTATGTGGGCTCCATTTGGGGTCTAGTTGTGCCGCAAAGCTTTTGGTTGATGTAGGTCACTTCTAAGCGGTGAAATGGAAGGGCTGAAACTTCCAAAGGCACCCTCTCTCGAAAACTCTCGATATAAAGGTATTGTTTTATCAGAAATTTAAGATTGTACCATTGAATTTTTGGAATCGAATGAGACTACCCATAGCTTTGTAAGTAGGACAAACTGTTCGCTCCCTACTAGAAGTTAGAAAAACGAGTATGAATCGCAAAAGAGGCGTGATCGCCCTTCAAATTTTAGTTAACCAAAATGCTTTCGCCGGTCGTTTCTTTGGGATGTACTCGGTTTTGCTTACTTAGCAACCAGTGATCAAATTACTAAACGAAGGAATTCTTTATTTCTTCCAGTGGAGTGTGGAGCGTTTAATTCTTCCAAATAAACTTGATTGTGAAGGTAAAACATGGTTGGTAGGTGGTGATAATGAAAAAGCTGAGTTCTTTGCTGGCACGTGATCAATATAGAAAAAATGACCCTTTGTGTAATAATTTGCAGCCTAGCTGTTTGCCTGACGAATATTATCACGCGACGCCCCTGAACGTAGCAGTTGGTGTCAAAATTCTCAGAATGAGGTCTAGTTCAGATTAAAAATAACAATAAACAGTTTTTCCGATCCAGGCGCACACCCCATTGTGTTTGTTTAAATCTAGTAATTAATTCCTTTCTGCTGAAGTTACACCAAGCTTAATGGGACCATCACAAAATTCGAATTCAAAATTCGACCATGACCTATTACGGTCCCTAATGGGTTAAGCGTGTTGACTGGAAAAATAACTTAATATATAATATAAAAATTTTGTAATCGTCTGTTCATTGAATGAATGTTGTAAATTATTTTGAGAGTTTTAAGCAAAGTTAATATAGTTGCATGCAACAGTACCAGACATATCCACGGTAAATCAATTTCTCCAGTATTATTTAGAAAAAAGTAAAGTAAAGTAAACAACCATTTCAGGTTGGATTTTCGTCGAACTGCCATTCCTGGTGTCGCGGACGTCATCAGCTGTCTTCCTAAGGGAAGATCAGAATTTGTTCTGATGATATCGCTCATGGCTTCCCATTGACATCACCGCCCTGGGTTGTGACGAGGGGGAACTGCGACCGACTTGCCCGAAAATATACCGCAGAGGCGAGCCTCGAACTCACGGCCCCTGCAACCGGTCCGAGTCTCGTCTCCAGAGACACATGCCGTAGCTCGCTCGGTCACAGCTGACCCCAGTACTATTACATCTTTATCTTAAAGTTTAAAAAAAAAATATTTAAAAAGTTCGTACTAACCGGATTTCTCAGCTGCAAAAATTCAAAAGTACGCATTATGAGATTTTAAAAGTTTCGTTTAAAAGTCGAGCAATAAAAAAACTTGTTTTCAAAATAAGCTTTAATTATTTGTTAATAATCAGCTCTATGCCGTAACATTATTGTATTTTCATCCGATTTATTCACGCATGCAAAATTTAAGTAGGGAAGTGGATCAAATTCAACTTGCAGGGTTTGATTACAGACAGACAACAGGACCGTAAATATTCTGTTATTCTTGTCCAATTGTGCTCTGAATTTTTCAGCAGAATGAATCTGATTCGGGCTGGCTACCCACTCTTCATTCTAGAGTGGATGACCACCCGAGTGCTGACAGGAGGAACGTTTATCTGGTCTGTATTCAGGGCTACGCCACTCGACGATGTGTTTCGGCTCGAGCAAATGGGCCCCGTGGGACTTGGAGCTGAATTCAAACCCCATGGGGAGGAAAAGCGTCGGCTGATAGCATAGACAGAAGAGGCAAAATCCTACCTCCATCATTTCTGGGGCAAGGTGATTCAATCTTGTCGCTCACCCCGATCTCCGGGGTCGGATCTCGGACCCTGAAACCAGGCAGCCAGAAGGACATGACTGCTAAGTGCTGATATATTACTGTGCTGTAGATATGTAATTACAATACCATAGATTGTAGTAGAATCGAATGCCACGGTTTTGTCACACGAGATAGTGTACAATTAGCTGACTGACTGACAAAGGTTAGTACTCTCTCGACGGCCTGATGTTGATGCCCGTTCATTGGAGCGCTTGCCGCCTACTCGACTTGCTGGTTACGACAGATTCTCCAATATGGTACGTGGACAATAATTAATGTATTTTTATAACTAGTGGAACTAATTCCATATATTATTTAATGTAACAGTCAACATTATGAACTTATAGTGGCGTAGTGTTGGTATTCATAATGAATAACGTACATTGGGTCGTCGGCTGGGTCTCCCTTGAGTATTGAGTGCAGGCGCTGCTGCCCCGCAAACAGCATCAAAATCCTGAAAAGGTATTTTACGTCATTTACATATGATGTCATAACGAAAGGCTGGTGATTATGATCACATACTTGAATGAAGCTAAATTAGTAAAGAATGGCATGCTCAATCCAATATTACGAGCCCCAATATTTCTTCCAACACTTTCGTCAGTGGTTGTAGTTACTGTATTGAATGAGCGAGCGATGCGAGGAGACGTTGTAATATGATAAATACGCTTACCGAACCATCCATTCCTCTGGGGCTTTATGTTAAATTTTGATTCAAGTACAATTTTGCATGTATCTAGTGTTTCTGTGAGGTGGTACTATTTTAGTGGTATCAAAAATGTGAATGTTTTTGAAACAACGTTGCCATGACTAATAGGTAGTTTGAGAACCAAAATCTGGGAACCAACATTGGAGTGAAAAAAAAAAGTACCTCCCATGAAGATGATACTCGCTATGAACAAATTTTCGAAGTATATATTCATAGCCTTCAAATTCAACAGGAACACGTCCCATCGGCAAACGAAAATTGAAATAGCAATTACCAAAAATAATAATTCAACATCTGACCCATTTTGACAAGAGTGTGCGGATGAGCAATATGAGTTATTGGGCGAATTTTCATAAAACTCTTCCAATCAATTTGTTTGTTAAACATAGTGTGTTCGTGATGGTAATCTCCACTAAGTCCTAATGATACTATCAACCCTATTTTCTAGAGCTTCTAGATCCCTATTAATAATTCTGACTAATTCTCTCTCTGAATAATTATTACTTATTGTTAACGAACTTTGTTGGAGAGTCCGTCGTATCCAGCTAGTCGACTGCTTATTGAAGGCGAGCGCTTCTGATGTAAGGAGTCCTTACTAAGGACATCATCATGCTATCCTGTAAGTACTACCTAAATTTAGTCGGCCAGTCATTGAAGGGAAGGTGAAAGGATTTGAAAAGGGAGGAACCAAGTCGGGTGATAGATAAGCCCTAATAGCAAAAATTAAAATAATTGATTCAACTTGAACAAGTTACGTTGAAAATAATTCTAAGGGCAGGATAAAGCGTTAGAGAACAGGGTTGAAACTACTGTGTTTTGAGGTTCTAGGTGGAAATTTCCATTTCTATCACATGGCAATATAATGTTTCGAGGTAAATAATATTTACCTCAAATAATATTTAATGTAAATATTTTAGTGGATAAATTTAAAATAAATTGGATAAATAACAATAAATAAAACAAATAAATTGAATAATTGAATATTCAAATAAATTTAATGATATATCAAGGTAAATTATATTAAATTTACCTACCATATAAAACGTTTGGAACAGTTTCATGAAAATTTGCTCATTAACCCAAATTGTTCATCCGTTTACACCAGTTAAAATGTAGCATATGTTGATATAATCTGTTATTCACAGCAACCAATCTTTTAGAATCATTCACAAATTTGAAATTGATGTAGACACCATTCACGTAATAAAATCTCAAAAAACACAACTTTTCGGATTCAAATCAACTCGCAAATTTAAGTTCAAACCACATTTCCACTAAACGCCATGAATTTTTTGGTGAGCGTGTTTATTATGTTAACAAATAATTGTCGTTATTAATTGCAGTTTTACGGGATTGTACTCGTAGTCTAGTCATACTAATTTAATTCCATGCCTGGTAAAATCAACTCAACATTTATTAGTGAATTTCATCAGTGGGTTTTGTGAGTAAAAATATTCGAGAAATTCTGCGAATTATTACCCAAAGGTTTATTCTTCAACAGATATCGGAAAATAACTATTTTATACATTGAAATTCAAATATTCCCAGAATAAAATTCTCTTGGAATGGAGCACGGAGGTTGAGGAAGACACAATGCTGAGATTGGTTGGTGCGAACTGTGAACCAATAGTATAGTAATGCCTTCGGGTCTTCTGCAATGTTATATGCAGAAAATACCATCTCAACCCCAACGTACAGGTAGTACCTTTAGTGCCACACCAGGGAAAGATTGGCGCACTCAGTGCCGCATGCCTCTTTCGCGATTCCCAGAATTCTTTTTGAACTTCAATGCATTACCAGTACTTGTTTACTCTTTTCAAGGATTCAAAAATACTTTAATTGATAGATAGATATTTTTTTATTGGCTCCATCAAGTACAATTCATACAAAAAGAAAATTGCATAAGTAATGGGATGCAATTTGCTCTGATTTCCTACCCTACGTTGGCTTGGACCGTGTTGTAGGGTACGATCTTTGCAAAATTGCTCTCTCTGGGTAGGCACGTGAATTGATAAATTCATATATTATGATACACAAATCATATGAGTTATTAACTATATTATGGTACATTACATTTAATTATGATAAATAATAATTTTTCTAATTACATAAATTTACATGATTGGACAGAAGATGGACGCTATTTAGTAATCTCTAATCCTATACATTATGCTGTTTAATTACTACTTTAATTTCTGCAAGAACTCCATTTCTTCAAAAAATAACACCACAAGTTACAAGAACTCCAACAGCTTTGAATTAACCCAATATTTGAAATTTTTTCTAGATTATAAGTCGGAATATAACGTTTCACCTCGACACAGTACCTGAAAGGGATGATTCAAGCATGTAATTTTTTCCAAGTTGTACAACTCAACAAAATTATTACATGAATAAAACGCTGCGAATTATTACACAAATTTTTATTATTTATCTGCATAGATCACTCGTCTGCAAAGAGCACAGCTTTGCCAAAGTCACTATTTTTTCACCTACCAACCACAAGTATATACTGTCCAGAGTTGAGAGGTGATGATTACTTTGAGTAATGTTGAGTAACTTCCCTGTTTCAATGGAAATCCACCTTCTGCTGACACCAACGATTGTAAAAAAGTGGAATGCAGGCTTTTCTGATAAAAATTACATGAAAAGTAATTGTCATTACCATTCTAATTCCTGTAATGGGAATCGAAGTTGCTATTACTTTTTCTCATTACAATTAATGGTAATTGAAAATACCCATTCCCATCACTTGTAATCAGAAAAAGAAATTGCAATTCCGATTACCATTACAGGAATTTGAATGGAGGGATGGGAATGGAGTAATCCCATTACACATCTGTAATCCCATTATTATGTCAGTATTCCCATTACAAATAAAAATGAAAATAATGAAATTGTTAACATTTTTGATGATCTAATGCTTATCCAATGGGACTTTCCCTGGAATGCATGCATTATTAAACTATGTATTTCCTTCTTGCTTGATTTCAATGGTTCAAAAAGAAACCAGTCCAAATAAAAGTGTGACTGTCTGGGATATGATAATTCTATCATCTCCATATGTGAAAATGATTAGTTCAGTCCGAATGAAATGTCACGTTTTTGTTCATAAAATATTAGTCGAGGAAATGATTGTTGCAACATTTTGAAAGTATTCAAATAGCGCCACCTCAAAAAAACACAACATGACAAATACACTAATGTGAAATGCAATGCGATGCATGTTTCAGGGTAATTTTTACGGGCCAGATCCTACAACATGGCCTCCAGAAGAAAGGTACATAGGACCAAGATGTCGACCCGCCCTTACTCTCGATGTACGTACTTCAAAAGAATACGAATACTGAACTCCTCACGATGAGTTCATCTACATAAGTGTTCTATGTTATAACTAATACTCGTAACACCATGTGACTTGAAGAGTCATAAACAAGTCGCTGGTCGGGAAAAAGACTATGATAACTCAAAAATTGTCATTTTTTAGTTTTAATGACGAACTAACTCAAAATGGTGTGGAGATTCATCTGCAATACTGTTCGAACTCATCTTGGCGTTCCAGCCGCTAGAACGCGCTGATGCCAACTATTGCAACTGCGCAACTGCCAACCGTATTGCCGTCAAGACTATGACAAGTCAGGTTGAACTTGAGCGGTCATCCGAAACTGTTGTTCTTCTAGTTCAAGACTATTACAAGTCTGAAATCAACCACACAACTGTGCGATTTTTCATTTTTTTTTTGTTGCAAGACCATATCAACTCAAAATAGCAGAGTCTTCATGAGATGGTAAATTAGATATTTTTTTATTATGTTCTCTTCAATACCATTACATTTTGATATCAAGTTTTTATAGAATCTTAGCTTCAATACAATTTCACTTTCAGTTATCGTACTCTTCCACAAACTAACTAACTACCTTTTTGTTGAATACTATCACATCTCAAAATTAGAGGTACAAAAGGGTTCAAATGAGGTTAAAAATGGGGTTTATCAAGGTGAAAGTGTGGTAGGACCACACTAACTAGTCCTTTGGTAATTTTTAGGAGAAAAGATGGCCATTCAAAGCGTGATTATGACATTAACACATTGAAATTCAGTATGAAAACTTAAAACAGCTGTCCTGAAAAATGACATTTTTCGAGTTATCATAGTATTTTTCCCGACCAGCGAAGTTATGTACCTGAGAAGCAAAATGTTCGGTAGTTGTAGAATCAATAATATTGTTGAGAACATATTATGTTGAAGGTTGGACACATTAAGTGTGTCCAGCCTGAATGCTACATTATTAATTTGAGGCAAATGATTAGAGTTAAACTTTCCGGCTTATTATAATATAATTACTGTTCCTCAAATGTAGATGCATCAGCATGCTCTAAATATTTCTTGAAGAGTTCCAATCACCTGTTTTTTTTCAAGGTACATTACACCTAGGAGCTACAATTACGTATTGCACGCGTAATGCATACATGCAACTTGCTTGTTATTAATACATTATATTTACATTTGCAGCATTACCGAGACGTAAGTACGAGCACGGTTACTAAACTAAGTCTATGACCCTTGAGTACGAGTACAAAAAATATCAATCTTGCCAAAATAATGCATTTATCAACACTAAAGATAGTACTTACTATTGTTTTGTAGTGAGACTAGGCACCTATGGGAATTCTTCGACTAAACTTCTTTTGAAGTTCCCTTTTCATGATCAAAAATCATTCGAAATGTTTTGAATCGATACTCGTCGACAATTTTGAACATATGGAGGTTCCAGATTTGTGTTACCCCTTGAAATCGACGTTCAGTCGCTCAACATTTTCCTAGCTGCTTTGATGAGTTAATTTCAGCTCCGTTTCCAATGAGTGAAACCAAATTTCTTCTTACAGCCTTACACTGATGGATGCGATGATGTAAGTAAAAATACTAACAACACTATTCGAAAAATCTATTGTTTTTCCTTAATTCATGATGGTTTTATTGCTACAACTGTAGTCGGTATTTCTAGTTGATCGTTCAAGTTTTAATGTTGAAAAACTGAACAAAAAAAAAAAAAAAACAAAAAAAAAATCTACTAAGTTGATTTTGATTGATGAGCTGGAATTTCACAGGCTATCTATTTATGACTTCCTAATATAACTAACTAACAAACTGTAAAAAACAATATGAACCGCTTTTGAAAAACCAAATCAGAAATTTGAGTAGCAGTTTATATCTAAAATTTATACAGTTTCGCTGTAAACCCGCTCCTTTTCTAACCGTTGTAGGTAATTTATCATTGATTTTTCAAGCCCGCTCGCTTCTCTCGCTCACCCAACAGGTTCATTCTTATTTTATACTAAATAAAGTAATTATTGTATTATATTGTTATCAAATTATACAATACATTAAATGTTATTATCTTTATTGATGTGCTTAATAGTTATGAAATTCATGTTTCATGATAAAAACGCTGCAAATTATTACACAAAGGTTTATTATTTTTGTATGTAGATTACTCGTCTGCAAAGAACACGGCTTTGCCATTGTTACCACCAACCAACTTGAACAAAACATCGATCGCATTTCGGTCAGCTAAAATTTTAACGGAGTAGGCTTCATTTGAGATTCACACTCGTGTTTCTGATCGTACGTTCAACCCTCGTTCTTGTAGGGAGCGAACGGGTTGTCCTACAGGGCTTCGCGTGGTCTCTAAAAATGTTGAAAATTCAAAACTATCTTAAATTGTTGGAAAAACAATACCTTTATATCAAAATATACCGAATTTTATCAAAATTGGTCAATGCTAACTGGGGAAAGTGCCGCGGACGGCGGATGGACAGTCAAATTTCCATTCGGTTTTTGGATTCTACATACCTTGAAACCAACAAGTTTTGAGGGTGGTGGAGGCTAAAAAACAAAATTTCCTCGGTCGATTCCAAAGGTTCATTAATGAAAATAATAAACCAAAATACGGTCTACGTTTTTCAAAAACCTATAATAGTTTTGTTACTACTGTAAAACAATTCATCTAATAACGTAAGTGGATCGGTTTAGTCACAGTTTTATTGATACATACGTAAATTATAACAGTTGATCACTGATTTTGATTCATGCATTTTAGAGACCTTAGTTCCCAATTCTTATTTTATTACATAAGAATCCGCCTGAGAAATTAAAATTTCATGATCATAAATTATTCACAATGTTTGGAATTGATACTCATCGACTGTGAGAATTGATTCCTGGATTGAGATACACCTCGAAATCTACTTTCAGTCGCTAGTAGGTAGCTCTAGTGGGTGAATTACAATACCGTTTTCGATGAGTTAACTTAATTTTGCTTCCTCACTACCGAAGGTAGGGAAGCTTTGTATTCGTGAAAGAAGTGAAAAAAAAATGTCCTCCAAAATCAAAATTTCCACTTGCTTTTTGCGTTTTAGAGCTTCCCGAACAATTTTGGTTCCGTGTCTGTCTGTCTGTCTGTCTGTCGGTCTGTCTGTGGTCAATCCTTGTCCCGGGCAAAACTATACTAACCTGTGGTCCGATTTTGATGAAATTTTCAGGGATTGTGCGGGTTAGGTCCTAGACGGTCCCCTATCAATTTCAGCACCTTCGGACCAATAGGAGCGAGTGCGCATGCGCAAACGTGAATTTCGACAGGAAAAATCGACAGTAAAAAGCGACAGGAAAGTAGCGCTATGATTTATCATATGCTTGACGACAAGTATGCTTGACATCCTCTCCTGTTGAACGCAGGAACCTGAAATTTGAGAGGGCGGGTCAATGGAGAATGCTGAAGGCGCCTGAGTGATCACTGATCAGCTGAGTGAGCTCCAAGGCCATTTTCTCTCCTGTTGAACGCAGGAAGCTGAAATTTGAGAGGCAGGGTCAATGGAGAATGCTGAAGGTGCCTGAGTGGTCACTGATCAGCTGAGTGAGCTCCAAGGCCATTTCCTCTCCTGTTGAACGTAGGAAGCTGACATTTGAGAGGCAGGGTCAATGGAGAATGCTGAAGGCGCCTGATTGTGCACCGATCACCTGAGTGAGCTCCAAAGCCTTTTTCTCTCCTGTTGAACGCAGGAAGCTACATTCGATTCATTTAAATTGCCCAATCGTATTACGTAAAACACTCCGTTGTGCGTGGCCAACAAGTTGCGGTATGAGCGTGATTGTTTAAATGAATGTTTACGTACATTACATCGCAACCATCAACGAGCACAACCAAATTTCCACAAACAAAAGTACAATACGAGGTTTTATATGAAGGGGAAAGGGGCCGCAAAGACATAAAATGTCTCTCGTGGTTGCGTACTTGTACGAAAGCTGTATCCACCGTTTGTGTTTAATTAGATTGTTAATGTGAATTGGTTAGGTTTCCCCGCGTTCAAGGTTCAAGGAAATAGGCCGGAAGGAATTGAGGTAGCAGAACTTCAAGTTCCATTTTGAGAAAATTGTATGATTGCCCAGGTGATGGCTAAAGTATGTTCCTATAGGTTACCACACGTTACACGATCCTTAGGTTACACTTTTTATTGCTGTCATACATTATGTAGGTACATAACAATAGTCAAATTTATGCATATATACAGTTACAAAAACAAACATGAAAACAGTTAACAACGATTAAAAAGTTAAGCCAAAAAATTCATCCACTGAATATAGTGGGCAGTCAATCAGGATAACCATGATATATGTGTTAAAATGGTTTTTAGTCAGTGACCTAGTAGCTACTGGTAAGCGATTGTGTAGATACGGACCCATGTATACAAAACGCAATTGGGAGCTAGAGAGCCTGATGAAATGTACATCAATACTTCAAGAATGCCAAGAACCTAATTGCTTTGCGACGTATCGTATCAACGATTGCTTAGTCTCGTGACTCGAAACCGTTCCTAGTTATCGTTCCGGAAAAACGTAACACTTTTTGCCAGTTAGGTCAAGGCTGAAGCATTTTCCATGCTAAAATAATTCAGAATGTTATGAGTTGAGGTACTTGTTGGCGGTTCCTGGATTGTAAGACCCCTTGAAATTGGTCTAGTAGCTCTGGTAATTGAATTACTCTGTTTCCGATGTGTTAATTTAAATTCATTCTGTTTCATGCAGCCTTGTGGAGAAGAAGAGGAAGTAAGTCAAAACCCCACCAACTGTTCAGAAAATCCATTCTAACTTTTTCTAAAATGTAATAGTATAATGGTTCCACATCTTGATAACAGTTAATTGGTTTAATTGTCAGTTTTTGGTTTGTAGATGAGACCTATATCAGTATAAACATTTTGTGATTCATTGACCTATACTCCCACTAATCACATTCAGTAAACTGTAACTAGGTCCGGTGGTTTGGTCCTTGAAATCTTCCATTTGTCTCGATTCTTGTCCAAGAGAACTAGTACATCGACATTCGTGAATTTCTTCCAATTTTCTTTAATAACTTTCGAATTTCAAATTTTTATTTATTTTTTCTCAATTATGTTTTTTTTTTTTTTTTTTTTTTTTAGCGAAGCTGCATCTAAGGTCATGCTTAGGTATTTTCCACTAACTCATGAGGAACCTTTCTCCTAGATTTCTTGGTCCAGCGGTGGATGTTGTTGACGGATACCTGTTATTTTCTCGAGGTTTCCTCTATCGTAGTTCTAAATGATAGGTTTCTTATGTAACCCCAAATGTTGCCGTGAAAGATAGTTTCTGAAGGTTTGGGAAGGTCCTTTGTATACTGTGGTCAAAGCAATGATCGAAGAGCTCTTCCGTAGAGTACCCCTGCTTCCCCGGTGTCGAGAGTACTCATATTCTTGTTTTACTCTGAAGTCCCCGTCTGTAAGATAACTTGATTCCTTCTTGTCTTCCTAACGATACTTCTTGTTAGGAAACAAGAATCCTGTGGTATTGGCTGGGGAGATCTTTGTGAAGCATGAGACGTACAAGAGCACTGCTGAGCAAACTCTTTCACTTCGAAACATGTCTCAATCTCACTGGTATACTTGATTTATTGGTTTTTGTTTAATTTTGCTCTCTGAATCCAAATTGGTGATCAGGGAGTAGATTTGTTTCTTCGACTATTGGCCTACCTAGAAGAGGAGTTTCTCAAAAAGCTTGTAGATGAGTAGTAAAATGGGAGATTGGTCGGTAGAACTTTTTGTATGTCACTTTACCAGGTTCTGCAATAATTATCACCTCGGCTACTTTGAACTGCAGTAAAACGCAGTCTGAAGGACGCAATGATTATGTAAACTTTTTGATTTATTAGAGCCACTCCGGACATTTCATTCAGCGCTAACAAATTCGCTTCACCGCTTTCAAAATAAGCTCGTCGTTTGTCTCCATTTGTCGAATGAACAAACCTGCAGTTTTTGCGTTAATTAGTGTTATCAATCTCGAAGATGCATATTATGGTATATTTACCGAAAATATTGTCGGTAAGTAGATGTTGCTAAGACCCCAAATTGTTGCGTTGCATTTTTGGTTTATTATTATCAATAATGAGCCTTGGGAATCGACCAAAAAAAATTTTTTTTTCAACACTTAGCATTGACCGATTTTAACTTTAAAAAATTAATTAAAAATTAAAAATTAAAATTTAATTAAATTTTTTAAAATTTTATTATTTTAAATTTTACATTTTTTAATTTTTTTAAAATTTAATTAAATTTTAATTTTGACCGATGTAAGTCGCTTCTAAGGGTTGAAAAATGAATTTTAAAATTTTGAAAACGCCCTAACTCAAAAAGCTTCGATATAAAGGTATTGTTTTTCTTTCAATTTAAGATTTTATACAATTTTTAGAATTTTTTGAGACCACGCGGCCTAATCACCGTTCAAATTTTAGCTGACTGAAATGCGATCAACTTTTTTCTTCCTGTTGGATGGTTGGTGGCTTTGCAGACGAGTGATCTATATAGAAAAATAATAAACCATTGTGTGATAATTTGCAGCGTTTTTTTAATTTACGGGTGTCTTGTTTGAGGATTACTGAGTCGTTCAACTTCCACTATGTATCCCTCCGCTTCAAAGAAAGAAAAAAGTTCACGGGTAGGTACTAAGGTTGTGACATGAATTGTCCCCGACAAGTTATCATTTGAATCATATCAATGGGGAATTTGCCTCAATTTTAGATTCTGGAATTTCAAGTCAAATCCTGTAATAGGGCCCTATAATAACGTTTAACACTAGGAATAACCAAGGGGAAAAAATTACCGTAGGAGAAAATGCCTAAGCAAGTGAAGCCTCTGTTACAAAACACCGCGAAAATCGAGGAATATTGTTGACGTCATACGAAAAAAAAACGACGTGAAAACAACTCCGACAACAGACAGAGTTCTAGCACCGCCACACAAAACGATCCAGTGAAATGGCTATTCGAATAATGTGATTCAAAACTTGAAAGTGAATAAGAGAAGATGAAGACTAATAATGCTTGATAAACTAGTAGGTGGAATCGTATTGTAAAAAAGTGAGTAATATTGTTTCTTTTGGTCACTTTTGTGTATGGGTTCTTCCTGCCAGTTCGCGGCGCACTCTTGTGTTAATCCTTTGCAAGCTAAAAGTTCGTGTATGTTCCGCTTCTGTGGTAAGCGCCACAGAACCTCCTTTGGAGTCAGATTGGTAGAATATCCGTTATGTTTCAAACATGGCTGCCTCTTACACATTGCCACCACATTTAAAATTTCCATCTTCCTTAAAGTCTCTAAATTTTTTGGATGCGTTTTCGAGCAGCTCACCATGGTTTTATTCCATAAAAATAAACCCTCATTCGAAAAAAAAATGTGAGGCGAATTCCCCATTGTAACCGTTATGAAGGTATTTACGAATTGAATTGCCAAGGGTCACTTAGCAGTTGTCCGGTTCTGCTCGAACTTCTATAGTAGTTAGTGGCTGTGTGTGTAGTGTAGATCATTTACCCGACAACTTCAGGAAAACTAAGAAGCTATTCATAAGAATATAATTCCCTTCTGCATTGCTAATTATTCTGTTTCAAGGGTGCATATGGGGGAGAGGAATACGCGCCTCAACAGTATACACCGGAGGTAAGTCACATCGGAGTAATCTCGTCGGCTTACAGGAGAAAGGCACTATGTCAATTTTTTCGATTTTCGGGTTATTGCGGTTCCTACAGTAACTATTCACGCTCTTCCGATTGGTGTGGTCTATTTTAGTGTCAGATCAACAAGAAACCAAGGAAACGCAGGTACAAGAAGTACTAGGACATAATGCAGTTGAATATTTACATGAGAAAGGCATTAGGAAGATAGTTTGGAGAAGTGTGCCTTTCACCTGTCAAAGCTCAAGGCAGTAGTAAACGGAGACTGGACGACAGTGCCTTTCTCCTGTCGAGAATATTGCGATTTTCGTCAAGTGTACCATTTATTGCGGGAAAATGCTTCGATTGTCGTAGTAGGTAGGCAAATAATACTTTACAGGTCATCGAACAAAAATTCATGGAAAGTGGCCATTCATACATGGAGGAAGATTCCATGCACAGTTCAATAGAGACTTCCAAAATAAACATAGATGTGTTTTCCATCCATGATTGGGAAAACATTTTCAAACTGGCGGGACGAAAGAATCCGTTCACAACGAAGGAGGTGGAATTCAAAGACTTCTTGGACCTAAAAACACTTGTAGCAACATCCATCTCTAACAGGAAGATCGATCAAGCTGGTGACCCTGTCAAATGGTTAAAAGTGAAGAGCTTCATCTACCGAAAAGAAGACCCATCATCCATCGGCTAACGGTATGATTTCAGTGGCAATTACAAGGTGATTTCATTCGGTACCCCCAAAAAAAGAAGAGGTTCGAACAAAACGCAACAACGCAATCTCGCGAATCCCCCTCCAGCACTCTATAAGAAGAGTTTGCCGATCTCTGCTGCCAAAAAACAGGACTTGATTCAGTTATGTAAAAACGGAGTAATTCCCAAAAACTTCCACTCTTGGTTTGAAAACCTGCCTTTGAGTTCCGCAACAAAGGATCAGGCTCCTGAACCTGACATAGCTTCAGAATCGGAAGATGAGGACTGACTGAGGACAGTTACTGTATAGAGTGGTTTCATCGCAGTTTTAATGAAATTTAATTAAAAATGAACAGTGTTATTTTATAACAGTTTTATTTTTTTTTAAATAAAAAAAATTCCTTTACAACGCCTCGGGCTCAATGAAGTATGTTTCTATGGATCGGTGTCAAGTGGATCGGGACCCACAGTAAAATCTGTCACGGAATTGAAAATGTTTTTGAAATTCTGTAAGGATAGTCAGGAGAAGAGCACTAAGCTGTTTTTAGTCCGGGGAAAGGCACTGAGTCGGGGTCCTTTGAGTCAGAAATGTTCCGAATCGGTTCTCAACGTTGATTTATGATTTTGAAATTCTACAGCATAAACTAAAACATGTTACAGAGTCTAAAGCCGGGGTTTTAGTAATCTGCGAATTTCTAAGCTGAAGATAGCCCAATTTTGAGGCACTCCCAACTTGAAATGCGTTTTTCTGAAAATGGGACTTTCGGACATAGTGCCTTTCTCCGTTAAACCGACGAACAGTTACTGTTACTGTTCTCCCAGTAATATACACCCTGTCTACAAAAACTGATAATGTATAATGTACTGTATATTATATAATGTATATTATATAAACTGTATGCTGTATATATACTGTATATAATATAATGTATGATATACATTATATTATATGCAGTATACAGGGTGTCACCCTTACGGGCGCACCACCGGACAGGGTTCGATTCTACTACTAATTTGCAACAAAAAATGTCTCATAGCAATTTTTTGTTAGAGGCTTCGTTTTCGAGTTATTTCACTTTTAAGATTTTTCTCGTGTTTTCGACCTTACATCACTAAAATGGCTATAACTCCCTTAATTGATGAAGTTAATTCAAATTTGATTATATCAATGGAAAGAGCGTCAAATTTCCTATCTCTCTGATGGGGTTGTAGAAAATTTCAAATGAAACGAACGGGTGTAAAATAAGCCAAAAGTAAAAAATTGATAAAGTTTCAAAAATTTTACTTTTTTCAAAGTTTGTTTCTCGAAACGTCGTGAACGGAAATTTCCATGCTGTAAGCCTAAAAGTTGCATGTGAATCCCAGCTTTCTAACGGTGTAGTCATTTTTCTGAAACACCATTTTTTCAGTTAGGAAACGACGTTTTTAGGGCAGAAACGTTCATTTTCGGGTGTGAATCGGTGTTTTTCACCAGAAATGCTTTCTGACTTAATAAATCATTTGACATGAACATTTACGTACTTTTTGAGGCTGAATCGAGTGGTAACACTTTCCGGTCTCCTCGTCAAACAAATAGTACTTTTCAAGCCCTTCAAGCAAACAGGGGACAACAACTGAGTCCTCGACTCCCAACTTGTTATCTATCGAAAAGATAAAGCTTTCCTCAATACGACGGTATTTTCAAGACAGAGGGCAAAAATTAGGTAAGTCAACCAAGTGGATGAGTGAGAGTCATTAATAACCCAGACCTCCCTAAACGACAATTTTGAATAAAACCAACAACGAGATTGAGCCCTTCGCCCAAAGGAAAAGGCTTCAAAAGTACTATTTGTTTGTCGAGGAGATCGGAAAGTGTTACCATTCGATTCAGCGTCAAAAAGTACGTAAATTTTCATGTCAAATGATTTATTAAGTTGGAAAGCATTTCTGGTAAAAAATACCGATTTACACCCGAAAATGAACGTTTTCTGCCCTAAAAACGTCATTTTCTAACTAAACAAATGGTGTTTCAGAAAAATAACTACACCGTTAGAAAGCTGGGATTCACATGCAACTTTTAGGTTTACAGCATGGAAATTTCCGTCCACGACGTTTCGAGAATCAAACTTTTAAAAAAGTGAAAATTTTCGAAACTACCAATTTTTTACTTTTGGCTTATTTTACACCGGTTCGTTTCATTTGAAATTTTCTACAACCCCATCAGGGAGATAGGAAATTTGACGCTCTTTCCAATGATATAATCAAATTTGAATTAACTTCATCAATTAAGGGAGTTATGGCCATTTTAGTGATGTAAGGTCGAAAACACCAAAGAAATCTTAAAAGTGAAATAACTCGAAAAAGAAGCCTCTAACAAAAAATTGCTACGAGACATTTTTTGTTGGAAATACCTTGTAGAATCGAACCCTGAAGTTACGCCCATCGAAAGTGTAGACACCCTGTATACAGTATACAGTTTATAAGACACAGAGAAAATAATATTTTCTATATTGATATATTATCATATTGATATATTATATCATATTGATATATAATATCATATTGATAAATTATATCCATATGATATTATCATATTGATATATTTTCTCTGTGTCTTCCTATCGGTCCAGGATCGATCACGGCCTATTCGTTAATTTTACAGCGCCCACGGGATGAAATTGATTAAAAAAAACACGCGTTTACCAAATTTATGGACAACGATATTCGATTCATTCTATACATTAATATGTATAATTTTCTAATAAGTATATAATTCTATACGTTATAAATTAGCGGAATTATCACAACGTTGATAATAATACATTATTTTTACGAATTGAGTTTGTGACAGTTAGTTATGATAAATTGCTCAAGAATTAAGGCATTCAGCATGGATATTGGACAGAACATTATTTTAAGATTGGTACGAGAGCTGGGTAATATTATTCGCATTGATTAGTACATTCCTTTATACATAATAATATTATGTATAATACATATTATGTATAAAGGAATGTACTAATCAATACAAATATTATTATTATCAATGGTAAATATTATTTACTATTTTATTCCTGAGCATTGAATTTTTCGAGAGGAAAAAACGGAAATGGCTCGGCTTATTCTAATCAATTCATTCCGATCCCCGTTGTAAAAATGTCAGTTTTTTTTCTCCAAAAAATGTGAGAAAAGTTCTAGTGGCGCCGAGGGTTACCACATGGAAACGTTCTGTTAACCCACGAGATATTTGGAATTATTTTAATGATTTTTAGACGGAGTTGGAATGTCGATCTTTTTTTCAAAATATCGAGAAAAACAGCTTGGGGCGTTAATGGGTCCATGAAGTGGATGTAGATATAATACCGACGTTAGGGGGTTAAAATCATCTAAACTCGGAGAAGGATTCAAGTTTGTTTCCTTTTTTCAGCAAGCTTGTGGTGTGCCAATGCAAAATCAAACTGTAAGTTCACAGTCATAGCAATTTATTCTACCAATAAGATAGAATTACATAATATACCTAAGACACCAATTGCTGTTCTATACAGTATCACCTACTTAGCGGGGTTTTCTAACGTTAACATTTTAAGTGTCTACTCATCCAAGTTTGTTAACAAACTTCTATATTCTCAAATATTTGCAGCCTTGGACAAGAGCGAGACGAAATGTAAGTACGAATTCACAATTTATGTTCTGCTATATATGTTCAAAAAGCATCGTTATGTGTGTGAGAGCACTGATTATGAATTCCAAGCGTATTTCTTGGCGTAAAATCAGATTAAAAAATCGCATAAAATCACACAGAACGTGAAATCTGTGCTGAGTAGCTTATAAAAATGCTGAAAAACGTTTGTAAGCCGAGAACGGAGGTGAAGAAAACTCCTACAAACTGCCACCACAAGTTACGGGTATTTTGTATGATACAGAGTGTCTTATGATAAGCAAAAATATACAGGAGTTACACGTAAGCGAAAAATTTCAACCGCGTGTTTCACTGCTAATTTCCAATATAGTGTTGTTATTTTCAACCGTTCAAAACGTGGGTTTTTTTCCAAAACTTACTTTAATAAATAGAAACCCTAATTTAAGAACACTGTTGGGGAGAGCGTTGAATTTCTCATCTTTTTGACTTCAAACAATAATTTATGATATAATCAATATAATAATCTCCCTCTTGTTAGTTCTTACCATCCCTTGTAGCCAATTTCCTGACATGTGGAGGTAGTTCTCCAGGCTTTACCTCTTCCACCACTGCCTGAAGGTGACAATTCTAGACTAATTGTCTTCTGCATCCTCAGAAAGCCTTGCTGTTTCTTCCAATCTGTTAGCTAGCAAAATCATTGATTGGTCTGGTGGAACTATCAGATACTCTTGTTTAATGAAGAAATTCATCTCAAGTATTTCCTCGTCTTGGATCGGAGCCACTAGAGCTCAGTGCTTCCTCATTACTTCATCACCTAAATAGAGCAAGGCAATCAAAGTGCCTGCCATGGGTATTATTTCTACTGAAATCGATCTGATTGTTGATTCACTGGCAAATAATAACTGCTGCTCCATCTTTCCTATGGAACCATGATTGAGAATAGTCTTAGTTGTTCCAGTATCGACCACAAATTGCCAAGGAATCCCATTGACTTTCCCTCTGATAATTAGGGAAAATGAAAATCTAACTCGCTTACCTAGGACAGACCTAGTTTAGGTCCAAAATTTCTGTATACCCGAGGATGACGTCATCCTGGAATAGTTCATTTACGGCCGCTTGAAGCGCTGAGATCAACGAATCTTTAGTCCCCTGATGCAACATTTCACAAAACCAGTAAAGTACGAAATCGAAAAACTGAAGAAAAAAAAATAATAAAAAGCAAGATGGGGAAAATTAGGGTTCCCCCTGTTTTTGTTTGATAACTTTCCTCTTAGATAACACAATTTCGTCGTCCCAATGGGCAACACTGGGAGGAGACGGCGATCCGAACAGCCAATCAGCGAGCGTTCCCGCTTCATGTTGAAGAGGTCCGTTTTTCCGGTTATTTTTTAAAATTATAAATTTTGATTGCCTCCCAAAAATAACAGGAGACTTATTCCCGAAATCAACCCGATTTCCATCTATCCCACACCATTAGTTATTCAGGAGAAATGCAAACAGAATTTGGTGAAATCCCTCATTATATAACGAGAGTGACTTTTTGTTGGCGGCATCATATAACGATATTGATTCCTGGAAACGTTATTCGGGTGTCAATGTAATGGCTTTATAAACAAAACTACATGTATTTTCACCTATTTCTTCTACGTCACTCGGTCGTATCCACCCTGTTAGTTAGACCCACTAGGTGGAAGGATTTTTTTCTAATATTTGTTTCTAATGTTCTTCTGTTTCATTCAGAGTGCAGGTTCACCCACTTGTGCAGATGACCCCGTAAGTAACTTTGGTGCCAAGCCTATATCCCCAATAAGTAAATGTTATGTTGTTATGGAACAACAAGTCGTTAACTTCTAAAATAGGTGTAGATAAATGCACTTTGATCGTAGTGGTGGTTGTAGCAATGGTTGTGGTCAATGACAACTCTGTATGAGAATATCGGTAAGTACGAATAATGGTCATCAGTTGTAACCATCATTAAATAGTCCACGAAATGTTTTTATAGGAACATAAAATAATGTTGTAGTATCTGCTAAAATCTGATTTTGTTCAATAGAAATCTAGGATTCAATAGCTTAGTAATATTCGGCGATGAGATCGAGGTTTATTATTTTGGTTTATTATTTTCAATAATGAACCTTTGGAATCGAACACGAAAGAAAAATTGTAACACCCCCTCAAAATTTGTGGGTTTACGTTTCAAGGTACGTAGAATCCAAAAATCGAATAAAAATTTGGCCGTCCGTCAGCCGTACGCGGCACTTTTCCCACTTAGCATTGACCGGTTTTGATGAAATTTGGTATGTAGGCTCCATTTGGGGTCTAGTTGTTCCCCGAAGATTTCGGTCAATGTAGGTCACTTCTAAGGGTTGAAGAATGAATATTGGAAAAGCCCTAACTGACAAAATTTAGATATTAAGGTATTGTTTTTTTTATCAATTTAAGATAGTATAGAATTTTTAGAATTTTTCGAGACCACGCGGAGCCCTGTAGGACAAACCGTTCGCTCCCTACGAGAATTGAAGTGTCAGACGTACAATAACCCAGAAACACGAGTGTGAATCGCAAAAGAGGCCTAAAAAATTTTAGCTGACCGAAATGCGATCGATGTTTTTCTTCATGTTGGATGGTTGGTGGCTTTGAAGACGAGTGATCCATGAAGAAAAATAAACCATAAACCACTACCTATCGACCATGTTTTCACACTCATTCGAAAAAATAGGGAGTTGTGGGTGCCTTCAAGAGGAAATTTGGTTACTGGTTGTTAACTGAGTACAACTCGAAGAAACGAATAAGATCGCATTTTAGGCAGCTAAATTTGTAATGGAAATTAGGCCTCTTGTGCGATTCACACTCGTGTTCCTGATACATTTGCAAGTCCGACCCTTAACTTCTCATAGGGAATAATGTATCGGTAATACAGAGCTCTGGATGGTCTCATTCGATTCTAAAATTCCAATTCTATTTCAAATTAATTTGAAAACAATACGTATGATTTCTTCCCTATTCAACCCTTGGAAGTGACTGACATCAACCAAAAGCATCGGGGCACAACGCCAATTGGAGCCCATATACCAAATTTAATCAAAATCGGTCCAGGATAAAGAAAAAAGTGCCTCGGCGGACATACGGCATTCGATTTTTAGATTCTACGTATCTTGAAACCTGAACCAAAAAATGTTGGCGGGGGGGGGGGGGGGGTTCAAACTTTTTTTCTCGTACGATTCTAACGTTTCATTATTGAAAATAATGAACCAAAATCATTCATTCAATTATTTGAAATGACGAGTTCATTTTTCGCGTAATCTTATATTTTCATTAGAAATAGAAGTGTTTCATGGACTCGAGAAAATTTGGTTATTAACATAATTTCGAAAATTCTCTGTTACACTCATGATGTACGATTGGAACGTTTTCATTTCTCTAATTAATTAATCATTTTTTCCTACAGTTGCAAACGATGACTAAGATGTATGTAAGTACATAAACTTGACTGTTTACTTTCTAAATTATCTTCCAGAATTTTAAAGGGATCCGTGTTTGGGGTCAGGGGGCAAAAAACCCAATGGGTTCAGGACAAAACTGCTGCGGACTTGGGATCATTTGAAATTAAGAATAACACGTCTATAGGCCTATTAATTACGGATCTACCAAGGTAGCGGAATCATCGTTTTCACCTTTCGATATTGAGAAAGAATGTTCTCCAAAATCAAATTTCCTACTCTCGTTTTACGTTTCAGACCTTCCTCAACAATTTTGGTTCTGTCTGTGTGTCTGCAATGAAATCATTGCCACAGCCGTAAGTCTACATTTCTCATCTGATTTCGATGAAATTTGTAGAGATCATACAGATTTGGTTGTAGATGGTCCCCTATGAAAATCACGCTCTCCAGACTGACAGTAGCCTCTGCGCTCGGGCAAACGTTTATTTCCTTGTAACAGCCACAACTTTTACATTTTTCATCAAATTTCAATGAAATTGTCATAGATTGTGCGAGTCCTCTACGGGGGTAGCGCAAGGATTAACTACCTACTAAGCATCGGATCATTTGTACAATCGGGCTTGCAATTGCATTTTTTTGAAAATTTTGGCCAAGCGACTCATTTTTATTTTTAGGTCAAAAAACCTGTTAGTGACAACAAATATAACGTTGAAATATTGATATCCAGTATATATTCGGATCCAGCGTGGAATTGATGTTCTGTCTGAGTACATCGTCAGAAATAAAAGTGTATCATGGGTCCACCAAAATTTGGTTAATAACATGTTACGGAAATCCACTCATACACTGATTGTATGTATGATTAGATCGTTTTTCCCATAATTAATTAATCACTTTTCTTCTTTTAGGTGCAAATGACGGGTCAGAAATGTGTGAGTACGAAAACTTGAAAGACACTTCTTAGTAATCCTAGAATTAGAGGGATCCGTGTTTGGGATCATGGGACAGAGATTCAATGGATTCGGGACAAAACTCCAGCGGGTTTTGGGATCATTCGGTTCAAGCAGACCAAAGGATTTAGAATCATGGAATCACCTTGAACTGCATGAATGTAACCGATTTTAAGTAGCTACTGCAAGCCGGAATGATAAATTCGTCGTTTTTGATGCGTTGACAATTTGTCTTTATCAAATTGCTCACTGCTTTTATTGAAATCTTTATGCTCCAGGTTCAATTGTTTAGGTTTGAGGGCGAGAAATATAGGCCAATTCTCTTATATGCTGTTGTCCAACATGTATAATTAAAATATTCTATGCTATTAATATATTCCTCGCCCTCAAACCCAAACAATTGATCATCAATCGCCTCAAAACCACAATAATGCTCCAGGTTACTGGTCTTTTATGCTTGATTTCTTGTTGAACGTGCTTATACGGTTCCAGAACATGTCTCCTATTCCTTTCTGCCTGATAGTACTTTTTTACCGAATCAGCGAATTCCCCATTTGAGAGGGGAGACCAAAACATCTCATGATGATCTCATCGTTTTGATCCCTAACCCGCTACCCTCCATTTTTAATTAGGGTTCTCTTTGTCCACACTCACTTATCGTTGCATGTTCTCAAACTAAAATTGCCTATATTAACCTGAATGTATACCTTTGTCAATTATTGGCATTAACAAACCCTAGTCATAAGTTCGTAACCGTCCGATTTCGTCCGCATAAGGAAGATTTTGTGGTAGTTTTAATGACGTATGATTCCGCGATTTCATTACTTCCAATGAGAAACTAAATTCCAAAGTTGTAGACGTATGTATTATTATCACAATGAAGTAATTGAAGTATGTAAATTTTTATGTATCTTCTTTTTTCGCAGGGTTCACCCGGAGTAAGTAGTATAACACTGTTATACCAATAATAACAATAATAAATTTGGATCTCTTTCTCTAATCGATTCAAGGATTCAAGGAAAGAAAATAGGTATTGTGAATCAAGAAACACATCCTCCCCTCACCCATCATCATCATTTTGACCTTTGTCCTCCCACCAAATGTTGTTAAACTTTCTGCCCCATGGAATAGTTGATAAGAATGTTCACTTAAGTTTAAAAAGCGTACTGGAAAAAATCGTCTACTACTGCTAGCAGAGCACAACGCAGTAAACCATTCGAGAGAGGGGAATTTGCCTCAATTTTAGATTCTGGAATTTCAAGTCAAATCCTTTAATAGGGCCCTAGAGTAACGTTTAACACCAGGAATAGCCAAAATAGACTTGTAGGCGCCCTTGTTACCGAAATTTCAAATTAATGTGAAAAATAGCGAAATTAACATTAATATAGCAGAGGGCGTCGGTGGTCTAGTGGACAGTGTACCCGACTGCGGTGATAAGATAAGAACCGTCTTGCGGGGACGCGCGTTCGAGTCTGGTCGCCAGCAGAAAGTTTTCCGTCTATTAGACGATCGGCAATCTCTCGTTTGGGCGGCGGTGATGTTTGGGAAGCCGATCGGGCGGTGATGTTTGGGAAGCCATGAGCGAAATCATCAGAACAAATTCTGATCTCCCCTTAGGGAGACAGCTGATGACGTCCGCGACGCCAAGAATGGCAGTCGGACGAAAATTCAACCTGAAATGGTTGCTTACTTTACTTTACTTTTACTTACATTAATATAGCAACTAAAAGAAGATATTATAAGCGAAAAATAACGTAACTAACGTACATAGAAACTAAACAAGAGGAGATGAGGACTTTACTAATCAATAGGTAGAATCGTATTGTAAGAAGTAGTGAGTAAAATTGCTTCTTTTGGTTACTTTCGTATCTCTGAGTTCTTTCTACTAGTTCGCGGCGCTCTTCTGGGTTCGACCACATAAGCAAATAGCTGCATTCAAGCTTCCAGAGGTAGCACTACTGTAGTAAGTGGCATAGATCCCAATATGAAGTGACTATTCGTAAAACTTATTCCATGAATGGAATCAGATTGGTTAGGCAGGCGGATACGTCGCAACATGGCAGCCCCCTTACGAATTGCCACTGCATTTCAAATTGTCATCTTCCATGAATTCTCTAAATTTTCTGGATGCCTTTTCGAGCACCCCACCATGAATCTCTCCATATCAGCAAACCCTCTTTCGAAAAAAAAAAAAAAAAAAACGCTGCAAATTATCACACAATGGTTTATTATTTTTCTATATAGATCAATTGTCTGCAAATAACACGGCTTTACTATTGTTACCACCAACCAACTTGAAGAAAAACATCGATCGCATTTCGATCAGCCAAAATTTGAACGGAGATTAGGCCTCTTTTGCGATTCACACTCGTGTTTCTGGTTTATCGTACGTCTAACTCTTGAATTCTCATAGGGAGTGAACAGCTTGTCCTATAGGGTTCCACGTGGTCTCAAAAAATTCTATACTAGGTATCATAAATTAATGGAAAAACAATACCTTTATATTAACATTTTTTGAGTAAGGGCTTTTTCAAAATTTATTTTTCGACCGTTACAAGTGACCTACATCAACCAAAATCTTCGGGCACAACTGGACCCCAAATAAAGCCTACATACCAAATTTCATCCAAATCGATGTGGGGAAAGTGTCGCGTACGGCCAAATTTGTATTCGATTTTTGAATTCTACGTACCGTGAAACGTAAACCAACAAATTTTGAGGGGGTGGTCTTAACAATTTTTTCTTCTTGGTCGATTCCAAAGGTTCATTATTGAAAATGATAAACCAAAATATAAAAAATTCGAGGCGAATTCCCCAATAACTCAGCTATTTGTGTCAGAGGAGGCCAACAAATCGAGTTCTTGGTATAGGTAAGTATAATAATTTTCAAGTTCATCTTCTGGGTTTTCCTCATCGAAACCCAGTTCGCGGTCAAATCAGTTCGTGTACAAAAAGATGATTCTCAGGTAGGATTAGCTTCAACAAACTCTGAATGTCCACCAGTTTTTGGCTGGAAAATAGATTCCCATAGGAGGTTGATACAGAATTCAGGGCCCGTTGACTGTTGTACCACTCTCCGTCCTCTCCTGTTCGCAAATTTTAGCTTTCTGCCTGTCTTCGGTAAATTTTCGCCTCATAATAAGAATCCCGACTTTTTCAACGTAGTTTTCGCGTTTGAAGCCAACTTTCGGGTATATCTTCCAAGTCCCTCTTCCTGTTGACAATGTGTAACTCTTTGTTCTTGCTCGATTTGAAATCTGGCCTCTCCATGTTCCACAAATTGTCTTTTCGGCGCCTGCTTCTATTTGGCATAGCATTGGTACATTCATATATTGAATATTTATATTACTCAACTATTATTCGAGTTAGACGATAGGGTCTTAGGGGAAACACTCAGTGAGGAGAGCTGAATTGCTAGCAAAGAGGTTGAACGTTGTGTAGTTTGGCGGTTTTGTGATTTAGCGGTTGTGAGCAAGAAGGAGCGGCAGGTGAACGCTTGGCCGATTAGTGCGGAACATGGAATTTAAAAAAAAAAAGGCTTTATAATGCACGAAATCTAATAGTCCTCGTCGAGACGAATCAATAACTAGATTTTTGATATTCTGGCACTAGGCCAGTGTTTGTGCATAACTCCGTCCGATTGTTTTTTGGTGTCCAAAATTATCATTTTCTCACCTACTTTGTTTGTGCAGAATAATGTAAGAAGAGAATCGGCAGTAGTAATTAAACTATTCTTTCAATCTTTACATTAGTATTCGTTTGTTTATGTTAGACCGTGAGGAGTAGGATATTTTTATGGAACATTCTGAAATAAGTTCTGAAATCAGTTGTGTAAACAATTTTTGTAAATATATTTTTGTATATTTTTGCATGGTTAGACATAATATGGCTAATGTGAATTTCATTTTCACAGGCAGGGCCACGACAAGTGAGTAGCAAAATATCGATAGAGACCACCTCTAAGGTCAATACCATCCACCAACGCCAAAGGCGTTTGTGATAGTTGTGGTATGGTGATTTTTTAGTGGTTGCACAATAGTGGTGGTGGTAGTAGTGGTACCACAGTCTTGATAATGATTAGTTGGAATAGTCTGTCCGTTACTCGATCACGATCAAACTGCTGCACCTTCTTTGATTATGGAACCTAACAAAGGTTCCCAGGTCCACACCTGGGGAGGTTTTTTTCCGGCAGGCGTGGAAGTCTTTCAGATCCATAGGTGGAGTTGGATCTCGTAAGACACCTGGAAGTGTTCTCATCTTCAGCTAATGTGGGATTCAATCCCACTAAAAAACACCTCCTTTTCTCCCATGTTGGAACTCATCCCGGAACCGTTAAATACATTACTTCGGACTCAAGAGTAGGTATATTTGCGCAGCAGCTTGAAAAAAGGGGGGTTGCCTGTACCAACTTTCTGAGCTCTTCAACTTACTCAACTCTCTTACAACTCTACTTCCTAATTCTCATTCCACTCCAGCTCATTCGTTACTCATTCTTTTCATTCTAGTATTTCTCTTTAAATACTTTGTTATAAGAGTAAACTCGTTTTTTTCGTTAATTAAAACGTTTCTCTGGAATTAAATCATTTGTTTTGAAATAATCGTGTTTTGAAGTATAACATCCATCAACTCGTCGATTCTGACGACAGGTCCTCCAATAACAAAATTGTTGCTTATTGTATTTTGAAGAAGAGTTTAAAGTGTTACGATATAAAAATCAGCTCGTTTATCTACTCAATCATTCACATATAAATTGAGGTTATTTACTAATGTATTATAATACATCAGTGGATATGAAGTGGATTTAGTTCTAAAACAAATCAAAGTATGGTTTATATTGATGGATTATAGAGTTTGCAGAGTCAATTATTTTATTGGATTGATTGTCTTGATATAATTCCTGCGATGACAACCAGAATTACATTTTCTTCAGAAACATTTTGAACTACCCTATAAATTTGAAGAATGTTTCAAAGTTTAATTTAATGGGGCGCGTAAATAGTTGAAATATTATCCACTCACCCTAAAAGACGTTTTTAAAGGTTACAAATAATTTTAGAGTAAAAATGAATCTTCACTTGTGAATAATGGGTATATTTTTTTTTTCACAGCTCTGGACGGTAAGTACCTCCCAAAATATAGTCGAATATACAAACTAACGTTTTGGATAATTCACTACCACGAAGTCCCGAGTTCGGGACTGAATTCAACCACAGAGTCCCTAATATGGAGCTGATACTTTCATGCATTTAACTTAATCAAGTTTTTTTAACACTGTAGTAGCACTAACTTGTTTTAACACTAACACACTCGGAAACATCGTTGCTACACATTTGCCACAACACTGTGAAACTCAATGCATTCGTAAGAAAACTTACACTGGTGGTTATACCCACTGGGCGCGGTTTTCTGTGTATATGAACGCGTATCGAGGGAAGTTGTGATCAAAAGTTGAATATACTAGACCTCAACAACAATCTTATCTGAAAAGGAGAGAGGGAGTCAAGAATCTACGTTCGAGACCTCACATCGAGAGGTTGAGGTTAATCGAAATGTGTGGTGGATGTGATTGTAGTAGAACCGAAATAGTGTCGAATCTTATTCTACTCGTAGTTACAACTATCATACAATACTTTCCTGCGGAATGTGGGAGACGGCTGTGACGGGACTTCGTCGACAAGAACAAATTTTGCCTGAAGGGCCGTTTCGACGATGTTGTTGAAGTTCTACTATGAAATTACTGTACAGAGCGTTGATTGATATTAAAGGAGAAAGGATTGTGGATGGCATTATACTTGCAGCGAGTTACAGTCAACTGTGGAGAAAGTGCCTTAATGTATAGTATGTCAACTAGATGGATGAAGTTATGCTACTAAATAAGTGTTTCCCAGTGCATGAAACAGTGAAATGTTCGTATTCTCAATTTATATACACGGATCCGTCAATTAAACACCGCATCTTGACGGAACCTTCGGACCCCCTCACTTGTCATTTCCTTTAACACGTTACAGGCCGCAGGGGTCGGGGTGATTTTGGCTGTGAGCCACACACAATCAGAGATCACAACAAAATTGAATAAACTTTCTAGTTACCTGGTTCATTACATACCAAAATTATCTTGGTTCCCACAATGCTGGAGGGTAAGGTGTCCCTTATATGGTCTTATCCCCTCATTTCTTTCCATTGGGTACCTCAAAAACAAAAGAAAAAAAACATGCAAGTTAATATTACTCAAAGGTTTAATATTTTCAATAATGAACCTTTAGAATCGACTAAGAAAAAAAAATGTAACCCCTTCTCAAAATTTGTTGGTTTACGTTTCAAGATACGTAGAATCCAGAAATTGAATAAAAATTTGGCATTTACCTCACTCAGCATTGACCGATTTTGACGAGGCTCCATTTGGGGTCCAGTAGTGCCCCGAAGATTTTGGTTGATGTAGGTTACTCAGGGTTGGAATTTTAAAAACGCCCTAACACAGAACATTTTGATATAAAGGTATTGGTTATCAATAAATTTAAGAGAGTATTGAATTTTTTAGAATTTTTCAGAGACCTCGCGGAGCCCTGTAAAAATAACCGTTCGCTCCCTACGAGAATTAAGGGTTGGACGTACAGTAAATCAGAAACACGAGTGTGAATCGCAAAATAGGCCTAATCTCCGATCAAATTTTAGCTGACTGAAATGCGATCGATGTTTTTTTTCATGTTGGTTGGTGAAAACAAGGCAAAGCCGTGTTCTTTGTAGACGAGTGAACTATATAGAAAAAACGTCCGCCAAGAGGGTGTGGCACATAGCTTCCTCGTATCCATAACCCGATTATATGGATGATCCGATGCATAGTAGTTATTCTGAAAACACCAATCTCTAAGTACCTTTCAATAACCTCATAGGGGACCATCTAAACGCTAATCTGGACAATCCTAATAAATTTCATAAAATTCGGACGAAAAATGTAAGTGCGGTAGTGATCGGATCAAAAAATTTTTAGCTTGACTCGGATTCGAACCTGGGACGCCTGAGTGTGAATCCAGAGCATTGCTGACTGACCGATCAAGGGGATGGTTGAATAGGGTTTGAGATCCTCACGTCACACGCGACTGTTACGGCTGTTACAAGGATTTTACGTTTGCGCATGCGCAGAGGCTACTGTAAATTTTAAGGCCTTGATTTTCATTGGGGTCCATCTACAACCTAATCCGCGTAATCCCTGAAAATGTCATCGAAATCGGGTAGAAATTGTGGAAGTTGTTTCTGTTACAAGCAATTCACGTTCGCGCATGTGCATCGGCTACTATCAATCCGGAGGTGATGATTTTCATAGGGGACCATCTAAACTCTAATCTGTAACATCCCTGAGAATTTCATCGAAATCGGATGGAAAATGTGGAAGTTACGGCCGTTACAAGGAAATTCACTTTTGCGCATGCGCAGTCGCTTCTATCAGTCCGAGGATAATGATTTTCATAGGGGACCGTCTACACACTAACCCGCACAATCCCTGAAAATTTCATCGAAATCGGACAATAACTTCGTATAGTTATGCGCGTTACAAGGAATTCATGACAGACACACAGACACGGAACCAAAATTGTTCAGAAAGGTCTAAAACGCAAAACGCGAGTGAAAATTTTGATTTTGGAGAACTTTTTTTTCTTGTCCTTGAAAAGTGAAAACAAAGCTTCCGCTACCTTGGTAGACTCGGAAGCAAAAACATTGAGTAATAATTTGCTGCGTTTTGTAGGGAGCGAACGGTTTGTCTTACAGAGCTCCGCGTGGTCTTTACATCGAAATTTTTTGAACTAGGGCGTTTTGAAAAATCCAACTCTCATTTTTCAACCTCATTGTAGCTTTTTTCATTGGTTTTCGTCCTTCGCTTCTGCTCTACCGTGGATATGACATTGGTTTGGCAAAGAGTGGTTTTTAGTGGTGAGTACTAGGGATGGGCGATAGTTGATGATCGAAAGCCATCCATCATCCATACATTTTTACTTTCTTTTTGTACTCGTATTTGAAAATCCCAGCATTTGGAGGGTTGTGATACTGAGACGAGGAAATCAGCCTCAACACCGGGAGTTTCATTTGAAATTTGATGCTCAAGTCAGTATTTTACCTGTTTTATGTTGTGAGTAGTTCATTTCGAGAAATTAGGTAGATATTCACCATTTGTGCAAAGATACAAAATTCGTGGTATCTACTTCACCTTCTAACTGTCTCCCTTTATCTCTTCACACTTTCAGGCAAGACGTGGCTCAAAGAGTTGTGCTAAACGGGAAATTATTTTTAAACATTTTAAATAAATTAGTTTTTCGTTTGAAATGTTTGTGTAAGTAATCTTATAAATATACCGAATCCTACAAGTAATAGATAATTCGATTCAATAACATTGAATTCCCCATCGTGCATGTACGTACGGAATAGGGGAAGCCACAATCGATAGTATCGATTATCGACCTATCTATAGTGCTGATCTATCGACTATCGCCCTAGTGAGTACACACCTACTGATTAATCTATTATTGCGTTATACACCAGCTGGTCTGGAAAGAATGGCTGATCGTGATAAAAAAAAATGTTCCAGCTGGTGGTTGGTAGGCAGGTAGCTTTCGAACTTTCAGTTATTGTTCGAAACCAACCTAATAGGTACCCACACATCGCCAACATTTTATTTATAACGCAAATTTATTTTGTTCCTTACAGCCTGAACCTCCTTCAAATACAGATGATGTAAGTCACGTCAGTGCATTTCTATAAGAAGTATTTAAACTACTACCTACTCGAAGATGTGATTTTGTCCAATGAAAATCGCTAGTTTCACTACAGTACATGTTTCTCGTATCTTGTATAATATACAAGAATACTACAATATACATAATCTCTTGAAATCAATAAACTAATGTTTTAATTGAACAAGGAGGTAGTCAAATTTCCCGGACATTTACTCTACTCAGTTGAGCATCACTACAATAATCTTATGGGACATAGGTTTTTGTATTCATTTTATCGAAATTTATTTCAGTTGGGCATCATAGACCAAAGAACCGTAAGTAAATAATAATGTTTCCAGGTACTTTTACAATCTTCATATAATTTTAAATTTATCCTAAAATAAAGAACATCGCCTTCCCTTACAATGTCCTACTCCTAAACACACCATTCCTTTTCCCATTCAAAGCGTTCTGCTCCCGAGAAATTCACATCGTCAGATAGGATGTTTCCAATAGGCAGTCATATACCATTATAATATAATGGTTATACCATACCATCATTCTAAGAAATAAAATAATAATGGAATTGAAACGTTTAAATGTTCGCAGCCGGGATTTGGACAGGTTAGTACAAATACATCATTAACATACATACATTTACGATTGTCTTATGTCCAACTTTCCTTATTTGTACGAGTGTAAGATACATACGCTACGCACAGCGATACCTCTTGACCTCTTTAAAGAAAGGGGCGATGTCGAAAAAAGGGTTGACAACTCTTTCTTAATTGCCATTAAAATTTATTGGGTTTAGCCAAAAGAATCACTTTCCTCGACAGCAGACTGTTTTGTTGATTTCTGCCAATGTATTAAAGATATCAGAAAAATCCTATCAGATCCATAAAGGGTCATTGGAACGAAGGAGGTGTCACATATGATAGGTTTGGAAGTTTGACAGTGCAGTTCCGACCATTCTCCTTCATTTCCTTCTCATTTTGATCTCAATCGTTTTTGTAAAATCAATAGGGTTGATATTTTAGGCCCAAAATTGACGATTTGGAAACTGGATACTGAAGTCATGAATGAAAATAACTGTTATGTTTGCGTGAGAGACACAAGTGAAGGAGATGACCTTCTCGATGCGGCGTTTGTGTTTTCTTTAACCCCTACTCAACGAAGAGAGAGAAGTCCCTATCCTAGCATGCAGTACTGTCGCATCGGCGGATCATAACCACACCGGCATGCGGAGTACTGAGGATTGCGGCTAGCCCCTCAGCCTCGGCGTTTCATAGAAACCGACTGACAGGAAGACGGGATATTTACCTATTGAGCCTAGTACTTCGAGGAGATCCTTATTCGAGGAGAAGGTTGAGAGTGAAATGAAGAAGTCGGTTGACTGGACTAGATTGGCATACTCGACCATCCCTGAGTGAGCTTATATACTCGTGAGATTAGTTGAGGGAGAGAGAGGTGGAAGGGTAACGTCATGCGGAGTGTACTCCCCGTACCTCGTCCCTCCCTTGCGGGTGTTGTCTCACTCAGGGATCCTCTCGTACTTCTTTATTTAAGAACTAAATACTGAATTTAAATGTGGGTCATAACAATAACGATTGCTTGTTAAATGACAAAATATATCATAGATACATAATTATAGATAATAATACGTAGATTGACTCATTATAACTCAAATAAGCTGCACCTAAGAGAGTATGCTATTGAACAAAAACGCCATGTATTGTGATACCACAATGAAAACTAGAAGCCCAATCTGTCTGGTTATTCAAAATGCACATTTATATCATTATCAAGGAATGGATTAAGATTGTTATTTGGAGTTTAAAGTTCTTGTTTTGAAAAAAAATTATGGAGAATTTGATAAAAGAAGAGATTGGAGCCAAATTTTAAGGAAATATGTTGATGAACAAACACCAACGGATTCAATAGTTTAAGTGACTCTTAGCTCTATAATTAGCTCTGAGCTGTCATCATTCAAACACTTCAATCTTCATCAACAAGTATTATATTTTCTGATTCATATTGCTTCGTTATTATTTAGATAATCAATCGAGAATTGCACATTTCAGAGAGCATGCCAATTTATGAGGCAAACATTTGCCCGTCCAGTAAGTACGAAATCAACTCATTAACGTTGCCAGATTTTTTATTGCTCCCGAGTCTACCAAGGTAGCTGAAGCTTTTTTTTTCACTTTGGAAGGTTGAAAAAAAAATTTGTCCAAAATCAAAATTTCCACTCGCGTTTTACGTTTTAGACCTTCCTGGACGATTTTGGTTCCGTGTCTGTCAGTCTGTCATGAAATCCTTGCCACAGCCATAACTTCCACAATTCTCATCTGATTTCGATGACATTTCTAGGGATTGTGTGGGTTGGCGTGTAGATGGTTCCCTATGAAAATCATCACCCCCGGACTGATAGTAGCCGCTAGGCTTGTGAAAACGTGAAATCCTTGTAACAGTCATAACTTCCACATTTTCTATCCAATTTCGATGACATTTTCATGAATTATGCGGATTGAATTGTAAATAGTCTCTTATGAAAATCAAGGCCTCAAAATCGACAGTAGCCTTTGCGCATGCGCGAACGTAAAATCATTGTACAATTTGGCTCCACGTCAGGGTGCCGCTAATGCTTGTAACATTCGAAGATTTCACGAATTGGGGTTAAGTACATGGTTTCCAATGGATTCCTTCGCTACCAGATTGACAGAAGCCTTCGAATATTGATAAGCATGGAGTTCTTGTGTCAAACAATATTTAAACTATATGTCCCATCGAAATACTATAATTACAGGGAATGTGTGGACCACAATATAGATTGTTCCCTATGATTTCACTGTGGTCGGATCATAAAAGGTCGCTGTGAATACACAATCAGGAAATCCTTGTGGATTTTGAGCTCCTTAAGACTCCAATATTTTCAGATGATTTTTCGTTGTTGTTAAAATTGTGTGGGACTATGCAGGTTACGGTCTAGAAGGTTCCATACCTAGAAAAGTTGAAAATATCTTCATCAGCGAAAGCCAAAGATAAAGAATACCTAATAGATTACTAAATGTCTTTTTCAGGGTCAAGGGATGGCAAGAAGACTCGATTATGGCGCCGTAATTCGATCAATTATACATATACTAATTTTTTGCATTTATCGCGGGGTTTACGCATTTTCCATGCGTAATTTTTATTGAAGCTATCATAACGTGGGTATTTACTTTCGTAATTACATAATAAACTAAAGAAATTGGACTGTTCGAAAAGAACGAAGGCAGCCATTAGAACAAAGGAGCTCAATGACCGTTGAAAATGAGCATCCTTTTCTGCGATGACGAGCAAAATTCATTGCCGAGATTTCAAACCATCCAGATTTTGAATTACGTCTATTACCAACCGAGTTTCCAATTATTTTATCTCTCATGCGCAGACCCTCCTAATATTTTTATCGTATTATATGCACCTTGAATAGGTTACTTACAAAACCTATATGGGTTACTTAGGCTATGTATGTAACCTATGTATACGCAGATAGCCTAATTAAGTAACATGCATAGCTCATGTAGGTTACTTAGTATGCATGTAGAGATAGCCTAATTTATTAGGTAACCGACATACCTTATCTAGGTTACTAATTAACTTATGTAGGTTACCTAATTAACCTATACAGGGTGTCTACAAAACAGGTTTAATTCCTTCAAGGGGACGATTTTACAACTAATTAGCCATAAAAAATGTCTTACCAATGTTTTTTTAGAGGCTTCTTTTCCTAGTAACTAGGTCAAAATCACGAAAAAAAACTTTAGAACTAAAATAACTGATATTTTAGTTCTAAAGTTTTTTTTCGTGATTTTGACCTTATGTCATCAAATTGGTGATAACTCCTGACATTTGCTGCGATAATTACGATTTGAGGATACCGTTGGAAAGAGCATTAAATTCCTATCTCCCTGACACCAATTTATTTTTTTTTCATTTGAATTTTACGGGGAATAAAGCAACTTAAAAAGTGAATTAGCAACTTTTCGAAAACTTTTCGTTTTTCAACGCCCGTCATTTCCAAATAATTTGGGATAGTGAACTATTGCCCGTAAGCCTGAAAACTACGCCACACCCCGGGGTCTCACCTCCGCGCCGCAGCTCCTCCGAAGCACGGAGTCTCCCTGTCAAACCGTCGACTTCGTTGAAAAAAATGCTGGTTTTCCAGCATTCATTCAGAAATTTGTCCTTAATTTCGATTGTAAAATATTTTTCGATTACACCGTTGAAAAGCTGAGATTCTGGTGCAGTTTTTAGGCTTACCGGCAATAGTTCATTAATCTCGAAATATTTGGAAATGTCGGGCGTTGAAAAACGAAAAGATTTCGAAAAGTTACTAAGCTCACTTTTTAAGTTGCTTTATGCCCCGTAAATTTCAACTGGAAAAAAAATTATCACCAATTTAATGACAAAAGGTCAAAATCACGAAAAAATACCTTGAAATTGTAATAAGTTGGAAAAAAGGCCTCTTCAAAAAAATTGCTATGAGACATTTTTTGTTGCAAATAGGTGTAAAATCGACCCCTTGAAGGAATAAGACCTGTTTTGTAGACACTCTATAGGTTACTTACTCAACTTATGTGTGTAGATAGCCTAAATAAGTAACCCACATAGCTTATGTAGGTTACTAATTTACTTATCTCGGTTACTTATTAACCTGTGTATTTACTTAATCTATGTTTAAGTTGATTAATTAATTATTAAATTATTATTAAATTAGTATTTAATAAGTATTAGTTAATTAATAATTAATTAACTTATGTATATTAATGATTATATTGATTGATTAAGTTAATTACCTAAGTAATTAGTTAAGTTAATTAATTGAGTTAATCAACCTATATATTTACACAGCTTATTATAGGCTACTTATTAACTTATGTAGGTTACTCAGTTATCCTGTGTAGGTTACTCACTAAACCTATCCTCGTTACTTACAACTTATATAGTTTATTTACTCAACCTTTGTAGGTTGCTAACTTGACCTAGCACCTTTACAAACGAACCTAGAGTGATTTCATAATGCGTACTTTCAATTGTTCACAGCGTCGGAAACCAAGGGTTAGTGAGAATATATTATTCTTTACATAAATATTTCTTGATCACTTTAATTATCTATTAGTTACTTTTCTTTTGGCCAGCTCACTCGATGATTACGAATGATGTAATCTCATTCGTCTCATCATGTAATGTCATGTAATCTCATGATGTAATGTCTCTCAGGAAATTGCATCAGGATACGACTTACTTTCAAGGATGGTGTACCTAGATGATGGTTACGGTTTTCCTTAGTTTCCGATTTAAATTAGAATTTTCCATCGCTTAACTAATTATAATCCAATGGGACGTTGGGGATGTATCTGAAGACGATCTTCTCTACTTTGCTAAAAAGTGGGGTAAAATTGTTTTCCGATAAACCCTTCCTTGTATCCTAATGGGGCTATGGAGGAAAATCAGTCAATCAGTTCCCATGTTCGTCTCACCATTGAAAACTGTTATTTGATTGGTTCAAATCATTCAATCAATTAATTCAAATTTTTGGAATAATAAATGTTACAAATAATATATATATTGTGGTCAGAATATGTCAGAGTATGTAAAGAGTACTAACTCTTGAAGTGCTTATTTTTTCAGAACCCTGCTCGGTACATGAAGAAACGATTCAGTGAAGGAATGGCATGTTTTCGAGGACAACCAGTAAGTACAAAACCAACACATCAATGTTACGAGAATATCAGTGAAAGTATGATCGTTCTACGCAGGGACTGGAATATCTTAATTCGATCAACGTTTGAGAACAGTTGGTAGTGTTGATGCTTTCCTATGGTTTTTACAATACAGCAGAACTATTTCAACTGAATTCCATCTTTCTTGTTTCGTACAGGAGGATTCTCCTGTAGATTATTCGGGTGTAAGTATCATAAGTGCAAATACTTTTCTAACAATAATGAACATTATCTATCTACACCAATCTTACAATAATGTTACATAACTCATCTTTTGTCTGTTTGGCGGAACCGATTATATTCAAACTAGCCCAACAACAAACAACTAAATCCATGCAATCAATATCATCATTGTGACTACTCCTACTTTCACTACTTTCTATAACTCCCGAGAAACATCACTATCACTAGATGTGGTGACGTCAGTAGAGGCGATTAATTGACAGTTGGTGGTAGTAGGACAAGTGGTCGTGATTGTCGTGGTAGTTACAGTGGCGGAAGTGTTAGCAGTGATAGATGTTGCGGTTACAGTACTATAATAATTGAAAAACTGTTCTACCCTTTTCAGCAAGTTGACGAGGCGTTTGGCTTCTTGGATGATGTAAGTTTTCAAAAAATGCATTGTTACTTACATGGTTGCTATCATGGTTACATGATTGTCATGGTTACTCAAGTTAACGGACCTGGGGTGGCTACGGCTCGCGCCCTTTAGTGGCGAGATAAGAACCGACTTCTGTGGGAAGATCGTGAGTTCGAATCTCGATGTTGGGGCACTCATTGCTCCCCTCGTCACAACCCGGGGCGGTGAGGCAATGAGAAGCCATGAGCGAAATCACCAGAACAAATTTTGATCTTCCCTTAGGCAGTCACTGATGACGTCCGCGACGCCAGGAATGGCAGTCAAACGAGAATCCAACCTGAAATGGTTGTTTACTCTACTTTACATAAGTACTTTACTTTTACTCAAGTTTAGTGGGTTTATGGCCCTTAGCTTCGAGATAAAAAGTGGTAGTAGTTACAAACAGTAGAGATTGTAGTTGTCAAGAAACAGCGAGGCAGTTCTAGGGATAGTGCAATTCACCGATGTAAAGGGTTTTCACTAGACGTACTAAACTGGAAGAAGGTCTTTATTCAACTGACAAAGTGTGGCGCTGAGAAGCGCCATTTTCGATATAGACAATCGATCACTTCCTTGGTAATCGATACACAAATATCAGTTACACATCACCCACTTCATGGCCCCAAATGAAATCATCGCCTTTCAGGTAATCGGTAACCACAGTGCTCTTCCAAATGGTAAACAAACCTTTGCGACTAGGTTAAAGACTGAACGGGCAGAAACAACAGCCCGTCTCTGAAACTGGGGCTCCGCCATGATGCTCACAACAATGTCCGGACCTGTGACACTGGTCACTTAGGACTTCTCAAAAGCCAATTAGCTGAAAAATGGTCCGGTACCCGTACTTCACTCGCTAGATATTTCATTTGGATTAAAAAACCAACGCGAATCCACAAACGTCATCAGTTCTAGTACCTAATAAATTGATCTGTCGTCTACCTGTCCGATTTTATATACCGGACATACTGGACTCATTAGCAGATAGATATTTTATTTTTAATGCTGATTTTTTTTTTTTTTTTTTTGTTTCATCCAGATCCCTTGTAATCCTCTTTTTGGCGAAGCCGCTATAGATTATCGAAATCAACTGATGGAACAAGAGGGAGTAAGTTGCCAACTACCGCCTTATACACTACTACTGCCTTATATATATATATAAACCGGACCTGCATGATCGTTTTATGCTAAGATGAAAAATTTTGATCTGTACCCATAAAAATCCCAAAATCACAACTATCCCAACCACTCCCTGGCAGAAGTAATCTCTCGATAGAGCGCGTTGAGAACACTGCAATCGAGGACAGACTCAGGTCGGAAACATTGACATCATGATTCAAAATCATAGTCACGATTAAAAACGCTGAAAATTAGTACACAAAAGTTTATTATTTTTTGTACAGATCACCCGTCAGCAAAGATATCACTACCTTGGGGTGTCCAGCGATTCCTAGAGAAAGAAAGGTTTCCAATGTGTGTGTGCGGGATGATTCTGAAGACCGGCTGTCTCCTGGACAGCGAATTTATTCAGGAGAAAATTGTTGTAAAGTGGAAAATTAAAGGGAAACGGGGAAAAAAACAAGAACTAACCTTGCTGGCATGCGCAGGATTCCTGATTACAGAAGCAATAGTATTTCATGTTGAATAAGAGGAGGGGTAATAGAGGTGTTGGAAGGATATGGATTTGAGATAGGTGTTTTTCTACCTAATGTTCGAGTGAAAAAGGCGCGGAAGTCCGGACGCAAACCAGAGAGTTGAGGTACCTACCAAACCGTAGATATTTTTTAAAGAACTTATTTGAACTTCGATAGGCGATGGTTCCAGCGTAGAAAATTCGCGTTGTCCAGGAATTCACCCCCATTCCGATTCACAACTTTTGAAAAAGGCGAGAGAAAGGTTGCGCATGGGCTTTACATTCAGCGTGCGAGATCGCAGATAGAACTGAACTACAATCAACCTTGAAGGACAGGCGCTGAAGAGGGGACAGCTAAGGGGATCAGTCGATCAATCGATCATACCTCCAATCAACAGGACAACAATCAACAATAAAAACAAATGTAAATAACTGGTTCATCCACAATGTCAACTTTTTCTTCCAGGGTTCTAAATGAATTAAAATGTGAATAAATGAATCATGATTTCTCAAAATTTAGGGTTTTAAGGACATTTTGAAAACACCAATCTTCATGTAGCTATCAGTTCAGGGCAATTATTTTCACCTACACTCAAATCCGCATAATCCCTGAAATTTTCATCGAAATTGGATGGAAACTGTAGAAGTGGCTATCAGTCGAAGGTGATTATTTTCATAGAGGACCATCTGCAACCCAATTCGCTCAGTTCCTAAATATTTACCAGAAAACAAAGAATAACTTCGAATAGTTTCGCCCATTACAAAGATCTCATGACAGACACAACAAAAACTTCGATTCTTGGATAAAATCGAGAATAAACGTTGAAATCGTCGATATTTGTTGGTTTGCTCGAGAGAAACGACCTCTTCAAAGGCTTCTTTTCACCTTCGATTGTTCGAAAAAGTAGAGACTAGTACCTACTTCACATCATTCCGGACAATAGTATCCTGATTTTCATAGGGGACCATCTACACACCGACTAGCTCAATCCCTGAAAAATTCATCGAAATCATATGAGAATTATCGAAGTTATGGCTGAGCAAGGATATCACACTCTGAAGGCAGCGGAAGCACTGTTCTAACCTTTCTCAAACATATTTTTCTTTGTAATGCAGCATATTTTTGTGGTTTTTCAGTCGCTTTCTCTAATGTTGTTGCGTCGACCATCACAACTTGACGTAGTCACCACCCACCCCGCAGTGCTCTAGGCCTGTGAAAAATTTTCCGCTTTATTACGAAAATTCCATTTTATGAGGGACTGACTATCTAATTATGGTTTACTATTTTCAATAATGAACCTCTGGAATCGAGCAAAATAGAGTAACTCCCCTTAGCACTTGATGGTCCACGTTTCAAGATATCTTTTCAAAATCTTTTATTCCGTTTGATAAAATAAGTTTGGCGCTGTGCAAGTCATGCACAGATAGCAGTGTCCTGAATACACGATGTCTCAGACATCATTCCGATTAAGAAACCAATGAGCATCCAGAAAAGTCAATGTCTCTAGTAATTAATAAATAATATGTCATCGTACTGTCCAATTCTGCTCAAACTGCAACGTGTATTTTGTAATCATGATTTGTTCTGTTTCATCCAGCTAGCTTGTGATCCTGGCGAAGGCGCTACAAGATTTTAAGAGGGCGCGCATTTTAAAAGGAGGTTCTGAGAGTAAGTTGCCAATTTACCTACCTTGTAGATATAGTAGGTACATAATTTATCATCCAATCTCCTGTCCAGTACTCGTTCCAAAACGTTTAAATAAATATGTAAACGGCATTGAATTTCTAAAAATGCTATATTTAAACTGGACCTGCATGATCGTTTTATGATAAGATGAAAATGATCTACCCAAATCATTCTCTATATCACAACTTTCTCACCATGAAGAAATGCTTTCAAATCATAAATATAACCTTATTATCCCCGTGAAACGTGTATTGAAATGTATTTGTATGTATTTGACCATTTTGTGGAAATTGATGGTCATGGAATGATTTTTCACCTATCGGCTATCAGACTCTTTCATCATAACTACCCTTTCATGATAATAATGATTTCAGTGCCAATCAAGAAATGTCGCTCCGCAATCACAAAGAACATCAAAAGAAGAGATTCCTCGAATATATCTGGCGTGACATAAAATGTGCAATTATAAGAAACATAACAATGAGAAATGTATTTTTTTTATTCGAGCTAATAATTACTGTATAATAATTCTTCTCATAATTTTTCAATAATTTGGTTTTGCGCTGCTTACGCAGCACTTTGCCTAATTCGCAAGGATTTATTTAGATGGAATTTTGTAGGGTGACAACGGGCAAGTGTGCTTTGCTTTTTGCAAAGTTCAACTTTGACGGTCAATTTTGAGGTGAAAGCTTCGATTTACCCATAATTCCTTTTCCTACTCAATCCTGTAGTTAATTATGAATCGGGAGGTGTGTTCAATAATATGTTTCAGGATGTTTCTGATCACTAAAGTTTAATTTTTCTGAGGCAGGTTCATGGAGCGCACTTGCCCGCCCTCTGTTGTGTAAATTCATCACAATCAGATCATTTTGTTGTATTGTTTTACCCGGGACAGGGTACCTACTCAACATTTTCCAACTTCTTCCCCAAGATTTTTTCTTCCACTGATCTATATGCAATGAATTTCAACGTAGAAAATTGTCGTTCTAGAAATGAAATCCATGAAACTCATTGAGCTTTAAGCAGTCTGAAAAACTCATTTGGCTGTCCTGGGACCACCCTTTCATGCGCATTCATTAAAAATTACAATAAATTCGTCTGGTTTTGGCCGAGAAATTAGAGAGAATAGTCAAAAGAAGATACAAATTGACAAGTAGGAGTGAGGGTAGGTGAAACCCGTGCATTCAATTCTGCGGTTGAACGTGTCAATATTTTTCCTGGCCGAGAAACAATCATGAGACCGGACTGATTTTGAGAATTTTATGTTTCTAATGTCACTGAAAATAAAGCTGCGCGCACTTTCCTGCATTTCGATAGTGCACTTGCCTTTGTGACTTTTCTTTTCCTACAAAGAACGAATTGAAGGCAGAAACTATTGAAGAAACTTCTACAAACGAAGAATAGAGAATAAGGAGGGAAAATATTTTATAAAACCGATTTTATCTGACCTACCTTCAACTGTGAAACTGAGTTAGAAGATAGAGGTTTGGAAAATGATATATAGCTCTGCAAAAGAGCTCAAAATTTGATCTGACATGAATGAACACCAGATCTGATAAAGTAAAATACAAAATTTTTATAGAGTCCTGGCTGGAGAAAGAGGCGGCCGTACCTATTCATCCTATATGGGCGCCCTTAGGGGTCTTGTGTCCCGAAGGTTTCGGTTAGTCACGGTGGGGAAAACAATTCCAAAACGCTGTACTTCGGAAACTATTGATGTACGGTAATTATTAGAATTGGACGACACCACCCAGAGCTTTGTAGGCCCAACCGTTCGCAAATGATGAGAGTTCCGGTTTCTATTCCTTGGACGAAGATCACTCGCAAGCGAGGAGCTTGTGGAGATTTTGGACGACCAGAACAAACGCTGCAAATTATTAAACAATGGTTTATTATTTTTGTGTAGATCACTCGTCTGCAAAGCCACCAACCATCCAACATGAAGAAAAACATCGATCGCATTTCGGTCAGCTTTAATTTGAACGGAGATTAGGCCTCTTTTGCGATTCACACTCATGTTTCTGATTTATCGTACGTCCAAATTTAAATAAATTAAATAAATTATCAAATTATTAAATTATTAAATAAATAAATTAATTAATTAATAATAAATTAAATTATTAAATAAATTAAATAATTTAAATAATTATTTAATTAATTTAAATTTTAAATAATTTAAGAATTATTCTCGTAGTGAGCGAACGGTTTGTCCTACAGAGTTCCGGGTGGTCTCAAAAATTGTTAAAAATTCTATAGGATCTGATATTGAAGGAAAAACAATACCTTTATATCAAAATTTTTTGAGTTAGGGCGTTTTCAAAATTTCAAAATTGATTTTTGAACCCTTAGAAGTGACCTACATCAACCAAAATCTTCGGGGCACAACTAGACCCCAAATGGAGCCTACATACCAAACTTCATCAAAATCAGTCAATGCTAAGTGGCAAAAGTGCCGCGTACGGCGGACGGACGGCCAAATTATTATTCGATTTTTGGATTCTACGTACCTTGAAACGTAAACCATCAAATTTTGAGGGGGTGTTAAAAATTTTTTTTCTTGGTCGATTCCAAAGGTTCATTATTGAAAATGATGAACCAAAATGGGTCTCCTCGGGAAAGTACAGTAGAGCTGCATGGAGGTACAGACTTGATCTGATGTATGAATTCAATAGGTAGGCGTTTGTACTCAAGAGTCACTTTACTGTCCACCAAGTCTCTCAGGAGCATGGTATTTAATTCATTTAATTACCCTAGTGCCGCTTGCGTGACTCTCCGACAGACAGACAGACAAGTCTCCGTTCTAATTTATGCTTTTATCAACCACTTTTATAATTCGAACATAATGTAAGTAGTTTTATTAAATGAAGCATATCTATTAAATGAAGCATATTCTCTCTCCCCCCGTTCGCAAATGACGATTCAAAAACCTTTTCTAAGATACTTCGATTTTTCGATAATTCGATTTATAGAAAATAATGAAACCACCCAACCCAGAAGTTCAACTATCAAATGAGGAATTATTGTGAAATTTTGTTGAAATATCAGAATACTAACACTTACGAGTTATCCCAGCAGGCTATAAAAGAGGAATTCCCTCACCACATATCCCTGGTCTCAAGAAAGCAAGGAAGGAGCAGTGATCTTCGAGGACGGGTGACGGAAAAATAAATACATCGATGTGTATGAGAAATCGCTGCAAATTTATTTCAAATTTATTTATTTTATTAGGCTTACTTCGACTCGCCTTAGCCATCAGGGATCATGAAAAAGTAAAAATATTACATGTTCCGGGAGCAATAAACCGCTTAGCCGACTGGATTTCAAGGAACCCTACAACTGAAGAAGTAATCAATCAAAAAGAACTAGAACCAATGGCGTACATTCTCCCAGAAATAGAGAAAATTGAGGAACAAAGGACAGAAATAGCTGCAGTGCAGACACGGTCAAGAACGAGACAGAAGCATGATGAGGATTCATCAACAACAAATTGGGAAATACAATACATAGAAATGTTGAAAAATGACCCATATTATCAAGAAATAACAGCAATTCTTTCACAGGGAAAAATATCAACGAAATCATTCAGAAAACAGGCACAAAACTATGAATTGACGCCCAGCGGAATATTATTGTACAAACCACGAAAAAACCAATCAAAAACATTAATTTATGTGCCATATTGTCACAGAGCCACTTTACTGGCGGAAAATCATGATGATGCAGGTCACACGAGCGCATTTTATACACAAATGAGGATAAAGACGGACTTTACGTGGCCAGGATTATTTAGAGACACAAAAAATACATAGCTTCATGTAAACAATGCCTTACTCAGAAGGCACGAACAGGTAAGTCACCAGGATTACTTCAAGAATTAGAAACCCCGCTCTATCCATTTCAGAAAATAATCATTGATCATTATGGCCCCATAATAAGTAAAACAGGGAGAAAATGGTGGATTTTAGCAATAATGTGTGGAATGACACGTTTCGTAAGTTTACATAGACAGAAGGACACGGGAACAGATGAAGTGATATGAGCTCTAGAAGAATTTGCACACATTTACGATTATGCTGAATGCATTCAATCGGATAATGCATCAGGGTTCTGCTCAGAAAAGTTTGCAGATTATGCCCAGAAGCATAAAATGAAGCACGTCAGATCAGCGGTGATGCATCCGCAAACGAATGGATGTGTCGAAAGATGGAACAAAAAAATTGCACAATTTATTAGAATATACTTGACAGACGATATCAAAAATGTTGACTCATTCCTCAAAGAAGGTCAGCATGTCATGAACACAACTGCATCAAAAACGTTAAATGGCAAAACACTTTTTTTTGTGTATTTGGTAGAGACCATAACCAAAAAGGCGGGATATTGACTACACAACAACAGGACAGGGGAAGAATTGAACAAATGCAAGATTTGTGGAAAGATTTACCGAGGATCCATCATGAATCATTTGAGAAACGAAAATATTATTATGATTTGAATAGACTGGATCAACAATATGCAGAAGGAGATTTAGTACTAATAGAGACAAAATATATAGAACCCTCAAATTTAAATAAACAAACACCAAAATTGAAAGGTCCATTTGTTATTGGTAGAAGAACAGGAAAGTATAATTATGAAATAGAAATACCATTCAGAGGAAGTACAAAATTACGTAATTTTCATGTATCGCAACTTCGACAATACAATGTGAGAAAACAATTGCCCAGAGATAACATCCCTAACTCAAGTTAAAGACACGAAAGAGTAAAAGAATAGAATGCGCGTACCTATGAAGAATGAATGATTATATTATAGAGCAGTATGATAGAATCTAAGAGATCGAACAACGAATGAAATGAATGCATGATAAATAGATAATGATGAATGATGTGAATGTATGAAAAGACCAAAACCCAGGGCCCGGGTGGAAGGTACCTACTTAAGTGAAAATGAAAATGTGAATACATGGGAAAATGATAAATGAAAATGTGTTTGTGTGTGTGTGTCTGAAGAGCGAATGAAGAGGGTGTGAACAGAAAAACAGAGGAGTGAATACATGCGATTTCGCACAGGTAGTTAGGTACATAGAAAAACTTCAATAAACAACGAAATTGAAATAGACTTTTATCGAATGAGTATAGGAAAACCTATCGTTTCCTTGCTAAAATTCAAATTTCCACTTCAAACCCATTGGGAATCCCTGGAATGAATTAATTACTAACCATTGTGTTCCACTCTAATCATATCGGGTATCCCTTCATCGATGGTTATTTACGGCAACAATACTTTCTAAATCATTCAGAACATTGGACATGTAGAAGCCCTCATAAATTTATAACGTCTCTCACAATTTCTTCAAAATCCAACAGTACAACCATTCATAAAATTTCCACCAAACACCGTAAATATGGTAAGTTTGGCAAGTATATTAATATATAAGTAAATGATATTTTGACATGAACATCTTTTTTTGGTGGGGTCAGTTCACATTGCCGCAAACGGTATTCCTCAAAGAAACGTTCGGTACCAAGTTTGACACAATTTTTTAATTTTTATTTCAATTTTCAACGAGGCTGCAGAACTCGGTGGTTGAATACGATATCTGAATCCTACTGTAGTCCATGACTGGAACAAGTGGCGGTAGAGGGGGGATAACTCGAATTAACGAGTTGGGAAACGTGGATCGTGAATTTTAGAATACTTCCGAATATTAATCCAACTTGAGGCTCATTTTATTCATTAATTTCAATACTAACAAGGTTTGACATGAATTTTCCTTCAAACATTCTCAATTCATTTGATTGAAATGTTTGTTGGGTAATATCGAGTGTGGTAACCATGGGTGCTATCGAGGTGAAACGGTATATTATTTCATGACGGTTTGCATTGTAATGTAACTGCAGCGATGCCACAAATACCTATTCATTGCAAGAAGACGTATAAATGTCACAATATATCAGCGTGAAGATACTTTCCCCGATTTTTATAAAATTGTGGTCGGTCAAATAACGATATCATCATTATTTTTGTTACTATTGTCCTGGAAGATTTGAAACCTAAAACGCGTGTGGAAATTTTGATTTTGGACAATTTTTTTCTTCAATTTGAAACAAAGTTGTGCTACCTTGGTAGACTCGGAAGCAATAGTGGGAATGGCAAAGTTGTGTTCTTTGCAGATGAGTGATCTATACAGAAAAATAATAAACCTTTTTGAACTAATATGTAGCGTGTTCTAATATTTTATTTTGTGATTGATGTAAATTAATGGAACTTATAATGGTATACAAAGGTCTCACCCCCTTCATTTCCTCTACAGTCCATATAAAAACAAACCGGACCAAACCTAGTTTTCATAATTTTTCAGTGGATTTTGAAAAAGATGAAATTCCGCGCGTGTCCAATTCGCAGAAAGATTTTTAAAAAAAATTATACCACCGTTTTTTATTGGAGATTGGAATTCTACGCTCAACCTATTCAGCAACCGCGGTTTACACAATCGAAAATGTAGACCGCGGTAGACTGTGTGGCTCAAGAATTATCATTGTTTTTCAACGCTGATTCGCGAGGTTCAGTCCATTTCGTGGTGTATGACTTGATTTCGATGTAATTATGACCAAAAATACAAATAAAAGAAAGTGAGAAATGGTGAATACGGAGAAACATAAGAAAGAAAAGAACAACTAATATAATTCACTGGATACAATGAAAAACAATATTGAATTCAGTAGAACTAATTAAAAAGGTATATTACGTGTGAACGAGTTAGATTTTACCGTTTTCAACAAACTAAAATGTCCGTATTCTCGACCATGATTATTTCTAAATCAAGTCATGCATTACGAAACGGATAGCACTACGTGAATAAGCGTTGAAAAACCATAGTATTTCGTATTTCTTGCACCATTTTTACGGTCTACTTTCTTGAAAAATTTCCAAATTGTGTGAATTGGGCGCTGCAAAAAAAAAATCGACTGAAGTCGAAATTCTTCGAAATTTTGTGTAGAATCCGAATCAGCAATGAAATTAGGGAGATAGGTATGTTTAGACAAAACCAACTTTGTGTGCAATTTGGTCATTTTCGAAATATCAACAAAAAATTATGGAACCTAGATTCGATCGTGTTTTTTATAGAGATTTCATACTACATGAATGGGGTCAGACACCTGTATATTTCTTTCACAATCTAATATTTTCAATGAAAATTCGCTCATAAACTCATGTTGCACGATTGGGATTTCTCATTTACAAACCGAATATCTGCTGTTTCAGAGTTACGGAGCGGAAGCTTTTTGTACTCCACCGAACGTGAGTCAAGGCTGGAATTTATTCAATAGTGTTCAGGCTAAAGTTAAGTAAGGTTAAGTTCTCAATTTCAATAAGTTTTTTTCTGCAGTAGAAGGCAGCAGTTTCGAAAGAATGGTTAAATATTGCTTGTCATTTGAAAACAAAAATGAATATTTGAAACTTTTATTTTATTTAGGAATATTTGAAAAACGTTAAAATATTAGTTAGGTAATTGTGTTTGACAATTTCCCAAATATTTTGAGTAACAAAAATTTAAATAAACCAAAATTTTGGGTTCTATGTAAAATTTGAGTGGAAAGGGAACTTTTGTAAAAAGGGCGCATTTTGACAATAGGTAGATTTAGCGCACTGCAACGACTAAAGTGGATCTATTTATGAAGCAGCGAATCGGTCAGCACTTTATATCATCGAAATTTGAGCGGAACGAAGGTGAATGGGGGAATTATCATAAAAATAATACCAGGTATTTTATGGCCTATTGAGGGACAATAATTCAACCCAATCACTAAAACTTTGTCGGTAAGTGAATTATTTTTGGGCTTTTCAACCGTTCGCCTTCCAATTACCAATATAATTAGCAGGTTTGCTTGTAATGTACTTATAAATCTGTTTTCAGGCTCCGCGACCATTGCCGCCATGGGTGGTAAGTATAAATGGGAATTTACATCCTACATAAATATCCGTCTATTTAGTTATTAACCAGGGCATCATCGAAATCTGTTAGACTCATCTTACTGCGTTCGAAGTTCTCACGAAGTTCCCTATGAGTACTCAGCATGTATTTGGTCACGCTTTAGAATGTTCGCTATACTGAAACGTATGTAGAACATCGTTGTCTGGAACGTGACTTTCATTAGAAAATTTGATCAAGCAAACACTTTTATAACTCCCCACGACCCTAAAAGAACTCGGTCCAAAGTCCACCACTAAACAGCGACGCCCCAACGACCGTAGCCACACCGGACCCCAATGGATGAATTGTTGTTCAATGCGGGTCGCAGCAACATGACACAAATAATGATTTTGGCTATCTTCGGGTTACATTTAGATCATTTGAGTGCATCTTATTTCGAACAGTATGCACAGGAAAAATTTCACTACGTCAGCTGATTGGGAATGGGGTTAACTGGAATTGAACTCCTTCTTTGCCGAGCTTTTGGTAAATTTATCACCTTCTTCAGGGCTCGAAATCGAAGGACGTGTTATTCAGTGACTATACCAAACGTGAATATAAATCGGTGTGGTGGTAATGCCAACATAATTATTGAACATCAAATGGCATTAAATGAAGAAAATTATGAAAAACATCAGCTTTCAGGAAAACTGGAAGACAGAATAAATAGACTGAAGACTGAAAAAATGGAAGATGATGATTTAATTCAGTTGTTGTGTCTTCCAGTTTCCCTGAAAGCTGAATTTCCATTCATATTGTTCATTAAATTTTAAAGTCATTTGATTTTCAGTAATTATGTTGGCAACTCCACCAGTTCATTTTATGTTGACGCTTGGTAAAGTCACTGAGTAACTCGTCCTTCGAGCCCTGGAGAAGGTAGTAAATCTAATGAAATCACGGCAAAGAAGGAGTTTAATTCCAGTAATTCCAGTTGAACACATTCCCAATCAGTTGATAGTTTAATGTACATAAACCATTCAAATGAAAATAGTAAAGAGTAATTACTATTATTGTTCAGACTCCACTTTGGATTTTTGATACCAGAACTGTTGGACTTAAGAGAGGACCTCTGCTCGGTGATTCACGGTGGAAGTTCCATCCAGAATTTTGACGAGCGTTCAAGATCGGTGGTTCGCACTCTTATGTCGCTTCCGTCGAAGTTGATGATTATGAGATTTTTTCATGCACAATGAACTTGTTATTGAACCTATAAAGACTCTGGCGGCTTTTACAATCATCCGTGCAATGGGGGACGCGCCTGATTTTTTCAAAATTTTTAATCGAATGTAGACCTCATCCTGAGAACTTTGACACCAGCCGTTCTCTTTTTGGATGAGTAGATCTTTTTCTATGATTCGCCTAGGCGTGACCCCCCAGCCAACTGTGACGTCATAAACATTCGAAACTTTGAAAAATCATAGAAAAAGGTCTTCTCTCGCAAGAAGGTCGCGGTTGGTGTCAAAATTCTCAGAATGAGGTCTAGTTTAGATCAAAAATAACAATAAACAGTTTTTCCGACCCATGCGCATACACCATTGTGAAAGAACATTTGGGGGAAAAACCCAATTCAACGGGAGTTTACCTTTGCGTTCAACAAGATCCATGTAGGTAAACGCGCTGAGATAACTAACTTAAATTCAAGAGATGACCCTTGAGAAGAGCAACAATTTAAGGCGAGCTGTCGTAAAACATAGGGATAGTAGTCATTGATAACTCCACTAGCAGAGTTCGCCAGTCATTCGTTTCTACATTGCATCTTCAGAGTAGTGGGAAAAGTTGTGAAAATACACGATAATAATTTGAATTTGAACTGTAACTCCAGCACGGGGAAGAGAGAATTAGAGAAACAAGTAGAAAGGCAAGTTTTGTCTAGGGCCATCCCTTCCAGGAGTGCGCCGTAGCACATAGCGAAGCACAACTAGCGCTTCTGTTAGCTCATTTCGTCTTTTTATCACTTCATTAATAAGTTCGCAAGTGATCGGTTCCGCCTAATGCCCGAAAGAGTTCAGCAGATTGAGGCATCATTGATGTAATTCATTCACAAACTTCGTGATTTCAGTAGACATGTTTAAACTTTGACCACAATTTACGGATGAGTAGGAGGTACTTACCTACCGGCTTGAATAATTCAGATTGTATCAGACTTGAATCGCCAATACTTCGGGGATCGATCCAACAACTTTTGTCCCCAACATTTCTTTCCAAACATTTTTTGGTCATGGTACCCTTTTTTGTGCGGTTTCATAAATCTTACAAAATCTTCAAATATGATGATTCTTGCATGATCTTCAAAAACAAGAGTTTTTAGTGGAGTTTGAGAAAATTGTAAATTAGTTTTGATTGATCCCTGGACTTTGACGAGTGAAGTCTGATACACCAAGTATTTTGATTACTCCCAACCTACAATTCGGCTCATTCTTAGCAAAATTAACTGATTTTATTCAGTATTATCAAGTGTGTTTGTGTCGATTATAAATACGTTGTTTGCTGGGGCATAACAGTGACAATAAACCATGCAAGTGTGAATAATAATAATAGTTCAATATAATAGTAACTACCTATTCAATATAAATTTTGATTATCAATAACAAATTTTTAAAACTGTGTAACAATAAACAGCATTAGGATGTTGAAGTCACATTCAAATTCAAGAAATCAAAAAATGCTCTTCTTTTCAGACGGACAGGAAAAGAGCTCATATGTATGATACCGTAAGTCCATCAATATAACTGGTATTTACATGAACTTTATAGTCTAATAACCCTCCGACCACCATGTTGGGTCCTAGCAGATCCTACGCACGCCATTATTTTTCTGCATAAGCTTCACTGTGAAGCTAGCGCCCATAGCCTTGGGTATCCTCCTTCGTGAGGAGGTCTCAGTCAGTCGCCATTCGTTCCTCGTTCCAGGTTAGTGTTTCTCTCTATTACCAGTGCTCAAACTTTAAAAAATTCACCTAAATTTGAAATTTTCAAGAATTTACGAAATTAATTAGTGCAACAGCCTAGGGAACAAAAAACTAAAAGATTGCCGCTGGTATTATGAAAATCGAACAATAATTGCCAGCGAAATATGGGAAAACCCAAGGTGAGTTTAGGAGAGGTGTGCTCACGCTCCACGGCTGGGAAGGGGCGTGACGTCACCAGAGTCCTCCGGCGCGCCAATGTTCGCCTTACCGCTTTTCGGGCATTAGATTTTGTAGGTGCTTCAACCAGCAAGTTGTGACGGAATTCCAGGAAAGTTAACGTTAAATTCACTTGAATTGTTATCTCGGGCAATGTTAGTACCGAATATATGGGCGGATTATGATGGAAATGTCAACTTTCGTGCTTTTATTCCTTGCCTGTTGGTCTTTTAGTATCCGAACCAATGAAAATGGAGATTTGAAACAATTATCAGTTCTCGACTTTTTCGTTTTATATCGTTAGTCCCTGGTAATATTATGTGGTTGATTCCTTGTAACTGGCTGAAAATCATGGTCTGATTCTGCGGGCATTTCCGCCTATTGAAACCTAATTTTACTGGAATTTATGGTTTTAGAGCAGGTACCTACTTTGAATAATTTTGCTTCCGAATCTACCAAGGTAGTGGAAATATTTTTTAAACTTTTTAATGTTGAAAATTAAAATTTTCATTTTAGTTTTCCTTCATGAACAATTAAGTATGGTTTCATATCTGACTGTCACACACGTCCGCAAACCCCAGTATCGGGCAAAACCGGGAATTATAGACCGATTTTTCAAATTCCAATTTTTCAATCAAATTTATCCATTTTATGGCGAATTTCTTGTCTTCTAGAATAGGCAGTACTACAGAATTATTCATAGAATTTTTTTGAAATTATTCAATTTGAAAAAAATTGTGTCCATTTTTTTTAAATTCTTGATTGAAATGTTTCAGTTTTTGTGAAATTTCAACTTTATTGCGGTTTGAAAAGATGTGAACCATTCAAATTAAAATCGTCACTCGAATTTAATGTGTTAAGTAGATTTTTCAATAATTCTTGGCTGATTGTTGCAAATTTTATAGACAAAACTTCAAAATTATCTAATTTTCACTCAAATTGTTCTTTAGAGTATTTTAAATTATTTGTTGTCCCGGGCAAAACTAGGAAATTATGGACTGGTTTTGATCGGATTCCGCATTTCAGACTTTTTCATTCATTCCTTGCCTGGTTGTGGTCAGTCTCTAGACCTTAAAATACCTACGTCAAAATCGTATCATTTTAAAAAATTTTCCTGAATTGAAGAAAGTTGCGTTCGGTTTACCTTTTCCAGAATAGAAATGCAACGAATCAGTTTCCCAGGGAGAAACATGAGACTTTGTCAACATGAGTGTCTGACAAACCTCAAAAATCGAAATGTAAACAGAACAAACCGTATTATATGATATTATAATTATAAACTATGTAGGCCGCGTAAATATAAACACTATTGGCCCGAGCGAAGTACCTGAGACAAGGCGGTCGGGACTTTGGTGATGTCACGTTTCCCCCACTCGGCAGTTCGATCACACCTCTACTCTCTACTCACCTTGGAGAAAACCTAACTGAATGAATGGGTTTTCCCTCCCAGGAGGCTCTCAATGGTTCTAACCTGGTAGACGATCTAATATTTTATGGTTTTAGGCTGCTTAACTTTTCTAAACACCACCTTGCTGTATTTTGCTACAAAATTGAAAAGCAGGTTGTTAATGGATGTTGCAAGACATTTTCCTGTGATTCTTACGAAAATAACTGCACGGACCCCACCTGGTGGCCGATGTTGCTAACTTTCATCTGGTGGACAGAGAGTTAATGAAGTAATCGTGATATTTATTCACTTATTGGACTCATCTTATGACAATTCGTTCAGTATCTTAACTTAGGTACCTCTAACACCAATGAAACTTGGATGACTGATATGTCCGTTTCAATATTCGCAGCCTCGACCGATGCCACGGACGGTTAGTACGTTTGCATGACTTATTATCCTAACATATTATTTGCTAAACATAAGTATGAGGGCGGAATTCAGAGTCCCTCCCCAGGACTGAGGGGGGCCTCAAAGTGGCTTTCAAGGAAAGTTTTTACTCATCCGTATTCAGAGTGGCTAGACTTTGGAGGCGACCTCATGTTTGAGCTGAGGCCGGCCTCAAGGATTTATTTCCACCCTCCTCAATATATTCTGAGTGATTAGATTTCATGGCCACCCTCAAATTTCCTATTCAGAAACGTATTTCGGAGGTATTCCAATGGATTCCAAATTTTCAGCAGATACCTACTCCTTTGAATTGTTTTTCACTGAAATTCCTTCTGGAGCATTCTGAAACGATTTCCGAAGTTTTTCCGAAAATCGAATATGTATTTATGTGAGTATCATCATCAAGATGATAGGTAACTTGAGTAATTCAGCACAATGTGTTTAATATAAATATATAAATTATAAAAATTGTGTAAAATTGTCGAAAAAATTGTAAATTATTCGTCTACCCTTTTTATATCCGTTGTATCTATCTGAAAATCTATGTATCGTTGGGCTTTGAGTGACATCTTCCAGTGAGACCTCGTAACTGTCCAAAAAACAGATAAGTTGATTGCAGTCAAACTGGTGTTACCACCTTGGGCTATAATATCGTGACGAAACCGAACGCAGGAGCAGCACCAACCTACCTGGATTAGGTAGTATGAGGAATTGTGGACCGAGTAAAATCACATTTATATGATTTGATGATGATAGAGTAACCTTTCAAAAATACCACCCTCAAGATATGAACGGTTCGACTGTGAATATGAACCCTTCTCCCTGTGATGGACGAGAAGAGTCTTCTCGTCGAGAAATTTTTCTGACTTGAGCCCCGACTCAATTTCAAGACACGCCACAAAGAATGTTTGAGAGAGTCCATAGACGAAGAATTGAATTGGGCTGAGGGGAAGTGGGTTAAAAAAAGCACATGAAGAGGCGTTTTGGGAAGAAATAATAGACTGCATCCGAAGAAAATTTGTGACCTTTGTAGGAGCCGTACGACTAAATTCGTGGTGATCTCCTCTCGGAAAGCAGTGAGAAGCACTTTCAATCGATGTGTTCGTTATGCCAGATACGACGAACAGTCGAGGTCCCGCCCGGAGCAGTTTAGGAAAAGAAATCGCCACGAGAAGAAGTTTCCCAACATATACCTGACCACTCTTGGAAGAGGTGGTTGCGTAAATACGTCCTGACACAAGCGGAAAAAAGCAAGGGGGTAGTACCTGCTTAACCTTTAAAGTGAGCGACTTGGTTGTGTTAAGGGCTGCTATACAGGGTGTAAGCCTAACTGGTCTGCCATACGGTACCAGTCGATTCTACAACTAATTTGCAACAAAAAATTTCCCCTAGCAATTCTTTTTAAAACCCTTCGTTTTCGAGTTATTTTAACTTTAAACTTTTTTTTCGTGATTTTGACCTCATGTCATTATATTGGTCATAACTCCTTTAATTTTCTGTGTAAATTACAATTTGAGGATACCGTTGGAAAGAGCATTAAATTTCCTATCGGATAGATGCCTTAACTTCTTTTTAAGTCAAGGTTTGAGACATGAAAACGTCCTCTAAAAAGAGAATTTTACGTAATTTTTGAAACCTTGCATTTTTTCAATCTCAAATTGAACTACGAGAACCCATAGTTTTTCAAGACGCAAGAACGGTGAAAACTGCGCCAGAATCTCAGCTTTCCAATGGTATAATCAAAACATATTCTACAACCGTATTTGAGGGAGAAAATCGTGTTTGAACGCGGAAAAAATTGCATTTTTTCAACGAAATCAGCGCTCTGGCCTCCTGTTTCCGGAGGCCTCGCGGTCTACTGCGGCGCCCGCCCACCCACTGCTATCGTCCGACCCCTCAGATCGACTAGGCGGAGCGCCGATTTCGTTGAAAAAATGCACGTTTTTCCGCGTTCAAACACGAATTTCTCCCCCAAATACGGTTGTAGAATATGTTTTGATTATACCATTAAAAAGCTGAGATTCTGGCGCAGTTTTCACTGTTCTTGCATCTTGAAAAAGCATGGGTTCTTGTAGTTCAATTTGAGATTAAAAGAATGCGAGGTTTCCAAAATTACGTAAAATTCTCTTTTTAGAGGACGTTTTCATGTCTCAAACCTTGACTCAAAAAAAAGTTAAGGCATCTATCCGATAGGAAATTAATGCTCTTTCCAACGGTATCCTCAAATTGTAATTTACACAGCTAATTAACGGAGTTATGACCAATTTAATGACATAAGGTCAAAATCACGAAAAAAAAGTTTAAAGTTGAAATAACTTGAAAACAAAGGGTTTAAAAAAAATCGCTAAGTGACATTTTTTGTTGCAAATAAGTTGTAGAATCGACTGGTACCGTATGGCAGACCAGTTAGGCTTACACCCTGTATATGCAGGAAATGTATTCGACGTAGAATCGTATAAGTTACCCAAGGTAAAGATGGACTAGTGAAAGCAGCACAGGGAACTCTCAAAAGACCAGAGTCCAAGATTATTGAGCTGCATGTTGAGCAAGAGTGAGGCCGCGGGGGAGGATGTTGGATATATACTGCCCTCCTTAGTAAAAACGTCCTATGTCCATTTTTCAAGTTTCGAGAAAATCGCGTTTTAGTTTCGGCTCCTTCCATTGAAGCTTGAGATTTCGTTTTGGTCAGCTTAAGGTGATAGTCAAAAAACGAAATCTCAAGCTTCAATGGTTTGGGTGGCGCAGAAGCCGAAACTAAAACGCGATTTTCTCGAAACTTGAAAAATGGACATAGGACGTTTTTACTAAGGAGGGCAGTATGCACCCACTAATTATTCAATGTCTCTTAGTTTACATTTAGTATGAAGTTTTGAAGTTATGAAGGTTACATTTAGTATGAAGTTTACATTCAGTTCTTCATAAAATAAATTTAAAAAATTCTTAAAAAAATGAATCGACACCCACCCATTCGTTTAGATGATGGATTATCCTGAATTGGTAACCTGAACTGGTTACGTTGTTAATAGGTACTCGGAACGATTCGTTTCTTTTTCGTGGACGACGGGAGGGAGGGTCAGTGAACCAACATTGGTAGGAGTTCTAATGAAAGAAACAGTAGTGTCAGAGCAACTGTAGTAAACGGTAACGAGGACGGTCGTACTCGGGTGATTGGTAGGAGCTGAGTGGTAGAAATAACTAACAAAAGTCCAATCGATAATGAGAATGTGATGAACATTTTTCAGGTGGCTCAAACCTTTGACTTTGGAGACGAAGAAGGGGTAAGTTTCTAAAATATACACGTTTATTAGTAGCTACACTAGTAAGGTCCTTTCTACATAACAGTCAATCACTAATTATTATTGGTCCAGTCAATTTATACAATTACCATTGCAAAACGCAATGGGGGGGGGGAGGGTGGGGGACTAAGATTTATTCAAGCATGTTGATAGGCCCCTAAAAGTAGTTCATCCACAAATTTGCAATACGGAAAACCCAGTGCTACCGACGCAGTGCGCTAAAAGCCGTTAATGTTTTCCAGTTTTTAAATGTTGTTTTGTTCTCCTGCTGTATTCACATTGGGGTTCTCTGTAGAAGAGGGAGCAGAAAGGATCCAGTTTTGGTTTATTATTTTCAATAATGAACCTTAGGAATCGACCAAGAAAAAAATTGTTTAACACCCCCTCAAAATTTGATGGTTTACGTTTCAAGGTACTTAGAATCCAAAAATGGAATAAAAATTTGGCCGTCCATCCGCCGTACGCTGCACTTTTGCCACTTAGAATGTACCGATTTGATGAAATTTGGTATGTAGACTCCATTTGGGGTCTAGTTGTGCCCTGAAGATTTTGGTTGATGTAGGTCAGTTCTAAGGGTTCCAAAATGAATTTTGAAATTTTTTAAACGCCCCAACTCAAAAAATTTTGATATAAAGGTAGTATTGTTTTTCCTTCAATTTAAGATTCTATAGAATTTTTAGAATTTTTTGAGACCACGCGGAGCTCTGTAGAACAAACCGTTCGCTCGCTACGAGAATTTGAGGGTTTTACATACGATAAATCAGAAACACGTGTGTGAATCGCAAAAGAGGCCTAATCTCCGTTCAAATTTTAGCTGACCGAAATACGATCGATGTTTCTCTTCAAGTTGGATGGTTGGTGGCTTTGCAGACGAGTGATCTATATAGAAAAATAATAAACCATTGGGTAATAATTTGCAGCGTTTCTATTATTGGTTCTATAGTTATCATCAAAACAAGGTTTTTATTTGTTGGCTTGAAAAAGGGGTCACAGCTTGCCCCAAAAGCACTTGCCTAATAAAATGGAAAAACGCTGCAAATTATTACACAATGGTTTATTATTTTTCTATATAGATCACTCGTCTGCAAAGCCACCAACCATCCAACATGAGGAAAAACATCGATCGTATTTCGGTCAGCTTTAATTTGATCGGAGATTAGGCCTCTTTTGCGATTCACACGCCTGTTTCTGATTTATCGTACGTTAAACCCTTAAATTCTCGTTGGGAGCGAACGGTTTGTCCTACGGAACTCCGCGTGGTCTCAAAAATTTCTAAAAATTCTATAGAATCTTAAATTGAATGAAAAACAATACCTTTATATCTAAATTTTTTGAGTTAGGGCGTTTTCAAAATTTCAAAGTTCATTTTTGAACCTTCAGAAGTGACCTACATAAACCAAAATCTATGGGGCACAAACAACTAGACCCCAAATGAAGCCTACATACCAAATTTCATCAAAATCGGTCAATGCTAAGTGGCAATAGTGCCGCGTACGGCCAAATTTTTATTCCATTTTTGGATTCTACGTACCTTAAAACGTACCTTAAAACCATCAAATTTTGAGGGGGTGTTAAGAAAAATTTTTTCTTGGTCGATTCCTAAGGTTCATTATTGAAAATAATAAACCAAAACTGGATCCTTTCTGCTCCCTATTCCACGGAGAACCCCAATGTGAATACAGCAGGAGTACAAAACAACATTGAAAAACTGAAAAACATCAACGGCTTTTAGCGCTCTAAGTAGGTAGCACTGGGTTTTCGGTATTGCAAATTTGAGGATGAACTACTTTTAGGTGCCTAACAACATGGTTGAATAAATATTAGTTCCCCCCCCCCCCCCCCATTGCGTTTTGCAATTTTTATGGCGTCTTCTCACTTTGATAAGTAAACGGATTAAATACAGAACAAGACAATGGTGAGTGTGAAGAGAGGAAGACAAAAGTCTAAAAACGGTTGCTCTTTAAATGCTGACCCGGTAAAATATTACCATACTATTCCCATAATCATTCCGTTTGTATGAAACAAGAATAATAAGAATTAGGTACTAACGGAATAAATAGTGCTCTGACTAATCTGCGGTCATAGATAGCAGTGCTACTCAGTATTTCCTTGCGCTGTAGCAGTTAGCAGTAGTTCTTATACTCCTTGAAGTAAAGGAACATCGTTAAATTATTGAACCATCCATGAAATGTTATTATGCTTACATGCCGCTCTTCTTCTCTTTTGTTTTATGTAGCCTATGGCACTCGAGAATTGGGATTTCGGGAGAGTAAGTCTCATTAGTGTCAAGACTTCAATAATATTCACATTTCACTCATCTTCGAGGTAATCTACTAATGGATTATTCTGAAATAAGTTTTAATTTTTAACCATTGTTGCTACTAATAAATAAGTGTATCTTTTCCACAGAGCTGGTCTGGTTCGGTGAGTTCTACAATATTTACAACGTACCCACTATGTTACTCATGAAGATAACTCTCAATTGATCGGTAAATTTAAGTAATGCTATAAGGAAACATAGTTGAGTGGTAATCATTTGTTCATCAATATTTTCCAAGAGCGTAAGCATTATCATCACTCTTCGAGAATCCTTATCTCACTTGCTTTTTACGGTGTGGACTTTCCTAAACAATTTAGATTTCGTGACTTTCTGTCAGTCGGTCTGTGTCCTCGAATCTTTGTAACAGACAAAACTATGAAAAGTTGCTTTCCGACATCGATGAAATTACGGGAATTGCGCACGTCGGGGTGTAGATGGTCCCCTATGAAAATCATCACCCCAAGATGATTCAAGCCACTGCGCATGCACAAAATTCTTACAATAACCATAATTTTGATATTTCCCATCCGAATTCGATGAAATTGCATGGACGAGACTGTAAAGGATTTCCTATAAATCAGTTCAATAGCAGTCCATACGCATACGAAAAATCCTTGAAAAGCATAAATTTACAGTTTCAATTTGATTTTGACGGGATTTTGAAGGTCTCTGGATGTTTCCCTATGAATGAATCTCATAATTTTATTCCCAAGTTTGTTGAGTGTTCGTAGGTTGTTGGAGGATTTCCGGGATAATTTACTATGCAATGATGATCTGTACAATAGTAATATTATAGTTACGAGAAAGCTATGTGCCCATTAGGCGGACTTCAACCCCCTTACCCGCCTTCCTGAAGGTGCATGTACCCCCTGTATGAAATATGACCGAAACAAACCAGGATCGAGGATCCAGGGGTAAGAATCCTTCTTTTAGAAGCCCTACTGTTGAAATGGTTCAAAGTGTCCCAAAACCTTAATTGAGGCGTTTAATTCCGAAAGGTGCTAAAATCGCGAAAAACCATTGCGACGTGAAATTGTGTTATTTTTATATATTTCTAAATTATAATAAATGTTTTCAGAAAAAAGGTAAATTAATTAAAATTGAGGAGCTTGATTCCAAATGGTACTAAAATTTCGGAGAACCATTGCGACCTGAAATGATGTTGTTGCTTCCGAGTCTACCAAGGTAGCGGAAGCTTTGTTTTAACTTTTCAAGGATGAAGAGGAAAGTTCTCCAAAATCAAAATTTTCACTCGCGTTTTACGTTTCAGACCATCCTGAATAATTTTGGTTCCGTGTCTGTCATGAAATCCTTATAACGCGCATAACTATACGAAGTTATTGTCCAATTTCTATGAAATTTTCGGGGATTGTGTGGGTTGGTGTGTAAATGGTCCCCTATGAAAATCACCACCTTCGGACTGCGCATGCGCAAACGTGAATTTCCTTGTAATAGCTATAACTTTTACATTTTCCATTCGATTTCAATGAAATTTTCAGGGATGTTACAGATTAGTATTAAGATAATTCCCTATGAAAATCACTACCTTCGGACTGATGTAGGCCACTGCGCATGCGCAAACGTGAATTTCCTTGTGACGGCCGTAACTTCTACATTTCCCATCCGATTTCAATTAAATGTTCAGGGATGTTACAGATTAACTTGTTGTGATGTTTTGAGATTAATTATTATGCATCGGATCATCTATACAATCGGGTTATGGATACGAGGAAGCTATGTGCCACACCCACTTGGCAGACTTTTTTATAAATTTCTAAATTATAATAAATATTTTTGGAAAAGAGGAAAATGATCGAGAGTCGATATATCTGATTTATGGATTTATGTAATATTTTTTGGAATGGAACGAAGTTGATAAAGTACTTTTTGAAATCAAAAGAAGCGGACTTAGTATTCGAAACAAAATGGATAAGATACCGCAGACCGCCGTTGTGCTGGATATAGTACTTTTTGAATTTAAACGGAATATTCACCCTCGATTTTCAAGGTAATAGATTATCTTTTGCTCCAAAACGGTCGCATTTTTGTGAAGTACTACCCCCCTAAAACCCTGGGAAAGTGTTAACTCTGTTCTTAGATGGCTCTCTTCACTGTCGCCAAGAGGGTAGTGCTTTCTTTGAAATCATAAATGAAAGTACCTAACAAGAGCCTCTGAAACATGCCATCAATCTACTCACAAAATATTATGAAAACCTGAAGGCACGACAATTATGCCATTTCCACTCATTACGACTTCTCTGTTATCCTCAACCCTACGTGATTGAAAAGGAGTGGTGTTTAAGTTTATAATATTGGAACTAAAAAGCTTTTTTAAGTTTATAAAGGTTACATCTGACGACAAGCGGTTATTAAATCGTACTCATCGGAACAAGTTCACGGAGCCGAGGATCTTGCCTCTCTTCATTTATCCTAAACTTCACCTCTCACATCTCCTTAAAACTCCACCCTGTAATGTAATTAGTGACGATGTTATAAATGGCTCTTAGGTTGTTCTGATAACAGTAGTGGAAGTTACTATATTAACGGTAACAATAGTTAACGGTAATGACAGTAGATACGGTAGTAGATAGTCACAGCTGTATAATTGTGATGTATTTGACTTGTTTCAGGAAATGAGCGACTATTTAGAAATGGATCGATACCGAGGTGCTGGCGGTTGTGTACGTTCGTTGCAGAAAGATTCATATTTACCTTAGTTCACTTGTAATCTATCATCTGACCTACATCGATAAAGTTGAAAATACGAGAATGTCGAGAAAAATCTGACAATACTGATGAAATTTAATAAAATATAGGCACTAATATACAACAAGAATATATTAATTTTTCCAATAAAAGCAAATTAAATATTTATCCATTTATTTAAATATTTATCTATGTTTCCGATATATTTTTAAAAAAATTGAACGTCTGCTGAAACGCGAAATTTTTACTTTGAGACTTCAAAAGTCTCGAACAAAGCGAGAGCGTACAATAAAACAATGAAAATAGTAACGAAATAGGTGATCTAGGTAAGGGAGGGGAGCCACACCTCATCTACTAATAATAATAGGCCGCCTAATAATATTGGGTACCAAAGCATCCTAGTATTTAGGTTCATTACAAATTCAATATCAAATAAGTTATCATGAATATTTCATTGCCCATTGGAATCGTATAATACCACTGACGGCCAGCTTTGGAGATAGAAGAAAGTAAATTTTTTGTCAATAACAAACTTTATTGTAGAAGGGAAACCAACTTATATGAATAGGAACTGTGTAAAGTGAAGTCATTGTACAAAACTATGAAGTAGAAAAAAAAACATTATTTGTGTCTACCTTATTTTTATTGAAAATTTAAAACTAGACACAGTAGCTAAACAATTCATTGACAACAATATTCAAAGGAAAATTTCAATTTTTCTGAACTTTGATAATTTGACTAGAAAACGCCGATAATAAGACGCTTTATTGATAATTTGACGCTTTATGAAGAAAATTCCGGAAGTTACGTGGATGCGCGCGGTGTATCGATTTGATAAAAATCAGCTGCAGGCACTACAGGTGGCTCCTGTGACAGGCCAACTTATTATTATTATAAAAAGGATTCGATGTTAGAAAGGCAATGAGAAGGGAACTCCCAAATCCACACGATAGGGCTCATATCAACCTTCCAAAACTAATTTTTTAATCAATTTGATAACCTTCAAAACTTTGGTATCTACCATTCTCTTGTAATTCGTACTGAAAAAGGTAGCTAAAGATGCCCGCAATGTCTGCAAAGGTGTAACATAGAAAAATGAGAAGAGATGTCTTCGAAAAAATATATTTTTAAAAATAAGTGTTATTTTTAAAAGAACTGCTTCAAAAGGGAGTTTCATTGCTCCGTTTGTCTAGGATAGGAATAAGCTATGTGCCATACCCATTTGGCGGAATCATTGTAATCTATAATGTTACTTTTTCCTTGTTTCTATGCAGGTTGGAACTCCGTCAGTTCATAGCTCACCTAATGTAAGTCACGAAGAATTTTCAATCAATAATATCGTTTCATTTCAGTTCAGTAAGTTATAAAAGTATGCTCTCTTGGGTAGAGAATTGTCCATTGTTCGTTAGGAAAAAATGGGGTCTAAACTTGGGAGCCTTTGTACCTCATTTTTGAAAAGAAAAGAAAGAAGAGGAAACGTATTTCTCGACAGTTATATAAGAAATAAGGTCTCTCTGTCTGAAGGCAGAGATTGCAAAGTGTATTGTGGTTCGAAAAAATATCATACCGCAATGTTGAGTCGAATTCAGGAATAGAATCATTGATAAGTGTGTTATAATTGGACCTCGTTATTAAAATACCTTTTAGGTATATACCTAATTGACAGCAAAGCTATTTTTGGGAAATCGCATAAAAGTTTGTAACCGATTGATACCTCTTGGGAGCCTTGTTTTCGAACCATTCGCAGTACCGCAGTACCTAGCGTTAACTTTGGTATGTTGATGTTGTCGAAACAAAGCAAATCCAAGAAACCAGGCTGGTTTATTGGTTTGCTAGAACTATCTAGCAGTTTTGTCGCTTAATAGCTCTTTGCAAAACCAAAAAGTGTTAATAGCTAGTCATGGAAAAGCCGAACAACGCCTATTTGTGGTGTGGTGTCTCGACGCCACATTTCAAAAATTCTACCTAGATTGCCATTGGCCAATGTTATCGATTGGTTAAAGGGTGTCCGATATGTGATTGCTAGATGAGCTGGTGGCTGGGACAACGCAGGCACAATTGAGTCCGCTTCTTGGGGCAGGTTGGCGATTGTTCAGTAGGCTTGCTACTCAACCCTAATTAGACCATGGTGTCACTAGTGTCACTGGAAACAACTCAGAAACTCCACAGCTGTTCCCAAGTGTCACCGGAGAAACCAAAATTAAATTTTTATTGTAAATTTATTGGACAGCAGAATTTTTGAAGGCAATTGGAAGTCACAAAATACAGTTATTACAATAATGTCCAAAGAAATATATTTGAAGAATTTAAAATTTTTTGTCATTACTTAATTTTTTGACTTTTCATAACTCACAATCGGTCGAAAAATCCAACTCTGTCCATTAGTTTTCAAATTTCAAGTTAATTTTGGTTACTCTGGTAACATTTTGGGACAGCTGTGGAATCTTTTAGATGTTTTCGATGACACTAGTGACACAATGGTTCAATTAGGGTTAACACGGATGTTTGAGTCTTGACATTAGGTTAACAAGCCTAACAAACAATAATTCCAAAATGATTAATCTTCCTTTCTTCTTTTAGAGATCATTCGAGGGTAATATCACTGTAAGTCCGCCCACTTAATAGTTGTACGTCAGCTTTGTACTAAAAAAATAAATATTACCTGATATAATATATCATAATATTATTATGATGTTCATGTGCCTCTTCATACATTGAGTTTTTTAACGCAATCAATAACGTGGTGATGGAAACTTCGATCACCGTATAATACATTCATTTCAATGTTTGCAGCCTCCGTATCGGCCACCCGTGAGTATCCTTCATTTTCTTCTTATTTTCTCTCACTACCTAGCAAGAGTACACCTATTTCTATAGCGCTGTTTCATCGAGAGTTCAACATCTGTAGTAGATTTCATTTAACCCACCCACTCCTTCATCGGAGAATCCTTTTCCTCAGTAGCGTTGAGTAAAGACCTAGGATTCGTAAATGAAAAAGTTTTTGGTAAATTGCTCGGTTAAAATAATATGTTACATCAAAAATAATAATAGACTCACTACAAAACAGCCCGGTGTAAATAAACGAGCCCGGTGTATAATAATAAAGCTTAATGAGATGAATATAGAGTTTATGCAAATATGAAGTTAATGTAATGAACTCAAAATGTAGTTTGTAGTTTTCATAAAATCATGTAATAACTTACTTTGCGCAAAAAGTTCATGTTTGTGACAGAATTTGAAAAAAAATACGAGTCGAACATTTTGATTAATTTTAAGTGGCCAACAAAAATAGAGTCGAAAAACGTGTTTTGAAGGCTTGTAGGCATTACTTAAACCCCAGGTTACCCATTAGGTCATAGACCCAATCATGATATAAGGATGCTATGTGTCTCGCCCAATTGGCAGAAATGTAAATAACTTGTTTTATTCAGGGTCAAGATTTCTACACTTCTTGTCACAGGCTGGTAAGTTATATCACGGCCCAGACTAGAAATAATGGAGTAACTAGTAGTAAGTAGTAATTAGTAAGGTGTTTCTAATATCTTTGTATCAACTGAAATACGACGTTGAGATATAAAATGAAAACGGGAAAAACGGGGAAGAACAGAAAAAACGAAAACGGAAAACGTAATGAAAACTCTCGGTTTTTCACGGAATGAAAGCGGTTCGGTTTCTTGCGGAATGAAAATGTTCATCACAGAATTATAGGTTTTAGGGCTCGAGGGGTCTTTGTCTGGTGGGTCACTCTGTATGAAACTTATCTTTTGTGACACCTCTCTGAAAATCTCTGTCTTCTCTTCGTTGTTTAACCCTTTCGTGCACAGTGGGAAGATTGGTTACCATAAAGTTTGAAGAAGGATACGAGTCTTCGAAAAAAATAAATCGTCATCCCACGACAACCCGAATAGAGAACCTCTTCCGTCGTGGGTCTTCGGCCCTTTGAAGTCATTCAAAAATTGTTTGCAGCACTCGAATCACTCACAGACGTTAGAAAAATTCCTTCTTTATGTTAGAAAAATGTTAACAACCATAAAACAGGAATTAGGTACTGATAAGGTGATTTTGTCGATTCGAAATCGTTGTAGTGTGCCAATACCTGTTGATTATACCTCAAAAACGCCAGTCTGTGGCAAAAATGAAGAGAAAACTAAGTAAAACCTTTTTAAATTTGATTATAAATTATTTCTTTACCTAAAAATATCAGTTTTAGGTGTAATATATAGTTACTCTCACGAAAATTTAAGTGAAGAGATGGGAAAACGAGGTGGGAAGCATTCCTCTCACTGTGCTTCACACTTCTTCTTCGATTTGCGCCTGCCTTTGCTGCTATACGAGTGTCTGCTATTGTCGTGTGTCGTTACTATAAATACTATGATTTCCAAATGTTCCTTCTTATGACTCAATCATGCTTAAACGGCTACCTCTATTTTGATTTTTTTTTTTTTTTGTCTAACGATGGCAAAGTTTATGGTACCGATTTTGAACCATTGTAGAAAGTATTGAATTGGGAAGAAGAGTTCCCACTTCCAAGAAGGGCTTAATTCAGCAAAAATTATGGCCAGTTTTTGGGAGATTTGAGAACGAGAAAAATGAGAGTCTAGCCCCAGCAATCCTTGTTGGGTTTCAGCGCTACCTCCTGAATCTTCAACGAACTACCATTCCTGATTACCATAACTGCCATTCTAAACATTGCTGTCTCGTAATCGTTTTCGTTTCTCATATTCGTTTTCATTTCTCTTATTTTTATCTCTCTGAACAGTTATAGACGTGAGAATGATGCCAAAAGTCGAAACGTGCCCTGAGTCATTCAATTTCAAAGCTGATCTCCAAAAACGTCACTGGTTCATGTTATAGAAATATGAGAAACGAAAACGATAACGGGACTAGAATCTTTAGAATGGCAGTTATGGTAATCAGGAATGTTAGTTCATGGAAATGGTGGGAGGTAGCGCTTTTACTCGACAAGGATTGCTGGGGCTAGATTCTCATAAAAGAAGATCCAGAAAATTTTGTACAAAAGGGTTAACCTAAACAACTTCTCTCACTTCGAACTGTCTGTAGTGTCCAGGTGCAGGCTCAACGTGCGTACGTTCAGTAGTACTACGAGTAGAATTACGATAAGAACTCAGGCTTTCACGTCTTGTCCATCGTTCTTGGACGCAGAATATCTTCGTCTGTCCAGCTCTCTTGGCCTGGCCGTTCGTTATTTGGTAGTACGTGGTGTATTTTGCATGCTTGATATTGTTTTTTCTTGCAGTAATCTTCGGACTTATTGGATGCAAACTGAGGTCCATTATTCTAGCAAGCAAAATTAACCAAACTATATTAAATATAGTTGAACCCGTTTTTATTGAAAGGGGCTATGTGACATTTTCGGCCATTTTCACTTTTTTTTATTTTCTGGGTCTCCATACTTGGTTGCATCGATTTCGATTAAAAGGAACCTCGTATCATTGACGCTTCCCATAGAAAAAACAAGTTGAAATTTCCGATGTCTTTTGAAAGGGGCTATGTGAGCCACATAACCCCTTTCAAAAAAGAACTTACTCACTCGCTATGTGGTCGACGAGGAGTTTCGAGACTCAAATAATAAACTGTCAGGTTGGTTTGTAATAATTAATATGTCGGTAAAGGGAGGGGGGCTAATTTTTGTTTCTTGGTCGATTCCTAGGCTTTGTTATTGAAAATAATTAACCGAAATCACTTCCTTTTGAATCTCCACCTCGCCCTAACTAAGAAAAACAATTCCAAGTGGGTGTGGCACGTAGCTTCCTAGCATCCATAACCCAACTGTATAGATGATCAGATGCATAGTAGTTACTCTCAAAATATCAATCTTTGAGTACCTTCCACTACCCTCACAGGGGACCAACTAGACGTCAACCCGAACAATATCTGCATATTGTTGCAAAATGTAGAAGTTATGGCTGTTACAAGGGTTTCACGTTTACGCATGCGCGTAAGATTCTATCAAATAGGGGACCATGATTTTCATAGGGGACCCTCATCATCCCAACTCGCATTATTCCTAAAAATTTTATCAAATCAGATGGGAAATATAGAAGTTATGGCCGTGGTGAGGATTTCACGTTTGCGCATGAGCAGCGGCTACTATCAGTCTTGGGGTAATGATTCTCATAGGGGACCATCTACACCCCCACCCGCACAATCCCTGAAAATTTCATCAAAATAGGATGAGAAATGTAGAAGTTAAGGCTGTGGTAAGGAATTCATGACAGACATACAGACAAACACGCAACCAAAATTATTCAGTAAGGTCTGAAACGTATAACGCGAGTGGAAATTTTGATTTTGGAGGACAATTTTTTCAATGTTGAAAAGTGAAAACAAAGCGTCCGCTATCTTTGTAGACTCGGAAGCAAAATTCGACAAAAACGAACAATTTTTCCATGTGAGAGGCATAGATTTCTCCTGTGCTATCGTGATTCCGCTCCCATCAAAAGAAAAGTGCGCTTAGTAGATCGGCTACACATCTTTCACCCCAAAAATCCTCCCCAAAATTGTTAGACCTGCAGCAATGCTCAAAAATCCATTCTGTGAATTGCCGGACTCCCATCAACCCATTCATTTCCGTTAGCTGACCTAGAGAGGTTGAAGAATTACATTCCTGGAGAACATTTTTAACATTTCATGTTGGCCAAATAATAAACTGATCATATACATATTTTATGTTATGATATTTTATGTACATATTTTCATCAAAATATGTTTCATTCAATGAATAAAGCTGATTATTTAAATGATTTTAGTCCTGAAAAATCGATTATTTTTGAAAGGGGGTATGTGAGAGCATTTCAAATTGCAATTTGATACACTTTCCCCTGCTGAAAAAATCTGAAAAATTCTGGAGGATTGTAGAGTATTAAACTGTATTGGAATATTTCAAAAAATTTGATGTTTTGATCGTTTTGACGACTTGGGACAGTTTTTTGCGTTTTCCCGAAAGTTTCACAAATGACACATAAAAAAAAACGGGTTCAGTTACAAAAGTTACAAGTTACAAAACCTCAAGCCATGGAATAAATTTTATTCCATGGCTTGAGGTTTTTTTTCTGTTGTAGTGAGTTTGAAAGGCACAATTTCTATACACTCTATTGTGGTCTCATCAACCACGAGCCCACGATCTTCAATTCCGCCACTGAAAAGTGGAGTCTCGACCAAGGTTTCTCAGGGAAATTCCAGCAATGAACCGAGAATTCAGGATCCCAAGGACGTTGTTGTTTCCATGCACTGCGTTTCTTCAAATACTTTTTACTTCTTCGTCCACTGAAGGACATTATTGATTTCATTGCTGTCGACCCTGGGTGTCCGTCATGTATTACTATTCAATACGTCAATTCAACATAATGTATTCGACATCATGTTGAGCAGCAATAGCCGGAGACCTCAATACCTACCTTCGGTGAACTCGAATTCGCATGTTGGGTATCGTAGATCATGGATTTCAAAATGCTCTTCAGATTCGAGGCTCCCATGCCGCTAGAAATGTTGAGGTGGATAATGGTGAGGGGGGGGGGTGTCACTATTTCTTGCCTAAAGTAATAAATAAATTACATCGAGTGAAACAGTTTTATCACTTAACAACTGGTTTAACTGATCTAATGCTTATCCAATGGGACGTCCCCTGGAATGCATGCATTACTAAACAATATGTTTTGATTTAAGGCTCGTCAAAGAGGACCTCCACTCTACACTGTAAGTCCATCAATTTTTTATGTGAAATATTTCCGTATTTACTTAGTTGTTGGAAGTTCACAATCCAGGTCACAATATCTAGGCTAGGAAGTTCACAATATCTAGGCAAGCTCGTTATCAAACGGAAACTTGAATGATCGTTTGGTGCATAACTAATTTTTAATGTTCACAGCCTAGGAGGCGAGTAAAAGTAAGTACGAACATAATAACAGGTTTTACTCAAATTTAAGAAAATTGTCTTTCTAAATATAGAAGATATTGGCGTTTTATGAGTTTGCCAAGAATTCGCAGCTCTACTTATCATTCTACAGAGAATAAAGTTTCTATGAAAACTCAGGTTGAGTTTTCAAACTTTGAACTAGGTCTCTTACGTCTCTGACATCTCGAATGTTACAGGTGTGAGGTCTTTGATACCCAAATGATTCCCGTTATCGTCAATTTGTGCTTTGATTAGGAATTTCACATCAAATGGGTGTCACTGAATATCAGTAAAACAGCAAGATCAGCCAAACACGACCTCCCACCATGAATGCAGAAATGAATAACTTATAATCCGAATAACTTATAATTTATATATTATAAATATAATATATTCATGCTCTTTTTGGTCAAGGTCACTCGGATTATGCATATTATGCATTCTAGAAGTTTTTAAAAATTTGTTTAATTAAAAACCAATGTTTTCGACTGAAAACCTATTTTTCATTAGGTATAATATACCTAAATATATTATATTTTGACGTTTACTGTTTGTCTGAACAACAGCTCCTGGCATATCACAATAATGGCATATCAAATTTATCATCCCAGGTGTTGATGACCACCTGAAGTCAATGACCATCTCAGGTGTCGATGGCAACTGCAGTTATCTTTGATTTCCTCAGGTGTCATTAGTCCCATCGTACAACATTTTACGATTCCAAAGATACCAAGTAGCTTATGGCGATCCGATTATTTGATTACCGACTAGAATTCACATCAATAGGGGACAGAAAGAAGTGATCGACACTAATTTAGGTCGTCTATGCACTTTGGGTAATTATTATATGCCTATTATTTATATTTTACCTATTATGATCTGTATTGAAAATTTATTCTATTCCACGCAGGCTGGATATCCATACACTTGTGGTGGCCTCCGTGTAAGTCACATTGTCTTTACCGTTCTGTGGCCTACTCAGGCCTTATTCTCGAACCGATTTGTTTGGTTAAGGAGAGAACCTCTTACATAATTATTTAGGTACATTAATTTATTTATTTTTATCAAAATTGATTTGGATATTATACATCCAATTAAACTGCATTCAATAATAAATTATATTAGGCTTATCCTTGTGCTTTAAACTTGTTTGGGCTATAAACTTCTTTGGGAGGACAAATGCATCTTCATCAGTATTTCTCAAAAACAATAATTACAAAATGTTTAGGTAGGTATATAATTTTAATTTTTTTTTTTTTAGGATGAATATATGGAACAATTGAGACAACCTACAGTAAGTTCAAGTCATCATACGTACCTTAACCATGTCCAATACAATAGTAAATCATTTATAATAGGGGCAAATATAAATGTATTAATGTAATCCAATATACTGTATAATATACATTAGATATTAGATATTATCTAATGTGTAATCATTTGAATTTTTGGAAATGTTCAAACGTTCGCATGTATTTACCTACAACATTTCAAGTTAACATACTAAACTAGAAAGACCTTGTAATGAGTTCATTTACATGTTTTTAGCCTCCAAGGAAACCAAGGGTTAGTACCTGAAAATGTAGAATTTATAGTTATTATATTGAAGTAATCATTTTTGAAAGACAGCTCCCGATAAAAGACGGGATGCAATTGTGTAGAAATTTCAATTCAGAAAAAGCACCTACCTATTGTAAAATTTGTTTTTCTACGAGAGAGATAGAATAACTCCAGTAATCGTGTCAGATACAGCACTATCAAGCTTTGGATCACTCCATAAGCGCTGCGAATTACTAATATCATCGAAAATAATAATCAGAAAGATTTCTGGCTACGATCTTATAACAGGCCGAACCGTAAAGGAGCTTCTCAAAAAAAGCGGCCTTGAAATCACTTCATATTGTAAATACTGCTCCTAGGCTGAATCATGTAAGCTGTAGTTACCATTCCAGTGGATAGTTGCGGATGTCATTATTTTTGTATTGTATTTATTGTTTTCGCATTGCATGCAGCCGTTACATAATATGGCCGTTACATATTATAGCTTAATTACACTCAATATAAATTTCAAAAATATAGTTTTAAAACTAAATGCTTATGAATGAGTCCAGAAGAAATTCGTGAAGACTGCCATACACTTCCAATTATTGTGTCCACATTCATGGGGTGGATTACTTCATAAAAGATCTTGGTTGTCAGACTTTCTTGAGGGCCGTCGTATGTGGGACATTCGAGAATTAGGTTTTCGGCGGTCTCCAATGTGTGCCCGCTCGTTCTGCACTGGGGAGTATCCGATCTATTCATTTTATGTAGATAGTGGTTCGTGCAGCATACTCCGCTGCGAAGTCGTATAATGTTTTTGTAGAACATTTTGGGATTTGATCCCGTCACATTTTTGAACCATGGAATCCAGTTGGATGGTGGGAACACGACTAGTTCATATAACGTGTCCCCGTGGTAGTTTGGTGAGCGTAAAAATCTTTGGTCCGCCCTAAATTCATTCGTTCTTTTATGAGTCGTTTGGGGTATGTTGGAGGGAGGAGTGTGATGGGGGTTGGAGCTGGAGCATTGTCAATCTTCTGGTTTCAATGTCTGCAGCCTCGTTGCCTACAATTCCTGAATGTACCCTATGCATATAATTTGGATCATATTTACGACACTTTGGCAGTCCGTCACAATGATCGCTTGTGGGATCTTTAGACATTCAATGTGGATCCATGATATATGTATAATTTTTTTTTCGGCAGGCAGGTGAAAAAAATTTTAAGATCCATAGGCGGAGTTGGATCTCGTAAGATACCTGGAAGAGTCCGCGTCTTCAGATTATGTGGGATTCAACCCCGATAAAGAAACACCTCCTTTTCTCCCACGTTGGAACTCAGCTCGGAACCGTTCAACACATTATTTCGGGCCGAGTCCAGGGGCGTTTAATCAGTTCTGGGCGAGAGGGAAGACTAGATGCCCCCTTTTCTCTCTTTCTCGTTCCAAGAGTATCTTCCTTGTCAGGATGGTTTCTGTGAACTCTGCTACAACAGTCCAGCTCCTTTCACCTTCCAGCATCCTGCTGACAACAGCCTCTGGTGTTGAACTCTGGGAAGCTAACTCCAGGTATGCCATCAGCTGATTTCTTTCAGGTGCCCATTTGGTGCATTTTAATGTGTGGAGCACATCATCGTCTTCTTTGTTCTGGCAGTGTAAACATGTTGGGGCAGATACCTTCCCCATTTTATGAAAATAGGCATAAAACAGCCCATTTCCTGTGCAGAACTGCGCAAGGAAGAAGTTCACTTCTCCATGTTTCCTTTCCATCCACGTCTGAATGTTTGGCACCAGCCGTGCAGTCCATCTTCCTCTATGTTCTCCCGTCCATGCATCTTGCCAGTTTGCCATATGCCACATTCAATGCACTACTTCTGCCCATACCTCCGCTCCATACAAAAGAATTGACTGCACGATTGGATGCATGATAGGGCCTTGAGAATTGATATGGCCTCCGAAGAAAGTGTGGGAGATGTATTCCATAATCGAAACCCATGAGATGATTTGCGTGTGGAATCATACAAAGCGCAACCAGCTTTATTGGCTCGTACAGAGCCATCTGTGTAAATTACCAGGCTACTTGGCCATATTCTTTCAATGTAGTGTCGCATATGAGAATCAGAATGTAATTGAAATTGATAGGATGACTCCGGCAGTTTTGCAACTGGCACAGGTGACCTGAAAACACTGTATGGAAGAAGGTAGGGATAAGGTGTTGGTGTGTGGATGTCATTATGATCCCCAAACCAGGGAGATCACTACACGAAAAGAATTGGTATCGGCCAACAACCCTTTTCCTAGTTATGACAAAACTGTCACAAAACCATTGATGAATTATAGAAGTTCCACGATAGACCAAGTCCATCGAAGGTAAGTACGTTAGAAGGGGTTCCAATTGGGCTTGAACGGTCATCATTTCAATTTTCAGCCGATCTTCTTCCGCTCTTGAAGTTTCAGACTTCCTGGATGATCTTGAGCTTCGACTCCTGATTTCATGATTTCGCAACAAATGCTCCCTCAGTTCCTTTAAACTTGTTTCTTGAGCATGTAGCCGCGCTGGGGCCTCTTCCTGCTGTTTGTAAAGATCTCTGAGATGCTCACTTTTTGACAACATACTTGATTTGCTTGATGAGGTACGCGCACGGCCACCAGAACGTACCAATATCCGATCGTCATCACATCACCGTGGGAGAACCGTTGTGTTCCTCAATCTCATTTCTTCCATTTCATGAAAGTCTTTCAAAAAAAAAAAATCTGTATTCATCCAACTTGAAGGATACTTGGTGAGCGATGGTACCTCATGCATCAGATCCTTATTATTATTGGTCTACTTCTCGTTTATTGTACATCCATGTGTAAACATTTTGTATTCGCATATTTCAGAATGTTAGGCGATACCTTAGCAAAAGACTTGGCGAAGGAGTGTCACGTATACAACAATCTTTTAGAGGAAGACCTCCAGTAAGTTCAAACCCAACATCATAATATGATATTATCATTGTATGAATAAGTGTTTGACGGAAGTTTTCCATCCCGGAAGGAATCTCATGCGAAACATTCTTGGGAAATACTTTATTTGAACTCTGGACTTGTAATAAGTGAGCATATGTAGAAAATTCTTACATTAAATATTCTGAATATTCCATAAGACAAGCACATATTAGGGTTATTGAAAGAATTTTAAAAATGCTTCAATTTTTGGACTGTATTTCCACGCGATTTTACATTAAGTGCAATGTTGTATTTACCAACAACATGCCATGAAAGTATACAACTAACACAATTATAACTGTGGCGAAAGGTTCAAGGGCGAAATGTCAACTGAGCTCCAGGTTGAGAGAATCATTCCACATGGCCATAGGACGCCTGGTGAGGGGGGGGGGGCTTTGAGGTACTGTTGCATCTAGGGAGTAACTTTTGCATTCCCTATTTTCATTGGTGGTTTGGAGGTTGAAAACTTCGGGAAACAGCTTATCAAGAAGCTTCAGGTATAAAGGCTAGCTGGAGTTGAAAGATGGGGGCGGGAGCTTCCTTCAATGCTGCTCCTGCTAGTGGATCTATGGAGCAACCATCTACTTTCACCTGCAACATGGATTGAGGTCCATCTGCATGGACCCAGCCAACCATTTTATGGAAGAAGGGCTAATGTGTTGGTTGTGGGACCACCAAAGCAAAAAATCTCCATGTCCCAGATGCTATGGCATACAAGGATTAAATCCTTGTATCCCATAGCACCTGGGACATGGAGAATTTTATTGGATCTCCTATGAAATCTTGTTTGAACCAGTACCTAAGCTGTGTGACATCCACTATGCCAACATTGTGTTTACTACTTTATATTCACTAAATTTCTTTTGTTTCATGTTGCAGGCAGATGATGAGGTAAGTCACATTAGTGTCAAAACAGTCCTACCATTATCATGCCTTCATAATTGTCCGTTTGCTCCTCCACTTCGTCAAGAACCTATTACAGCCAAACGGCTATAGCATAAATATGTACTACAGGATAAATACTAACCCAGGAGATAGTAACCCAAGGTTCCAATCCATTACATATTCATTGGGCTACAAACCTATATAACTATAAATCACAACAATCTTAAGCAATTTCAGTTTTATATACAAACTAGTTCCGATAAAAAAGTTCCAGAACTTTTTCAAATACGTTTTATTCAAACTTCTTGCGATTATTCGAATGGATCTCCTTCAAAGTAGGTACTCTATTAGTCTACGCGAACACTTTTCTCAGTGATGTTCCATTGGTGGATGCAGATCATGAGCTCGTATAATCGAGCCTTTTTCTAAAAAGATCAGGATGGTGGAAAGGACTGAGTGGAAAAGTAGGCTCACTGCCAATATACCAAAAAAAATTAGTGCACCAACTAGACTGGAGAGAAAATCAAAGCATAAAGGACACGGTAGGCACGGTTTTACTGGACATGGTGGCAACTACCCAAGGCCTATAACATGTGAGAGATATTAGCATTAATGCAGGGCTATTCCTACTAAGGAGACCATTTACGACCGTTTAGACGATGAACTTATTACATAGGCATAAACACTACTAACTATCATGACTCACCCCCCAGAGAGCTGGGAATTAGCAGGATGGGTACCATTGTGTCTACTTTGTAAAATTTCCCATAACGACTAAACACTTGCGTAATAAAAATGTAGTAGGTACGTATTACAGGTAGGTACTTACTTTAGGGAACGATCCGTCCGAGTTGAAAAGCACGGTAATTTCCTCCCACGTTTTCTTTTTCTTCGCAACAGTCACCAAATCGCTCTTCCTACTTTCCAATATCTCCTTCTTCTCCAACACAAGCTCTCCAAATACTATTCTTTTCTTCTCCATTTTTCACTCAACACAACGCGCATACACAACAAATAACGAACAAACGATAAATAACGAACCTCGAATCAACACAAACAAAACGAAAACCTGCCAAAAGGGTTACAACTGCAGTGATGTAAATTCGCAGTGAAAATGGTTTCCCTGGAGAAATTTCCCCGTTCAACAAGCAATCAAGGCTACCAACTGCTAATTGACCAAATACTCGACCTTGCGATGCATCTCGAGTAGCTGCTCGAGATTCTCGAGTAGCTGCTCTAGTGGATTACTCACTCGAACGACAAGTAATTGCTCGACTTGCACTCAGAATACCAAGTTTCGAGTAACTACTCATGTCCTAAGAGCAATTACTCTCAGGAGTAGTTACTCATGTCCTACTCGAGTCACGACTATGAATACCACCCTAACTCCCTGGCTGGGAGTGGAGGCCAGTTGGGAGGTCTCACCCACCAGGCAGCTCTTGGAGTTGTGGTGGAGTAACTACCACCCTCAAGGTTTTGGGGCACTGCAGCTTGGAGTAAGGTGTTTCCCGCTGGCTGCTTGCTAGGTGGGGACGCTGCAATCGGGTGTTTTCCTTCTTCTGAATCATCTCATTTTGTCCCAGAGACGGGAAATGTCTTGTGAGTGGTGACAGCTCACAGAGGCATTTTTAAAACGTTGCACCTTCCAACTGCACAAAGCTTTATAGGAAACGGCCGAATCTGACGAACTGATCTCCTATGGTTATTATTCAGCGGGTTCAACTTAGTTGCTCCACTATAATTGAAAGATTGCTGATCCTTCCATATACATGAATAAATTTGTATGTGTATTTTTGTTCCAGTTCGACATGGACTTGGATCCTAATACTCGTAATTTAGCTAGGAACGTAAGTGGATCTACTGAACCTTTTTACAAGTTCGATAAATGTTGGAATGTAATTACAATAATACTGCTTGTGACGTTCAAGTTTTTTGGACACAGTTTCTCTGAGGATCACATTTTTCATGAACATAATTATGTTACCGGCCAAGTTTGAAATCAGGCATTGTGTACTATGGCTAGGAAATGTATAGAATGCCCAATGGATCAGGCAATGTGTAAAAGAAATGTCATTTCTACTTTACCTACGCATTGGATAGAAAGCCTGATCGTGCACTCGGAAAAGTGTGATTTTAAAGGGTTTGTTCTTTTTGGTAGGCATTATATACAATGACTAACCATTCTACACAATGCCTGGATTTCATACTTTTCATCGGTAACATATGCATGTTACCGCGTCAGTGAGTAAATAAAGGACTCCAATGTAATTCTAAACGTCACGGGTCAGTTTCTTGCTGCAAGTAAGCACTATATTTTATGTCTCCTCAAAATTTTTTGTAATGGTGTTTGGGCATAAAAATAAACGGATATCCTTCAACCACTATTGTTTTGCATCCAATTTATACTTTGCTTGAATCAATGGTAGGCAATTATATACACTTCCTAGGTATTGTGTACAATGACTAGGCATTCTATACAATGCCTGGATTTCATACTTTGTCGGTATCATATACATGAATTTTATTTTCCTTTTTTGTTCACTTACATGGACTCAACAAGCTCGATCTTAACCTTTGCAACACACCCCTATCAACTTGGCGATGTTGAAATATTTATCTGGCCCACAGAAATAATAATATATCTATGACCTAATAAAAAGTTCTACCAGTTGAATACAGATTATGTGAGGAATATCTCTTTTGTAGATGGACATGATAAAAAGAATGACTGATCCGAATACAAGGGTTAGTACAATCTTATAGTTTACTTGATATATAACATTTATCTATTAAGATTTGCTCTTGATGGAAAAAGCTGATTACGATAATTACATTCGTGGGTAGCAAGCATTGGCAATAGTAGAATCAAGATTTTTGAATGAAGACTGTTCAATGTGGTATTTGGAGTAGAGTTCACAGAAAGATACTCTAATAAGGATGTCTGACCATGTTACTTCTGAATAAAAGTGTAAAGTAAAAACCTAGCTTGTGCGTCATTGAACAAACAGAAAAAAAAGCCCAGAAAGAGGAACTTTTTTTTTATTGAAACTAGTTACAATCAACAAAAGCATTTGGTATATGGGAGGGGGCGGACTTTATGAACGAATGGCAGAAATGTTGCTTTAAAGAAAAGTGCTTGGGTACTAAATCAGAATGTCTAGAGATGGTGGCCAGCGAGAAGGTCTTGCTCACCAGGTCAAAGGCTGCCGGGCTTTAGAGGACGACTACTTCCCTCATGCTTAGGGGTTTCTGCGGCATCATCCTTAAGCTGCATGGAGTTAAGTGGTGGTCTGTTGGCTAGTTGCTACTCGAGGGATGCTGCAGTTTGGCACGTTCTGGTGGGTTCCTTGAAAAAAAACGCGGTAAATTAGGTTTACGCAAAGGTTTCTTATTTTTCTATATAGATCACTCGTCTGCAAAGAACACGGCTTTGCCATTGTTACTTCCAACCAACTAGAAGAAAAATATCGATTGTATTGCGGTCAGCTAAAATTTGAACGGGGATTATGCCTCTTTTGGGATTCACACTCGTGTTTCCGATTTATCGTACATCCAACCCTTGAATTCTCGTAGGGAGCGAACGATTTATCTTACAGGGCTCCGCGTGGTCTCAAAAATTTCTAAAAATTCTATACTGTCTTAAATTGATGGAAAAATAATACCTTTAAGTATATCGACATTTTTTGAGTTAGGGCGTTTTCAAAATTTCAAAATTTATTTTTCAACTCTTAGAAGTGACTTACATCAACCAAAATCATGGGGGCACAAATAGACCCCGAATGAGGCCTACATACCAAAGTTCATCAAAATCGGTCAATGCCAAGTGGGGAAAGTGCCGCGGACGGCGGACGGATGGCCAAATTTATATTCGATTTTTGGATTCTACGTACCTTGAAACGTAAACCAACAAATTTTGAGGGGGGGGGGGGGGTTGAAACGTTTTTTTCTTGGTCGATTCCAAAGGTTCATTATTGAAAATAATAAACCAAAATTCACCTCATCTTGCCCCATTGACGGGTAACTAACAGGCCTGCGAGGGTGACAGCTCACAAGATAGATAGTAGTATCTGATTTACCTTACCAAGGTAGAGGAAACTTCGTTTTGAGTTTCAAGGTTGAAAAATTCTCCAAAATCAAAATTTTCCTACTCGCATTTTATGTTTCAGACCTTCCTGAACAATTTTGGTTCCGTGTCTGTCTGTCATGAAATCCCTCCCTCAGTCATAACTTCTACATTTCTCATCCGATTTTGATGAAATTTTCAGGAATTATGCGAGTTGAGGTGGAGATGGTCGTCCTTCATGATAATCATGGCCCCCAAAATGAAAATATTTTGACTACCATCCGAAAGACGCGACCAATAATTTCTAAACTGTATCACTATGGTGATTCATTGATAGTGCACAAGTACACTATTAAGTGATTCATTGATACTTTGCAAGTACACTATCAAGTAATAGAGATTAAGTGATCCGATATTAGTAAGATTATTTTAAATAGATAACAGCATTTTCAAGAAAACTTAGATTACTTCTCATTCGAAAACAAAACGAGATATTCAGAAACTGTTTACTTAATCATATTAGGAAGCCTTTAAAACTGTGGTTGTTGGTTACGTTTGACAACTTCAGACACAATAATAGGTATTCAAATAAAGTTTAAGCTGCTAAATTTTGGAAAATTAATTTGAGCAATTAAATTTCAAATTATCAATCACTTTAATAATCAAATTTTGAAATAATAATTCGAATTTGAACAACTAAATTTTGCAAAAAATCACAAAATAAAAAATTTGAGTCGGTATGACAATCATACAAGATTGGACAATGTTTGGAATATCATACATGGACAATCATAATAGTTGTATAAATACACCTATGATTATACAGTCTGTAATTATTTCATTTATTATATCGATATATTATATCGAAATAGTCGAATATCCTAATCCGAAAATATACCATATTTCAGCGGCCAGGTCGGTATTTGAGTAAAAGATGCGCTCGAGCAGGAAGAGCTTTATATAATCAACCAGTAAGTAGAACGTTTATGGTAAAAAAATATGATTCCGCTTTCCACCCTACAAATAGTTTAAATTAATCGTTAAATGACTTCAACGTCAGTATTTCCACTCAATTTTCAGACCTTCCTGAACAATTTTGAGCTGGTGAATTCCTGAATGTGAGTCGACGTGACTGATTGAAGAGACGTGACTGATCCCCATCCTTGAGGCTCCTCTCTCCTGTATCTTGCACAGGAAACTTTTCCACTCATGCTGCCCCTCTAAGAATTCACTCAGTGAATACCCATCTTGTTCGCAAATACCTCCCTGCTCTTAGTTCAAGGAAGACATGTAAACAAGAAATATATACCGGACAAGTTTCTCACTGAGCGAAGTGCATCAGATGCAAAATATTGAACGAAACACCTGGTAAAGTAATTGCTGAGTCGTGGGATAGCAACAACATGGAGCCTGGAGGATTACTGTTTAGTATGTGTTGTGCAACAATGTTCGAGATCACAAAATGGTGATCACTTTCAATGAGAGATGTAGCTGGAAGTGAAGATAGATCACATGCGCAGCAATTAGAGCTAGAATCTGGAATTTTAACCGTGATGCCCAGTGGGTCTGCTGTAACCCTGGATGTTCAGGCTTTCATTGACAGCAGAACTCTAAAATAACAGTAGTCAAGCTAAAATAAGCAATCACAACAGACAAAATCTAAAGCAAGCGGTATCTGAAAGGAGAGGCGACATCAAGGTTCCTCAGCGTTAGTTAGTCCTGTGCAAGTTCCCCATAACACAGGTCTACGAAAAAAAATTTTGATCAGCTGCATGAAATATTTTAGCTAAATTTTATGTTTTTCGGTGTGAACACTGACCGCCATTTTTCTCCATCACGTACAGTTTGCTAGCAAAATAGGGGAGGGAGGGAATTGGAAAACGAAAATCAATTAAAAAAAACATCATTTATATTACGCACAAACACAAAACAATGTAGTTCTATTTGTCCTATTTGTTCTATATTAATTACAAAATACTCAAAAAATCATTCGGTTTGCTTGTGGAATCCCCAATTTTTTATGAAGTGGGGGGAATAAAGCCTTCTCAGGTGGCACCAGTCTGTTTTCACCCAGTAGTGATCTCAGGCTCGACAGTCCCACAAGCACAAGAATATTTGTATAGCCTGATTACTGGCCCAACAACATGGTTAATATCTTAAATTTACCACAAACAATCCAGCAATGTTCTTAATATTTGATTTTTTTCAAGAATCAGTACCGAATCCTTGTGTTTTACCTCTGATTCTAATACCTCCAGTACTTTTCCTCCTCTGAGTGTGCTATAGGAATTGATGCAAATTTAAATACTTCATGCATCAGCACTGCATTAAGGCTTGTTTCGGAAGAATCAATTAATAAGCGCCATTGAGAGGAATCCTATTCATGTTCAAAGCACCCCAAAACCCCTTGACCAACTCTACAATTTACAAGAAGCCCCTCTTTGGAAAGAACTGAGGTCTCTCTCGATGCCTGTACCATAAATACAAAGTTCCTAGTAACAACAGATTTTTATTTATTTATTTGATTATTTTATTGAGTCTTGATCCTAGCAATTCAGCTGCATCTCCTGAAAGGCAAGTTGAATCATGATCAGAACATGTTAAAACCTGTGCACTATTATTCAGCATCCTGTCTCATCAGAAAATCAAATAAACGACGAGTTATGTCATGATTTTAGGCATCCTTACGCTTCTTCTTCTTCTCCTCCCCTCTACCGCCTCTATTTCATTTTATATCATTCCGTGGGGTGATACGACTAAATATGGGAGTGAAAAAACGTATGCAATTCATTAAATTGACAATTTGACAGCAACTACCGATTTGAGGTAAAACGGTGAATAACACCATAGGAAAACAGGTGGTAACACCATAGGTGGTATTGTGGTAGTTTTGCTAGAAAACTAGAAATGATGGAATTTTCTGAGTATTTTTTTTCGGTTACCATGCGAAACCCATGGGAAACAGTAAAAAAAATCGCATGCAGTTTTTAGGTTGCAGACCTGTGTAACCACTGGATTCCTTGCTGCTCAAGATGGTCTCCAACGAATTTCTTTGTGATCCAGGCATTTATAAGCGCTGCACACGTTCAAACGGGACAATGGGCGGGTTATTTCTGTCCAGTGCTTATGTCGTATACTGTTTTCTTCCAGATTAGAGAGTACTGAGATGGCCAAGATTTTCACCTTCATGCTACGGGTCGTCCAATTTTGGAAAAACTTGTGCAGACATTTCCTTGTTAATTTTGCTAACCTATACATTTAAACACCCCGACTATTATTTGTTTTTTCTCCCTTTTTTCAGGCGGTTCAATACTGCAGGGATAAATATGAAGAGGGAATGGGAATGGCTGAAAGAGCTGCATTCGCGTTTCTTGTAAGTACACATAGATACCTACAAAACAATCAGATACAAATGAATGGAACAAGTGATAGAAGGACAGACAACGTGGGCAATAAAAAAGGAGAAAAAGAAAAGAAAAAACGCTGTCAAATTATTTCACAAAGTCATACACTTTTTTTGTATTTCTCCTGCAAAGTTCACTGCTTTGCCATTGACACTATATTTTTTTCTACCTACCTACTAAAAGTAATAGGGAGCTAAGCTTCCTTCATTTGAAAATTTGATTACTGGTTGCTAAGGGAGCGAAACTGAATAAAATTCGAAGAATCGAACGGGCATTTTAGTTAGTTAAAAATTTCAACGGAGATTAGACCTCTTTGGTGATTCATGCTGTTTAAAAACCTCGAAAGAGGGAGAGTATAAGCCATCTGTGCCTGAAACTCTTTTCCAATGGCAACCCCAGGCAGTGAGTGAGTGAGTGACGCTGTTTAAAAATTCAATACTATTACAAATTGATGAAAAAAACAATACCTTTATTTTGAGAGTTTTCAAGCTAGGGCACTCTCGAAAAATTGTAGCCCTTAGTTATCATCCCTTAGAAGTGACGAACATCAACCACAAGCTATGGGACACAACTAGACTCCAAATGGAGCCCTCATATCAAATTTCACCAAAATCGGTCCATGGGAACTAGGGAAAGTGCCGCGTACAGCGGACGGTCGGAAAATTTTGTATTCGATTTTCGGATTCTACGTACCACCTTTAAACGTAAAACATCATTTGAGGAGGGTTACAATTTTTTTCCTTGCTCGATTTCAATGGTTAGTTATCGGGAGGTTCAACTCGGAGTTCCCTGCCGAGCCCCGACCCATCCACCTTGCGGCTTCCAAACCGTATATCCATCCTACTTCCATCTTTCTCATGCAGTTTAATGCGAATAAAGCCTAATTGTGGCCTTAACTGTACTAATTCGATATGTTAGTACGAATAAAACTTCAGGTAACGGCAAGTTCATAATGTGCTAATCTGTAACTATGCGGCTCAAAACTCTCTTGATTGCTCATACCTGCAGTTGTCGCTACTAATCCTTGGTATCTCAAAGGAGATTAGATAGCAGCTCTATCTCTTAGGTAATATGAGGTTCTTCGACTTTGTGAGGTTCTTCATTTCATGTAGTACTTAGTTTTGTTCTACTCTTGGATCCAGATTTCCTTTGTCTTCATTCGTATTCAATTGTCGACCTTCTGCATTCATCTTGCAAAAACCTCTTTACGACTTTTTCTTTTTTTTCAACTTTTTCCGTATTTTTAACTTCAAGATTTTTTTTCTGAGCCGAATAGCGACTACCTCACCATTTAGCTGGAATTCGAAAGAATCTTTGTAAGCAAACATTCTCAACCCCTTATATAAACGGATGATCTTAACGTTTCCCAATACAACAGGTAGTTTGACTGGTAGTTTTTCATACTCTCGAACCTCTTCTGGAACTCGTAATGATGGCTCGCTCCAGATTCCACATACCAATCATTTTTAGGACGTCCCACAGTAAGACTTGGGCGTCCTTATGCGATCGATCTGCGGTGAAGTTGGACAACACTCAACAGAAAAAAAACAACCACACAGTAATCCGTTTTAGACCATTCTGAATCTAAATCTGCGAAAAAAAAACCATAGGTGTATGTCTGTGTGTGTGTGTGTGTGTGTGTAACAAAATCTTGTGTACTCTGCCCAGGCCTTAGTTCTCAACCGATTTTCCTGGTTCTTTTTTTGTTCGACGCGGAAAACTATCTAGTTGTGCACTACGTCGCCGGAATTTCGAATTTTGCCTTTTAAGGGGGGAAAGGGGGGGGTTAATGCTCAAAAAACGTGCGTTTTTGGGCATAATCTTGTGTCGTCTACCCAGGCCTTATTTCTCAACCGATTTTCGTGGTTCGTTTTTTCTTCGACGCGGAAAACTATCTACTTGTGCTCTACGGCGTCAGAATTTCGAATTTTGCTTTTTAAGGGGGGAAAGGGGGGGTTAATGCTTAAAAAACGTGCGTTTGCGGGCATAATCTTGTAAACTCTGCTCAGGCCTCAATTTCCAACCGATTTGTGTGTTTCTTTTTTGTTTGACTCAAATAACTTCCGAGTTGTACATGATTTCACCAGAGTACCGAAATTTGCAAGGGGAGGGGGCGAGTGGGGGGATTATATTCACGAAATATCCGGTTTTTCAATATTTTGGTTCCGTTACTGCTTACTAATTTTACCCAACCTTTGAAATTGAGGAAAAATTCTCATTATACCTCCGGATTTTCATGAATTATTCTCTGTGCCACCATGGCGCCAGGACACCATAAACCGCATATTTCGTGGGTTTTTATTGTGTTTCACCTTGAATACAGATGTGAACTTCGACGGACTGCCTACTAAAACTAATAGATGAAAGTTCAATGTTACAACGTATTTCTGATTTGGTGCCAGACTGGCACCATTGGTGGCGGCGATGGGGAGGGGGGGGTGAACTCGAAATCGCATGTTGGGTATCGTAGATCACGGATTTTAAAATGCTCTTCAGATTCGAGGCTCCCACGCCGCTAGAAATGTTATGGTGGATAATGGTGGGGGGGGGGGTCAGTATTTCTTGCCTAAAGTAATAAGTAAATTACATCGAGTGAAACAGTTTTATAGCTTACCAACTGGTTAAACTGATCTAATGCTTATCCAATGGGACGTCCCCTGGAATGCATGCATTACTAAACAATATGTTTGTCAGGAAAATCAGTCATATCAGCTAAGTATGTGACGAATGCTGATCCAGTTCCTCTCTTTCTTTCGTCGTTACTTGTCCTGATTTTGACGATTTCCCCGGTATTGTTGACAGTCCTTCTTGAAGTGGTCGTCTCTCCTGCAGATGAAACATTCATTCTTCCATGTGCAATTGTGAATCTTTTCGTCAAATTTGTTGGACCAATTTTGCTTTGCTGCTACCAATTTTGTGCAGCTTCACATCGGCACTTTTCTGCTGTGAGACAATTTTAGTTTTTTCTGTGATTAGTTTCGTCGTCAAGTTTGCAAATCCTTATGAGTTGGTTCCCGAGCTGAATAGAAATGATCATGAGATGCAGAAAGGGTCATCAGGATTTTTGCAATTTTGACACCATCACTGGTTCTCCCAAAATTGCAAGTCTTTGCCATATTTCACTTATGAAGTCACTTTACTTCTTATTATCTTCTTACAACTTGGGATGCTCAAAATGAATTGCTGCTTCTGATCTGGGCTCAAAAACGCTTGACAATCTAGTCCACACATCCTCGGCTAAAGCACAAGTAATTTCGTGGATCAAGAGCGTGGTGTTAGTGACGTCACAATGATCCTTTGAGCCTTGCTGTCTGCCTTCTTTCAGGATCTTAGTCAGCACCCGGAACTATTGCATCACCTGCGGCCCCATATTGATCTGCCGTTAGTCTGAGAGTGGTAAAGATTTTCAATGAATGTCTCCCGTCTACCTCCATCGAATTTAGTATCACCGATATCTGACACTTCCATGTCGGCCATTGGTTGCATTCCTCAACTTCTAGCTTCACCTCCGTTTCACACATCATTTTGCTTCCGAGTCTACCAAGGTAGCAGAAACTTTGTTTTCACTTTTCAAGGTTGAAAAAAATATTTTCCAAATTCGAAATTTCCATTCGCGTTTTACGTTTCAGACCGTTCTGAACAATTTTGGTTTCGTGTCTTTCTGTCTTTGTGTCTGTGTATCTGTCATTAAATTCTGGTAACGGGCATAACTATACGAAGTTATTGTCCGATTTCGATGAAATTTTCAGAGATTGAGCGGCTTGGCGTGTAAACGAGACTCGAACGCCAATTCCTTGTAAAAGTCATAACTTCCACATTTTATATCCGATTTCGATGAAATTTTCTAGGACTATGCAGATTAGATTGTGGATGATCTCCAATGTCAATCAAGGTTTTAAAATTGACAGTAACCTCTGCGCATGCGCAAACGTGAAATCCTTGTAACAGCCATAACACCAACATTTTTCATCTGAATTCGATTCATCTGAAATTTTCTAGGATTGTTCAGATTGGTGTGTAGATTCCCCTATGAGGGTAGTGGAAGGAACTTAGAAATTATTGTTTTGAGATCAAGTAATACGCATCGGATCATCCATACTCAGGTTATGGATACGAGGAAGCTCTGTGCCACACCCACTTAGCAGACGTTTTTTCTTTCTTTCCGAAAAGATGATTGAAATAGTGTTTCTCTTCTTTCTGCCGTTGTCTGGCCAATTGAGGTTAGCAGAGTGAGCAAACTTCAATTCATGATCATTGACTTGTGAAACGATAGAGATGCTTGTATTGACATACAAATAATCTCCAATAATAATAATAATAATAATAATAATAATAATAATAATAATAATAATAATAATTTCTTCACTAAATAATTACAAATCGCAGATATATTATGGGTACGATTAAGCTATGTACCCCACTCATGTAACAGACTAATTTCAATCAATAATGAGAATGTCATTTGTTTTATGCAGTCAACTAATCCACGCCAGGACCCGGAATACGTAAGTCACATTTTAGTTCCTGGACTGTTTAATCATATTATTTTAGTACATAGGTAGTAATATTGGACTGATCTCTTCGTCTCATTCAGTGCATAGGTACGTTTCCATTTTCGCTACGACAAATTTCAGTGTCGGGTAATTTTTCCATGACAATATAAAGTGAGTTAATTCACGAATGTATTTTGATTTTTTTTTTTTTTTTTAGTGTTCCGAAACGGAAATTTTACCAACATTTTCAATCAATTTTCCACATAATTTTTCAGCTCTAAACGTAACGGCATAGTTATTGTAATAGAAAAATCTCCTTTACTCATTTTGGAAATATAACTTTCGCTCGAGTCAGAGCAGACTTGGTATTAAAGTTTTATAATGATCTTGATTTCAGTGCTAACCGAGACAGGGCCGTTCAACATCAAGATATCGACAAGTCGCCTCCATGGAGCGATTCCTTGCTCATTATCATTGATGTGTCACGTGAAAAATTACAATATCATATTGAAAAGTGTAGTATGTTTATTTCATTGGTTTTAATGGGGATAGTGTTAGTAAAAACGAGATTAAAAACGTCCCTACGGAAAAAACCTAAAAATGAGAAACCACGTTGGTCGTAGCCACCGAATTTGAACTCTGGAGTAACTCTATGGTCGAAGAACTGGCAAGGTTCTATTACGATCTGATGAGTACACGCCTTATGCCCACTTTCACCAAACATTCGAAACGAGTTTAAACCAAAAGCGGCGAGAGATAATCGACGTTTAGTAATAATCGTCTATCACCAGAGCGATTTACGAGTTTAAACTCCATGTCGGGGGGTTCGAGTTTAAACGGTCGAAAGTCGGCCGAATGAACTAGCTTACCTCGTTTAACTACCAATTCAATATGGCCGCGTATTGATTTGTGATTGTTTTCGAAATGAAATTGCAAATAATTTGCAAAAATAATTATTATTTTTGCATTTCGGATTATTTTTGACTCGTCTGACGATGACGACGACGTCCGAGTAGAATCCTGGATCGGATTCCACATTCCGAGATTATGTACGTTACTGATTTTCCGCCTTTCCAAGCCCCCAGTCGTCCAAGTGCTCGACTAGATTGACACTCGCCTTGAGTTCCCGTCGGACAAATAAGTTCAAAACGTTAATTTAAAATGAATAATGGTTTTTTCAATGATAGAATCGTGCAACCTACATTCCTTGGTTGTTTTACTTGCACATTATACAAAAAGACCAGTTCGACCAAAATAAATTTCTGTTGAAATTGGGGGCCTTCTTCTTCGAGTTTACATTCATCGGTAATCATTTAAATTATGGAAGTAGGTACATTCCTACCGTTTAAAACAAGGCGGGGGTCACTGTGTTTTACTAGGATACATCTAGGAAGATACTTGAGTCTGGAGAAATCCTGAAGTTATTGCGCTCGATGCGGGTCAACGTGATGATGTGTGATAAATCAATAGGTAGGTAGGTGATGAAACTAATCAGCAAAATAAAATAAAGGAAACCGGAACACTCGAAACAAACCACAGGAATCAGCAAAATAAAAAAAATAAATAAAGGAATTCGAAAAACTGACACTGATAAACGTACAGAAGGCGGGAATCTACTGATAGCAAGCGCGAGAGTGGTTGTTATTCAACGCTTCTATTGCCCCAATACGTCATAATGTCCAACTTTCATTCGCTCCGCTCGACATTTCAAGTTTACCCAAACTCGATTACCTTAAACGACGTTTAGCGATGATTTGGGTTGGTGAAAGACGCCATATTGCCGGGTTTACTCGTATTCCACCAGATTAACTATAAAGGAGTTTAGTCAAACGCGATTTGAACAACTTTTGGTGAAAGTGGGCCTTAGGGATTAATAATGTTGCTCCTTGGAGGATATATATATGAACTATCAGATTTTTGAGCTGAGTACGTTTTAAGAGACATTAGTTATACGATCTGACTGATTGTTTACGGAAATAAGTGATTAAAATGCTAATATTTCTAACAAATTTTCTATAGACATGAATTTGCAACTTTTATAATAATTGGATGATTGATGGACTTAACGATTTGATATTACCACCAAGAAAAAATTCAATTTGAATCGAAATGCATCTTGTCATTGTATCTGCATCTTGTCATTGTAGAATATATTGCACCAGAAAGTGTAAAACAGTTGTTCAAGGTTATTTACTTCAGTTATTAAAGGCGCAACAGGAGTTTCCATTGGCAGTTCCTTATAACTCAATTTTGTAACAAGAAGATACTCTAAAAGTGAACTCTATCGTGATTTCACTTTTGTTGTCCAGCACCGCCTGGCCAAGTTCTTCTCATCAAGTTTCGATGATTACCTAGTGTTTACCCATTCAAGACAAAAATAAATAAATCCCCATCCTAACTCTTCACTATGGTGATTTGCTCAAGTAAGTAACTACGAGATTCCTCTTTGATACTTTTCCACTCCTCTCACACTCCCGCCTAGACATCGAACCCTCACGGTCTCCACATCGAATCCATCTGCGGGATTATTTATGCCCAGAAGTTTTAACTCTTAATTATTTTACTTCAAATATCTACACCCCCACCTTTCGGGATACATCGAATGTTTGATTGATTCCACTTCTCAAGCATGGAAGAAATGATCTCCAAAATCGAAATATCCACTCGCGTTTCGCTTCCGAGTCTACCAAGGTAGCGGAAGCTTTGTTTTCACTTTTCAAGGTTGAAAAAAAAAAAATTCGACTAATTATTAATTAATTCGTACTTGTAAAACGCTGCAAATTATTACACAATGGTTTATTATTTTTCTATATAGATCACTCGTCTACAAAATCACCAACCATCCAATATGAAGGAAAAAAAATAAAATAAATAATTTAAAAAAAAATCAAAAAAAAGAAATAATAATAAAATAAAATAAAAACAAAATTCAAAAAAAATCAAAATCACCAACCATTTATCGCATTTCGGTCAGCTCTAATTTGAACGGAAATTAGGCCTCTTTTGCGATTCACACTCGTGTTTTGATTTATATATATATATTTCAATATAAACCCTTAAATTTTCGTAGGGAGCGAACGGTTTGTCCTACAGAGCTCCGCGTGGTCTCAAAAAATTCCAAAAATTCTATAGAATCTTAAATTGAAGGAAAAACAATACCTGTATATCAAAATTTTTTGAGTTAGGGCGTTTTCAAAATTTCAAAATTGATTTTGGAACCCTTAGAAGTGACCTACATCAACCAAAAGCTTCGGGGCACAACTAGACCCCAAATGGAGCCTACATACCAAATTTCATCAAAATCGGTCAATGCTAAGTGGCAAAAGTGCCGCGTACGGCGGACGGCGTACGGCGGACGGACGGCCAAATTTTTATTCGATTTTTGGATTCTACGTACCTTGAAACGTAAACCATCAAATTTTGAGGGGGTGTTAAAATTTTTTTTTTCTTGGTCGATTCCAAAGGTTCATTATTGAAAATAATAAACCAAAAAAAAAAGACCAGGATGATTTGAAAGAACTAACATAAAAAACGCTTGCATACGAGTCTGCAACGCATTGGGACATTCTCATATCTTTACCTATCGCTTTTTACCTCACTTTAGGATTTTATAACCCACCCTCCGTTGTTGTCAGAACGTGAAACGAATCATTAACATAATAACTATCTATAGCTATTTGTTGTATTTTTCAAACCTCACAATGCGTTGCTGTTGTTACATATTATGTTACAAATTGACACAATTATTAATATTAAGAGGTAGGTACCTAATTTCAATAAAATAGACGATTCCGGATTAATTATCTTCTACACTCACGACCATTAGTTTGTAAACAAAATATGAGAACAGTTATGCCCATAGCTCCGCTATTCGTATAGTCAATATGTTATGGAGAACATGAAAATTTTCGTTAAATCGAGAGCTTTCCAACGAGTGGTGAACGATTTTTGTGGGTTGAAAAGTGTAGAAAAGGAACAAACCCAACAACGGGGTCGTTGTAAGCGGAAATCATTATAAAGGCACTGTAACACAATTTCGTTACGCAATTTCGTGACAGTTTTTTGTGCTATGTGCCAGGGCAAAGACATGAAAATGTCAAAATTTTCTCCAAAATCAAAATTTCCACTCGCGTTTCACGTGTTATACCTTCCTGAACAATTTTGGTCCCACGTCAATCTGTCTGTGTGTCTGTCATGAGTTCCTTGCCATAGCCATAACTTCTACATTTCTCATCCGATTTCGATGAAATTTTCAGGGATTGTGCGGGCTTGGGTTTAAACGATCCCCTATGAAAATCATTACCTCCGGACTGATACTAGTTGCTGCGCATGCGCAAACTTTAAATCCTTGTCACCGCCATAACTTCTACATTTCTCACCCGATTTCGATGACATTTTCAAGGACTGTGCGAATTGGCATCTAGATGGTTCCCTATGAATATTATAAACCCCGGAATGATAGTAGCCAGTGCAAACTTTTATTTTATTGTTATAGCCATAACTTCTACGTTTCCAATCTGATTTCTATGAAATTTGCAGGAATTATGCGAGTTGAGGTGCAGATGGTTCCCTATGAAAATCATGGCCACCAAATTGAAACTATTTTGTGCGAATGCGCAAACGTGAAATCCTTGTAACACTCATAACTTCTACATTTTCCAACAATATTCAGACACTGTGCGGGATGACGTGTAGATGGCCCCCTTTGAGGATAGTGCAAGAGAGAGTGCACTTAGAGATTGATGTTTTGAGATTATCTACTGTGCGTCGGATCATCTATACAATCGGGTTAGGGATTCGAGGAAACTACGTGTCACACCCACTTTGCGGACTTTTTTTAAGTTGTCGACCTTCCTGAGCAGATTTTTTTCATGAATGTCTGTCTGTCAGTCCGTATCTCTCTGTCTGTCAAGAAATCCTCGAATCGCGGACAACTACCAATCGGGTTAGGGATTCGAGGAAACTACGTGTCACACCCACTTTGCGGACTTTTTTTAAGTTGTCGACCTTCCTGAGCAGATTTTTTTCATGCATGTCTGTCTGTCAGTCCGTATCTCTCTGTCTGTCAAGAAATCCTCGAATCGCGGACAACTAAGACGTTATTGTCCGATTTCGCTGAGTTTGCCTGGGGGTTTGCGGGTTGGCTATGTTACTGAGGTTGGTTCACTATGAAAATCTATGTTTCTACTCTAATCATATCGGGTAGGTATCCCTTGATCGATGATTATTTATGGCAACGACACTTTCTAAACCATTCAGAATATGGACAAGAAGAAGAAGCCCTCTGAAAACAACTATTATAACGTCTTTCATAATTTATTCAAAATCCGATTGCACATCCATTCAAAATCTTTTCACCTAAGACCGTAAATATGGCATGTTCGGTAAGCATAATCATTTATAAATAATATCTGACTTGAATATTCGTCTTTTCGCTGAGGTCAATTCAAATTTTCGAAGAAGCGTTAGGTACTATGTTTGACATGGTTTCTTTGTTTTTATTTTCCTAGTTGTTTTTGAATTTCCCTTCGAATATTCTCTATTGTTTGTATTACCTAGGATGTTTGTTTGGTGGTATCGAGTGCGGTAACCATGGGTGGATACGAGGTGAAATCTAATGATATTTTATGACGGTTTCCATTGTAATTTGACTGTAGTGACGCAGCAGGTACCTACTCATTGCAAAAAGACGTATTCATGTCACAATATATCAGCCTGAAGGTTAAAAAAAAATGTTCTCCAAAATCAAAATTTCCACTCGCGTTATGCGTTCTAGACCTTACTGACCTAACAATTTTGGTTCCGTGTCTGTCGTGAAATCCCTGCCACAGCCATAACTTCTACATTTGTCACTCCATTTCGATTTCCATTCGATTCCATTTTCGGGGATTATGTGGTTTGACTCGTAGATAGTCCCCAATGAAGGAAGTCAAACCGTCGATTTATTGAAAAAAAGCTGCAAATTATTACACAATGGTTCATTATTTTTCAATATTGTTCACTCGTCTGCAAAGCCAACAACCATCCAACATGAAGAAAAACATCGATCGCATTTTGGTCAACTAAAATTTGAACTGAGATTAGGCCTCTTTTGCGATTCACGCTCGTGTTTCAGATTAATCGTACGTCTAACCCTTATATTCTCGTAGGGAGCGAACGGTTTGTCCTACGGAACTCCGCGTGGTCTCAAAAAATTTTAAAAATTCTATGAGATCTTAAATTGAAGGAAAAACAATTTCAAAATTAATTTCTGAACCCTTAGAAGTGAACTACATCAACCAAAATCTTCGGGGCACAACTAGTCCCCAACGGAGCCTACATACAAAATTTCATCAAAATCTGTCAATGCTAAGTGGCAAAAGTGCCGCGTATGGCGTACGGCGGACGGACGACCACATTTTTATTCGATTTTTGGATTCCACGTACCTTGAAACGTAAACCATCAATGATTGATTCATCAAGCAGACGATTCAACCTTTCTCTCATGTGACCACAATCGACATTATGGTTTCTCCATTTCTACCGTGAAAAAAAAGTTAATAAATCAAGCCTAATCCTCTTAAAGCAGAATATGTATCCATCTCAAACTCAAGCACAGTCAGTAGCGAGAATTTCGTTAACCTACTTGGTTGACGTTAGAGGAAAAAGTGTCTAAAATACTCCATTTTACCTATTTTATTTTTGTTGCGAAGACTTCCCAACACTTTCATTCAGGAGCTATTTTGTCCTTGGCCTTTACCAAGGACTTCTTGTAGGGACTTCTCCAGGAACCCAACTTTGTTTATACTTCAATAGAGAGCTTCAAGGATCAAACGGAGAGCTTCCCATGAAAGTGTAAATTAATCCGAAAAATGATCCAATATTTTTGATCTATAACCTATCCAACCACGCTTTTTCTATCGCAGGGGTGGACTACCGGACCTCCGCGGGTTAAACAACGATCATTTTGGCATGACGAAGCGCTCAGACAGTATAGAAGTAGACAAACACAAGAAAATGTACCGTATGGAGGAACCCCCACTGTAAGTTTCATCATGGCTCACAGGAACTAGCCTGGATATTTTTAATAAACATTCTATTATGCAAAGAATATCTTAGTGCTATTCAGTAAAATTATGTTATCATCCATGCTGTGTTCCATTTACTATGTTGATCCGAGACGAACTCATAATCCACTACTTCCATTTTTCAGGGAGCATTTAAGTCTTTTGACTTGACAAGAACTCCTCCCGTTGATCCCGTAAGTATGAAACTTGTTCCAACAAGATACCAACATACCAGCTAGTGTTTTCAGGTGAAATACAACTTTCTAATATCAAATTCTCAATATTTCAGTAAGTCGTGAGTAGGTGATGTAATTCCCTCTAGCGCTCAGGCGGCCCGTGAAAGAACTGTTTCATCAACCATGAAATATCATGTTTGACTGTCGGTTTTCCACATTCAACCGCTTTTCCAATTGCGATGGAGTATTCTTGTTGGCTTCGTTTGATGTTTTCAAACCTTTTCCGTCATCTTGAAATCGTGAAAAACAAAGGGTAGCTTTTGGTTTATTGTTTTCAATAGTGAACCTTTGGAATCGACCAAGAAAATTTTTTTTTCAACACCCCCTCAAAATTTGATATTTTACATTTCAAGGTACGTAGAATCTAAAAATCGAATAAAAATTTGGCCGTCCGTCCGCCGTACGCCACTCAGCATTGACCGATTTTGATGAAATTTGGTATGTAGGCTCCATTTGGGGTCTAGTTGTGCCCCGAAGATTTTGGTTGATGTAGATCACTTCTAAGGGTTCAAAAATAAATTTTGAAATTTTGAAAACGCCCTAACTCAAAACATTTTGATGTAAAGGTATTGTTTTTACTTAAATTTAAAATTCTATAGAATTTTTAGAATTTTTTGAGACCACGCGGAGCTCTGTAGGACAAACCGTTCGCTCCCTACGATAATTTAAGGGTTGGACTTACGTTAAATCAGAAACACGAGTGTGAATCGCGAAAGAGGCCTAATCTCCGTTCAAATTTTAGCTGACCGAAATGCGATCGATGTTTTTCTTCATGTTGGAAGATTGGTGGCTTTGCAGACGAGTGATTAATATAGAAAAATAATAAACCATTGTGTAATAATTTGCGTTTCTGTACTCCAATATGTTATCCATCCATTACTATCTAATCACAAACAGGATTTATATTCCTCAGACTTGGACTAAATCTGAACCTCGGATAAGACATTTGAAATCACCTTGGTGGCTGAGTCGTCTTCAAAATCGAAGAGATGGCATGTTATATGCTAATTATTTGTGTGGAGGGACCCCCGCAGTGAGTATAATCTTGGCAAACAGAAACTAGCCTGAGCATAATAATATAATTATTATTATCATCAGATACTTGTAAGGATGGCATCACAGGAACCTTAGGACAAAATTATAATTAACGAATTATGATCAATATATAATTTGTCAATCGTAGTGTTCCTAGTGGATCATAATTGGATTCTTCTCATTCTTACCAATGCTGATACTTTGATAATCCAGTTTCAATTTTCAGGGGTCACAGCTAACTAGAGCTGTAAGACGTCCCAGGGTAAGTACTCGAAATGTTATTACCAATTATCTCGTTCCAAATCAGAATCGAAGAGGTCCGCGTAAAATACTCTCGCAGTAGTACAATATGTAGGTACCTACTTCCTGAAATTTCCTAAACCATGAAAAGGGTAAAGGGTTTTGGGATAGGAGACGGCTCGAGCCTTAAATTCAACCAGCTAATCTGAAATAGAGAACATTATTTCGAAATCTCCAACTATACGAAAGTTATCAAACAAGTCAACTAAAGAAGTAATCAAGAAACATTAAAGAGTTTTTGAAATATTCATTATGTAATGATATACAGAGTGTAAGGCTAACTGGTCTTCCATACTGTACGAGTCGATTTTACAAATGATTTATCGTAGCAATTTTTTTCAAAAAGGCTTCGTTTCCGAGTTATTTTAATTGTAAACTTTTTTCTCGTTATTTTGACCTCACGTCAATAAATTGGTCATAACTCCTTTAATTAGCTGTAATAATTACAATTTCAGGATACCGTTAGAAAGAACATCAAAATTCCTTTTGGATAGATGCCTCAACTTCTTTTTGAGTCAAGGTTTAAGACATGAAAAAGCCCTCCGAAAAGAAAATTTCACGTAATTTGGGAAACATCGAATTTTTTCAATCGCAAATTGAACTACAATAACCATAATTTTTCCAGAATACAAGACGGTAAAAACTGCGCCAAAATTTCAGCTTTCCAACGGTATAATCAAAAAATATTTTACAAGCAAATTTATGGGAGAAATTTGTGTTTAAACGTGGAAAAACGTGTATTATTTCAACCAAATCAGCGCCCTGGCTGGATGATCTGAGGGGTCGGACGATGGAAGTGAGGGGTCGGATGATGAAATTGGGGGGTCGAACGATGAAAGTGGGGGGTTGAACGATGAAAGTGGGGGGTCGGATGATGAAAGTGGGGGGTCGGATGATGAAAGTGGGGGGTGAACGATGAAAGTGGGGGGTCAGTGTTACAGTAGACCGCGAAACCTCCGCAAACAGGAGTGCCAATTTCGTTGAAAAAATGCTCGTTTTTCCGCGTTTCAACACTAATTTCTCCCATAAATTAGCTTGTAAAATATTTGTTGATTACACCAGCTAGCTGAGATTTTGGCGCAGTTTTTACCGTTCTTGCATCTTGGAAAAATATTGGTTCTCGTAGTTTAATTGGCGATTGAAAAAATTCGAGGTTTCCCAAATTACGTGAAATTTCCTTTTTGGAGGGCTTTTTCGTATCTTGAACCTTGACTCAAAAAGAAGGTGAGACATCTATCAATAAGAAGTTTGATGTTCTTTCTAACGGTATCCTAAAATTTCAATTATTACAGCTAATTAAAGGAGTTATGACCATAAATTTGTTTGTAAAAAACTGTTTGATTATACCTACCATTGGAAAGCTAAAATTTTGGCGCAGTATTTACCATTATTTCAGCTTGGAAAAATGTTCGTTCTCATAGTTCAATTTGCGATTGGACAAATTCAAGGTTCTCCAAATTATGTAAAATCCTGTTTTCGGAGAGCTTTTTCTATCTTGAAAATTGACTAAAAAAAGGTAAGGCGTCTATGCGATGAGAAATTTAATGCTCTTTCTGACGATATCCTCAAATTTAAATAATTTATTATTAACCTAATTAAAGGAGTTATGACCACTTTAATGAAGTTTAAAATTGAAATAACTCGGGAACGAAGCCTTTAAAAAAATTGTTAAGAGACATTTTTTGTTGAAAATGAGTTGCAGAATTGACTCGAACAGTATGGCAGACCAGTTAGGCTTACACCGCACATAAATTAATTGGGTTTGTCTATCGGAGATTTGAATACATCCCATGTTTGGAAACAAGTAAATGTATGACCAGATAATAATGTAGATAACAATCCGACTGAAAATTAGAGGCCGAGAGGGAGACCAAAGAAAGTTGTTCTGGTAAGACTGGACTGAATTTGAGAAGTCAACGGCATTGTGCCAAGTAATCCAAAGCCTCGCGAGTAATCCCACCTGTGGAAATCAGGCTACCGTTCATTATTTATTCAGGCTTCTCAGGCTCTTCATTTACTTATTCTTTGATGATACCAATAAATTCCTAATTGCATCGAGTTTCCTATGAGTCAATAGAATCTGCTGTATTAAGTACCCACCTACTAAGTATTTATTTATTATTCACTGACGGTTCTATCACCTCTGGTTAGATGGTCGGGAGTTTATAAAGAGGTAAATACAATTTCTTGAATTGACATTCTACATTTTAGATTTCTAGCAAAAGATTGTTCCATTCCTCGAGACATTTTATTTTCTGTGTTAATAAACATTTCACTCGAAACAAGGCATTTTTGTAATTATGTGCTGTTATGAAATGTTAGAATATATATCAATATTAAAGATTCAGTTGCATACATCCAATTTTTGCAACATAACAGCCTTTTTAGTGACATTGGAATCCTCGCCGTTCTCAGTGGTCCTCAAGGACCACACTCGTAATCTCGCGTAATATTGTTATTTAGTTGTATTAGTTGTTTATTGTTTCGACTCGTATTCGAATATTGTTAGAGTTAATAGCTAAAATGTATCGTCTCGTAGGGAGCTGTTATTATTTTCGTCTTATAGTTAGGTACCTACATACCAGATAAGGAATAAGCAGTAACGAGAAGTACCTAGGTATTGAAATAACAGGTCCTTACGAATTTCATCTTTCGTAACGATAATAAAAGACAGTAGGTAATAACTAAATTTTCAATTTTTTTGTTTTGTTTCAGTCTTTTGTTAGAAGACGACTTGCTTTAACCTCCGTAAGTCACCATATCAGTTTTGTGTGGAAATAGTTAGTAGTTCAACAATTTCGTACGTGAATTTAAGAATAAACCATCGCCATAGACAACATTATAGACACAATTACAATTAGATAGAATTAAAATTTAAGACTTGGGGTATTATCACATTTTAAATTATGCCTATTACGACCTTAGTTTGGGACTCAATAATAGTAGTTGCCAAACAAACAAAAAATCATCCAGAAATCCATTTTGACATGGATGTGTCTTTTGGTTGGGGTTCAAGGAATTTTTCGCGACACTTTTTTTTACTACAAAAAAAGCAACGCTGCAACCAGTAAACAAAATCATAGCTTCATCGGTAGCTAAGAAGCAAGTTTCTCTGAATACTGCGATATATTACGTGCGTTTTTGTGTACCTATTTATTGAAAAAGTAATAGGTAGGTACTTGTGTTCATTTGATTTCATAATTTTAATTTTCAAAATATAACTACATCAATGGACATATCCATGATCTATAATAGATCCATGTCAAAAAAATTCGGCACAATTGCCCAAACAAGAAATTTCTCCCTTACAGGATAAAACAATAATTGTTTTATCCTGTAAGGGAGAAATTTCTTGTTTGGGCAATTGTGCCGAATTTTTTTGACATGGATATGTCTTTTCACCTGCATCAAACAGGGATTTAATTGGAAGAATAATTTAAAAAATACAATTGGTAGGGAGGTGAAAAAAATCACTAAAGATACAGCGGCGCACGTGGGGCTCAGCTAGGGGAGCTCCATACTTAGGATTGGCACCCTCTTCTGTATGAATCTGTTCAAAAATGACATTTATTGTCAATGTTCCAGGTCGTCTTCATTTCCCTCAAAGTTCATATAGAAAAATTTCTTTGTTCAAACTTTGAGTACACAGTATTATTATGACAAAAAAAAAGTTGAAATATGGACCTAAGATTTAAGGGCATGAAGATTACCACATTTCATCAGCTACGGGAAATTGCCAATTACCGATGAGACTCAAGAGTACCTACTTCATCATGGAGTACTTCATGATGGGGTCGATACCTAGTCATTATAATGAATATTATAATATAATTGCAATAATCCACTAGACGAGTGTAGGTTGACACATTGTACTTCTTGTTCAAGCGTTCACCTCAAATGGAGTTAACAAACTGTTACAATACATTAGGGTGATAATTTGTTCATGAAACTTCAAATGGAACCATAATTGCGAAGGAATGAGAATTCTTTCATCCAGCTAGTGGAGGACAAGTCGTATGAGTGAGTGTAAAACTCGACATAATTTAATTTATATTTTCATTTAAATTAACGATTGTTGCAATCTCTTTTTTTTAATAATAGGTACTGCCAAAAAATGTTGGTGTTTTGAGATGTTTTAAGGAAGAAATTTTTTCATGGTTGTACAGCATGAAATCATATGGAATAAATGAATCAGTAAATTTGCTCAAATTATGTCCAAACCACACCGAACCATGCAATATTGTTGCAATTATATTGTGTTACCCAGTATAGAATTCGAATATTGCAACTCTGTTACTTATCCAGCAAGATTAATTCTGAAATCCATATTGAAGAAATTCTCCCTCCACACGTTTGTATGATGAGTATATAATTTGTGAGGCGTACCCTAGCAGACACTTTCACGATGTTTACCGTTATGTAATTTCAGGTTCAACCGAGTTACAGTTCTCCTCAAGCCGGATATTGTGGTTCGCCAATGGATATCTCGTCTGGGTCTTCGCCTGGGTATACGCAATACAATCCGCCTACCTATTCGCCAGACTATTACAGCAACACTCCTCCCCAATGCGGATATTGTGGTTCACCAATGGGTACCTCGTCTGGGTCTTCGCCTGGCTATACGCAATACAGTCCGCTTGACTATCCGCAAGACTACTATCCAGTAGGTGACAATACCTATGCATGTGATCAAGATTTTTAAAACATGTAGAAACGTACAATCAAAATGTTATCATTCACAAAGAAAATACAAATTTTCCAGCATACTTGAGGTTTTTTTTTGAATGGGACTTCAGTTTTAGTACTGATTAATGGTGTCAATATTTTGTCTTTATGAACACCACCAATCCGTTCGTTAATCCTCGAACGCCGCATGAATTAAAAACTGTCCAAATTATTACACAAAGGTTTATTATTATTCTATAAAGATCACTCGTCTGCGAAGAACACGGATTTGCCATTGTCACACTCAGTTTGAAGAAACTGGGATTGTTGGAAATTATTATTATACCCTGATTATTACGAAATTCGATTACTGGTTGGACTCAGAACTGAGTACATTCAAAGATTCAAAAAAACTCAAAGAAATTCAAAGAAACGAACAACGATCAGCTCATTTTGGTCACAAAAGATCATTTTGGTCAGCTAAAATTTGGACGGAGAAAATTTTTTTTTTGCGATTCACGCTCATATTTCTGCCTTATTGTAAGTCCGACCCTTAAGTTCTCGTAGGAAGAACGGTTTGTCCTACAGAGCGGGTGGTCACAAGCAATTTTAAAAATTCAACACCAGTTATAATTGGTGAGAAAACTATACCCTTATTTCGAGAGTTTTTGAGCTAGGGAACTATTGAAATTGTCAACCCTTAATTTTCACCCCTTAGAAGTGACTGACATCAACCAAAAGCTTCGAGACACAACTAGACTCCAAATTTCCCATCTACCAAATTTCATCAAAATCGGTCCATGGTAACTAAGGAAAGTGCCGCGATTCTACGTACTTCCCTCGAAACGTAAACCACAAAATTTTGAGGCAGGTAAAAAAAAGTTTTTCTTGGTCGATTCCAGAGGATCATTATTGAAAATAATAAACCAAAAGCTAAGTGTTTTGATAAAACCAGTACACTTTGATCCCAAATTTATTGTTTTGCTTCCGAGTCTACCAAGGTATCGGAAGCTTTGTTTTCACTTTTCAAGCATGAAAAAAAAGTTCTCCAAAATCAAAATTTTCACTCGCGCTTTGCGTTTTAGAACTTTTATTCCTTGTAACGGCCATAACTTTTACATTTTCCATTCGATTTCAATGAAATTTTCAGGGATGTTACAGATTTGATCCAATTTTGATCCTTGTATTTTCAGGGATGTTAAAGATTTGATCCAATTTCGATCAACGCTGAAGAATGTGATGGGTATCAGTGGTAGGTACCTGGGACTGACGGTCTTCCAGAAATGGATTGTTTTGTCTCCCAAATTTGATCAATGCTGAGGTATGTGATGGGTATTATTGTAACCTCGGGTTGACGGTCTTCCAGAAATGAAAAGTTTCAACCAATCAATCCTTCGTCATTTCATAATTTAATAATAATAAAATATTTTTTCACCTTTTTCGTGTTATGCTTTTGCATAACAATAACCAAACTATATTCCACATTCTACCCTAATCTACAACTCCAAACTGATAATTGAATTTATGATTGAGAAAATTGATTGAATAAATATCTTCAATGACGTACACAGTGGTTACGGTGACAAGGAAGCTATGTGCCACATCCACTTGGCAGACGTTTTTGGATTCATTGGAATATTTGGGTGTGGGGTACGTGACTAGTTACAGCAAGCATAATTAACCATCCGATATAAAAAGTTTTTCAACTATTCTTTTCTCATGCAACAACAACTTCTTCGACGAATGAGTCGTCTAAACTAATTTATTACATGAATAATAACCAAATATCAATTTCCCCATTAACATACGGGCTGAACGGAAAATGCGCTGTTCAATTTGTAAAAAGACAACTCCAGCATGCACCCAACGAAATTATAATAAAATTACATTATAATGGAAAATAATGGTATAACCTAACTAACATCATAACCAACAGCGACTACTGATCTCAAACTGACCTCGTAATGGATGTTCATTGTTTACTTCATTGTGTTCGCTGCTCGTTCCTCCCACCACTTCAGTTCATTCAAGTCTCCGCCTTCATGTACCTAACGGGGTGAGGGAAAAGGATGTGTTTTTGAATCCCACATAACATGAAGGTGGAGATCCTTCAGGTATCTTATACGAGATAAACTCCACCTGTAAATGTCGATGATTCGCTCACACCTACCTGTGACGTTCCAACTTACTTTAGTCAAGTAATTAATTAATTAATTACGAGTGCGACAGCCTTTAAATCATTTCTTCGCCATCCAGTCACAATAAGTTGGCAACGAGGAACACCCCGCATTTTCAAGATAGGACGTAACGTCCTGGTTGAACATCACGCCTCACACTTGGGAATTAACTAGATGAAGCAGCTCTCCAGAAGACAATTTTCTATTGGAAACGCTAATAAGATGACAAAGGTTCCCTCCCTAATTGCCAGAGGGTAATTCTGCTACCCTTGGAACTTCAAGGGAGTCCACCAGAAACATCAAACTACTTCAGCCATCATACTACTGCCATCATCAGAGTTCCTGTCTCACCGAAAATATTGAGGAATTTTTCAGAAATTCACAGCACCGCGGTATCTTGGGTAAAGACATTGAAGAGGTTGTAAGGAGCTGTGAAACCTGTGTCCAAATTTTCTACAATCCACAGAGAGTTCAGTGTTCATCCATGAGATCAGCCTGAATAGTACTTGGAGAGAACGCATATTGACTATGCAGACCCTTTTTGTAACCATTATTTTTAAATATAATATATTTAATATATTATATTATTATATTATATTATATTATATTATATATAGTATATTATATTATATTATATTATATTATTATGATTATATTATAGTATTTTATTATTATTATATTATATTAGATTATATGATATATATTTATTATAGTATATTATATTATATTATAGTATATTATATTATATTATATTATATTATATTATATTATATTATATTATATTATATTATATTATATTATATTATATTAACCTATTATATTATATTTAATATAATATATTATATTATGTGCCGATGCCAAGGTAAGGTAAGGTAAGGTTTCCAAACATTCGCTGCACCTCGCTATCCTGCAAAAGATAGCCAGGCAGAACACAATATCCAAACTCTGAAAAAAAAAATATATATTGGAAAAATAGTAGATGACCCAACGCTATTAGCCTCCGTTCAATCACTCCAGAACTTGACATTTTTGCTTCCTCTTCAATAGAACATACCTACCTACCAGCCAGCGTTCGCTCATTCCAAATGGAAGAGAGTGTCCAAACAACTATCCACCAGAACAATAAGGATATAATATATCCTTATTGCCATATTATGGCAATCTGGTATAGCTCCTTATTTCTGCAAATAAACTTTTTTCGTGTTTTCGATCTTGTGGCACTAGGTCCTAACTCCCTTATTTCTCATGCAAATTCAAATCTCATAACACCGTTGGAAAGAGCGTTGAATTTCTTAGGTATTCGTTTAGTGGAAATCCCAATTTTTGGAAACTATTTGTAAAAGTGAAGAAAAGTCAAAGTCAAACTTTATAATGGGATGTGCGCGTGGGTCGGAAAAACTGTTAATTGTTATTTTTAATCTGAAGTAGATCTTATTCTGAGAATTTTGGCACCAACCGCGACCTTCTAGCGTGAGAAGACCTTTTCTACGAATTTTAAATTTTCGAATATTTATGACGTCACGCGCCCCTCTCGCCTGGGCGGGACCCCTCAGCTCACTGTGACGTCATAAACATTCGAAACTGAAAAATCGTAGAAAAAGGTCTTCTCACGCTAGAAGGTCGCGGTCGGTGCCAAAATTCTCAGAATGAGATCAAGTTTTGATCAAAAATTTAAAACAAAATGAGGCGCACCCCCATTATTTTCGAAAACCTTCATTTTATAATGATTATTTCAAGATAATGATTCCCTCGTATTAAATAGCGCTATCGAGGTGAAAACTACCCCAAGATCTGAGCTTGCCAACGGTATGTCAGTTTTAAAGGTTTTTAAAAATGAAAATCCTTATTTTTCTGTTTCAAAGCGTCATTTTGTGAAATTTATCCGAATTTAACGAAAAACTGATTATTACGCTTGAAAAGAGGTGATCATGTTAAGATGTGATCATCACATCTCAATACAACTATGATTTTCAAGGATTACCTTCGCATTACTCCAGCCCGCATAATCGCTGAAAATTTCACCAAAATCGGACAGTACCTTCGTATTACTTTTGCATTTTAAAAGGATTTGCAGACACACAGACCTGTTTGATAGACAGAAACGGATCCAAAATTGTTCAAGAAGGTCCAAAACGTAAAATCCGAGTGAAAATTTGATCTTGGAGGTATTCTTATTATAATTCTTGAAAAGTATTATACTTGGTCGACTAAGAAGCGATAAATGCCTAAAGCATCCTGTTTTTTTTCGCGTCAATCTCAATGTGCTCCTCGATAGCGTTGTTTATTACGAGAGAATCATTGTTTTGAAAAATGACAATTTTCAAAAATTTTGACTATGACTTATTTTTGGTTTATTATTTTCAATAATGAACCTTTGGAATCGACCAAGAAAAAAAAATTTTTAACACCCCCTCAAAATTTGATGGTTTACGTTTCAAGGTACGTAGAATCCAAAAATCGAATAAAAATTTGGCCGTCCGTCCGCCGTCCGCCGTACGCCGTACGCCGTCCGCCGTACGCGGCACTTTTGCCACTTAGCATTGACCGATTTTGATGAAATTTGGTATGTAGGCTCCATTTGGGGTCTAATTGTGCCCCGAAGCTTTTAGTTGATGTAGGTCACTTCTAAGGGTTCCAAAATCAATTTTGAAATTTTGAAAACGCCCTAACTCAAAAAATTTTGATATAAAGGTATTGTTTTTCCTTCAATTTAAGATTCTATAGAATTTTTAGAATTTTTTGAGACCACGCGGAGTTCTGTAGGACAAACCGTTCGCTCCCTACGAAAATTTAAGGGTTTATATTGAAATATATATATATAAATAAATCAAAACACGAGTGTGAATCGCAAAAGAGGCTTAATCTCCGTTCAAATTAGAGCTTACCAAAATGCGATCAATAGTTGGTGATTTTGATTTTTTTTTTCTTTTTTCTTCATATTGGATGGTTGGTGATTTTGTAGACGAGTGATCTATATAGAAAAATAATAAACCATTGTGTAATAATTTGCAGCGTTTTTGGTTTATTATTTTCAATAATGAACCTTTGGAATCGACCAAGAAAAAAAATTTCAACCCCCCCCCCCCCCCCCTCAAAATTTGTTAGTTTAGGTTTCAAGGTAATTAGAATTCAAGAAGCTGCAAATTGTTACACAAAGGTTTATTATTTTTCTATATAGATCACTCGTCTGCAGAGAACATGGCTTTGCCATTTTTACCCCAACCAACTTGAAGAAAAACATCGATCGTATTTCGGTCAGCTAACATTTGAACGGGGATTAGGCCTCTTGCGATTCACACTCGTGTTTCTGATTTATCGTAAGTCCAAATCTTAAATTCTCGTAGGGTACGAACGGTTTGTCCCCTGGATAACGAAGGTCTGAGGTACGGAGGCTCGGCCCTTTCCCAGTCTGACTCACCAGGCTACCAAAGATTTTGGAACAGGTAGTCGTCTATGTTAGGAGGTATACCCTGCGGGAAATCGGCCGGCCGCTTTCTTTCAATCGTAGCACTGTATGTGATACGTTATGTTCCATCGTTTATTGGTTGAAATTCAAATTTTCACTCCATATCCATTGGGATGTCCCCTGGAATGCATTCATTTCTAATCAATGTGTTCTTCTCTAATCATGTCGGGTATCCCTTCATCAACGCTTATTTATGGCAACGACGCTTTCTAAACCATTCAGAGCATTGGGCAAGAAGAAGATGCCCTCACATAATTATAACGTCTTTTACAATTTCTTCAAAATCTGACAGTTCAGCCATTCATAAACTTTCCACCAGACACCGTAGGTATGGCATGTTCGGTAAGTAAATAAATATATTAATAATATTTTGATATGAATAAGTATGTCTTATCGCTGAGGTCAATCGAAATTTCCACATACGACATTCTGCAAAAAAACGTAAGGTACCTACCATGTTTGACAAGGTTTCTTCGTTTTCATGGCCTAACTAGCCCATGAAAACAAAGCTTACCACTGTAAGCATGAAATTTCGGCATAAATTGAGAGTTTTTCAACTAGTGAATAATGATTTTTGAAGGTGAGTCTTTCGTGCCACCTCCCGACGCACAGTGGTCCAGAATCTTCAAAAAGCGCTCGATTTCTTGAGGTGTTTTCTCTTAACATGTCGACCTTAAAATTTGAGGTATAATAACACATATTTAATATGTGTTGGGTATCTCCTGTGAGTGTCATTTCTTGAGTTGTAGGCCCCCATTACAGGATGGTGGTTAATCATTAAAGTACTGGAAATGATGGAAATGTCCGAAATTCCGATGTATCAAAGCGTTACTTCAATTTTGCCTGTTCAGGCCGGCTAAATTGATTCATGTTTCTTGTTTTAATATGATGTTCGAAGGACAAAAAAAATATTTTATTATTTTTCGAACCGTCATTAAGGACGGGGTTACTGAAAAAGTAAAGAATTTACTAGCATTAGATTTCTTTTCGTCCTATAACTTTTGCTTCTCTCTGCGTCTCTCTAATTTCGGGCTTAAATATTCTGTAGACATGTATATAAAGACCCCAGACCGAAATCAGCTGCATCAAGCGGTGACCTTCGGTGCTAGAGCTGAAATAATTCGGAAAGCTATAGTAAAGAGATAGTATCGTCTGCCCCTATACCCTCATCTTTCCAGCCTCAGTGGCAATCGCAACGTGTTTTAGAACTGGATGCTAAAGCCAAACTTCTCCTCGCAGCATTCGCATCAGAAGTTGAGAATCATGGGCCGTCAAATGGGGATTACACCTATTACTCATTGAACGTTGAAGATCCAGATGCCCTTGTTGTCTTAGAGGATGGTTAGATGAAGAGATATTAGTTTCATAATGATCTCAGCTAGTGTTGGAGAAGATTATTAATTTTATTAAGGACACGATTCGATATTAAATATCGAAATTTTCTCTCAAGTGACCCCGATCGACAAAATCCTTTATCCATTTCTACCGTGAAAGAAAAGTAAGAATAAGGATGGTTCAATACTAAATAACTCAAGCCTAATCCTCGTAAAGCACAACATGTATCCATCTCCCATCTGATTTCGAAGAAATTTTCAGGAATTATGCTAGTTGGGGTGGAGATGGTCCCCTATGAAAATCATTACCCCCGGACTGATAGTAGCCACTGCACATGCGCAAACGTGAAATCCTTGCCACGGCCATAACTTTTATATTTCCCATCTGATTTGGATAACATTTTCAGGAATTATGCGAGTTGTGATGATGATGGTCCCCTATGGAAATCATGGCCCCCAAATTTAAAGTATCTTATGCGCATGCGTAAACGTGAAATCCTTGTAACAGCCATAACTTCTACATTTTGCAACAATATTCAGATATTGTGCAGGTTGACGTGTAGATGGCTCACATAGCCCCTATCAAAAGACATCGGAAATTTCAACCTATTTTTTATATGAGAAGCGTCAATGATACGAGGTTCCTTTTAATCGCAATCGATGCAACCAAGTATGAAGACCCAGAAAAAAAGTGAAAATGGCCGAAAATGTCACATAGCTCCTTAAAAAAACGGGTTCAAATGTCCAAAACACTGTGTTAATTTGTTGGTGGAGAAGAATCTTTTTCCGCTGGGAACCATTTCCATGGCCTTAATACGGCTTACCATGGACTGCATGGATGTGTCATGGCAAATGGTACACACAATACTACTCACATCACAACTCCTCTTTTTTTTTCTCCCGGAAGTATGGAAATTGTTTTAACGAGATACCAACATATTAGCTGGTGTTTTCAAAAGGAATACAGCTTTCTAATATCAAATTCCCAATATTAGTAAGTCGTAAGTGGGCGATGTAACTTCTTCTAGTGCTCAGGTGGCTGGTGGAGGAACTGTTTCATCAATCATGATGTATGTTTGACTATCGGTCCACGCTTAGTCCCTCCACCCATCGCGATGGAGCATTCTTGTGAGCTTCGTTTGATGTCTTCAGACCTCCTCATCATCCAACCTACTCCGTCATCTTGAAATCGCGAAATACGGGAGGTAGATATTTACACTCCAATCTAATGTCTATCCATTACTTATTTAATCACAGGACGGATTTATATTCCACAGAGTTGGAGAAATTCTGGACCTAGGGTTAGACAGGAAACATCTCAAAGGTACAAGAAATGGCACCAAAATCGAAGAAATGAAAGGCTATTTGAAAATTTGAAGTGCGGAGGGACCCCCACAGTAAGTATAATCTTGGCTCGAAGAAACTAACCTAAGCATAATAATATTATTACTGGATACTTGTGAGTATAGCATCATAGGAACCTCAAGACAAAATTAAAATTACCGGATTATAATCAAACGTTATTTGTCATTCGAATTGTGTTTTTAGTAGGTCATAATTGGGTTCTTCTCATTCTTTCCAATGCAGTTTTTTCATAATCCAGTTTCAACTTTCAGGGGTTACAGGCACTTAGACCGACAAGACAGCCCAGTGTGAGTACTTGAAATGTTATAATCGATTATCTCATTCCAAAACAAAGTCGAAAAAGTCCGCGTGAAAAACTCTCGCAGTAGTACAATATGTAGGTACCTTCCTGATATAATATATATCATATATTATATGTAGGGTAATTTCCTAGACCCTTAAAAGGGTAAAGGATTCTGGGATAAGAGATGGTACTAGTCTCGCACCAAACTCAGCCAGCTAATCTAAAATAGGGAACATTCCTTAAAAATCTCTAACTAAGTATACGAAAGTTATCGAACAAATCAACTTGAGGAGTAATCATGAAACATGAAAAAGTTTTGAAATATTATTATCATTTGATAATGATTAATAGGAGGTTTACGGCACGGCTAAAATTTCAATGATTTCCACTTTATCATCGTTATTTGTGTTCGTAGAAAAATCGATCAACATTTGTTGGAAAGCCCTGAATTTATGGATAAATTATTCCTATACTGCCAAAACCGCATGGAACAAACTGTGATATACCCTTGAGTTAAAACAAAATATAAACAACATTCGCGTCAAGAGCTTTGTTAGAACCGTAGGTCTACCGTCAGTTTTTTTAACCTAATAATTTATAACTTAACCCTTAACAGCAGGTTTGTTTGGAAACTAGTGAATTTAAATCAGAAAATAATTTAGAAATGATCAGAAAACAATCCGACTGAAGATTAGAGGCCGGAAGAGAGACCAAGGAATGTTGTCCTGGTAAGACTGGACTGAATTTGAAAAGTCAACGGCATTGTGCCAAGTGATCCAAAGCCTCGCGAGTAGTCCCACCTGCCCGCGCATACTTGTGGGATTCGCGCTACCGTTTATTCATCATCTAGGCTTCGCTGGCTCTTAACTTACTCAATTTTCAACGATTCTGTCGTGCCTCCAAGAAATGTTGTCTTTTACAATAAACCAACTGTACCTTTTCCTCAAGAATCAGGTCACAACGGCCAAACACACAACGGCCAGCTTGTTCTTCCCCCGGGAGGACTAAAACCCCCGCAATACGGGAACAGTATATGGGGCCGATTCCTGCGGAGAAGCGACATACCAACCTACAAACTTACAAGCGGTATTTTCTCTCAACAATCTATACCAAAACTCAAACCTCAAAAAGGACTTAGAAAAACTGAGCCAAAGTGGTAAGCCAGTTTCTATACAAACCAGAGGCCTTCCCTTCAACAATTTAGTAAGCCGGTTTAGATTAGACCGGGGGCTGGATTGTTCAACAACTCCCTTCAAAATTAAACATACAAAATTCTTCTTCTAAATTCAGAAATGTAAACTTCCCGTATTTTCAATCCTTCAATTTCAAGGTATGTAAAATTCAAAAATCGAATAATCGAAGATTTTTCTGTCCGTCCGAAAATTAAGGGTAAAAATTTTCAAGAGTGGCCTAGCTCGAAAATTCTTGAAATAAAGATACAATTGTTTCACCAATTTGGAATGGTATCGAATTTTTAAATTTGTAGAGACCACCCAGGGCTCTGTAGGACAAACCGTTCGCTCCCTACGAGATTAGGGTCGGACTTACGATAAATCAGAATCGCGAGTTTGAATCACCAAAAAGGCCCAATCTCCGTTGAAATTTTAGCTGAACAAAATACAATCGCTATTCGTTTCGAGTTGTATTCAGTTTTGCTTCCTTAGCAGGCAGTAATCAAATTTCCAAATGAAGAACCAACAACTTGCTATTTTTCGAATCGAGTGTGAAGCGTTTATTTCTTCCAAATAAACTTCTAACGAAAAACCTTTATCAAATTCACCTCTAGGTACCTATTCATTTGTGTAAACCAACAAATACAGTGGTTACCTACCACAAAATGAATATAGTAGCTTCTTAGGCATGCAAAAAACCAAAAATGTATACATGAATAAAAAAGGACTATTCGCAGGTTATCTGATTAGAACAAAACTTGAAATGATTTTCATTGGAATGAAAAGGAACTTCAACATGAAGTATAAAACAGCCTTGTGAAACCACAAACTTAAACCATGATAAATAGAACTAGCCAACATGAAACAACCCCCTGTGAAAGTTCTCCCAGAATCCTAGCGGTCTCCACTGGATTAGAGAAACGCTGAGCCCTGGACAAAAACATGTAGCTCAGTATTAGAAGTATACAGCAGAAACGTAACAAAATTGCGTACAAAACGATTACAGATAGTAGGTAGCAAGTTGCTGTTAAATTTCTACAAAAATGCGCTTAAATATGAAGGCTACATTATTTTCGTACTAATATTCACATAATAGTAAGCAGTCGATTAACAGTATCACAAAAAAGTTGGATATTTACTCCCATTTTCAGCGAGGGACCTTCGATTTACGCGACTAAAATTCGACTGAAGGACTGGAGGAAAGACGGAGGAACTCCCCCCCCCCCCCCTGCACTGTTTTCAAGAGTCTAGATCCTATTAACCGCTTTTATTTTAAAGTTTCCCCGATAACGCGAGCGGACAAAAGTTAATATTTCCTTTGTTTTTTTATAATTTTTCGTTATGGCGTACCCCCTGCGTCTTTCAGGGGAGTAAAAAAAGTAATTATAATAGTGCCCCTGGCAAAGCAGTGATCTTTGCAGAAGAGTGATCTATACAGAAAAATAGTAAACCTTCGTCCAATAATTTGCAGCATTTTCCTTTTGTAACAATAAGAAAAAACACTCATAACGAAATTTTCCATTTTTTGTTTGATTTCAGTCTGCTATTAAAAGACGACTTGATCTATCCTCCGTAAGTCAACACATCAGTTTTTTGTGAAAATAGTTACTAGTTAAAACATATTCGGCTAACGTTGCTTATACGCAACGTTTTTGTTGAAAAAATGGAGATGGCTGTTAGAGCTAACTGCCGTTTTTGAAATTATAATGTATTAGTAAGGTGTTGCACTACCTCAAAAAATTTGTTCATAAATTTTCCAACTGTTTTTGACTACTTGGAGCAATTTTAGAGATGGCTGAAATTTCGGGATCTAAAAACCCAAATTTCTTTTCTGTATAATCATGATCTATTTATTGATAGATAGATAGATAGATAGATAGATATGTTTATTTCGCCAGTTTGTACACTTTTACAACAATATAAATGCATGAAGGGATGCAATTTGCTCAGATTTCCTACCCGACATTAGGCTTGGCCCGTGTTGTAGGGTAGGATCTTTGCAAAATCGCTCCATATCGGTAAATAAATTGATGTATACTTTACAATTACAGTAATAAGTAAATTAATAAACAATACATGATTGGACAGAATTAAGGACGCATTTTGATAAACTCCTACATAAACTAACTTACCTTAATATTCTCTAACTTTAATAATCTCTAAAATTAAATAGTCTCCTATACATATATGCTGTTTAATAGCCTTTCGCATCTAAAGCCCCCTTCAGTAACTAGCCAACTTAACACTTGCTTTTTGTATTTTGGTCTAGTAAACTTCTGGGGACTTTTCATGCTACAAACGATTTCTCGGTGTATCAAATGTAGAATGAAGATCGGGCTGTGCGTTGTCAGAGTCAGTCTAGGTCTAGGGCCAATTACATTCCCTGCGGCGGCATATCTAGTATCGTATTTCGGATCCCTTCGAGAAACTTCAATTATGTTGGGTGTCCTAAAGAATTGCAATAGTAGATTTGATTTGATTGATAATCTCAACTTAAAATTACATTGTGCACTCTTGCCTTCTAGGAAATTTTGATAACAACCCGGTTATTTGATTTTTACGTTCTTCCACTAAACCAGTTACTGGTATTACATTTCTGGATTATAGGCTCCTTTGGTTTGTCTTGGGTTATTTGGGAACCCAATTCATCTTCACCAATTTTCGAAACTTGGTACGTGCCTACTATGTCCTTGTTCAACGTCTCACTTGAGGTTATCGCCCACATCTTCTTCAGAAGTCACTGTGTCAACGGGCGGAGGAACATAATCCATGTCAATTACACTGTTGGTATCAATAACATCATCCAACATTCCGTGGATTTCGAATTTGTACCCGCAGAAACGATTTTTTTGAGGAGCAACCATCTCAAAAACAGCACCTGTAATTACAGGAATAAAATAACGTCGCGTTAACGCATCGTTAGCGGGAAGTAAGGAAAATAATCGAAGACTGGAAATCGAAGACCTCTTCGATTTCCAGCAGAATGCAGTGAGCGGCAGACGTGATCACGTTGAAATTCATTTTCGACAGGTATTGTTGAGCTTGGGGTTTCCTTCAATCTCCCTCATTATTCCATTCGCATTCAGGCAATGCGTAGTGCTGTTTTTGAGATGATTGCTCTACAAAGAAAAAAAAATCGTTTCTGCGGAGACAAATTCGAAATCCACGGAATGTTGGATGATGTTATTGATACCAACAGTGTAATTGACATGGTTTATGTTCCTAAGCCCGTGATTGTGAAGGTGTGAAGGCAGGATGGTGTGGTAGGTAGTACCTACCAATAGTTGGTAGGTATAAAAAAGTTGGTAGGTAAAAAACGCTACAAATCATTGCCCAAAGTTTTATTATTTTCTGTATAGATCATCCTTCTGTATAGATCACTGGTTCTCCATCAATAGCACCTGCCACCATCTGTATTCTCCCTTGCCCGTCCCTCTCAAATTTCAGCTTCCTGCGTTCAATAGGATTGAAAATGGCTTCTGAGCTCACTCAGCTGATCAGTGCTCTTCCAGGCGTCTCCAGCATTCGAGAAGATCTTCTTCACTCTTCAGATCACTGATCAGCTGAGTGAGCTCCCAAGCCATTTTCAATCCTATTGAACGCAGGAAGCTGAAATTTGAGAGGGAAGGTCAAGGGGAAGGTCAAGAAGGGAAGGTCATACAGATGGTGGTAGGTGCTATTGATGTAGAACCAGTGATGTATACAGAAGGGTGATCTATACAGAAAATAATAAACCTTTGGGTAATGATTTGCAGCGTTTTCGAATCGAATGTGAAGCGTTTAGTTCTTCCTAATAAACTTGATTGTGATAAACTTGGTTGTTTTACCCACCAATGGTTGGTAGGTTAAAAAAAAAGTTGGTAGGTAAAAAAAAGTTGGTAGGTAGAAAAAAAATTGTGGTACCTAGGTAAAGAAAAGTGCTGCAAATCATTGCCCAAAGGTTTATTATTTTCTGTATAGATCACCCTTCTGTATAGATGCCTCCCTACCAACCATAGGTGCCTACAACGTGCTAGGGCATTTTTGAAAATTTCAACCCTTCATTTCCATTTGGTTGGTGGTTGGGTTTGAAATTTTCAAGAATGCCCTAGTATGTAGTAGGTGGCTACGGTTGGTAGGGTGGGATGTATACAGAAGGGTGATCTATACAGAAAATAATAAACCTTTGGGCAATGATTTGCAGCGTTTTTTGTTTGTTTTAGTGTGCCGTCGATGAAGCAGTTGATCTACCATCAGTAAGTCGATATATCGGTTTTGTGTAAATTAAATTTGTTATTAAACAACAAGTCGTAAGTACATTTAAACAATTCATAAAAATAGAGCAGGGAATCCGATAATCGGTATCATGACATTTTTGGGTTTAGTTACAACTGAGTTGCAATCGGAGTTCGCTGTTTATCACTAAGCTAGGGATGGGTATCGATACTCGATATTTCAAAATATCGATACTTTCGTACCGATACTCGATATTTTAGTATCGATACTGCACTATCCGATATTTTAGGATATCGATACTTTCGATCCGATATTTCTAAATATCGAATATCGATACATTTCTCGCGGAAAATTCAACATAAAGGCTAAAAAATGAAGAAGATAGGGAGGCTTTTGGGTCATTACTCTTTGGTTGCACAAATAACGTTTATATCATTGAAAAAATCACGCTGCTTGGACTCTTAATAGTGAAAAATGAATAAAAGTTGTTGAAAATTTGATGGTTTACGTTTCAAGGTACGTAGAATCCAAAATGTTTGTCTTCGTTAAAAATAATTGTTTTAGGCTTGAAAAAGGGGCCACAGTTTGCCCTGAAAGCGCTCGCCTTTGTAAAATGAATGACGAATGAGAACTGGGTCTTACTGGTTCCTTCTCCACATATAACTACTATATTCTTTTAACACAGAATGTGTTTTTGCGATGACCTACCGAAAAAAAATCGTCACGAAAAAGCGACAGAAAAAACATCTGGTTATATGTTTATTGGTTGTCATGTTAATGTCAACTCCACATTTATTATTGTTGTTTTTTATTTAACGGATGACTAGTATCGCAAAAACACATTCTGTGTTCCTATGATTTCATACAGAGTATGGAAAAAGAAATAAACCGGGGGGTGCAGGGGGGCGGAGCCCCCCGCCGAGGCGCAAAGCGCCGAGTTTTTTTAGGACGTCCCACAGTAAGACTTGGGCGTCCTTATGCGATCGATCTGGGGTGAAGTTGGACAACACTCAACAGAAAAAAAAAATAACCACACAGTAATCCGTTTTAGACCATTCTGAATCCAAATCCGCGAAAAAAACCATAGGTGTATGTCTGTGTGTGTGTGTGTGTGTATGTGTGTATGTGTGTATGTGTGTATGTGTGTGTGTGTAACAAAATCTTGTGTACTCTGCCCAGGCCTTAGTTCTCAACCGATTTTCCTGGTTCTTTTTTTGTTCGTCGCGGAAAACTATCTAGTTGTGCACTACGTCGCCGGAATTTCGAATTTTGCCTTTTAAGGGGAGGAAAGGGGGGGTTAATGCTCGAAAAACGTGCGTTTTTGGGCATAATCTTGTGTACTCTGCCCAGGCCTTAGTTCTCAAACGATTTTCGTGGTTCTTTTTTCGTTTGACGCGGAATACTATCTAGTTGTGCACTATGGCGCCGGAATTTTGGATTTTGCTTTTTAAGAGGGGGAAAGGGGGGGTTAATGCTTAAAAAACGTGCGTTTGCGTGCGTAATCTTGTAAACTCTGCCCCGGCCTCAATTTCCAACCGATTTGCGTGTTTCTTTTCTTGTTTGACTCAAATAACTTCCGAGTTGTACATGATTTTACCAGAGTACCAAAATTCGCAAGGGGAGGGGGTGAGTGGGGGGATAATATTCACAAAATATCCGATTTTTCAATATTTCGGTTCCTTTACTGCTTACTAATGGTACCCAAGCTTTGAAATTGAGGAAAAATTCTCATTATACCTCCGGATTCTCACGAATTATTCTCTGTACCACCATTGAACTAATAGTGGTGCCACTGTGGTGCCACCGTGGTGCCGGGACACCTTAAACCGCATATTTCGTGTTTTTTTTTTTTTTTTTGTGTTTCACCTTGAATACGGATGTGAACTTCGACGGTCTGCCAACCAAAACTAACAGATGAAAGTTCAATGTTACGACGTATTTCCGAATTGGTGCCAGACCGGCACCATTGGTGGAGGGGGGGGGGGTAAACTCGAATTCGCATGTTGGGTATCGTAGATCATGGATTTTAAAATGCTCTTCAGATTCGAGGCTCTCATGATGCTAGAAATGTTATGGTGGATAATGGTGGGGGGGGGGGGGGGGTTCAGTATTTCTTGCCTAAAGTAATAAATAAATTACATCGAGTGAAACTGTTTTATCACTTAACAACTGGTTAAACTGATCTAATGCTTATCCAATGGGACGTCCCCTGGAATGCATGCATTACTAAACAATATGTTTAATGTTTATTTTGTGTGAGACCATTTCACAACAGGAATATACCTCATTGAAAAACCAAAGGGAAAAACGCTTGCATACGAGTCTGCAACACATTGAAACATTTTCATGCTGATCTGGGAGCTCGATTTTCGACTCAGCTGATCTGGGAGCTCGATTTTCGACTCAGCTGATCTGGGAGCTCGATTTTCGACTCAGCTGATCTGGGAGCTCGATTTTCGACTCAGCTGATCTGGGAGCTCGATTTTCGACTCAGCTGATCTGGGAGCTCGATTTTCGACTCAGCTGATCTGGGAGCTCAATTTTCGACTCAGCTGATCTGGGAGCTCAATTTTCGACTCAGCTGATCTGGGAGCTCAATTTTCGACTCAGCTGATCTGGGAGCTCAATTTTCGACTCAGCTGATCTGGTAATATCAAATTGTAAAGTACCTACCTACCTAACAACTTCACTTCTGATGGTCATAATCATCATTGTGGCGACTTGGGACAAATTTCGTTGCAACAAATTTCGTCGCATCAAATTTCGTGACGATTTTGACATTTTCATGTCTTTCATATGGCACATAAAAAAAAATCGTCACGAAATTTGATGCGACGAAATTTGTTGCAACGAAATTTGTTGCGACGAAATTTGTCCCAAGTCGCCACAATGATGATTATGACCATCAGAAGTGAAGTTGTTAGGTAGGTAGGTACTTTACAGTTTGATATTACCAGATCAGCTGAGTCGAAAATTGAGCTCCCAGATCAGCTGAGTCGAAAATCGAGCTCCCAGATCAGCTGAGTCGAAAATCGAGCTCCCAGATCAGCTGAGTCGAAAATCGAGCTCCCAGATCAGCTGAGTCGAAAATCGAGCTCCCAGATCAGCATGAAAATGTTTCAATGTGTTGCAGACTCGTATGCAAGCGTTTTTTTTTTTTATGTGCCATATGAAAGACATGAAAATGTCAAAAATTATTTTTCTTGAGAAAATTGGATGATATTGATAGTTTGTGACACTAAAGTATCGATACTCGATATTTTAAAATATCGATACTTATGCCCAATGATACTTGGGATATCGATACTCGGATACGATACAGTATCGATACAAAATATCGATACTTTCGTAACGATACCCATCCCTACACTAAGCACCTAGCGATCTAGTCACAGCTGACAGAGCTCTAGTCACAGCTGGTCTAGTGACAGCTGTTCCGTCTTGAGTTGTGTTGAATGAGAATGGAAGAAGAATGAAGAAAAACTGAAGTGGGAAGAAATTGGAGAGGTAATAAAGTAAGACCCACGCCACCTCATCCCCTCCTCATCGGTTCAAGGAAGGTCCTTTACAGGCCCTCCCCGTAACAGGCAGCACCGCGAAAAGGTGAGAGTAGGAGCTATAATAGCCATTAGAGACTAATTCTAATCCTTTGCTACCCATTCAGGTAAGTCTTTTATCATGTCAAGAACTTTTCCCATTTCAACAAGGTGCCGAAATACCAGCTAGTGTTTTCATGTGGAGTACTGCTTTCACATTTACAATTTTCCAATTTATGTTGTGAGTGGCGACGTAATTCCCTCAAGCGCTCAGGCGGCCTGTAGAGGAACTGTGAAAAACCAAAAAAAGAAATTTGTTCGACTGTCGGTCCAAGGTCAACTACTTTCCCCATCGCGTTGGAGTTTTCTTGAGAGTCGTCTAAACCTCCTCAGTCATCTTGAAATCGCGAAATACGGGGGGTACACATTTATACACCAATATAATATATATCCATTACTTAATCACAAACAGAATTCATATTCCACAGAATTGGACTAATAGTTCTGGACCTTGGGTAAGAGAGCAAAAACCACAATGGTACAAGGATTATAACCAAAATCTAAGAAACAGAAAGCTATATGAAAATTTGAAGTGCGGAGGGACCCCCACAGTGAGTATAATCTTGGCACAAGGAAACTAGACTAAGCATGATGTTGTTACCAGATACTTGTAATGATGGCATCATAGCCTGCCTATGGTACCTTAGGACCATATTGAAATTACCTCATTATATTATAATTTTATTTGTTCCTCGTATTTTGTATTTGACCGACTTCAAAGCCGCTATAGGCACGAAAGAGGAGAAAAAGACGACGACTTTTTTTTTGGATGTCTGAACACCTCACTTGTTATTTTGGTACCACAGCACCATATTAGAAGGTCCTAATTGGGTTTTTCTCGTTCTTACCTATGCTGATTTTGTTATAATCCAGTTCCAACTTTCAGGGGTCTCAGGCATGTAGAAGTACAAGACTTCCCCCGGTAAGTACTCGACTTTTTATACCGATTATAGCTCATTCCAGAACAATGTCGAAGTGGTCCTCGTAAAACAAAATACTCTCGCTATAGTACATTATGTGGGTACCTACTTCCTGAAAATTTGATTGACTCTAAAAAGGGTAAAGGGTTCAGGAATAAGAGCTGGTACTAGCGTTGCACGATACTCAACCAGCCTATCCAAAATGGATAACATTCTTTCAAAATCTCTATCCATTTTAAAATCATCAAACAAATCAACTTAAGGATTATTCATTTTTACTTTTTTAATGAGTTTTTTATTGATTAAATGTCAGTAACAATTCAACTGAGCACGTAAGGAGCTCATTTCGTTAATTCACTTTCAAAATTTAAAACATTTTGTAGTATCAAAAGCAGAATGTCTATGCTCTAAAGTACAAGTAACACTAGACTGTGTCTCAATCTACTCGTATCAACAGGTCCAAGTGTTTAGTTCTATCAAGCCGCCAAACGACGTTGAAGTTGTCCAGAAGACGGAGGACTTTGGGACTTAGGTACACTACGTCCCTTATTTTACGACTTTTATTATTTCAAGTTCTTACCCCCTCATTTTGTTCCATTGGGTTCTACTTAAGTACTACCTCATAAAAAAATTGGTCAGCCTCGTACAACGCAACACGTGCCGCATCTCCACTTAAGTTGAAAGTATGAGAACCACTCAAGTACCAGTTTATTACGAAGATGCCAACATTTTTCCTGCGTTTCGTTCTATCCAATTGAGTTCAACTTTTTACACGATGTTTGAGATGATTTGATGAAACTCTGGTAAAAATTTGAACTTGATTGGATTGTACAGTGACTGTAAGGGAGACACAAAAAAGAGGAAGCTCTAAACTCAATAATTTTTCAAGTCCAATTAATATTGGCCTTTAGGTACATTTACATTGTGATTTACTAGTTCAAGAGTTTTGAAGTTCTCCCTAACTTTTGATTATACTTTATTGATAACGCGGAGAGAATTTTCAGTCGATTGATGGGCGATTACAAGCACAGGTCGCGTGGCTCCAGCCTCGAGGGCCTTTTTTCACCAGGAAATCTCAGTTTCAATTGATTCAAACATTTCTTTAGCCTGCTATCCCTATTCAATCGAGTTCAAACTTTAACCAAAGACCTGACCTTCTCAAAACTCGTGTAAACAGTTGGACTCAATCGGTTTTCACTCGAAGTAGGGAATTTTTGAAATGTTTCGTCCCTTTGCTGTTATTTACAAGTATGTTAAATAGTATATAAGACAAGTTGAATATTTGAATATGAATGAATAATAAAAGTTCCAGTGGCAAACATCCAATTTTCGCAACATAAACAGCCTTTTTAGTGACGTTGGAATTCTCCTCGTACTAATCACTCAATGTTCTAAAATCTAATACCTATTGGTTGTTCCGTTGTTAAGCGTATTAGTAAGTTTATTGTTCCGATTCGTATCCTCCTATAGAGAGCTGAGATTATTTACGTCTTATAGTAAGGTACCTACTTACAAGAGTAAGAATAAGCAGTAGCGAGTAGAATTGAAATAACACGATCGTTACGAATTTTATCTTCTGTAACAATGAAAAAAGACAGTAATAACAACATTTTTAATTTTTTTGTTTGATTTCAGTCTGCTGCTAAAAGACGACTTGATCTATCCTCCGTAAGTCATTGCATCATCAGTTTTGTGCTAAAATAATTAGTTGTTAAACAACATTTCGTATGCATGTATCATCACCCCCGGACTGATAGCAGCTCCTGCGCATAGGAAAACGTGAATTCCTTGTAACAGCCTTAACTTCTTCATTTTCCATCTGATTTAAGTGAAATTTTCAGGGATGATACGCAATGGGGTGTAGATGACAGTGTAGTAAATTGACAGTAGCCTCCGCGTATGCGCAATCATAAAATCCTTGTAACAGCCATAACACTTTTTTTCCGATACCCTTATTATTCTCCAGGAAATTTCTCCCGTATTGAATAAATGAATAAGTATAACAAGTCTTGTAAAAACCATATTGGCGAAATTCTTCCTCCAACTCTTTTTTATGATGATTAAATCAATTGCTAAGCTCAGCAGACAGTTTCATGATGTCAACCGTTCTGTAATTCCAGTCCCAACCGAGTTACAGCCCTCCTCAATACGGATCTGGTGGTTCAATGTATTACACCCCGATGGATATTTCGCCTGACTATACGCAAGACAATTATTCAGAAGGTGGTGCACAATCAAGATGTTATCAATAACAAAGAAAATAAAACTTTCCAACATACTTGAGGGTTTTTTTTTATGCGAATTCAGTTTTAGTATTGATTAATGGTGTAAATTGGTTCGATGTTTAGCTTCTTGCGGAAAAGTTATCATTATCTTTGTTGGAGTGGAGTTGGGAGGTGAGAAGCGGTAATATAATATATTATATTATATATAATAATAATATAATATAATATAATATAATATATACCATATTATGGTATCTGAATGACGTTATCATGATCGCAATGTGTACTAGATATATGTACAAAAAAAATTAAAACTTCACAAATGGAGGAGATCCAAACATCCATGCACAGCAAAGGCAAGAATTAGAGTTTCAAGAACTATCGTGGTCTGGGGTCGATTGGACACAGTGGATTGCAGTGGACTAGCGCCTGTGAGTCCAGATGTTCAGGAAACCCGGCGAAATATTATCCAATGATTTATTCTATTCATAGTTGAACAGCACGCGTCACACTTGGGAATCAACTAGATGAAGCAGCTCTCCTGAAGATAGATTTCAATTGGAAACGCTAATAAGTTGACAGGGGGACCCCTGTTGCCAGAGGGTAATTCTACTACCAGGAATATCACACTACTTCAGTGATTATCAGAGTTCCTGTCTCACAGTAAAGATTGAGGAATTTTACAGAAATTCACAGCACCGCGGTATCTACCAAGAACGGCGGACGGACGGAAAATTTTTGATTGGATTTTCGGATTCTACGTACCTTGAAACGTAAAATATCACATTTTGTGGGGGGGGGGGGGAGTTAAATGTTGCTTCCGAGTCTACCAAGGTAGCGGAAGCTTTGTTTTCACATTTCAAGGACGAAAACAAAAATTCTCCAAAATCAAAATTTTCACTCGCGTTTTGCGTTTTAGACCTTTCTGAACAATTTTGGTTCCGTTTCTGTGTGTATGTCTGTCTGTCTGTCTGTCTGTTATGAATTCCTTGTAACGCGCATAAATATACGAAGTTATTGTCCGATTTCTATGAAACTTTTAGGGATTGTGCGGGTTGGTGTGTACACGGACCCCTATGAAAATCATCATCCTCGGACTGATAGAAGCGACTACGCATGCGCAAACGTGAATTCCTTGTAACGGCCATAACTTCTACATTTTCCGTCCGATTTCAATGAAATTCTCAGGGATGTTACAGATCATTATTTAGATGGTCCTCTATGAAAATCGCCATCTTCGGAATAAAAGTAGCCACTGCGCATGCGCAAACGTGAATTTCCTTGTAACGGCCATAACCTGATTTCGACGCAATTTTCAGTGATCATGCAGATTAGATTGTAATTGGTCTCCTATGAAAATCATCATCCCCGGACTGATAGTAGCCGCTGCGCATGTGCAAACGTGAATTCCTCGTAACAGCATAACTTCCACATTTTCTACCCGATTTCGATGACATTTTTAGGGATTACGCGGATTAGGTTGTAGATGGTCCCCAATTAAAATCAAGGCCCTAAAATTTACAGAAGCCTCTGCGCATGCGCATAGTAAAATCCTTGTAACAGCCATAAAATTTACATTTTTCATCCGGATTTGATGAAATTTTCCAGGATTGACCAGATTAGCGTGTAGATGGCGTGAAGATTGGTGTTTTGAGATCAACTACTATGCATCGGATCATCTATATAATCGGGTTATGGATACGAGGAAGCTATGTGCCACACCCACTTGGCAGACGTTTTTTTTCTTGCTCGATTCCATAGGAATCTGAAAATAATAAACTAAAATGGTCTGCCAGTACGTAATACACAAATGGTGAAAATAACATTGAAAGCAACAGCTGATGACCCAACGCCATTTGCCTCCGTTCAATCACCCCATCATATCATTCATGAACAGGTCATCCGATATCACTGCCACCAATTCTTCGAGGATCATCTCGAAATTCATGAACGACTATTTTTTTCTCTCTTAAAACAATTTATTTATTTATATTTAACAAGTTATACTTGGTACAATAGCAACATTCGTTTGATATAAATACATGATTAAATTACAAGAACTAGTTAGATAATTAACTAAGCCTCTCTTCATTCGAAAGCTTGAGTGACTTGAGTGACATACAACTGGCTCATGCAATTCACGCTGAAGACCCAAAAGAGGGCTAGACCGTTCCCACTCATGGATCACAAAAAGCATCCATTAACCCTCATAAAAGGCTTATTATCCTGGTCCATACATGGGACTATCTGTTACTGGGCCCTTGTCTGTTACTCGTGACCTCACTCTGGTACTTAACTCTGCGCTAGGACTATTATTTTTAGGCGGTCAAGTGTACCATCGGTATGTCATACCGCTATCTCCGAAAACTGCATTTTCACCATGATTTCTCTAATCTTCTGTAGTCCAGGTGGGTTTTCCTTTGTTGTTGACTATGAAGGTTTGTAAACAAATTTTAAAAAAAAACATTGAAAGGAACGTTTAATGTACACAATTATTTACTTAACAACAATAAATCACAGAAGTTTCACGTTCAGCCTTTTTTTTCTCTCATAGTAAAACTATGATATACTTATGGTGTACTAACATAATGGTGTACCTACTTCGAAGGAAATGGATACGCACCTACTATTTATGTTGGGTATATAGAAAAGTTATTGAACATGATTATTCATTGTCAAATAAAGTAGATTCGAACGTATATGACTATAAACTATAGAAAAAAATACGTTTTAGTCATTTTATACATTTCTTTTTACATTATAAATAGGTATAATAGATTGTATAACAGATTTTTTTTAAATCATGGAAATTATGGAGTTTTTATTTCTATTTAATTTTTTATTATAGGTATTAGAGGTTGAAAATATTGAAAATAAATTAATAAGTAGTTTTTATTGATTGAAAAATGTGTAACAGAACGAAATATAAATTTTAGATGACAAAAAAAAATACATACTTCAAAAATATTAAGTCCATAATCTACTAACTTTTTATGCTTTAAATTGTGTTTATATTTTTATATGTTTATGTTTATGTTTATATATATGTTTATATGTTTATGTTTTTATGTTTTATATAAGTTTACAACTAACTTTTTATGTTTTATGTTGTGAAAACGCAAACACAAACAGTGGTGGATACAGCTTTCGTACAAGTACGCAACCACGAGAGACATTTCATGTCTTATGTTTAATAAATTGAGAGCTTTCCAATGAGTGGTGAACGATTTTTGTGGGGTGAAAAATGGGGAAGTTAGTTTTCCCTAGGAACGATTGGTTGTACGTGAAAATCATCAGAAATTTCAGCGTCATGCTGCCCTCGTAACGCTCCCCGCGTGACGATCCCCGCGTGACGATTTTTCATTAATGTGCCATAGTAAAGACATAAAATGTCAAAAAAACAAATGACTAACAACTAAACAAAGAATTGATAAAAAAAGAACGATAACTGGTTCATTGATTTCATTAATTTTCGATTGAATTCCTCAGTAGGTACTGAAGTCGCAAAGTACGAGTTATACAAGGAGGTGTGTAGCATTGCCATAATTGTTCAACGTCTAAAGAAATAGTAGGAAAATCAACAAGGGTTTGAGGAAAATGGTTGCATACGAGTCTGCAACACATTGGGATATTTTCATGTCAACCACTACACATCAAGTAGTGAAGTAAGGTGTGATAAACCTTTAGTGAAAGATGAAGGCTTTATTGAGCAAAATTCCGAATGTAAAGAATTCAGTTAGTGACCAACTTTCTAAAGTAAACAGAATAAGTTTACCCAGGAGATGGGTAGTACTAATATCATAACATAAGGTTGTTAGTTCATGTACCCAAGCATCAAAATAAGAAAACAGTTGATTGTTCTCAGGGAGTCTAGACTTGCTTAGTCGCGTGAGCAAGACTTGCTTGGTTTTCGTGACGATTTTTCAGTTTATGTGCCAAAGCAAAGACATGAAAATGTCAATAACTAACTGAAAACAGAAAAAACAAATGTTGCTCAAGAGAACCTCCGGTATAGGATACCGGGGTCCACGGCGGGCGTTGTCGAACTTACCGCGAAACGACGAGCGACAAAACGTCCCCAACTTGTCCAGCGTATACACCGGATGCGGACTGAAGATTTTTTTTTTTTTTATTAATCAAAAATACAGCAGCCTGCTTCCATAAAAATGATTACAGGCTAATTACACGCTTGAATAATTTGATTTAACATGATGATTTGATATATTCCTTGACTAAATTTCGTGTCTTAATAAACAATAAAAATAAATAGGTACTTGCTTGAATGTTACAACGAGCTGGCCCCCTCGGTTCGAAGGGAGGGCCGTCACAAGGTAATGATAGGACCATAGCGGTATCACATACCGATGCTATCCTGGGACAATTTTAATTAGTTCAGGTGGCCATCTCTACCTCTAAATTACTACTTTTAAGTTAAAATTAATTAAAATTGCGTCGTAACTCATAAGGAAGGAAAAAGAGCAATTTTCTATTTAAAACCACCTATTTTTCGGCCCTCGTTTCGAAAAATTTCCATTTAAATCCAAAAATACATACCACCATATGATTCAGCGTCGTTAATTGATGAAAAAACATGGGGTCGACCTTCATCTCAATTTTGGCACAATCCAGGGATTGCGCATGTTAGGAACACCATCGAGGCTGCAGACCTTGGTGGTTGAATACGACAGCTGAATTCTACTGTAGTCCATGACTAGAACAAGTGGCAGTAGAGGGAGGACAATTCGAGTTCACTTGTTGGGAGTCGTAGATCATGAAAGTTGGAATACTCCCGAACATAAACATAATTCGAGGCTCCCACGGCACTAAAAAGGTTGAGTTGGCTCCAAGTGTAGCAGGAGGAAGAGGAGGGGGATTGGATATAACTGTTGTTCCTCTCTATGAATGATAGAAAAATCCCTTTAAAAAAGTTACAGTACTTCCCTGACCTACATACTAAAATTTAGTCTTATTTAATAAGATTAGGTGAAAATACTGCATGCTGTTGTAAGATAATTACAAATTTATGTTCAATCGTTTACTGGTTGAAATTCAAATTTCCACTCCACACCCATTCGGATGTTCCCTGGAATGCATTCATTACTAATCAATAACGCCTTGTCAACGAGTTATACTCAAATCATGTCGGTTGTCCCTTCATCGATGGTTATTTAAGGCAATTTCTAAACCATTCAGAACATTGGACATGAAGAAGAAGCCCACACATAATTACGACTTTTTTCACGATTTCTTCAAAATCCGATTGTACTACCATTCAAAATCTTTCTACCAAACCACGTAGATATGGCATGTTCGGTAAGCAGAACAATGTGTAAATAATATTATGACATGAATTTGTCTTTCCGACAATCTAAATTTCCGCAAAAAAGCGTAAGGAACCATGTTTGATTGGGTTTCTTTGTTTTTGACATGAATTTTCCCTCAAACATTCTCTAATATTTTTATTAAGATTTTTTTTGGTTGTATCGACTGTGATGATTACCGGCGGTTGCGTTTTGGAATCGTATGTTACGGTTATTAATCGTCGTAAGTATGAGTATTTCATGACGGTTTGCATTGTAATGTGATAGTGGCGATGCCACAAGAAAGACGTATTCATGTCGCAATGTATCAGTGTGGAGATACTTTCCCCATTTTTTATTAAATTGTGATCGGTCCAATAACGATATCATCATTAAGTATTAATTTGTTTATATTGAAGGAAAACGCTGCAAATTATTTCAAAAGGTTTATTTATTTTTAGGACGTCTCACAGTATGACTAGGGCGTCTTTATGCGATCGGTCTGGGGTAAAGTTGGACAACACTCAACAGGAAAAAAAAACCACTCAGTAATCCGTTATAGACCATTCTGAATCCAAAATCGCGAAAAAAAACCATAGGTGTATGTCTGTGTGTGTGTGACAAAATCTTGTGTCTTTTGCACAGGCCCTAGTTCTCAAATGATTTTCCTGATCTTTTTTTTTTGTTCGACGCCGAAAACTATCTAGTTGTATCTATCCATTACTTACTCAATCACAAACAGGATTTGTATTCCACAGGGTTGGTCTGATTCTCCACCTCGGGTAAGACGGCAGAAACCACAATCACAATGGCGCAGGGATTACCAAAGGCGAAGAAGTAAAATGATATCCGATAATATGATGTGTGGAGGGACACCCATGGTAAGTATGATCTTGTCAGACGGAAACTAGCCCAAGCTTAATATTATTATTACAAGATACTTGGACCCAGTTATGCAAATACCTGGTAAGCGACAAAAATCGAAAATCGAGTTTTTGGTGTCGTTGGATACAGCTTGTCAAGATCTACGATTCTGGAGTGGTTTCATTCAGTTGCGTTCATTAAAAGTAATTAAATTATTACGTCAGGTAAGCGACAAGCCTTGTATCCGCATTTTTTTATTTTGCAAAAACCTGGTAAGCGCCAAATGTTGAATTTTATTTCGCAAATACCTAGTAAGCGCCACTAGGTTTCATTGCAAATACCAGGTAAGCACCAATTGGTCTCTACAGTAGTTACGCAAACACCTGGTAACCGCCAGAGATCGTCGTTTACCAGGGATTTGCGTAAATTCAGCTGGGCCAAACATCTGGGTCAACAAGCTGGTAAGCGACAGATTAGGGATGGGTATCGTTATAAAAGTATCGATATTTCGTATCGATACTGTATCGTATCCGAGTATCGATATCCCAAGTATCGTTGGGCATGAATATCGATATTTTGTAATATCGAGTATCGATACTTTAGTGTCTAAAACTATCAATATTATCCAATTTTCTCAAAAAAAAATAATTTTTTCAACAACTTTTATTCATTTTTCAATTCATTTTTCACTATTAAGAGTCCAAGCAGAGTGATTTTTTCCATGATATAAACGTTATTTGTGCAACCAAAGAGTAATGACTCAAAAGCCTCTCTACCTTCTTCATTGTTTAGCCATTATGTTGAATTTTCCGCGAGAACAGTATCGATATTCGATATTTAGAAATATCGGATCCAAAATATCGATATACAAAAATATCGGATAGTGCAGTATCGATACTAAAATATCGAGTATCGGTACAAAAGTATCGATATTTTGAAATATCGAGTATCGATACCCATCCCTACGACAGATTAATCTAAGAATTTTATTGTCACGGTCACGTTCTTCCATCCAAGATTCCAACGAAAAATTGTGTGTTAAACATTAAAATGAATACTCGTGGTAAGAAGTTAGTTAAAATGTGCCTTAGTGTCAACCTAGCTGACGATACAACGGTAAGTTGGAATTTTGTTTACCATCCGTGTACTTTGTTTCTTTACTATTAAATTTATTTATTGCTTCCGAGTCTACCTAAGGTAGCGGATGCAGTTTTCAATTTTCAAGGTTAAAACGCTGCAAATTATTACACAATGGTTTATTATTTTTCTATATAGATCACTCGTCTACAAAATCACCAACCATCCAATATGAAGGAAAAAAAAATTATAAAAAATAATAAAAAAAAATTATAAAAAATAATGAAAAAAAAAATTCAAAAAAATTCAAAAAATAAAAATAAAAATCACCAACCATCGATCGCATTTCGGTAAGCTCTAATTTGAACGGAGATTAGGCCTCTTTTGCGATTCACACTCGTGTTTTGATTTATATATATATATATATATTACAATATAAACCCTTAAATTTTCGTAGGGAGCGAACGGTTTGTCCTACAGAGCTCCGCGTGGTCTCAAAAAATTCTGAAAATTCTATAGAATCCTAAATTGAAGGAAAAACAATACCTTTATATCAAAATTTTTTGAGTTAGGGCGTTTTCAAAATTTCAAAATTGATTTTGGAACCCTTAGAAGTGACCTACATCAACCAAAAGCTTCGGGGCACAACTAGACCCCAAATAGAGCCTACATACCAAATTTCATCAAAATCTGTCAATGCTAAGTGGAAAAAGTGCCGCGTACGGCGTACGGCGTACGGCGGACGGCGTACGGCGGACGGCGGACGGACGGCCAAATTTTTATTCCATTTTTGGATTCTACGTACCTTGAAACGTAAACCATCAAATTTTGAGGGGGTGTTAAAATTTTTTTTTTCTTGGTCGATTCCAAAGGTTCATTATTGAAAATAATAAACCAAAAAAAATCCTCTAGGTGTTGCGGGAGAAAAGGCACAAGAAAACAGGGAACGGAGAAGGAATAAGACAACATGGATTTGGATTTACCTTTGTTGTGGCCGAATGGGAAGCCCATTTCTTACCCCAAGCTGAATGATATCAAAAGCATGATGCATCTCATACCGAAAGCCGATCATGCGTTTTATAGGTTTCTCACTGGGGATCTCTTGATCGAAGATGATATAGATGGGTTTGACGTGGAAGAATTGGACGTCTCTCCCGAATTCGAAGACTGAAGTCATCAAGAGTCACCAAGAGTCAACCTTCGTAGAATTTTAAACCTTTAGTTTTAGTATACATTTCATATGATTTCTTAATAAAGTTTTCTCGTTTTTAAAGATTTTGTCTTGTCTGACTTATTATCTGCCTATCGAATTCGGAGCTCTAATCCGTGGATTGTGGCGAGCGATCGGTTTTACGTACCTATAGGTATTACATAGTTCACGAGGAACACGATTTAGCCATGCCCTGACTATCACAAAACGTATCAATCGAGGAAGAGGGAACTATATCAATGGCGTAGAACCTGTTAGTTATAACCAAATTTATTTTGTTATCATCTACTATCTTTTTATAAACATTTTCAAATAAGTACAAGTCTCTGTTCTTTTTGATGTGACAACAAACAGGAAATCGACAAACTGGCACTTACCCTTTTATCAATGTTCTATTTTCTGTTCAATTAATTTCGCAATTACCAGTTAAGCGACACATTGGCGCTTACCAGATTTTCAAAATTTAGATTTGGTCTCTGGGTGATTTTTGCAAAAACCAGGTAAGCGACAAATTGGCGCTTACCAGGTTATTGCAATTTAGGTTTCTGCTCTAGGTGATTTTTTCAAAAACCAGGTAAGCATAAAAATGATACTTGCAGACATTTTTCTTACATTTCGACCAAATAGCTGGAAAGAACACACCAAAAAACCCCCAGAGACGAAGTTTGACCTCTTAATTCCCATGCCAACTACCAAAACAACGTTTATACTCGTAAAAACTTACGATAGTAAACCTTAGGATACTAGTAAACTTACGATAGTACAACTTAGGATAGCACCATAGGAACGTTAGGACCAAATTATAATTAAATAATATTTGTCATTCGTACTATGTTTTCAGTCGGTCTTAATTAGGTTCTTCTCATTCTTACCTATGCTGATTTTTTCATAATCCAGTTCCAATTTTCAGGGGTTTCAATCTTATAATGAAATGAGATTTCCCATGGTAAGTACTCGAAATGTTATATCGATTATCTCATTATAGAACAGAGTCGAAGTGGTCCATGTAATATACTCTTGCACTGGTACACTAAGTGGGTAAATAGTTCCTGAAAATATTCTTGATCCTAAAAAGGCTAAAATATTTTGGGATAAGAGATGATACCAGCGTTGCACGAAACTCAAACAGCTAATCTAAAATTGAGAACGCTATACGATCAAACATCAACTTGAGGAATAATCATAAAATATGAACAAATTTTTGAAAAAAAATTTAATATAATAATTTATAAACTAATTAGGTTTGTCATTCAGAAGCATGAATACATCCCATGTTTCGAAACAAGTGAATTTATGACCAGATAAAAATGTGGAAATGATCACATAACAATTAGACTGGAAATTAGAAGCCGAATACGACACCGAAGAATGTGGTACTGCTAAGACTGGACTGAATTTGAGCCTTGCAAGTAATCCCACCTGTCCGCGGAGACCTGTGGAATTAGAGCTACCGAATATTCTTCAGATTCAGGCTTCTCGGGCTCATAATTCATTCATTCTTCAATGATTCCAGAACATTCTTGAATTCATCGAGTTTTCTATCCAATATTGGGATTTCCGTTGTTAAGGTTATTAGTTTATTGTTTCGATTCGTATTCGAATATTGTTGGAGGTAATTGCTAAATTGTATCGTCTGGTAGAGAGCTGAGATTATTTTCGTCTTAAAGTTAGGTAACTTCTTAAACGAGAATGAATAAGTAGTAACGATTAGTACCTATTGAAATAACACGATCGTTACGATTTTTTTTGTAACTAAAGAAACACAGTAATAAAGACATTTTGCTTCCGAGCCTACCAAGGTAAAAAAAAGTTCTCCAAAATCAAAATTTCCACTCGCGTTTTGCGTTTTAGACCTTTCTGAACAATTTTGGTTCCGTGTCTGTCTGTCTGTCTGTCTGTGTGTCTGTCTGTCTGTCTGTCTGTGTGTCTGTCATGAATTCTTTGTAACGCGCATAACTGTACGAAGTTATTGTCCGATTTCTATGAAATTTTCAGGGATTGTGCGGGTTGGTGTGTAGACGGTCCCCTATGAAAATCATCATCCCCGGACTGATAGAAGCGACTGCGCATGCGCAAAAGTGAATTCCTTGCAACGGCCATAACGTCTACATTTTCCATCCGATTCGAATGAAATTTTCAGGGATGTTACAGACTAGTATCTAGATGATCCCCTATGAAAATCATCACCTTCGGACTGATAGTAGCCACTGCGCATGCGCAAACGTGAATTTCCTTGTAACGGCCATAACTTCCACATTTTCCACTCGATTTCGATGAAATTTTCAGGAATTTTGTGGATTAGGTTTTAGATAGTCTCCTATGAAAACCATTATCCCGGGACTGATAGAAGCGACTGCGCATGCGCAAACGTGAATTACTTGTAACAGCCGTAACTTCAACTGTCCCCTAGGGGTCGCGGGTTCGAATCCTAGCCGAGGCTAAGTATTGCTTCCGAGTCTACCAAGGTAGCGGAAGCTTTGTTTTCACTTTTCAAGGATGAAAAAAAAAAGTTCTCCAAAATCAAAATTTTCACTCGCGTTTTGCGTTTTAGACCTTTCTGAACAATTTTGGTTCCGTGTCTGTGTGTCTGTGTGTCTGTCTGTCTGTGTGTCTGTCCGTCTGTCATGATTTCCTTGTAACGCGCATAACTATACGAAGTTATTGTCCGATTTCGATGAAATTTTCAGGGATTGTGCGGGTTGGTGTGTAGACGGTCCCCTATGAAAATCATCATCCCCGGACTGATAGAAGCGACTGCGCATGCGCAAACGTGAATTCCTTGTAACGGCCATAACTTCTACATTTTCCATCCGATTTCAATGAAAATTTCAGAGATGTTACAGATTAGTATTTAGATGGTCCCTTATGAAAATCATCATCCCCGGACTGATAGAAGCGACTGCGCATGCGCAAACGTGAATTTCCTTGAAACGGCCATAACTTCTACATTTTCCATCCGATTTCAATGAAATTCTCAGGGATTATGCGGATTAGATTGTAAATGGTCCCCTATGAAAATCATCACCCCCGGACTTATAGTAGCCGATGCGCATGCGCGAACGTAAAATCCGTGTAACAGCCGTGCGTACACAACCTCAAATTCTACATTATCTGCTGTCTGGCGCCAGTAGCACAAGTACAGCGAGTCATTTTAACAAGTGAGAGGTCACGGGTACGATTCCCAGTCGTGCAATGATTTATTTTTGGATTTTTTGAGTAGTGACTCAACTTACATTTTTCATCCGAATTTGATGAAATTTTCCAGGATTATCCAGAGTAGCGTGTAGATGGTCCCCTATGAGGGTAGTGAAAGGTACTTAGAGATTGGTGTTTTGAGATTAACTACTATGCATCGGATCATCTATATAATCGGGTTATGGATACGAGGAAGCTATGTGCCACACCCACTTGGCAGACGTTTTTTTTTTATCCAATCACATACATCTACTCACTTAATTTTTCATCCGAATTTGATGAAATTTTCTAGGATTGTTTAGATTAGCGTGTAGATGGTCCCCTATGAGGGTAGTGGAAGGTACTTAGAGATTGGTGTTTTGAGATTAACTACTATGCATCTGATCATCTATTTCTTTTTTTTTTTCTTTCAGTCCGCCGTTAAAAGAAGGGTTCGTGTACCCACCGTAAGTCAACTTATAATTTTTGTGTAATTAAAATAAGTTATTAAACAACATTTCGTAAGTAAGTACATTTATTTAAAAAAAACTATCGAATTTATAAAGTAGTGCGGGGATCTGAAAAACTCTGATATACATTTCATTTCTTGGGGAATCGGATAATCGGTATTTTGGTTTAGTTACTACTGTGTTACAATGTTACAATGGAGGCCTCATCACATTTCAAGCTATGTCTATTACGAGAATAGGTAGGGATCCTTTAAGACTAGTTGGCAAAAAAAAAAAACCGTCCAGGAATCCACTTTTCCTATTTTTTTAGAAACAAAATGTTCTTTAAACTACTCGTACATCATGTAGGGATTCAATTCAAGAAATAAATTTGAAAAAATACCAAGGGTTGGTGGGTAAAAAAAATCGTTTAATGGTCAAGCGGCTCACTTGGGGCGCCATAAGCAGAATCGGCACCCTCTTCTGTATGAATCTTTAGGTCTCCTCGCTGTATTTCCTCTTTTCACCGTTAGCTCTTCGGTGAATTCTGGCTAGCCGTTCACTGTCCATTTTGATGAAGATTTCGATACATTATTTTCCAGGATCAATATTCAGAAGACGGAAGACTTCAACTATTTCCATGTTACCCATGTTGAATGTTAGTTACTGCAGCATAGGTCCCAAACTGAACGGATCATTGTAGAATAAAAATATTCAATCAGTCAGAGAGAGCTGAAGTCACACTTCAGCAATAGTTGCTTCATTTTCTTTGGAAATTCGCTAACATAAGGAAAACCTCGTGATACCTATTCTTCTTATTCTTCTCATTTCATAGAACCTGACTGATAACAAACCCGTAAATCCACTTATTCTTCTTCGTGGAGAACCTACTTGACAAGTATGTTGACAAGGAACAGTGAAACATTTCTGGGTGAAGTCACAGCTTTTCAGAAATTAGCGTATCCTGGTAACTAAGATGTTTGGTACCTATATTTTTGTCCCTGTACGAGTGTAGGTTGGGACCATGTACTTTTTGTTGATCTGTTCAGCGATAATTGAGTCACTAAACTGTTACAATAAATTCAGGTGATAAATGAATGGTGGTGATTTCGTTCATGAAACTTCAAATGAAACCGTAATTGCGTAAAAATAGGAATTCTTTCATCCAGTTAATGGAGTCGTATGAGTGAGTATGAAAGTGCAATTTGGATTTCATTTTCTTTTAAATTAACGATTTTGCGATTTCATTTTTTGTTTTTTAAATTATATGGAGAAATGTTGGTGTTTTGAGATGTTTCAAGACCGATTTTTTGATGATTTTACACCATGAAATCAAATACAATAAATTAATGAATTTGAAAACTATGTGTGGGTGTGGCAGGTCAGCCCCTTCAACCAGTTTGAGGTTAGTTTCCTCGCATGGTCTGGAAATACTTGAGCCATTCAAGGGTAGTATCATTACCACAGGTTATGGAAAACCAACCCCGGCAGTATGTGGAATCCAGGAAGACAGGCTTAGGTCCTATACATTTCTGATCAACTATCGCTTGCAGGATGGAGTCCTCTACTCCGAGCATTTACTCAAACATGAGGAGTGTTTCAGAATAGTTGACATCGAGGATGCCAATTTTCCTTACCAGAACCGCGTCTTTAAAGGAGGTCACTCTTCTCGAAGGTTTTGTGTTTGGTTATCAGCCAGCTCTTTATGGCTCTCAGGCGTGTTTTCTGCAGAGGTTCTTCTCCGTTTGCCCTCACCCCTTCTCTTCAGAACTTCTTCAGGTATAGGATTGGAAGCCTCTTCTGCAGCCTCTTCATTGGACCTTCCATGGCGAAGATACCAAGCATAGCTTCTCTATCCTGCATCATTCAGGTTCTGATACTTCCTGACCCAGGCAGGAGTTTCTTCATCAGATGGTTTCCTAGGCGTAGACACCTTTGGGTCCATGTGACCTGAATTCCCAGATAAACGAGTTCAAAGGAGCCTCTGCCGCATCGCTTACGGTGTTCTCCACGGTTTCCATGGCTAATGGCTTCTTCATATTGATCGGATGGTGGGCTTTTCAGTAGCCTTTCCTCATCTTCCGTCGGGATTTAACTGCCGCCCGTATTCTTTTTTTCAATAATTATTATTTTTTCATTCTCTGAAAAATCCATAACATATTTAATTATTGGCAGGGATCAAGAATAGGTCTAGGGCTAACCCTGATTGCCAGAACTGGACCAGCATTCTATTGAAACCCAGAGTGGCCAGCTCATCTTAGTTCCCTGTTTATGACTAAGCTCATCCTTAGTCGCCCACTCATTTGTACAGCTGTAACTGTTCACTTTCTTGAGTTGGGGCGAATAAGAATGGAAGAAGAAAGAAAGAAAGGAAAGGGAAGGAATTGGAAAGGTAATAGGATTAGAGAGCGTAGTAATTCGCCAATTCTACGTCCCTACACCGCCCTCTCATTGATACAGGGAAGGTCCTTTACAGGCCCTCTCCATAACAGGCAGCACCGCGAAAAAAGTGAGAGTAGGAGCTGAGTGGAATAGGCTATGAGACTCTTCCGAATCATTTGCTACCCATTAAGTTATATCTTTTATCATGTCAAGAACTCTTCCCTTTTCTCCCGTAAGTATGATTTTGGATGCCAACATACCAGCTAGCGTTTACAGGTTTCTAAAATCAAATTCACAATATTTCGGGAAGCCGTGAGGAGGCGATGTGGTGAGGATACTCTAGCGCTAAGGTGGAGTGAAGGAACTGTTTCATCGATTATGAAATTGATATGTTCGATGCTTCGTTCGATGTCTCCGAACCTCCTCCTTCATCTTAAAGTCTTCATCAAAAAGTATGTTCTTGGCAAACGATTGATATATACTGAAAGATAATAAACCTTTATAAAATAATTTCCAGCGTTTTATTTTCTGTATTGATAAACATTTCACTCGAAATAGGGGAATTTTTGAAATGTTTTGTCCTTTTGCTGTTATTTACATGTATGCTGAGTTGCAGACAAGTCGAAAGTTCGAATATGTATAAATATTGAAGCTTCAGTGGCATATATTCAATTTTTGCAACATAACAGCCATTTTAGTGTTGTTGGAATCATCTCCATAGTAATCAGTCAATGGTCCACACGGACCACCCACCTCGCGTTGAAATCACTTTTCTGATATCCAATATTGATTTTCCCATTGTTAAGCGTATTAGTTTATTGTTTCGATATTGTTAGAGTTCATTTATTGCTAAAATGTATCCTCTCTTGAAGAGCTGAAATTATTTTCGACGACAAAGTTAGGTACCTACTTACACGAGTAGGGGTAACATTTCATCTTCTGTAACAATAAGAAAATTGATATATATAGAAATTTTTCATTTTGTTTGTTTGTTTGGTTTCAGTCTGCCGTTAAAAGACGACTTGATCTATCCTCCGTGAGTCAACAAAACAGTTTTTTTTTAATCATTACCTAGTAGTTAAACAACATTTCGTAAGTAAATTTATAAATTATTGTGTCCACAATAATAAATAGGTTGGGGCCCTTCGCGACCAAAGGCTGTAGAAATACTTTTTGATGGAGTACTGAGTTACAATTGAATTACACAGTTAGAATTTAGGTATAACGCATTTTAAATTATGCTATTACGACCATCACCTTCTCCACATGCCCACAATGGGAGGGTATGAGAAGGAGTGCAGACGAGGTCATCGGAACGTTGCGTCCACATACAACCATACATGAGATGAACAAGTCGAGCTGGGACGCACTGGCAATATTTGTCAGAGCAGTCCTCAAAGCAAAAAAGCTGGATGGAAGAAGATGAGGAATAGAATTGATGGAGGGATCAGACTGGAGAGCAGAAATAGGAGCAGCGTTTTGGCACAAAAAAAGGGCTCACCCTGAAGTAATACTGTACAAGTGGTTCCGGGGTGAGTCCTGAACAGAGGGAGTGGGGTTTTAGTAGGTAGGCCCAATGATGGGGAGTCCAACACTGTTGGGGTGAACTACTTCTCATTCGCTCTGGAAAAGTTCTCCCACTCAGGTAAAAAGAAAAGAAAACTGTGACCATCACCTTTTGAAAGTAGTTGGCTTAAAAATTGTCCAGAATTTTTTTTTTTTTTTTTATGAGAAACCAAATTTATTTTTTTCAAGTTTGTCCAGAAATTCATTTTTTGAAGAAAAAAAATCTGAATAAAAATAAATCAGATGATGAACGATCGGTGGTGATTTTGTTCATTCTTCAATTAAACTACTTCAATGAAACTTCAATGAAACCATGAATAATGAGAATTTTTCTAGTTAGTGGAGGTAAAGTCGTATGAGTGAGTAAGAAGAGTGTAATTTGTTTTTTTTTTTAAATTAACGATTGTTGCGATAAATTTATTTTATTTTTTAAATTATATGGAGAAATGTTGGTGTTTTGAGATGTTTCAAGACCGATTTTTTGATGATTTTACACCATGAAATCAAATACAATAAATCAATGAATTTGAAAACTATGTGTGGGTGTGGCAGGTCAGCCCCTTCAACCAGTTTGAGGTTAGTTTCCTCGCATGGTCTGGAAATACTTGAGCCATTCAAGGGTAGTATCATTACCACAGGTTATGGACAACCAACCCCGGCAGTATGTGGAATCCAGGAAGACAGGCTTAGGTCCTATACATTTCTGATCAACTATCGCTTGCAGGATGGAGTCCTCTACTCCGAACATTTACTCAAACATGAGGAGTGTTTCAGAATAGTTGACATCGAGGATGCCAATTTTCCTTACCAGCACCGCGTCTTTAAAGGAGGTCACTCTTCTCGAAGGTTTTGTGTTTGGTTATCAGCCAGCTCTTTATGGCTCTCAGGCGTGTTTTCTGCAGAGGTTCTTCTCCGTTTGCCCTCACCCCTTCTCTTCAGAACTTCTTCAGGTATAGGATTGGAAGCCTCTTCTGCAGCCTCTTCATTGGACCTTCCATGGCGAAGATACCAAGCATAGCTTCTCTATCCTGCATCATTCAGGTTCTGATACTTCCTGACCCAGGCAGGAGTTTCTTCATCAGATGGTTTCCTAGGCGTAGACACCTTTGGGTCCATGTGACCTGAATTCCCAGATAAACGAGTTCAAAGGAGCCTCTGCCGCATCGCTTACGGTGTTCTCCACGGTTTCCATGGCTAATGGCTTCTTCATATTGATCGGATGGTGGGCTTTTCAGTAGCCTTTCCTCATCTTCCGTCGGGATTTAACTGCCGCCCGTATTCTTTTTTTCAATAATTATTATTTTTTCATTCTCTGAAAAATCCATAACATATTTAATTATTGGCAGGGATCAAGAATAGGTCTAGGGCTAACCCTGATTGCCAGAACTGGACCAGCATTCTATTGAAACCCAGAGTGGCCAGCTCATCTCAGTTCCCTGTTTATGACTAAGCTCATCCTTAGTCGCCCACTCATTTGTACAGCTGTAACTGTTCACTTTCTTGAGTTGGGGCGAATAAGAATGGAAGAAGAAAGAAAGAAAGGAAAGGGAAGGAATTGGAAAGGTAATAGGATTAGAGAGCGTAGTAATTCGCCAATTCTACTTCCCTACACCGCCCTCTCATTGATACAGGGAAGGTCCTTTACAGGCCCTCTCCATAACAGGCAGCACCGCGAAAAAAGTGAGAGTAGGAGCTGAGTGGAATAGGCTATGAGACTCTTCCGAATCATTTGCTACCCATTTAGTTATATCTTTTATCATGTCAAGAACTCTTCCCTTTTCTCCCGTAAGTATGATTTTGGATGCCAACATACCAGCTAGCGTTTACAGGTTTCTAAAATCAAATTCACAATATTTCGGGAAGCCGTGAGGAGGCGATGTGGTGAGGATACTCTAGCGCTAAGGTGGAGTGAAGGAACTGTTTCATCGATTATGAAATTGATATGTTCGATGCTTCGTTCGATGTCTCCGAACCTCCTCCTTCATCTTAGAATCGAAAAAGTACTAGGTGTAGATTTTTATATTACTATTCCACATATTATTGTATATTCCACAGGGTTGGACTGATTCTGGACGTCGGCCAAAAAAGCCGAGGCCACAATGGTACACGCGATTTCGCCAAAATGAAAGAGATAACATGATATATGATAATTTAGAATGTGGAGGGACGCCCACAGTAAGTATAATGTTGAAACATGGAAACTAGCCTAAGCAGAATGTTACTAGCAGATACCTACTTGTAAAGATAGCATAATAGGTACCTTAGGACCAGATTATGATTACTGGATTATAATTGAATATTATTTGTAATACGTATTGTGCTTTTGACCGACTTCAAAACCTCCTTAAGTGCATTCGGTGTGTCATGGGACGACGACTATTGCTTCCGAGTTTAACGAGGTAGCGGAAGCTTTGTTTTCACTTTTCAAGGTTGAAAAATGAAAAGTTCTCCAAAATCAAAATTTCCACTCGCGTTTTACGTTTCAGATCTTCCTGAACAATTTTGGTTCCGTGTCTGTCTGTGTGTCTGTCATGAAATCCTTGCCACAGTCATAGCTTCTACAATTCTCATCCGATTTCGATGCAATTTTCAGGGATTGTGTGGGTTAGCGTGTGAATGGTCCCCTTATAAATCATTACCCCCGAGATAGTAGCCGCTGCGCATGGGCAAACGTGAAATAGTTGACACAGCCATAACTTCTACATTCCTCATCCGATTTCGATGAAATGTTCAGGGATTGTGCAGGTTGACGTATAGATGGTCCCCTATGAGGGTAGTGTGATAGGAAGGTACTTAGAGATAGATGGTTTGAGATTAACTAGTATGCATTGGATCATCTATACAATCGGGTTATGGATACGAGGAAGCTATGTGCCGCTCCCACTTGGCAGACTTTTTTTTTGTCCGAACACCTTGCATTTCTTTACTTTGGTACTAATCTGCCTGATTCTTTTTGAAATAATTATGTTCTACCAGTATAATATACTTTTGTATAACTTATGCTATAATTTAAGTTTGTGTCGACAAATGGGGACGACGACGACTTCAATGCGTACATACATAACTACTTATGCCCTATCTGAAATCGCTGAGATTATTAATTTTCCCTTTTTAGTGTCTCAAAACATCAGTTTTGAGGTCGGTCCTTTTATTGAAAAGATTTCATTTTATTAGTTTTCAATTTTATAATATATACTTTTTCAGTAGGTCATACTTAAATGTTACTCATTCTAACCTATGCTGATTTTTTTCATTATCAAGTTCCAACTTTCAGGGATTTCAAGCATTTAATGATGTGAGAGTTCCAAGGGTAAGTAATCGACATGTTATATCGATTATCTAATTATAGAACAAAATGGAAGTGGTCCGTAAATACGCTTCGTAGGTACCTACTTCCTCAAAATTTGCTTGACCCTGAAAAGAGTATATGATTCTGGGATAAAAGATGTCACCAGCGTTGCACTATAATCAACCAGTTAATTGATATCCCCTCCCCATTAATATTTAATTTTTATTTTTTATTTCATTTTTCACTATGGCGTTTTTTGAAGAAAAAAAAGTATGTTCTTGGCAAACGATTGATATATACCTACACTGAAAGATAATAAACCTTTATAAAATAATTTCCAGCGTTTTATTTTCTGTATTGATAAACATTTCACTCGAAATAGGGGAATTTTTGAAATGTTTTGTCCTTTTGCTGTTATTTACATGTATGCTGAGTTGCAGACAAGTCGAAAGTTCGAATATGTATAAATATTGAAGCTTCAGTGGCATATATTCAATTTTTGCAACATAACAGCCATTTTAGTGTTGTTGGAATCATCTCCATAGTAATCAGTCAATGGTCCACACGGACCACCCACCTCGCGTTGAAATCACTTTTCTGATATCCAATATTGATTTTCCCATTGTTAAGCGTATTAGTTTATTGTTTCGATATTGTTAGAGTTCATTTATTGCTAAAATGTATCCTCTCTTGAAGAGCTGAAATTATTTTCGACGACAAAGTTAGGTACCTACTTACACGAGTTGGGGTAACATTTCATCTTCTGTAATGTGAGTCTCCACTCACTGGGGAACATTTCCAGTGAAGAGACTGGGTTAATTCGTTAACTCCCTTCCGATCCGAATTTGTCATAGCCACCCGCGGCGATGATTGTCAGATTCGGGTCCGTGGTCAGCTCGGAAGGTGACGTCACCCCCCCCTCAGCATGAAGACGCCGTCTCCAGCCAGAGCGTCCCTCCCTCGGCGGGGGGAGCCAATCAGAAGTCTCCACCTGGCAGGCGCCCGTCCGTCGAGGGAGCGGAGGGGGACCATCCGGAACAAAACCAACGAGCAGCCCCCTCCACAGTCAGACCCCCCTTGATATTCAGTACAAGTCATTGAGAGCCCTGCTGCCCGTGAACTTAAAACTGCTAGAGTCAACCGTCCCCGTAAATACCTTCACACGCTTTTTTCGTAAGATCCCTGACCATCGGAAATTGCCGTGTCGCGCCGAATTGATCTGGAGGAAGAGAACTTGGATTCCCTGGACGTCCGTCGCCACAACCACCACAACCGCCACATCACACCTGGAAGGATACCTCAGGGCCCTGACACGTGTGAGTGAAAACTATAACTTACCTTCTAACCATTGGCCAATGCAGTTAGGACAGTGCGTAGAAGTAATTCTGAAACAATTGGACAAAAGTCGTAAATTTGAGAGTTGTAACTTAATGCTAAATTCGTACCTGAAACACAAAGTTAACCTATACTTACCATACTCACCTTTGTTGAAAACCTGGAACGTTGAACTGATATACTCTGGAAACCTGAAACATAAAGTCAAATTGGAGTTATTATTTTGTACATTTGAAACATTATCTGAAAATCTATCCTATTGAACATTGAATCTTGTGCCATACTTACTTGTGTTGTTGCGCCCGTCAGGCTTCTTTTCGACACACCCTTCGGTGTGCCTAGTCAGAAAACCAATTGCATATTTAATAAATTACCTTTTATTGTTGTAATTCCGCATTTGAATATCTTTTCTCATTTTACCTGGTTCCTCAGTGTGAAAAACCGGAGCTTGGTGACGCGTCACACTCCGCCATCTTTTCCGAAGCGTCCCTCAGACGCCTTCGTAGGCCCCTTCGGCAGCGTCGCATTTTGCGGACGCCATTTTCTCAGTAGGACGCCCTTAAGGCTAACATTTCAGATTGCATCATCCCGAGGAATTCGACTGGCCGCTTCACCGCCTTGTCACAGGTAAATACCACACGCTACCCTTATAAAATTAACTATTGTTTCGATATTTGTTTGTCTTCCCCTTCCCACCTGAGCTCGCCACGTAAGGTTTTGTGTCATCCGGTGAACTTGGGATCGGCACGTGGCGTCACAACCTCGTGCTGCTACCAATTACGCCGCGAAACGAAACCTTAACCCTGTCGAACGCAAATCCCGCTTACAACTGGTGTGTCGCCACAATCGTCACAATCACCACGAGTAAGCCGGGACGCTACCTCCGTGGTCCATCGACACAATCGCCACAAGTAGCAGGCCTACAAATTTGGTGGCAGCGGAGTGGATCCCGGTGTGAGTAAGCCTCACACGAGCCCACTCAAACTCGTAGGCCGTTCGACACGAGCTCAGTTTTAAATTTAAAGTCTATCGAAACAAACTTCAAAAATAAAACACACTGAGACAGGTAAAAATAAAAATAGGTAGGCTGTACATCCATTTATTATACAGGAAAAGTGACATTAGAAGCAGCCTTCCGCACGAAACGACGCGAGAAGACGTCTCTTCTCGTAGTTGTATTTTTCTCGACTTAGACCGATTCACGCCGACAGACTTCTTCGTGCCTAGGTGGTAGTTAGTATCAATCGCTACCATGTTCCTCAATAATCCGACACCTAGCGACAGGGGGACCGAGACCCAATCGTCCTCCGGCACGGAAGCTGTAGAAACAATGACTCAGACAATGAAGGAGATGAACATTCTCCTTCAGCGATATAATAACGTAACACACGAAGCCGATAGGGAGGACATACCGCGCTCGGTATTCCTCGAAGTAGAGTCGTGGGACCCAGACGCGACCGGTGCATTAAGTGTTGTGTCGTTTTTTGCGAATTTTGATATGGTGACCACGGGTTTGACCTCGCGACAACGATACCGTTTACTCCGCACAAAAGCGCGGGGAACCGCTAAGCAATTCCTTATCGATCGGGATGATACGCTCGACGTAGACAACGTCTACGAGATCGTCCGTGACGACATGATCAAGTGGTTCCAAAAGGAAAATCCACAACACGCCGCCGCCCTCCTGTGGACAGTCAAGCGGAACGCCACAGAAACGCTCCGCCAATTTGCCGACCGAGTCCGCAGCCTCGCCCGGTGTGCCGTCATGGAAGAAGGAGGACAACTCCGACGTCACGAACGCCACGACTGGGTAGAAAGAAAAACCCTGAGCGCTTTTATACGTGGTGTCAGCAAAAACATGAGCGCACTGCTCATCACAAATCGCCCCAGATCGATCCAGGACGCGCTGAGCAAGGCGGAGGAATTGGAGGAAACCCTAGACGACACAATCGACACAGACGAACGTTGGGACTTGGCGGCCATTACCAACGACCGCCGATGTTACAACTGCGGAAGTCCTGAACATTTCGCCGCTCGATGCCCGCGAAAAGACGAACCCCTACAGCGTCATAATCGACACAGGGAGGAGGACCACCGCCAAGATAAGCCCAACGAGCGCCGCAGCGCCGAGAAACCAACCCCGCGATATCCGTGTATGTTTTGCGCGGACAAAACACATTTTCCCGTAAGTTGCCCATTCAGCCCGAACAAGACCATATTTTGTGACTTCTGTGGCGTCCGAGAACATCTGGAGGAGGATTGTTACAAAAAGAAACGTCTCCTCCCCGTGTCGCAACCTGTCATGGCGCCGGCACATTCAATGGAGGTCGCCCGTTACAAAAAGCCAATCGAGGAGGCACATGTTCCGGCCGTGGAAGCTCCAATGTCGCGGACGATGAAAATCACCGTGGGACTGGGCCCGGAGGAACGAGAGATGACCCTGGACACCGGAGCTACGCTTTCGGTACTTTCAACACCCGTAAAGGGAATTCCAATTCTCCCAACCCGAGCGATCGCGTGGGGAGCTGATGGAATGCCCCTACATTTCTCCGGAGAACAGCGCGTCGTCACAAGGATCGGCGAATGTGTATTTGAACACACATTCTTAGTATTCGCAAGGAGAAGCGCTACGCTTGATCTTTTGGGGCTCGACGTACTTCGAAGGGTACCCATCACATTTACAACGGGACCGGAAATGAAATTCCGCACCCCTAAAGGCGTCATCCGCCCATATACGCCGGTCGACACACCCGAGGAAATCTACAGCGTGGGGGTAGTGTTGCGGCCCGAGGGGCGGGAATTTGGGACGTTCGTGGATCAAAATGAAAGTCATGATCACAACGCTCCTCTCCCTAGCACCCCTTCGGCGGCAACAACTGCCTCCGCCACGCAAAAACCATCGTGCGTGGATTACCAAGAACCGGACGACGTTTCGGAGGTGCGGGCAAATTTCGCCACAAATCAAGATGGCGCCGGAAGCCTGAAGTTTTGGAATCGGCAGTTCAAGGGTGTTTCTGTCCCTATCGATACACCAGTTGAGCGGTACGACGATACACCCCACTACAAGAACTTGACGAAGGATCCGGCCCAAAACCTTCCACTTCCCCCGAAAGTACATTTCAGCACACCAATCTCACGACATTGTGCAACCCCCACTACGCCTACCGAGTTCCAGGAAATTGACGACGCAAGCGACAGCACTGATCCCGCGCCGGACTTTGATGGGAAAACCTCCCTCGAAAAATGCCTCGATCGGATGCTCCACGACTACCATCGGACTTATGTCGACACGGTGGATCGACACAGTGCGACACAGTTCGTCACAGAGGATCGTCACAACGCGACACAGTTCGACACGGTGGATCGACACAGTGCGACACAGTTCGTCACAGAGGATCGTCACAACGCGACACAGTTCGACACATCGGATCGGCACAGCCCGACCCAGTTCGCCACAACCGACCCATGTGCTGAACCATATCCCGATATAGTCGATACCCCTGATGAAACGGGTTCTGGCGTATCCCTGAGAGAAGAAAAGGCCTGCGCCGAGATTTGTTCTATTATTCCCCCGATTCAAAACTATGAAAAAGAAGTATGTCCCGGCGCCACGCCAGACGGTCTGGAAGAAGAGGAGTGGGGGGAGCTACCGACCGACCAATGGGAAACCCCGTTACCCGAGTTCGACGTGACCTTGCAAGAGAAACTGCAACATCTCACAACTTCGGACGCGGAACCAACTAGGGAATTGTTGTGTAAATTCCGGGACTTATTTAAGCCACCTACGGGGGAGGGATGTCGATTGAACGTATTCCATGAGATAGTTACTACTCAACCCACCGTTACACAACAAAAACCCTACCCGGTTCCCCACGCCCTCCGCGACGTCGTTGAAACTCAAATCAAGGACATGCTGTCAAATGGGGTAATTAGCCCGTCTACTAGCCCGTGGTGTGCGCCGGTACTACTCGTCAAAAAGAAAACGCCGCCGGGAGAAAAGCAGCTTTGGCGATTTTGCACGGATTTCCGACAGCTCAATAAAATCACCAAAGGAGACGCTTATCCTCTTCCCCGATTACAGGAGACCCTTGCGATGTTAGGTCAGTGTAAATGGTTCACAACCATCGACTTAATATCGGGTTATCACCAGATACCAGTTCACCCCGAGTCAAGGGAGAAAACGGCCTTTTCAGTTTTAGGACGTCATTTTCATTACGAAAAGATGCCGTTTGGACTGAAGAATGCGCCCGCTACATTTCAGCGAGTCATGAATGATACCCTCGATGGAATCCTCGGAGATCATTGTCTCGTTTACCTGGATGACATCATAGTATTTTCCGCCACTCGAGAGGAACACCTCCAGAAATTGACTCAGGTTTTCGATCGATTGACCGAGGCCCGCCTGCAAGTGAACTTGTCGAAATGCGAGTTTTTGAAAAACGAGGTTCGCTTTCTAGGTCACCGCATCACGCCCGACGGAATCCTTACCGAGCCCGAGAAGGTCAAGGCCATTAAGGAATTTCCCGTACCTACCTCGGCGTTGAAACTGCAGTCGTTTTTGGGGCTGGCTGGGTTTTACCGGAGGTTCATACCTCGATACTCGGAGCTCTCGGTACCCTTGACCGACCTCCTCCAGAAGAACCGACCCTTCGAGTGGACAAGTAAACAACAACAAGCGTTCGACGAACTCAAGGTCAAGTTGACCGAGGAACCCGTACTCGCCTTTCCTGACCTGAATAAACCCTTTGTGTTGGCCACCGACGCTTCCGGCTCTGCTTTGGGGGCTGTCCTTTCGCAGAACTTTGAAGGGGAAGAGAGGCCCGTGGCGTATGCAAGTCGAAAACTAAATCCGGCCGAAACCAGATATTCCGTCACAGAGAGAGAGTTACTCGCCGTTGTGTGGGCGGTCCGCCATTTTCAAGAATATCTTTTAGGCCAGACCTTTGAACTTCAAACGGACCACATGGCACTCACGGCCGCGATGCACCTCCGCGACCCGACATCGCGAATCGGGAGGTGGGTTCTCAGGCTTGCTGAATACGACTTCGTTCCCCGATACAGACCCGGAACTCAGATGAAACATGCGGACGGATTGAGTCGAATGGACATAGCCGTTGTAAATCTCGATTTCCCGCGCGAGCTGATGATCGCTGCACAGGATCTCGATGATTGGGTCCAATCGATGGTTTTGAGTCGCGGTAAAGAAGGATTGCGAAAAGCTAACGGAGTGTGGGAAATGAGAGCGCGACACGATGGTAGACACGAATGGGTGCCCCTCATCCCGAGTTCACTTCGTGAATGGTTGATTGACCGATGCCATAAGAATGAGTGGGCGGGACACCCCGGAGCCGACGTAACGGAAAAGGTGGTGAGACGACTAGGAAACTGGCCCGGACTATCGAGAGACGTCAAAGAGCAGGTACAACGTTGTGAAACGTGTTTACGTCGCAACACCCCGACGAATCTGAAAAGTCCGATTCAGAAGCCGCTCCTCCCCGAGAGACCCGGACACATCGTCGGTATCGATTTCGTGGGGCCCATCGTGACGAATGGAAAATCCAAATACCTCCTCACCGTAATCGACCATTTTACTAAGTATGCTGAAGCATACGTTACCACCAATTGTACCGCCTCTACTGTCGCGCAAATTTTAGCAAAGGAATTTATACCGAGACACGGTGTACCCGAGAGACTTGTCTCAGACCGTGGAACCGCCTTCACCGCCGGATCGACACGCGAACTTTGTGCCCAATGGGGCATACGGCAGATCTTCACGACCGCGTACCACCCGGAAGGAAATGGGGTGTGCGAGCGTTTCCACCGAACCTTGACCAATATTTTGGCGAAAATTACCAAGAAAACTAAGGACTGGGAAACCATGTTGCCCGTAGCACTCGCAGCGTATCGATCCAGCCCCCATAAGAGTACTGGATTTACTCCAAATTTTCTTACCTTTGGGAGGGAAATACGCCTTCCGAACGACACCTTTCAAGGACTTCGAACACCCTTACCTGAGTCATCCTTGTTGAAGAATCTCCGAATGGCCCGTGACGCCACGACACAGTGCCTACATGAAGCCTGGAAGAAACGGACGGAAGCCATCAACGCCCGCCGCTCTCTACGCTCTTTTGAGGCAGGGGATATGGTGTACCTAAAAGACATGCAGCCGCCCCCAGGTGTCGTGAAAAAATTCTGGAGTCCATGGAGTGGACCGTGGACGGTGCTAAAGAAACACTCGAATGTTACTTACGAAATCAGGGACTCACCCGATATAAAACGTCAGGTAGTACACATTAACCGCCTCAAACCGGCCTTTGTGCTGGGTGTACCGGACGATACGTTCCTGGACCATACCAAATCCCATCAAACCCCGGAAATAGACACAATAAGGGACATTCACGAAACAGAAACGGGGATACAGGAAGAAATGATGGAAGACTCGGATGAGGAACTACGATGGCCGCCTCCAGGACCGACCAAGATGGAATGTGGCGATGTGCCGACCGAATCTCACGAGAACGCTCCCACTACACCGTTTTCGGAAAAGTCGAACCAGGGGACTGCTTCGCCACAACCGACTCACCTCGAGGACGCGGATCGACACTCAGATCGCTCCTCGACCAGTGAAGAAGATAAAAGCGTCAGCTACCCTTCGGGAAACTCAGCCGAAAATCCAGCGGGAAACTCACAACGCCCGGTCAACCATTCCGAGGACGCTCGCCACAGCGAACACGATCGCCACAGCGAACACGATCGCCACAGCGAACACAATCGCCACAGCGAACACGATCGCCACAGCAACCACGATCGCCACAGCAACAGCCCTCACCAGGAACCAGTAGTTCGCAAAGCCGAAGAGCCGTCTACACCTGAAGGTCTACCTCCGAAACGACTCAGAGGAGAGGCGCCAACCGGAACCACGCCGTATTCGTTCCGCCAACGTGACCCTTCCGTAAATTATAAGCAACTCCACTTAGGCCGAAAGACAAACTGACTGACTACTAGGAAAGACTGACCACGACCTCGACACATGGTCCTTCAGACCAACAAATTCAGCTTGGGTCCTTCAGACCAACCAATTTCAATTGGGTCCTTCAGACCGACAAACTTCACTTAGGTCCTTCAGACCAAGCCGAACCATTACTTCTGCTACCTTCCTAACAAGGCCAGAATAATTTGTGTGAAGTACCCTGAGATCAATTCCTGAGTCACTTTTCCTAGGCAGGATGTTACAGTAGGGCGTTTATTTGTTTGTTGTAGGATGGCACAAGAACCGTTAGATGAGTGGATAGTAGACGGGGGTCCCCAGTCACCGGACCCCATGGTGGAACTCATGAGGAGGCGGACCGAAAGATTTATCGCCAACCTGCGGGACCAGTCGCCGGGACACGTGAACACGCCCGCGCCACCCGACGACCCTTACGACGTACTGGAAACGCTCTCCAACTTCGTGCGATTCACAATGTGTGGCGACACCCCAACCAGCCGCCACACGTCAGGGAATTCGTCGCTCCTCACGATCCTCCAGATACACAGGTGGATTCCCATCTACCAGAGGATCGTGCAGGAGCGGGATGCGTTGTTGGACCGCCAAGCCAAGTGGCTGCTGGATCGACAACAACTGATCCAGCAACGGGACGCAGCCGTGGCGGAGTCCAAGGCAGCCAACGCACAGGTGGTGGTGGAGCCACCTGCGGCGAAGACCGCCACACCTGAGGCAATCAACCAGCTATCTGCAGAGGCACCTGCGGCGAGGTCTGCGGAGGCTGAGGAGAAGTTGGCTCGCTCCCCGGCTCCGCCTCCAGCTTCGTCCCCCGCCCCGTCACCAGTGCCTCAGGTCATCGAGGTCAGAAGCCCAGCACCAAACCCGTACGTGGCCTTGACACCACTCCACTCGCCGCCAACGACGCCTCTACCACCCCGGCGCGCGCGTGGAAGAGTCAGTTCCTACGAAGAGTCACCCACCCGGGACGTGCCACCGACACCCGGGCGCTCTCCCACCACCTCCAGCGAAGACGAGGCAGCACCGGCCAAGACAATACCACCTCCGGCCCATCCAAGGATCGTGCTACGGATCAGCAAAAAGCGTCAATGCCCTGTCTGCACCAAGAAGGTACCGCAGCTCTTCGTCTTCAGGTGCCCAGGGTGTAAGGAGTTCTGGCAACGTCTAAAGAACTTCCATCGCCAGGGACGACCACTGCCGGAGTGCCCCGAGGACCATCGGGCACAACGCGACCCAGCCAACTGTCGCGGGTGTCGTCGCCACGCCTACGAGCTGGCCATAAGGAAGGCGCGTCCCTTGGCTCCTCTGGGAATACCCAGCGTCGTCTTTGACAACGCTGGCTCCCGGAGGGAAGGGGGATGTGAGTCTCCACTCACTGGGGAACATTTCCAGTGAAGAGACTGGGTTAATTCGTTAACTCCCTTCCGATCCGAATTTGTCATAGCCACCCGCGGCGATGATTGTCAGATTCGGGTCCGTGGTCAGCTCGGAAGGTGACGTCACCCCCCCCTCAGCATGAAGACGCCGTCTCCAGCCAGAGCGTCCCTCCCTCGGCGGGGGGAGCCAATCAGAAGTCTCCACCTGGCAGGCGCCCGTCCGTCGAGGGAGCGGAGGGGGACCATCCGGAACAAAACCAACGAGCAGCCCCCTCCACAGTCAGACCCCCCTTGATATTCAGTACAAGTCATTGAGAGCCCTGCTGCCCGTGAACTTAAAACTGCTAGAGTCAACCGTCCCCGTAAATACCTTCACACGCTTTTTTCGTAAGATCCCTGACCATCGGAAATTGCCGTGTCGCGCCGAATTGATCTGGAGGAAGAGAACTTGGATTCCCTGGACGTCCGTCGCCACAACCACCACAACCGCCACATCACACCTGGAAGGATACCTCAGGGCCCTGACACGTGTGAGTGAAAACTATAACTTACCTTCTAACCATTGGCCAATGCAGTTAGGACAGTGCGTAGAAGTAATTCTGAAACAATTGGACAAAAGTCGTAAATTTGAGAGTTGTAACTTAATGCTAAATTCGTACCTGAAACACAAAGTTAACCTATACTTACCATACTCACCTTTGTTGAAAACCTGGAACGTTGAACTGATATACTCTGGAAACCTGAAACATAAAGTCAAATTGGAGTTATTATTTTGTACATTTGAAACATTATCTGAAAATCTATCCTATTGAACATTGAATCTTGTGCCATACTTACTTGTGTTGTTGCGCCCGTCAGGCTTCTTTTCGACACACCCTTCGGTGTGCCTAGTCAGAAAACCAATTGCATATTTAATAAATTACCTTTTATTGTTGTAATTCCGCATTTGAATATCTTTTCTCATTTTACCTGGTTCCTCAGTGTGAAAAACCGGAGCTTGGTGACGCGTCACACTCCGCCATCTTTTCCGAAGCGTCCCTCAGACGCCTTCGTAGGCCCCTTCGGCAGCGTCGCATTTTGCGGACGCCATTTTCTCAGTAGGACGCCCTTAAGGCTAACATTTCAGATTGCATCATCCCGAGGAATTCGACTGGCCGCTTCACCGCCTTGTCACAGGTAAATACCACACGCTACCCTTATAAAATTAACTATTGTTTCGATATTTGTTTGTCTTCCCCTTCCCACCTGAGCTCGCCACGTAAGGTTTTGTGTCATCCGGTGAACTTGGGATCGGCACGTGGCGTCACAACCTCGTGCTGCTACCAATTACGCCGCGAAACGAAACCTTAACCCTGTCGAACGCAAATCCCGCTTACAACTGGTGTGTCGCCACAATCGTCACAATCACCACGAGTAAGCCGGGACGCTACCTCCGTGGTCCATCGACACAATCGCCACAAGTAGCAGGCCTACAGTAACAATAAGAAAATTGATATATAAAGAAATTTTTCATTTTGTTTGTTTGTTTGGTTTCAGTCTGCCGTTAAAAGACGACTTGATCTATCCTCCGTGAGTCAACAAAACAGTTTTTTTAAAATCATTACCTAGTAGTTAAACAACATTTCGTAAGTAAATTTATAAATTATTGAGTCCACAATAATAAATAGGTTGGGGCCCTTCGCGACCAGAGGCCGTAGAAATACTTTTTGATGGAGTACTGAGTTACAATTGAATTACACAGTTAGAATTTAGGTATAACGCATTTTAAATTATGCTATTACGACCATCACCTTCTCCACATGCCCTCAATGGGAGGGTATGAGAAGGAGTGCAGACGAGGTCATCGGAACGTTGCGTCCACATACAACCATACATGAGATGAACAAGTCGAGCTGGGACGCACTGGCAGTATTTGTCAGAGCAGTCCTCAAAGCAAAAAAGCTGGATGGAAGAAGATGAGGAATAGAATTGATGGAGGGATCAGACTGGAGAGCAGAAATAGGAGCAGCGTTTTGGCACAAAAAAAGGGCTCACCCTGAAGTAATACTGTACAAGTGGTTCCGGGGTGAGTCCTGAACAGAGGGAGTGGGGTTTTAGTAGGTAGGCCCAATGATGGGGAGTCCAACACTGTTGGGGTGAACTTCTTCCCATTCGCTCTGGAAAAGTTTTCCCACTCAGGTAAAAAGAAAAGATAACTGTGACCATCACCTTTTGAAAGTAGTTGGCTTAAAAATTGTCCAGAATTTTTTTTTTTTTTTTTTGATGAGAAACCAAATTTATTTTTTTCAAGTTTGTCCAGAAATTCATTTTTTGAAGAAAAAAAATCTGAATAAAAATAAATCAGATGATGAACGATCGGTGGTGATTTTGTTCATTCTTCAATTAAACTACTTCGATGAAACTTCAATGAAACCATGAATAATGAGAATTTTTCTAGTTAGTGGAGGTAAAGTCGTATGAGTGAGTAAGAAGAGTGTAATTTGGATTTTTTTTAAATTAACGATTGTTGCGATAAATTTATTTTATTTTTTTCAAATAAAAAGTACTGTCTATTACTAGGGAATGTTGGTGTTTTAAGATGTTTATTGACCGAAATTTTCTTGTGATTTTACACCATGAAATCGTATAGAATGAATTACTCATTAAATTTGCTCAAGAATGGGAACGTAACCATTCCGAAAGCAGCACGATATTGTTGTAACAATATTGTGTTATCCAGTACAGATATTGGATATCGCAACTCAGTTACTTATCCAGGAATAAAACCAAATTGAAGGAATTATCTCTTCAACACGTTTGTATGATGATTTTAAGCCTAGCAGATTTTTAAGTCTACCGTTCTGTAATTTCAGTTCCAACCGAGTTACATTCCTCCTCAAGACGAATATTGTGGTTCACCGATGGATATCTCGTCTGGCTCATCGCTTGGCAGTCCGCCTGGATATTACGGTAGCAGTTCTCCCCAATGCGGACAGTGTGGCTCACCAATGGCAATGAATATGTCTTCTGACTCTTCATTCGAATATCAGCCAGGATATTATCCAGTTGATGAATATGGCAACCCATGTTTTTGAAATATCTAGAAATGTACAACCAAGATGAGATCAATAAAAAATGGGGGATTTTTTCAAAAGGAACTCGAGTTTTTGTTCTGAATAATGGTTTAAAATTGGTTTGATGGGACTTGAGTTTTTGTTCTGATTAATGGTTTAAAATTGGTTTGATGGTTAGCTTCTTGCGGAAAAGTTTTCTTCATCTTTGTGGCATTTGGCATATATGAATGATGTCTTCATGATTTCAATACTTACCAGATGTAAAACAAAAAGTTTGAGGAAGTAACTTTCGTGGTCTGAGGAGGATAGGACACAGTGAAATCATACAAACCAGCGCTTTGAGTCTAGATATTCAGAGAATCTGCAAAGTATCACACAAAGGTTTATTATTTTTCTGTATAGAGCCCACACAGCATTGCCATTGTCACTACCTACCAACCATGAGTACTACCAACCATTATTTTACCTTCATCATCAAGTAGATTTTGAACAAATCAGCGCTTCACACTAAATGCTTCACACTAAACAACGATCGCATTTTGGTCACCTAAAATTTCAACGAAGATTGAACCTCTTTTGATATTCACACTCGTGTTTCTGATTTTTCGTAAGGCCAATCCTTCCTCATAGGAAATGAGGTGTCGATCCTACACAGCTCTGGGTGGTCTCATTCGATTCTTAAAATTCAACACTTAATTCATTAACCTTCATCCGCTCGCGTGGGCGGCAAACTGCCGCCCGCGATGAATTTTGCGCGGCAAAACATAACTGGCACGCAAGAGAGCGGGAAATTGCAGTTGTATTCTCTACTTGGACTTTCCTCCGCAAGATGTAGTTAACCTTTTCCTCCTGCGTTACGTTGGTGGCTGTCAGTACACGTTCAAAGTTTGAGTGACTAAGTTCGGCGGCTAACTGCCGCCCCGCGATCGGCAGTGCAACATTTTTTTGAACGTCCACGGTGAAATGTTAGTATATTTTTTTACTTCATTCAGCCTCGTTATGAGTAGCTATGTATGTTTCGGAAGAAATGCCGATAAAAACCTGAGTTTCATTTATCATTTGTGATGTTTGCTTTGGTACCTACTCGTATTGCTTCCGAGTCTATTAGGGTAGCGAATCATTGTTTTTACTTTTCTATGTCACTTCTTCCAATTATATTCATTTGAAATATTTTTAGCCAATTTTATCTTGAAAATGTATAGTACAAATAAATAAGTTTTTGTATGTACACACTTTCAAACCTAGTTTCAGAGCGTTTCAACATGAATGCCTTAGAGCATAAAAAAATTAAACGCCTTTATTCATTTTATTTATCAGTTTGTTTATCGTAATTTTGCATGGTTTCTTCTAAAGATTTGATATCTTTTGCTATGAAGGACAATTTGATTTATCGAAGAAAATGTGATACTTTAGTCACTAGGCAGTAAGCTCAAGAAAAATATTTAGACGTTATTTCTTTTTTACCAAAGTTTATAATAAATTTTTTTGCATGGTTCCTTCTAATAATGTGATTATATATCTTCTGCTATGAAGAACAATTTGATTTATTGAACAGAGTGTGATAGTTTAGTCACTAGGCAGTAAGCCCAGAAAGAATATTATGACGTTATTTTTTTAAATTTTTGTTTACCAAAGTTTATAATTATTTTCAATAAAAGTTTTTCATTCTAAATAATGTGTATGAACTCACTTAAAAGATGACCACCCCAATTCCTTGTCGTTATCGAGTTGAAGTACCAAAAAATCCATTGAAATAAGGAAAAATGTGACGGGCGGCTATCAGCCGCCCTGCGATCGCTAGTGTGACTCAGGGGGGCGCGAGCGGATGAAGGTTAAGGCCTTAATATCGAATTTTTTTAGCTAAGGTGTTTTGAACATTTCAGCCCTTATTTGTCAAAAGACGGTCAAAGACTTTGTCAAAGACTTTTTCTCAAATTAGAGATTTTGTCCGACGGTACGACTTTGTCAAAAGACTTGAAACTCAACTTTGTCCTAAGCTAGCTCTCAGCCTGAAAAGGCTAGTTGCACACGCTTAGCTGAATTTCAGCCCTTATTGTTTAACCCCTAGAAGTTACTTACATCATCCAAAAGCTTCGGGGCACAACTACTGGACCCAAAATGAAGTCCATATATCAAATTTCATCAAAATCGGTCCATGGGAACTAACGTACGTGCCGCGTACGGCGGGCGGACGGCCAAATTTTTATTAGATTTTTGGATACTACGTATTTTTTGATTTTTGAATTCTTCGTACCTTGAAACGTAAACCAACAAATTTTGAGGTGAATTGTTTTTTCATGGTCGATTTCAGTGGTTCATTATTGAAAATAATATACCAAAATCACCAAATATTAATCGAATAATGTGATGCTTTCCAGTAATATGTTATGTATGTATACAGGCTTAATGATGAATAACGTAAAGTGCGTTGCTCAATCTGTAAAAAGACAACTCCAGTATGCCCTCGAAGTAATTATAATGTAATCGTATCATAATGGTATAATCTAACCAAGAACGACTAGTGACTGGTGACTGGTGACTAGTGACTAGTGACCTCGTGATGGGTGTTATGTTTGTTTAAATGTTATGTTCGTTGCTTCTTCCTCCCACCACCTCAGTTCATTCAAATCTCGTCCTTCAAGTATTGTGTTAATGTGCTTATGGGCTGGGAGAAAATGAAGTGTCTTTGAATCCCACATAACATAAAGAAGGATCCCACAGGTATCTTATCAGTTATAATGTAATATCACTCCGATCAAGGAAATATGGCAACAGATGAGGAAAATCAAGAATGTCCCTCATAGCAGATTGCGGGGAACGGGAATAGCGGGGATCCAGGACTTTCGACATAAAACTGCACCAGACTGGGACACTGCACTTCCTGGAGTTTGATTCCCAAGATAGTTATGAAGAGGACAATAATAATGATACACTTACCCCACCATTCGTTGTACGAGAGCTCCAAACAGTCCTGAAAAGGAACTGAACTTTTCCCGGAATGTTCCAAATAACGTACCAGGTAATGCATAGGCTTCCTGAAAGTAACTGGCGTCTGCTAGTGCAACTAATACATTTGGGGGGGGGTCGAACAGATTTCCCGACGAATCTGAAAAATCAAGTACCTACAGCAAAATTTTGTCCAAGAAACGCTGCAAATTATTACCTACTGGTTTGAATTGACCTGCTGTTTATCCAATGGGACGTCCCCTGGAATGCATACGTTACTTAACAATTTGTTCAAAAGTTGTTTAGGTTTTAAAGGCAATACGGGAACCACGTGTTCCCATATGTTTCACTTTAGACGCGCTTCTAATAATAGATCTTCTTGGTGGTATTCGTTTCTTAAAAGATAAATCTATGTTACACATTGGTGGAAAAACATCAAAGAACATTCATTCAGAGGTCTCAGTCGGTCGCCGTTCCTTTCTCGTTCAGGGTTAGTCTAATCTCTTACGAACCGGCGCTCGATGGCCTCTGCCCACCCCCGTCTACCAACCCCAATGCATCCCCCATTCCCCAGCCTTCTCTTAGCCTTCTTCTACTTCTTGTACAGTTTTTGATCCATTGAATACTACATACGTATATAATATCTATATACTTTTACCTAGTACTTAATTATCATAAAACTATAGTTATTTTCCCCTCTGTTTATTGTAACCAGTTCTTCATTTTTTTTTCTATTTTGTAGTTTGTGTTTCTATTTCTATTTTGTGTTTTTCTGTTTTTGTAGCGATCAATATCAACTTGCATTAAAACTCGGTAACTTGGCCTGTACCATTTATAAAATTAAACGATTACGCAACTCACATGAAATCGAAAATAACGAGTACTTCCTGACTAGATGCGTGATTTTGGAATACTTCAGATGAACGTTACGACCCACTATCATTAAGATTTTGAATCGAAAGGAATGGGGGCTTTGTATTATACAAATTTTTATTTATTTATTTTTATTTATTTATTTATAATAAATAAGCACGGTTAGGGGGTCTGGAAGTATCGTCGCACCCTGATCGCAATAGGAAACTATAACTAGGAAATAGGAAGATTGATAAACAGGTATATGAAGATATTTTTACTGCATACATTGACCCAAATACACTCCTTTTGCAACCTAAATTCAACCAACAGTTCAACCAACAGTACATGAATGTACTACCTATGTTGAATAAATAATCCCAAATAATTACACAATGGTTTATTGAGAGGAAAAACACTTTATTGAACATTGTAGAAGGAATGAAGGGATGGTTTGGGCATATACCAAATAATTATGAAATGAAGCACACTATACCACCTCATTTTACACCTCAGAACGTATTTACTTAGGTACTTCTCATTTAATTTATTTTACTATTATCTCAGTTGTGGCACGTCAGGTGTCGCTTCATATACAATTTTTTATGGCAACGACACTTTTGAGGCCACTCTTAGAAATAGATGTGAAGAAGATATTCGCTTACTTTCACTGTTTCACTCACAAACACCGATCAATTTTTAAATTCAAAGTTATACGTACAACCTTTATTTAAAACCACATGAAATGGATCGGCCTGTGGTAAGCATTTACTATAAAATTTTGTTTTGGATTGAAAAATATTACATTATTCGTGAGAAAAAAAAGCTTGAGCATTGTTTCCACCTCTCAAGGTTGAAAAAAATATATCCGAAATCCTAGTTGAAACCACATGCGTTTCAAGTTTCAGACCCTCCTGTACCATTTTGGTTTCGTGTCTGAGTGTTACTCAAGTTTGCGTGACCGCAAATCCTTGTAACGGACGGAAAAAAATTGGAGTTATAGTCCTATTTCTATGAAATTGTCAGTAATTGTGCGGGTTGTGAAGATGGTCCCCTATGAAAATCACAGCTCCCGAATCGCTACTAGTGCAAACATAAAAACCTTCTAACAGCCTTCTACATTTTTCATCCGAATTCCAATTAATTTTCAGGGATTGGTTGGCCTGTAAATGGTCTCCCATCTCTCCCATCAACTTTTGATGTTTCGAGATTATCTACCTACTAAGCAGTAGATCTTCGTTTGGCGAACGCTTCCAATTCTGCAATGAGTACTGAAGTTAACCTAAATATTATATTGAATAATGTTTTCGTTTGGTTTCTTTTCACAGGGTTGGGCAGTAGGCCCGGTAAGTATTTATAACAAAATATTGTCATAACTTCCCTTCTCTCTGTGTGACTACCAGCCCCACTACTGTCACTAGTCAGCAGCCAATACTACCAGCAGTAGACAGATGGTGACAGTAAAGGAAGTGAAAGCACTTTATAGTAAAAACGATTTTTCCTAGTTATATCAACAATATTGACATCACAGTACAATAAATGATAGTGTGTAAATGACAGTGGCCGACCAAAAATATGTAAGATTACTTAGAAATGATTTCTGGGACTTTTTTTCCATGTCTCAGTGAATGAGTTTTATTTTTGACCAGTTTTAAAAGATTTCGAGTGAGAACAAATATCAACTCCTGATATAAAATTTTCAATATTCGGAACTTTTATAGCATTCACCCATAGACGATGCATTCTTCGATTTGAATCAAAAATGCATTATCATTATTATGGTTTATGTTATGTTCAAGTTTTAGAAACTAATTTGTGCGCACTCAACAACTGTTTTAGAGATAATGATTTGATTAGGCTGCATAACATTAAAAACGGATCAAACTCAATCTCGAATTTTTCCAGGACCTTGATCGCATCGACGTCTGTGACGAAGAAGGGAATGCACCATCACCACCAGTAAGAGCCAGAAATATTCACGGATAAGTACTTACGAAAGTGCGGACGGAAGTGTCACAACTCAAACTTCATCTTTTTGATTCTTATCTTCAATAAATAATATCATTGGATCTGAAAAAAGCTCTATTGTTGTGTATCGAATTTTTGACTATGATTTGCGAGTGTATTCAGAAAAATTTTGAGCAATGTGACAACGTGAATTTAAATTAGTAAATTTTAATATTCTGAAGTGAACAAAGAGGAAGGACGTAAGGTGTAAGTAAGTAAAGGTTGACTTAACTTCCTGGTTGGGACGGATCGCTCGGCCCCTAACCGTTTAATTATCGTTCAGCCAGGTTTGAGGGAGCAAACATGAATAAGTCAAGGATATAAAAGAGGTAGAGCTGATGATGGTGGTACCTCGAGCGGCCTATTTGCCCACACAGGTGAGAGATGGGTGGAAGTACGGCATCTCAGGTATTTCATCGTTTCGAGTGAACTAGGCTGGACGAGGTACCATCAAAAATTCATGTTCCTTTGGAAATTTATGTTTTGAGATAATCTACTAAGCAGCGGACCATCGTTTGGTGAACGTTTCCATTTCTGAAATGATACTGAAGTTAACCTAAATATGTTGAACAATGTCTTCCTTTGTTTTGTTTCCACAGGGTTGGGCAGTGGTGAGTATTTATAACAAAATATTATCATAACTTTCCTTCCCTCTGTGTGACTACCAGCCCCACTACTGTCACTAGTCAGCAGCCACTACTACCAGCAGTAGACAGATGGTGACAGTAAAGGAACTGATAGCACTTTCTAATAGAAACAGTTTCTCTCAATTGTATCGACAGCATTGACGTTACAATACAACTAAAGATAGTGCGGAAGTGACAGTGTTCGACCAAAAATATGTAAGATTGCTTGAAAATGATACCCGGGACATTTATTTTTCCTTGTCTCAGTAAATGGGGTTTATTTTTTTCCACGACCTTCACTGCATCGTCAACTGTGAAGAAGACACCATCACCACCAGTAATTTAAAAAATATTAATTAAATAACAATTAATCAAGTAAAATTTGAGAAAAGTGGGTCAATCACTCGTTTAGGTTTAGGTAAGCTTTAGGGAGCAGAAAAGAATAAATCAAGCAAGTAAAAGAACTAGAGCCAATGATGGTGGTGCCTCGAGCGGCCTACCTGCCTACAAAGGTGAGCGATGGGTGAAAGTACGGCATCTCAATATTTCATCGTTTCAAGTAAACATCTAGGCTACCTCCACATAATTATGTTCCTTTATTTGGAAAATATTACGTCAGTAATTAATTGAGGACAAAACATCTATCGAATGAAAAAATATAAAAAATTAGCAACTTGTGGAATCAGGCCAAGGATATAAATCCACTTTATGGAATGCGCAATGATGAAATTCGGAATGAAATTATACTGTTAAAAGAATTTAATCTTAGAAGGCCACTGTGATAAGATTTAATTCGGATCAAAAACATTCGATTTGTTTCAGGGCGCTGTTGGAGGAGGTGTAAGTGAAAAATATTTTTAAAAATACAACTTGCGAGAATTAAGCATAGAATATAAATTCACTTGACAAAATGCACAATGATGAAATTCGATTTCAATAAAAACACTTTCAAAAGGAATAACATTATAGAACGTCAATGTTATAAGATGAAATTCGGATCGAACACACTTTCGAAATGTTTCAGGACGTTGATTGCGTGGAGGACGAAGAAGATGACGAAGATGACGAAGTGAGTACGACGTAGTGAGATAAAAATATTCACGGATAGGTAGGTACTTGAGTTCCCGAGGATTAGTACATCTTTGATGCGTAATTTGTGCTATCCTTGCAACAAAAGTGTCAAAACTCAAAAATTCATTTTTTTGATTTTGTTCATTAACAAGAAAATTGTATTATTGGATTCAGATCATTGGATTCTCCATTGTCGTGACTTGAATTTTTCACTAAGTATGTCCTTAGAGTGAATCAAATAAAATTTGAGCGAAGTGAAAACCGTGAGTTTTAGCAAATTTGAACTTATAGAATTGAAGAAAGAGGTAGGACGTAAGGCGTCGGTAAGCGTTGACCTAACCTCCACGCAGAACCGTTAATAGTTGTGACAGTGGTGGTTAGGATGGATCACTCTGCCCGGAAACGTTCGATTCTAAATTAAGTAGGTTTGAGGGACGAGAAATGAATATGTCAAGGACCTTAAATAGCTAGAGCTGATGATGGTGGTACCTCGAGCGGCCTATTTGCCCACACAGGTGAGAGATGGGTGGAAGTTCGGAATCTCGGGTATTTCATCGTTTCGAGTGAACAACCAGGCTGGACGAGGTACCTCCACATATTTATGTTCCCTTATTAAAAAATATGTGGTTTGTAAGGGAGGACAAGACATCTATCAATTGAAAAAATTTACAATTTGCGGAAATTAGGCCAAGGATACAGATCCACTCGATGAAATGCACAATGATGACATTGGATTTGAAATAGTACAGTTTAAAAAGAATTCCATTTCATTTTCACTGTGATAAGATTTAATTCGGATCACAAACAGTTTTGATTTGTTTCAGGATTTTTGTGGAGTAGAAGTAAGTCAAAAATATTTTTAAAAGTTACAACTTGCGGGAATTAGGCATAGGATATAAATCCACTTGATAACATGCACAATGATGAAATTCAATTTGAAATAATACTGTTTTAAAGGAATCACATTATACAGGGTGTCTCACGAGTCCCCCCCCCGGGCAATCAACATGGTTTTTTTCAAGGATCTCAAATGTCATCACGTTGCGCACCGCGCAACACGGGAACCGTGGTTTATCATTATTTATAAAATATATATTTCATGTAAATAGATACTATTTACAAAACGAGATGTTTTAAGAATTTTCGACACATCACCAAATTTTTTGGTAGCACACTACCCATCCAGTGAGGGCGCAAACAAACACAACCCCTGGATTGTGAGACACCCTGTGGAATGTCACTGTTATAAGATTAAAGTCGGATCAAACACACATTCGAATTGTTTCAGGAGCTTTACTTGGAAGATGATGGAGACGAGGAACCAGTAAGTTAAGTACCGAAAACATTCACCGATAGGCACTTACTTGAGTTCCCAAGGATAAGTATATCATTGAGGCGTAACTAGGGCTCACCCTTGCAACAACGGTGTCAAAACTCAACAATTGATTTTTTTTTCAAACAAAATAATGCTGGATTTTGAATAAATCTCTATTGGTTCGAAGAAATCGTTACAACTAGCAGCAACCTGGCTGTCGTCAGGGATTAATCGCTGTAGACGACTCGCTGAACCCTCCCCATCATTTCACAAAACATTAAAATTAAACGTGAATTTTCCACAGGACATTGATTCATATAGTTATTGAACTAAACTAAATTCGAGCGGACTGTGAGCATTTTGATCACAGATAAGGGTTCCACGTAACACCGAAAGAAAGAAGGGAAAATCACGTTGTGAAATGTTGTGTGATGAGCAGCAGCCGTAGATTGCTCAAATTTGACCTGAACAAAAGGGCATGTAGGAGTGATTTTTGTTGTAATTGTCTAAACAAGGGTATAAAAGTTTTTATGGGATTGCAATATACGAGTAAAAGCGTCACTCACCGATGGTGTCTTTAGGCAGTATTTACACCGGCTGGGGTGTGAAACGTCGAGAACTTCTGTGAACGTCATGCGAAGAGGCAAAGCAGCAGAAGGAAAGCGTAGGAGACCTATAGCTCGCGGTTTCTTCGTGGATTATTTCGCGGTTCTGCCCACCCGATTGAGGTGTTACAGTTAGTGGTGGAGGTGATTCAACAACGAAAGAAAACTGAGATTAATAATTGTGCGGGGTTACAATAAAAGCGGTTTTACGAAGTACAGAGGTGGCAGCTAAGGCGATTGAGATGGGACTGATTCCTGTGTGAGCGAGTAGGGTTCAGCAAGGTTCAGCACCTGAATGCACATTAAATATGCAAAGAAAAATTTTGGCTGTTATTTTACTGATTAGTATATTCCTAGCCTATTCGGTTCAACATACATAAATTCTCTTGATAAAATCCACAATGAAAAAATTCGATTTGAATTAATACTGTTATAAAGGTATTACATTTCGTAACATCTCTGTGTTAAAACTGAATACAGATCACATTACTTTCGATTTTTTCAGAACTTAGATTTCATGAACGTCAGTGGAGGAGTAAGTGCTATAATATAAATATGTTCACAGATAGTTACTTGCGAACCCAAGCTTCATCTTTGATGCGTAACAAATGCTATCCCATGCAACAAAGGGTAACTTCTCAAAACTTCTCGTTTCCGATATTTTTCAATGATGGACCATTGGAATGAACCAAGGAAACAATACATTTTTAACAACCCCCCCCCCCCCATCAAGGTTAGTTAGATTAGAACCTTTCAAGGTAGGTAGATTCCAAAAATCGAATGAAAAGTTACCAGTCCGTCTGAAGTAATCCGTCCGCCGCACTTTCCATAGTTACCGTGGACCGATAAGATAAGATTTGGTATATGGGGTCCATTCGGGATCCCTTAAGGGCACAAAAGCTTTTGGTTGGTGTCAGTCAGCTATAAGGATTCAAAAATGGGATAAAACAATTTTTTTTCCTCCAATTTGAAGTAGTTCACCAAAAGCTTGGGGGGTACAATTACACTCCAATTGGAGCCCATATACCAAATTCCATCAAAATCAGTCCGAGAGAACTAAGGAAAGTGCCGCGTATGGACGGCCACATTTTTATTCGATTTTTGCATTCTACGTATCTTCGAACGTAAACCAACAAATTTTTTAATTCTTGGTCGATTCCAAAGGTTCATTATCTAAACAAACCAAAATCGTTAGAGGGGTCTAAAATTCATGAAATTTTGCGTAGAATCCAAATCTGCAATGAAATATTGGGGTTCTCATTTGAAATAACGAAGTTGGTTCCAATTGTGCAAGGTTGCGCAATTGCGCGGTGCGCATCGTGGTCATATCTTGGATCCTTGCGAAAGACCAAGAAGATTGAAAAATCAATTCTTTTTCCATCTCCAATTATAACGATTTTAGAAGGGGTGAGGAGGGGGGAGAGACAACTCGTGAGACACCCTGTAGAACGTCACTGTGATAAGATACATACGATTTATACAGACATACGATTTGTTTCAGGGCGTTGATTACAATCTCGAGGATGAAGAAGAAGATCTAGTAAGTTAAAATTCACGGATATGTAGGTACTTGAGTTCCCAAGGGCCAGTACTAGAAGTACAGAGCTAGAGCCAATGATGGTGGTACTCATAGCAGAGCAAGGACGTGGATGAAGTAAAATATAGTTTTGAACAGGGAGCATTCGTATTCACTTTATTATTCGCTTATTTCGTTCGGACTACAACTAACAAAAGACAAGACAACTAACGACTTATAGTAGAGGGGGTAGTAGTAGTGTGACTAGGCACATCATTATTGATGCTAATATGTAAATTGCTTCAACAGGCACCTCGAGCGGCCTATTCGCCCACAGAGGTAAGACATTGGTGGAAGTTCGGCATCTCAGGTATCTCATCATTTCATGTGAACACCTAGATTGGGTCGAGGTAGGTACCTCTACATATGAAAACATATTGTTTAGTAATGCATGCATTCCAGGGGACGTCCCATTGGATAAGTATTGGATCAGTTTAACCAGTTGGTAAGCAATAAAACTGTTTCACTCGATGTAATTCATCTATTACTTTAGGCAAGAAATACTGACCCCCCCCCCCACCCTATTAACCACCTTAACATTTCTAGCGGCATGCGAGCCTCGAATCGGAAGAGCATTTTAAAATCCATGATCTACGATACCCAACATGCGAATTCGATTTCACCCCCCCCATCAACACCACCACCGATGGTACCAGTCTGGCACCAAAGCGGAAATACGTTGTAACATTGAACTTTCATCTGTTAGTTTTAGTAGGCAGTCCGTCGAAGTTCACATCCGTATTCAAGGTGAAACACAAAAAAAAACATATTGTTTAGTAATGCATGCATTCCAGGAGACGTTCCATTGGATAAGCATTAGATCAGTTTAACCAGTTGGAAAGCGATAAAACTGTTTCACTCGATGTAATTTACTTATTACTTTAGGCAAGAAATAGTGATCCCCCCCCCCCCCCTCTCACCATTATCCACCATAACATTTCTAGCGGCGTGGGAGCCTCGAATCTGAAGAGCATTTTAAAATCCGTGATCTGCGATACCCAACATGCGATTTCGAGTTCACCCCCCCTCCCCATCGACACCACCAATGGTGCCAGTCTGGCACCAAAGCAGAAATACGTCGTAACATTGAACTTTCATCTATTAGTTTTAGTAGGCAGTCCGTCGAAGTTCACATCTGTATTCAAGGTGAAACACGATAAAAACCCACGAAATATGTGGTTTATGGTGTCCTGGCGCCATGGTGGCACCACTATAAGTTCCATGGTGGCACAGAGAATAATTCATGAAAATCCGGAGGTATAATGAGAATTTTTCCTCAATTTCAAAGCTTGGGTACAATTAGTAAGCAGTAAAGGAACCGAAATATTGAAAAATCGGATATTTTGTGAATATTATCCCCCCACTCACCCCCTCCCCTCGCGAATTTTGGTATTCTGGTAAAATCAAGTACAACTCGGAAGTTATTTGAGTCAAACAAAAAAGAAACACGCAAATCGGTTGGAAATTGAGGCCTGGGCAGAGTTTACAAGATTATACCCGCAAATGCACGTTTTTTAAGCATTAACCCCCCTTTTCGCCCTTTAAAAAGCAAAATTCAAAATTTCGGCGCCGTAGTGCACAACTAGATAGTATTCCGCGTCGAACAAAAAAAGAACCACGAAAATCGGTTGAGAACTAAGGCCTGGGCAGTGTACACAAGATTTTGTTACACACACACACAGACATACACCTATGGTTTTTTTCGCGGATTTGGATTCAGAATGGTCTAAAACGGATTACTGTGTGGTTATTTTTTTTACTGTTGAGTGTTGTCCAACTTCACCTCAGATCGATCGCATAAGGACGCCCAAGTCTTACTGTGGGACGTCCTAAAAAAAAATGTGTAAAAAATTAACAACTTGCGGAAATCAGGCCAAGGATATAAATCCACTTGATAGCATGGTCAATGATGAAATTCGATTTGAACGTCAGTGGAGTATCAAAAATAGAGAGATTTTGCAGGCCACTAACGTGCCCGTGGAACCTTTCCACAAAGCGCAGTATCCAAAGAACCCGTGAACTTGTTGAAACAACTGGTGACTATCAAGCTGCCAATTTTGGCGGAGTCCGTTTAGAATCCCTGAAAGTGGATGGCCCGTGACTAACCTTTCTACTTCATTTCCCATCCGTTACCAAGGCAACATCATATAAACAAAGCGTGCATCCAGTACTTCTCGTCACTTGGGACTTCAATGACAACGGACCAATATTTTTGACATTATCATGTCTTTGCTTTGGCACATAAACTGAAAAATCGTCACGAAAACTTGCTGACGCGATACCAATAAATAAAATAGACTCACTGTGTTGTGTAGAGAACAATAAACTGTTTTCGTATTTTGATGCTTGGGTACATCATCACGATCACAATCAACACGATCGCGAATTCAATTAAGTACCCACGGGTGGGCGGTTTTTCTTACGGCCCATTTAATTGATCTGTACGCCCCGCCGTGCAACGCACGGGTGAGATCTGCCTAGTAATAAATACAATAAGAAAACACACATGAAAATGTCCCAATGTGTTGCAGACTCGTATGCAAGCATTTAAATTTCTTCAAGTTGGTTGGTCGTAACAATTGCATATTTTCATGGCCATGTCTCCAAGTTCTTCGTAATCCTTGCGTGCTGTTACCCTCACGTCTGATTTCCAATTATTATCGACGTAGGGATGTCCGATACTTCAAGAGTATCGATATAATATCGTATCGATACATCTAGAAAGTATCTATGTATCGATACGATACTTTCTGAAAGTATCGACATTTTGAAGTATTAATACTTTTACAAAAATGTGTGAAAATGTCTTTTATGTTTCTCTCCATCAGTGTGACATCTCTCCATCGCGAGGATAATAATTAATGTAGAATGAACAAAACAATAAACCACTCATTTTTTGTTTAGGCACTTGTTTTCGTATAGCACTTGGTTGGGTTAACATTTTGGTGGTCCTTCCTAGATGATGGAGGACAGCAGGTTATTATAGAGCTGGAGGTGGTGGTTCATCATCTTTGATTAGTTTGTTGAAGTGGTTGGTCTCCCAACAATCCACGTAGAGAAAGAGGTAGGTACCTACTAAAATTCGAGACTTTCTTCTAATGTGAGAAATAAAAAGTAGTTGACATCTTATGGAATGTGAGAGGTGAAAAAGTATCTCCTCCGATACTGGAAAAAAAGTATCGATACTACTTTATATATCAGGGAAAAAAGTATCGATATGTAACGAAATTTTTTAAAAAAATTATCGATACTTGAAAGTATCATCCCTATGTCTACGTACCGTATTGGATGCGGTGACACCCCTCCACCCACAACAGAAAGGATGATGACTGAACATACTTGAAAACATGGAAATATACAAACTACGTAAATCTGACGGACGTACAATAAATGAAAACCTACTTAAGACTACCTCAGACGAATAATCAAATAAAATTCGATTTGAAATAATACTGTTTTAAAGGAGTTATATTTTACAACGTCACTCAAAAAAGATTGAATTCGGTTCGAACACACATTCTATTTGTTTCAGGATCTTTACTTGGAAGACTATGGAGAAGAGGAACCAGTAAGTTGTGCCGAAAACATTCACCGATAGGCAGGTACTTGAGTTCCCAAGGATTAGTACATCTTTGAGGGGTAACTAGGGCTATTCCTTGCAACAGAGGTGTCAAAACTCAAAAATTGATTTTTTTTTTCAAACAAAATAATGTTGGATTCAGGATAAATCTCTATCAATTTAAAGAAATCGCTACAACTAGCGGGAATCTGGCTGTCTGAAGATTGAATTCGGTTTGAACCCACATTCTATTTGTTTCAGGAAGTTGATTACATGGACGATGAAGAAGTAAGTACTAAAAGCATTCACCGGTAGGTAGGTACTTGTGTTCCTCAAAGTTCAGTACATCTTTGATGCGTAACTAGGGCTATCCTTGCAACGAAAGTGTCACAACTCAAAAACTCATTATTTTTAAACAAAATAGTGCTGGATTCAGACTAAATCGAATTAAAAAAAAAGTCTGCCAAGTTGGGTGGGCAGTATAGCTCCCTCACTCATTGTAACATGGACGTATAGAATCAGTTGGCGAAAAAATTATGATTCAAAGAGTTATTGAATACCAAAACATTGGCGATAATATGCGGGATAGGGTTGCAGGTATTAATGTTTATAATAGTGTTGTAAATAGTTGTGGTATATAAACCACTGAAATAAAAGAACGAAAGAGTGTAGGTATAAAATAAAACTACGAAGTTATGACGACAATGATTATTATTATTCAATACTGTACCGTGAATTTATTTAAACGTCCCGCTACTTTCATATTAACGCGGTTCTCGGTGCTGTCCGTTCCTGTCTTCCGCCAGTCGTCAGGCAACACTTCCATGCAGATCGGTTTCCTTTCAATTATTCCGATTTAACTAAGAAGAAAATGGATCATCGTTCTCTACAAATTTTATCCTCCATGAAAAGGGATATAATGAACTAAATCTCGAATAAAATTCATGGACGAATTTATCGCAAATTAGTACATCCCGTCATGTGCTGCCACCTGTAGGAGCGGAGGACAAAATCTCAGCTTCAACGTCCTTCTCCTCCTTCTTTGTTCGCCATCGCTGAATGCCGTACCTACCTCGTTTTCCCGTTCTACCGTTTTCGTCCGAAATTAATCTTATTCCTCGTTGGAAAAAAAATTAAGTTCATCGGATTGATCGCCTTTCTCGGATCGCCTGTGGAACGAGCATTTACCGTCGGCAGCTCTTCACCACCGTTTTGGTAAGCCTACCTACATACCTGTTGGATTCCACCTTCATGCCGTCTGAAACGAGATGAAATTTTTACCATCCGATACCTCTGTTCTTAGCTTCTCAGAAGTCTTCCTTCGTACGTTCGTCTCTGCCGTTCGCCCGGAGTGCTATATACCGTCTCCGTGAGTCCTCGCCGTGGATGTCAACGACGAGCGACCTACACTTCACGTACCGGTAGGTAGTACGCTAAATCTACCATACCTCACAACCTCTTCGAGCACCATAAAGCAAAATAATGAGGAATCCCTTCCTATTTTGATCAGTTTTAGGTCGGAGCCTGAATCTTTACTGCCCGCTCGTCCTAACTCGGTGATTTCAGTACACAGAAAGTACCGACCGCTTCAGAGGTTCCCGTCCTTCCCATTCCGAATCTGATAAGTAACAACTATAAGTACCCAAAGGGTCTAGGGATATATTTAATTTCGTTCATTACTAAATTCGACGGCCGATTCGAAATTCGTAGATATTACCTATAATTATCTTGGATGTAGTACCTATGATTATAGTTTCGTGGATATACCTGTGACAAGTTCCTCCCTGAATATTGAGTCAAGTATCGACTATATAAAGATTTTTCTAGTTTCAAATTCATTTTGCTTAATAAAGCGCTTACATCAATTTGTTTTGTTTTTTTTCTCATACTCAACCTACTAGCCTGGGTCAGATCTTCTTTACTTACATTTCCATGGGTTCATCCCCGCTTTATGAAAATTTTTTGTCCCTTTTACTGTCACAGATATACTCATGGCGCCCAACGTAGTACTATGTATGGTATAATTTCACAATATTACTGAAATTTACTGTTTTCCGTTCACGACTTATAATTTTGCAAAATTTTCGATAATCGACTCCGTAAAGTTGGCTAAGTAGGTACCTATTACAATCTGTGTCAACTAACATTATAGTACTCAAATTTTCAAGTACTTATACGTTCGTGCATATCTAGTAGCAATGTCTTCTAAAGACCCTAGCGTCATTAGAGCTCAGCTTATTGCTGAAAGGGAAGAGTTGTTTGTTGCCTTACAGCACATCAAAGATACTAGTGCTAAGATAAATACTTCTAATGTTCAGTCGTTTCTACCAAAATATGAAAGATTGAATAAAATCGAGGAAAAACTCGATGGTCTAGCTGATCAAATGAGATCATTTAATGCAGAAGTATCTGATGAAAAATTGAAAATTGAAATTGCTAAGGTACATGTAAGTTTTATTGAAATTATCGATTCCGTTAAGTCTCATTATCTTCATTTTTCCAAACAAACTATTAGGTCAGCGAATCCTTCTCTTAGTACCGAACCTAGTAATTCCTCTTCCCAATTACCTCGTATACCTATTCCTCAATTCTCTGGAAATATCGAAGAATGGCTCAGTTACTATTCTCTTTTTGAGTCTCTGGTACATAAGGACGATTCACTGTCTCCTGTAAAGAAGCTTCAGTATCTCAAGAGTAGTCTGAAAGGCGATGCACTTGCTCTGGTTTCGAGTTTTCCAGTTTCGAATGAAAGTTACATCTTAGCTTTGGATACCTTAAAAGCAAGGTATAACAATAAACGTAGGCTCGCTAGCCATTTCGTTTCGAAAATTCTCGAATTCAAACCGATTCAAAACCAGTCATCAGCAGAACTTCAGAAATTTCTCAGCGTGCATCAGTCCAATTTTGATTCCTTAGCTGCGCTCAATTTAACTGATGTGTATGGCTTCGTGAAACTTCAGATAGCTTTGAGTCATTTAGATCCGTCAACTCGCCGTTCCTTTGAAGATAAACATTCAGATGTTGAGTTTCCTTCGTATGATTCGCTCATCAAGCATGTCACCGATCGCTTGCGTCGAGAGGAACTCATGGCCATCGAATGTAAATCTACTACAACTCAGTTTCGTTCTAAAGACCACAAGGACCAGACGAAATTTTCAAATTCTTCTAATACAAGTGGTAAAATGAATAAAAACTCAGAAGTAGTGGGTTTTTATAATGTAAATTCGTCTAGCGAAATTTTGCCTGTTTCGTCATTTCGTAAGGGTATGGTTCCTAAGAATAGAACAATCTCGTCCTCTCAACCAGATACTTCTACCTACGCTGTAACTCCCGTAGTGTGTTGGAACTGCGAAGGCCCGCATGTCTTTTCTTCGTGTAACCAACCCAGGAAGAAATTTTGTTATCGATGTGGATACAAAGATGTTAATGTTTTTTCATGTCCGAAATGCAATAACGATTCAAAAAAAGTAATAGGGAACCAGTCTCAGGGGTCGCCCTAGTTCCCTCAACAAATGAAGACCTCAATTTACCGCCTACTTTCGCACCCAATACCGTACCGTCTTCTGTCTCTTTTCGTCGATTTTCTCTCTCGCTCTCGCAGCCTGCCGTTCCGTCCGTCTCACCTGAAGCGACCTGTCAACCCTCGTCACTTCCTAGTGTGCCTTCTTCGTTTGTTTCGCCTATTGTGTCTTCCCGGAACATGTGGTCAGACCTGTTGGTCATGGAGTTAGTCTACTACCATGAATTTACGAGTAAAACTCCAATTATACCGGCCTTGTGTGACTCAGGTTCTCGTCTCTCTTTTATTGGAAATATTGGGTTACAAATGCTCGATATTGGTGTAAATAGAGACAATATCTGTGAATCAATTGAACCATTTATAGTTCAAATGGCTAACGGTAATAACGTTACAGTATATAACTGTTACCGCTTCAAGTTCTTCATAGGTGATCAGTTAAAATCACTATGTTTGTACTACTTAAGTTCCTTATCTTTTCCTATCGTCATTGGATTGGACTTTTTGGCAGCAAATCGAGTCATTACCGACGTACATACCAAAGTGTGGTGGTACTCGGACAATCCAGATCAAAAATTTAATTTTCAGAAACAATATATTCCGTTGAGTCCAAATCCACTTTTAACTGCATGTTGTGGTGTTAAACAGTTGGAGTGCTCGGAACGTAGGGTGTTGGAAAAAGTAGTTTCTGCAGGTCTTGAGTCATTGAAAGATTCTCCTGGCCTAACAACAAAAATTACGCATAAAATCGACGTTGGTAATGCAAGTCCGATCAGGCAACGTGCGTACAACTACTCACCCAAAGTCCTCGAAGCTATGCATACCCAACTGGATCAAATGTTAGAGTCACGTATCGTTGAACCTAGTCAATCTCCTTGGGCATCACCTGTCGTGATGGTCCGTAAGGGTGACTCTTATAGATTTTGTGTGGACTACAGGAAAGTGAACTCGTGTACTCTTAAAGACTCGTATCCAATGCCAAATATAAGTACTCTCCTGGATTCATTGCGTAACGCTGCGTATCTTTCTAAGCTTGACCTTCGCCAAGCTTTTCTTCAAGTACCTTTAGCAGATGAAGGTAGTCGAGATGTTACCTCATTTATTGTACCTGGTTGCGGACTATTTCGATTTCGCACAATGAGCTTCGGTTTGACGAACAGCCCCGCTACATTTCAACGATTGGCCGATTCTATCTTTTTAGATCTTTACCCTCAAGTGGTAGTCTTCCTTGACGACATTTTGGTTTGTACTCTCGATCTCAAGTCACACTGTGATTTGTTGAGGGAGGTATTTCGTAGACTCAAGGAGTCAGGCCTCCAAATTAATCCCGACAAGTGTGAGTTTGGTTGCAAAGAGGTACAATATTTGGGATATCGAGTTAACGCCGAGGGTATTACCGTCGATCCCGACAAAACTAAGGCCGTTATGTCGTATCCAGCTCCTACTAATGTTACCGAACTTCGTCGCTTCCTTGGGATGGCCAGTTGGTACCGCCGCTTCATTAGTGGATTTTCTACTATCGTCTCTCCATTGACAGCTTTATTGGGCAAAAAGAAGAATTGGAATTGGTCAGAAGAGCAGACTAATGCATTCGAGACGTTAAAAAGGGCTCTAACTTCTGCTCCGGTTCTCTCCCGTCCAAATTTTGATATTCCTTTCACACTCCAAACGGACGCTAGTAACTATGGAATCGGTGTAGCTCTGACACAAGTACAAGATGGTTGTGAGAGAGTTATCACTTATTGTTCTCGTACTCTATCAGCTGCTGAAAGGAATTATTCAGTTACCGAAAAGGAAAGTTTAGCCGTCATATGGGGAATTGAGAAAAACCGTCAGTATTTGGAAGGATCAGAGTTTGTGGTAGTCACTGATCATTCAAGTCTGAAGTGGTTGTTCAGTTTGAAGAACCCGACAGGACGTTTAGCTCGGTGGATTCTCCGCTTGCAGCCATATACCTTCCGTATTGAATACCGTAAAGGCAAACTAAATTGTGTTGCCGATGCTTTGTCCCGTATTTCAAAATTTGAACATCTCGCTTCTGTCTCGTCTCCCGATGTCTCCATGACTAACCAAACACAAGATGAGTGGTATAATCGAAAGTTATATAAAGTTCGCCAGTCCCCAGAACTTCATCCTGATTGGAAAGTAGAGGGGAACAATTTGTTCTATTTCCGTAAATCCTTTTTGAAGGGAGAATTAGATGATCCAAGCGAGGATTGGAAATTAGTTGTACCATGTATCTTGAGGTCTGAGGTTTTGCGTGAATGCCATGACGACCTACAATCCGGTCATTTGGGCATTGCAAAAACACACTGGCGTGTCGGTAGACAGTATTATTGGCCTGGTATGTACCAGGATATCGTACGTTATGTTCAGCACTGCGATATTTGTCAACGGGTGAAGCCTCAAAACTCAACGCCGCGTGGTCTCATGTACCCTCGCTTCTCTTCGATGCCATGGCATACCGTATCAACCGATATCATGGGTCCATTTCCTCCGAGCTCATCCGGAAACAAGTATCTTCTCGTTTTTAAAGATGTTTTCACAAAATGGGTGGAACTTGTCCCCATTAGATCAGCAACATCGTCAGTAATCCTCAATAAGTTCAAGTCTGTCATTTTGAATCGATATGTTGCACCTGCTCAGTTGATTTCTGACAATGCGACAAATTTTGTTAGTTCATCTGTTAAATCTTTGGCTGAATCCTATGGGATAGAGCACAGGACAACTCCCCTGTACCATTGTCAGGCGAATCCCACCGAAAGAGCTGACAGAGATATTAGACAGCTGATAATAACTTATTTGGACAAGGAATCACATAGCAAGTGGGACAACTTTATCGGGGAACTGCAATTTGCTTTAAATAGTGCCGTACATGGTTCAACCAAGTTTTCTCCTGCCTTCTTGAACTACGGCAGAGAGATAGCTCCAGTACATTCTTTGTCTAGAAGAGTTTCGCCTGTTCAGGATTCTCCCGATCCCGCTACTACCGGACAATGGGCCGAGAGAATGAGAAAACTCGAAGAGCTTACTCATCTCGTCGAGCAGAATCTCCTGCAAGCCAGCTCGAGCCAGAGTCGTCGTTATAACTTACGCCGTCGTCCCGAACTCTTCAAAGTCGGAGATTTGGTCCTACGGAAAACCTTCTCGTTATCGTCAGCAGCCGACCGAATTTCAGCGAAGCTGAACCCCAAGTATGAAGGTCCCTTTACGGTAACGTCAGTCAGTCCTGGAGGTACATGCGTTCTGAAGGACAGCCGAGGCAATCGAGCTGGTTCCTGGCATCCTTCAAAATTGAAGAAATACCTACCCACCTCAACCGCTGGAGAGGGGTGTGTACCGTGAATTTATTTAAACGTCCCGCTACTTTCATATTAACGCGGTTCTCGGTGCTGTCCGTTCCTGTCTTCCGCCAGTCGTCAGGCAACACTTCCATGCAGATCGGTTTCCTTTCAATTATTCCGATTTAACTAAGAAGAAAATGGATCATCGTTCTCTACAAATTTTATCCTCCATGAAAAGGGATATAATGAACTAAATCTCGAATAAAATTCATGGACGAATTTATCGCAAATTAGTACATCCCGTCATGTGCTGCCACCTGTAGGAGCGGAGGACAAAATCTCAGCTTCAACGTCCTTCTCCTCCTTCTTTGTTCGCCATCGCTGAATGCCGTACCTACCTCGTTTTCCCGTTCTACCGTTTTCGTCCGAAATTAATCTTATTCCTCGTTGGAAAAAAAATTAAGTTCATCGGATTGATCGCCTTTCTCGGATCGCCTGTGGAACGAGCATTTACCGTCGGCAGCTCTTCACCACCGTTTTGGTAAGCCTACCTACATACCTGTTGGATTCCACCTTCATGCCGTCTGAAACGAGATGAAATTTTTACCATCCGATACCTCTGTTCTTAGCTTCTCAGAAGTCTTCCTTCGTACGTTCGTCTCTGCCGTTCGCCCGGAGTGCTATATACCGTCTCCGTGAGTCCTCGCCGTGGATGTCAACGACGAGCGACCTACACTTCACGTACCGGTAGGTAGTACGCTAAATCTACCATACCTCACAACCTCTTCGAGCACCATAAAGCAAAATAATGAGGAATCCCTTCCTATTTTGATCAGTTTTAGGTCGGAGCCTGAATCTTTACTGCCCGCTCGTCCTAACTCGGTGATTTCAGTACACAGAAAGTACCGACCGCTTCAGAGGTTCCCGTCCTTCCCATTCCGAATCTGATAAGTAACAACTATAAGTACCCAAAGGGTCTAGGGATATATTTAATTTCGTTCATTACTAAATTCGACGGCCGATTCGAAATTCGTAGATATTACCTATAATTATCTTGGATGTAGTACCTATGATTATAGTTTCGTGGATATACCTGTGACAAGTTCCTCCCTGAATATTGAGTCAAGTATCGACTATATAAAGATTTTTCTAGTTTCAAATTCATTTTGCTTAATAAAGCGCTTACATCAATTTGTTTTGTTTTTTTTCTCATACTCAACCTACTAGCCTGGGTCAGATCTTCTTTACTTACATTTCCATGGGTTCATCCCCGCTTTATGAAAATTTTTAGTCCCTTTTACTGTCACAATACTAAAACTATAATAGGTGTACGTATTAGGATTATGGGTATTAATTTGTTTTATACTCGTAATTTGAGTTTTGTTTAAAATTAAACTTAGAATTTTATTATTTTATTTAGCGGTCCACCGTCTAGGACCTAACCCACACAATCCCTGAAAATATCATCGAAATTGGTTGAATAGTTGCGGAGTTTTGGTTGTAACAATAAATTTAAAGTTCGCGCATACGCAGCGGCTATTGCTTGACCAATTTTATTGAAACTTATAGGGTGTCTCTTACAAGTTAGTCCCTAACTAACCTCCAAATTTGAGCAAAATCGGTTCATTAGAAACCGAGAAACCGAGGTTCCAGGAAATTCACGTTTGCGCATGCGCACTCGCTCCTATTGGTCCGAAGGTGCTGAAATTGATAGGGGACCGTCTGGGACCAAACCCGCACAATCCCTGAAAATTTCATCAAAATCGGACCACAGGTTAGTATAGTTTTGCCAGGGACAAGGATTGACCACAGACAGACCGACAGACCGACAGACAGACAGACACGGAACCAAAATTGTTTGGGATGCTCTAAAACGCAAAAAGCAAGTGAAAATTTTGATTTCGGAGGACATTTTTTTTTCACTTCTTTCACGAATACAAAGCTTCCCTACCTTCGGTAGTGAGGAAGCAAAATCGTTACGACTTGTGGGACTCAGGAATCGTCAGGGATTCATGGCTGTAGACGACTCGCTGAACCCTCCCCACCACTTCACGAAAGGATTCAAATTAAACGTGAATTTTCCACAGGACATTGATTCATATAGTTATTTGACTAAAGTAAATACGAGCGGACTGTATGTTGATTACAGATAAGGGCTCCATACAACACCGAAGGAAAGAAAGTAAAATGACGTTGTGAAATGTTGTGTGATGAGCTGCAGCTCAAATTTGAACAGAAAGGTGTATAGGAGTTATTTTTGTTGTAATTGAATATTCAAGGGTATGACAGTTTTAACGAAATTACGATATGAAAGCTTCACACATAAATCCAGTTGATAAAATCTACAATGAAAAAATTCCATTTTTCAAATAATACTGTTTTAAAGAAATTACATTTCATAACATCGCTGTGATAAAACTGATTACGGATCTCATTATGTTCGATTTTTTCAGAACGCCTGTGGAGGACAAGTAAGTGCCAAGATGTATTCACAGATAGATAGGTACTTGAGTACCCAAGGTTCATCTTCGATGCGTAACTATCCCATGCAACAAAAGTATCACAGCTCAAAAATTCACGTTTTTGATTATTACTTATCATGTACAGTAAAGAATCTTTGAAATCAACCAAGAAAACAATACATTTTCACACCCCCCCTCCTAACCTTCAAAATTTGTTGGTTTTCCTTCTAAGGTAGATTCCTACGTAGAATCCTAAAATCGAATGAAAAGTTTTCCGTCTGTCAGCCTTATGGCATTTTCTTGACACTTTCCTTGATTACTATGGACCGGTTTTGATAAGATTCGGCATATGGGCTCCATGCGGGGTCCCTTCGGGGCACAAAAGCTTCTGATTGATGTCATTTATCTCTGAGGAATTAAAATAAGGTATGAAAAAGAAATTGTTTTTTTTCAGCAATTTATAATAGAATGGAATGTTTAAAATCGAATGAGAACATCCAGAGACACAAATCAACAATTAGACAAATAGTTAGCTCCCAAAGTGAACTCGTAGGTTGGACTTACGATAAATCAGAAACACGCGTGTGAATCGCAAACGAGGGATACTTTTCGTTCAAATTTCTGCTGACACAATGCGATAGTTGTTCGTTTCTTCAAGTTGTACTCGGTTTCGCGTCCATAACAACCAATAATCATATTCCCTAATGAAGGCACACTAAAATCATCTTTACAATTTTTTCAGGCAATTTTGCTTTCCTCTAATGTTTTCTTTTAATCAGGAAACTTTTTTGAACTTTGAGTACAACGAGCGTTGTTTCGTGTCATAGCATTATATTTACTGAATCAAACTGAACTTATTTAGGTTATATTATCATCCATAAAATTACCTAACAAATTATTCAAACAGGAATGGACTCCCCTTCCTCCTAAGCGACATCGGAAAGAGTATAATGAATATGGTCCGCATTCAGTGGATTTTAATAGAATGCAAAGGTGGAGAGATTTCAGAGTTCGTTTCGGAGATGCCCGACTACAGTGTGGAGGGACTCCTTCTGTAAGTAGTATTGTGGCTTACAAACACTAGTATACGTTTAACGTTTTCATGTTTATCAGCGTTGCAGAAACATTGTTTTCACTTATCAAAGATGAGGAAAAACCAAACTATGAATTTCCACTGTATTTCAATTCACACCTACCACAAAAATTTTGGTTTCATTTGTCAACAGAACAAATTCGGTCCTTCGGCCTCGCGTTACTGCTCAGCGCCTCTGGCTACCCTCTCTGAATTTGGGGGGTTATTCCAGAGCTAACGCATGTCCCTTGCTAGGAACAAAATTCTCTGTTTGTCTGTGTCTCCACAAATTCTGGTATTTGCGCATGTGGAAGGGCTACTATCAACCCGGAAGCAATGAATACGATGCGGGGGTGTCCACACCTTTCCCGCATCATCTCGAATTGCATCGTCTTCGGATAGCTAGCTACCTCTGCGCGAGTTCCTCTAACAAGGTAACTCATACCGTTATCCATTCAAATTCAATGATCCACTGGCTGAGTTATCGAAGCACGTTAGATAACTTTTGATCCAATCGGTAGATTTTGAGTATGCTCAAATGTTCACTTCAATAGTTTTCATCGGAATTCAATGAAATTTTCTAGTATTGTACCATCAAGTTTCTTAATCGAATCGACGTTCCTACATTTTTTCCCAATATCCCTAGGCATAGTATCGTTACCAACGGGTTGTATAAGTAAACAACGGGTTGTATAAGTAAACAATTCATGTATGTGGTTCTTCAGATACTAAGGCTGGTTCTTCAAAAACTACTAATTTTCAGGGGTATACGACCGTGCGACCCTTCGGAGTTCCCGTGAGTACTCAACAATTCACCAACAAGATATAAAGATTAATATGATTTCTGTTTGTTAGCTATTGTGGCCTGTAATGAATCGAAAAGGCCTACCTTGCGGTACGGGAATCCTTCCACTACATAATAATATTACGTAGTACTACATATTATGGTACTACATATTATGTAGTACCAATATACGAGGGTGGATCAAATATAAACGGGACTCTGACCTCTGAGCGCCGACGGTTGACAGAAGCGGGCCCGTCACTTCGAGATTGTTTGAACAGGTTCATTAGAAGGCTGATGAGGGGGGCGTCTCCCCTTCTACAACCTTTCATGAGTAGTTATCGCGATGTCTGAACAAAAGGTGCCCGTTTCCATTGAGCAACGAATTATCATAAAATTTCTTACCCGTGAAAGAGTCAAACCTTCGGAAATTTTTCAAAGGTTGACTGCCCAGTTCGGGGACCAAACCCTCTCTAGGACCCGTGTGTTTGCCTGGCACAAAGAGTTTCAGGAGGGAAGAGAATGAGGAACACGATCGTCCTCCCCGGAGCAGCATTACGGATGAGAACATTCAAGCGGTTCGTGACATTCTTGAAGATGATCGACGTGTGACTGTCTCCGAAATCGCTGAGCAGGTAGGGGTAAGTTATGGGAGCTGCCAAACGATCATTACAGAGCACCTAGGATTCCGTAAAGTGTGTGCCAGATGGGTCCCTCGCCTTTTGACTGCAGATCAGAAGTTGAGACGTTTGGAGGTCTGTCAGAGGCTTTTTGCAAGGTTCGAGGAAGAAGGGGAAGCATTTTTGGCTAGCATCGTCACCTGCGACGAAACATGGGTCCATCATTACACACTCGAATCGAAGCAAGCCAGTATGGAGTGGCGGAGGAAGGGGGAGACAGCCCCAGTGAAAGCAAAAACTCGACTGTCTGCTGGCAGGGTCCTTGCAACTGTTTTTTTCGACTGTCGAGGCGTTTTGCTCATTGATTTTTTGCATGAGCGAAGAACAATCAATGCTGCCTACTATTGTGAGCTGCTGACTCAGGTGAGGGCTGCATATCGCAGCAAAAGACGGAATCAACCAATTCGTGACGTCATCTTCCTCCACGACAATGCAAGGCCCCATACTGCAGCTCTAACTGTTCAAAAATTGGAAGAAATGCATTGGACTCCACTTGATCATCCTCCCTACAGCCCTGACCTATCGCCCTGTGATTTTCACTTGTTTGGGCTACTTAAAGAAGCCCTAGGCGGACAGCGATTCGAGGATAATGAGGGGGTCGAGGGGTTCGTGCGCAATTGGCTTCAGACGCAACCTTCATCGTTTTTTGATGCTGGGATTAAAAAACTTCCTATTCGCCGGGAAAAATGTGTCACAAAAGCAGGAGACTATGTAGAAAAGTGACATATACCCGCTTTTTATTTTCTAACAAATAAAATTAAAAAAAAAATAAAGTCCCGTTTATATTTGATCCACCCTCGTATTATATTGGTTTATTATTTTCAATAATAAGCCTTTGGAATCGAGCAAGAAAAAAAACGTTAACCCTCCCCTCCCACCATCAAAACTTGATGTTTTACGTTTCAAGGTACGTAGAATCCGAAAATCGAATACAAAAATTTTCCGTCCGTTCACCGTACGCGGCATTTTTCAGCGCAACACTGCACCGATTTGGTTCAAATTTGGTACATGGGCTCCATCTGGGGTCTAGTTGTGCCGCAAAGCTTTTGGTTGATAACAATCACTTCAAAGGAGTGGAAATTGAGGGTTGAAATTTTCAAGAGTGCCCTAGCTTGTAAATAGTATTTAATTAAAAAAAATTGTTTGAGACCACCCGGAGGTCGGCAGGACAAACAGTTCGCTCCTTACGAGTACTAAACGGTTTTCTTTCGATAAGACAGAATCACGCGTGTGAATCACAAAAGAGGTCTAATCTCCGTTCAAATTCTATCTGACTAAAATACGATCGCTGTTCATTTTTTCGATTTGTATTCAGTTTTGCTCTCCGAGCAATCAGTAATTGGAGGAGGGAGATCCCTATTTTTCAAATCGGTGTGAAGCGTTTAGTTCTTTCTAATAAACTCTTGATTGTGATGGTGTGAAGGCAGTATGGTGAGGTACGTAGTACCCATCAAAGGTTGGTAGTTAGAAAAAAAATTGGTAGGTAAAAAAATAGGTAAAAAAACGCTGCAAATCATTGCCCAAAGGTTAATATTTTTTGTTTAGATCACCCTTCTGTATAGATCCCTCCCTACCAACCGTAGGTACCTACTACCAACTAGGGCATTTTTGAAAATTTCAACCCTTCATTTCCATTTGGTTGGTGGTTGGGGTTGAAATTTTCAAAAATGCCCTAGTAGGTAGTAGGCATTTATGGTTGGTAGGGAGGGATCTATACAGAAGGGTGATCTATACAGAAAATAATAAACCTTTGGGCAATGATTTGCAGCGTTTCTGTAGCGATACAAGCAACATCTCACTGAAGACTATCACGGAGATAGCCTGGGAGACATCGTTGAGCAACTGGAACGACGAGCAACTGCGCCCATTTCTTGTCTTGGTGTCATACGGTTCTTGGGGCTTAGGTAATCGAGAAGAGCAAAGCTGATTGATATGACGTATCAGTCTGCGTCTGGAATTCAAACCAGGTGCTCAATGACAACTCCAGTCAGCCATACCTCAGGATTATATTGGAACATCCTCCACTATTGTCTCCCCATCTTGTAAGCTTCGTAAAACGATGGACGCTATTCAATGCGTAAAAAACTGCATGCAATCGGATCTTTATTTTCCTCCCGAAGAAGACCCATTTGTTTCACACAAAGGCCCTGATGACTCTGTCATGGCAATCAATTTCTCCTTCTAAGTTTGTATATTCCACTCATCTCGAGCCATCAGTTGCTGGATGCCCAGGAGCGATCAGCTTCTGTACTAGCCCACGAGACAAGTGCTAACCGAACGGGAAAATGTCATCAAGAAACCTAATTATCGTCGACTCGAATAGTGGGACAGCCTTTAAAATGCTTCACCTTCAGCCATTCGGATCGCGCATCCACACAAATTGGAGAACGCGGCAAATTATTACAAAAAGGTGTATTATTTTTTGTTAGCAATTCCATAATATTAGCCTCAGCTGATTATTCTTAGAGAGCTCCGTTCCCCCTCTAACTACCTGTTCGATCTTGGTTTCAGTTCCTCTTAGTGAATTGTCCGTGTCACAATCGCTCTATTAAAATTTATCCTTCACATCTCGTATAAAGTGGTTTATCCGTTTCCCGAGGATTCAACTTTATTATTTTCCTATAATAAATCACGCGCCAGCAAAGAACACAGATTTAACATTGTCAGCACCTACCAACCACATTTTCGCTTCTCAATCATGTTTATTTGAAGAAATAAAAACTTCACACTATTCGTATGAATAAGGGGACGATAACAAGCGCTTTTCGTAAATGTGACAATAATTATGTTCAGCTGCTGTCAAAGACCTCAAAGCATAGGCAACATGTCTTTCCTGATCCCCAACAATGTGACTGAGCACAGCGACAGCTTCAAAAGGGCTGCCATCTGATAGGCAGTGGCAAGCAGAAGGAGGCCTTCATTTATTCAAATATTATTTTTATTTATTTATATTCGTCTTTAGGCTTAGGCTGGATCTTTTTCGAACTCATAACTACTTCTTCTTCATCCAACTTTCAGGGGGGTTTTCCTACTATGAGAGTCAGACCTCTTTCCGTGAGTATTCAAAAATTGTACTACCAATCGAGATACCAACAAACCAACAAGATTCATTAGGAAATGTATTTTTTCTTTTCTAGGAAAGAGTTTCAAGACGAATTGATTTTTCCACCGTAAGTCCATACCAATAAGCTTCATTCAATATTTGTTAAAAATGCCCAATGAATATAATAATTACAATTATTATATATTATACCGTCACTGTTCTGTCAAAGCTACAGGTGTTGCCAGACATGGCTCTCCCTGTGATTAATTAAAAGTGAAGATGTTAATCCAAAACCTCCCAAGTCGAAAAAGAAGGAAGGGAGGGTTACTCCACTGTTACCTACCTCGTTTCTCCCAACATGGATGGTTTACATGGGGTGTCCAATGAAGAGGTTTCCACACACAAAAGTTGCTATGGAGCCATCTACCAGCACAAGGTCACGAGGTCGTAGGGTGCAATCAGAGTCACTTACATTTTTCGCTCTTTCCATGTTCCTAAAAACAGGAGCTTCACGGATTTCTAATATCTGATCGTTCCTATGATCGATCAGTCGATTTGTTCTCGAGAGGTCATTTCCCGGATATTTCTCAAAATTACAGGGTAAAAATTAGAATATCCATCGAGGCTCCTCCGTCTAATACCTAATGACGTGTTTTTGCTTTAAAACGAGGTGGATGGATCTATTCACAAACCAAAAGAGAGGGCTATTTAACAGCATTGTACAGTTTAGATGGTTGAATCTACCCTGGCGTCAGTCAAGCTTTGATCATGAAACTGCGTAAGAGTCAAGGACGAGTTCGTCATAAATCAGACAAGGACAAACACGAGAAGGCAGAAGACCATGCAATGCTGAATATGTATCTCTGCAGTGCCAAAGTATACATTCTGCGCACTTTGTATGATTCTATGATAGTTTGGTAGGAAGAATGTATTCAACTTTTAGATAACATGAAGGTCATGAGTGTTATGAGATTGGAAACAGGTGATACCGTACATAATAATGTGCATATAGGATGCTAGGGGTGTAGAGATACACCCAATCCATGGAAATGTTGTCTAATCTCCTGACAGTATTATTTCAAAGGTGGCCTACACTGATCTTATCTGCTTTGGGGAGCAAGAGGGGAAAGAGGGAGTTTTTGATCAACTCTCCTCTACAATCCTGGAGGCATTCCACAATTATTGACCTTTTGAGTTCGCAGTGGAGAGAGTCTCTGAATCAGTTCCCATTAGTCCACATTTTTAGGACGTTAAAACGTGCGTTTTAAGGCATAATCTTGTGTCGTCTGCCCAGGCCTTAGTTCTCAACCGACTTTCGTGGTTCATGTTTTGTTCAACGCGGAAAACTATCTAGTTGTGTACTACGGTGCCGGAATTTCGAATTTCGCTTTTCAAGTGGTGAAGGGGGAGGGGGGGTTATAGATTGAAAAACTCTGCCCAGGCCTCAATTTCCAACCGATTTGTGTGTTTCTTTTTTGTTTGACTCAAATAACTACCGAGTTGTACATGATTTCACCAAAGTACCAAAATTCGCAAGGAGAGGGGGTGAGTGGGGGGATAATATTCACAAAATATCCGATTTTTCAATATTTCGGTTTCTCTACTGCTTACTAATGTACCCATGCTATGAAATTGAGGAAAAATTCACGTTATACCTCCGGATTCTCATGAGTTATTCTCTGTACCACCATGGAACTAATAGTGGTGCCACTATGGTGCCAGGACACCATAAATCGCACATTTCGTGTTTTTTTTTCTTTTTTGTTTCACCTTCAATACGGATGTGAACCTCGACGGACTGCCTACTAAAACTATTAGTATTTCCGCTTTGGTGTGTGGGGGGGGGGGGGGAGGGATGAACTGGAATTCGCATGTTGGGTATCGTAGATCATGGATTTTAAAATGCTCTTCAGATTCGAGGCTCCCATGCCGCTAAAATATTATGGTGGATGATGGTGAGGGTGGTCACTATTTCTTACCTAAAGTAATAAATAAATTACATCGAGTGAAACAGTTTTATCGCTTACCAACTGGTTAAACTGATCTAATGCAATGGGACGTCCAATGGGGTGTGCGCCTTGATTTTTTTTTAGATTTTTAATCGAAAGTAGACTACATCCTGAGAATTTTGGCACCAACTGCGACCTTCAAACGTGAGTAGATCTGTTTCTATGATTTTTCAAAGTTTCAACCGTTTATGACGTCACGCGCCCCTCTCGCCTGGGCGGGACCCCCCAGCCCACTGTGACGTCATAAACGGTCGAAACTTTAAAAATTCATAGGAAAAGATTTACACACGCTAGAAGGTCGCGGTTGGTACCAGCATTTTCAGAATGAGGTCTACCTTAGATTAAAAATAACAATAAACAGTTTTTCCTACCCAGGCGCACACCCCATTGGAACGCATGCATTACTAAACGATATGTTTTTGACATTATCATGTCTTTGCTTTGGCACATAAACTGAAAAATCGTCACGAAAACGAAGCAAGTCTTGCTCACGCGACCAATCAATAAAATGAACTCACTGTTGCGTAGAATACAATCAACTGTTTTCTTATTTTTATGCTTGGGTACATGAACTAACAACCTTACTTTACTAGCTTGTTGTGTAGTGGTTGACATGAATATGTCCCAATGTGTTGCAGACTCGTATGCAAGCATTTCCTAATAAACTTGATTGTTTTTTAATTAAAAATAATAATACAAAAAAGCTTGCGACGGTTCTTCTATTTTATTGACATTTTACATACTTGTCGCGCACACTGGGAAGAACACTGGTGCATCTCCGAAAATGCGCTACTCAACAACTCTCGGAACAAGTCTTGATGAACCAGTGTTCTTGCCAACTACACACGCTGGTCATAACTTTTAGAACCCCAACGGTTCGTCTGCTCTCTAGCGGACTCAGTTTCAACTATTGGTGATCCACTATGACCACCCCCAGGTAGAGCACTTTAATCTTTATCTCATGGTATATCATATTTTTGGAGATGAACCAGTGTTCTTCCCAGCGTGCGTAGAACACATTAAATGTGTTCTATGTATAAATTTTATATTACGTACTTTTGAATGTTTGCAGGCAACTGGGAAGCCAAGGGTTAGTACTAATGTATAATTTAATTACCGTTTGGCATTTATTAATCGGCGTTCGATAAAAATTAATCCACCACTTTTCAAAAATTGTATAACTCTCAAAGGCTAATCATGGAATGAATCAACAGTACTATAAAAGGGACACCACATAAATAGATTATTTAATTGATTCATAATTGGGGAGGATGCTGAGGAAGCAGGACCCATGTGTCGCGAAAGCGAGATTTATTTATTGATTATTGAGCTTAATTTCGTCATGTTTTAATTTGGCCCTAAATTGTAAAAAGAAGCTTATTGAGCTCAATTAAAGCAAAAAGTTAACAAAAGAAGAAAACAGTTTTCTACTGTACATAAATACGATAGAAATAGTGGTTGCAGAGCGTGGTTTCGATTCAGTGTGGGAAGGAAAAAGAGATTACGAAGAAACAAGACCATTAGAATGTTGAACGATGAAAGTAGGATGTTGTACAGTTATCGAGTGCATTTTGAGATTCGAAGCATCGAATATCTAGAAAAGATGGTGAAGGAATTGGAAGAAGAGTGTGGAAGGAATAGTTCTGATATAACGACTCCAGGGTACGAGGTAGGATACAAGAGCGTGTTTTTAGAAAATAAGGAAGCACACCTGAAACGAAGAAGACAGGAACTTGAGTTGAATATGATGATCGAAGAGCTGGACAGCATTGCAGCCTTGCTAAGAGAAGGACTTGAAGGGGAGAAACTGAATTCGGAATTTGAGGACTGGTTGTGTGAGGAAGTTTTGTCAACACTGCTTGAAGAATCTGAAAATCATGTCCCGAGCCAAACTGCCTCTCTTAAAGAAATTCAAATGATTCTGAAGAAAGAAGAACGTTTGTGTCCAATGAAACGGAATATTTTGAAGAGGCAGGAATCACCAATCTAGCTACCATTGAACACAAACAGAAACATACTGTTTTAAAACGAAAGAATGAACAATTGAAGATAATCAGAGTAGCTGTGATTCCTGCTGAATAATCTACGTACTGTCTTTAATTCAAGATCAAATCGAGTTCCCAACTGATTGGAATAATTCAATGTCTTCTATTTGCAAGTTATCCTTGACTTTGAGGTTTTCCGCACTCAGGAACATGTCCGTCGGGGTCGGGCGTCAGTAAAAGCTATGCCTGTAAAATTGTGGAGCAGGTGACAATGGCTACTCTATCCGCTTAATTTATCAAAATGCCAGCAACGGAGGGAGAATTAATTCAATCTCGGATGGAATTGTATGGAAAAGATAGGTTTCCAGGAGCTCTAATAGGTGCTATATATGGACTGCATCCATGTGAGAACTCAGTCGCCAGGAGGGCCACTGAATTATGTTTTCGAAATAGAAAACAAAACAAAACACACTGCTTCTTCTTGTTCTAATTGCTTCTTTTTTCTGACGCAAAAACACTGATTTTTTCAGACGCACACTGCAAAAACGATTTTTTTATGTGGAGGAAGCTAGTTTTTATTGTAAACTTTTCACAGCCTTCTTTATAAGCTGGGTAAATAATCGATTATTCGGCCTAACAGACAGGTAATATTACCGGACAGTTAATAATTAGCTTAGAGTTCATTTCACACTTATAAACAGCACCTTTATAACATCCATAGTTTATCCCATCGTTAAAGTTACCGGAGGGGTACATAAACTTCCGATAACTTTGGTGACTGATAAACCGACCCTAAGTGAATGCAATTAGTTACCAAAACTAATGAACCTATCAAGTGGATGTACTTGGTATTGTCGAAGTATAATGTATAAATATAAGGAGTGTTTATTCTTAAGGAATATTTATTGCAGAACCGACTTCGATATATGAAGAAAAGGTTCAATGAGGGAATGAGTCGTTTACGAGGAGCTCGTGATCCCCCTATCGTAAGTACAACACCAGCATATATCATTGTTCTATTACATGTGAGTAAAAGTGTGATCATTACCTTGTAGGTATAATATTTATGTCGGAGGCTCTGTTCAACGTTGGTTGTTGGGTCAACCTTCTTGAACAATCTTCAATAATTAATAATAATGTTATAAAATCATTTGCAAAAGTCAATATCATCGTAACATGCGTAACATAGAAAGTTTCCAAGGATTTTCAGGGATTGTGTGGTTTGAATTCTAGATTCTAATTAAATGTGAAAGGATCTCTAATGGCGTATTTTGGTGGGTCGGAAATTCAGGTTTTTGACCTCGAATTTGAATTCAGCACCATTGAAAACCTCTATACTCCAAATTTTTGCCCATTGATAGAAGATATGGTAGACAAATTAAATAAAGAGATCACACGTTTGAAAAAAGGGCGGGCCTCCATGAACGCACCCACACTACGCCACGGGCGTGTGTGCGTAGTATTTCGTAGTATCCAAGGCCACGAGGCGTTCGAGACCGCATGGGATTAGTGGAATGTCTCGGACAGACAGCAAGTTACTATGTCACATCATTCAAATATTCAACTTTCATTAGCTTTCCTAATTTCGTCTAAACATTTTCAACAGACCCAATTACCGTTATTGATGACCCAAGCTCTTTTGAAAAAAAAAAAAAAAAAAAAAAAAAAAATTAAAAATTGACTGAAATACTCCATTATTGTTACATCGAAATTTCTCATTAGCTGATTTGGCTCTGTGGTGAAGGTTACTTGGTAGCTCTATTAATTCTTGATATGCATTTTCATCTAAAATGGAAATTTCTTTTGTTTTTCAGCCTCAATATGTAAGTCAATTTATTATAAAGATTATTCAACAAGATTCTTTTTACATAGGATACTTACTATGTTACCTACTTTACTTCAAATATGAGTGCTATTGAAGGTTACTGACCGTGATTTACTCGTATTACATTTTAGAGATGAAGAGAATGCCTGTACAACTCCATGCATTCACACTCGTTTGGAGTTTCGCAGTCATGTTGTGTTCATTGAGTAATTTAAGTTTCGAGTACCTAATTAGAACAGGGGAAATAGGATTTTGGCTTTTTTCATTTTCGCGAGGAAAATGTAACTGATTAAGAAATATATAACAGTTTGTTCAAAATTCAAAATTACGTGCCTGAATGAGAAGTTTTCGCATGAGGTATAATTATTAACGTGCCTTAACACTTTCCTACACGGGGGCAAAATTCAATTTTTTTCAATTTTTGGAATAATTCACGGTTTTTCCTCTTCGGGGAGGTGGCGTTCCTGGTATCCTCCTTCTACTATGACCTTTATGTGGAAATGACGCCAAATACTTTTTTTTGCGGGCTAATAACCTTCAACAATAATCTCAACAATAACACTAACACTAACAATAACCAACAATACCAACAATAACCATCAAAGTTGGGAGGTCCCCTCTTCGAGCACTCCGTACCCCCCACATATTTTCCTTTTTTGGCTTAACCTTCCGGTACCCGCGCCATTTCGCTTTTCAATTCACACCGCGTGGCGGCACCCATGCCGCCCATGAAAATGAAGTTTTAACTGCCCAAAGTTATTATTTTAAAGGTTGTTAACAGCTGTGTCAATATGCTAGGTAAACCACCTGAATCAAACTTACTATAATTTTATAGTTTGTATGCTCATAAACCAAATAAATAGGTACCTACCTAAAATCACAAACAGCCAACTTTTTCCAATGAAATCGTCATGATTGTTTCCTCAACCAAATTATCGTTATCGCAGTACATATGGGGAACTTTTATTGGACTAGCCAGATTGCAACTGAAACACTGGCGCGACGTTTGACTCGGCAAGGTGAAACCAGCATGATCTCTGGATAAATATGGTAACTAACAAATAGCAGTAGATCCCGCTGTCCGGGAATCAAGAATGCGCCCGTAAATACGAAAACTAAGGTCGAGGCGGCACGGGTGCCGCCTACGCGTGTACCGGAAGGTTAAATTTTATATTATTTGATTATATAATTTTTATTTATTGGGAAATTTTAAGTACCTATCAATTCTTTTTGTAATAATGTATCTCTAAAGTTTGATTATATATCTGTTATATTTACGGATTTTGTTCGTTTGATTCCTTCAATAGTTTCATATTATAGTCATGAATAATATACGCATAATATATAATAATATATATAATATATAGGTATATAATAATATTATATATATGTATTATGTATAATATACATATATATATATTATTGCGTATATTATTATACATATTATGTATAAATGTATGTATACTATAGGTAGATGATAGACGCAAGGAAATTATTATAATAATATATTATATAGGATAATGATCTATAGATATTATATATAGAGATAGATATCTCGATTATATAGAGAGAGGAGATATCTCCTATCTCTCTTTATCTATATATCCTAGGAGATCTATATAAGATAGATCTCTATATCTCTTCTCCTATCTCTTCTCTCTCTCTATCGCTCTCCTTCTCTCCGATAGAGGAGAGAGAGAGATCCCAAAATAGAGATATAGAGAAGAGATTCTCGTAGAGCTAATTAGAGATAGAGAGAATATATATCTATCTATCTCGTCTCTATATATATATATAGTATATATCTATGATATATATATATCATATATATATCTCTCTATTATATCTATATCTATATATTATCTATATCTTATATCTATATATCTATTATATCTATATATATCTCTCTATCTTTAATATATATATATATATATATGGTATATTATACTAATACATACTATGTCGATACAGGGTGTTTCACGAAAAGGTTACACCTCCCTTCATTTCCCCATAATACAGCGTAATAAATTAGGACCAATGCTGCTCTTTGTTATGTTTGCGTGTCGTCGAGTGAAGGAGATGACCTTCTCGATGCGGCGTTTGACTTTGCTTTAACCCCTACTCGACGAAGAGAGAAAGTGTCCCTATCCTAACATGCAGTAGGTACTGTCGCATCGGCGGTTCAGAACCATACCGGCATCCGGAGTACTGGGAGAAGCGGGCTAGCCCGTCAGCTCCGGCGTTTCAGAGAATACCTACCGGCGGGAAGACAGGATTTACCTATGGAGCCTAGGACTTCGAGGAGATCCCTTGATGAAGGAGGAGTTGGAGAGCGAAATGAACGAGACGAAATAATGGACTAGAAGGCATACTCGAGCATCCCTGAGTGAGCTTATATACTGGTGAGATTGGTTGAGGGAGAGAGAGGTGGAAGGGTAACGTCATGCAGAGTGTACTCCCCGTACCTCGTCCCTCCCTTGCGGGTGGTGCCTCACTCGGGGATCCTCTCGTACTTCTTTATTTAAGAAATAAATAATGAATTAATTGTGGGTCATAACACTTTTCATGATTTTTTATGAGGAATTCACGAAATTGCAGGCAATTGACACTTACTTCATTTTTTCAAATGGAACCCCCCTTTATTATTACAAATTCGGATTCTACGTCAAATTTCACGAGAAATGCACACCCGAACTTTTTTTTTTATTGCGCGCAACTAAGCTTTTTGAACGCTCTAAGTTGCGCAATTCAAAAATTGCACAAAAATTAGGTTTTGGAGAACCCTAAGTGTGGCACATGTTTTTTATCATTTTTTTTTTTTTTTTTTTTTGATACCTTAGTACCGCCCGCCTGTACAATTGTTCCAGCGGAGGCCACGTGTAGCTAAGGGTTAAAGCAGCAAGTCAAATACAGGAGGCGAGCACTTCCGCGACGAGACAGTGAGGCAGTGATGTTGGGAAGTGATGGGATGAGAGAGGGATCACGTAGTAACCAAACTACCCACTTAGTACCCACGTGGTGAGTGAGATTGAGGCACCTCCCACCATGAGGGTACAAGGTGGCCTGGTAAACATGCGCTTCTACCTCTTTCCAATACCTTCACTTCCCCTTCACTCAGACGTTCACTAAACGATCATCTTAGGATCACTGCCTGACTGATTATAGTACTCGCTCGGTGGCCTGAAGACGAAGTTCCTTTGTTGAATGCACACGACTTGCTGGTTACAACGGATTCTCCAGAAACGTTTATCAACAATAGTTAGATTCTTTCAATTAGTAGAACTAACAACATACATTCAGTATAAAAAAATAACTTGCATTAACCACAAAAATGTCGCAGGGTTGTGAAGCTTGTGGCGGGCCTCGAAGGTGTCACTTAGGAATCCTGGATGAGGTCGATCCACACGTAAGTCTCAGACCTTTCAATCCAATGAATGGATAGATACGATGAATACTAATATCTCCATCGTGAAATATTATAATACCAAAATAATGTAGACAATGAACAAATCATTCATTTTAACATGACAAATTGTACGATATATGTATTACATCATAAACTGAGATATATTTTGTATACTTACCAACGCTAATTATTAGTACTAAACGGTTTCTTGTTTTTCTGTAAATATCAGCCATCTGAAAAGAACGTGGCTTTTCAATTGTCAGTATCTCCCAATCCTACTATCAGGCAAGGCTAGCAATCAAATTTATTTTGACAAAATGAACTACCAGCAAAACCCCAAAATTTTGGGTACCTTCAATAAGAAATTTGGATCTTGGTAGTTAAGGAGGCCTAACATAGTGGCATGAAGTTCTACTCGAGGAAACGGAAAACGATCGCCTTATCGCCCTTGTTAGAGGTTTCGCACACCTGCGAGAGACAGTCAACTGGATCCTTTTAAAATCGCAGCTAGGGGCGTCACAGGGAACTAATTGAATTCACAATCACCGCTCATACCTAGTTCATCGTTCAGAGCTTTCGATGGTCCTCATTGTTTCTTTTTGGTATGACTAACCATTGTCAGGCAACCTCTTCATGAACATAATATGTTCACGAAGAGAACATATTAATGCCTCACGCAAACATGTAAACAAAATATTATTTTGTTTACATGTTTGCGTGAGGCATTAAAATTAGATAGGACGTTCCTCCGAACAGATTGCAGCTACGATTCATTCACCTCGCTAGTTGCCCAGGAGCCCAATAATATTGGGTGATATTATCACCTGCAGGTGAAGGTCTCACCTAAAGAGAGGGGAATGGATGGAAATTGTAAAACATGTATTACAAGGTCTATTTTTTTTAGAGCCTAAATAGATAGAAAAATACAAAAAAATGGAAATATCCGGCATAAATATCATCTTTGGACGCTAAAAGGTTAAATTAGTGAAAAAAAAAAACAAAACAAAATCTTCGCATGCAAAGATTGCGAGCTAGGGCGTTTCCAATATTTCAACTCTCATTTTCTACCAAATCGACTGACAATAACCAAAAGTTTCGGGTCACAACTTGGCCCGATTGAAGATCATATATCAAATTTAATCAAAATCGGTTCGTGATTCCCCCCCGAAATTTGTAAGCCTACGTTTCAAGGCACGTAGAATACAAAAATCGAATAAAAATTATTCCGCCCGTCCGCCGTACGCGGCACTTTAATGAAAGTTCCCATGGACCGATGTCGGTTACCTTTTAGGGTTGAAAAATAAGGGTTGAAATGTTGAAAATGCCCTAGCTCAAAAAGTTTCGATGTATAGGTATCGTTTCTCCATCGATTTAAGATAGTATTGAATTTTTGGAAGTTTTAGAGACCACGCGGAGCTCTGTAGGACAAACCGTTCGCTCCCTACGGAAACAAGGGTTGGACTTACGATAAGGTCCGATACGATCTTTGCAAGCGAGGGATCTAAACAGAAAAATAATAGACCTTTTTGTAATGATTTGCAGCGTTTTTTATTCGATATTCGGAATCAACTTACCTCGCAACGAAAACCATACACAATTCTAAAAACATATTGTTTAGTAATGCATGCATTCCAGGGGACGTCCCATAGATAAGCATTAGATCAGTTAACCCAGTTGGTAAGCGATAAAACTGTTTCACTCGATGTAATTCATTTATTACTTTAGGCAAGAAATAGTGACCCCCCCCCCCCTTCAACAGTATCAACCATAACATTTCTAGCGGCATGGGAGCCTAAAATCTGAAGAGCATTTTAAAATCCATGATCTACAATACCCACCATGCCAGTCTGGCACCAAAGCGAAAATACGTCGTAACATTCAACTTTCATCTATTAGTTTTAGTAGGCAGTCCGTCGAGGTTCCCCCTTATTCCAGGCGGAACACAAAAAAACCCACGAAATATGCGGTTTATCGTGTCCTGGCACCATGGTGGCACCACTATTAGTTCCATGGCGGTACAGAGAATAATTCATGAAAATCCGGAGGTATAGTGAGAATTTTTCCTCAATTTCAAAGCTTGGGGACAGTTAGTAAGGAGTAAAGGAACCGAAGTATTGAAAATTCGGATAGTTTATGAATTTTAATCCCCCACTCGCCCCCTCTTCTTGCGAATTTTGATATTCTGGTGAAATCATGTACAACTCGGGAGTTATTTGAGGCTAACAAAGAAAGAAACATGCAAATCGGTTGAAAATTGAGGCCTGGGTAGAGTTTACAAGATTATGCCCGCAAACGCACGTTTTTTGAGCATTAACCCCCCTTTTCACCCCTTAAAAGGCAAAATTCGAAATTCCGGCGTCGTAGTGCACAACTAGATAGTTTTCCGCGTCGAACAAAAAAAAAAGAACCGGGGAAATCGGTTGAGAACTAAGGCCTTTGCAGACGACACAAGATTTTGTCACACACACACACACACACACACAGAGAGACAAACACTTATTTTTTTCGCGGATTTGGATTCAGAATGGTCTGAAACGGATTACTGTGTGGTTTTTTTGACATTTTCATGTCTTCGCTTTGGCACATAAACTGAAAAATCGTCACGAAAACTAGGCAAGTCTTGCTCACGAGACCAATAAACACTGTGTTGCGAAGAGAACAATCAACTGTTTTCTTTTTTTGATGCTTGGGTACATGAACTAGCAACCTTACTACACTACCTTGTTGTGTAGTGGTTGACATGAAAATGTCCATATGAGTTGCAGACTCGTATGCAAGCATTTCCTAATAAACTTGATTGTGAAGTAGCAAGTGGTAGGTAGGTAGATCTATGTTTTTCCTTTTCTGTTGAGTGTTGTCCAACTTCACCCCAGATCGATCGCATAAGAATGCCCAAGTCTTACTGTGGGACGTCCTAGAAAGGAAGGGGTTAGAAAAAGTTTTTTTTTCGATAACATTTTGTAACTCCACCCCATCACACTTCCATTATGACCAATGTGTTATGATGATTATGATTTCAGTGTCACCCGAAAATTAAAAGACCGAAATGGCCGGATTTTGAAGGGCCAGAATACTGGATAGCCTACGCTGAATTGTTTCACCATCCAGGTAAACATTATACGTAATTTTATTGTTAAATGAAATATTATTCCCCATTACAAGCAGGATAAATAGTTTATGCAAATGGAACAATTACAATCATGGACAAGGAAATTAAACCTTGATTTCTCAATAAAGGTCTATAATATACCTTTATTGGACATTTAATATTTAACATGGACAGACAGACAAAAGACAATAATTGTCCTTTGTCTGTCTGTCTATATTGTGAAAATAAAACTCTCTTCTGTCTGCCACTCGATTTTTATCGGTTCGAGCTAAAGACCCTGATTAGTCAATGTTTTGGCAAATTGAGGGATTTTTCCACAAAAATATGTAACAATCAACAATTGCGCTTGATAACCATAAAATGTTGGTTAGCCTGTTAACTTACTACCTCTCATCCTCTTATCCACTTATTGCTGTGTAGTTGACCTCGAACTCTCTCGCAAGAAACTAAGAGTCGAGCCAAGATTGAAACTATTGCCCAGTTGAAAAAATACATATCTTCTCATTATTATTTCTTGACTAAGATGTCACATCAACGAGGAAGCAGTCCAACTCCTTGATTCAAGTGAAATCATCAGAAGACTGAAGCGTACTAAACCACTTGACCTAGCTTACTTTTAAAACATCCACCTTAATCAACAAAACTCAATGATGTATCTTAGTTTCGAATACTTGTGGAGGACGGACCAGCTATTTGCCTCCCATAAAATTAACGTCTTACACAAGCACGCCCGCACGCTCGCAGGCTAGCGATTTGAACTTCGGGCAAATCCATTAATTCCGACAACTACTAGAGTCCTTGTACACCCTTATGGTTTATTATTTTCAATGATGAACCTTTGGAATCGACCAAGAAAATTTTTTTTTAACACCCCCTCAAAATTTGATGGTTTACGTTTCAAGGTACGTAGAATCCAAAAATCGAATGAAAAGTTGGCCGTCCGTCCGCCGTACGCCGTACGCGGCACTTTTGCCACTTAGCATTTTACCGATTTTGATGAAATTTAGTATGTAGGCTCCATTTGGGGTTTAGTTGTGCCCCGAAGATTTTGGTTCATTTAAGTCACTTCTAAGGGTTCCAAAATCAATTTTGAAATTTTGAAAACGCCCTAACTCAAAAAATGTCGATATAAAGGTATTGTTTTTCCTTCAATTTAAGATTCTATAGAATTTTTAGAATTTTTTGAGACCACCCGGAGCTCTGTATGACAAACCGTCCGCTCACTACGAGAATTTAAAGTTTGGACGTACGATAAATCAGAAACACGAGAGTGAATCGCAAAAGAGGCCTAATCTCCTTTCGAATTAAACTGACCGAAATGCGATCGATGTTTTTCTTCATGTTGGATGGTTGGGGGCTTTGCAGACGAGTAATCTATATAGAAAAATAAAAAAAAAATAAACCATTGTGTAATAATTTGCAGCGTTTTACTTCTACAATGATCAATAAAGTGTTTTTTTTTTTTCTCTCGAAAAAAAATTCTCAGGATGCTCTCAGTGACTTCTAGCGGTCATAGGACGCTGTGAACGAGATTTTTAGCGCTCTAGGATGAACATGTGAGAATTTATTGCTTTGTTCGTAGCTTTGTAGCTCCAGCTGATCGGAAGGCCAAGAAGGCACTCCAGCTAGTCAAACCTGATATTAGCAACTATTTCCATCAAATATCAGGGAATCTCGTGATAAAAAAAAATGGAATTCGCAAAACATTTGAGACCTAAGTTATGAGAAATATTGGGGTTCGTTTTTTTTTTTTTTTTAATTTTTGGGTACAAGTCTACTTTGCATTCTTGCTTTATCATTTTACATTCTATATTTTGTCCAATAGACTACTGTATGTCGAGCTATGGGGAGTATGAGTCCCCGATATAAGAGCAGCTTTGGATGGAGAGGAAGACTTTTTGCATCGCCAACCTTAGTTTGAAGAAGACTTCTTTTGCTCGGAAATCCTCCTTCCACTGAAACCATCTCACTGAGGGAAACAGAGTCCATGTGAGCAATGTTTGGATGTTCGTTTGTTAATGAAGAGCAGCATGACCATTTGAACCAATTTAAAATAATAAAATAACCACTACGAGCGCATTTTGGTTTATTGTTTTCAAAAATGAACCTTTGGAATCGACCAAGAAAACAATATTGTAACCCTCCCTCAAAATTTGTTGGTTTTCATTTCTAAGTACGTAGAATCAGAAAATCTAATAAAAAATGTTCCGTCAGCCCGCCGTACATGGCACTTTTCTTAGCAACACTGGACCGATTTGGTTCAAATTTGGTGTATGGGCTCCATTTGGGGTCTAGTTGTGCCGCGAAGCTTTTGGTTGATGTCAGTCACTTCTAAGGGGTGAAAATTAAGGATTGAAATTTTCAAGAATGCCCTAGATCGAAAACTCTCGAAATAAAGGTATCGTTTTTTCACCAATTCAAAATGGTATCGACTTTTCTAAAATTTTTGAGACCAGAGCTCTGTAGAACAAACCGTTCGCTCCCTACGAGTACCTACGAAAACTTCGTTTAAAGTAAACTGAGATTGATCTCCAGTCAAAATTTGTTTCGGTTTCACCAAGTTGAGCGAGTTCTCAGGAATGGCGTTCTCGTTGATCTCTGGTAAACTTCTTCTTCACCATCGGAGCTTCGAAAATCAGTCTATAACTCTGATCTGGAAGGCAGTGAATTGGTGATACGAGAAATAACGAAATAGTTTTGTTACAGCTTTCCCGCAGAATCACTTTTTCGTTAGTTTTTACTTCATTCAATCCGTGACATTTCATCAATCCGTCAACTATCCTCTTTCAGCGCTATAATTTGTGTTGTTCATAAGTTCATTATGATTGTTGGAGTTCAGATTTTCGACTGGATTTTTTTCGATTTTCTACCTACTTCATTAACGTAAGTAGCTTCATTTTTTTTTTTTTTTTTTTTTTTTTTGAAACTCCCCTCAAAGACAAAATGTCTATTTTGACGGAGGGGGCACGCCATTAATAAAAATAAATAAATAAATCAAATATAATGGGGAGGACGCCCAGGACTCACCCGACGCCGGCCCTAGGGATGAGGGAAGATGAGGAAGGTGGGGGTGGGAGAGAGCGATGAAGGGAAGTGCCTCTATAAAACGACCACCAGTTCAAATATGAGCCGAGCAGGACACGGGTGGTGATACCACGGAGTACGCCTACTGAGATGCCCAACTCGCGCAACTCCGTGGCACTTTTCCCGCACCACACCCCGCGCCATGACAATGTTGCAGCCATCACCCTGATGTTGTTGGGTGCCACTCCTTTTAGCTCCGACACCGCTTGCCGTAAATCATTTCTATCATACTTTCTTATCTTAGCCCGCCAAGTCTGCTCCATGTCCAAGCTGCCATTGACAACTTGGACATCCAGGATAATGCAAGACTGGTCGGGCTTGACGGCAACAATGTCGGGCTTCTTACCCTTGTCACTTGGCATGTGATACAATCTCTCCCTCTCAACATCCCAGCCGCTAGATGACAAAGCACCTGCTATCTGCTTGGCGACCGCATCATGACGTAGAATGCGGCCTCCATGAGTCCGAGGACACTGCTGCACTACATGATAAAGATGTTCATTTCCACTCCGACAGGCGCGGCAAAGGGGTAGGGTTGTCCCGCGACTACCTCTCGAACACCGTACCGCAGTTGGCAGAGCTGCCACGCGGACGGCGTGAAAGTGTCTGTAGTCACGGGCCCCAATGCCCTCCGAAGCCCAATCTACCCATTGGGATGAGACAAGGCTTTCGGAGCACTGTCGGAGTTCTTTTCCATCTACTGACTCATGCAGCGCAGCAGCAAACTCAGCAGACGAACTGGGTTTTGGAGCAGATGGTGTTGCTCGGTCGCACCATGCTAACTGCTGCCTGACAAAATCAAGATCAGCAGCCGCACGGGCGACCTCCCAGCTCGACCCTTGAAGGGCTAGCAGGCGCTGGCGGCGCAATGAAGGGATACATGCCGAGAGAGACACAATGCCAAGCCCACCGGATTTGACCGGTGCGTGAACATAGGCACTTGGGACACCAGGTGGGAACCTCAGCCAAGAGCGCACAGCAGAGCGAACTTCTCGATCTAATTCTTGCAGCCTCCCCGCCGTAAGCCTGCCAAAGACTAACCCATAGGTCAGCTTTGGCAGTAAGTACGTGCGGAGGAGGCGCAGCTTCTGCTGTGGCTTCAATGGAGCCTTGGTAACGCGAGCTAGCGCTCTACCAAGGTCCACACGGCTGGCAGTAATGGTGGCCACCCCCATGAAGTCGACTCCAAGGTACCGCCAAACCTCCAGCACGGATCGAGCCGGAATGGGGGATTGTCCTACGACAAAACCCCCATCCACAACTTTCACCTTATGCTGGCGACCCGACGGGACCAAGGAGACCGACCCACACTTGAACACTTGACACCAGGTTGAAGAGGAGTGGCGATAGGGGATCCCCCTGGCGTACCCCACGCCCAATCCGTACATCCCCTGACACCTCACCTCCTGCCTCGAGGACCGTCACGCCTTCCTGGTACAGACAGGCCACATACTCGATTAACCGAGATGGGGCCCCGACACCACGAAGGCAATCGGTCAGGGCAAGGTGACTGACTGTGTCAAAGGCCTTAGCGACGTCCAGAGCGGCGAGATGGAGTTGCCGGCGTTTAATACGGGCCAGCGAGATGACAGTTTGGAGAACTGTAAGGTTCTCCGCTGTGCCATCCGCTGGCCGAAACGCTCTCTGGACATCACCAATGACACCAGCCACCTGGAGGCGAGATGCCAGTACTTTTTGGAAGTGGCGGAAGACTACCGAGGACACAGAGATCGGTCGATAGCCTCCAGGCCCACTTCCCCCTTTCTTGGGGATAAACACGGTACAGGCACGGGTTAATGCTTTCGGGGGTCTTCCCGCAAGGAGTAGCAGGTTGAGGATGAGCAGCTTAATCGTCTTTGGTGCTTTATTCCAGCGTCGGGCAGAAATACCATCAGGTCCAGCGGAAGTGGAATTTCTGACACGGCACTTATGTGCCTCGTCAGACAGCACCGGCAAACACATGATGCCGCGCAAGGAATCCCTGGTGGAGACTGGGGGAACCACACGCTCCCCAGGGTCGTGACTGGGAGCACTCAGAAGTGGCTCCCAGAAATCCACAAACTCCTGGAGAGGGGGTTGAACTTGATTTTCCCCAGGCTCCTCCAGTACCTCCGCAGCCACGCGCGCCGGATGCTTCTTCCACAAACTCTGAACCCAGTGGTACTCCCGCCGTCTTGCTTGCTTAGCTGCTCTGCGACCTCCACGCAACATCACTCTGGGAGGAGGTCCCTGATGCTGCGTCACAGTCGTGTCCTCAACCCGCGGGAAGATTCTCCCTAAATAGGCTGCAACCTCATCTTCCAGGTTATCCAGCCCTTCAGCAGCCCGCCTCACCAGATCCTGCAGGTAGGCGCTTTCATAGCCTTCAATACGACCTACCTGCCCCCCGAGCCTCATGACTTCAGTCTTCAGATCGGCAAGAAGACCGGAGGTCCCGGGGGAAGGATACTGAATGGCAGACTGCTGCTCCACGTCAGCAATAGGAGATGCGGGTGAAGCCCCACTGCTATTTGCCAGGATAGCTTCCTGGACAAGCTGCTTATAGTGGGGCTTCAGGCGGATGTTCTTGATGGCAATGACTGTGCGCATGGGAAAACGTTCGCTTAAATAAACATTGATATTACGTACCCCATTGCGCACAGCCACCACCTCATCTGCCGCCATCCTGCGCAATTCCTCGGAAGCATACCTGTGCTGTATTCGTTCAATATCAATAGCAGCATTAGCAGCTACAGGATGCTTCCGTCTAGCGTGAAGACCAAGGCCGGACCTGGTAGAGAATGCTCGCTCACAATGGGCACACTGGTGGTTCAAAGAGGCAGTGGAAGAGGAAGAGGGTAGGGATGATGAGGAAGAGGAGGAGGGAGAGGATGGCCGACGCCCCTGCCTGGGGCGCCTCTGAGCGCCTCCCCTAATACCCCGCGAGCCAATGGGCTGGCGGGGGTTATGAGGCGAAGCTGGGTTTTCTTCCATAACGGGGGAGCGCTTTTTTTTAGGGTCAGGGAACCCGTTGACAGGGGTCCCCTCCCTTGTCGCCAGAGGGTCATTCAGCCACCCCTGGAACTTCAAGAGGGGTCCATCAGGGAAACCTAATGGGACCACCTCTGTCCATCCCAGGGGGCCCGGGTTGTGCGACGGGGACGCATGACCTTGACTTGGGTAGGGATAAGAAGGGCTCCAAAGAGATAAAAACACCCTCTATTACCCTACCCCAACAACCCTGCTACAAACCTACTTTTATCTGGTGGTTCTCTCTTCCAGGCTCTCCTACAAATTAATGTGCCTTATTGCATGACTCCTTAACCATATAGGTAACTACTCTGAGCTAGTAGACATAGCTAATAATAATGCTACCTAATGCTGCCTAATAATGTGCGGATGCAAATTTTTGTTTCAGATTCCGGATAACAGGCTACGAATTGTGTGTCAAGGACGTCTTTTCTGAACAAATAAGATGAATTTCATTCTTCATGTCAAGAAAACCCATTTTCACTTCAGCATTCATGAATTACTACTACGATTGGTACTTGTGTAAAATTTTATGTACGCATTTTATAAGAATGAATGAATTAAAATAATAATTGTATTCAATAAAACGTGATACGTATGAATTGATTTGTTCATCTGCCTACACATTTCTCCAAGTCAATCTTATGTTGCAACAACTCGGTTATTATTTCTCCTACTTTATGCTGATTATGGTCAAACAAAAATAAATTCGTAGGTAAATGATAAGAAAAGAATTTTCAGCATAATTATTTGAGATAATGCGTAATCAAATAATAATAATAATGATTCAATCAAACAACAATACAAGAATATGAACAACGTAGGTAAGCAAGCAATCTTTAGTAAACACCTAACGAGAAAAAAAGAAATATGAAGGGGGGATCTTGTGAAAAAATATGTATTCACCAGAAATGATATAGGTATGTAACAATTTTTATTTTCATAATGATTAACATCAACAAAACCAACTACTCACAATAGGTACTTAAAATGCACACAGAAACTGGGAAACGGAAATATCAGAGATGGTTACGAAACTTGTAGGCTGAAATAGCGACGTCCTGCGATGGATTTGTTTGGGATCACGAATAATGAAATGGTTCACAATTTCGTTGTTCTTTCTCACTCCTGTATGTTACCTACGAGAAGGTGCGCACCAAAGCTCGTGACATGTAAAAACTCCAGCAAAACACGGACGAAAAAATTACAGTTCGACGGATTAGGAGAAATAACAATGGCGTCCACGTCCTTCGCTTTAAACGAAGATCAAACCGATGAACCAGCCGAAATTGAGCGATCAGCACCAAACGCCGGAGGAACCGAGGAAGGCGTTGATCGCCTCTGGTGAAATCCATTTTCTCGGTTCAGTAGTTGAATTGGCCTTCGAACTCCGATCAAAATGTTGGTGAAAAAGGGCCCTTAAAGGTTTTCCTTCGATAAAACAGAATCGCGGGTGTGAATCACCAAAGAGGTGTAATCTCCGTTGAAATTTTAACTAAGCAAAACGAGATCGCAGTTCGTTTCTTCGAGTTGTATTCAGTTTTGCTTCCCTAGCAAGCAGTAATCAAATTTCCATATGAAGCTCACTATTTCTTCGAATCGAGTGTGAAGCGTTTAGTTCTTTGTAATAAACTTGAATGTGAAGGTATGAAGGCAGTATGGTGTGGTAGGTAGTAGGTAGGTACCTATGAATGGTAGATTAAAAAACTCTGCAAATTATTTCACAAAGGTTTATTATTTTCCAGTAGAGATCAGTAGTCTGTAAAGATCACAGCTTTGCCATTGTCACTTTTTATTTATTTATTGTTTTTATCTACCAACTAGTGGTACCTACTGCCTACCTACAAGGACATTTTTGAAAATTACAAACCTTAATTCCCATTTGGATTTCAAAGTTAAGGGTTGAAATTTTCAAAAATGTCCTTGTAGGTGGTAGGTGTAATGTCATACATTTCTAGTCAGTAGTTCTCCAATAAAGTGACTCGTAGGAAAACCCCAAGCAGTCATGAGTCATCACCATCATGGGTGAGGTGAGGAAGGGAATGAACACGTCACTTGACGTCACCTTTTTTTCACTCTCCCCTCACCATACTAACTTGAGTATAAAAGCCACACTGAGGGGTCTTCCTACATGCATTCGTACTTCGTCTATCTGACTTATCATTTCTTGTCTTACCTACAGCCCCAGTTCTTCCGAGAGAATGGTTTGCCCCATAGAGGCGCCGAACCTCTAGCTCCCCTTAGGGACCTCTTCAACCTCTCACTAGGTAAATGTTCCACCTCCCACCGGTGAGTCTGTTATCAGACGCCGAGGTTGACAGATAGATTCTCACGCACTCGTCCTAATGGTTGGCCGCAAGGCGCCGCAGATGGAGTGCTGAAGCCTTAGGCTATAGGGATCAATCTCTCCGTTGAGTAGGATTCTGGCTAGGAACAAATCAGCGCATCAAGAGGACCATCGCCCTCACTCGACAACACGCAAAACACAACACTGGTGACCTCAAACGTTCCTGAACTCACTATTCAACGCTACTCACTATTATTATCGACATCCAAAAATTCAACCAATGTCCATCAACCATAAATTACCCTTCGAGCATATACATGTGGACATCGTAGGAGAATTACCCCAATCAGAAGGTTACAAATACCTCCTGACAATAATAGACAGAAGCACAAGTTGGCCCGAATGCATACCGCTTCGGAATATAACCGCGAAAACGGTTATAGAAAACATACCTACTCTCAACTTGGATTTCAAGAATTGGCTGCCCACTGGTACTCACTCCAGAATCACACTACAATTAATTGTTGGTATTCCAACATACCATCTGTTGACTAGATATCTATGTCCAACAACCAACTACGTCAAGTATGTTTTCGCTGAGACCATTATTTTTCCCTTTTTGGTATTTACGGACATCATTTTTGAGGTTGGTCCATTTTTTTGTTAAAAAGGTTTTTATTGAATGAAAACCTTTATGAAATTAATTATTAATTAATTTTTAATAGAAATAATTTAATTAAATTTTTAATAATTAATTAGTAATTAATTATTAAATTATTTTTTAAAATAAAAACCTTTTTTTATTAAATAATCAAATTTTGATTTTTTTTACGCCTCGGAACGTATTTACTTAGGTACTTCTCATTTAATTGATTATACTATTATCACAGATGTGGCACGTCAGGTGTGGCTTCATATACAAATTTTTATGGCAACGACACTTTTGAGGCCACTCTTAGAAATAGATGTGAAGAAGATATTCGCTTACTTTCACTGCTTCACTCACAAACACCGATCAATTTTCAAATTCCAAGTTATACGTACAACCTTTCTTTAAAACCACATAAAAATGGATCGGCCTGTGGTAAGCATTTATTATGAAAAATATGTTTTGGATTGAAAAATATTGACATTATTCGTGAGAAAAAAAAGCGTGAGCATTGTTTCCACCTCTCAAGGTTGAAAAAAAGATTTCCAAAATCCTAGTTGAAACCACATGCGTTTCAAGTTTAAGACCCTCCTGAACAATTTTGGTTTCGTGTCTGTTTGTCACTCAAGTTTGGGTGACCGCAAATCCTTGTAACGGACGGAAAATACTTGAAGTAATAGTTCTATTTCTATGAAATTTTCAGTAATTGTGCGGGTTGTGAAGATGGTCCTCTATGAAAATCAAAGCTCCCGAACCGCTACTAGTGCAAACGTAAAACCTAACAGCCTTCTATATTTTCATCCGAATTCCAAATAACTTTCAGGGATTGGTTGGCCTGTAAACGGTCTCCCATCTACTTTCGATGTTTTGAGATTATCTACTAAGTAAGTAGTGGTTAATCGTTTGGCGAACGCTTCCAGTTCGGCATGGAGTACTGAATATAACCTAAATATTATGTTGAATAATGTTTTCCTTTGGTCTCTTTTCACAGGGTTGGGCAGTAGGCCCGGTGAGTATTTATAACTAAAGATTGGCATAGCTTTCCTTCTCTCTGTGTGACTACCAGCCCCACTACTGTCACTAGTTAGCAGCCACTACTACCAGCAGTAGACAGATGGTGACAGTAAAGAAGTGATAGCACTTTACAATAAAAGCTGTCCCCTGTTATATCAACAATATTGACATTTCAGTACAATAAATGATAGTGTATACGTGACAGTGACCGACCAAAAATATGTAAGATTACTTAGAATTGATTTCTGGGACTTTTTTTCCATCTCTCAGTGAATGAGTTTTATTTTTGACCAATTTCAAAAGATTTCAAGCGAGAACAAATATCAACTCTTGATGTAACATTTTCAAAATTCAGAAATTTATAGCATTTCACCCATAGAAGATTCATTCTTCGATTTGTATCAAATATGCATGATTATTATCATGGTTTACGTTATGTTCAAGTTGTAGAAACTAATTTGTGCAAACTCAACACCTGGTTTCGAGATAATGATTTGATTAGGCTGTAAAAAATTAAAAACGGATCAAACTCAATCTCGAATTTTTCCAGGACCTTGATCGCATCGACGTCTGTGACGAAGAAGGGAATGCACCATCACCACCAGTAAGAGCCAGAAATATTAACGGATAAGTACTTACGAAACTGCGGACGGAAGTGTCACAACTCAAACTTCATATTTTTGATTCTTATCTTCAATAAATAATATCATTGGATCTGAAAAAAGATCTATTGATGTGAATCGATTTTTTGACTATGATTTACAAGTGTATTCTGAAAATTTTTGAGAAAAGTGATCACCGTGAATTCAAATTGGTAAATTTTAATATTCTGAAGTGAACAGAGAGGAAGGACGTAAGGTGTAGGTAAAGGTTGTCTCAACCTCCTAGTTAGGACGGATCGCTCGGACCCTAACCGTTTAATTATCGTTCAGGCAGGTTTGAGGGAGCAAAAATAAATAGTTCAAGAATGTAAAAGAGGTAGAGCTGATGATGGTGGTACCTCTAGCGGCCTATTTGCTCACACAGGTGAGAAATGGGTGGTGAGAGATGGGTGGAAGTACGGCATTTCAGGTATCTCATCGTTTCCAGTGAACTAGGCTGGACGAGGTACCTTCATGAATTCGTGTTCCTTTGTTGAGAAAACATGTGGTTGGTAAGGGAGGACAAGTCATCCTCTGTTAGCCTGTAGATGGTCTCCCATGTGGGTAGTGCGAAGTATTTTTTGGAAAGTTATGTTTTCAGATAATCTACTAAGCAGCGGATCATCAATTGGCAAACGTTTAAATTTCTGAAATGATACAGAAGATAATCTAAATATGGTAAATAATGTCTTCCTTTGTTATGTTTTCACAGGGTTGGGCAGTGGTGAGTATTTAAAACAAAATATTATCATATCTTTCCTTCCCTCTGTGTGACTACCGGCCCACTACTGTCACCAGTCAGCAGCCACTACAACCAGCAGTAGACAGATGGTGACAGTAAAGGAAGTTTTAGCACTTTCTAATAGAAACATTTTTTTCAATTGTATCGACAGCATTGACGTTACAATACAACTAAAAATAGTGTGGAAGTGATAGTTGCCAACCAAAAATATGTAAGCTTGCTTGAAAATGATACCCGGGACATTTATTTTTCAAAAAAAAAAAAAAAAAACATTTATTTTTTTTCGTCTCAGTAAATGGGGGTTTATTTTTTCCCACGACCTTCATCGCATCGACTTCTGTGGAGAAGAAGATTGTGCACCATCACCACCAGGAATTTTAAAAATAATAGTTAAATAAAAATTAATCAAGTAAAATTTGAGCAAAGTGAAGACCGTGGGTCAATCACTCGTTTAGGTTTAGGTAGGCTTTAGGGAGCAGAAAAGAATAAATCAAGCTTGTAAAAGAACTAGAGCCGATGATGGTGGTACCTCGAGCGGCCTACCTGCCTCACAAGTGAGCGATGGGTGAAAGTACGGCATCTCAATATTTCATCGTTTCAAGTAAACATCTAGGCTACCTCCACATAATTATGTCCCTTTATTTGGAAAATATTATGTTAGTAATTAATAGAAGACAAAACAACTCTTGAATAAAAGAATATAAAAAATTAACAACTTTGCGGAATCAGGCCGAAGATGTAAATCCACTTTATGAAATGCACAATGATGAAATTCGAAATGAAATGATACTGTTTAATTCGGATCAAAAACATTCGATTTGTTCCAGGGCGCAGTTGGAGGAGGTGTAAGTGAAAAATATTTTTAAAAAATACAACTTGCGAGATTCAAGCATAGGATATAAATTTACTTGACAAAATGCACAATGATGAAACTCGATTTTAATAAAAACACTTTCAAAAGGAATAACATTATAGAACGTCACTGTTAAAAGATTAAATTCGGATAGAACACACGTTCGAATTGTTTCAGGACTTTGATTGCGTGGACGACGAAGAAGACGACGAAGATGACGAAGTGAGTACGACGTAGCGAGATAAAAATATTCACGGATAGGTAGGTACTTGAGTTCCCGAGGATTAGTACATCTTTGATGCGTAATTTGGGCTATCCTTGCAAAAAAAGTGTCAAAACTCAAAAATTCATTTTTTTGATTTTGTTCATTAACAAGAAAATTGTATTATTGGATTCAGATCATTAGATTCTCTATTGTCGTGACACGAATTTTTCACTATGTTTTCAAAGTTACTTAATTAAAATTTGAGTGAAGTGAAAACCTTGAATTTTAGCAAATTTGAAAGAGGAAGGACGTAAGGCGTATGTAAGGGTTGACCTAACCTCCACGCAGAACCGTTAATAGATGTGACAGTGGTGGTAAGGATGGATCACTCTGCCCGGAACCGTTCGATTCTCGTTTAAGTAGGTTTGAGGAACCATAAATGAATAAGTCAAGGACCTAAAATAGCTAGAGCTGATGATGGTGGTACCTCGAGCGGCCTATTTGCCCACACAGGTGAGAGATGGGTGGAAGTACGGCATCTCAGATATTTCATCGTTTCAAGTGAACAACCAGGCTGGACGAGGTACCTCCACATATTTATGTTCCCTTATTAGAAAATATGTGGTTTGTAAGGGAGGATAAGACATCTATCAATTGAAAAAAAATTGAAAAAATTTACAATTTGCGGAAATCAGGCCAAGGACATAGATCCACTTGATGAAATGCACAATGATGACATTCGATTTGAAATAGTACAGTTTAAAAAGAATTCCATTTCATTTTCACTGTGATAAGATTTAATTCGGATCACAAACAGTTTCGATTTGTTTCAGGATTATTGTGGAGCAGAAGTAAGTGAAAATATAAAAAAAGTTACAACTTGCGGGAATTAGGCATAGGATATAAATCCACTTGATAACATGCACAATGATGAAATTTAATTTGAAATAATACTGTTTTGAAGGAATTACATTATACAGGGTGTCTCACGAGTTCCAACCCCCTCCCCCCCTTTAATATCGTTACTTTCGGAGATAGAAAGAAAAGAATTGTTGAATCAACATGGTTTTTTCCAAGGATCTCAAATGTCACCACGGAAACCGGGGTTCATTATTATTTATAAAATATATATTTTATGTAAATAGATGCTATTTACAAAACGGGATGTTTTATTGCAGATTTGAATTCAAAATTTTAGGAATTTTAGAAACCTCACCGAGTTTTTTGGTAGCACACAACCCATCCAGTGAGGGCGCAAACAAACTCGACCCCTGGATTGTGCCAAAATTCAACTCGTGAGACACCCTGTAGAACGTCACTGTTATAAGATTAAATTCGGATCGAACACACATTCGAATTGTTTCAGGAACTTTACTTGGAAGATGATGGAGATGAGGAACCAGTAAGTTAAGTACCGAAAATATTCACCGATAGGCAGGTACTTGAGTTCCCAAGGATTAGTACATCTTTGAGGCGTAACTAGGGCTATGGCTTGCAACAAAGATTCCAAAACTCAAAAAAAAAAAATTTTCTGTCTCAAACAAAATAATGCTGGATTTAGAATAAATCTCTATTGGTTTGAAGAAATCGTTACAACTAGCAGCAACCTGGCTGTCGTCAGGGATTAATCGCTGTAGACGACTCGCTGAACCCTCCCCATCATTTCACGAAAGGATTCAAATTAAACGTGAATTTTCCACAGGACATTGATTCATATAGTTATTGGGCTAAACTAAATTCGAGCGGACTGTGAGAATTTCGACTACAGAAAGGGTTCCACGCAACACCGAAAGAAAGAAGGGAAAATCACGTTGTGAAATGTTGTGTGATGAGCTGCAGCCCTAGATTGCTCAAATTTGACCTGAACAAAAAGGGCATGTAGGAGTGATTTTTGTTGTAATTGTCTAAACAAGGGTATAAAAGTTTTTACGGGATTGCAATATACGAGTAAAAGCGTCACTCACCGATGGTGTCTGTAGGCAGTACTTACACCGGCTGGGGTGTGAAACGTCGAGAAGTTCAGCGAAGAGGCAAAGCAGCAGGAGGAAAGCGTAGGAGACCTACAGCTCGCGGTTTCTTCGTGTATTATTTCGCGGTTCTGCCTACGCGATTGAGGTATTACAGAAGTGGTGGAGGTAATTCAACAACGAAAGAAAACTGAGATTAATAATTGTGCGGGGTTACAATAAAATCGGTTTTACGAAGTACAGAGGTGGCAGCTAAGGCGACTGAGATGGGACTGATTCCTGTGTGAGCGGGTTGGGTTCAGCAAGGTTCAGCACCTGAATGTGTCTGTTATCTTACTGATTAGTATATTCCTAGTCTATTCGGTTCAACATGTATAAATCCACTTGATAAAATCCTTAATGATAAAATTCGATTTGAGTTAATACTGTTTTAAAGGTATTACATTTCATAACACCACTGTGTTAAAACTGAATACAGATCAAATTACTTTCGATTTTTTCAGAACTTAGATTTCTTTAACGTCAGTGGAGGAGTAAGTGCTATAATATATATTCACAGATAGTTAATGCGTAACAAAGGCTATCCCACGCACCAAAAGCGTAAATTCTCAAAAATTCTCGTTTTGTATATTTTTCAATAATGAACCTTTTGAATGAACCAAGAAAACAATACATTTTTACACCCCCCCATCAAGGTTAGTTGGTCTACCTTTCAAAGTAGGTAGATTCCAAAAATCAAATGAAAAGTTACCAGTCCGTCTGAAGTAATCCGTCCACGGCACTTTCCATAGTTACCATGGACCGATAAGATAAGATTTGGTATATGGGCTCCATTCGGGGTCCCTTAAGGGCACAAAAGCTTTTGGTTGATGTCAGTCAGATGTAAGGATTTAAAAAAGTGATAAAATCTTTTTTCCTCAAATTTAAAGTAGTATTGAATTTTTAAAACTTTTTGAGACCACCCGGAGCTCTGCAGGACAAACCTTTCGCTCCGCACGACAACTTAACTCTTAACCTTAAGGTTAAACCTTAGGGATGGGTATCAATACTCGATATTTCAAAATATCGATACTTTCGTACCAATACTCGATATTTTAGTATCGATACTGCATTTTTGGATATCGATGCTTTGGATCCGATATTTCTAAATATCGAATATCGATACTGTTCTCGCGGAAAATTCAAGCTGAAAAATGAAGAAAGTAGAGAGGCTTTTGAGTCATTACTCTTTGGTTGCAAAAATAACGTTTATATCATGGAAAAAATCAGTCTGCTTGGATTCTTAATCGTGAAGAATGAATAAAAGTTGTTGCAAAATTATTTTTCTTGAGAATATTGGATAATATTGATAGTTTGTGAAACTAAAGTATCGATACTCGATATTTTAAAATATCGATACTCATGTCCAACAATACTTGGGATATCGATACTCGGATACGATACAGTATTGATACAAAATATCGATACTTTTATAACGATTCCCATCCCAACAACTTTTTCCTTCGATAAAACAGAATCACGAGTGTGAATCACCAAAGAGGCCTAATCTCCGTTGAAATAGCTAACCAAAATGCGATCGCTGTTCGTTTCTTCAAGTTGTATTCAGTTGTAATTCCTTAGCAACCAGTAATCAAATTTCATATGAAGCTCCCAATATCTTCGAATCGAGTGTGAAGCGTTCATTTCATCCAAATAAACTTGATTATGAAGGTGTGAAGTATGTAGTAGGCACCTATGGGTGGTAGGTAAAAACAAATAGTGACAAGGATAGAGCTGTGATCCTTGCAGACGATTTTTCGAATCGAATGTGAAGCGTTTATTACTTCCAAAAAAACGGCAAATTATTTCAAAAAGGTTTCATTATTTTCCTGTATAGTCATTCTTCGAAATTAATGAAAAAAACGCTGCAAATTATTACAGAATGATTTATTATTCATTACTCGTCTCCAAAGCCACCAACCATCCAACATGAAGAAAAACAACGAACGCATTTCGGTCAGCTATAATTTGAACGGAGATTGGGACTCTTTTGTGATTCACACTCGTGTTTCTGATTTATCCTACTTAAAACCTTTAAATTCCCGTAGGGAGCTAACGGTTTGTCATACAGGGCTCCGCGTGGTCTCGAAAAATTCTACACTATCTTAAATTGATGGAAAAACAATACCTTTATATCAACATTTTTTGAGTAAGGGCGTTTTCAAAATTTCAAAACTCATTTTCAAAAATCTTCGGGGCACAACTAGACCCCAAATGGAGCCTTCATACTAAATTTCATCCAAATCGGTCAATGCTAAAGGGCGAAAGTGCCGCGTACGGCGGACGGCGGACGGACGTTCAAATTTGTATTAGATTTATGGATTCTACGTAACTTGAAACGTAAACCAACAAATTTTGAGGGGTTGTTGTAACTATTGTTTTCTTGGTCGATTCCAAAGGTTCATTATTGAAAATAATAAATCAAATTGTATCACACTTGGGTAGACCTTCATCTCAATTTTGGCACAATCCAGGGTTGCTCATGTTTGCGCGCTCACTGGACGGGTAGTGCGCAGCCTCAAACGCTTCAAATTATTACACAAAGGTTTGTAATTTTCCTACATAGATCACTCGTCTGCAAAGAACTCGGCTTCGCCATTGTTACCAACCATAGATGATACAGCGATCGCATTTTGGTCAGCTAAAACTTGAACAGAGATTAGGCCTCTTTTGCGGTTGGTCCTACAGAGCTCAGCGTGGTCTCCATAATATCCTAAATTGATGAAAAAGAATATACTCAAATCATAATTTTTCGAACTAGAGCGTTTTGATTATTATTTCAACCCTTATTTTTCAACCGTTACACATTTTTTTTTTATTTTACATTCACCAAAAGCTTGGGGGTCCAATTAGACTCCAATTGGAGCCCATATACCAAAATTCATCAAAATCGGTCCGAGAGAACTAAGGAAAGTGCCGCGTACGGACGGCGGATGGACGGCCACATTTTGGTTTATTATTTTCAATAATGAACCTTTGGAATCGACCAAGAAAAATTTTTTTTTAACACCCCCTCAAAATTTGTTGGTTTACGTTTCAAGGTACGTAGAATCCAAAAATCGAATAAAAATTTGGCCGTCCGTCCGCCGTACGCGGCACTTTCCCCACTTAGCATTGACCGATTTGGATGAAATTTGGTATGTAGGCTCTATTAAATAGAGCCTACATACCAAATTTCATCCAAATCGGTCAATGCTAAGTGGGGAAAGTGCCGCGTACGGCGGACGGACGGCCAAATTTTTATTCGATTTTTGGATTCTACGTACCTTGAAACGTAAACCAACAAATTTTGAGGGGGTGTTAAAAAAAAATTTTTCTTCCAAATTTTGGGGTCTAGTTGTGCCCCGAAGATTTTGGTTGATGTAGGTCACTTCTAAGGGTTCCAAAATTAATTTTGAAATTTTGAAAACGTCCTAACTCAAAAAATTTTGATATAAAGGTATTGTTTTTCCTTCAATTCAAGATTCTATAGAATTTTTAGAATTTTTTGAGACCACCCGGAGCTCTGTAGGACAAACCGTTCGCTCACTACGAGAATTCAAAGTTTGGACGTACGATAAATCAGAAACACGAGTGTGAATCGCACAAAGGCCTAATCTCCGTTCAAATTAAAGCTGACCGAAATGCGATCGATGTTTTTCTTCATGTTGGATGATTGGTGGCTTTGCAGACAAGTGATCTATATAGAAAAATAAAAAATAATAAACCATTGTGTAATAATTTGCAGCGTTTTATTCGATTTTTGCATTCTACGTACTACCTTCAAACGTAAACCAACAAATTTTTTCATTCTTGGTCGATTCCAAAGGATCATGATCGAAACAAACGAAAATCGTTTGAGGGGTCTAAAATTCATGGAATTTTGCGTAGAATCCAAATCTGCAATGAAAAATAGGGGGTTCTCATTTGAAATAACGAAGTTGGTTTCGATTGCGCATGGTTGCGCAATTGCGCGGTGCGCATCGAGGTCATCTTTTAGATCCTTGCGAAAGACCAAGACGATTGAAAAATCAATTCTTTTTCCATCTCCAAATATAAGGATTTCAGAAGGGTGGAGGGGGGGAGGGACTCGTGAGACACCCTGTAGAACGTCACTGTGATAAGATTAAATTCGGATCAAACACACATTCGATTTGTTTCAGGGAGTTGATTACAATTTCGAGGATGAAGAAGAAGATATAGTAAGTTAATTTTCACGGATAGGTAGGTACTTGAGTTCCCAAGGGTCAGTACTAGAAGCAAAGAACTAGAGCTAATGATGGTGGTACTCACAGCAGAGCAAGGATGTGGATGAAGTAAAATATAGTTTTAAACAGGGAGCATTAGTATTCACTTTATTATGCGCGTATTTCATTCGGACTACAACTAACAAAAGACAAGACAACTAACGACTTATAGTAGAGGGGGTAGTAGTAGTGTAACTAGGCACATCATTATTGATGCTAATATGTAAATTGCTTCAACAGGCACCTCGAGCGTCCTATTCGCCACAGGTAAGACATTGGTGGAAGCTCGGCATCTCAGGTATCTCATCATTTCATGTAAACACCTAGATTGGGTCGAGATACCTGTACATATGAAAAAAAAAAATATAAAAAATTATCAACTTGCGGAATTCCGGCCAAGGATATAAATACACTTGATAGCATGGTCAATGATAAAATTCGATTTGAACGTCAGTTGAGTATCAAAAATAGAGAGTTTTTGCAGGCCACTATCGTGCCCGTGGAACCTTTTCACAAAGCGCAGAATCCACGAAACCCATGAACTTGTTGAAACGTTAACAACTGGTGACTATCAAGCTGCCAATTTTGGCGGAGTCCGTTTAGAATCCTTGAAAGTGGATGGCCCGTGACTAACCTTTCTACTTCATTTCCCATCCGTTACCAAGGCAACATCATATAAACAAAGCGTGCATCCAGTACTTCTCGTCACTTGGGACTTTAATGACAACGGACCAATATTTTTTCCAATTATTATCTACGTACCGTATTGGAAGAAGTGACAATCATCCACCCACAACAGAAAGAACGACGACTGAACATACTTGAAAACATGGAAATATACAAACTACGTAAATTTGACGGACGTATAATAAACAAAAACCTGCTTGACACTACCTCAGACACTACATTCAAACCACTGTACAAACTCATCCAAAAACAAAAACCCCCACAGACAGATTTACTAAAAACCTGAAAAACAAAAGACAACGAACAGAACACACTAAAACATCTCCTAACAAACGCAAAAAGCACCCCTATGACTCCACTAACTTCCAGACAACCAAACGACCTAGGATATCATAATGTCAAACAATGACTAAAAAGTAATCAACAAACCAAAAATTGAAATTAAAAAAATAGTTTTTAAGTTAGAAGTAGATATAGATATAAATTAACAATTTTAGCAATAAATTAGTTATGTAAGCTAGTTTATCATATAATGTATTATGAATATTATTCATAGTTTAGAATAGAAGACCACGTGGTGAATGTACAATTAGCTAATAGGATTAGTTTTATCTCTCCCTTTCACTTGACATGACAGACAAACAATCTTTTACCACCTGGTCTCCTTACCACGTGGCCACCTTTCCTTACTTATGCTTTCACCTCCCTTCCACCCAGACTATATAAATAGAACGACGGACTGACAAACTTTAGTACTTTCTCGACGGCCTGAAGATGGTGTCCTTACATCGAGTGCGCTCGCCTCCTGTACTCGACTTCGACTTGCTGGTTACGGAGGATTCTCCAATACGGTACGTAATAATAATTGTATTCTTATAACTAGCGGAACTAACCCCATTCATTTAATACCAATATTTATTCCATTTAGCTTTACTCGCTGGGCGGTTAGGAACGTGATTGCGCGCTCTAGGTAGACATTCCCTGGCTCATTGAGCTGACGTTGCCCGTTGGTTACAAAAACTCTCACAAAAACGCTGCAAATTATTACACAATGGTTTATTATTTTTTATTTTTCTATATAGAACACTCGTCTGCAAAGCCACCAACCATCCAACATGAAAAAAAAAAAAAAAAAAAAAACATCGATCGCATTTCGGTCAGCTTTAATTTGAACGGAGATTAGGCCTCTTTTGCGATTCACACTCGTGTTTCTGATTTATCGTACGTCCAAAATTTAAATTCTCGTAGTGAGCGAACGGTTCGTCCTACAGAGCTCCGGGTGGTCTCAAAAAATTCTATAGAATCTTAAATTGAAGGTAAAACAATACCTTTATATCAAAATGTTTAGAGTTAGGGCGTTTTCGAAATTTCAAAATTGATTTTGGAACCCTTAGAAGTTACCTACATCAACCAAAATCTTCGGGGCACATCTAGACCCCGAATGGAGCCTACATACCAAATTTCATCAAAATCGGTCGATGCTAAGTGGCAAAAGTGCCGCGTACGGCGGACGGACCGCCAAATTTTTATTCGTTTTTTGGATTCTACGTACCTTGAAACGTAAACCGTCATATTTTGAGGGGGTGTTAAAAAATTTGTTTTCTTGGTCGATTCCAAAGGTTCATTATTGAAAATAATAAACCAAAAAGGTGCGTAACTAGGGCTATCCCTTGCAACGAAAGTGTCAAAACTTTTTTTTTCTAGTTTATGTAGGTTTGAGGGAGCAGAAATGATTAAGTCAAGCATGTAAAAGAGCTAGAGCTCATGATTAGAGCTCGGAAAATATGCACGAAAATTTCCCGAAAATATGCACCGGAAACTGGAAAAATATGCAAAATATGCATTTGCCCTTAAAACTGCATACGACTTTGGAATTTCAGTATTTTAAGAAAGGATGTTCCGTATTATTACCTTTTTTTAGCCCTTTTTTCTCCTAGAAAAAAGTTATGAAGCATCAGGTAAAGTAAACAAGCAATTCAAAAAATCAGTTATACATTTTTTATTTACTTTTATACATTTATACGAACTAGGTATAAAATGTAAAGATGAACTACATATTATATTTGACAACCATTACACGCTCCAAATTATCAGGTGTAAAACAGTGTCTCCTGTCACTTGAAATTTCTTTCAATGCAGAAAACGATCTCTCTACATCGCAAGATACAATAGGCAAATATTTAAAAGTGGAAATCTCTTTTGGAGAGGTAGGGGTAGTCCCATGAGCTGTCTTCTCCTTTAAGAATTTTCGCGATTTGAACCACTGAAGACCACCCTCGATTTTTCGATAGGACCCCCTCCAGTTTATCCTCGACGGCTTTTCCAGTGGGAGCTTTTTTCGAGCAGGTCGGAAACAGCACCTACGGCAGAGCAGAGATCCATCCCCCTGGTCTCCAGGTGGTTTATCAAATGGGGTATGGTACTAAAGTTGGCATTTTTAAAGGCCAAACGATGGGCGATCTGCCTGTCCTCCAGAGCGTCCATGGTTTTTCGAATAGCCAGTGCAGAAGATGGGTCGAAACCGCAAAAAACTGGTAAAACATGCTACAAAATATGCAAAAATCCCCAAAATGACCAAAAAATGCAAAAATCCCCAAAATGATCGATATATGCAAAAATATGCAATTTCAATTTCAATTTAAACCACCGCATACCCTCCAGAAACCTTCAAAACGTTCAAATACAAAGATATACCGCATAATGAAAGATATGCAAAATATGCAAATTCCGAGCTCTACTCATGATAGTGGTACCTCGAGTCCACACAGGTGAGAGATAGGTGGAAGAACGGCATCTCAGGTATTTCATCGTTTCAAGTGAACAACCAGGCTGGACGACGTACCTACCTCCGCCTATTCATGTTCCTTTATTTGGAAAATATGTGGTTGGTAATGAAGACAAGACAATATTAAATATTATTATTATAGAAAATATTCTAATGCATTTTTAACTTGCGGGAATCAGGCCGAGGATATAAATCTACTTAATACAATGCACAATGATAAAATTCAATTTGAAATAATACTGTTTTAAAAGTGTAAGCTTTTTCTTCACGTTCAGTAACACTAGTTCTTCCTAAAAGGGGGAACAAGGGGGGTCGACACTGTAAAACAAAGAAAATATCGGAATCTTAGAACTAGTATTTAAAGTGGTACTTAACTGGTCGACTGGTAGCGGCGTTCTCCCGAGCGGCTTGGAGAAGAGGCGTAGTGTTCCACTTTTATGTAACTCTGTTGTATTTGCAAACTGTTAAACCTGAAGGGTAGGTTCACCTGAAGGGTGTTACTGTATCGATGTATTGAATAAATGAATTTACTTGAAGGTAGTTGTTGATTGAAAAGCAAGTTCCTAAAATCGATACTGTGATATTATGTAAGTTCAGAACCTGGGATGCGGGTCGACTCTAAAGGATAACTACAGGTTACCAAAATGCTTATTTTAATACCAGGAAGATATGCGATACAGGTAAGTATTTGAGCAATATATACGTTCTGCAAGGTATCGATCCCAGGGATCGATCGCCTGAGGGGCGTTACGGCGTGATACAAAAGGTAAGCAAGGTAAGTTTCTTTAACTTTATGACTAGTTATAGTTCTTATAATGAGATGCGATACGGTTACGAATAGAACTGTTACAGGTTTCTCTTTAGTTATACTAATTTTGTTACGCTTTACTATCACTGAGTCCACTGTTACTTCTACCTATAATTGGCCAATGTATAGAGTAGAATATTGTTAACACACTCACGTTCCGGGTTGCCGAAGCGAGTCCAGGCGATGGTGTGGCGCAGTTTTGATGGGGAGAGCCGGGTCAGGACTGGTTCCACGCGGTCCTCGATACTTCGCGATCCGGGCGACGACGCGGTTCCAGGGGAGGCAGGACAGACAAGCACTGGCTACTGACTTCTCACAGTTTAAAGACCTAGTGACTTGGGGGAGGCAGGAGGACGATACGGTACAGTTCGACGGGATTGACTGGGTCGACACGGTACAAGGGGATGAACGCTTCAAAGATGAGGGGAGATCACTTCGAGACAGCTGGCAAGGCTTTAACTTCAGGACTAAGGGTTTTTCGGCATTACATTGGAATATCATCTCTCCCTCTCGACCAGTGTTGCCATCTCTTCCCAGGGTGGCCAGACTGGAAAGGATGGTTGGTGCTTTTCTGCCCTTTGTTGATGCTGGTGTTTTAGCTGCTTTGCATGGATGTGGCTCATTTGCATGGAAGTTCTTCCCTCTTCTTGACAGTTGATTATTGTTATGTTCTTTGGTGGTGGTTGAACATGAGAGTGGGAGGTCACGCCCGATCTTTACTGTGACCTCTTACGGGCTTCTGGTCCCGAAGGGGTATCAGGACTTACGGAAAGGCAGTGCCTGTAAGGGGAAACAGTGAGCAATTTGGGGATTGCTCACATTCCCCGCCCCTTCGGGAGCCAGGGTCATCTTCGATGACACTGGGCACTGGTACCTCTTCGTTGGGGTATGCCTGCCTCAAGGCAACCTCGTACCGGTAGGGGCGACATCCGGAACACGTCGCTGGCATTCGCGCCTCTTGATGGTCTGGAGGGCAGGTTGGCAGGGGTTTGCGATCCCGGTGTGCCTTCCGCAGCCGTTGCCAGAAAGTCTTACATGCCGTACATCTGAATTTCAGAATGTAACGGCATGGTTGCTGACAGACTGGGCACTCCTTTGATCCTTTTCTTGCCGACGACCGGTCCGGTCGGGGATCCAAAGGAGTGGCTGCGGTCGGGGTCTTGCACCTCTTAATGCGGAGTCGTGGTATCTGGACAGGTGTCGATGTCCACGAGGATGATTCCGGGTCCTTTGATCGAGATGGAGTGACCACAAAATCGGCGGGGTCCACTTCGGCGATGACGGCGATTGACTGCTCCCTCTGGCCTCGGGATGGGGAGAGGCTTCGACCCGGTGTTGGTGGTGGCGACGTCTGTTCACAATAGTGAGTGATTTCTGGAGATGTCAACTCAGAAGAAGAGCATGAAGCGACGGGAGACGGTTGGGTTACTGGTGGCACGGAACGACTGGTTCTCGCCGCGGGTGGCTCCACGGGGTTTGGTGCTGGCACTGGGTCGAGCTGTTGGGTTCGACGCAGTGCTCTCAGCAGACTCTCGTTTTCCTGCTTCAGTTTCCTCTGTTTCTGCCTCATCCTGTTTCTTTCTTCCAGCAGAAGGTCGCGTTCCCTTGCAATTCGCTTAAAGGTGGGTAGCCAGGATGCAAGTCGGGTGAGAGATGCATTGCAATTATCTTTCAGGGCGGCTCGTGCCTCATAATATTCGGTTCGGGCCATCATATGGAGGTAAGTTGCCAAGGTGCCGAGGGCTAATTCTGGATGGCAGATTGGTTCGGGGGTATCGAGGACGGTATCGGGGAGGGTCGTCAGTTCAAACGTCTTTTTAACGATGGACTGATGCAGTGTCGCGACGTGTTCATCCGGCGGTGGGGGAAGATCTCTTGCTTGGTCTAACTGGCGCTGCGCCATCCTATAATTAAATAACCTCTTAATAGTATGGTACCTCGGAAAAGTGATAGGGCATTTTGGCACAGGCTGAGGTTGCAGTGTCTCAGATTGAATCATGTGGAAACTAAATTTTGTAAGGTAAGTATTTGACCTGATGGGTCTTGGTTAACGCTGAGACCTATTGGGCAATATCTTTCTGGTTTGCATTTGGGTACATGTATAATAAAAAAAAAATTTTTTTTTTTTTTTTTTTTTTTTTTTTTTTTTTTTTTAAATGAACTGTGTAACTTTGTAAATATGTAAATAATTTGTAAGCTTTGTAATTATAACTTGTAACTGTATCATTGTATTATTACCATTAATTTGTAATCTTTGTTCTTTGTAATACGTATTGTGATTTTGTGTCTCTATTGTATGTTTCGTGTTTGTGTTTTGTAATATTTATAATGTATTGTCTTGTTGTGGTGTGCGTTTCATCTGTCTGTGTTGGTTCTAGTAGTAAGTTAGTTAGTCGAGCTTTTTCCTGTGTGCAGGTTTCTATAGTTCACCGGTACTCTACGACGGAAGGTGTATCCAGACGTGGTCGCTCCGCTGGTTTCATCAGTCGTGGTTCCTGACTCTTCTACAGGGGCTGATGGTTCTTGGGCGGTTGCCTGGGAATACTCCTCGTCTGATGATGTTTCCGGTGGATCTGTCGTTTGATCCCATATATCATCTGTAGTGGTGACTATTGGCGGTTCGGAGTTGGTTACTGGACTTCCGACGGTTCCTCCGGTGGAGGGTCCGGGTTGTTCTGGTTTCCGACTCTCAACTGTCGGTGTTTCAGGTTGCGACTTGGCGATCCTTTCATTGGTTAAAGTCAAGTCTTCGGCTATCATTTTCTCTATCGGGTCTTTCGTTACAGGTTTCACAGGTGTACTCTCCGCGGCGGGTGGTTCTATCACCTGGTCCGTAAATGCTCCATCGGGAACTCCGTTGGCAAAGGCTGGCTTCAAACGGTTTATGTGAACGGTTTGTCGTTTCACATCGGCGATGTCGCTAATTTCATATGTGACATCGGTGTATCTTGCCACTACCACCCAGGGTCCCGACCAGGGACTCCATAATTTTCTGGCAGCTCCCACTGGTGGTTGTATTTCACGGAGATACACACGGTCGTCTACGTCGAATGATCGTTTGGTTAATCGGCGGTTTATGACATCACTCCGCTTTTTCCATGCGTCATGGAGACTACTGATTGCGGCGTTTCGTGCGATTCTGAGTCGACGCAGGTTCGAGTCTTCAGTGTCCACCTTGATATTCTGGAAGGTTTCGTTTGGAAGTCTAAGTTCTCTTCCGAATGTGAGGAAATTTGGTGAGAACCCGGTGCTTTTGTGTGGTGTTGCTCTGTAAGCGGCGATTGCCACTGGCAATACGGCTTCCCACGCTGTGGTCTTTTTCACGATCTTGGCTAAAATATTGGCGAGGGTCCTGTGGAATCTTTCGCATACACCATTCCCCTCGGGGTGGTATGCCGTGGTGAATATTTGTCTGATTCCCCATTTCAGGCAGAGTTCTCTGGTGGACTTGGCGGTAAATGCGGTTCCTCTATCTGACACCAATCTCTCTGGCACTCCGTGCGTCGGAATGTAACGGGTTGCTAATATGCGCGCTACCGTGCCTGCGGTGCAGTCAGTTACCACATACGCCTCAGCGTATTTCGTGAAGTGGTCAATTGCTGTCATGACGTACTTTGGTGTGGATCCGGACGTGATTGGTCCGACAAAATCCACGCCCACAATCTGACCGGGTCTTTCCGGGAGCAGAGGTTTCTGGAGGGGGTGTCGCAATCCGCTTGGCGTATTTCGCCTCTGACAGGCCTCACATTGTTGAACGTATTCTTTTACATCCTTTGCGAGGCTCGGCCAATACCCCAACTTCCTAACGATTTTTTCCATTGCTTCCGCCCCGGGATGGCCGGCCCATTCGTTTCGGTGACAACGCTCCAAGAGCCAATGTCTCAGTGAGGTGGGCATGAGTGGAACCCATACTGGTTTGCCTTTCAGGGTCACTTGAAGTTCACATACTCCATTCACCTTTCGGGACTCCCCGTGATTTCGGAACAGTACAGTGGATTGTACCCAGGGGTCGATGTTCTGCGCGGCAATCATCAGGCTTCGTGGGAACTCAAGGGTTAGAGTTGCGACGTTTACGCGACTCAATCCGTCGGCATGTGTCATCTGCGATCCCGGACGGTACTTCGGAGTGAAATTGTATTCTGCCAATCTTAGTATCCATCTGCCAATTCGGGACGTTGGATCTTTGAGTCTCATGGCCGCTGTAAGGGCCATATGGTCTGTTTGTAATTCAAACGTCCGACCCAGCAGATACTCTTGAAAGTGTCTTACAGCCCATACGACGGCGAGGAGCTCCCTTTCTGTCACTGAATACCGCGTTTCCGCAGGGTTTAGTTTCCGGCTTGCGTAGGCCACGGGACGTTCCTGTCCATCATGCTCTTGGGAGAGCACAGCTCCCAACGCGGAGTTTGAGGCGTCGGTGGCTAGGATGAACGGCTTAGTGAGGTCCGGGTATGCCAACACAGGTTCCTGCGTGAGTTTTTCTTTTAGCCTGTCAAAGGCAGTCTGATGAGCATCGGTCCATTCGTACGGTGTTCCTTTCTTGGTCAAATTTGTCAAGGGTGTCACTATCTCGGAAAATTTTGGGATGAACCTGCGGTAGAATCCCGCTAATCCCAGGAAAGATTGCAACCTGAGTACGGTCGTTGGAACAGGGAATTCCTTGACAGCTCGAACTTTTTCTGGTTCGGTGTATATTCCATCCGATGTTACACGATGGCCGAGAAAACGCACTTCGTCTTTCAGGAAGTCGCACTTGGCCAAGTTTACCTGCAGCTTGGCGTCTCGAAATCGGTCAAAAACCTCTCGCAACTTCTTGAGATGTTCCTCAATCGTGGGTGAGAATACGATAACATCGTCTAGATAGACTAAGCACTGGTCTCCCAGGACACCATCTAGTACGTTATTCATCACCCGCTGGAATGTTGCCGGGGCGTTCTTTAGGCCGAATGGCATTCTCTCATACTGAAAATGTCTACCAAGTACGGAGAAAGCGGTCTTCTCTTTCGCGTCGGGGTGTACCGGGATTTGATGGTAGCCCGATGTTTGGTTTCTTATCTCTCTCCCTGAAGGTATGAAGTGCATTTACGGACAGGTACAGTTTTGTTGATGGTCACCCTTCTACCTTCCCATCCTCAGGTGAGCTTCTCACCTCCCCTCTTAACCAGTCGTTTGCCGTTCTTCATTGTCCTCGGACCCACGCTACAAACCTTCCATCAAATATTAATTTCCTCAACAAGTTTTTTAGTGAAGTCGCGGTGTGTTCCAACCGAATCGCGAAATTCACCTACGAGGACGCTGTATACCCTCCCGTCGACGGGAAGCGAGAAGGATCCTTCCCCAAAGGTACCTATTTTTTTCATACCTTACCTGTTTTTATGACATTATCATTATTGTATGTGTCGTGTGTCCTTCATACCGAATTTCTCCCTCTTAAATCAATTTTCTATACCAGCGCTGTGCAGCCTTTTTTAGATCTATACACCGGATAGGTACTGCACATAAAATATAGTGGTTCTTGCGGGCCGAATAATTTTTTAAGTAATAGTGGTTCTTGCGAACCGAATAATTTTCTAGGTAATAGTCAAGGTGGTAGGTTCTTTGGTAGGGAATCCATCTTGGAAGCGTCTTTTAGGTAGCGTGGTGGTCATTCTTACAGTTGGCAGTTTCAGAAGTAGTGGGGACTTCTTCTTATTGGTCGGTCATTCCCCTAACTTACTTCTCTTCATTTTTATAGGTCTGCGAACTATTGCAAGACCCCCTCTTATCCTCTTCTCTTCCCTTCCTTTTCGTTTGCACTCGTTACTGGGTCACTGGGTTCGGTAGGCCTCTGTTTCCCCTGCGGTCCTTTCATTTTCATTCGGAATGGCAGAGGATCCTAAAATTACTCATACGAAGTTTGTTGAGAAGAGGAAGCGGCTGTATGAACGACTACTAACGACTCATCGTATGATTGCATCTCTTCCGAAAAATTTGAACATTTTTCTGGCTAGAGCGGACAACCTTCCTGATTTGTTTAATGAATTCAACGGTGTTTTAGACGCGTTAGAGGAAATTCAAGCAGCGATCCCGGAACTCCAGGCCGATTCTGAGAAATTCGCTCGCAATTTCGAAGATCTTTATTTCACTATTCTCGCCACGTCTAAGGAACTTAATAAAAAAGAAGACACGGTTATAGCAAATCAGTCAATAAATTCTGTAGGGAATGGTTGTGGAGTAGCAGTCAAACCTAAATTGCCCCACATTTCCCTGACTAAATTTGACGGGACCATAGAACGCTTTTCTTCTTTTCTCTCCTTATTCAACGCACTTGTACACACCTCTACGCTCTCAGATATAGAAAAGTTTTCGTACCTTGTTTCAAATTTGGAAGGTTCTGCATTGCAGCTAGTTAAAACAGTTGATTTTCAAGCGGAGAATTATAAGACTGCGTACGATCTGCTTGTGAATAGGTACACGAATAAAAGGGTCACAGCGAATTTCTACCTTAACAAATTGTTAACTCTACAACCTTTGAAATCGGACACAGCAGTTAGTCGTCAGTTATCGGATTCTATTTTAACGACAGTCGCATGCATCAAAGCAATCGGCGTTCCAGATTTATCGGACTTCATGTTGTTGCACCTTAGTTTACGTCTTTTGGATAATAAAACTCGTAAGGCTTTTGAAGATAAACATTTAGGGAATGACTTTCCCACCTTTCAGAATTTTTCGGACTTTCTTCTAAATCAGAGTATGATTTCGGATCTTCTCAATGCCCCGGTCACTGGAAACCCTTCCACTTCTAATACGAGTAGCCCCCAAAAGAATAGTAAACAGGGTACCAAAGTTTTATTGGCGAATAAGTCCAGTTCAGACGATCCTATCTCCTCATCTTCTTCCTCAGCGGTTTCTCATTCTACTTCAGTGTCATCCTGCTTGTGCTGTAATAAAACTCATCCCCATAAATTGTCAAAATGTGAGCGTTTTTTGGCTATGAGCGTACCTGAGCGCAAATCGTTTATCCAAGTTAAACGATTATGTTACGCATGTTTTGCTAAGCATCCTATCGCTCAATGTAAATCGATTTTCTCGTGTCGAATTTGTCGTCGGAAGTCACATAATTATTTGACTCATCAGGATTACGTGTCAGAGGGTCCACCTCCCTCCACTGTTCCCGATACTACTCCCAAGACTACTTCGTCAGGAAATCCGAATACAGTTTCCTTAGCAAACGTATGTCCTAAGCCCTCATCAAATTATGTTGCTCTGTTGGGTACCGCCACCGCCACCATTTTTGACGTCACTGGGAAGCCACATCTTTGTCGTTTAGTTTTTGATTCGGGCAGCCAAGCCAATTTCTGTACCGCAGCACTTGCAGAGCGATTAGCACTTCCTAGAACAAAATGTTCTCTCAAGATATCCGGTGTCGGTCAATCTACAGTCCATCCCAAGGTTCGAGGCTCAATTTCGTGCAAATTGGCCTCTCGGCACGATCCAAATTCTGTCATGTATTTGGATGCTTCTATAATTCCTCAAATAACTTCGGATCTTCCTACATCGCCTCTCTCACAACGGTTGTTGTCAAAATTCTCATGTTTGACCCTAGCGGATCCAGACTTCGTGACACCAGGTCCTGTTGACTTACTTCTCGGAATACAAGCGGTTTTGGATGCAACTTTGGATAATCCTTCCCCAATAAAAGGGTTTCCTTGTGCAGTTCCTACTCTATTTGGATATGTCATCATGGGCTCGGTACCTCTCGAATCTGCACCTACGGTACTCCATTCTCTCCTGATTCCCACTTCCTCGGATTCTTCCCTTCAAAGCCTAGACCAGGCTATAAGGGCCTTCTGGGAACAGGAAGAAGTGGGGGTTCCTCGTCAATTGTCGAACGAGGACATTGAGTGTGAGCGGCATTTTACGGAAACTATTTCTCGTGACAAGTCTGGCCGATACATAGCTAGACTTCCCTTTATGGACAATATCCCTCCTATACTCGGTACCACTCGAGGTAGGGCACTCCAACGTCTTTTCCGTCTCGAACGTCAATTTGAACAAAACCCTCAATTTAGGGACCTCTATTCTGCCTGCTTACGGGATTATGTGGATCAAGGGCATATGGTACGTGCAGAGAAATCAGTCGACTACCTCCTTACTCACCATGGCGTAGTGAAGGGTTCCCAGGATTCAATGAAGGTTCGAGTCGTCTTCAACCCGTCGGAAAAAGATCCCCTGGGCGTTAGTCTCAATAGTCGCTTGTTAGTTGGTCCTAAGAAGCAAGGTGACATAGGCGAACTAGTGACTCGTTTTCGTACTCACAAAGTTGCTGTGAAGTGTGATGTTCGTCAAATGTATAGGGCTATTGGACTACACCCTGATGATCAAGAATATCTTCATTTTTTATGGCGATTTTCTCCTTTGGATCCAGTTATCGAGTGGCAGCTTACAACTGTCACTTTCGGCGTTTCTTCGAGTCCCTTCACTGCTCAGAGCACCATAGCTCAATTAGTTCTCGACGAAGGTCACAAATATCCACTAGCGGCTCAGGCATTAAGGTCCGAGACTTATATTGATGACGTCATTACAGGAGCCTCCTCAGAAGAAGAGGCACAAGTTCTTTGTTCCCAACTAGTGGCACTTTTGAAATTGGGAGGCTTTGAACTCGGAAAGTGGGCCAGTTCATCCTCAACTTTACTATCCAATAGTGCGGATATTGTTTTCATGCCGGATGATACCTCTTCGTCAGATGGTACGAAAGTTCTCGGAATCGGATGGGACCCCAATACGGACATGTTTTGCTGTCGTATTGACCCAACATCAGTACCACCTACCAAACGAGGTGTACTTTCAAAATTTGCTAGGATGTATGATCCTAACGGTTACTTTGCTCCTGTGATATTCTCACTGAAGGCTCTTGTTCAACAAGTTTGGTTATTGAAATTGGATTGGGACACTCCACTTCCGGATCATCTCATGTCTACTTGGGAATGTATAGAAAGTGAACTTCCTTTACTTGAACAAGTTCGAATCCCTCGTTTGCTTCCTACTCCCTCTACAGACATCCAACTTATAGGGTTTTCCGATGCAAGTGAGCTGGGAATGGCTGCGGTTCTCTATCTGCGTGTAGTAACGGAGTTCAATGTTGAAGTTACTTTGATCAAATCCAAGACGAAGGTCGCACCTTTGAAATCTTGGACTATTCCTCGTTTGGAGTTGGGAGCAGCTCATCTTCTTGCCAGGTTGATCCATGCCTCTCAAGGTTTAATTGAATATCTGTCGATTACCACAATCACTTGTTTCACTGACTCCATGACTACTCTTGCGTGGCTCCGGACTCCTCCCTATAAGTTGAAGCAATTCGTTTGTAACCGAGTGGTCCAAATCCACGACACATGCCCATCGGTATTCTGGAGGCATGTTCCCGGGAAGTTGAATCCCGCAGATGCTGGAAGTCGGGGATTACGTCCTTCGAAACTCCTGGAACACGGGCTCTGGTGGCACGGTCCACCCTTTTTATCTGATCCGGCGGAATCTTGGCCTGCTGAGCCTCAACTTCTGTATGCAAGTTTGCCAGACGTGAAAGAAACTACGATTCTGAGCTTCCTTTCTCTCTCGGATCCCTCTCCTTTGATCAAAATGATGGAAAATTCCTCGTCTCTTCTCAAGGCCCAGCGCGTAGTAGCATACATGCTTCGGATGATACACAATTCTCGATTGCATACTTCTCCTTCGGCCTCTCCTGGACGGCGTTCTGGACCCATTTCAGCTCAGGAATATCGAGAAGGGATGGCTATATTGATTCAAGTCACTCAAGCTTTTCACTTTCGGGGTGATATCAAGGCTTTGAGAGATGGGAAGGAATGTTCTCCACAACTTGCTGCTCTTTCACCATTTCTTTCACCCGAGGGTTTTCTCAGGGTGGGGGGTCGAATAGCCTGGGCACCTATCTCGGAGAAAGCTAAACGCCCTTTCCTTATCCCTAGGGAGAGTCATCTCGCCCGGCTATTGACTGACCATCTTCACAAATTCTCAGGTCATGGTGGTCCTCGTTTAGTGCAATCGTTACTCCACCGGGAGTACTGGATACCCTCGGCGCGAAGTCTCATTAGACAACGGATTCACAAATGTGTCACATGTACTCGTTTCTCGGCACCCACCATCCATCCTCGTATGGCGGATCTTCCCAAAGCCCGTCTAACTCCTGGAAGATGTTTCACTCACACGGGGATAGATTTTGGCGGTCCATTCACCGTGCGACTCAGTCCTCGCAGAAATACCAAGACCGAGAAGGGCTATTTTGCTTTGTTTGTCTGCATGACAACCCGAGCGGTTCACATTGAAGTAGTGTCAGCGTTGTCCACGGAAGCCTGTTTAGCCGCTATTGACCGTTTCATAGCTCGAAGGGGTCTTCCATCTCACTTGTATTCCGATAATGGACGGAACTTCAGAGGAGCTGCTCGAGAGATGTCAGAAGTCCACACTTTTCTGAAACAGGCTAGCCCTGAATTTGAAACTTTTTTAGCACAGCGTGAAATCTCATGGATTTTTAATCCTCCACTGGCTCCCAACTTTGGTGGAGCGTGGGAGGCTCTCATAAAGCGTGCCAAACATCATCTCAAACGGATCGTAGGTGAACGCTGTCTGAACTTCGAAGAATTTACTACCCTGTTCTCACGAATCGAGGCAATTCTAAATTCTCGACCCTTGGTAGCTCTACCCGGATCTCCAAATGACCCTGCAGATTGCCTTACTCCAGGTCATTTCCTCATCGGAGGCCCTCTCATCGCCAGACCGGAATCGAACCTCCTGGAAGAAAACCCCAATCGTCTAAAACGTTGGCAGTTGGTGTCGCAGTTCATCCAATCGTTTTGGAACCGCTGGAGCAAGGAATATCTCCATTCTCTTCAGCCGCGATCTAAATGGACTGCTCATACTCCAGAACTATCAGAAGGAGCAGTTGTCCTCCTGAAGTCTCCCAACACAGCGCCAACCCAATGGCCTCTAGGACGCGTGGAGCAGGTGTTTCCCGGTTCTGGTGGCACAGTGCGAGTAGCGCGAGTCAAAACTTCTAGTGGAGTTTTGATGAGAGCCACCAATAAGTTGGTGGTTCTTCCCATTGATTAATTTACCCCTTTTTGTAGGTGTACCCCTGCAGGTCATTATGTTTCTTCTATTTTAGAGGGGCTTTCACCTACCACTTCTAGCTTTAGGTTTTTTTCTTAAATTCAAAATTTATCAATTTTGGGTGGGGGGTTATGTTTGGTTTCTTATCTCTCTCCCTGAAGGTATGAAGTGCATTTACGGACAGGTACAGTTTTGTTGATGGTCACCCTTCTACCTTCCCATCCTCAGGTGAGCTTCTCACCTCCCCTCTTAACCAGTCGTTTGCCGTTCTTCATTGTCCTCGGACCCACGCTACAAACCTTCCATCAAATATTAATTTCCTCAACAAGTTTTTTAGTGAAGTCGCGGTGTGTTCCAACCGAATCGCGAAATTCACCTACGAGGACGCTGTATACCCTCCCGTCGACGGGAAGCGAGAAGGATCCTTCCCCAAAGGTACCTATTTTTTTCATACCTTACCTGTTTTTATGACATTATCATTATTGTATGTGTCGTGTGTCCTTCATACCGAATTTCTCCCTCTTAAATCAATTTTCTATACCAGCGCTGTGCAGCCTTTTTTAGATCTATACACCGGATAGGTACTGCACACCCGATACCAGGTCAATAGTTGAAAAATATTTGCAACCCCCTAACATGGCTAACGTTTCCTGGAGTCTGGGAATGGGATAGGCATCTCCCTTCGTGATACGGTTCAGTTGACGGAAATCCGTACAAAATCTCCACTTCTGTTCTTTGCCGGGAGGTGTCTTCTTTTTTACCATGAGTACTGGTGCGCACCATGGACTAGTAGAACTACTTATTATCCCAGAGGCCAACATATCCTTCAGTTGTTTCTCCACGACCTCTCGAAGGGCATGCGGGATTGGATACGGTTTCTGGTTGGTAATCTCCGGCTGCGTAGTGGTAATCTCATGAGCCACCTGGAGACTACAGCCCTCTCCTGAGGGTGGTTGGAAGAGATCCCAGTACGAGAACAGAGTGTCCTCAGCCAACTTTTGAGGGTCAATTGGCAAATGGGACAGTTTCTCCCGGACCATTGATTCTGTTTCGGGTCGGGGGTCTTCCCATTGATCCGTGGGTATCATTTCCCACTCCTCAGCTTCTGGGCATGAATTCTCCGACGTCCATTCTCCAAGATCCATGTCGCCATTATCGGAGTCGATTTTGCACGTTTTCATGCTGTAACTGCCATTCATCGGAATTTCTTGGGCCCTTTTGCGTTTTCCTCCGGTTTCTTGAGAGGCGCCCGTAGATAAATTTCCTTGATGTGGGTTACTGGTTTGACTAGTGTTGGTCGGCGATACACATCGCGTCGTTCTATTGTTCATGTTTTGAGTTTGGGTAATCGCTAGTATCGATACACCCTGCGATACAGCGTGCGATACCCCTGGTGTCGCTTTACGTTGTTGGGTCGATACCGCATCTGATACATCCGGCGATACAGTGTGCGATACAGTGTGCGATACCCCTGGTGTCTCCCTCTGTTGTTGTGGGGTTACGGTGTCCGATACACCTTGCGATACGGTGGGCGATACCTCTGGTGTTTCCCTCTGTTGTTGCGGGGTTACGGTGGCCGATACACCTTGCGATACGGTGGGCGATACCTCTGGTGTTTCCCTCTGTTGTTGCGGGGTTACGGTGGCCGATACACCTTGCGATACGGTGGGCGATACCTCTGGTGTTTCCCTCTGTTGTTGCGGGGTTACGGTGGCCGATACACCTTGCGATACGGTGGGCGATACCTCTGGTGTCTCCCTCCGTTGTTGCGGGGTTACGGTGGCCGACACACCTTGCGATACGGTGGGCGATACCTCTGGTGTTTCCCCCCGTTGTTGCAGGGTTACAGTGGCCGATACACCTTGCGATACGGTGGGCGATACCTCTGGCATTGTTATTTGGAGTTCTTGTTCCTCTAGGTTCACAAAGGCAGCGGTTACCGAACGAGAGGTGCTGGGGAGGGCCGTATCCGTGCCATCCTGATGGCTCAGGCACTGCGATACGGTGTCCTCCCTCCTCCCGGACGGCAGAACTACCCCTATGTTCCCGAGACTTCGGTATTCCTCCTCCTGATCCACCGTTACCGATTCGGTTTCCGCTCGCAGTTCCATGTTGGGTCCAGTTGTGAAGGTTAAGGGAATTCTCCTGAGTACATCGAGACCCAGTAGGTTCAGGTCGGCCTGTTTCCGTGCGAATACCGGGAAGGTGTGCGTGAAACGGTGACGCCCGATACGGGTGTCGATGACCTGTTCCCCTGCAAAGGGTAGTAAGGTCCCGTCTGCACCCCAAGCCACTACTTTGGTAGGTAGTAGCGGTATTCCGGCGATCGGACTCGCCAATACGGACAGCGCGGCCCCCGTGTCTACCAACATGCTACGAGTTTCAGGTCCGAGACCCACGTCCATTCTAAGTGTTCTCACTAAGGGTTGTTCCACTGCGGTCACGCATAACTTGTTATCTTCTGGTCCCCGATACAGAGTTACTTCTTTTACATGGTTCGGTTCCGCGGGCGGTTGTGATACGGGAAGTAACTTCTTTTTCTGGTGACAATCCGGTTCCAGGTGTTCTCTCGACCCACAGAAATTGCAAAATATCGTTTTCTGCGGACTCCGCGGACAATCTACCGGGAAGTGATCCCTGGCAGCGCAAAACATGCAGGGGTATCTGGGTATTGGTTTGTCCTCGTTACGTTGGTCACGATAGTCACCGTTCCACGGGGCTCGCGGTTCACCGTTCCACTTGTTTCTCTGTTCCTGGTTCCTCGGTTCGTTGGCCCACTGGTTCCTCGGTTCATTGGTCCACTGGTTCCTCGGTTCACCGTTCCACTGGTTACGACGCTCCTCTCCGTAATTCTGTTCTCTTCTGGGTACTGGTTGGTCTCGGCGCGGGCATCTGGCGGCGAAGTGGTTCGTTCCACCACAATTATAACACCTTTGTTCGGCCGATACCGCTGCGAGGTCCCAATGTTCCTCCACTTCTTCCGTTTCGGCCAAGGTTTCCTCTAGTTCCTCGGCATTTTGGAGGGCGATACGTATTGTTGTGGGTCGGTTCACCACTAGAAAAGCACTCAACTTTTTCCCGACACCCTTTATGAAAGCACTAAGGGTTTTTCGTTCGACCCATTCTTGTTGGTCATGTCGATCCAGGTGGGTTCCTTCTTCCAACACGGCACATCGGGCCAACCCCCGTATGCGGTCTGCGAACTGCCGTAACGTTTCCGAAGAGTGACGTTTCACTGTCCATAAGGAGGCTGCGGCATGTTGCGGGTTTTGGCGTCGGAACCACGATAGCATTTCGTCTCGGACTCCGTTATAGGCATTGAATCCATCGAGAGCATCGTTCCTGTCGATTAGAAACTGCTTGGCCGTTCCTCTCGTCTTGATTCGCAGTAGTTTGAGTTTCTGTGCCTGCATCAAATCTTCGGTCACCGCATCGAAGTTCGTGAAGAACGAACCGACACTAAGCGCACCGGTCGCGTCGGGGTCCCAAGGTTCCACCTCTAGGAGTAGCGAACGCGGGATACCGTTCCCACCCTCGTCCTGGCTTGACGCGTTATACTTCTTCAATAAAACATTCATTTGTTTCATTGTTTCCGTAAGCGCGTCAACCGGACCTTTTTCCTGAAACGGATCGGGATCCGCGAAATCCTCTGGGTCTCCCATCGACATTTTCACTTTGAATCAAGCAATACCGGGAAAATACACTCACAGTCACAGACACAGGGTCAGCTCTGGAACGGTTCTTGTCAAGTTCGGTTTGTATTGTGTTACCGTGTGACGACACGGGTGTGTGTTGTGTGCAATACAGGTGTTGTTTTATGCGATATAGGTGTACAAGAATGTCAATGTTACGCAAATAAATCCACCACTTTTCCTTGGTATTGTACCTCTCTATTTGGTACCTTATCACGATACACCCTACACCCTGGTTCTGATTGTTTTGATTCCGATATGACTCTACTAGAAGAACTGTTACTGAACGTGTAGCTACAAACGGAACTGGGTCCGTGCGGGGCGCACCACACGTAAGTCCGGGCGATATACCGACCCGACACACAAGTTATCGAGTGCGATACGGCGCTTCGGAATCACGATACGCAATTATCCCACCGTTTGCCAACAATTTGTAAGCTTTTTCTTCACGTTCAGTAACACTAGTTCTTCCTAAAAGGGGGAACAAGGGGGGTCGACACTGTAAAACAAAGAAAATATCGGAATCTTAGAACTAGTATTTAAAGTGGTACTTAACTGGTCGACTGGTAGCGGCGTTCTCCCGAGCGGCTTGGAGAAGAGGCGTAGTGTTCCACTTTTATGTAACTCTGTTGTATTTGCAAACTGTTAAACCTGAAGGGTAGGTTCACCTGAAGGGTGTTACTGTATCGATGTATTGAATAAATGAATTTACTTGAAGGTAGTTGTTGATTGAAAAGCAAGTTCCTAAAATCGATACTGTGATATTATGTAAGTTCAGAACCTGGGATGCGGGTCGACTCTAAAGGATAACTACAGGTTACCAAAATGCTTATTTTAATACCAGGAAGATATGCGATACAGGTAAGTATTTGAGCAATATATACGTTCTGCAAGGTATCGATCCCAGGGATCGATCGCCTGAGGGGCGTTACGGCGTGATACAAAAGGTAAGCAAGGTAAGTTTCTTTAACTTTATGACTAGTTATAGTTCTTATAATGAGATGCGATACGGTTACGAATAGAACTGTTACAGGTTTCTCTTTAGTTATACTAATTTTGTTACGCTTTACTATCACTGAGTCCACTGTTACTTCTACCTATAATTGGCCAATGTATAGAGTAGAATATTGTTAACACACTCACGTTCCGGGTTGCCGAAGCGAGTCCAGGCGATGGTGTGGCGCAGTTTTGATGGGGAGAGCCGGGTCAGGACTGGTTCCACGCGGTCCTCGATACTTCGCGATCCGGGCGACGACGCGGTTCCAGGGGAGGCAGGACAGACAAGCACTGGCTACTGACTTCTCACAGTTTAAAGACCTAGTGACTTGGGGGAGGCAGGAGGACGATACGGTACAGTTCGACGGGATTGACTGGGTCGACACGGTACAAGGGGATGAACGCTTCAAAGATGAGGGGAGATCACTTCGAGACAGCTGGCAAGGCTTTAACTTCAGGACTAAGGGTTTTTCGGCATTACATTGGAATATCATCTCTCCCTCTCGACCAGTGTTGCCATCTCTTCCCAGGGTGGCCAGACTGGAAAGGATGGTTGGTGCTTTTCTGCCCTTTGTTGATGCTGGTGTTTTAGCTGCTTTGCATGGATGTGGCTCATTTGCATGGAAGTTCTTCCCTCTTCTTGACAGTTGATTATTGTTATGTTCTTTGGTGGTGGTTGAACATGAGAGTGGGAGGTCACGCCCGATCTTTACTGTGACCTCTTACGGGCTTCTGGTCCCGAAGGGGTATCAGGACTTACGGACAGGCAGTGCCTGTAAGGGGAAACAGTGAGCAATTTGGGGATTGCTCACAAAAGAGTTATATTTCATACTTAACGTCACTCAAAAAAGATTGAATTCGGTTCGAACACACATTCTATTGGTTTCAGGAAGAAGATTACGTGGACTATGAGGAAGAAGAGGAAGTAAGTACTAAAAGTATTCACCGATAGGTAGGTACTTGAGTTTCTCAAAGTTCAGTACATCATTGATGCGTAACTAGGGCTCTCCCTTGCAACGAAACTGACACAACTCAAAAACTCATTATTTAAAAAAAAATAGTGCTGGATTTAGACTAAATCTCTATCGAATTTAAAAAAAAATCGTTACGACTTGTGGGACTCAGGAATCGTCAGGGATTCATGGCTGTAGACGACTCGCTGAACCCTCCCCACCACTTCACGAAAGGATTCAAATTAAACGTGAATTCTCAACAGGACAATTCATATAGTTATTTGACTAAAGTAAATTCGAGCGGACTGTATTTTTATTACAGATGAGGGTTCCACGTAACACCGAAGGAAAGAAGGGAGAATGACGTTGTGAAATGTTGTGTGATGAGCTGCAGCTCAAATTTAACCTGAACAGAAAGGTGTATAGGAGTGATATTTATTGTAATTGAATATTCAAGGGTATGACAGTTTTAACGAAATTACGATATGAAAGCTTCACACATAAATCCAGTTGATAAAATCTACAATGATAAAATTCCATTTTTCAAATAATACTGTTTTAAAGAAATTACATTTCATGACATCACTGTGATAAAACTTATCACGGATCTCATTACATTCGATTTTTTCAGAACGCCTGTGGAGGACAAGTAAGTGCCAAGATGTATTCACAGATAGATAGGTACTTGAGTACCCAAGGTTCATCTTCGATGCGTAACTATCCCATGCAACAAAAGTATCACAGCTCAAAAATTCACGTTTTTGATTATTACTTATCATGTACAGTAAAGAATCTTTGAAATCAACCAAGAAAACAATACATTTTCACACCCCCCCTCCTAACCTTCAAAATTTGTTGGTTTTCCTTCTAAGGTAGATTCCTACGTAGAATCCTAAAATCGAATGAAAAGTTTTCCGTCTGTCAGCCTTATGGCATTTTCTTGACACTTTCCTTGATTACTATGGACCGGTTTTGATAAGATTCGGCATATGGGCTCCATGCGGGGTCCCTTCGGGGCACAAAAGCTTCTGATTGATGTCATTTATCTCTGAGGAATTAAAATAAGGTATGAAAAAGAAATTGTTTTTTTTTTCAGCAATTTATAATAGAATAGAATGTTTAAAATCGAATGAGAACATCCAGAGACTCAAATCAACAATTAGACAAATAGTTAGCTCCCAAAGTGAACTCGTAGGTTGGACATACGATAAATCAGAAACACGCGTGTGAATCGCAAACGAGGGATACTTTTCGTTCAAATTTTTGCTGACACAATGCGATAGTTGTTCGTTTCTTCAAGTTGTACTCTGTTTCGCGTCCATAGCAACCATTAATCATATTCCCTAATGATGGCACACGCAACTCTTTGTTGTGTCTTTGCAGGCGAGTATGGATATATATATATATATGGAAAAATAATAAACCTTTGTATAATAATTTCCAGCGATCTCAATCGAATATTACTGGATTCCGAAATAAAGCTCTTTCGAATGAAAAACTATCGTTGATACCTAAGCAGGTTATAGGCGACTCAAAATCTCAGGTCACTACTACGAAAACGTGGTCTTTTTCAGCAACTTTGAACGAGAGAAAACTTGCTTTGATGGTTTAGTAGTGATAATTCAATACTAATCTCGACCAATTCACGCAAAATGATAATCTTCGATTTGAATTGAAGTGACGGTTCCTTCATCGTGGCTTTCGATCAATTTGTTGGCCCACGATCTTCATACGTATTTTACACCTCCTTAACGTTCCTTAAAATCATCTTCACAATTTTTTCTGGCAATTTTGCTTTCCTCAAATGATTTCTTTTAATTAGGAAACTTTTTTGAACTTTGAGTACAACGGGCGTTGTTTCGTGTCATAGCATTATATTTACTGAATCAAACTGAACTTATTTAGGTTATATTATCATCCATAAAATTACCTAACAAATTATTCAAACAGGAATGGACTCCCCTCCCACCTAAGCGACATCGGAGACACTATAATGAATATGGTCCGGAATCAATCCATGCTGTTCATGATGCCAAACAAGGGTGGAGAGATTACAGAATTCGTTGGGAAAATGCCCGACTACAGTGTGGAGGGACTCCTTCTGTAAGTAGTATTGTGGCTTACAAACACTAGTATACGTTTAACGTTTTCATGTTTATCAGCGTTGCAGAAACATTGTTTTCACTTTTCAAAGATGAGGAAAAGCCAAACTATGAATTTCCACTGTATTTCAGTTTACACCTCCCTCAAAAATTTTGGTTTCATTTGTCAACAGAACAAATTCGGTCCTTCGGCCTCGCGTTACTGCTGAGCGCCTCTGGCTGCCCTCTCCGAATTTGGGGGGTTATTCCAGAGCTAAAGCATGTCCCTTGCTAGAAACAAAATTCTCTGTTTGTCTGTGTCTCCAAAAATTCTGGTATGTGCGCATGCGGAAAGGCTACTTTCAACCCGGAAGCAATGAATACGATGCGGGGGTGTTCACACCTTCCCCGCATCATCCCAGAATTGCATCGTCTTCGGATAGCTAGCTACCTCTGCGCAAGTTCTACTAACAAGGTAACTCATACCGTTATCCATTCAAATTCGATGACCCACTGGCTGAGTTATCGAAGCACGTTAGATAACTTTTGATCCAATCGGTAGATTTTGAGTATGCTCAAATGTTCACTTCAATAGTTTTCATCCGAATTCAATGAAATTCTCTAGTATTGTACCATAAAGTTTCAGAATCAAATCGAAGTTACTATATTTACTCCCAATATCCAAAGGCATAGTATTGTTACCAACGGGTTATACAAGTAAACAATTCATGTATGTGGTTCTTCAGATACTTAAGCTGGTTCTTCCTCAAATGCTTAACAAAAACTACTTATTTTCAGGGGTATACGACCGTGCAACCCTACGGATTTCCCGTGAGTACTCAACAATTCACCAACAAGATATAAAGATTAATATGATTTTCGTTTGTTAGCTATTGTGGCCTTGTAATGAATCGAAAAGGCCAACCTTGTGGTACGGGAATCCTAACCCCCCCCCCCCCTCAAAACTTGATGTTTCACGTTTCAAGGTACGTAGAATCCGTAAATCGAATAAAAAATTTTCCGTCCGTCCGCCGTACGAGGCTCTTTTCTTAGCAACACTGGACCGATTTGGTTCAAATTTGGTACATGGGCTCCATCTGGGGTCTAGTTGTGCCGTGAAGCTTTTGGTTGATAACAGTCACTTCTAAGGGGTGAAAATTGAGGGTTAATATTTTCAAGAGTGCCCAAGATTGAAAACTCTCAAAAGAAAGATTGTAAATTGTAAATAGTATTTAATTTACAAAATTTTTTGAGACCACCCAGAGGTCGGCAGGACAAACAGTTCGCTCCTTACGAGTACTAAAGGGTTTTCCTTCGATAAAACAGAATCACAAGTGTGAATCACAAAATATGTCTAATCTCCGTTCAAATTTTATCTGACTAAAATGCGACCGCTGTTCATTTCTTCGATTTGTGTTAAGTTTTGCTCTCTAAGCAACCAGTAATTGAAGGAGGAAGCTCCATATTTTTCGAATCGAGTGTGAAGCGTTTAGTTCTTTCTAAAAAAACTCCTGCTTGTAAAGGTGTGAAGGCAGTATGGTGTGGTAGGTAGTACCTATCAAAGGTTGATTGTTAATAAAAACTTGTAGGCAAAAAAACGCTGAAAATCATTGGGTTTACTATTTTCTGTATAGATCCCTCTTTACCAACCATAAGTGCCTACTACCTACTAGGGCATTTTCGAACATTTCAATCCCAACCACCAACCAAATGGAGATGAAGGGTTGAAATTTTCAAAAATGCGCTAGTAGGTAGCAGGTACCTACGGTTGGTAGGGAGGGAACTACACAGGAGGGTGATCTATACAGAAGGGCGATCTACGCAGAAAATAATAAACCTTTGGGCAATGATTTGCAGCGTTTTCTGTAGGGATACAAGCAACATCTCACTGAAGACTATCACGGAGATAGCCAGGGAGACATCGTTGAGCAACTGGAACGACGAGCAACTTCACTCATTAATTCTGAAACTGGGTTAGTTGACTGATATTGATTAGAATCCTGATCAAGCTGAGACTGGGTCTGTGTGGGAGCATAATGTTGCATCTGTCGGCGTTTCTTGGTACTACGCCCATTTCTTGTCTTGCTTTTATACGGTTCTTAGGGCATCGGTAATCGAGAAGAGCAAAGCTGGTTGATATGTCGTATCAGTCTGCGTCTGGAATTCAAACCAGGTGCTCAATGACAACTCCAGTCAGCCATACCTCAGGATTATATTGGAACATCCTCCAATATTGTCTCCCCCTCTTGTGAGCTTGATAAAACAATGGACGCGATTCAATGCGTAAAAAACTGCATGCAATTGGATCTTCATTTTCTTCCCGAAGAAGACCCATTTGTTCACACAAAGGCCCTGATGACTCTGTCATGGCAATCAATTTCTCCTTCAAAGTTTGTATATTCCACTCAGCTTGGCCATCGGTTGCTGGATGCCCAGGAGCGATCAGCTTCTGTACTAGCCCACAAGTCAAGTGCTAACCGAACGGAAAAATGTCATCAAGAAACCTAATTATCGTCGACTCGAATATTGGGACAGACTTTAAAATGCTTCACCTTCAGACATTTGGATCGCGCATCCACACAAATTAACGAAACCCTGCAAATTATTACACAGAGGTGTATTATTTTCCTATAATAGATCAAGCGTCTGCAAAGAACACTGCTTTGACATTGTCAGCACCTACCAACCATATTTTCGCTTCTCAATCATGTTTATTTTGAAGAAATAAAAACTTCACACTCTATTCGTATAAATAGGGGACGATAGCAAGCGCTTCTCGGTAAAGATGATTTTAATTACGCTCAGCCACTGTCAAAGACCTAGAAGCATAGGCAACATGTCTTTCCTGATTCCCAACAATGTGACTGAGCACAGCGAGAGCTTCAAAAGGGCTCCCATCTGACAGGCAGTGGCAAACAGAAGGAGGCCTTCATTTATTCAAACACTATTTTTATTTATTTATGTTTGACTCAAGGCTTAGGCTAGATCTCCTTCGAATTCATAACTTCTTCTAATCTTCTTCTTCACCTAACTTTCAGGGGGGGTATCCTACTATGAGAGTCAGACCTCTTTCCGTGAGTATTCAAAAATTGTATTACCATTCGAGATACCAACAAACCAACAAGATTCATTAAGAAATGCATTTTTTCTTTTTTAGGAAAGAGTTTCAAGACGAATTGATTTTTCCACCGTAAGTCCACATCAGTAAACTCATTCATTATATGTTAAAAATGCCCAATGAAAATAATAATTACAATTAATATATATCATACCGTCACATGATGTGGGTACTTTGCTCATTTGTAGGGGGATCTTTGCCACAAAAATAAAAAATTCAATGTTCTGTCAAAGCTACAGGTATTGTCAGACATGGCTCTCCCTGTGATTCATTAAAAGTAAAGATGTTAACCCAAACCCTCCCAAGTCGAAGAAGAAGGAAGGGAGGGTTACTCCACAGTTACCTACTTCGTTTCTCCCAACATGGATGGTTTAGATAGGGTGTCCAATGAAGAGGTTCCCACACACAAAAGTTGCTATGGAGCCGTCTACCAGCACAAGGTCACGAGGTCGTAGGGTGCAATTAGAGTCACTTATATTTTTCGCTCTTTCCATGTTCTCAAAAACAGGAGCTTCACGGATTTCTAGTATCTGATTGTTCCTATGATCGATCTGTCGATTTGTTCTCGTGAGGTCATTTCCTGGATATTTCTCAAAATTACAGGGTAAAAATTAAAATATCCATCGAGGCTCTTCCGTCTAAAACCCAATGGGGTGTCTTTTGATGAACTCTCCTCTGTTATACCTACTGCATTATAATAATCCAGTATTGCCTGGAGGCATCCCACAATTATTGACCTCTAAGGTCGCAGCGTAGAGAGTCTCTAAATCAGTTCCCATCAGTCCACACTTTAATTTTTCTTAATTAAAAATAATAATCCAATAAACCTTGTGACGGTCCTTTATTGGACGGTATTTTATTGACATTTAACTTACTTGTCGCGCACACTGGGAAGAACACTGGTGCATCTCTGTATATGCACTACTCAACAACCTTCGTAACAAGACTTGATGAACCACTGTTCTTGCCAACTGCACGCGCTGGTCATAACGTTCAGAAGAGGGTGTCGGTGGTCTAGTGGACAGTGTACCCGACTGCGGTGACAGGATAAGAACCGTCTTGCGGGGACGCGCGTTCGAGTCTGGTCGCCAGCAGAAAGTTTTCTGTCTATTAGACGATGGGCAATCTCTCGTTCCAACCCAGGGCGGTGATGTTTGGGAAGCCATGAGCGAAATCATCAGAACAAATTCTGATCTTCCCTTAGGGAGACAGCTGATGACGTCCGCAACGCCAAGAATGGCAGTCGGACGAAAATTCAACCTGAAATGGTTGCTTACTTTACTTACTTACTTACTTACTGGTCATAACGTTCAGAACCCCAACGGTTCGTCTGCTCTCTAGCGGACTCAGTTTCAACTATTGGTGATCCACTATGATCACCCCCAGGTAGAGCTCGTCAATCTTTATCTCATGGTATATCATATTTTTGGAGATGTACCAGTGTTCTTCCCAGCGTGCGTAATGTGTTCTATGTATAAATATTATTTTGCGTACTTGGGGTTCAGCTGAGGCCTCAGCGAGTTCCGGCATGTGCCCCTGGAGACGAGACTCGGACCGGTTGCGGGGCCGTGAGTTCGGGGCTCGCCTCGGGAGCATATTTTCGGGTAAGCCGGGCGCAGTTTCCCCTCGTCCCAACCCATGGCGGTGAGGCCAATGGGAAGCCATGAGCGAAATCATCAGAACAAATTCTGATCTTCCCTTTGGAAGACAGCTGATAACGTCCGCGACGCCAGGAATGGCAGTCCGACGAAAATCCAACCCGAAATGGTTGTTTACTTTTTACTTTTTCTATATTGCGTACTTTTGAATGTTTGCAGGCAACTGGGAAGCCAAGGGTTAGTACTAATGTATAATTAAATTACCGTTTGGAATTTATTAATCGGCTGTCGATAAAAATTAATCCACCACTTTTCAAAAATATTAAAACTCTCAAAGGCTAACCATGAAATGAATCAACAGTACTATAAAAGGGACACCACATAAATAGATTATTTAATTGATTAATAATTGGGGAGGATGCTGAGGAAGCAGGACCCAGGTGTCGCGAAAGCGAGATTTAATTATTGATCATTGAGTTTAATTTCGTCATGTGATAATTTGGCCCTGAATTAGTGTTCATGTGATGAAGTATGGTTTGATATTGTTTTATGGTTTCAATTGTAAAAAAAGTTTATTGAGCTTGATTAAAGCAAACAGTTACAAACGAAGAAAACAGTTTTCTATTGTACGTGAATACGATAGAAAAAGTGGTAGCAGAGCGTGGTTTCGATTCAGCGAAGAAAAAAAAGAAACATTGAAAAAAGACCACAAGAATGTTGAACGATGAAAGTAGGATGTTGTACAGTTATCGAGTGCATTTTGAGATTCGAAGCATCGAATATTTAGAAAAGATGGTGAAGGAGTTGGAAGAAGAGTGTGGAAGGAAAAGTTCTGATATAACGACTCCAGGGTACGAGGTAGGATACAAGAGCGTGTTTTTAGAAAATAAGGAAGCACACCTGAAACGAAGAAGAGAGGAACTTGAGTTGAATGTGATGATCGAGGAGCTGGACAGCATTGCAGCCTTGCTAAGAGAAGGACTTGAAGGGGAGAAACTGAATTCGGAATTTGAGGACTGGTTGTGTGAGGAAGTTTTGTCAACTCTGCTTGAAGAATCTGAAAATCATGTTCCCGAGCCAAACTGCCTCTCTCAAGGAAATTCAAATGATTCTGAAGAAAGAAAAACGATGGTGTCCAATGAAACGGAATTTTTGAAGAGGCAGGAATCTTCAATCTAGCTACCATTGAACACAAACAGAAACATACTGTTTGAAAACGCAAGAATGAACAGTTGAAGAAAATCAGAGTAGCTGTGATTCCAGCTGAATAATCTACGTACTGTCTTTAATTGAAGATCAAACCGAGTTCCCTGATTTCTTGGTTTCCTTGTCGAGTAATAAGTAAACAAACAAAACTGATAAGGGATTTCTGTTTTTCGGTTTTGGTCCACCGTTTTGTTCAAAATATTGTGATTATTAAGGAATATTGTAGGTACCATGAATAATTGGGTGCATTACATTAAAGTAAACTATTCGTGTTTTTTGGTCGTGGAAACTACCTGGACTCCAACAGTCATTAGAATTTTAAAATAGTGCAGATTCGTACAGTAAGTTCAACGTCGAATTTCAAAAGAAGGTAGATTGGCTTTGTGGATGTGAAGGACTAACCAATTATTTTGCTTTGCTTTCCTACTTCGTTCTACTATCCGTACTAATGCGTATATTGGGCCGTCAAAATATAATGCAACAACTCGACAGTGCATATCTTCTTAATCTGATGCTAAAAACCGAAACGGTTAAGAAAAATAGATACATTCTATCTCGAATCATTGATTGTATCAAGTTCTGTGGTGTTTTCGAGCTAGCTGAGCGTGGATATGATGAGAGGGGAGATTCTTCGAATCCTGGAGTCTTCAAGGGGCTCGTTAATTTTTCTTCCGAGTTGTTGATGTTTCAAATCGTCACGGTTTAATATACATTTCAGCTATTGCAATTAGATGGATGCATTTCTTGGGTTTAGACCTTTGATGAATAAGTATTTCAGAATTTCTGTTGACCACTGGAGAACATTTTTCATGTCTATTGTACGTATTTAGTACCGTTTGCAATTTTGAGATGAAAAAGTTACCAGGATTTATCCCATTTTCATATCGTTGAAATTTCTATTTGGCAGAGAAAAGCACCTATTCTGTCCCTTTTCCCTAGCTTCTCCTGATCTCTGTGCATCCCCTGAGTTTCGGGACAGGACCCCGCCACTACTATCCGCCCAGTTTATCAAAATGCCAGCAACCGAGGGAGAATTAATTCAATCTCGGATGGAGTTCTATTTTTTTTAAAAAAGATAGGTTTCCTGGAGCTACAATAGGTGCTATGGATATGGACTGCATGCATGTGAGAACTCAGTCGCCAGGAAGGCCACTGAATTTTGTTTTCTAAATAGAAAACAAAACAAAACACACTACTTCTTTTTGTACTAATTTCTTCTTTTTTCTGACGCAAAAACACTGATTTTTTCTGACGCACACTGAAAAACGATTTTTTTATGTGGAGGAAGCTAGTTTTTATAGTAAGTTTTTCACAGCCTTCTTGATAAGCTGGGTAAACAATCGATTATTCGGCCTAACAGACAGGTAATTATACCGGACAGTTAATAATTAACAACCTTTAACAACCACCTTTAACCATCGTTAAAGTTACCGGAGGGGTACATAAACCTCCGATAACTTTGGTGACTGATAAACCGACCCTAAGTTAATGCAACTAGTTACGAAAACTCATACCTAACAGGTGGAAATACTTGGTATTGTTGAAGTATAATGCATAAATATAAGGAGTGTTTATTCTTAAGGAATATTTATTGCAGAATCCACTTCGATATATGAAGAAAAGGTTCAATGAGAGTTTTCGTCGTTTACGAGGGATTCGTGAACCCCCTATCGTAAGTACAACACCAGCATTAAATGCTGATAAATTTTATCAATATTGTGTTACAAGTGAATAAAAGTGTGAACATTACTTTGTGGGTATAATATTTATGTTGGAGGCTCTGTTCAACGTTGGTCGTTGGGTCAACCTTCTCGAACAATCTTCAATAATTAATAATATTGTTATAAAATCATCTGCAAAAGTCAATCTCATCGTAACATGCGTAACTTAGAAAATTACAGTTAAAGTGTCCATAGATTTTCAGGGATTGTGTGGTTTGAATTCTAGATTCTAATTAAATGTGAAAGGTCCTCTAATGGGGTATTTTGGTGGGTCGGAAATTCAGGTTTTTGACCTCGAATTTGGATTTAGCACCATTGAAAACCTCTATACTCCAACTTTTTGCCCATTGATAGAACATGTGGTAGAAAAATTAAATAAAGAGATCACACGTTTGAAAAAAGGGCGGGCCTCCATGAACGCACCCACACTACGCCGCGGGCGTGTGTGCGTAGTATTTCGTAGTATCCAAGGCCACGAGGCGTTTGAGACTGCATGGGATTAGTGGAATGTCTCGATCCACGGACAGCAAGTTAATAGGTACGTTACAAAAAGGGACAACGTCACATCATTCAAATCTTAAACTTTCATTAGCTTTCCTAATTTCTTCTTAACATTTTCTCGACGAACAGACCCGATTACCGCTATTGATGACCCATGCTCTTTTGGAAAGAAAAATTTTAAAAATTGAATGAAATACCCCATTATTGTTGGATCGAAATTTCTCATTAGCTGATTTGGCCCTGTGGCGAAGGTTAATTCTCGATATGCATTTTCATCTAAAATGGAAATTTCTTTTGTTTTTCAGCCTCAATATGAATATGTAAGTCACTTTATTATAAAGATTCTCTTATTACAAAGAATTTGTCAACAGTATAGTTAGATTCTTTCAATTAGTAGAACTAACAACATACATTCAGTATAAAAAATAATAATAATAACTTGCATTAACCACAAAAATTATGCAGGGTTGTGAAGCTTGCGGCGGGCCTCGAAGGTGTCACTTAGGAATCCTGGAAGAGGTCGATCCTTACGTAAGTCTCAGACCTTTCAATCCAATGAATGGATAGATACGATGAATACTAATATCTCCATCGTGAAATATTATAATACCAAAATAATGTAGACAATGAACAAATCATTCATTTTAATATAACAACTTGTACGATACATTATATCATAAACTGTGATATATTTTAATTACTTACCAACGCTAATTATTATTACTTAACGGTTTCTTGTTTTTCTGTAAATATCAGCTATCTGCAAAGAACGTGGCTTTTCAATTGTCAGTATCTCCCAATTCTAATATCAGGCAAGGCTAGCAATCAAATTTATTTTGACAAAAAGAACTACCAGCAAAAAACCAGAATTTTGGGTGCCTTCAATAAGAAATTTGGATGTTGGTAGTTAAGGAGGCCTAACATAGTCTCATGAAGTTCTACTCGAGGAAACCGCCATTGTGCTGGACATACTTAGCACCTTTCGAAATTGAACGGAATAGGTACCTATTCACACTCGTTTTTCAAGGGAATAGATTATCTTTTGCACCAAAACGATCGCATTTTTGTGAACAACTACCACCCTAAAACCCCTGGAAGGTTATAACTCAATTTTGATAAAAAATGGTCTTTAGTACCTTTTGGAATCAAACTCCTCATATGTGCTACTTCCGCTTAGTAGACTTTTCAGGTGTGAAATAATATAAATTTCTTAATACATAAACATGTCTCTCTTTTCAGAGGGTTGTAAATTTATGAGAACAGAAAATGTTGGTTTGGTACTGATCTTCTTGTAAGTCCGAATTTGACATACACGCCAGGCTCAATTCTGTAACTCAGCAAAATCTGTCAACATTGCGGGTTATCATACCCCAGTCATACCGCCCGCCGCAGACGAGCCAGGGAAATCGTACTTTTAGGGTTGAAAAATAAGGGTTGAAATGTTGACCAAAATAGGATCGCTGTAGGAACGTGGTTATTTCAACATTTTGAGCAGTAATGGTGGTTTTATTATGAGTTCTGGTGGATTTTAACTGTCAAAGACCGATCTCGATTTTCCGTGGGACGTATACGGTATTACCACGCGAAACAAACCAGCGCTCGTCCAATCACCGAAGTCAAGCTGCGATGGCTTCGGTTAATATCTGGATGGGTGATCGCCTAGGAACACCGCGTGCTGTTGGCATATTTTCTTGCTCAATATTTATTAAATGTTCTAAAATTTCAATTTCAATTTTGCAACATTCGAGCCTTATTATTAATTACAATAATTCATTATTATACAACTTTACTCGTTGTGTAATAAGTTTCGAATCGAGTGTGAAGAGTTCATTTCTTCCAAACAAACTTCATTGTGAAGGTAGTAGCTACCTACCTAAACTTAATTGGTAGGTAAAAACGCTACAAATTATTACACAATGGTTTATTATTTTTCTATATAGATCACTCGTCTACAAAATCACCAACCATCCAATATGAAAGAGAAAAAAATCAAAAAAAAATCAAAAACGTCCGCCAAGTGGGTGTGGCACATAGTTTCCTCGTATCCATAACCCGATTACATAGATGATCCGATGCATTGTATTTAATCTGAAAACACCAATCTCTAACTACCTTTCACTACCCTCATAGGGGACCATCTAAACGCTAATCTAGACAATCCTAGAAAATTTGCGGTAGTGATTGGATCAAAAAATTTCTTTTCTTAACTGGGAATCGAACCTGAGAATACTAGGTGTGAGTCCAGTGCATTGCTAACTGAGCTATAAAGGGGTTGATTATATGGGATTTGAGATCCTCATCTCACACGCGACTGTTACGGCTGTTACAAGGATTTTACGATTGCGCATGCGCAGAGGCTACTCTAAATTTTATGGCCTTGATTTTCATTGGGGACCATCCACAACCTAATCCGCGTAATCCCTGAAAATGTCATCGAAATCGGGTAGAAATTGTGGAAGTTACGGCTGTTACAAGCAATTCACGTTCGAGCATGCGCATCGGCTACTATCAGTCCGGGGGTGATGATTTTCATAGGGGACCATCTAAATACTAATCTGTAACATCCCTGAAAATTCCATTGAAATCGGATGGTAAATGTAGAAGTTATGGGCGTTACAAGGAATTCACGTTTGCGCATGCGCTGTCGCTTCTATCAGTCCGAGGATGATGATTTTCATAGGGGACCGTCTACATACCAACCCGCACAATCCCTGAAAATTTCATCGAAATCCGACAATAACTTCGTATAGTTATGCGCGTTACAAGGAATTCATGACAGACACACAGACAGACAGACACACAGACAGACAGACACGGAACCAAAATTGTTCAGAAAGGTCCAAAACGCAAAACGCGAGTGAAAATTTTGATTTTGGAGAACTTTTTTTTTTCGTCCTTGAAAAGTGAAAACAAAGCTTCCGCTACCTTGGTAGACTCGGAAGCAAAAAATCACCAACCATCGATCGCATTTCGGTCAGCTCTAATTTGAACGGAGATTAGCACTTCGGCCGGGACATGAATGAAATATCGGTTCAGAGGGATACCTGCCTGTAAGGCATACACTAAACCAACACTCCAAGGGACATCTGCCTTTTGGGCATTCCTCTCGTGATTTCGCTACATACTCTTGGAGGGATGTATGCCTTTCAAGCATGTGAATTCAAAATGAGGAACCCATACCAAAAACGTCACCAAAATATCTAGCAGAGCCATGCTAAGTGATTTTCTAGTTCAAATAATGACTGAAAATAAAAGGATAATATTGAAAATATTGACAATTTTCTTCGAAAATTCGCTAATAGAATAATTTTACTTGACGGGACATCTGCTTTTTAGGCATGAAAGATGTGCTCACTCTTAGAGGGACATATGCCTTTTCAGCACTGAACCCACCTTGAAAGGGATGTATGCCTAAAAATCATACAATTCGTACTACACTTAGAGGGACATATGCCTACAAAACAGGAAATCTATGTACACACAGCAGGATGTATGCCAAAAAGACAGGGTATGTTCTGGTAAAATGAAACTTAACGTGGAATGGAAGGAGAACGTTGATCTACCATGTTTCCTCCTCCACACCAGACAGGCAACTGACAATGTCCTAGGAGGAGAGAGGACCCGTTGCAGTGGAACCGCCCCAAGCGACAGAAATGTGAACCAAGCATGCCTAAAAGGCATATGTCCCGGCCGAAGTGTTAAGCCTCTTTTGCGATTCACACTCGTGTTTTGATTTATATATATATATTTCAATATAAACCCTCAAATTCTTGTAGGGAGCGAACGGTTTGTCCTACAGAGCTCCGGGTGGTCTCAAACAATTCTAAAAATTCTATAGAATCCAAAATTGAAGGAAAAACAATGCCTTTATATCGAAATTTTTTGAGTTAGGGCATTTTCAAAATTTCAAAATTGATTTTGGAACCCTTAGAAGTGACCTAAATCAACTAAAACCTTCGGGGCACAACTAGACCCCAAATGGAGCCTACATACCAAATTTCATCAAAATCGGTCAATGCTAAGTGGCAAAAGTGCCGCGTACGGCGCACGGCGTACGGCGGACGGACGGCCAAATTTTTATTCGATTTTTGGATTCTACGTACCTTGAAACGTAAACCATCAAATTTTGGGGGGGTGTTAAAATTTTTTTTTCTTGGTCGATTCCAAAGGTTCATTATTGAAAATAATAAACCAAAAGTTGCTTTTCCGACTCGTGTTTCAGTTACCATGGAACGATTTTGATGAAATTTGGTAGATGGGCTCATTATGGGTTTAGTTGTGCCGCGAAGCTTTTGGTTGGTGTCCGTCACTTCTAAGGGGTGAGAATAGATTTAGTGAATGAAGGTTTTGTTTTTTCACCAAATAAAAATAGAATTGAATTTTTATAATCGAATGAAACCACCCAGAGCTCTGTAGGACCAACCGTTCGCTCTCCATGAGAACTTAGGGGTTGGACTGATCTTCTTTCAAATTTTAGCTGACCAAGACAAGATCGTTGTTCGTTTCTTTGAGTTGTGCTCAATTTTGCCACCTTAGCAACCATTAATCATATTTCCTAATAATTAGGGCAACCTCAACTTCCTATTTCTTCGAAGAGAGTGTGAAGTGTTTTGTCCTTCTGAATAAACTTCTAAACCTTCTGAATAAAAACGGTAAGAAGCTTGCCGTCAAGCCCGACCAGTCTTGCATCATCAAGGATGTCCAAGTTGTCAATGGCAGCTCGGACATGGAGCAGACAAGGCGGGCTAAGATAAGGAAATATGACACAAATGATTTACGGCAAGCGGTGTCGGAGCTAAAAGGAGTGGCACCCAACAACATCAGGGTGATGGCTGCAACCTTGTCATGGCGCGGAGTGTGGTGCGGGAAAAGTGCCACGGAGTAGCGGGAATTGGGCATCTCCATCAGCGTACTCCGTGGTATCACCACCCGTGTCCTGCTCGGCTCCTTTTATAGAGGCACTTCCCTTCATCCCTCTCTCGCACCATCCCCATCTTTCCTCATCCCTAGGGCCGGCGTCGGGTGAGTCCTGGGCGTCCTCCCCATAATATTTGATTTATTTTTTTATTATTGGCGTACCCCCTGCGTCTTTCAGGAAAGTTTAATTTTTTTTAATAACAAAAAAAAAAAAAAATGAATAAAAAATAAAATAAAAATAAAAATTGGCAATGGCAAAGCTAAGTTCTTTGCAAGCGAGGGATCTATACAGAAAAATAATAAACCTTTTGTAATGATTTGCACCGTTTTTTATTCGCTATTTGGAATCAACGTACCTCGCAACGAAAACCATACAATTCTAAAAACATATTGTTTAGTAATACATGCATTCCAGGGGACGTCCCATTGGATAAGCATTAGATCAGTTTAACCAGTTGGTAAGCGATAAAACTGTTTCACTCGATGTATTCATTTATTACTTAAGGCAAGAAATAGTGACCCTTCCCCCTACAGCATTATCTACCATAATATTTCTAGCAGCATGGGAGCCTCGAATTTGAAGAGCATTCTAAAATCCATGATCTACAATACCCAACATGCGAATTGGAATAGTGAGAATTTTTCAAAGCTTGGGGACAGTCAGTAAGGAGTAAAGGAACCGAAATATTGAAAATTCGGATATTTTGTGAATGTTCTCCCCCCCCACTCGCCCCCTTTCCTAGCGAAATTTGATACTCTGGTGAAATCATGTACTACTCGGAAGTTATTTTAGTCAAACAAAAAAAGAAACACGCAAATCGGTTGAAAATTGAGGCCTGGGCAGACTTTACAAGATTATGCCCGCAAACGCACGTTTTTAGAGCATTTACCCCCCCCCCCCCCCTTTCCACTCTCCTTAAAAGGCAAAATTCGAAATTCCGGCGCCGTAGTGCACAACTAGATAGTTTTCCGCGTCGAACAAGAAAATAACCAGGGAAATCGGTTGAGAACTAAGGCCTGTGCAGACGACACAAGATTTTGTCACACACACACACACCTATACACACACACACACACACACAGACATACACCTATTGTTTTCTTCCGGATTTGGATTCAGAATGGTCTAAAACGGATTACTGTGTGGTTATTATTTTTTCTGTTGAGTTTTGTCCAACTTCACCCCAGATCGATCGCATAACAAGGCCCAAGTCTTACTGTGGGACGTCCTAAAAAGGAAGGGGTTAGGAAAAGCGCTTTTTTTTCGATAAAATTTTATAACCCCACCCCATCACACTTTCATCATGACTAATGTGTTATGATGATTATGATTTCAGTGTCACCCGGTAATTAATGCTCCGAAATGGCCGGATTTTGAAGATGACGACTACTGGTTAGCCTACGCTGAAATGTATAACGACCTACAAGGTAAACATTATACGTAATTTTATTGTTAAATAATATATTATTACCCATTACAAGCAGAATAAATAATTTACGCAAATGGATCAATTACAATCATGGACAAGGAAATTAAACCTTGATTTCTCAATTAAAGTCTATACCTAATTTACCTTTATTGGACATTTAACATTTAACATAGAGAGACAATAATTGACTTTTGTCTGTCTGTCCATGTTGTGAAAATCAAACTCTCTTCTCTCTGCCACTCTTTTTTTATCGGTTCAAGCTAAAGACCCTGATTAGTCAATGTTTTGTCAAATTGGGTGATTTTTTCTCCGCAAGAATATGCAACAATCTACAATTTTGCTTGATAACCATAAAATGTTGGTTAGCCTGTTAACTTACTACTTTTCATCCTCTTATCCACTTTTTGCTGTGTAGTTGACCTCGAACTCTCTCGCAAGAAACTAAGAATCGAGCCGAAATTGAATCTATTGCCCAGTTGAAAAAATACATATCTTCTCATTATTATTTCTTGACTAAGATGTCATATCAACGAGGAAGCAGTCCAACTCCTTGATACAAGTGAAATCATCAGAAGATTGAAGCGTACTAAACCACTTGACCTAGCTTACTTGTGAAACATCCACCTTAATCAACAAAACTCAATGATGTATCTTAGTTTCGAATACTTGTGGAGGACGGACCAGCTATTTGCCTCCCAGAAGATTGACGTCTTACACGAGCACGCCCGCAGGCTAGCGATTTGAACTTCTGGCAAATCCATGAGTTTCGACAAGTACTAGAGTCCTTGCCCACCTTTTTTAGTTCTAAAATTTTCAATAAAGTGTTTTTTCCTCTCTCGAAAAAAAAAATACTTAGAATGCTCCCAATCACTTCTAGCTGTCACAAGACGCTGTGAACGAGATTTTTAGGGCTTTAGGATGAACATGATAGAATTTATTGCTTTGTTAGGAGCTTCGTGGCTCATCCAGCTGATCGGAAGACCATAAGGCTTGCTAGCATGTCAAACCTGATCTCGTGATAAAATAAATGGAATTAGCAAAACATTTGAGACCTAAGTTATGAGAAATATTGAGGTTCGCTTTTTAAAATTTTTGGGTACAAGCCTACTCTGCATTCTTGCTTCATCATTTTACATTCTATATTTTGTCCAATAGACGACTGCGAATATGATGACTATGTGTAACTGTTCGTCCTTCGATATAAGAGCAGCTTCGGATGGAGAGGAGGACTATTTGCATCGCCAACTTTAGTTTGAAGAAGACTTCTTTTGCTCGGAAATCCTCCTTCCACTGAAGCCATCTTACTGAGGGAAACAGAGTCCATGTGAGCAATGTTTTGGATGTTCGTTTGTTATTGAAGATCAGCCTGACCATGTGAACCAATTTAAAATAATAAAATAACCACTACGAGAAAATGTTGGTATATTATTTTCAAAAATGAACCTTTGGTATCGACCAAGAAAACAAATTTTAACCCCACCCCCCTCGAAATTTGTTGGTTTACAATTCTAAGTACGTAGAATCCGAAAATCGAATAAAAAATGTTCCGTCCGCCCGCCGTACGTGGCACTTTTCTTAGCAACACTGGACCGATTTGGTTCAAATTTGTTGTATGGGCTCCATTTGGGGTCTAGTTGTGCCGCGAAGCTTTTGGCTGATGTCAGTCACTTCTAAGGGGTAAAAATTAAGGGTTGAAATTTTCAAGAGTGCCCTAGCTCGAAAACTCTTGAAATAAAGGTATCGTTTTTCCACCAATTCAAAATGGTATCGACTTTTTAACAATTTTCGAGACTGGAGCCATGGAAGAATACTTCTTCCATGCCGGAGCTCTGTAGAGCAAACCGTTTGCTCCCTACGAGTACTTAAAGGTTTTTCCTTCGATAAAACAGAATCATGAGTGTGAATCACCCAAGAGGTGTAATCTCCGTTGAAATTTTAGCTAAGTAAAACGAGATCGCAGTTCGTATTCAGTTTGTATTCAGTTTTGCTTCCTTAGCAAGCAGTAATCAAATTTCCATATGAAGCTCGCTATTTCTTCGAATCGAGTGTGAAGCGTTAAGTTTTTTTTGTAACAAACTTGAATGAGAAGGTATGAAGGCAGTATGGTGTGGTAGGTAGTAGGTAAGTACCTATGAATGGTAGATAAAAAAAACTCAGCAAATTATTTCACAAAGGTTTATTATTTTCCTGTATAGATCACTCGTCTGGAAACATCACAGCTTCGGCATTGTCACTTTATTTATTTATTTTCCGTTTTTACCTACCAACCAGAGGTACCTACCACCTACCTACAAGGACATTTTTGAAAATTTCCCATTTGAATTTCAGAGTTAAGGTTGAAATTTTCAGAAATGCCCTTGTAGGTAGGTGGTAGGTTACTTTTGGTTGCTGGTGAAAACAAAAAATAAATGAATAGTGACAATAGCAAAGCTGTGGTGTTTGCAGAGGAGTGATCAATACAGGAAAATAATAAACCATTGTGAATTAATTTGCAGCGCTTTTGTACCGTAAACTGTCTATAATGACCAAATAACTTGTTTATAAATACCATTAAGCGTAGGTCCATTCATTTCTGAACAGAGATAATATGAAAATAAATATAATAAATGATATGAGAGATAATTATGATATGAGAGATAATAATTATTAAGTAAAGTATTAAGATATTATTTTTATATACCTACCTATAAATATGAAATGTAAATTGAGAATGAATAATAATAAGAGTATTAACAAGAAATAAATTGAGAGATCACAGCATTATCCTTCCTGGAACCGCTTCCTCGGTCTGGCCTGACCCATAAATCTCAACGGTGCAAAGAACGCAAGGGAAGATTGATGGTGGATAGAGGAAACCCGTTGATGTTCTCCTTCACATCATGTCCGGCGGAGACATCAGGACCGTCTCAAAGGATGCTGAGCGTGAGATTTGAGTCAAAAGTGTTCCCAGCAACTATTGCTCGAGTTGAAGGAGCCTGTCTAAGACCATTTAGTGAATTGAATCCCAAATACTTTTAGTCTCTCAATCAGACTTTCAATGGGTTAACCTATCAACCCAAACTTATAATGGTGCCCAGTAGCATGTCTGCTCGTTTAGTTCGTTCATTCAAGTGGGTTAAAATATCACTGGACTTGCGGAAACAAGTAGCTTAGATCAATAATTGACATACAAAATTCCTCGAATAGACTGGGTATAGCAGCCACGTGAAACGTTAAAAAAACTATCATCTCTGTCACAGTATAATAATTACAATGTCAGCCGTTTGAGGAAACGGATCCAAGAGTACTGGTTAGCAAGAGGGAGAGGATAGCAAATAACTCTCAATCGATTGAGTTCATCCCTTCAGACTGTCAAAATGCCTTTCGAGTTGCTAGGGTAAAATAAATATCACTATTGGGTTGTTGAGGCTGACTGAAAGGTACCCGCAACTCCTCCAGGTCTTGCGGTTTACATAAATAACATTGTTGTAACACGGCTTTCCAACAGTTGCATATGTCATGTATTCAAATAGGTAACTTTTTGGGCTCTACATGTTCATCAGGCTTATACCTGACTATTAGCTTCACAATGACGGACAATTCAAGATAATATTGTCCATCCTGCTTGCAATTTTACCCACTTAGAAACTAATAATTTGTAGGAATTACAGTTTCCACTTGATCTTAGATACTTTTTACACAAGATTCTTTAAGTAATATCACTCAAAACTGTGGAAAACTTGTATAAAATAATGTATGAAACTGACCTTCAGAGTGTTGATGTCAATTTTGAGCGACCTTGTAACTTATAATCATCATATCAACGTTGTTGTTGTTTTGACACTTGTTCTTCTTCTTTTCTATTCTAGATATGTCAGAGTAGCCATTGGGACATTAAGTGGGGGTGAAAACCACTTTGTACCGTCAAGAAAACGTTCTAAAGTTGGTCTTCCAAAAAGATACCGTGGGCTAATAAGGGTTAACAATTTGTTTACAAGTGGGGTTTAGGTTTTAAAGGCAAGACGGGAACCACGTGATCCGATAAATTTCACTTTAGACGGGCTTCTAATAATGGATCTTCTTGGTGGTATTCGTTTCTTAAAAGATGATTCTATGTTACACATTGATGGCAAAAAATCAAGGAACATTCATTCAGGGGGTCTCAGTTGGTCGCCGTTCCTTCCTTATTCAGGGTTAGTCTAATCTCTTACGAACTGGCGCTCGATGGCTCTTCCCGCACCCTTTTACCAACCCTAATGCCGCCCCCATTCCCCAGCCTTCTCATAGCCTTCTCCTACTTCTTGTACAGTTTTTGAGCCATTGAGTCAATGTACTTGTACTACTTAATTGTCATAAAACTATTGTTATCCCCCCCCCACTGCATATTGTAACCAGTTCTTTCTTTTTTTAGGACGTACAACAGTGAGACTTGGGCCTTGTTATGCGATCGATCTGGGGTAAAGTTGGACGGAACTCAACAGAAAAGAGAATAACCACACAGTAATCCGTTTAAGACCATTCTGAATCCAAATCCGCGAAGGAAACAATAGGTGTGTGTCTGTGTGTGTGACAAAATCTTGTGTCGTCTGCGCAGGCCTTAGTTCTTGACCGATTTCCCTGGTTCTTTTTTTGTTCGACGCGGAAAACTATCTAGTTGTGCACTACGGCGCCGGAATTTCAAATTTTACCTTTTAAGAGGGGAAATGGGGGGTTATTTCTCAAAAAACTTGCGTTTGCGGGCATAATCTTGTAAACTCTGCCCAGGCCTCAATTTCCAAACGATTTGCGTGTTTCTTTTTTTGTTTGCCTCAAATAACTCCCGAGTTGTACATGATTCCACCTAAGTATCAAAATTCCCAAGGAGTTGGGGTGAGTGGGGGATAATATTCACAAAATATCAGATTTTTCAATATTTCGGTTCTTTTACTGCTTACTAATTGTACTCAAGCTTTGAAATTGAGGAAAATTTTTCATTATACCTCCGGATTTTCATGAATTATTCTCCGTACCACCATGGAACTAATAGTGGTGCCACCATGGCGCCAAGACACCATAAACCGCATATTTCGTGGGTATTTTTTGTGTTTCACCTTGAATACGGATGTGAAACTCGACGAACTGCCTACTAAAACTAATAGATGAAAGTTCAATGTTACGACGTATTTCCGCTTTGGTGCCAGATTGGCACCATCGGTGGTGGTGATGATTGAGAAGGGGGGGGGGGGGGGTTAAATCGAATTCGCATGTTGGGTATCGTAGATCATGGATTTTAAAATGCTCTTCAGATTCGAGGCTCCCATGCCGCTAGAAATGTGATGGTGGATAATGGTGAAGGGGGAAGGGTCACTACTTCTTGCCTTAAGTAATAAATAAATTACATCGAGTGAAACAGTTTCATCGCTTACCAACTGGTTAAACTGATCTAATGCTTATCCAATGTGACGTCCCCTGGAATGCATGCATTACTAAACAATATGTTTTTACTATTTAGTATTTTAACAATAGCGATCAATATTAACTCGCATCAAAACTAGGTAACTTGGCTGTACCATTTTATAAAAAATAAACAATTAAGCAACTCACATAAAATCGAAAATAACGTAAACGTGTATAACATATACACGTAAACGTGTATCGTGTATCTATTGTATCTATTGCAGTCATTCCCTGATTGCAATATGAAACTATAACTAGGAAATAGGAAGATTGATAAAAAGGTTTATGAAGGTATGTTTACTGCATATATTGACCCAAATACACTCCTTTTGCAACCTCAATTCAACCAACAGTTTACACGAATGTACTACCTATGTTGAATAAATAATACCAAATAATATTATGGAATGAAGCACACTTTAATAGCTCATTTTACGCCCCGGTACGTATTTACTTAGGTACTTCTCATTTGATTTATTTTAATAGTTTCACAGTAGTGGCATCTCAGGTGTCGCTTCATCTACAATTGTTTATGGCAACGAATCTTTTGAAGCCACTCTTAGGAATAAATTGTACACACATTCGCATAATTTTGCAATTTCACTCACCAACACCGATCAATTTACAAATTCAAAGTTATACGTACAACCTTCCTTTAAAACCACATAAAAATGGATTGGCCTGTGGTAAGCATTTATCATGAAAAATATGTTTTGTATCGGATGTAAGCTTCAACGAGCGAGTCTAAATGTTTGAGATCACCAAAAAACTTGAGTGCAAGCGAAATATACCAAATATCATGCATGTACATTATGAAATGAACTCAGCGTTGAACAAAGGTCTGGATTTGGGGATTTGGAAAGATTTAGACGAAACAGTGACTTTATGATTGATCAATAGTTTATTCAATAAATATTGAATGACTGGAATTATGATGCAAAAGTGTAAAAGCGAAACGAAAGCAGTAAGAGAGAGTAACCAAGCAAAGTCGTAAGACGGTTGGAGACGAAGTGGGAAGATGCAAAGGGGACAGGGGCGGCAGACACCTGGATGCGAACAATGTTACCAACTACATGATTCGGGTTAAGCTGATCTACACCATTCAAAGCTTCAAAGAACATGTTATTCATATGGGTACCGTAAAACCGTCAAACTTTACCCCACCAGAGGTAACTTTACCCCAAAACGTGAGAATCTTCAATTGTGACGTAAGCGTGGTAGAACTTAGATAAAAGTTAGCTATTGTGTTTTCGTTATACTCCACATCCCAGAGAATCAATGCGGCTTGCGATGGCGCCTTTATCCATGTTATCAGCTGTTATCAGTCATAGTTTCCTGTTCAGCTGTTTTTGTCCTGTTTCTCGCGCTCCAAAATTTCTTCCATATCAGGTGTTTGGAGTGGATTTACCAGGCGAGCCCTCATCACATCACTTTCAATATCTTATTTTGTACAAAATACACTAATCAAATTCTCAAAAAAGTGTTTTCTTAGTTATGCCTTTGTTTACCAAAAATTTGATGGTAACTTTACTCCGAAAACCGGGTATCTTTACTCCACTATAAAGGTTGAGATAAAGGTAGCCTCACTCATATTTTTCTTGTTTAATCTCGAAAAATATTTGAGTTTTACAATTTTCGCAGTGTTGAATGTAAGGTTTCTAGTGTATCTCATGTTCCGGAAGTAAGAGATGGGGAGGAGAAATGAGAACATATTGTTTAGTAATGCATGCATTCCAGGGGACGTCCCATTGGATAAGTATTAGATCAGTTTAACCAGTTGTTAAGTGATAAAACTGTTTCACTCGATGTAATTTATTTATTACTTTAGGCAAGAAATACTGACCCCCTCCCACCATTATCCACCTTAACATTTCTAGCGGCATGGGAGCCTCGAATCTGAAGAGCATTTTAAAATCCATAATCTACGATACCCAACATGCGAATTCGAGTTCGACCCCCCCCCCCCCTCCTCCTCCTCCTCCTCCAATGGTGCCGGTCTGGCACCAAAGCGGAAATACGTCGTAACATTGAACTTTCATCTGTTAGTTTTGGTAGGCAGTCCGTCAAATTCACATCCGTATTCAAGGTGAAACACAAAAAAAAAAAAAAAAAAAAAAAACACGAAATAAGCGGTTTATGGCATCATGGCACCATGTCCTGGCACCATGGTGGCACCAATATTAGTTCCATGGTGGTACAGAGAATAATTCATGAAAATCCGGAGGTATAATGAGAATTTTTCCTCAATTTCAAAGCTTGGGGACAGTTAGTCGCAGTAAAGGAACCGAAATATTGAAAAATCGGATATTTTGTGAAAATTGTCCCCCCACTCACCCCCTCCCCTTGCAAATTTTGGTACTCTGGTGAAATCATGTACAACTCGGAAGTTATTTGAGTCAAACAAAAAAAGAAACACGCAAATCGGTTGGAAATTGAGGCCTGGGCAGAGTTTACAAGATTATGCCCGCAAACGCACGCTTTTTAAGCATTAACCCCCCCTTTCCCCCTCTTAAAAAGCAAAATCCAAAATTCCGGCGCCGTAGTGCACAACTAGATAGTATTCCACGTCAAACGAAAAAAGAACCACGAAAATCGTTTGAGAACTAAGGCCTGGGCAGACTACACAAGATTATGCCCAAAAACGCATGTTTTTCGAGCATTAACCCCCCCCCCCCCCCTTTCCTCCCCTTAAAAGGCAAAATTCGAAATTCCGGCGCCGTAGTGCACAACTAGATAGTTTTCCGCGACGAACAAAAAAAGAACCAGGAAAATCGGTTGAGAACTAAGGCCTGTGCAGAGTACACAAGATTTTGTTACACACACACACACACACACACAGACATACACCTATGGTTTTTTTCGCGGATTTGGATTCAGAATGGTCTAAAACGGATTACTGTGTGGTTTTTTTTTTTCTGTTGAGTGTTGTCCAACTTTACCCCAGATCGATCGCATAAGGACGCCCAAGTCTTACTGTGGGACGTCCTAAAAAAGCTTGGTACGCGCCCCTACCGAAACTTTACAACAATGATATGAACATAAACGTGCTTTGGTTTCATAAGTTGTGATTTACATTATTATTTACTCGTGGGTTAACTTTGAAATTTACCATTGCAATTTATTTGAAAGTTATCGAATGTGAAACAGACTTTTTCTGTGATTTTCTTAAGTCATTCGTTTATCGTTTATCGTCCTTTAATATTTCTTTACTTGTAGAAAGTTTTGCTCGATTACCTACATAAGTCTGTCTATACTGGAAGACTGAAATTGTGATCTCTTAACCAGAAACATTGCTTTTCAAGCAAATTCGTTGAAATAAATGATAATTGGAATTTATATTTCTCTTAGCCATAACTTGTATTTTTCAAGCTAAAAAGTTCAATTTTCAGAATATATTTTATAATAATATTAGAAATACTTGATATTATCAAGTATTTCTGGGCTAAAGAATTCAATCCCGACTAGTAACATTGCATCACTGCCCGTTTCTGTAGCAATACCCGTGAGTTTTTCAGAGTGGAGTAAAGATAGACGCACTCGTAGGTAACTCTACTCCAACATTTAAACAATTAAATAGGGGGGTTACAATTATCTGATCAATGAGCTTGACCACCCAAAATGTTCAGGAAGCCCTGAAGATCAATTCACTCATTAAAAAAAAATCAATTTAACCCATTTCGAGGGGGGAAAATTTATTTGGAACTGTTTTGGAGTAAATCTTGGGGTAAATTTTGACGGTTTTACGGTACATTGAATTGTATTAATATTTTCTATTTAGAAAATATTGAGAGTCAAAATATACAATAATCTTTTGAGAATTCAATGATCTCCATGTGGTATGGATACTCGGTACATGACTACATGAACCGTATGACGTCACAGGGTAAGAGTCAATCATAAGACATCTTATTTCCAGCATTTTGGACTGAAAAATATTGACATTATTCGTGAGAAAAAAGCGTGAGCATTGTTTCCACCTCTCAAAATCCTAGTTGAAACCACTTGCGTTTCAAGTTTCAGACCCTCCTGTACCATTTTGGTTTCGTGTCTGTTTGTCACTCAAGTTTGCGTGACCGCAAATCCTTGTAACAGGACGGAAAATACTTGGAGTTATAGTGCTATTTCCATGAAATTTTCAGTAATTGTGCGGGTTGTGAAGATGGTCCTCTATGAAAGTCATAGCCCCGAATCGCCACTAGTCTTAGTGGATGTGCAAACGTAAAAACCTTGTAACAGCCTTCTACATTTTCCATCCGAATACCAATTGATTTTCAGGGATTGGTTGTCCTGTAATAATTACAAAACATCGAATGTAGATGGTTGACCAATTATTGGTCAACCATCTACATTCGATGTTTTGAAATCATCTACTAAGCAGTGGTTCGTTTGGCGAACGCTTCCAATTCTGCAATGAGTACTGAATATAACCTAAATATTATGTTAAACAATGTTTTCCTTTGGTTTCTTTTCACAGGGTTGGGAAGAAGGCTCGGTGAGTATTTATAACTAAATATTTTCATAACTTTCCTTCTCTCTGTGTGACTACCTGCCCCACTACTGTCACTAGTCAGCAGCCACTACTACCAGCAGTAGACAGATGGTGACAGTAAAGGAAGTGATAGCACTTTATAATAAAAACGATTTTTCCCAGTTATATCAACAATATTGACATTACGGTACAATTAATGATAGTGTGGAAGTGAGTGAGGCCGACCAAAAATATGAAAGATTTCTTAGAATTGATTTCCGGGACTTTTTTTCCATGTCTCAGTGAATGAGGTTTATCTTTGACCAGTTTTGAAAGATGTCAAGCGAGAACAAATATCAACTCTTGATATAACATTTTCAAAATTCGGAAATTTATAGCATTCACCCAGAGACGATGCAATCTTCGATTTGTATCAAAAACGCATTATCATTATTATGGTTTATGTTATGTTCAAGTTTTAGAAACTAATTTGTGCGCACTCAACACCTGTTTTAGAGATAATGATTTGATTTGGCTGCATAAAATTGAATTCGGAACAAACACAATCTTGAATTTTCCAGGACCTTGACGACACCGACGACTGTGAAGAAGAAGAGAATGCACCATCACCACTAGTAAGAGCCAGAAATATTCACGGATAAGTACTTACGAAAGTGCGGACGGAAGTGTCACAACTCAAAATTCATGTTTTTGATTCTTATCTTCAATAAATAATATCATTGGATCTGAAAAAAGCTCTATTGATTAGAATCGAATTTTTGACTATGATTTACAAGTGTATTCTGAAAAAATTTGAGCAAAGTGATTGCCGTGAATTTAAATAGGTAAATTTGAATATTCTGAAGTGAACAGAGAGGAAGGACGTAAGGTGTAGGTAAAGGTTGACTCAACCTCCTGGTTATGACGGATCGCTCGGCCCCTAACTGTTCAATTATCGTTCAGCCAGGTTTGATGATTGTGGTACTTCTAGCGACCTATTTGCCCACACAGGTGAGAGATGGGTGAAAGTACGGCATCTCAGGTATTTCATCGTTTCGAGTGAACTAGGCTGGACGAGGTACCTACACGAATTCATGTTCCTTCGTTAAGAAAATATGTGGTTGGTAAGGGAGGACAAGACATCCTCTGTTAGCCTATAGATGGTCTCCCATGTGGGTATTGCAAAGTATTCTTCGGAAAATTTATGTTTTGAGATGATCTACTAAGCAGCTGATCATCGTTTGGCGAACGTTTCCATTTCTGTAATGATACTGAAGTTAACCTAAATATGTTGAATAATGTCTTCCTTTGTTTTGTTTTTACAGGTTTTTCCACCGGTGAGTATTTATAACAAAATATTATCATAACTTTCCTTCCCTCTGTGTGACTACCGGCCCCCACTACCGTCACCAGTCTGTTGCTACTACTACCAGCAGTAGTCAGATGGTGACAGAAAAGGAAGTGATAGCACTTTCTAATAGAAACAGTTTTTCCCAATTGTATCGACAGTATTGACGTTACAATACAACTAAAGATAGTGTGGAAGTGACAGTGGTCGACCATAAAAATGTAAGATTGCTTGAAAATTATGTCCTGGACATATATTTTTCCTTGTCTCAGTAAATGGGGTTTATTTTTGACCAATTTGAAGAGATTTCACGCGATAAAAAATATCAACTCTTGATTTTGTGCGAACTAATTTGAGCAAACTCAACCCCTGTTTTTAGAGATACTGAATGGATTTGAGAATAGTACAACATTTGGGATATTTTTCCATCCACATGATGACTATGATAAAATTCGATGTGGAATAATGCTGTATTGATTGAATTACATTTTAGAACATTAACCGCTGTATAAAGTTGAATTCGGGTCAGATACAATCTCAAATTTTCCAACGACTTTCATCGCATCGACTTTTGTGAAGAAGAAGATTGTGCACCATCACCACCAGTAATTTTTAAAATAATAATTAAATGAAAATTAATCCAGTAGAATTTGAGCAAAGTGAAAACCTTGGATGAATCACTCGTTCAGGTTTAGGTAGGCTTTGGGGAGCAAAAAAGAATAAATCAAGCATGTAAATGAACTAGAGCCGATGATGGTGGTGCCTCGAGCGGCCTACCTGCCTCACAGGTGAGCGATGGGTGAAAGAACAGCATCTCAGCTATTTCATCGTTTCAAGTAAACATCTAGGGTACCTCCACATAATTTTGTTCTTTTATTTGGAAAATATTATGTTGGTAATTAATAGAGGACAAAACATCTATAGAATGAAAAAAATATATAAAAAATCAACAACTAGCAGGAAATCAGGCCAAGGATATAATTCCACTTTATGGAATGCACAATGATGAAATTCGAGATGAAATGATACCGTTGAAAGAATTTCATTTTAGAACGCTACTGTGATACGATTTAATTCGGATCAAAAACATTCGATTTGTTTCAGGGCGTTGGTGAAAGAAATGTAAGTAAAAAATATTTTAAAAAAATACAACTTAAGAGAAGTAAGCATAGGATATATATTCACTTGACAAAATGCTCAATGATGAAACTCGATTTTTATAAGAATACTGTTTCAAAGGAATTACCTTATAGAACGTCACTGTGATAATAATAGGGAAGGCAATAATGTATCGACATATTCCATATATAGATTACAGTTGATATATCGATATACTTATTTATATCGATATTGAGAACCTATATTATTGGTCAATGTCGATATATTTACCGATAACATCGCAACTTGCTCTCAACAAGTAAAAATTAATATTTACATGAATGGATGAGGAGGGTCCATTTTCAAACTATGAATTAGGTAGGTGAAGTACTAGTAGTAGGCTGAATACTACTTCAACCGTATTTTCTAAGTAGAAATTCTGATATGTCGAGTATATCGATATATTTCTTACAAAATCATGCTAGAAACGTTTCAATTCTCCTACCTACTTCGGCACGTTTTTCCAAGTAAATCTTCCGACATATCGAAATATCAATATATTTTCTCCGATATATCAAAGGTATTGACACATCATTGACGATATATCATTCGATCTGTATATCGATACACTTCATTCGATATGCCACCCCTAGATAAGAATAAATTCGGATCGAACACACATTCGATTTGTTTCAGGACGTTGATTGCGAGGGGGAAGACGACGAAGATGACGAAGTGAGTACGACGTAGTGAGGTAACAATATTCACGGATAGGTAGGTACTTGAGTTCTCAAGGATCAGTACATCTTTGGTGCGTGATTTGGGCTATCCCTTGCAACAAAAGTGTCACAACTCAAAAATTATTTTTTTGATTTTGTTCTTTAAAAAATGATGTCATTGGATTCAGAAAACAAGCTCTATTGTCGTGACTCAAATTTATAGGTATGAGGGAGCAGATATTAATGAGTCAAGTTTTTAGTACCTAATCTTAGTAATAGTCAAGTAGTTTAGTATATGTAAAAGAGCTAGAGCTGATGATGGTGGTGCCTCGAGCGGCCTATTTGCCCACATAGGTAGGTAAGAGATGGGAGGAAGTTCGGCATCTCAGGTTTCTCATCGTTTCAAGAGAACACCTAGATTGGGTCGAGATACCTCAACACATTTATGTTCCTTTATTTGAAAAATATATGGTTAGTAAGGGAGGACAAGACATCTATCGAATGAAAAAAAACTTGCGGAAATCGGGCCAAGGATATAAATAAACTTGATAAAATGCACAATGATGAAATTCGATTTGAAATGTTACTGTTTAAAAAGAATTTTATTTTATTTTCACTGTGATAAGATTTAATTCGGATCACAAACAGATACGATTTGTTTCAGGATTATGGTGGAGCAGAAGTAAGTAAAAAATATAAAAAGAGTTACAACTTGCGGGAATTAGGCATAGGCATAGGATATGAATTCACTTGACAAAATGCACAATGATTAAATTCGATTTGAAATAATACTGTTTTGAAGAAATTACATTATACAGGGTGTCTCACGAGTCCCCCCCCCTGTAAAATCTTTATTTTGGAGATGGAAAGAAAAAAAATTGTTCAATTTACATGGTTTTTTCAAGGATTTCAAATATTACTACGTTGCGCACTGCGCAACGCGGGAACTGGGGTTCATTATTATTTATAAAATATATAATTTATGTATATTATATATTTACGGGATGTAAGTTATAAAACGGGATTTTTAACTGCAGATTTGGATTCTATGCAATATTTTATGAATTTTAGACACCTCGACCGATTTTTTTCGGGGCACACAACCCATCCAGTGAGCGCGCAAACATGCTCAACCCCTGGATTGAGTCAAACTTGCGATGAAAGTAGACCCCAATACAAGTGTGATACATGACATGTGACAAAAACATTGTTTTGGTTTATTATTTTCAATAATGAGAAATTTGGTATATGGGCTACATTTGGGGTCTAGTTGTGCCGCAAAGCTTTTGGTTAATTTTGGTCACCGAGGTTGCAAAATAAGGGTTGAAATTTTCAAGAGGGCCCTAGCTCAAGAAATGTCGATATAAAGGTATTGTTTTTCCATCAATTTAAGATAGTTCGCCCCCTACGAAAAATTAGAAATTAAATTAGAAATTTCAAATGATTTTAGAAATTCATTAGTGCAAGGACCTACGGAATTGAAAAACTGAAATATTTCCGCTGGAATCATCAAAATCGAACAATAATTGCCAGAGAAAAATTGGAAAAACCGTTGATTCATTTATGTTTTTCCCATAAAATGTAGCTCAACTTGAAATTTTCAAGGATTTTAGGAATGCATTAGTGCACGGACCTAGGGAATGGAAAAACTGAAATATTGCCGCTGGAATCATCAAAATCGAACAATAATCGCCAAAGAAAAATGGGGAAAACTTTTGAATAAACGGGGTTTTCAATGTTTTTCCCTTATTTCTTTGGCAATTATTGTTCGATTTTGATGATCCCAGCGGCAATATTTCAGTTTCTCAACTCCCTAGGTCCGTGCACTAATGAATTTCTAAAATCCTTTAAGATTGACAATTTAAGTACAATTTTTTGTGTTTTTGCGCCTTCGATTTGGCCGAATACTAACCCGGAACGTGAAATAAACGGCGACCGACCGATACCCCCTTAAATTCCATTCGGGTTCCAAAATTCGGCGTCAGAAGTTAATGAAAAAACATCTTTGTGCGCTCACTGTACGGGTAGTGAGCAACCAAACAAATCAGTTTAGGGGGCTACAATTTATGAAATTTGCGAAAATTCCAATTCTGCAATGAAAAATAGGGGTTCCCATTTGAAATAACAAAGGTGGTGTCGATTACGCATGGTTGCGTCATTGCGCGGTGCGCAACGTGGTCATTTTTGAGATACTTGTAAAATACCAAGAAAATTGAAGAACCATTTTCTTTCTATCTCCAATAATAACGATTTTAGCGGGGAGGGGGGGGGGGGGAGGAGGACAGCTTGTTATACACCCTGTAGAACGTCACTGTGATAAGAATAAATTCGGATCAAACACACATTCGATTCGTTTCAGGACGTTGATTACGTCACGTGGGGGCAAGAAGAAGAAGTGAGTACGACGTAGTGAGGTAACAATATTCACGGATAGGTAGGTACTTGAGTTCCCGAGGATTGGTACATCTTTGAGGCGTAACTAGGGCTCTCCCTTGCAACAAAGGTGTCACAACTCAAAAACTATTATTATTATTATTTTTTTTTAACAAAATGATGCTGGATTAAATCCAGTATCAAATAAATGCTTATTCCAAATTTTAAATCTCTATCGATTGAAAGAAATCGTTACAACTACCAGCAACTTGGCTGTTGTCAGGTATAACTCGCTGTAGACGAATCGCTGACCCTCCCCCCCCCCCCCCCCTTCCACGAAAGAATTCAAATTAAACGTGAATTTCCTGATAACTATATTATAGTTATTGAACTAAACTAAATTCAAGTGGACTGTTAGTATTTCGATTACAGATAAGGGTTCCACACAACACCGAATGAAAGAAGGGAAAATCACGTAGTGACATGTTGTGCGATGAGCTGCAGCCCTAGATTGCTCAAATTTGACCTGAACAAAAGGGCATATAGGAGTGATTTTTGTTGTATTTGTCTGAGAAAGGGTATACAAGTTTTTACAGGATTACGATATAAAAGGCGTCACTCACCGATGGTGTCTGTAGGCAGTATTTACACCGGCTGGGGTGTGAAACGTCGAGAAGTTCAGCGAAGAGGCAAAGCAGCAGGAGGAAAGCGTAGGAGACCTATAACTCGTGGTTTCTCCGTGTATTATTTCGCGGTTCTACCTACGCGAATGAGGTATTATAGTTAGTGGTGGAGGCAATTCAACAACGAAAGAAAACTGAGATTAATAATTGTGCGGGGTTACAATAAAAGCGGTTTTACGAAGTACAGAGGTGGCAGCTAAGGCGACTGAGATGGGACTGATTCCTGTGTAGCGGGTTGGGTTCAGCAAGGTTCAGCACCTGAATGTGTCTAATATCTTACTGATTAGTATATTCCTAGTCTATTCGGTTCAACATACATAAATTCTCTTGATAAAATCCACAATGATAAAATTCGATTTTAATTAATACTGTTATAATGGAATTACATTTCACAATATCACTGTGTTAAAACTGGTTACAATGTAACCAACACAATGATATGTCATATCACATTACTTTCGATTTTTTCAGAACTTAGATTGCTTGAACGTCAGTGGAGAAGTAAGTGCTATAATATAAATATGTTCACAGATAGTTACTTGTGTGCCCAAGCTTCATCTTTGATGCGTAACAAAGGCTATCCCATGCAACAAAAGTGTCACTTCTCAAAAATTCTCGTTTTTGATGTTTTTTTAATAATGAACCTTTAGAATTAACCAAGGAAACAAAACATTTGTAACCCCCCCCCCCATCCATCCAATCCAAATCGAATAAAAAATTACCAGTCCGTCTGCCGTACGCCGTCCGTGGCACTTTCCATAGTTACCAAGGACCGATAAGCTAAGATTTGGTATATTGGCTCCATTCGGGGTCCCTTCGGGGAACAAAAGCTTTTGGTTGATGTCAGTCAGCTATAAGGATTTAAAAAAGGGATAAAAAAAACATGTTCTTCCTTCAATTTAAAGTAGTATTGAATTTTTAAAACTTTTCGAGACCACCAGGAGCTCTGCAGAACAAACCTTTCGCTCCCCACGACAACGTGTGTGGCGTTCGAGTAACGTCGCGTTACGGCGTTACAGTTGTATGATGCAATATTGCATCATCCCCGCCACACACGCGGCGTTAAGACGCCGCGATACTTTCAGTAACGCGACGTCACGCGTTCGGGTTGTAAAAATTTACAAAAGTAACGCGCGCTGAGGGCGTTATCCTCGTTGTTCTTCTGAATATTCTCCTGTAGCAGGTCATGTAGGTACTCGAAATCTTGTCTAGACATGCGGAAACAGTTCATAAAACGATCCTCATGTGATCGCATCTCCCGACATAGACGGTGGTATTCCCCAAAATCTTGTCTCTTTTTATTGATTGGGTGCACCCAATGCCGTCTATTTTTGCCGTCTAATAAAACTAATAAAAGAAGAGCTTCTTCCTCATCAGAAACACTAGAAGTTATCATAGCTTTATGTGAAAGTCAGAAGATACAGAAAGAGGAGAACACTATGGAGTTCACTATCACAATGCTGGGTTCTAGGCCGAAATGACGCGCGATATAACGCGATATGTGTGACGTAGCTATATCGTCAAACGTCGGGGAGAACGCGCGTTCCCTGAGCGCCGCGAAATAACGCGTCCTGTGTGATCGGGCCTTTATGGTTTTCCTTCGATAAAACAAAAACACAAATGTGGATCACCAAGGAGGCAAGTCAATCCCCGTTGAAATAGCTAACCAAAATGCGATCGCTGTTCGTTTCTTCAAGTTGTATCCAATTGTGCTTCCTTAGCAACCAGTAATCAAATTTCACAATATTATGAAATATTATGAATATAATATTATAATATGAAATATTATAATATTTCATATTATGAAGCTCCCAATATCTTCGAATCGAGTGTGAAGCATTATTTCTCTCAAAAAAACTTGATTATGAAGGTGTGACGTATGTAGTAGGTACCTTCGGATGGTAGGTAAAAACAAATAGTAACAATGACAAAGCTGTGATCTTTGCAGACGATTTTTCGAATCAAATGTGAAGCGCTTATAAACAAATTACAATTACAAATTACGTTTATATACAAATATTATTTGTGAAATAAATTGCAGTTTCTTCACAAAGGTTCATTATTTTCCTGTATAGATCATTCGTCGAAATTAATGAAAAAACATGTATCACACTTGGGGTCCACCTTCATCTCAATTTTGGCACAATCCAAGGGTTGCTCATGTTTGCGCGCTCACTGGACGGGTTGTGCGCAACCAAAAAACGCTTCAAATTATTACACGAAGGTTAATATTTTTTCTATATAGATCACTTGTCTGCAAAGAAATCGGCTTTGCCATTGTCACCAACCATAGATTATACCTACCTACCACATACCTACAGCGATCGCATTTTGGTCAGCTGAAACTTAAACGGAGATTAGGCCTCTTTTGCGATTCACACTCGTGTTTCTGATTTATCGTAAGTCCAACCGTTAAGTTCTCGTGGGGAGAGAACGGTTGGTCTTACAGAGCTCCACATGGTCTCTATAAAAATCGTAAATTGATGGAAAAACAATGTCTTTATATCGGAATATTTTGAACTAGGGCGTTTTGGAAATTTCAACCCTTAGAAGTGACCGACATTCATCAATAGCTTGGGGGCACAATTAGACCCCAATTGGAGCCCGTATACCAAATTTCATCAAAATCGGTCCATGGGAACTAAGGAACGTGCAGCGTCCGGCGGACGTCGAAATTTGAATTAGATTTTTCCATTCTACGTACCTACCTTGAAACGTAAACCAACAAATTTGGTTAGGAGAGGGGTAAAATTTTTTATTCTTGGTCGATTCCAAAGGTTTGTTATTGAAAATAAACCAAAATCGTTTGATTGGTATAAAATTCATGAAAATTTGCGTAGAACTCAAATCTGCAGTGAAAAAATGGGGTTCCCATTTGAAATAACGAAGCTGGTTTCGATTGCACATGGTTGGGCAATTGCGCGGAGCGCATCGTGGTCATATTTTACATATTTGCCAAAAAACAAGAAGATTGAAAAATCAATTTTTTTACCATCTCCAATAATAACGATTGTTGAGAGGAGGGGGGGGGGTGGAAATTCGTGAGACACCCAGTGGATCTCACTGTGATAAGATTTAATGCGGGTCAAACACACATTCGATTTGTTTCAGGGCTTTGATTACCAGTACGAGGAGGAAGACGAATATCCAGTAAGTTAAGTGCCGAAAATATTCACGGGTAGGTAGGTACTTGAGTTCCCAAGGATCAATACTAGAAGTACAGAGCTAGAGCTGATGATGGTGGTACTCACAGCAGAGCAAGGATGTGGATGAAGTAAAATATTGTTTTAAACAGGGAGCATTAGTATTCACTTTATTATTCGCGTATTTCATTCGGACTACAACTAACACAAGACAAGACAACTAACGACTGATAGTATAGAGGGTAGTAGTAGTGTGACTAGGCACTTCATTATTGATGCTAATATGTAAATTGCTTCAACACTCCGGCTCAATTTAGCAAACATTAAAAAACTCCAATAAAAACATGGGAAAAGAAAAAACAATTGCATGTAAGTAATAATCATTAAAATGACAAATTCAAATCAGCAAGAAACGATTGAAATTTGACCCTAGGTAAAGCTTTTGTCATTATATCAGCAATTTGATGATTGGTATCAATATGCACAATTTTAAATACATGTTTATGAATAATATTCATAAACATGTATTTAAAATTGTGCATATTGATAAACATCACTTAAACATCACTTTGTACGTGATTATATTATAATCACGTACAAAGTGATGTTTTACATCGTAATGTTTAGATATTTTTGTTTCATTTGTACATGCTATTTTAATTTCAGCTTGGTTGTCTTGAAATATTTCAATAGGACAAACTACGTTAAGATGACCATCAATTTCATACAACAATTTTCGCAAAAAAAAAACATTCTATCATACCATTAGCAAGAGAAATTCTTCTTCCGAAGCAAAATATATGTATATATTCAGCCTCGGCGCTATTCAAGGCAACAACGCTTCGTTTTTTCGAACACCAATTAATAATTTTACCATTAATTTTTAAAACAAATCCAGATACACTATTTCGATCTAAATTGTCAGAAGCAGACAAATTCGACATGAATTTTAATACTATGAGCAATTTTAATAGTTTCAGGATGTTTACCCTTTTCAAAAACTAAATTTTCTACAGCAATAGCTAGGAGTACTCTTACTGTAGTTAGACCGGCAACTAGCGCATAGACTTCCTCATTATATGAGTTACTCAGATGACCCTACTGTAGGGCTACTGATACCCACGTGTGACCAGTCGAGTACTCTCTCGACAGCCTGAAGATGATGTCCTTACATCAAAAGCGCTCGCCTCTTGTACTCGACTTGCTGGTTACGACGGATTCTCCAATACAGTACGTAGATAATAATTAAAGTAAAATATAGTTTTAAACAAGTAGCATTCGTATTCACTTTATTATCTGCGTAATTCATTCGGACTACACTAACACAAGACAAGACAACTAACGGCTGATAGTAGAGAGGGTGGTAGTAGTGTGACTAGGCACATCATTATTGATGCTAATATGTAAATTGCTTCAACAGGTACCTCGAGCGGCCTTTTTGACCACTAAGGTAAGAGATTGGTGGAAGTTCGGCATCTCATTGTTTCAAGTGAACACCTAGATTGGGTCGAGGTACCTCCACATATTTATGTTCCTTTATTTGGAAAATATAATGTATCGAATGAAAATCAGGACTTCAGGAAATCAGGCCAAGGATATAAATCCACTTGATAGCATGGTCAATGAAGAAATTCGAATTGAACGTCAGTTGAGTATCAAAAATAGAGAGTTTTTACAGGCCACTAACGTGCCCGTGGAACATTATCACAAAACGCAGTATCCACGGAACCCGATAACTTGTTGAAACGTTGAAATTGGTGACTATCAAGCTGCCAATTTTGGCGGAGTCCGTTTGGAATCCCTGAAAGTGGGTGGACAGGTTATAAGCAACTCAAAATCTCAGGACACTACTACAAAAACATGGTCTTTCCCAGAAACTTTGAACGAGAGAAAACTTGCTTTGATGGTTTAGTAGTGATAATTCAATACTAATCTCGACCAATTCACGCGAAATGATAATCTTCGATTTGAATTGAAGTGACGGTTCCTTCATCGTGGCTTCCGATAAATTTGTTGGCCCACGATCTTCATACGTATTTTACAACTCCCTAACATTCCTTAAAATCATCTTTACAATATTTTCTGGCAATTTCGCTTTCCTCTTCAAAATTAACTACCACGTTTTCTTTGAATTAGGAAAATATTTTGAACTTTGAGTACAACGGGCTTTGTTTCGTCTTATAACATTATATTTACTGAATCAAACAGAACTTATTTAGGTTATATTACCATCCATAAAATTACCTAAGAAATTATATAAACAGGATTGGACTCCCCTCCCACAATATTCAGAACGTCGGATAGAGACTCCTGTATATGATCCGAAGAGAAAATGGAGAAATTACAGAACTCGTTTCAGAAATGCCCGACTACAGTGTGGAGGGACTCCTTCTGTAAGTAGTATTGTGGCTTACAAACACTAGCATACGTTTAACGTTTTCAAGTTTATAATGGTAGCAGAAACATTGTTCTCACTTTTCAAAGATGAAGAAGAACCAAAATATGAACTTCCACTGGTATTTCAGTTTACACCTCCCTCAAAAAATGTTGGTTTCATTTGTCAACAGAACAAATTTGGTCCTTCGGCCTCGCGTTACTACTGAGCGCCTTAGGCTGCTCTCTCCGATTTCGGGGGGTTATTCCAAAGCTGAAGCATGTCCCTTCAAGGGACTCCCTTGCTAGAAACAAAATTCTCTGTTTCTGTGTGTCCACAAATTCTGGTATTTGCGCATGCGGAAGGGCTACTATCAGTCCGGAAGCAATGAAATGTCCACACCTTTCCCGCATCGTCCCAGAATTGCATCGTCTTTGGATAGATAGCCTGAGCAAACGCAAAGTTCTACTAACAAGGTAACTCATACCGTTATCCATTCAAATTCGATGATCCACTGGCTGAGTTATCAAGATAACTTTTGATCCAATCGGTAGATTTTGAGCATGCTCAAATGTTCACTTCAATAGTTTTCATCCGAATTCAATGAAATGCTATTATTGTACGATCAAGTTTCTGAATCGAATCGAAGTTCCTTTATTTTTTCCAATATCCCTGGGCATAGTATTGTAATCACCGGGTTATACAAGTAAACAATTCACGTATTTGGTTCTTCAGGTACTTAAGCTGGTTCTTCTACAAATGCTTAACAACAACTACTAATTTTCAGGGGTATACGACTGTGCAACCCTTCGGGTTTACCGTGAGTACTCAACAATTTACCGACGAGATTTAAAAATTAATATGATTTTTGTTTGTTAGCTATTGTGCCCTTGTAATGAATCGAAAAGGCCAACCTTGCGGTACGGGAATCCTTCCACTACATATATTTCTGTAGAGTACAAGCAACATCTTACTGAAGACTATCACGGTGATAGCCTGGGAGACATCGTTGAGCAACTGGAACGACGAGCAACTTCACTCATTAATTCTGAAGATGAGTGAGTTGACTGATACTGATTAGAATCCTGATCAAGTTTAGCCTGGGTCAGTCTGGGAGCATAATGTTGCATCTGTCGGCGTTTCTTGGTACTACGCCCATTTCTTGTCTTGGTGTTATTCGGTTCTTGGGGCTTAGGTAATCGAGAAGAGCAAAGCTGATTGATATGACGTATCAGTCTGCGTCTGGAATCCAAACCAGGTGCTCAATGACAACTCCAAACAGCCATACCTCAGGATTATGTTGGAACATCGTCCAATATTGTCTCCCCCTCTTGTAAGCTTGGTAAAACGATGGACGCGATTCAATGCGTAAAAAACTGCATGCAATTGGATCTTCATTTTCCTCCCGAAAAAGACTTCAGGTGGCACGATATCAGAACATAATTTGCCCCATTTGTTTCACACAAAGGCCCTGATGACTCTGTCATGGCAATCAATTTCTCCTTCTAAGTTTGTATATTCCACTCAGCTTGGTCATTAGTTGCTGGATGTCCAGGAGCGATCAGCTTCTGTACTAGCCCACAAGTCAAGTGCTAACCGAACGGAAAAATGTCATCAAGAAACCTAATAATTAGGTTTCTTGATGACATTTTTCCGTTCGGTTAGCACTTGACTTGTGGGCTAGTACAGAAGCTGATTGCTCCTGGACATCCAGCAACTAATGGCCAAGCTGAGTGGAATATACAATAATTATTATCGTCGACTCAAATATTGGGACAGCCTTTAAAATTCTTCACCTTCATCCATTTAGATTGCGCATCCACACAAACTGAAAAACGCTGCAAATAATTACACTAACGGAGATTAGACCGCATTCGCGATTCACACTTGCGATTCAATTCAAACCTAAAGTTTTCATTCGGAAAGAACGGATGGTCCTACAGAGCTCCGGTGGGTCACATTCCATTCTAAAAATTCAATACTTCTTTTAATTTATGAAAAAACAATACCATTGGATCAACATTTTTTGAGATAGGACGTTTTTCAGTATTTCAGCCTTTACATTATTTCAACACTCAGAAGTGACTGACATCAACCAAAAGCTTCAGGGCACAACTACACTCTAAATGGAGCCCACATACCAAATTTCATCAAAATCGGTCCATGGTAAGTATGGTAAGTCCTGCGTACGGCTTAGGGCGGACGGACGGGAACTTTTTTTATCCGATTTTTGGATTCTACGTACCTTGAATCATAAACCAAAACATTTTGAGGGGAGTTGAAATTTTTTTTCAACGTCGATCCCAAAGGTTTATCATTGAAAATAATAAACCATGAGGTGTCCTTCAAAATCTGATGAACCTCAACTTTTGATGGGTTTTTGGTTTACTAATTCCAATGATGAACTATTGGAATAGAGCAAAAAAAATTTAAATTCCCCCCCCCCCCCCCATCCCACCACTAATTTGACGGTTTACGTTTCATGGGATGTCATGTAGAGTCAGAAAATCGAATTTTAAAAAATACCTCCTCCGTACGAGAACTTTCATTAGGGTACCGACCGATTTGGTTAAATTTTGGTATGTGGGGTCTATTTTGGGTCTAGTTGTGCCGCGGAGCTTTTGGTTGATGTCAGTCTGTTCTAAGGGTGGAAATTAAATGTTGAAATTGTCAAGAGTGGCCTAGCTCGAAAACTTTCGAGATAAAGTTAATGTTTTCTCGTTTAGGTATATGAAAATTTCATTCATGCAATACTATTTAATAGTATTGCATTTTTAGAAGCCAACTGAAGCTCTGTAGGACAAAACATTCGATCCTTACGAGAACTCAAGGGTCGGACTTACGATGAATCAGAATCGCGAATTTGAATCGCAAAAGAGGCCTAATCTCCATTGAAATTTCAGCTAACCAAAATACGATCGCATACCAGCATCCAGTAATCAAATTTCCATAAGAAGCTCCATATTTCTTCCAAATAAACTTAATTGTGAATAAGGAGCTACAATAACAAAACCAAACCGGGGATCTGGCCGAGCGAGTTCCGGCATGTGTCGCTGGAGACGAGACTCGGACTGGTTGCTGGAGCATGAGTTCAGGGCTCGCCTCGGGTGCATATTTTCGGGTAGGCCGGTCGCAGTTCCCCCTCGTCACAACCCAGGGCGGTGAGGCCAATAGGAACCCATGAGCGAAATCATCAGATCAAATTCTGATCTTCCCTTTGGAAGACAACTGATAACGTCCGCGACGGCCGGAATGGCAACCGGACGAAAATCCAACCTGAAATGGTTGTTTACTTTTCTTACAAAACTAAACTATACCTGGAAACCACGAAAAAGCTTAATATGAAAATATTAGGAATTTTAAACAAAATGAACCCAAATGTTCTGGCTGTCGAAAAATTTATTTAGGTAAATGTAGAATCAATAGAAGTAGGAACCATCTTCTATGAAATTTGAACGAAGCCTGTCATTAAACAACTCAACAAGCTCAATCATACTGGTTGCCTTGATTGTGGCTCAACATCTCACATGTGACTACAATCTCAAATTGTGGGGACAAAATTCAATGGCAGTTTATCCGTAACTTACTGTAATTTACGATAGTAAAAGTACTAATTGAAACGGCTCATGCCAAAAGCAATAGCAAGCGCTTATCGGGTAAAGATGACAATAATTATGCTCAGCCGCTGTCAAAGACCTCGGAGCATAGACAACATGTCTTTCCTGATCCCCAACAATGTGACTGAGCACAGCGAGAGCTTCAACAGGGCTCCCATCTGACAGGCAGTGGCAAACAGAAGTAGGCCTTCATTTATTCAAATTATTTTTTTATTTTTATTTATGTTTGTCTTTAGGCTTAGGCTAGATCTTCTTCGAATTCATAACTACTTCTTCTTCATCCAACTTTCAGGAGGGGTATCCTACTGCAGTAGCCAGACCTCTTTCCGTGAGTATTCAAAAATTGTACTACCAATCGAGATACCAACAAACCAACAAGATTCATTAAGAAATGTATTTTTTCTTTTGTAGGAAAGAGTTTCAAGACGAATTGATTTTTCCACCGTAAGTCCATACCAATAAGCTCATTCATTATTTGTTACAAATGCCAAATGAATATAATAATTACAATCATTATATATTATACCGTCACATGATGTGGGTACTTTGCTCATTTGTAGGGGGATCTTTGCCCCAAAAATAAAAATTTCAATATTCCGTCAGAACTACAGGTATTGCCAGACATGGCTCTCTCTGTGATTAATTAAAAGAAAGATGTTAATCTAAACCCTCTCAAGTCGAAAAAGGAAGGAAAGGTTATTCCACAGTTACCTACCTCGTTTCTCCCAACATGGATGGTTTACATGGGGTGTCCAATAAAGAGGTTCCCACACACAAAAGTTGCTATGGAGCCGTCTACCAGCACAAGGTCACGAGGTCGTAGGGTGCAATTAGAGTCACTTTTCGCTCTTTCCATGTTCTTAAAAACAGGAGTTTCACGGATTTCTAATATATGATCGTTTCTATGATTGATCAGTCGATTTGTTCTCGAGAGGTCATTTCCTGGATATTTCTCAAAATTACAGGGTAAAAATTAAAATATCCATCGAGGCTCCACCGACTAATACCTAATGGGGTGTCTTTGCTTTAAAACGAGGTGGATGGATCTATTCATAAACCTATAGAGAGGGCTATTTAGCAGCATTGTACAGTTTAGATGGTTGAATCTACTCTGGCGTCACTCAAGCTTTGATCAAGAAACTGCGTAAGAGTCAAGGACAAATACGTCAAAAATCAGACAAGGACAAATACGAGGAGGCAGAAGTCCATGCAATGCTGAACAAGTATCTCTGCAGTGCCAAAGTATACATTCTGCGCACTTTGTATAATTCTATGATAGTTTGGTAGGAAGCATTACTCCACTTTTAAATAACATGAAGGTCATGAGTGTTATGAGATTGGAAACAGGTGATACCGTACATAATAATGTGCAAATAGGATGCATGGGGTCGAGGTATAAACCCAATCCATGAAAATGTTGTCTAATCTCCTGACAGTATTATTTCTAAGGTGGCCTACACCAATCTTATCTGCTTTGGGGAGCAAGAGTAGAGTAATACTGGTGTGATCCACTGGTACTGGTGTGGTGGTGTATTGCCTGGAGGCATTCCACAATTATTGACCTTTTGAGGTCGCAGTGGAGAGAGTTTCTAAATCAGTTCCCATTGTAGATTGTAGATTGCAGCTGAATCCACAGATCAGGGTGATGAGAGCCTAAAGCGCTGAAGCCTAATGGCTTATTGTGCTACTCCGCGGATTCTGTTCCTAGTCAAAGAATCCTAGCCCTTTGGTTAGAGCTAGTAGCGGTTTGGCTAGATTTGTGCTGGGTAAAGCCTCCATGGGTGTGGGTGACCCGAGGAGGTTAAACCTTGATTTGATAGCATTTCGCAATCGAATATTATGTGGGAGGCTTTTACTTCAGCGGTCTTACTCTCCACACAGCCTGCAGAGGGCTTTCTCCAATGCGGTTGAGATGGAATCGGAGTGGAGTGAAGCCTGTTACCAGGCCAACCACTAACCTGACTTCCTTGCAGCTTAGCCGCAGCAGCTCTTCAGTGGGTTAGGTTTGGCCACCATGCGTTTACTTAGAGCATGCCTTTTAAGGTTTTGCCATCTACTAGTGGTTTCATTGGTGACCCACCGGTTTATGGTCGCCCTAAAGGAAGATTTGGGAATACCGATGGCTGGCTCTGGACGGGGTTAGTGAGTCCCTTCTGGCCAGCGCATCTGCTTTCTCATTTCTCATTACCCCACAATGTCCTGCCACCCGCTCCAGAGAGACTCTGTTGTGTTGCGGCAGGGAGCAGAGGGTTCGGAAGCTGTCCCACACTAGATTTGAGTTGATGGAGGAAGTGGCTAAAGCCTTGATCGCAGCCTGGCTGTCCAAGAGAATGCAATGTTCTCTCTGCAGAATTTCCTCAGCCCAGACCCTAATTGCAAGTACTTCAGCCTGAAATACCGTGGCATGCACTCCTAGAGAAGCTGAGTGGCTCCATCTGGGATTAGCCCCGTAAATTCCAATCCCTGTACCATTCCCCATTTTGGGTCCATCTGTACACCAGAATAGGTCTTTGGGACAGCATTGAGAGATTCGCCGCCCCTCTGATCTGATGATTGATCTAAAGGGGTATTTCTTGGCGAAAGTTCTAGGCATAGCATATGTCTGCTACCATGTCAAGCATGGGATTGCACAATAGGCCCAGGATTTTGGAGTGGCCCTGGAGGTGTAACTCCTTCCACGTTCCATTCAATTTCTGTCTCAGGGCTGCTATGGCGGCCTCTCCTTTTATGAAGATATATGGGGGGGGGGGGAGCCCCAGGAGGATCTCCACAGCGGCAGTTGGGGTACTATGCATTGCTCCTGTTTGGGTTGTTGGGGTAGGGTAATAGAGGGTGTTGTCGGATCCGCGGAAGACAAGGAATCGCCAGCGGGATATCCGACTTTTTCCAGACCAAGTTCGGAACTGCCGGCTCAGCATTTCGCCGCTTGTCTCCCTTCTTGACGCCCGACCGAGGTTATAAAGACTTCGACCACCGAATTCAGGAGCATCTTTCGCCCAGAACTGATCCCCGACGGAATAGCTCCCGTCCTGTATTCTCAGCGCCCATCTGGAGAAGCCTACTCTGCCTGAAGCTCAGACCCTTGCAGTTCACCTGGACCACCCGTCGATCACCGCAGGATCACCGCAGGTACTTCATTGTGGAGAGACTTTAGAGTTGTATAAATAAAGGGGGGTTTTATGTAATAAAAGGGGTTTTTATCATCCTTTTTATGTCTATATATCGACTCTTCCTAATCACCTCTATATAATATCCAGATAGGCTCTGACAGTGTTTTTATCTCTTCGGAGCCCTTCTTATCCCTACCCAAGTCAAGGTCATGCGTCCCCGTCGCACAACCCGGGCCCCCTGGGATGGACAGAGGTGGTCCCATTAGGTTTCCCTGGTGGACCCCTCTTGAATTTCCAGGGGTGGCTGAATGACCCTCTGGCGACTAGGGAGGGGACCCCTGTCAACGGGTTCCCTGACCCTAAAAAAAAAGCGCATCCCCGTTATGAACGACAATTCATCTCAGCCTCATAACCCCCGCCAGCCCATTGGCTCGCGGGGTATTAGGGGAGGCGCTCAGAGGCGCCCCAGGCAGGGGCGTCGGCCATCCTCTCCCTCCTCCTCTTCCTCATCATCCCTACCCTCTTCCTCTTCCACTACCTCTTTAGACCACCAGTGTGCCCATTGTGAGCGGGCATTCACCACCAGGTCTGGCCTTGGTGTCCACATCAGACGGAAGCATCCTGTTGCTGCAAATGATGAAATTGATGTTGAACGAGTGCAGCCTAGGTATGCTTCCGAGGATTTGCGCAGGATGGCGGCAGATGAGGTGGTGGCTGTGCGCAATGGGGTACGTAATATCAATGTCTATTTAAGCGAACGTTTTCCCACGCGCACAGTCATTGCCATCAAGAACCTCCGCCTGAAGCCCCACTATAAGCAGCTTGTCCAGGAAGCTATCCTGGCAAATAGCGGTGGGGCTTCTCCCGCATCTCCTATTGCTGGTGTGGACCAGCAGTCTGCCATTCAGTATCCATCCCCCGGGACCTCCGGTCTTCTCGCCGATTTGAAGACCGAAGTCTTGAGGCTCGGGGGGCAGGTAGGTCGTATTGAAGGCTATGAAAGCACCTACCTGCAGGATCTGGCGAGGCGGGCTGCTGAAGGGCTGGACAACCTGGAAGACAAGGTTGCAGCCTATCTAGGGAGAATCTTCCCGCAGGTTGGGGATGCGACCGTGACGCAGCACCAGGGGGGACCTCCTCCCAGAGTGGTGTTGCGTGGAGGTCGCAGAGCAGCTAAGCAAGCAAGACGGCGGGAGTACCACCGGGTTCAGAGTTTGTGGAGGAAGCATCCGGCGCGTGTAGCTGCGGAGGTACTGGAGGAGCCTGGGGAAGATCAAGTTCAGCCCCCTCTTCAGGAGTTTGTGGATTTCTGGGAGCCACTTTTGAGTGCTCCCAGCCACAACCCTGGAGAGCGAGTGGTTCCCCCAGTCTCCACCAGGGATTCCTTACGCAGCATCTTGTGTTCGCCGGTGCTACTTGACGAGGCACACAAGTGCCGTGTCAAGAACTCCACATCCGCTGGACCGGATGGTGTTTCCGCCCGTCGCTGGAATAAAGCACCAAATACGATTAAGCTGCTCGTCCTCAACCTGCTCATCCTTGCGGGAAGACCCCCGAAAGCGTTAACCCGTACCCGAACCGTATTTATTCCCAAGAAAGGGGGAAGTGGGCCTGGAGGCTATCGACCAATCTCTGTATCCTCGGTAGTCTTCCGCCACTTCCAAAAAGTACTGGCATCTCGCCTTCAGGTGGCTGGTGTCATTGGTGACGTCCAGAGAGCGTTTCGGCCAGCAGATGGCACAGCAGAGAACCTTACGGTTCTCCAAACTGTCATCTCGCTGGCCCGTATTAAACGCCGGCAACTCCATCTCGCCGCTCTGGACGTCGCTAAGGCCTTTGACACAGTCAGTCACCTTGCCCTGACCGATTGCCTTTGTGGTGTCGGGGCCCCATCTCGATTAATTGAGTATGTGGCCTGTCTGTACCGCGAAGGTGTGACGGTCCTCGAGGCAGGAGGTGAGGTGTCAGGGGATATAGTGATCGGGCGCGGGGTACGCCAGGGGGATCCCCTATCGCCACTCCTCTTCAACCTGGTCGTGGATACGGCCTTGGGTAAGCTGCCCACAGAAGTAGGGTTTGATCTCGCCCCTGGGGTGCGAGTAGGAGCATTGGCCTTTGCCGATGATGTTATCCTACTCGCAGAAACCCGCGAGGGCTTGCAGATTGCCCTCAATGCATTTGCTAAGCAGCTATCCAGGTGTGGACTTGTGGTCAACCCCGATAAATGTGGGTCGGTCTCCTTGGTCCCGTCGGGTCGCCAACACAAAGTGAAGGTTGTGGATGGGGGTTTTGTCATAGGACAAGCCCCCATTCCTTCTCGATCTGTGTTGGAGGTCTGGCGATACCTTGGAGTCGACTTCATGGGGGTGGCCACCATCACTGCCAGCCGTGTGGACCTTGGTAGAGCGCTAGCCCGCGTTACCAAGGCTCCACTGAAGCCACAGCAGAGGCTGCGCCTCCTCCGCACGTACTTACTGCCAAAGCTAACCTATGGGTTAGTCTTTGGCAGGCTTACGGCGGGGAGGCTGCAAGAATTAGATCGAGAAGTCCGCTCTGCTGTGCGCTCTTGGCTGAGGTTCCCACCTGGTGTCCCAAGTGCCTATATCCATGCGCCGGTCAAATCCGGTGGGCTTGGCATTGTGTCTCTCTCCGCATGTATCCCTTCTCTGCGCCGCCGGCGCCTGCTAGCCCTTCAGGGGTCGAGCTGGGAGGTCGCCCGTGTTGCTGCTGGTCTTGATTTTGTCAGGCAGCAGTTAGCATGGTGCGACCGAGCAACACCATCTGCTCCAAAACCCAGTTCGTCTGCTGAGTTCGCTGCTGCACTGCATGAGTCAGTAGATGGTAAAGAACTCCGACAGTGCTCCGAAAGCCTTATCTCATCCCAATGGGTGGATTGGGCTTCGGAGGGCATTGGGGCCCGCGACTACCGGAACTTCCACGCTGTCCGTGTGGCAACACTGCCAACAGCGGTACGGTGTTCAAGAGGTAGTCGTGGGATGACAGATACCCTTTGCCGTGCCTGTCGGAGTGGAAATGAACACCTGTATCATGTAGTGCAGCAGTGTCCACGAACTCATGGGGGCCGCATCCTACGTCATGATGCGGTCGCCAAGCAGATAGCAGGTGCCCTGTCATCCAGCGGCTGGGATGTTGAAAGGGAGAGATTATACCACATGCCAAGTGACCAGGGCAAGAAGCCTGACATTGTTGCCGTCAAGCCCGACAGGTCTTGCATTATCCTGGATGTCCAGGTTGTTAATGGCAGCATGGACATGGAGCAGACCTGGCGGGCTAAGATAAGAAAGTATGATAGAGATGATTTACGGCAAGCAGTGTCAGAGCTAAAAGGAGTGGAACCCAACAACATCAGGGTTATGGCTGCGACCTTGTCGTGGCGCGGAGTGTGGTGCGGGAAAAGTGCCACGGAGTTGCGCGAGTTGGGCATCTCAGTAGGCGTACTCCGTGGTGTCACCAGACGCGTACTGCTCGGCTCATATTTAAACTGGTGGTCATTTTATAGAGGCACTTCCCTTCATCCCTCTCTCCCACCCCCACCTTCCTCATCATCCCTCATCCCTAGGGCCGGCGTCGGGTGAGTCCTGGGCGTCCTCCCCATTATATTTTATTTATTTATTTATTTAGTTTTATGGCGTGCCCCCTCCGTCAAATAGACCTTCAGTCTTTGAGGGGAGATTCAAAAAAAAAAAAAAAAAAAAAAAAAAAAAAAAAAAAAAAAAAAAAAAAAAAAAAAAAAAAATGAGGCAGGCCTTTCGTTGAACGCTGGTTATAGTGGAGGAGGCTCTTACCTGGCAAACTTTTGGCCACCACTAAGATGGGTCTAACCACCGCAGTATATACCTATCCAACAGACCATACTTGGTTTCAGCCCCCGGTTTTCCCACTTGAGCGTTTGGCCATCATGAGAGCACTTTTGCCCAAAATGGCAATGTAGTCTAGGTGCTTATTCCAGGTGAGTTTGGCATCCAGGAAGACTTCTACGTATTTTACCTCTCCCTTGAACGGCACCCTAGCATTGAAAAGGAGAGGTTTATTTCGGCCTCCCAATTTCCTTCCCTTTTCTGGTGATGGGAACAAGTGTGGTTTTTTCAGGGTTTCACTGAGCTCCTCAGCCCTACACCATTCCTCCACCTTCCTCAGTTCCCATCAGTCCACACTTTAATTTTTTTAATGGAAAATAGTAATACAGAAAAACCTTGCGACGGTCTTTGTATTTTATTGACATTCAACTTACTTGTCGCGCACGCTGGTACATCTCCGAAAATGCGCTACTCAACAACCTTCGGAACAAGTCTTGATGAACCACTGTTCTTGCCAATCGCACATGCTGGTCATAACGTTCAGAACATTAACGGTTCGTCTGCTCTCTAGCCGACTCTGTTTCAACTATTGGTGATCCACTATGATCACCCCCAGTTAGAGCTCGTCAATCTTTATCTCATGGTACATCATATTTTTGGAGATGTACCAGTGTTCTTCCCAGCGTGCGTAACGTGTTATATGTATAAATATTATATTACGTACTTTTAAATGTTTGCAGGCAAGTGGGAAGCCAAGGGTTAGTACTAACGTATAATTAAATTACCGTTTGGCATTTATTAATCGGTGTTCGATAACAATTATTCCACCACTTTTCAAAAATATTATAACTCTCAAAGGCTAACCATGAAATGAATCAACAGTACTATAAAAGGCACACCATATAAATAGATTAATAAATTGATTAATAATTGGGAAGGATGCTGAGAAAGCCGGACCCATGTGTCGCGAAAGCGAGATTTATTTATTGATTATTGAGTTCAATTTCGTCATGTGGTAATTCGGCCCTAAATTAGTGTTCATGTGTTAACAAAAGAGTAAAACAGTTTTCTATTGTACATAATTACGATAGAAAAAATCGTAGCAGAGCGTGGTTTCGGTTTATTGAAGGAAGAAAAAGAGATTGCGAAAAACAAGACCACAAGAATGTTGAACGATGAAAGTAGGAAATTAGGTAGTTGCACATAGTTATCGAGTGCATTTTGAGATTCGAAGCATTGAATATTCAGAAAAGATGATGAAGGAGTTGGAAGAAGAGTGTGGAGGGAAAGTTGTGATACAACGACTCCAGAGTTCGAGATAGGAGAGCGTGTTTTTAGAAAAGAAGGGAGCACACCTGAAACGGAGAAGAGAGATACTAAAATTTAATATGATGATCGAGGAGCTGGACAGTAATGCAGCCTTGCTAAGGAAAGGACGTGAAGGGGAGGAACTGAATTCGGAATTTGAGGGCTGGATGTTTGAGAAAGTTTTGCGAAGTCTGCTTGAAGAATCTGAAAATCATGATCCCGAGCCAAACTGCCTCTCTCAAAGAAATTCAAATGATTCTGAAGAAAGAAGAACGTTGTTGTCCAATGAAACGGAATTTTTTGAAGAGCCAGGAATCACCAATCTAGCTATCATCAAACACAAACAGAAACATACTGTTTGAAAACGAAAGAATGAACAGTTGAAGAAAATCAGAGTAGCTGTGATTCCTGAATAATCTACGTACTGTCTTCCCAACTGATTGGAATAATTCAATGTCTTCTATTTGCAAGTTATCCTTGACTTTGACGTTTTCTGCTCTCAGACACATGTTGGTGTCCGTCGGGGTCGGGCGTCAGTAAAGTCCATGCCTGTAAAATTGGGAAGTAGGCCAAGTGTTGGCAATGGCTACTCTATCCTCCTAATTTATCAAAATGCCAGCAGCCGAGGGAGAATTAATTCAATCTCGGATGGAATTCTATGGAAAAGATAGGTTTCCAGGAGCTATAATAGGTGCTATGGATATGGACTGCATGCATGTGAGAACTCAGTCGCCAGGAGGGCCACTGAATTTCGTTTTCGAAATAGAAAACAAAACAAAACACACTGCTTCTTCTTGTTCTAATTTCTTATTTTTTCTGACGCACAATGCGAAAACGATTTTTTTATGTGGAGGAAGCTAGTTTTTATTGTAAGCTTTTTTACATCCTTCCCGATAAGCTGGGTAAATAATCGTTTATTCGGCCTAACAGACAGGTAATTTTACCGGAAAGTTAATAATTACCTGAGAGTTAATTTTGAACTGCTAAAAAGCACTGTTTCATCCCATCGTTAAAGTTACCGGAGGGGTGCATAAACCTCCGGTGTCTTTGGCGACTGATAAACCGACCCTAAGTGGATGCAACTAGTTACCAAAACTCATGAACCTAACAGGTGGAAATACTTGGTATTGTTGAAGTATAAAGCATAAATATAAGGAGTGATTATTGTTAAGGAATATTTATTGCAGAACCCACTTCGATATATAAAGAAAAGGTTCAATGAGGGATTGAGTCGTTTACGAGGAGTTCGTGAACCCCCTATCGTAAGTACAACACCAGCATAATATCAATATGGCAGTGTCGATCAACTTTCTTAGACAATCTTCAATAATTAATAATAATGTTATCAAATCATCTGCAAAAGTAAATCTCATCGAAACATGCGTAACTTAGAAAGTTTTCAAGGATTTTCAGGGATTGTGTGGTTTGAATTATAGATTCTAATAAAATGTGGTAGGTCCTACAATTATTGTTAGAACGAAATTTCTCATCAACTGATTTTGCTATTTGGTAGAGGTTATTTGGTAGCTCTATTAATTATTGATATGCATTTTCATCTAAAATGAAAATTTTCCTTTGTTTTTCAGCCTCATTATGAAAATGTAAGTCACTTTATTATAAAGATTATTCAACAACATACATCTTACACAGGATACTTACTACGTTACTTTACTTTAAATATGAGTGCTATTGAAGGTTGCTGACTTTTGATTTACTCGTATATTTTAAATATGAAGAGAATGCCTGTACAACTCCATGCACTTACACTCTTTTGGAGTTTCGCTAAGGAATGATTTTTGTTGGACATACTTTGGAACAATTTTGTGGTCAATCTTTATGAAGACACCAATTCCAACATTTCCGTATATTCGTTATTATCGTAATAATGCTGGTGTACCTAGGGGAATTTGGGATGAATAGGAATGCTTTGTTGTTCGTCATGGTTCTAGATAAGGAGAATTTTTGGAAAAATACCAAAAAATTATGATAAAATGCTAAAAATGATAATTCACACTTTTTGTTATAGTTACAGTGCACTCATGTTATTTGATCCCCTTATCAGAGATGTACCTCTTATGCTTCAATTTAATGTTACTTATTAATTTTATCGTAATCTTTCAGGATGTGAGAGCAAGAGATTTTTGTAGGCTGCACAAGAATGAGGATTTTCACCGAATTCTGTGTGCATAATTCCTGAATAGTTAATGGTGTGTGGGATAGATGAAAATCGGGTTGATTTTGAAAAATAAGTCTCCTCTTACTTCTGGATGACATTGAAAGTTTATGATTTCAAAAAATAACCGAGAAAACAGACCTCTTCATTGTGAAGTGGAAACGCTTGCTGATTGGCTGTTTGGATCGCCGTCCCTTCCCCTTGTTGCCCGATGGAACGACGAAATCTTGCTTTTTCTATTTTTTCTCTTCAGTTCTTCTATTTCGATGTTTACTGGTTTTGTGAAATGTTGCCTCCGAGGACTATACCAAGTGAAATTTTACGATCTCAGCGCTTCAAGTGGCCGTACATGAATTGGGTTTACATTTTTTTTGCTTCCTCACTACCGAAGGTAGGGAAGCTTTGTATTCGTGAAAGAAGTGAAAAAAAAAATGTCCTCCAAAATCAAAATTTCCACTTGCTTTTTGCGTTTTAGAGCTTCCCGAACAATTTTGGTTCCGTGTCTGTCTGTCTGTCTGTCTGTCGGTCTGTCGGTCTGTCTGTGGTCAATCCTTGTCCCGGGCAAAACTATACCAACCTGTGGTCCGATTTTGATGAAATTTTCAGGGATTGTGCGGGTTAGGTCCTAGACGGTCCCCTATAAATTTCAGCACCTTCGGACCAATAGGAGCGAGTGCGCATGCGCAAACGTGAATTTCCTGGAACCTCGGTTTCTCGGTTTCTAATGAACCGATTTTGCTCAAATTTGGAGGTTAGTTAGGTACTAACTTCTAAGAGACACCCTATAAGTTTCAATCAAATTGGTCAAGCAATAGCCGCTGCGCATGCGCGAACTTTAAATTTATTGTTACAACCAACACTCCGCAACTATTCAACCAATTTCGATGAAATTTTCAGGGATTGTGTGGGTTAGGTCCTAGACGGTGGACCGCTAATATTTTGGTATTCAATAACTCTTTGAATCATAATTTTTTCGCCAACTGATTCTGTACGTCCATGTTACAATGAGTGAGGAAGCTATACTGCCCACCCAACTTGGCAGACGTTATTTGAAGCGTTCATACCTATTTTCTACACTTTATTGTTAGTTCGTAAATTAGGAAGTACGGGCTGAAAGTTTGTCATAGGCGGTTTTTCGAGGTGCTGAAACCGATTCTGGGGTCAAAAATAGGAAATTCCGACATGGTGAAATTCCTCATTGCACAGGAGGCTTCCTGAATTATAACAAGGCCAAAAACACCAAGGCGGTACTGATTTCCAATACCTTCACTTCCCCTTCACTCAGGCGTTTACTATACGATCATCTTAGGACACTGCCTGACTGATTATAGTACTCGCTCGGTGGCCTGATGATGAAGTTCCTTTGTTGAATGCACACGACTTGCTGGTTACAACGGAATCTCCAGAAACATTTGTCAACAATAGTTAGATTCTTTCAATAAGTAGAACTAACAACATACATTCAATATCAAAAAAAAAAAAATAACTTGAATTAACCACAAAAATGTTGCAGGGTTGTGATGCTTGTGGCGGGCCTCGAAGGTGTCACATAGGAATCGAGGAACAGGTCGATCCTTACGTAAGTCTCAAAGCTTTCATTCTAATGAATGGATAGATACGACAAATACTCATATCTCCATCGTGAAATATTATAACACCAAATAATGTGGACAATGAACAAATCATTCATTTTGGTTTATTATTTTCAATAAATAACCTTTGGAATCGACCAAGAAAAAAGAATTTATAACACCCCTTCAAAATTTATTGGTTTACGTTTCAAGGTACGTAGAATCCAAAAATCGAATGAAAATTTGACCGTCAGTCCGCCGTACGAGGCACTTCCCCACTTTGCATTGACCGATTTTGATTAAATTTGGTACGTAGGCTCCATTTGGGGTCTGGTTGTGCCCCTAAGATTTTGGTTGATGTAGGTCACTTCTAAGGGGTGAAAATCAAGGGTCGAAATTTTGGAAACGCCCTAGCTCAAAAAAAATTCGATGTACAGGTACTTATTGTTTTTTCATCAATTTGAGACAGTATTGAATTTTTGGATTTTTTAGAGACCACGCAGAGCTCCGTAGGACAAACAGTTCGCTCCCTACGGAAACAAGGAAAAAAGGCTTACGATAAATAAGAAGGCTTACGATAAATCAGAAACACGAGTGTGAATCGCAAAAGAAGCCGAATATCCTTTCAAATTTTAGCTGACCAGAACGGGATCGCTGTAGGTACGTGGTAAATTCAACATTGTGAGCAGTAATGGTGGTTTTATTATGAGTTCTGGTGGATTGTAACCGTCAAAGACTGATCTCGATTTACCGTGGGACGTATACGGCCATACCACGCGAAACAAACCGGCTCTCGTCCGATCACCGAAGTCAAGCTGCGTTGGGTTCGGTTAATATCTGGATGGGTGATCGCCTAGGAACACCGCGAGCTGTTGGCATCTTTTCTTGCTCAATATTTACTAAATGTGCTAAAATTCTAATTTCAACTTTTCAACATTCGAGCCTTATGATTAATTACAATAATCAATTATTACACAAAATTACTCGTTGTATAATGAGTTTTGAATCGAGTGTGAAGAGTTCATTTCTTCCAAACAAACTCCATTGTGAAGGTAGTAGTTACCTACCTATACTTAATTGGTAGGTAAAAAAAATAGTGACATTGGCAAAGTTGTAATCTTTGCCGACTCGTGTTTTAGTTACCATTGAACGATTTTGATGAAATTTGATAGATAGGCTCCATTTTGGGTCTAGTTGTGCCGCGAAGATTTTGGTTGATGTCTGCCACTTCTAAGGGGTGAAAAATAAGGGTTGTAATTTTCGAAAGTGCCCCAGCTCGAAAACTCAAAGTGAAGGTATTGCTTTTCCACCAATTAAAAGCAGAATTGAATTTTTATAATCGAATGAGACCACCTAGAGCTCTATAGGACCAACCGTTCGCTCTCCATGAGAACTTAAGGGTTGGATTTATGATAAATCAGAAACTTTAGAGTGAATCGCAAAAGAAGCCTGATCTCTTTCAAATTTTAGCTGACCAGAATGCGATCGTTGTTCGTTTCTTCAAGTTATACTCGTCCTTAGCAACCAGTAATCACATTTCCTATTAATTAGGGCTACCTCAACTTCCTATTTCTTCGAAGTGAGTGTGAAGTGTTTTTTCCTTCTAAATAAACTTGAATGTGAATTAGGTTTGAGTAGTAGGAAAATAGTACCTATGGTTGGTAGGTAGTGGCAATGGCAATGCTGTGTTCTTTGCAAGCGTGGGATCTATAAAGAAAAATAATAAACCTTTGTGTCATAATTTGCGGCGTTTTTTATTCAATATTCGGAATCTATGTACCTCGAAACGAAAACCATAAAATTTTGAAAAAAAGGAAGGGGGGGTTAGGAAAAGTGTTTTTTCGATAACATTTTGTAACCCCACCCCATCACACTTTCATCATGACTAATGTTTTATGATGATCATGATTTCAGTGTAACCCGAGAATTAAGTCTCCGAAATGGCCGGATTTTGATTCGCCAGGAGACTGGCCAACCTACGTTAGAATGTATAAAACCTTCAAAGGTAAACATTATACGTAATTTTATTGTTAAATGAAATAGTATTCCCAATTACAAGTAGAATAAATAATTTATGCAAATAGAGCAATTACAATCATGGTCAAGGAAATTAAACCTTGATTTTTCAATGAAGGTCTATTGTCTTTAGTCTGTCTGTCCATGTTGTGAAAATCAAACTCTCTTCTGTCTGCCACTTCATGTTTATCGGTTCAAACTAAAGACCCTGATTCGTCAAAGTTTTGTCAAATTGAGGGATTCGTCTCCACAAGAATATGTAACTATCTAAAATTTCGCTTGATAGCCATAAAATGTTGGTTAGCCTGTTAACTTACTACTTCTCATCCTCTTATCCACTTATTACTGTGTAGTTGACCTCGAACTCTCTCGCAAGAAACCAAGAATCGACCCAAGATTGAATCTATTGCCCAGTTGAAAAAATACATATCTTCTCATTATTATTTCTTGACTAAGATGTCACATCAACGGGGAAGCAGTCCAACTCCTTGATACAAGTGAAATCATCAGAAGATTGACGTCTTACACGAGCACGCCCGCACGCTCGCAGGCTAGCGATTTGAACTTCTGGCAAATCCATTAGTTCCGACAACTACTAGAGTCCTTGTCCACCGTTTTTACTTCAACAATGATCAATAAAGTGTTTTTTTTTCTCTCTCGAAAAATTCTTAGGATGCTCCCAGTCACTTCTAGCGGTCATTGGACGCTGTGAACGAGATTTTTAGCGCTCTAGGATGAACATCTGAGAATATATTGCTTTGTTCGTAGCTATGTAGCTCCAGCTGATCGGAAGGCCAAGAAGGCACTCCAGCTAGTCAAACCTGATATTAGCAACAATTTTCATCAAATATCAGGGAACCTCGTGTTAAAAATAAAGTTATGAGAAATATTGGGGTTCGTTTTTTTTTAATTTTTAGGTACACTCTGCAGTCTTGTTCCATCATTCTATATATTCTATACTTATATTCTATATGTCCAACAGACGGTGAGCGTTATGGGGACTATGCGTAACTGTTCGTCTATCGATATAAGAGCAGCTTCGGATGGAGAGGAAGACTATTTGTATCGCCAACCTTAGTTTGAAGAAGACGAATTATGAAGAAGTCTCCTTTTGCTCGGAAATCCTCCTTCCACTGAAGCCATCTCACTGAGGGAAACAGAGTGCATGTGAGCAATGTTTTGGATGTTCGTTTGCTAATGAAGAGCATGACCATATGAACAAATTTAAAATAATAAAATAACCACTACGAGCGGATTTTTTGTACAGTATATTGTCTACAATGATCAAATTACTTCTTTGGAAATACCATGAAGCATAGGTACATTAATTTATTTCTGACATGTGTTGCGAACAGAGATTAAGAGATAAATTGAGAACGAATAAACAAGAGATAAATTGAGAATAAATATAATAAGAGATACTATAAGAGATAAATTTTATGTACACGAGTGTTAATATTAAAGATGAATCATTATTTAATTAAGAGATAAGAAAAAAAATTGAGAGATCACAGCATTATCCTTCCTGAAACTGATTATCATGAGCCGCTTCCTCGGTCTGGCCTGACCCATAAATCTCAATGCTGCAAAGAACGCAAGGGAAGATTAATGGTGGATAGAGGAAACCCGTTGATGTTCTCCTTCACATCATGTCCGGCGGAGACATCAGGACCGTCTCATAGGACTTGCGTCTCGCCGCCGAAAGACGAGCAGCCGGTGCTGCGGTCTAGCGGCATTTGTGAAAAAAATGTTGTACCTCGTTTTTACCGCTCATTCCAACATTATTATTCATTTAAAAATTTGACGGTTCTACTTTCCTGCCTTATTAAATTTATTGTAAGGAGAAGAAAACTGTTATTGAATTTATGAGTGACGAATCAAGCAGAATGGATTATTATTGTGGAGATTACCGCTTGCGGAATTTTTTACGGACGTACCTATTGCTAGGAAAATTTTGCCCAGAACGGTTGCAATTTGTTGATTCGCAGCTTCTTGGGCAAATTATTACTGTAAAAAAAAAACACAAAAAACCCTGAAACAGCCGGATAGGGATAAAAATAGGAATTTTTCGTTCTCGTGAAAATTCTGAGTACCTACAGGAATATAGTTTGTCTATTAAAACGCTGCAAATTATTACACAATGGTTTATTATTTTTCTATATTGATCACTCGTCTACATGAAGAAAAACATCGATCGCATTTCGGTCAGCTCTAATTTGAAAGGAGATTAGGCCTCTTTTGCGATTCTCACTCGTGTTTCTGATTTATCGTACGTCCAACCCTTAAATTCTCGTAGGGAGCGAACGGTTTGTCCTACAGAGCTCCTCGTGGTTTAAAAAAATTCTAAAAATTCTATAGAATCTTAAATTGAAGGAAAAACAATACCTTTATATCACAATTTTTTGAGTTGGGGCGTTTTCAAAATTTTAAAATTCATTTTTGAACCCTTAGACGTGACCTACATCAACCAAAATCTTCGGGGCACAACTAGACCCTAAATGGAGCCTACATACCAAATTTCATCAAAATCGGTCAATGCTAAGTGGGGAAAGTGCCGCGTACGGCGGACGGACGGCCAAATTTTTATTCAATTTTTGGATTCTACGTATCTTGAAACGTAAACCATCAAAATTTGATGTTTACGATAGAAAATTTTTTTCTTGGTCGATTCCAAAGGTTCATTATTGAAAATAATAAACCAACATTTTGAAAATAATAAACCAACTTTATTGAAAATAATAAACCAAAAAGTTGGGATTAACATCAGAGAGAAAGGAAATTTAGTTAGGTAGGTACTTATAATAAAATCGTGGAGGTTTGAAATTTGTGCGAATCGAATAATTACGGCCGTCTAGTGCGAAATTTTCCGAACAGTATGTTCGTAAAAAGTTCCGCAGGCGGTAATCTTCACTATAATAATCCATTCTGTTTGATTCGTCGTTTCAAAACACAAACATTCAATTACAAGTTTCTTCTCCTCACAATTTAATGAGGCAAGAAAGTAGAACCGTCAAATTTTGAAATCAGCTGTAAAAACGAGGTACAGCGTACTTTTCAAAAATGCCGCTGGACCGCAGCAACGGCTGCTCGTCTTTCGGCGGCGAGACGCAAGTGTCTCATAGGATGCTGAGCGTGAGATTTGAGTCAAGAGTGTTCCCAGCAACTATTACTCAAGTTAAAAGGAGCCTGTCTAAGACCATTTAATGAATTGAATCCCAAGTACTCTCAGGCAGGGGTCTTAACCTATCAACCCAAACTTATAATGGTACCCAGTAGCATGTCTGCTCGCTTAGTTCGTTCATTCAAGTAGGTAAAAATATCGCTGGACTTGCGAAAACAAGTAGCTTAGATCAATAATTGACATACAAGATTCCTCAAATAAACTGGTTCAAAGCAGCCATGTGAAACGTTCAAAAATACTGTTATCTCTGTCACTGTATAATAATTGCAATGTCAGCCGTTTCAGGAAACTGATCCAAGAGATGTTTGGCAAAGAAACGCAAAAACTCGGTCAGTATCACTCCGAAAAGTAAAACTGACTAATTAGTCTTAACCTTGGTCCAGAAAAAAAGGATCACTTTCGCAACTCATGAAGACCCAAGTTGCAACACTAGGAATTCACACCAGCGAATTCCAGCTGATGAGTTGCCACCAACAACAGGTCTGAAATCCGCCTACCAGCAGCAATGAGGAATTTCACCATGTCGGAATTTCCTATTTTTGACCCCAAAATCGGATTCAGCACCTCTAAAAACCCCCTAAGGCGAACTTTCAGCCCGAACTTCCTAATTTACGAATAAACAAAACAGTGTAGAAAATACGAATGTTTGAAAAAACCGGGAAAATTACGTCATTCTGGAATAGTTCATTTATGGCCGCTTGAAGCGCTGAGATCGAGAAATCCATAGTCCCCAGATGCAAAATTTCATGAAACAGTAAAGTTCGAAATCGAAAAACTTAAGAAAAAAATAGAAAAAGCGAGATGGGGAAAATTAGGTTTCCCCTGTTTTTGTTTGATAACTTTCCTCTTAGATAACACATTTCGTCGTACCAACTGGCAACACTGGGAGGAGACGGCGATCCGAACAGGCCAATCAGCGAGCGTTCCCGCTGCACGTCTGTTTTCCCGGTTAGTTTTGAAATTAAAAATTTTGATTGTCTCCCAAAAATAACAGGAGACTTATTTTCCGAAATCAGCCCGATTTTCATCTGTCCCACACCATTAAGTATTCAGGAAAAATGCAAACAGAAATCGGTGAAATTCCTCATTGCTCCGTAGCCCTTCTCGCCTTCAGGGATCATGTTTATTCATGAACAGGCCATCCGATACCACTGCCACCAAGTCTTCGAGGATCGTCTCGTTTGTGCCGTCGTCCGAAATTCAGAAACGACTATGTATCAAAATAGTATTAATTTATAAACTAAGTGTGTTGGTAAGGGGGGGGGGGGGGGTATTCCATACCTGTTACGTTAGTTGCTACATCCTCCCACCACCTTAGTTGATTCAAGGGATAAACTGTGCTCATGGATCACAACAAGCATGAGTTAACATAAAAGGTCAAACTTGTGATTGACTGTTGCTAGGCTCTTGTCTGTTACTCAAGACTGGTACCTACCTTATTTTAGAGGTGTGTAAGACAAGGTCATTCGGCGGATTCGAATCCCAAACGGTCACTCATCACAGAGACCAGATCTTTTGAATCTGTTCACTCACAAGACAAACAACCAACTGGTCAGATTCTGACCGTCAGAAGTCACAAAAACGAGCGAGTCTGTAAACCGAACGAGTCGAAACGTTGGGATCCAGTTCGTGACTCGAAAAAACGCTGAGTCGAAAAACCGAACGATTCGGAATAGGTTACAATGAGTAGGCGATTTGAATGAATCGAATGAGCTAAAAGACAAAAACAAATGAAAGATCGATTCGAATCGTATGAATCAATCTTTGAGTGTGTTTTGTCTTTTTCGTCCTCTGTTCATTCGAACGTAATTCTTCACTTGGATGATCGAAGGTTTTGCTTAGAAAACCCATTTCCTTCTACTTCTTTCTATTGATACTTCCTTGTCATTTTCACACGTTAATGATCCATGTACAAATATGCATGTATATAAAATTTATATTTAATATACATTAGGTACCTATACATCCATATTGCGGGCAAATAATTTATTTTGCTGGCCTTCTGCCGTTGTTCTCGTAATTTAACCGGAAAACTCGATTGGTGGGTTGATGAACGAATGACCGAGTTCCTTTTGACAACCCGTTCAGTTCTGACAAGGTCATTTTGAAGATAAGGTATTTTCAATACGTTCACTCCTGATCGACACACCTCTGCCTTATTTATGTACAAATCGCACATCCGGAGTAAGACTGGTATAAGTCCGAAATTGGCAGTTTTGAGTTATATATTCCACCAGATAGCTCTCGTCGAGCTCTACACGGGGGTAGAACAGGTTTAACGATAACTTAGTTATTGGCCGCTAGAGATCAGATAAACCAGTATGGTTCTGAGCCATTCTTCTACCATGGCGTCGGAGCAAGACTGGATCACTTCAGTTATGCGCCAGACGCCGAAGTGTGATGAACTCAAGGTATGTGTAATACTGGTATATATCAGATGTACCGCTTTTGATCCAACAATAATTAGAGTGGTTGATCTAGTTTTAAATTACAATTACATTGCAATACTGGTTTATTTTGAGATGCACCAGTATTTCTCCAAAACAAAATGGAATTTCTCTTTGGTCTGCATGTTGTAACGTTGGTATAATATGAGATGTACCACTTTTGATCCGAAAATTCATGTATTGGTTCCACTTTTAGAATTACAACTCTGGTTTATTTTGAGATGTTCCACTATTTCTTGGGGTAATAGTGGTACATCATAGGAATTTGATCAATTTAAGCATGCTGGTGGCAAATGAAGAGGTAACGAAGCAATTTTGGTATAGCACATGATAGTTAAATGGTATATGAGTGCCGTAGACCCTTGAGATATTAAAAAAATTCGTTCAGATGACTGTTATAGAACAACAAAGAAGTCGAAAATCTTTAAATGCGATTTCCCATCAGTTAGGTTTTTTGACTTATACCAGTCTTACTCCGGATGTGCGAAATAATAAGTTCAATTCGCACATCCGGAGTAAGACTGGTATAAGTCCGAAATTGGCGGTTTTGAGTTATATATTCCACCAGATAGCTCTCGTCGAGCTCTACACGGGGGTAGAACGGGTTTAACGATAACTTAGTTATTGGCCGCTAGAGAGCAGATAAACCAGTATGGTTCTGAGCCATTCTTCTACCATGGCGTCGGAGCAAGACTGGATCACTTCAGTTATGCGCCAGACGCCGAAGTGTGATGAACTCAAGGTATGTGTAATACTGGTATATATCAGATGTACCGCTTTTGATCCAACAATAATTAGAGTGGTTGATCTAGTTTTAAATTACAATTACATTGCAATACTGGTTTATTTTGAGATGCACCAGTATTTCTCCAAAACAAAATGGAATTTCTCTTTGGTCTGCATGTTGTAACGTTGGTATAATATGAGATGTACCACTTTTGATCCGAAAAGTCATGTATTGGTTCCACTTTTAGAATTACAACTCTGGTTTATTTCGAGATGTTCCACCATTTCTTGGAGTAATAGTGGTACATCATAGGAATTTGATCAATTTAAGCATGCTGGTCGCAAATGAAGAGGTAACGAAGCAATTTTGGTATAGCACATGATAGTTAAATAGTATATGAGTGCCGTAGACCCTTGAGATATTTAAAAAATTCGTTCAGATGACTGTTATAGAACAACAAAGAAGTCGAAAATCTTTAAATGCGATTTCCCATCAGTTGGGTTTTTTGACTTATACCAGTCTTACTCCGGATGTGCGAATTGAATCTTTTTTTTTTTTTAAACGTAAGTCCATGCAACCAAACTTGTGGGAAATAAAAAAAGAAAAAAACTTTCTGTACGCCGCTGTTGAATATAATTATGGATTTTCAAAAGCGATTTCTACTCTATCTGAGAACTCATTCGCAGAACGAATTTCAACTTCAATCGTCTAATTTCGGATTTTTTTTTTTTTTTTTTTTTTTTTTAATTCGCTTCATTGGTTTTGTACGGGTGTACATGCACCTACGTCAGAGTTTAAATGACAAGATTTGAATGATTCGTTCAGAAGTTGATGGGCTTCCGGCAATCACAACATGAGAAGGATATATGAGAAAAAAATAAGAGAATTCCTGACAAATGTTCTGACAATTAGTTATGTGATCAGATGAAAAAAGTCGATACCAAGTCATTAATTTTCAAACCCCAGGTTTTTGCAGTTTAGAAGTTCTTGTCAGTCGTTGTGACAAATGTATCATGTGAGTAACTCGAAAAAATAAAAATAAATTTTTAAAAAATCGAATTTTACTGCCTTCGCAAATTAGAAAATTAATCTTCTGAAAAATCTGAAAAAAGTGAACTATTGGTTTATTATTTTCAATAATGAACCTTTGGAATCGACCAAGAAAAAAAAAATTTTAACACCCCCTCAAAATTTGATGGTTTACGTTTCAAGGTACGTAGAATCCAAAAATCGAATAAAAATTTGGCCGTCCGTCCGCCGTCCGCCGTACGCCGTACGCCGTCCGCCGTACGCCGTACGCAGCACTTTTGCCACTTAGCATTGACCGATTTTGATGAAATTTGGTATGTAGGCTCCATTTGGGGTCTAGTTGTGCCCCGAAGCTTTTGGTTGATGTAGGTCACTTCTAAAGGTTCCAAAATCAATTTTGAAATTTTGAAAACGCCCTAACTCAAAAAATTTCGATATAAAGGTATTGTTTTTCCTTCAATTTAAGATTCTATAGAATTTTTAGAATTTTTTGAGACCACGCGGAGCTCTGTAGGACTAACCGTTCGCTCCCTACGAAAATTTAAGGGTATACATTGAAATATATATATATATATAAATCAAAACACGAGTGTGAATCGCAAAAGAGGCCTAATCTCCGTTCAAATTAGAGCTGACCGAAATGCGATCGATGGTTGGTGATTTTGATTTTTCGAAATTTTTTTGATTTTTTTTTTTCTCTTCATATTGGATGGTTGGTGATTTTGTAGACGAGTGATCTATATAGAAAAATAATAAACCATTGTGTAATAATTTGCAGCGTTTTTTTTTGTAATCCAATCACAAAATTTTGTATCCACAACACATCATGGGATTTTACTCTGTAAAATGAACGAAAAAGTAATGAAGACGGATAATGAATATCCTATAAGTACGTTATTCTCCACAGATATGTTGGTAATATTTAACGACGTATCAAATTAAGCACACTGTCATCTATCGATAGGTACAATAAAATCAACATATTTATCGGTACTTCTTTTTCCATTTATTCTATCACTATCACTCTAGTTGAGAAGTGTCAGGTGTCGCTTCATCAAAGATTAGTAATAGCAACGACGCTTTGAGGTAGGTAACTCATACTGAAATGGACGAAGAAGAAGAGATTCATACAACACTCACAACCCCCGATCAATTTTCAAATTCAATCGTACACGTAAAACAATCCAAACAACCTTCTTTTCAAACCACGTAGAAATGGCTCGTGTGGTAAGCATTTATCAAAATAAATATTTTTAAGTTTTGAAATGGAAAACGCTGAAATTTTGTCATGTGTTAACAATTTTTTAGTCATTGGAGAGATGGGAAACTTAACATACTTTCCAAAGGTAACAATATATTACATTCACACAGTAAAATCTCAAAAATTTAAAAGGAGTTAAAAAAAATGTTAGACAAAAACTTGGTTGGAAATCAGTAATAGAATCGAAGGTTGTATACATTATGAGTGCTCACCTTGTATACTACTATGCAAATATCAATTTTCACTCTTGAGATATTTTTTGAAATATCAAGTCATCATAATCGTTGGAACGTTTCATGATAAGGCCAATCTTTAGAGGAAAGAACGCTGCAAAATATACATCGATTTACTAGTATCTACCAAACAATGTTTTTGAGTTAGCTACACAATAACTTTTATTCTGGCAGCGAGCACCAACCAGCAAAACAAAGTTATCCGAGATTTGTGTCCTCATGTTCATAACGAAATCTGATTCTCGGTTTCTGAGGAAACTCCACAAGAAGGAATATAAGAAAGCTGAAAATTATTTCACAAAGGTTCATTATTTTTCTATAATAGATCGCGCATCTGCAAAGATCACAGTTTTGTCATTGTCACCTACCAACGGTTTGTCCTACTGAGCTTTTAGTGGTTTTTATTTTAAATGTATGAAAAACAATACTTTAATATCTAAAGTTTTTGAGGTGGACTGTTTTGAATATTCCAACCCTTATTTTTCAACCCTTAAAAGTGGCCGACATCAACCAAAAGCTTCGGGGCACAACTAGACCCCAGAAGGAGCTCACATAACCAAATTTAATCAAAATTGGTCCATGGTAACTAATGAAATTTCTTAAGGAAAGTACGACGGACGGACGGCAAAAGTTTTATTTGATTTTCGGATTCTACCTACCTTGAAACGTAAACCAAAAAATATTGATTGGGTTTATTGTTTTTTCCTGCTGGATTACAAAGGTTTATTAGCTATTGGAAATAATAAACCAAACTATATACAAAGTCATGTTTTAAGGGAAATTATAGGAAAAATTAACTTTTTCCAGTGAGGTGAGTAATACGTCCTTGAATAATAAATTGTTAGTGAAAATAGCACAATGATCTCTTTTAAAAAACTATTTTCATTGAATTCAATTTTAGAAAGTCACTGTGACGAAATTGATTTCGGATCAAACACTCAATTTTTCAGGACCTTGACTGCACCGAGGTCGTTGGAGCAGAACAGCATGTACCGTCGGTAAGTACCAAAATTTTCACGGTTCGGAACTTCACATATTCAAGGTTCAGCACATCTTTGCTCCGTAACTGGGGAATATCCAAGTGTATAATTGCTACGGATATCGTTCTGTCCGTGTGTCATCGATTCATGCTCAACATCATGCTTCAACCCGTATGACAACTCAGCAAGTATATGGACAGGTTATGGTTATCTAAAACCTCTGAGCACAAACTCTTTCGAAGAGTTTTGTTAGTTATATTATGGCTTTCCATAGCAACTTTGATCGTGGAAAAAACTTTTAGTTTCTGGTATCTACGGTTTGATATCCAAACCTTATCACGGCCTTGAATTGGCGTGACGATCCCAGAGATCTATAATTACTCTACTATAATTATGATGAATTTCCGTAAGTTGGCCTAATTCTTTAGATCTATTCAGTTTTAAACTCTGATCGCGGCTTTCAAACAGTTTGTTAGCCCACGATCAACATCTGCGTTCCTTCAAATCATACAATAATTGCAAGAGAAAATTATTTTCTCTTGCAATTTTGCCTTCCTCTTCCCGTCCATACAACTTCAACCACAAAATTGCCTAATTAATCATACAAACAGGGGTGGAGTTCCAACAAACCTCGGGGGTTACAAAGGCAATGGAAGCGGGCTTTAAATAATGAGAAGATGGAAGCAGCTGGACGAGGGAGGAAAGCCATGTCATACGCTAAATTGCAATGTGGAGGAACTCCTACTGTAAGTAATATTGTGGCTTACAAGCACATAACTAACATACATTTTTTGCTTCCAAGTCTATGAAGGTTGCAGAAGCATTGTTTTGCATTTTAAAAAGCTTTTGATATCATGAATTCCTGTATGTTTGTGTGCCGGCAAATATTCGTATTTGCGCTTGCGCGGAGGCTGCTATCGACCTGGGGCAATGAATTTCGTAGGGGATCTTCTTCACCCTTATCCCTAAGGAGTGCCTCGTCCCTCCAAATTCGATGATATTCTCGGAGGCTGTGTCGGTGATCTCCTATCAAATTCATTGTGTAAGTATCGGGAGCTTATGCGCAAGCGCTGTTTTTGCACTTTGTAGTTTTCATGAATTTTTTTGGAATTTTATGATTGAGTTTCCAGATTATCCACCATGTTTTTGTTCACTAACATTGATATCGTTGAATCATCAAAAATTAACTTCCCTCGTCCGGGGATCGATCTCCTATCATTCTGATTCTGAATCGGAGCTCCTACCACATGAGCTATGGAAGCGAATGGACAGAAATGAGGTAGCTGATCACAACATCCCCTCTCCCCCCCCCCATTAGGAAATCTTAGGTACTCCGTTACCTAGTCAGGGAGGTGAGAGGCAGCTTTGGCCGGCGTTTTCCAACCCAGTGAGAACACGCTATTTTTGACTGGCTTCGGAGTTTTTGTTATTGTTCCTTATTGACGTGGCGGGGGATCTGCTGACCTCAATGTTTGTCCAAATAGGCGGTGACTCGACTCGTGTCTTGGGAGGGAGCTGTTTTGATGACCTAATCTTAATGAATTATTGTTTCTCTGAGAAATGCTGAGGAGACCAGTCGGGTCCAGTACGACTGCGCCACATTGTTGAATCATCAAAAATTAACTTCCCTCGTCCGGGGATCGATCTCCTATCGTTCCGATTCTGAATCGGAGCTCCTACCACATGAGCTACGGAAGCGAATGGACAGAAATGCGAAGAGGTAGCTGATCACAACAATATAACTCCGTCAAAAACAACGAATCTGCGAAAATTCTAAAATTGGACTAAGTATCACTTTTTGTAGTGACATTGACCCAACTGAAACGTGGTTATTTGAGAGGTATATCTATTTCGCATTCCTATCATCACAAATTGCTTCATCAACATAAGCTGTTCGTGCACAGGGAAATAGAATGTGACTAAGCCCGCCCCCGTTTATAAAAAGGCGCCAGGTTGAGATTCTTAACCACTGGGTGAACCTTTGAAAAACAAGTTTCCCTGGGAACAGCTGTTTTTGGCGGATTTCAGAAAAAACCGTGATCGAACCGAGAATGATCTTCATGGGGGGTTGCAACGTCCGGAAAACTAGATAGTTTTCCGCGTCGAACAAGAAAGAACCACAAAAATGGTTGAAAAACTAAGGGCTGGAAAGAGTACACAAGATTTTGTCATACACACATATACATTTACGCACATACACACACAGACATACACCTATGGTTTTTTTTTTGGCGGATTCGGACTCAGAATTGTCTAAAACGGATTAGTATGTGGTTATTTTTTTCTGTTGAATGTTGTCCAACTGTACCCCAGATTATTCACATCCTAAAAACCACGAGTACCCTTATCTTATACCCCTAATTTTTGAATTCGTGGTTTCGGCGGTGGATGGTTCTGCAAATTCCGATAAACAACTAAGGTTACTATTATCGACTGTAATTGTTTATCGTTGGGAAGCAAAATTTATTTATTATTTTTCTTACCACTAAATGGAAGAGTAGGTACCTACTATTGTCCTTCATATCTTTCGATCGCACACTGAAACAAAATATGACCCCCAACCCATACACATGTCCATGTCACAAGGTAGAATCTGTTGTAAAGTAGATAGTTTTGACTCAAATTCATCTTAATTATTAAGACGACAAATTATAATCACTGGGTATCTATACGTAAATTTTAGTTTTAATTCATTCTTCGGTTCTTCAAGTACTTATGCTGGTTATTCTAAAATTCTACAGCTTCCAACTTTCAGGGGTATGAGACACTGAAAACCAGCGGAATAACCGGATATCCCACAGTAAGTACTCAAAAATTGTTTCCCTATCAATATGGTTTACCAACGAGATGTTATTGATAAAAATGTAATGTTTTATTTTTTGTTAGTCTGGAGTTGTAAGACGACTTGATTATGCCACCGTAAGTTCACCAGCTTATCAGTTATGTGATATTATAATATAATATTATGACACTTGAGTTCAATATATAAACATTATATTGCTTGCTTGTAAATGTTTGCAGCCTCCACGGAGACCAAGGGTTAGTTAGAAAATATAGTCTATAAAAGTATATAGTATAATTGTATTACAGTTTATGAAACATAATAATAGGTAATGGACTTGCTCGAAGCCGGCACTGAACCACCAATTCGAGAAAATGCAAAAAAGACGGTCACTGAATACATTTGCACAACTATACACATAAAATAAAAAACGGAGTTGAGAAGAACGTTGTCTATAGTGAGTTACAAGTTAAATCGATTTCGACGGTTAGGTCATCATCAGTAACAAACAATAATTGAAGGTAGATCACTGAGAGCATAGCTTATATAGTCACTAGTGAGAGGGAGCTTGAATTCCATTGGTCTAGAAAGTGAAAGTCATACCCAATCAGATTGAGGCAGATATAAGTGAAAGGAGAATCCTATTGGTTAAAAGAAGTGAAGGGGCCTGGGAGGATCAACTTGGCAGACAAGGTGAACGGGAGCTCAAACATTGGTGAGGGTAAAGTTGTGAACCAAGCTATTGCAGGAACGAACCCATCAACGGTGTTGAGGGACCACCTCATTCAGACATTCACCAGACTTATCACTTTTAAAAATCTCGATTTTTTTAAGCACGTCCAACATGCCTCCCTTCGGGCGAAAATGCCCCCCTTCACAATGTTACCTTCACCAATGTTTGAGCTCCCTTTCACTTTGTCTTCCAAGATTGGCATTAGTTGATCCTCCCAGGTCCCTTCACTTCTCTGAACCAATAGGATTCTCCTTTCACTTATATCTGCATCATTCTGAATGGGTATGACTTTCACTTTCTCGACCAATGGGATTCCAGCAACCTATCACTTGTGACTAGATAAGCTACGCTCTATGTGATGTACCGTCAATTATTGTTTGCTACTGACCGTCGAACTTGTAACTCATTATTTTCGTGGAAATAGATAGGTAACGTTCTTCTCAACTCCGCTTTTTATTAAAATGTTTCTACAACGTTTTTTTATTAGATTGTTTCCACAATCCCATAGCGGGTGATTCATTCGTACACACACACACTTCGTTATGAGTCCAAAGAGCATCTTGGGGTTCATTATAGTCAACTTCTTGCTGCTTACCACCCAGAATGTCCAACACATGTTTATCATTTACCCCCACTCTCATGTACTTCATCATTATTCTTAAACGCATTATTCATACCAGATCCGTACCTAAATATGAACCATAACTAACGAAATACAAAATAATCCCTGACCTTTCATTTCTATTCAGGATTGAAGCATACTAATTGAAATCAGATGAGCAATTAGCAAGATGATAACTGGCGCATTATCATGACGAAAGTTAGAATAGACCAACCGATGACTGATGAAGGCGTTCTTTAGAAGCGATACAGTGCCATATTGAAGAATTTTTTGAAATATTGATCCCATCTAGTTCCTCTATTCCTCTAAATTATTAGTAGAAGAACACACAGGTTTTTCAAGAATAAACAAGTAAGTACGAACAAGAGTAAAAGGACTCAGTACAGAGTCCACCCTCACTCCTTTGTCACTAAATATTTGTTTGAAGGTTCATTGAAGCGCATATAAAATGCTACGTATCATATAAGTAAATGTTATAAATATAACGTAGAATTTACTGCTTGGAATATTATTTTCAGAACCCAGTTCGATATATGAGGAAAAGATTGGAAGAAGCGATTCCTTGTATTCAAAGACCCCCAGGTGCCTATTCTGTGAGTACTACAACAGCATTCCAATGTTGGGTTTTATATATATATTAGAGAGAGAAAGATGATCACAATAATTTTATTAGTAAATATCCTAAATCGGAAGCTCGGTTCATAAATAGGTTTTTCATTCAAAAATATTGTACTTAATATGCACAATTTTGATATTTTTCATCAGATTTAGAAGGATTTTCATAAGTTGCGCGATTTGAATTTTAGATTCCATTGAATGTGGAAGTTCCTTAGTAAAATCGATCGAAATTTATCACCTATTAGCTAGTTGAGTGATTTTGCTCTTTCGTGGAGGGTAATAATTGGTAGTTCTTCCCTGTCTTGTTCGTGTGGGCTCCCAATCACGTTATGGATTATGTTGTTATGTGTAACACTATGGATTTTTCTGGTGATGTATTGTTTATCTATTTTGCATTTTTTCCTGTTTTAATCAGCCTGGATATTCATCACCTAATGTTTCTCCGAATGTAAGTCAAACTGATACCAACACTATTCTATAAATAATGTTCTTCACTCATATCAAAATAGGTATAATATTTTGTGTTATACAGGGTGTAAGCCTATCTGGTCTGCCATACAATACCAGTCGATTCTATTTCTAATTTGCAACAAAAAATGTCTCGAAGCAATTTTTTTAAAACCCTTCGTTTTCGACTTATTTTAAGTTTAAACTTTTTTTTCGTGATTTTGACCTTCTGTCATTAAATCGGTCCACATCACTAATTACCTGTGTAAATTACAATTTGAGGATACCGTTGGAAATGGAAAAAAAAATTCCTATCGCATAGATGCCTTAACATTTTTTTGAGTCAAGGTTTGAGACATGAAAAAGTCCTCTAAAAAGAGAATTTTACCTAATTTTGGAAACATCGCATTTTTTCAATGGAAAGCTGAAATTTTAGCGCAGTTTTTACCGTTCTAGCATCTTGAAAAAATATGAGTTCTCGTAGTTCAATTTTCGATTGAAAAAATGCGATGTTTCCAAAATTACGTAAAATTATCTTTTTAGAGGAATTTTTCATGTCTCAAACCTTGACTCAAAAAAATGTAAAGTCATTTATCCGATATGAAATGTAATGCTCTTTTCAACGGTATCCTCAAATTGTAATTTACATTGCTAATAATTAGCAATAATTATTATTGGAGTTATGAGCAATTTAATGACAAAAGTTCAAAATCACGAGAAAAAAAAGTTAAAATACGAGTTCGTAACTCGAAAACAAAGGGTTTTCAAAAAAAAATTTACGAGACTTTTTTTGGTTGCATAATTAGATATAGAATCGACTGGTACCAATTGGTATCAACTGGTGTAGCAGACCAGTTAGGCTTACTTACACCCTGTATAAATAAAGGGTGTCTACACTCAAGACCGTTAGAAAGCTGACATTTTGGGCATGTTTTTTCGGAGGAGCGCCCATCGAAATGGGCAGGCGTTAAAAAAAAAAACTTCGATAAGAAAAAATCAAATTTCGGGAAAAAATTTATAGTTTGCTTTCTAACTTGATTTCACAGGAATGCTTTATTGCTAAAAGATTTTGGTTTCGCACTAAGTAGCTTGGAAATTTAACGCTCTTTCCAACGATATCCTTACATTTTAATTTACTTGGTAAATAACAGGAGTTATGACAATTTTTATAACGTAAGGTCGAAAACGCGAAAAAAAACTTTGAAGTGAAAAAAAGGCATTTTGGGGGCATTTTGGGTTGGTTAAGATAAAATTGCTAACAGACATTTTTTGTTGGAAATATTTTGTAGAATCGAACCTTGAAGTGATGCCCATCTTGAGTGTAGACATCCTGTATAATAAATGTCAGTTGTTGAACATGATTTATATTTTAAGAGAAAAAATACGCCTCTTACACGTGTCTCTTACTTTTGTTTTGGAATTTTCCAGTAATATACGTCCATTGAGCTATGGGAATTCCAGGAAGTTACAACACTTTGTAACAATTTGTTTAAAATTTCAAAATATTAATTACTATGTTTAATTTCTCTAAGAGCACAAACAACGCACCTATAGTTATTGTTAACGTGCTGTAGGTGGCCATTCAGAGAGTACAGAAGTCAATCTGGCAGTGCTGGAAAGTGCCAGGATTAGAGAGAGATCACGTGGTAACCAAGCCTCCACGTATCCACGTGGTGAGATAGAAGAATAAGCTCCTCCCACCACGTGGGTACTACCACGTGGGTACTACCAGGTGACCGAAATTATAAATACTGTCACTGCCTGACAGACTTTAGCACTCTCCTGGCAGCCTTACGATGAAAGCTTACATTGAAAACAGCTCACTACTTGCTGGTTACAATAGTAAAATTCGTACAACTAGCAGAACTAACTACATACATTTAATAACAAAGAAGGTAACTTGCTTTAACCCCAAAAATGTTGCAGTATTGTGAAGCATGTGGCGGGCCTCGAAAGTGTTATGTAGAACCTGTGGATATTGATCCATATGTAAGTGTCAAACATCATAAAAATTTAATATATTATATGACGCGGGAAAAGGTTTGTTTTCTTGAATTTCTCCTTCTTCAAGACCCATGATGAGGAAGTCTTGGAATAATCGGAATTATTTATTCAATTCCTAGAACATGTGGCCCCTTGAAAAAGACTTTATTTCATCTTTATTTCAAGTTTACATCAATATCTCTATTTTTAAAAAGTCTTTACCCTCATATTTATGCAGACTACCATACTAATAGATTCAAAAGCACATAAGCCCCAGCACTTCCAAGGCTTTAAAGCTAAAGGACTTGGGATTTCCCCTTCTTTGTTTAAAAAACTGGATCATTTTTGGAAAACAAAAATCAACAGGACAGGATCTGGAAGTCAGAACCTAAATATCATCCCATCAAACTTATAACTATTTATAAGCACGAATGCTACATGGAGAAAAGCCATGAGAATATATGCTATTGGGCTAATACATATGTAGAAACAGCTGAAATGAAAGTCAACCGTTCATTTACTTACAAAACTATGGCAAATCATAAAGAAAGTGTCCTGAAGATGCCCCTTGGGGCGAAAGCTAGCTCGACACGAAAAATAAACAACATAAGCACTTACTGAGGATCCGCCGCAATTTATCCTCCCCTCACCAATAACCTCGTGAATATATTATTTTAATAAATGGACTGATTGTGATAAATACTCTTTGGTACTATTATTTCCATGGTGAAATTTAACTTATTACTCATAGAGGAAAGAGTAGGGTAGTCTCTTAGGTTGACAAATCACAAATATTGAGTACAAAAATCGAGAGTAGAAAATGAACATCTGGAATTCATTTCCGCTAATTTAGCGAATATAATATATTCAATATATTGAATATATTATAATCGCAAAATATAAATAATATATAAATATAATATATTTATATATATATTTATATAATATATTTATAATATATTTTTATAATATATTTATATTATAAATATTATATCGAAACTGTAATATTTCAACATCCTGTGTAACATAACACCTACTTACTACCTATACTTTATGGGAAATTTTATTAATCCATTGTTATCGAAGAAAATCATCAGGATTCAAAATTTGAATTGTTTTGAGGGAAATATTTGACACTGTGTGAGTAAATAACCCAGAATTATTCAATTTTTCTAAACAAGGAAACGTGGCTACTTTTATCCACACGAGGAAAACTGGAACTTCGTTGAGCAATATAAAAATATATCCTAAAATATTTTTTTAAAGAACCGTTTAGTATTCACCCCCTCTCCCAGTAAAAATCCCCACACTCAATTTGTCTACCGTTTCATGATGATCATGATTTCAGTGTCAACCAAGAGTTGGACCTCCCAAATGGCCGGATTTTGGTTCACCGTCTGGATACTTGAACCTGGCCGATATGACGCGATTCCTCGCATATGATAGAAATTAATATGTAATAAAATTATAAAACAGTGAGTCATGTAATGTTCATTTTATCAGTAAGGTACTGAGCACAGACATTAAATTGCTCACTGTGATGGATAGTCGTACGAGTATCTGCACTCAAAGTATCAATTTCAAACTCTTCTTTAACAAGCCTACAAATCTAAAAAATCAATACCTACGACAAAATTTTAACCTTAAAACGCGTTATATTACATTTTAGTGAAGTTCACCCTTAAACTAACCTCTAAGGGCCGGAAGGGAGGGGTGGGATTAGGGTTTTAAAGGAAAGGCTGGAACCACGTGTTCAGAGTCGATTCTACAACTTCAGATGTTCACAAGTCGATTCTACGACTGATTTTCAACATAAATGTCTCAGCAATTTTTTTAAGACCCTTCGTTTCCAGGTTATCTCAATTTTAAAGTTTATTCATTGTGATTTAGATCTTACGTCATTCAATTGCTCATAACTCCTTTAATTTGCTGTGTAAATTACAATTTATGGATACCGTCAGAAAAAAAAAATTTAATTTCCGGTCGGATTGATGCCTTATTTTCTTTTTAAATCAAGGTTGAGACATGAAAAAGCCCTCTAAAGAGGAAATTTTACGTAATTTGGGGAAGCTCGAATTTTTTCAATCGGAAGTTAACCTATTAGAACCGATATTTTTTCAAGATGCAAGATGAAAGAACGGTAATAACCGCACCAAAATCTCAGCTTTCCAATGGTACAATTTAAAAATATTGAAATTAGGGAGAAATTTCTGTTTGAACGTGGAAAAACCTGCATTTTTTTTTCAATGAAACCGACGGTCTGACAGGGAGAGAGAGCTTCAGAGGAGCCGCGGCGGTGTAGACCCCGGAAACAACAAGATGTGGGAGACAGATTCGTCCTCCGAAGAAGCTCAACTTGTGAAGTACATGGTTGTAATTTTGCTAAAATCCCAAATTACAAGGTGGGAGGATGTTGTGAATGCAGGAGTTGAGTAGGTGAGACTGGCTTCACTAGGCGCTTTTAGGCAGCCACTGTCCAATTCTGAATTCTTGCTTTTACTTATGCGATATCGTTCTCTAAAGTCCAACTGTCTCAATAACAATCGTTTGAATCAATAATTGATTCAAGAAATTATTTCTTGTGTTCCGTGAATTATAACGATACGTTCTGACTGAACAGACACGGTTTTATTAACACCCTTCAGGCAAGGACACACAAGTGCTCCTTTTGGATCATTTCACCCCTCAGGCTTACACTACTTTTGTCTTGTAATCATTATATTCCTGACAGAATTATACACCTATCCAATAACCTAAGGAATTTTACTCTGTGAAATAAACGTAAAAGTAACGAACACGTATAACGAATATCCTTAAAGTATGTTATACTCCTCAGATAATATCTAAATATCACAGTAAGTATCATATCTAAATATCCTCAGATAATGTCAAATAATATCACAGTGACATATATCGGTAAAATTCAATCAACATATTTATCGGTAGGTACTTCTCATTTAATTTATTGTATGACTATCGCTCTAGTTGAGACGTGTCCTGTGTCGCTTCATCAACGATTATTTATGGCAACGACGCTTTGAGGTAACCCACACTGAAATGGACCAAGAAGAAGACACACATCATAAACACAACACAAATACTCACAACCCCTAATCACTTTTCAAATTTAATCCTTCATGCAAAACAATACAGACAACCTTTCCCTCAAACCACGTAGAAATGGCTCGTGTGGTAAGCATTTATTAAAATAAATATTTTCAAGTTTTGAAATGGAAAACGTTCACATTTTATAATTGTTACTGATTAACAGGAAGTTTCCATTTCCAGGATGACCCACAGTAAGACAACATTCAACAGAAAAAAAATAACTGCATTATTTAGATGATTCTGAATCCAAATCCTCGAGAAAAAAAGTGTCGCAAAAAATTCCTTGACCCCCAGCCAAAAGACATATCCATGTCAAAAAAACATCGGTGTAAACAGGTGGAGGTATGTGTGAGACAAAATTTTGTGTACTCTGCTCAGGCCTCAATTTCCAACCGCTTTGCTTGTCTCTTTTTTTGTTTGACTCAAAAATCTTCCGAGTTACACACCATTTTACCGGAGTATCAATATCAACATGGGGAGGGGTTGAGAGGGGGGATAATATTCACAAAAATTCTCAGTATACCTCTGGATTTCCATAAATTATTCTTTGCACTACCATGAAACTGATCAGTGGTGCCACCATGGTGCCGGGACACCAGACACCGACAAATTTTTTTTTTGGTTTTTGTGCGTTTGACCTCCAATACGGACCTGAACATTTACGGACTGCCTAACAAAACTAACAGATACACGTTCAACTTTCTGACGTATTACCCAAGTTGACATGTGATCATTACTTTGAGGAATGATTACTTTTATAGACTACTTTCATCAAAATGAAGTACGTATGTTTGAACTCCCCGCCACTCCACGAACGGTGATTTCAAATCATCCGCCTAGACCCAGTTCCGAGGCGCCCCGACAGAGGTCAGCGCTACCGCCCCGTTCCGCTCCGTTCTCAACCCAATTAAAACCCATATCCCGATAATCCGTCAACCGGATTACAAGAACCAGTACGAGTATAATTTTGCACAATAGAAGAACGTTAAACATCACCGATTAAGTTTAACCCGCCAAAAGTACAAATTCAGAGTGATACTGCTACACCCTGGTTCCAAATTGCCCCGCCATCTTTTCCTCAGTCCAGGCAAAACTGTTGAACCGTTCCTTTGCGCTGATCATACTACCATCTTTTACTGCTGTAATTCAGTTTAATATACCCGCCTTTATATCGATAATTGCCGCTCATTTACCCCGTGGTAATTTCAAGGTCTAATGGCTAGTAAAATTTTCAGTAAAAAGGAGATTTTCAAACCCGAAGTTTTGACGTTGTAACAACTCCAGAAGTAATCGCGATTACCATTCCAATTACTGTTAATCGAAACAACAATTACTTTTTAAAATAACCATTAGCTAATCCTACCAGTACCGGGATGGAGTAATGGTAATTCTATTACCTACTTTTGGTTTATTATTTCCAATAATAAACCTATTTGATCGTATGGAAAAAATTGTACCCCCCCCCCCCCCCCCTTCCAATAACAACTTTGTCATTTTACGTTTCAACCCATAAAATTGGTCGAAAAAATCTTCAATTTCGCACATTTGCTTTGGTTGGTCTTAACATCTAGCCAGCCCGATCCATTATCGTTTATAAGTAATTTTTGCGGTTGAATCGTGAACTTTAACAGAACGATAAAATCCGATTGAGGTTAAAAAGATGAAAAGTTGCAACATAATGCAGATCCTCATTCTACACGGACTTGTATTTTTCGAATGGAGTAAACGGATTCAAAAAATTAATCGCATTACTTCCAATCATTTTTTCGATTACCATTACTTGAAATCGGGAAAAGTAATTGTAATCTCGATTACCATTATAGCAATTGGAATGGTAACCGCCATTACCTTTCTTCAAACGTAATTGGAATTTGGGATGAATAATCGAGTAACTTTTCAAACAACTCTGCGTGGCTTTGGTGCCAGGCTGGTGCCATGTTGGGTATCGTAGATTATGGATTTTTAAATGCTGTTCAAACTCGAGGCTGCCATGCCGCATGAAATATTATGGCGGCTAATGGTAGGGGGGGGGAGTAAACTATTCCTTACTCAAAGTACTAACTAAATGACATTGAGTGAAACGGTTTGCAAGAGGAAGGTAAATAAATGTGCTTGTTTTATCGATTACCAACTGGTTTAAATTGACCTTATGCTCATCCATAGAGAAGTCCCCTGGAATTCATGCATTACTAAGCAATGTTCTTTTCGCGTCACGGCACAAGAAATTGCATCACGTTAAGTGTGGTGTTTGCAAGAGTCACATCACAATAAAAATAAAGAGGCAAGAAAAATACATTTCTTTTAAGTGGTGTAAAATTGGTCATTATTAAATGATTTGAAATTATGTGAAACCGAGAGTCCACCGTCAGTTTTTATTTATTCATTTTTTGCTTCCGAGTCTACCAAGGTAGCGGAAGCTTTGTTTTCACTTTTCAATGACGATAAAAAAAGTTCTCCAAAATCAAAATTTTCACTCGCGTTTTGCGTTTTAGACCTTTCTGAACAATTTTGGTTCCGTGTCTGTGTGTCCGTGTGTCTGTGTGTCTGTCATGAATTCCTTGTAACGCGCATAACTATACGAAGTTATTGTCTGATTTCGATGAAATTTTCAGGGATTGTGCGGGTTGGTGTGTAGACGGTCCCCTATGAAAATTATCATCCTCGGACTGATAGAAGCGACTGCGCATGCGCAAACGTGAATTCCTTGTAACGGCCATAACTTCTACATTTTTCATCCGATTTCGATGAAATTTTCATAGATTGTGCGGGTTGGTGTGTAGACGGTCCCCTATGAAAATCATCATCCTCGGACTGATAGAAGCGACTGCGCATGCGCAAAAGTGAATTTCCTTGTAAACGGCCGTAACTTCCACATTTTCCATCCGATTTCAATGAAAATTTCAGGGATGTTACAAATTAGAGTTAAGATGGTCCCCTATGAAAATCATCACCCCCGGATTGATAGTAGCCGATGCGCATGCGCGAACGTGAACAATTATTGCTTGTAACAGCCGTAACAGTGGCGTGTGAGGTGAGGATCTCAAACCCCATTCAAACATCCCTTGATAGGTCTACTCTCCTGACTATACTGCAAATAGGGCCGACAGGCCGGCATTGTGATTCAGTACCTTTCTGTTGTATTTTCCTGTACAAATATCCATGTAAATAAAATTTTCTTGATTCTTGATTCTTGATTCTTGATTCCTTGATAGGTCAGTCAGTAATGCTCTAAATTCCCACTCAGGAGTCCCAGGTTCGAATCCTAGACTGTTAAATTGGGTGATTACGAGGATGAAAACGGATTAATAATATAAGAACGATTTAATAGAAGAGGCACATGATACAGAAGAGAGAGGCTCAGGACAATATGGCGTTTGGGGAAAAACCAATGCCTTCCTGGAACCCTCGACATCAGCTGATTTTATTACAAATTATTTGTTAGTTTATAGTTAATTAATTTTATTATATTAATCAATATTATTTTTAAACATTATTTTGTACTAAATAAATTATTATTTATTTATGTAACACGCTCTTTTTTTTAGAGCAATTAAGTTATATTTAATTGCAGTATGCTTGTACATAGCACACAATTCCAAACAATTATTATTAATAAGCTTCAGAAGCAAAATATACTGCTCAAAATGTCTTATGGCAAATCGAACAAAACAATCTCACAATATTTGTGAGTTCAATTATTAATTAATATATTTACTGAAGTATACACGTACATCATGAAACAAACAATTTAGTATTGTAGACGTTGTGGCTTTATTATAGCTCTACCATACCTTGATCGAGGTTCTTTGGTATTCGACCTAGAATTGGATGTTTCAATTTGTTGTGTGACGGGAGTGAATTTAATGGGAGCAGGACTAAACTGCTCGTTATTCTCTGTTTTGTCAACATCGATAACAGTAAACGGATTAGAGGGACTTGAGTTGAGATTTGGCTCACTATTATTGTTATTTTCCTTCCCATTTTTAAGAATGGAATTCGGTTTTGACATTATATGAATTCTATTTCGACGATAGAATTTGTTGTTTTGGGATCGAACTATATACGATCGAATTCCAGCTAACTTTTCAATGGTACCTTCTTGCCATTGGGATTTGGGGGTTTTCTTGAACAATACTTGTTGTCCTATTTCAAGAGCTTTGAGTGGATGAGCACTTTTATCATGGTAATTTTTATATTTATTTTGATTTTCGATTATGAATTTTCTTTGATTAGCGGGTGATAAAACTTTAGGTTTTAGTAACTTTTGATTGATTGGAATGACACATCGCAAACGACGTGACATCAAAATTTGTGCAGGGGAGCCCATCTGACCTTTAGGAGTATTGCGGTAGTGCAACAAGGCTAGAAACTCATCATCATTTGCTTCTTTACATTTTCTCAATAAGTTTTTAGATATTTTCACCCCGCTTTCAGCTTGTCCGTTGCTACGTGCGTAATTACAACTGCTAGTTGTATGCTCTATCTCCCACTCATTCGTAAATTCGTTGAATAGTTTAGAGTCCCACGGCGGACCGTTATCAGTTTGCAATATTAAAGGAATGCCGTGCCTACTAAAAATAGATTTCATGTGTTGAATTGTTGTGACTGCGTTGATGGAATTAACTTTAATCAGCTCTATGTACTTTGAGAAATAATCCATTACTACGAGGTATTTGTTATTATCGAAGTCAAAAAAATCGGCACTAATTTTTTGCCACGGTAAATTTGGAATTTCATGTGGAATCAAAGGTTCATTTCTTTGAATAGGCTTAAACCTAAGACAAACAGAACAATTATTAATAAAATTCTCAATATCTGTAGCCATTTGAGGCCAAAACAAAACACCTCGAATTAGTGATTTAGCCTTTTCCACACCCAAGTGGCTTGTGTGAATTTTCCGTAATAGGCTATTCACCATACATCTTGGAACAACTATACTAGTATTTTTCATAACTAAATCTTGAATTATAGACAATTCATCACGAAAACTCCAATAAGGTCTAACTAACTCCTCTACTTGTTTTTTGCTATTAGGCCATCCTTTGGTACAATACATTTTGATTAAATTTAAACTGTCGTCTTTTTCAGTTTTTATTTTTATTTCATTTAATGTTTTGGGATGTATTGCTAATGAATTATGAATCCAGTTTACATGTACAGCTATACTTTCATCAGCACAGTTATCAGTAACTGGTAAAGCTGCACGTGATAATGCATCAGCTAAATGCATGAGCTTTCCGGGTTTGTAAACCAATTTAAAATCAAATGGTTGCAATTTGAGAAACATCAACTGTAGGCTAGGTGGTACTTTTCCTAATGCTTTTTTACTTAGGGTAACTAGTGGTGCGTGATCAGTTTCTATAATTATAGACTGACCAAATATATATTGGTAAAAACGCTTGCAAGCGAAAACTACTGCAAATAATTCTTTACCTATTTGAGGGTAGTTTTGCTGACTCTTAGTCAGAGTCTGAGACGCATATGCTACAGGTTTACTATTCTGTAATAGACAAGCACCTACAGCAGATTTTGAGGCATCTACTGTGACAGTAATGGGCAAATTTACATCAAAATGTGCTAAAGTGGGCGATGTTGTAATTGCAGATTTCAAATTTTCGAAAGCTTGCTGGTGGCTAGCATCCCATTTCCATTCTGTATCTTTTCTAATTAATAAACGAAGTGGTTCGGTTTTGACAGATACATTATGTATGTAGCTACCTAGATAAGTAATCATGCCTAAAAACCTTTGTACATCACTTTTATTGCTAGGAGTAGGCATATCACAAATGGCCTTTATTTTATTGTCATCTGCACGAATACCATATTTTGAAAATGTATGGCCTAAATACTTAATTTCTTTGAGCGCAAACTTACATTTAGATTTATTGAATTTAATATTATAAGATTTCGCATGTTCAAGTACCGCGCGTAGTCTAGCATTATGCTCAGCGACAGAATTGCCAAAAATCAACAAATCATCCAAGAATACGCATACGCCAGGAAGACCACCAAATATTTCCTGCATTTTTGCATGGAAAATTTCACTTGCTACCGATATACCAAATGGAAGTCTAAGAAATTTGAACCTACCCCAAGGGGTATTGAACGAGAGAAGTTTGGTACTTTCCGGTTCTACTGGTACTATCCAAAAACCAGAATTGGCATCCAAAGTAGAAAAAACGGAAGCGTTGTTAATTTTGGCCCTAATGTCTTCCAATGTTGGAAGTTGGAAATGTTCCCTTTTCAAATTTCTGTTCAAATTTTTCGGATCGATGCAAATTCTAAGTGCACCGGAGTTTTTAGTCGTTACCACCATTGAACTAACCCAGTCAGAAGGTTCTTCTACTTTACATATTACTTGATCTGCTTCCATTCGAGCCAATTCAGCTCTGACTTTTTCATGAATTTTGAAAGGCAACTTTCTTGGAGCATCAATTACAGGTGTTGCTCCTTCCTTAAGTGTTAACTTACAAGGAGTAGGTAGTTTTCCTAGTCCTTCAAAACATGACGAATATGTTGACAATAAATCATTTGTATCAATGTTATTGTTATCAGTTACAGTATTTACTCTTTTTATCAGATTGAGAGAATGACATGTTTTAAGACCCAAAACGGTAGGACATGTGTTTTCTACTATATCGAATGCAATTTTACATTTTTTTCCTTTTATCTCGCACAAAAGTAAACAATAACCACAACTGGTAATTGTATTACCACAGTAAGATGTGATTTTAGTGTTGGACGGTTTCAAGATATTTCCATTCAACCCAAGACTTTCAAATACAGAGACTGACATGCAGTTAAGTTGTGCACCCGTATTGAGCTGACCAATGATGCTTATGCCGTTAATTATTATTTCGACTGTCCAAATAGTAGAATCATTGGATGACCTCATTTGTCCTATATAGTAATCGTCATCTGTTGATGAATTATAATCTTTGGAATACCTGTTTTGTTGAAGGTCGATGGTTTGTACCTTCCTTGCTCGGCACATATGAGTATAGTGGTTGAATTTCCCGCAGGTTTCGCACTTGATGCCGTGTGCAGGACACTTGAATCGGTGAATTTGCCCGCAACGCCCGCACTTCTTCCCGTCGCGATCGTAACTGCGTTGACCTGATTCTTGATATCGCTGTCTTGATTTGGACCTTGTTCGTGACGCTGACCGATTATTATTCCAATGCTTTTTCTTGTTCCTGCCTTCGTGACCTTGGAATGTTCCTTCTTGACATTGAGATTTTTTAGATCCATTTGTCGAATTGAAGGATCTAGCCGAAATTTTGTTAATCATGGTTTCGGATTCCGCCGTAGATTCCAGAGCTTTTGCTTGAATCTGAGATAGCTCAAATGATTTGCATAGAGCTACAGCTTTTCTCAAATCCAGATTATCCTCTTGTAGAAGTCGCTCTTTCATTTTCTTATTATCGGCTCTCAAACCAAGAATTAATACATCTTTAATCAGTGAATCATTTAAGTCTCCAAGTTCACATGATTGGCTAAGATTTTTTAAGGCAGTTACATACTCATCAATTGATTCTCCTGGCTTTTGGTGACGTGTTAGCAGGTTATGTCGCTCCACTGTGATGTTTTTCTTGGGCGTGAAATAGTCATCAAATTTCTTAATTAGGTCGTCATATTTGACCGTACTCTCATCAATTTGGAAAGAATTGAAGACAGGCATGACTTGCGTACCAACCAGACTTAAAAGAATGGCAACTTTTCGTTTGTCGGGCTGTGAATCGAGACCAGAAGCTACTAGGTAGAGCGTAAATTGCCTCCTCCAATCTGACCATTTCTTAGATAGATTGGTCGTCGATATACCATCAATTTCCAGAGAACCGGAGTTGGGCGGTAGATTGAGAGTTGCCAGGTTTGAAGTGGTACTCATGATGCTCGAATTTGATGAGCTATCGTCGTCCGAATCCGATGAAGAAGAACTTTGATTTATAGAAATTCCGGAATCTCTCACCATACAAACGCAAATTCCAAGACGAACAGTGCGCACTCACGATAGGAATCACCTGACACCATGTTAAATTGGGTGATTACGAGGATGAAAACGGATTAATAATATAAGAACGATTTAATAGAAGAGGCACATGATACAGAAGAGAGAGGCTCAGGACAATATGGCGTTTGGGGAAAAACCAATGCCTTCCTGGAACCCTCGACATCAGCTGATTTTATTACAAATTATTTGTTAGTTTATAGTTAATTAATTTTATTATATTAATCAATATTATTTTTAAACATTATTTTGTACTAAATAAATTATTATTTATTTATGTAACATAGACAAGCTAAAAATTTTCTGATCCAATCACTACCGCATCTACATTTTTCGTCCGAATTTGATGACATTTTCTAGGATTGTCCAGATTAGCGTGTAGATGGTCCCCTATGAGGGTAGTGAAAGGTACTTAGAGATTGGTGTTTTCAGATTAACTACTATGCATCGGGTTATGGATACGAAGAAGCTATGTGCCACACCCACTTGGCAGACGTTTTTTTGTGTTTTTTGCTTCCGAGACTACCAAGGTAGCGGAAGCTTTGTTTTCACTTTTCAAGGATGAAAAAAAAAGTTCTCCAAAATCAAAATTTTCACTCGCGTTATGCGTTTTAGACCTTTCTGAAAAATTTTGGTTCCGTGTCTGTGTGTCTGTCCGTCTGTCATGAATTCCTTGTAACGCGCATACAATTCGAAGTTATTGTCCGATTTCTACCAAATTTTCTAGGGATCAAATCAAATTTTCTAGGGGCTTCTATGAAATTCTCAGGGATTGTGCGGGTTGGTGTGTAGACTGTCCCCTATGAAAATCATCATCCCCGGACTGATAGAAGCGAGTGCACTTGCGCAAACGTGAATTCCTTGTAACGGCCATAACTTCTACATTCTCCATCCGATTTCAATGAAATTTTCAGGGATGTTACAGATTAGTATTTAGATGGTCCCCTAGAAAATCATCACCCCCGAACTGATAGTTGCCGATGTGCATGCGCGAACGTAAAATCCTTGTAACAGCCGTGCGTACGTCAGAATCTCAAATCCTAAACAAGTTATTGCCAGGCCCCCCATAGCTCATACGCAGCGAGTCTGACTCCTAACCAGGGGTCCTGTGTTCAACTCCCAGTCTTACCGAGAAATTTTTTGATTTTTTGAGTAGTGACTCACTTACATTTTTCATCCGAATTCGAGGAAATTTTCTAGGATTGTCCAGATTAGCGTGTAGATGGTCCCCTATGAGGGTATTGAAAGGTACTTAGAGATTGGTGTTTTGAGATTAACTACTTTGCACCGGATCATCGGGTTATGGATACGAGGAAGCTATGTGCCACACCCACTTGGCAGACTGTTTTTCTTTTTTTTTCGAGAAAATGTATCATTTAATCTTGAAATGAGTACTGGAGTGTGTAGCAAACACTTAAATAATTATTTGTTTCCCTTTCTTACAGGGTTGGGCAGAAGGCCCGGTAAGTATAAAAAAATATTGATTGTCGCAACATCGTTGTGTGACAACCAACTCCCACTGCTGTCACTAGTCTGTGGCCACTACTATCAGTTGTAGCAGTGGAAGTGGTAGTATAAATGGTGGTGTAGTAACGATAGACGTGGTAGTTACTGTAGTGAGTGATAGTACTGGTAGTCACATACTTTGATAGTACTTTCTAATGGAAACAGCTGTATCCAGTGAGGAAGTGATACCTATTGACAATATTGGCATTATAGTACAACTGGAGGTAAAGTGGAAATAACAGTGATCGACCGACAAATAATGAAAAAGCTTGGAATCGATTTTTGGGATTTATAGCGAGACTTTCGAAAAAAATCTTTGTTTCAGTGTGTGAGATTTATTCTTGAATTTTACAAATAGTTCCTGGATTCAGGATAAACACTCTTAACGTCCCCAACCTTCAAGGAATCAATTTTTCGTGTATTTGACCTTGTCAGTAAAATTACCAAAACCACCCTAGTTAACCCTCTATATGTAAAAATGAGGGAACCAAATTTTCCTTCTCCCTAATGCCAAACAAAAATGTTTCAAGAAGATCTGATGCGAAAAAAAGAGCTCAAAGTGAAATGTGTGTTTGAACTATTTTCCCACGCAACTGATCTTCTCAAAATATTTTTTTAGTCATTGGGAAAATGGGAAACTTAACTTAAGTACTAGTTTTAAGCTAAAAAGCTTGTTTCCGAAGAGTTCAAGACATTTTGTCAAAAGACTGTTTGTCACACGACTTTGGTCAAAAGACACTTGTCAATACGACGTTTAGTCAAAAGACTGTCAAAAGACTTTCGTCAACTTGTAAACTCAACTTTGTCCTAAGCTAGTGCTCAGCCTGAAAAGGCTAGTTTGCGCACGCTTAGCTGAAGAGATCCGACAGATCGAAACAAAGAACCAAACAAAACGATCACCACTGAAAGTGGGAATTTAAAACGTTCTGAATGTACCCAAGCATTCTTGATGCAGAAGGGGCAGCCAGTTTTGTTTCAGTGTAGATGGGACTTGGGTCAATCGTTTTTGTCATAAGCTACGCTTCTTCGCGTTGCTGATGAGTCACCGTATGACGAAAACGATTGACCAAAGTCCCATCTTTTTGACAGAAAGGTTGTTTGACGAAAAGTCTTTTGATAAACAGTCTTGACTAAACGTCGTTTTGACAAAGTGTCTTTTGACCAAATTCGTATGACAAACAGTCTTTTGACAAAATTAACTTAGGTACTTTTCAAAGGTACAGGTACTAAGGTAAAACAGTTTTTGAGCCAGGGAGCTTTACAGTTTTCAACCCTTATTGAAGAAGAAAAGTGAGCCACAGAAGCCAAAACCTTCAAGGCACAACTAGACCGCAAATGGATCCGATCTACCGAATTTCACCAAAATTGGTCCATGGTAATGAAAGTGCCCAGTTGGATTCTGGGTACATTGAAACGCATACCATCAAACTTTGAGGAGGTTTAATTTGTCTTTTCTTTCTGGATTACAAAGATTTATTAGCTATTGGAAATAATAAATCAAATTATACGCAAAGTCAGCTCCTACCAGAAAACTCAATTTTTCAGGACCTTGACTGCATCGAAGTCATTGGAGCAGAAGAGTATGTACCATCAGTAAGTACCAAAATATTCACGGATTGGAATTTCACATATTCAAGGTTCAGTTCATCTTTGCTCCGTAACTGGGGAATATCGAAAAAGGGTGAAGAGGGTAAAGAACAAACATAGCCTAAGTAACTTTTTTTTGGTTTTGAGATTACGTCATAACCTTATAGAAAAAAGTGTGCCGGATCCAATGATGTAGTCAGATAAACGGTTTAGCCAACGAAAACGGGAGAAAAATCGTTTAAGGCAACAGTGCTCAAGTCAAAGTGGAAGATCACAAGTGCCTAAGTCAGTTTTTCCCTGTCATCGGGAATGGTATTGCCCAGCCTCCTCCATGAAATTGTGAGTTATTTATGGTAATTTTTGTGTTCTGAACATGTGAAAATTATTATTAGTGGAGTCAGTAAACCCATTGCACAAATTAATATTGAAAAGGGATAAACACTAGCCGTTATCAACTCTAAAGCTTTGTATTGTCAACTTACTAATCACAACAATGAACTATCGTTCAAAAGGCATTTTTTAGAAGGCGATTTTATTTCTTTTAACTCCACCATATCCAGTTCCCAGAGAGTGGAGGGGAAGGAAATACAGCATAAACGGGAATTTCAACCTAATTTTCTCCAAGAAATGCACTAGAACCTTAACCAATCGAAAAACAGACGTCACCACGTGAATCAGCGTTGAAAAATAGTGCTAAGTCATGTGCCACACATGGCCTAACCAAAAACATTCCAAATTGCGCAAATTCACGATTGCGCAACTGTGGACGCCTCCTGTGCCGGCTGAGTCTGAAACAAAAAATTGTTTGAGGAGTGAAAAATTCATGAAATTTTGCGTAGAATCCAAATCTGCAATAAAAAATGGGGGATCTCATTTGAAAAAACGAAGTTGGTGTGCATTGCGCACGATTTGCGCAATGCGCAATGCGCAACGTGGTCATATTTGAGGTCCTTGAAAAAAAACATGCGGATTCAAAAAAAAAAAAAAAAAATTTACCACTGAAATAACGGTTTTAGAGGGGGGGTCTTCGTTTCGTGGGACACCCTGTATTGAGATCACTTTTCCAAGGTTGCCAGAAAATCTTGCTTGACTCGGGTCATTATTTTTCTGCCCAATTCTGTGACTTAGGCTTAATGGTTTTCTCTCGTTTGTTGACTTGGCCATTTTTGGAAGGGGTTGAGGTAGTAACACTACAGCTTAAGTAAAAGAAATCTGCCCCCAACATAGCCTATCTCAAGTAATTCCACTTAGCCAATCATTTCTCCATAAAAAACTTACCAGTTACTTGTTGGAGTCATATGAGAAAACAATGGGGTCAAAAACATTACCATGAAAGACGTGGTTAAGCAGTTTTTTGAGCCTCCTGAAAAGTTGACAAAAGTGAGTTAGGCTATGTTGGTTCTTCACCCTCGATATATAATTGCTACGGATATCGTTCTGTCTGCGTGTCATCGATTCATGCTCACGTAGTTCAAACTGTGGAGCTCATAGTATGACAACTCAGCAAGTACCTGAATAGGTTATAGGTGATCTAAAATCCTGAGCACAAACTTTTTCGACGAGATTGTGGCTTCCCATAGCAACTTTGATCGTGGAAAAAACTTTTGGTTACTGGTATCCACGGTTTGATATCCAAAGCTTATCACAAGATCCCAAAGATGATTATAATGGCTTTTTGTAAGTAGGCCTAATTCTTTAGATCTAGTTAAATATCGTTGAAGGATCAAGTCTTAACAGTTTTAAAATGTTTAAAAGAGGTAAGCAAAATATTAAGTTTTAGTCTTTGATCGTGGCTTTCGAACAGTTTGTTGGCCCACGATCAACATCATCGGTCTTGTTCCTCGTACGAAAATCACACCTTCTTCGCCTTCCTTCAAATTATACAATTCTTTTTGGCAATTGTGTCTTCTTTTTCATGTCTATACAACTACCGCTATTAAAGAGAACCCGTCAAAATTAATAATCAGGTACCTATTAACCACAAAATTATCTCATAATAATTTATACAAACAGGGGTGGAGTTCCAACAAACTTCGAGGGTTGCAACAGCAAAGAAAGCGGACTTCGAATTATGAGAAGATGGAAGCAGCAGGACGAAGGAGGAAAGCCATGTCATACGCTAGATTGCAATGTGGAGGGACTCCCACTGTAAGTAGTATTGCGAGTATAATATACTTAAATATATATACGTAAAACGCGAGTGGAAATTTTGATTTTGGAGAACTTTTTTTTTCATCCTTGAAAAGTGAAAACAAAGCTTTAACTACCTTGGTAGACTCGGAAGCTACAATTCTTTTGCATCCTTCATAATATGAAGTTCTCCAAAATCAAAATTTCCACTCGCGTTTTACGTTTCAGACCTTCCTGAACAATTGTAGTAACGGGCATAACTAAACGAAGTTATTGTCCGATTTCTATGAAATTTTCGGAGATTGTGCGGGTTGGTGTGTAGACGGTCCCCTATGAAAATCACCACCTTCAGACTGATAGTAGCCACTGCGCATGCGCAAACGTGAATTTCCTTGTAACGGCCATAACTTCTACATTTTACATCCGATTTCAATGAAATGTTCAGGGATGTTACAGATTAACTTGTTTTGATGTTTTGAGATGGGGTCTAATTGTGCCCCGAAGATTTTGGTTCATTTAGGTAAGTTCTAAGGGTTCCAAAATAAAATTTTAAATTTTGAAAACGCCCTCACTCAAAAAATTTTGATATACCTAAAGGTATTGTTTTTCCTTCAATCTAAGATTCTATAGAATTTTTATAATTTTTTGAGACCACGCGGAGCTCTGTAGGACAAACCGTTCGCTCCCTACGAGAATTTAAAAGTTTTACGTACGATAAATCAGAAACACGAGTGTGAATCGCAAAAGAGGCCTAATCTCCGTTTAAATTTTAGCTGACCGAAATGCGATCGATGTTTTTCTTCATGTTGGATGGTTGGTGACTCTGCAGACGAGTAATCTATATAAAAATAATAAACCGTTGTGTAATAATTTGCAGCGTTTTTCTATGTGTAGTCACTTGACAATAATAAAATATTTTTTATAAAAAGTTCCAATCGCCAAGCCAAAATCGCGAACATGATGTTTTTAAACTTCCAAGGTACCTCTGGATGGATGAATTAGTTTTATGCCGACCCTCCGATCACGCTAGAAAATTTCATAATGAATGTTAACAGCCTCCAAATGAAATTTTTTTTAAATTCGTAGTTTTGGTAGAGGATAGCTTTAAAAATTGCAACAATGCTGTAGTTACTATTATCAACTGTAATTGTTGTGAAGCAAAATTTATTCTTCATTCTAGTTGAAGTCACTAAATGGAAGGATGTTTGATATAATAAATTATTGTCCTTCGTATCTTCCAATCGCACACTGAAAGAAAATATGACCCCCTATCCATACACATGTTCATGTCACAAGGTAGTATCTGATTGCAAAGTATATAGTTTTGATTTAAATTCATCATAATTATCAAGGCACATTGAAATCACTGGTTCCTTATAAGTAAATGTTAGTTTTAATTCATTATGTGGTTCTTCAAGTACTTGTGCTGGCTATTCTAAAATTCTACAGGTTTTATCTTTCAGGGTTATCAGACACTGAGAACCAGCGGAATAACAAGAATTCCCACAGTAAGTACCTACTCAAAAAATGTTATGCCTATCAATATGGTTTACGTATAAGATTTTATTGATGAATGTATATTTTCTTTTCTGTTAGTCTGGAGTTGTAAGACGACTCGATTATACCACCGTAAGTCCATCAGCTTATCAGTTATGTGATACTATATGACACTCGAGTTCAACGTATAAACTTGTAACTTATTTATATAACTTATTTATAACTTATTATTATAACTTATTGTATAAACTTAACCTATTGCTTACTTGTAAATTTTTGCAGCCTCCACGGAGACTGCGGGTTAGTACGAATTTATAAAACATAATAATAGGAAATTAATCAACTAGTTAACTTTTACTAATCTTCTTTAAAAAAATTAAAAACTCGTGAATCAATCACTCATTATATAAAACCCCTCAATGGCGAACTTGAAATGAATTAACTAATAATGGGGAGAAAGCCCAGGACTAACTCGACCAGGGCACTGAACCACCAATTCAAGAAAATGCCGAACAAGACGCGAGTGGTGACGCCACGGAGTACATCTGCACAACTCAACACACCACGACTTAACTAACTAATGAATTACAAGATAATCCCTAATCTGCAATGGCGTCAGGTGAGAATATTCGTCAGGCAAACACCTTGACTAGTTTTAGAGGAATAAACAATAATGAAAAACCCAGCAAATTATTACACAAAGGTTTATTATTTTTCTGTATAGTTCAACGCAGCTTTGCTATTGTCACTACCTTCCAACCATGTTCTCGATTCATAATCGAGATCATCTAGATGACATTAAAGCATCAAACTCCATTCAAAGAAATACAGAAGAAAGAATTCCTTCATTAAAGTTGATTACTCGTTGCTAAGGAAGCGTAACCCATGGCTCATCGTCCAATTTTCTCTGCTTTCAAGGTCACGAAACAGCTACTTGATTGTTTGCCTTTGCTTATGCTGTTGTAGTGGAGTAGAGGAATATTCGTCCCGCACTGACCACCTGCCTACTCGCCGATCGTCTTTTCTCATCTAAAGAGTCCCGAAAATTGATTTTTCTGAACTGCTTGCCTTGCATCGCCCTCGCGCTAGTTCACATATCCACAATCGATCGTAGTTACCGATCTCTACAACTCTCTGGTGTTTTTCGGGCTAGTATTCTAGGCAAAATACGTACTTATTCCATTCTTCTATTTCATCTAACTTCCTTGGTTATCATGAAATAGTCCCTAAATTTTATAAAAAATTTCCAAAGTCGGCTAAATATTACTTCCAAAAAATGGAACTACAGGAGAACCTTGACAAAAATAAATTTGTTCAATTTGTATATTTTTAGTGGGGAAACAGTGTTTGCTATGTTTGCCAGGCGGAGACGCCACTGCTAACCTGTCATTTCTATTCAGGATTGAAGCATACTAACTATTATAGTATGCTAAACACCTATAATAGGTGTTTCACTGGCAAGTCAATAATTGGTGCATTATCTTGACGGAAGTTAGAACTGACCAATCGATGACAGGTAATCTTCCCTAATGAAGGTGTTCTTCTAAAGCATTAAAGTGCCATGTTGGAGAATTTATTACAATATTGATCCAATTTAGTTCCTCAATTTCTCTAAAAATATTAGTTGAAGAATACAGAGGTGTTTGAAGAATAAACAAGTAAGTACGAGCAAGAGTAAAAGGAAGGTGACAGAGTCCTCCCAGTGCATATAACATGCATCAAAGTGCATATAACATGCTACGTATCATATGAGTAAATGGTATAAACAAAACGGAGTATTTACTGTTTGGAATATTACTTTCAGAACCCAGTTCGATATATGAGGAAAAGATTTGATGAAGCGATGGCTTGTACTCAAAGACCCCCAGGTGCCTATTCTGTGAGTACAATGAATTCCAATGTTGGGTTATATTTATATATTAGTGAGAAAATAATGATCACATTAATTTTACTAGTAAATGTCCTAAATCAGAAGCTCGGTTCATCAATGTTTTTTTCATCCATAAACGTTGTAACATGCACCACTTTGACAATTTTCATCAGATTTAGAAGGATTTATTGTTCATAAGTTGTGTGATTTGAATTCTAGATATCAATTGCATGTGAAAGGTCCTTCGTAACTTATTGTTGTTAGATCGAAATGTATTATTAGGTAGATGAATGAGCTTGCTCTTTCATGGAGCCTTGTTCATGTGGGCACTCAATTATATTGTGGATAATGTTGTTATGTGTCACACTACACGTTTTTTGCAGATTTTTTTTTCTTTTTTTTTAATCTATGTTGCATTTTTTCTTGTTTTATTCAGCCCAGATATTCCTCACCTTACGTTTCTCCGAATGTAAGTCTCACTGGTATCAATAAAGTACTTCACTCATATTAAAATAGGTATAATGTTTTGTGTTATATAAATGTATATATGGCAGTTGTTGAACGTGATTTATATTTTAAGAGAATGACGCGTGCCTCTTACTTTTGTTTCGGAGTTTCCCAGTCATCTGGATCTATTGATCTATTCGAATTTCTAATAGTTACAAACACTTGAAGTAAGAATAGAATTTTTGCTGTTTTCACTTTCGTAAGTGATTTGTATCTGGCTATAAAATATATTGCATTTTTTTCAAATTGCGAATTATCATTTATGTTTAATTTCTTTATGAGCACAAATAAGGCACCTATTATTGCACCAAATTGGGTGGGAAATGTTAGGATATCACTAGGTAGCCAAGCCTCCAGGTATCCACTTGGTGAGTGAGATTGAAGGACCTCCCACCACGTGGGTGACCGACGTTGTAAAATTTACAACGTATTATTTAATAAGATCACTGCCTGACAGAATTGATCAAAGCTCACCTCAGTTCACTACTCTTGCTGGTTATGACGGAGTCTCCACTAATGTATGTACACCATAGAAAAATTCTTTCAACCAGCAGAACTAATAGCTTTAATTAGTAAGAAGGTAACTCTCATTTATCCCAAAAATGTTGCAGTATTGTGAAGCGTGTGGCGGGCCTCGAAGGTGTTATGTAGGACCTGTGGACATTGATCCATATGTAAGTCTCAAACATCATGAATATATATTATTATTCTTTCAATAAATGGACAGATTGTGATGAATGCTAGGTGAATAACACGTAGAATAGGTACTGTTATTTCCATGGTAAAATATAACTTACTATTCACGAAGGAAAGAGTAGGCAAGTATATTAGGTTGTCGAATCACAAATATTGAGAACTAAAATTGAGTTTGTAAATAATTAAAGTCGGGAATGAATAATTATTTTCTGCTTATTGTGTGTGTATTATTATGTAATCGTAATACGTCATCATCTTATGAAATATTATTCATTATGTGCTATTTTAATCATTCATTTCTATTCAAGAAAATCATTGGGATTCACGATTTGAATTTTTTAAAAATCTTCAGCAATTTTTATCATTAACCAGTTTGAAACTAGAATGTTGACAATATCGTAGCTTCTGGGTAACATGGCGATGAAAACAAGAGAGTGATATGTGCAGAGTACCTGAATATCTGTTTTCAGTGGTTCACCACAAAGCCGCCACATCCTCCAATCCTAGTCAGCGAATTTTCCTCCTTGCTTCGCGTAGCCGAAGAGATACCGCCCTAATGACGGCAAATTGTACTTACAACCTGTTAATTGGAAGTAAGGTCGGTACCAGTTTTCTCGCTTTAGAAAGACTCCGAATTAATTTTCAAAAGCACCGCCACAGGAACTGACTATGTGTGTGAATGATCCTCGATGGTCCTCTGCAGCCTGGTCATACTTCATGTGCTTTGCCTGAGCTGCCATTCGAGCTGTTTGGTGCCAGTCTTGAGAAAGGTATGAGACAGCGTCAGCATTTACTATGCGATTATCGAAAAACGCCAGCCTCCCTCTCTCCTAGCCCTCATTCACTGCAAAATCCCCCACCAAAGCGATCCATCGGCTGCTTCCTGCATCACTGGCTCGACCACTGCACCACCCACCCCACCAGGCCTGATCAGCGATTGCCGTGGTTAGTTCATCATCCTCTTTTAACCACCCCTCTTTCTTGCAGTTGAGAGAGTGAGTCAAAACATGACCCACAGCCATCTCAACTCAATGGGTAGAACACTACGTGGACAATGCATCTCTGAATAGATTTGCTGACAGGTCACAACTATCAGCCATTGTTGGCAGTACTGACAGCCATTGAGATGACCGGCACACTCGTTTCATGACTCTTTGACGATTCGGTTCCTAGCTTTGGAACGTGCCCACTTTCATTAACACTAAAAAAACTGGAATTTGTTTGGGCTGTTTACAAACATAAACTAAAATATTTTATGAAGAAACCATTCATTTTACACCCCCTCTCTGGTAGTAAAAATACTCACACACTCAATTTGTCTACCGATTTGTGATGATCATGATTTCAGTGTCATCCCAGAGTTCGACCTCCCAAATGGCCGGATTTTGGTTCACCTTCTGGATACCTAGAACTGGCTAACATGAAGCGATTCCTCGCACCTGATAGAAGATATATGTAATAAAATTATAATACAGCGAGTCATTTGGTGAACATTTTATCAGTAGGTACTATATACAGACTTAATTTATTCGATCATTTATTAAATAAAATACTCCATTAATGTTTATATATGCAGAATAAATGGTTGAGGCAGGATTGTGCAATTTAAACCACTTCCTAGACTCATAAGGTATACAAATTTAAGCTTCAAATCGTCAATAATAATAAATTGGAAGATCTATCTTGATTTTTGAATAAAGGTGGGGTAAACTTGTAAAAATCTAACCCAATAGAATGTTCGTCTCTTCATCCAAACCAGCTACCTGCAGCATCTCACACCAACTGAGTTTGAGATGGCAAGTCAACCGTCCCCACAGCCTTGTAAATACGAGTGTCCTTATGCCACTAGATGGCTTCGCTGTACTCGTAAAACTTTTATTTTTTAGACCCAAACTTGCGAATGTTACTGCGGACTTTTACTGTTACCTAATTAGAAGAAGAAAATTGTTTATCAAATTGAAACAAAATAATTGTATACTTTCAATAATTGAGAAAATTGAATAAACTTTACAACCTGGTTTGTTAACAGTCTGTTAGAAGTGTCGGTGTTGAATAAAAGGTTATAAGTTGAAAATTGGAAGTTAAACTCACTCACAATTAAGGACCTGTAATGCTCTACAAAACAACACCAGCTGAGACCAGCCGACACCATTGAGGAGTGATATCGCTTCGTCACGTGGAGTGTGTGCCTTCCGAGAGGTGGGCAACCTGAATTCCGAGAGTACCACTGTTTCCTAATTATTTATGAAGCGAATATTCAATTCATTTGTTCAGTGTCATAGGTAGTCATTTGAAACCTGCGCTCGAAGTTTCCGTTTTAAATGTCTTCTGTAACAAAGTTCACGTACCTAGATATCAACTTTTCAAGGGGGTGAGCGATAAGTAGCCAAGGGCGAAACCGTCAGAACACATTCTGATCTTCCATTGGGAGACAGCTAATGATGTCAAAAACGGCAGTCGGGCGCGAATTTAACCTGAGGATTTTTTTTCACGTTTCAAGGGCAAAAGAGGAAAAAATTATATCTAAAATCCAAATTCAAACCACTCTAATTCTACTAATATCTGAGTGTATGACTCTCATGCAACCTCTTATTGGAGAAACGCCTCAACGAGAGAGACTCTGTGGCCAAAAGGCGCATAAAATCGGTTCGATCAAAACTGTTTATGGGAAAGGAGATTCCACTCGACATCAAGATCCTTATTTTTAGGGATGTAAGTAGTTCAGGCAAGGCTTTGCGACGGCTGTCTATTCTAGGGCAGGAAGTACCATCAGGTTGAGAGGTTGCTCCGTTTCTACAACCTTGTCTCGAACACACCAAACTACGAGTACAATCAATTCTTCTTCAGAACAGACAGACATCTGCCTGACACAGCAACCCTACTAAAGTTGAACGCTGAATTCGTCATAAGGACATTAAGGTCACTCTACTTGGTATTTCAGTTGGGTGCATTTTCATGGTGCACTCCTGGCCTGGATTGATAGTTACTTGAAGAACAGACAATACAGAGCCTGACTGATGAGTGCATTCTCTGCCCTGCTCTCTAACTTCAGGGGCCCCTCAGGGTTTTCAGATTGGGCCTGTCATCTTCCTCTAGGTGATTAATGGTGCCGGTTCTCTTCAATTTTCTGATGAGTCCAATGTACACATTTTTCCTGATGAGTGGAAGATCTACATTCGAGTTTTCTCCATCGTAGACTGTTGCTAACATTTGTTCAGCCTCCTACACCAGATCTCAGAGGCTTCTTCTGTATATTTGAAGGAGTTCCTCTAAGATATGTTTCTTTGCGAAGAATAGGGTTTTTAAGTACTCGTAGTTTTTGAAAATTCGTTCATTAACTTGCACTGCATAAATGAAACAGATTGATACTCTAGTAGAAATATGTTGGACATAGTTCCAACGATTGTTCATGGCAACGACGCTTTTCAAGCCATAATAGACGAAGAAGGCACCATAAAAAATCATTGTACATAATATTCCAGATACAAACCTAATGAAACACAATTCAAACAACATTTTTTGCAAAATCCATAAGAATGGCATACGGGGTAAACGTTAATAATTTTGTTAATTATTTGTATTCATTAGAACCAACAGAGAAACGTTCAAACTTTTCATTGAGAATAAGTCCCAAGTGTGCCGGCTCGGTGTATGAGACGTTGGAAGTTTTTTTCTGAAGTTGATGGTCATTGCAATAGTTTTCGAGGGTAGTTCTGAGACAAGGATGGGATTATCGAGCAGAACGGGTGTTCAATGAGTGAACGCTCCAAGGTCAGGCGTGAGAGGTAGAGTGTTGAGCGAGGTGAAGGACTGATTTTAGCCATCATAGATGGAGACTTGAAGAGCAAGTTCTCCCTTCAACCTGTCGCATCTTCAGACTCCTAGAGATGGGCGATCAATGCATTGACTTGACACAGAGGAAGCAGAAATCCTGTGTTCGTACTTCGATGGCGTGCGAGGTGACCTACTGGACCTCATCAGTCGTCCACGCAAGCCCCGAAAAGATGGACACATCGAGATCAGCTCGCTCCACAGCTTGGGTGTTGAGATCTCCGCGTTTTGTGGCAGTCTGCCCCATTCTTGCCAATTGTATGCCCCTCATTTATTTATGGACCCCTTCCTGTGTTCCACGGGATGCAGCATCCTGGATGGTGTGACTGATGCGATTTGTCAGATTCTGTCAAATGGCCAGGCAGTATAGAACAGAACTTGCCCAGCATTGTAATTGAGGACATAATAGTGTAGCTGTAGGTGGACGAACAGTAAATTGACGTATGAATAAAAATATTATATCATAGAATAATGGTTTTAGTCTGACGAAACGCATAGCCCTTTACCTTTGAATTCAGGAGTAAACATTTAAATTTATATCATATATAAATCACTAATATTATGAGCAATTTTTTAATAAGTGCATGTTTATCATCTTGGTAAGTGTTTTCCTTACTTTAAAACTAATGCCATGGCTTTTTACAGGGTTGGGAATCAGGTCAGGTGAGTAACAAAGTATTGTCAGCACTGGTGCCCTAGGAGTTTGGATGGGATCTAGAGTGGTTTCCACTTGTACCCACTTGTTAATCTCGGGATGTAGTATACCACTGATGATCCTACAATTACGGTTTTCCGTGTTGGTAAGAGGGTGGGCGGCAATTGGTAGTTTTCACGTCTCTTCACTGATCGTCGTTTGAGGTCTGTTCCATTCGATCAGTGGCAGGAGGAATTGTGATACCCTCGAACTATTATTTGCTCAATCATGAATACAATCGGGAAAAGTATCGTGATCGGTACGAAATCAAATGCAATTTTAGAATAGCAGTATGATGATCCAAATTAATCGAAAACATTCATTCAATATTTTTAGGATCTCGATTGCGTCGATGACCTTGATGACTACCAACCACCAGTAAGTGTCAAAAGTATTCACAGTTATAGTTAGTTCAGAGTTCGGCCGAAATTGCAAGACTTAAATTTGCTACGTCTGTACTAGTTAACACGGTGTTAGTAAAAATTAGTGAACGCAGGAAGTGTTGAATTCAATAGTTCTTGAAATGTCTCCGGGGAAGTGAAGTCATTCTGTGACAGAAAGTATCATTATCCTATCGAATAGCACAAGGGTGTATAATATCTTATGCTCGAATTTGAGTTGCCTTCAGCTCACAACTTCCCAGATTCATCCCAACAAGCTCAACCTTTTCACAATACCCAGAAAGAATAGATTTATCGGTAACCACGTTGCGAATGTTTTAGTCAAAATTATGATTTAGGTGCCTAATGGTAGGAATTTTCCTGATTCATGAATATAAATATGGATTTCTAAACGCCATAATTAAGTATCCATACCCTACATAGACGTATTTTTATTTTTCCATAATTGAAATGTAGTATGTTTCGTACAGACATTGAGTCCACTGACTTCAATCATGGATTCTTTTCGGCCGTTATATTCTCAGGTAAGTCACATACAAAGACTGTGTCACCCATTTTGTACTCCGTAAAATTTCAAATTTCCTCAAGGAATTTTCTTTCGGAACATTCTGAATATATTTTGAAGTTCAACACTTTTGATGCATGCATATGAAGATTAATAAGTACCCATGAATATATATTTTTTTATATTATGAGTTAAATTACGAACTCCTTCTACTGTGACCTAACTGTGTCCATTGTGGAATGCTTCTAGGCTTTGTTAGCCTACTAAGAAGGGTTTACCGAACACCCCTTCTCCCCTCTTTTTAACATAGCTGGGCAGGCCACCCTAGAGATGGTGTCAGGAGCTAGGACATAGTTTCCTAGGATTGAGTATCTAGTTCGACCCAGTGCTTCGCAGTAACACATGATATGTTCGGCAACTTCCGTTTCCATATCGCAGAAGTGGCTGGTGTCCACTGTTAGTTTGCCTATAATCTTAAAGTAATATCAAAGTGGACAGTGACCTGTTAATAGAACCATACATCCATAGTACACGACTGGATTATTGGAGAATGGCAGCAAATATGAGATTCAAGCGTAGCTTCTTTCCCAACATACAGCACGAATTCAACAAGGCCAATCCAATGAAGACCAAATTCAATGAAGGCTGTCGTCGACGAGAGACTACAGCCTTCATACCCATGCAGGGCTATTGAAGATACAACCGAGCCCTTGTTCCGAATGTGCACACTGTATGATGGAATTAGATTGGAATGCTTCAGCCATGTAGCAGTTACATCGAAACTGAGCTCACTCATCAGCACCAAAGAGGATTATGCCAAATTCAAAAAGTTTTGTGAAGCCTGGGCTAAGAAGAGAGTAATTTTGCAATGTAGGTACGAGTATGTTTCCACAGTCTCGATAGGTTTGGGCAAATTCCCTGGATAGTAGGACAGGGTGATGAAATTCGTTTTGGAATAAAAATAATTGAACGAACTTCACTGAGATAAGATCGAATTCGGATCAAAAACTAATTCGAATTGTTCCAGAACGTCGGTGGAGGAGAAGTAAGTAAAACATATTAAAAATTACAACTTGGGGTAATTAGGCCAAGGATATAAACCCACTTGATAAAATGTACAATGATGAAATTATATTTATAATAATACTGTTTTAAAAGAATTACATTTTAGAACGTCTCTGAGAAAAGATTGAATTCACATCAAACACACAGTCAATTTGTTTCAGGAAGTTGATTGCATGGAGGAGGAGGAGGAGGAAGAGAATCCTGTAAGTTTAGTGCAGAAAATATTCACGGATAGGAAGGTATTTGGGTTTCCAAGTATCAGTACATCTTTGAATCATAACTTATGAATCTAGGGAAGGCGGTGTCTGATTCTTTTAAATTGTTTTTTAAATGGTTTTGGGGTTTCTAAAACTCTAGTCTCGGCAAAGGTTCTACTTTCATGGGAGCCATACGAGCCTTAGCAGCTACTAAATGAAAGAACCATGCTCAGAGTCATGGAAAATCAAGTATACAGCAAGATCGTAAGCCTTTTCACTTTTTCATTGCGTTAACAAAGGGTGCAATTGAAAAGTTGGTTTGCTTTATTGGAATATGTCGGGGAATGGATATATGAGTGATGTAGGAGACTGCCTGCAAATCGAACCCATTGGGCTCTTGGCCAGTTAGAGGCCCATTTTTCACGTTCAAGTCCAAGAGGTTTTGAAATTTTCCTGAAAGGTTTGGAAAAATTCCCTGGAAAGTAAGACAGGATTTTTTTTATTACAAAATATTAAAAAAACCGTAAAAGGTAGGAAAGAGTTGATTGAACTGTACAATAATTCAAACTGGGTTCAAAACTTGGGTCAGGACTGTGAGAGAGGGCAAGACATCCAGTGAAAAAAATATTTAAAAATTACAACTTGTGGGAATTGGGCCAAGGATATAAATCCACTTGATAAAAATTCGCAATGATGAAATTGGATTTGAAATAATACTGTTTTAAAGTAATTACATTTTAGAACGTCACTGTGATAAGATTGAATTCGGATCAAACACACATTTGATTTGTTTCAGGAAGATGATTGCATGGAGCAGGAGGAGGAAGAGAATCCTGTAAGTTTTGTGCCAAAAATGTTCACGGATAGGAAGGTATTTGAGTTCCCAAGTTTCAGTATATCTTTGATGCGTAACTTGTCAATCTAGGGAAGGCAGTGTCTGATTTTTCAAATTGTTTTGGCCATTAATTCAGCCGCGAGCAATTCAAATCTTGGCGAAGGTTCTATTTTGATGGGAGCCATACGAGCCTTAGCAGTTACTGAATGGAAGAACCATGCTAAGAGTCATGGCAAATCTAGTATACAGCAAGAGCGTAGGCCTTTTCACTTTTCCATTGCGTCAGCAAAGGGTGCAATCGAAAAGTTGGGTTGCTTTATTGGATTATGCCGGGTGATGGATATATAAGTGATGTAGGAGAGACTGTCTGCAAATCGAGCCCATTGGGCTGTTCAGTTCTGCTGACAAAGGGGTCTCCCACTAATATATTTTTTAAGACTACTTGACTTTGGATCACTCTGGCATATACAGATCCAACCGAAAGGATCATATAATTGGCCGATCTGTAAGGCAAGCAACTTTTTTTTATTAAATGGCCCAAAGGTTTATTATTTTCTATATAAATCACCCTTCTGTATAGATCAATAGTTTGCCATTAATAGCACCTACCACAATCTGTATTCTCCCTTGATCCTCCCTCTCAAATTTCAGCTTTCTGCGTTCAATAGGATTGAAAATAGCTTCGGAGCACGAATGCTGAAGACGCCTGGGAGATCACTGATCGGTTGATTGAGCTGCGTAGCCATTTTAAATCCTAACGCAGGAAGCTGAAATTTAAGAGGGAAGGTCAAGGGAGAATAGAAATGTTGGTAGGTGCTATTGATGGAAAACCAGTGATCCATACAGAAGGGTGATCTATACAGAAAATAATAAACCTTTGGGCAATTATTTGCAGCGTTTTGTTGAAATGGGTGGAACGGTATGGGAGAACACATCTCGCATATTATCCCAGACAATTCCTAGGACACAAGGTTCAACACCTAACTGAATATAATGGGAGATGGGTAATATGTGCCCTGGAGGTATTTCTCCTAATAATTTTGGGTGGTTAGAGGACCATTTTTCAAGTTCAAATCCATGAGGTTTCGAAAAAATTTTACCTTTTTTCGAAAGATTTGCAAAAATTCTTTGTAAAGTAGGACAGGATGTTTTTTTTTAAATATAAAATATAGTAAAGAGTTGATTGAATTGTGTAATAATTTAAAGTGGGTTCAAAACATGGGTATGCACAGTGAGATAGGACAAGACATCTATCGAATGAAGAAAATATAAAAAAATGACAACTTGCGGGAATCGGGCCAAGGATATAAATCCACTTGATAAAATGCACAATGATGAAATTCTATTTAAAATACATTACATTACGTTTTAGAATGTCACTGCGATAAGATTGAATTCTGATCAAACACACATTCGATTTGTTTCAGGAAGTTGATTGCATGGAGGAGGAGGAGGAAGAGGATCCAGTAAGTTTAGAGCAGAAAATATTCACGGATAGGAAGGTATTTGAGGTATTTGAGTTCTCAAGTTTCAGTACATCTTTGGTGCGTAACTTGTCAATCTACGGAAGGCGGTGTCTGATTTTTCTTCCGAGTCTACCAAGGTAGCGGAAGCTTTTCACTCTTCGAAATTTCCACTCGCGTTCTACGTTTCAGACCTTTCTGAACAATTTTGGTTCCGTGTCTGTCTGTCATGAAATCCGTGTCATATATCCTTCTAATTTCTCATCCGATTTTGATGAAATTTTCAGGGATTGTGCGGGTAGGCGTTTAGATGGTCCCCTAAGAAAATCATCACGCCCGGACTGATAGTAGCCGCTGCGCGTGCGCAAACGTGAATTCATTGTAACAGCCATAACTTCTACATTTCTCATCCGATTTCGGTGAAATTTTCTGGAAAAATGCGAATTCGGTAGTACATAATCCCCCATGAAAATCATTGTCCCCAGACTGATGGTAGCTGCTGCGCATGCGCAAACGTGAATTCCTTGTAACAGCCATAACTTCTATATTTTCTATCTGATTTCATTGACATTTTCAGGGATTGCGGATTAGGTTGTAAATGGCCCCCGAAGAAAATCAAGGCCTCAAAATTCGCAGTAGTCTCTGCGCATACGCAAACGTAATATCCTTGTAACAGCCATATTTTTCATCCTAATTTGATGACATTTTCTAGGAATGTTCAGATTGGCATGCGAAAATCATATCCCGCAGAATAATAGCTGCTGCGCATGCGCAAATGTAAATCACTTGTAACAGCCATAACTTCTCCATTTTTCACCCGATCTTTACGAAATTTCTCAGGATTGTTCTGATTGGTGTGTAGATGGTCCCCTATGAGGGTTGTGGAAGGTACTTAGGGCGGAATTCATAGACATAGGCTTGAATGTGAGCGCGCACTCAATTATCTGAGTTGAGGGTCGGCCTCGACTCAACAGTCCGTATTCATAGTTGATTGAGACGGCCCACTTAAGTGTTGTGGTCGCCTGAGTGCACGCTGAGCCTGAGGGGACGCTCAGGGGCTACTCAACTCATTTTCACCTTAAGTTGGCAGCCGTGGTGGGGATATTTCCCTGTTTCAAAGGTATTTTGGGTAAAAAGCACGGGGAAATTTCCCTCTCGTATTCTGCACTGATCGTGAGTTATAACCTTGTCGCTGGTTCTCTGTGGTTATAACAGTAATGAAAAGCTTCTTATTGCATTTTCGGTAGTTTGGATGTGCATGCTAATTTCTCTATTTTGTCTGATTTCCTACAAGTAACCATTAGTTTTGAGTTATTAGCAGTGGTGAATCAATCAAATTGAAGTCTGTTCAATTATATGAAGGTGCTGACATTTTTTCGGGGGTTTTTAACTTGATTTCTATCTCCGCAATTTCATCAGTTGGAATGAATTTGGTGCCATCGGATTCGACTATATTACTCCGAAGAAGACAAATTGACTTCTCCCGGCCGAATGAAGGTTTTATCCACAAGCAAATATACGAATATTTATGACGTTTGGAACCCTTCAAAACCTTCACCTACCTACTTATTTATTCACTTGTGTGAAACAGTATAAAGCCCGAAATAAACTCGTACCTATATGGATGTTTTTTTATTCGACTTGTACTTTATTACCAACCCATATAATTTTCTACAAGAATTTTCTACTTTATCAATTTACTAGATCGTAAAACAAGAATGAGCATTGAGAATGTTTGACAACTTCAAGAAAGAAACTCACAATCTCGGAAGATTTCACCGAGTTCGGGGAGAAAATATTGAAAAGACTGTTATGTTACAAGGAAATTCAAGTTTGCGATGATCTTCATTGGATATTTTTGACGGAAAAACTTGTTTAATCGCCTCATTTTTATTAGACAAACAAAATAGATAGGTAGTTGACTTGCTGTACACTATTTTCAGTAGGAAAATCTGATAATAACTGTGGCTGAGGGGCACTTAAGGTACCTCTGGCCAGCACTCAGGATTTTGCACCATTGAGTCGAGGGTGGGCCTCAACTTAACGCTGAGTTTGGTTTATGAATACCGTTGAGTGCGCCCTTAGAATTCGCACTGAGTGCTCCCTCAGGGCGCCCTCAAATCTTGTCTATGAATACAAATGAGTGCCCGCCAACCCTTATCGATGCATTTGAGGGTGCGCTCAGACTTGAGTAATGACTATGAATTCCGCCCTTAGAGATTGATGTTTTGAGATTAACTACTATCCATCGGATCATCTATACAATCGGGATATGGATACGAGGAAGCTATCTGCCACACCCACTTGGCAGACTTTTAAAATTGTTTTGGCCAGTGATTCAGCCTCAAGCAACTCTGATCTCAAGTTTCTACTTTTATGGGAGCCATACGAGCCATGACATTACTAAATGGAAAAACCATGCTCAGAGTCATGGCAAATGTAGTATACAGCAAGATCGTCACATTCGATTTGTTTCAGAATGTTGATTGCATGGAGGAGGAGGGGGAAGAGGATCCAGTAAGTTTAGTGCCAAACATATTCACGGATAGGTGAGTAGGTACTTGAGTTTCCAAGGTTCAGTGCATCTTTGGTACGTAACTCGGGCTATCCCTTTTTAGTGTCACAACTCGAAAATTCAATTTTTTCAAAACAAAATTGCTGGATTCAGAAAAAAACTCTATCGAATTGAAAAAAATCGTTACAACTTGTGGGACTCTGGCCATCGTCGGGGAATAATTGCTGTAGACGACTCGCTGAACTCTCCTCACTATTTCGCGGAAGAATTCAAATATTAAATGTAAATTTTCCAAAGGAAATTGTTTCATATAGTTATTAGGCAACAATAAATTCTAGTTGACTGTTAGTACTGTGATTTTTTTATTTACATAATAACAGAATTTTATTTTTTATTTACATTTGTATTTTAGTTACACATTTTCTTTTTATTTAAACATTTATAGATAAATGTTTCAAAAAACACCGAAGGCTAGAAGGGAAAATTAAGTTGTAAAATGTTCTGTGATGGACCTTTACAAAAAAGTATAATATAGGAGTGTTTTTGTTGTAATTTTCTGCGCAAGGATATTAAAAAGGTAATACGGGATTACGATGAAAAACTCCACTCACCGATGGTGTCTGTAGACAGTGCTTACACGGGCCGGGGTGTGGAACGTCGAGAAGTTCAGCGAAGAGGCAAAGCAGGGGGGTATAGGAAATTGAGCACACAGAAAGAGCGTGGGAGAACTATTATAATAGATACGTAACTAGGGCTATCCCTTGCAATAAAAGTGTCACCGCTCAACAATTTATGTTTTTGAATTTGGTTTGCATTAATGAACCTTTGGAACCGACCAACAAAACAACCCCCTCCCCTCCCCGCGCCGTCAGGGTAGCAGAAGGTACTCGGGCAGGTTACGGGGTGACTCAATATCTCAGGACTACGAAAACGTGGTCTTTCCAAGCAACTTTGAACGAGAGAAAACTAGCTATCCACGGTCTGGTAGTAAGATTTCATTACTCATCACGGCCAATTCTCACGAAATGATGAAATATCAATCTTCGATTTGAATTGAAGTGACGATTCCAATAGAACATGATAGATTTATGTGAGATGGTCAGATATTTAGATCTACAGCAAAATCGGTCAATAGGAACGAAGGAAAATAAATACCGCACACGGCGGACGGACGGAAAAATTTTAATTCAATTTTTGAATTCTACATACTTTGAAACGTAAACCAACAAATTTTGAGGGAGGTTCAAAAAATTGTCCTGGTAAATTCCAAAGGTTCATTATTGAAAATAATAAACCGAAATGTAAATAAAGCCACATTGCGCTTTTAAGGTTTCTCAGTAAATGGATTATTATTCCTCAATAATAGTGTTCAAACTATTTACTTTCTTTTTTAAATCATCAATACAACGTTTCATGCTTCAATATTACGGATATTCAATCAAACAGAACTTACTCATATAATATATGAGTAAGTTCTGTTTGATTGAATATCTTATATTCATTATATATTTGAATATATTATATTATAATATATTATCAACCGTAAAATTACCTAAATAATTTTAAAAACAGGAATGGACTCCCTACGAACCTGGGACACCGAAAGGGTTTATGAATCGTCGGGAATCAGTGGATTTTGACCGGATGCAAAAAATTAGAGATTTCAGAGCTCGTCTCATAAATGCCGGACTACGGTGTGGAGGGACTCCTTCTGTAAGTAGTATTGTGGCTTACAAAAACTATCATACGCTTTCTAGTTCATCAGGGTTGCAGAAATATTGTTTCCAATTTTCAAAAATTAGAAAAAACCAAAATGTAAATTTCTACCCGGTATCTCAGTTCAAAACTTCCTCGACAATTTTGGTTTCATTAAAACCAAAATTTTGTCTACAAAACAAATTCGGCTCTTTTACGGGCTCTTTCGCCGGTACTGTGTGGATACGGACCTTATTTTTTTTATTATCATTATTTATTTATTTATTTATTTTTTTGAACTCTCCTCAAAGACAAATTGTCTTTGGTGAAGGAGGGGGCACGCCATAAATGAAAAAAAAAATAAATAAATAAATCAAACATAATGGGGAGGACGCCCAGGACTCACCCGACGCCGGCCCTAGGGATGAGGGAAGATGAGGAAGGTGGGGGTGGGAAAGAGGGTCGAAGGGAAGTGCCTCTATAAAACGACCACCAGTTCAAATATGAGCCGAGCAGGTGGTTGCAGCCATACACCCTGATGTTGTTGGGTGCCACTCCTTTTAGCTCCTCTGCTTAGAGCCTTTGGCTAACCCCGCGTGACATTCGCTCGCCACCCTCCCATGTGACGTTTTAGGGTGGTCGGTCCAAGGCTTAAGCATGTTCCGCAATTGAAAAAAAAAAATTCTCTTTTTGTCAATGTGTCCACAAATCCTGGTCTTTGCGCATGAGCAGAGGCTACTATCAATCCGGGGGCAATGAATTCGATTCGAGAGTGTATCAAGGTAACTTCTGCTAACATCCATTCAAATTTGATGATCCAGTGAGGGTGCCATTGAGGCTGTTAATGATCTCCTGTCAGATAAGCTTTGATCGCATCGGTAGCTTTTGCGCATGCTCAAATGTTCACTTTTGTAGTTTTCATCTGAGTTCGATTAAATGGGGTATTTCAGTCACTTTTTTAATTTTTTTTTTGAAAGACATGGGTCAGAAATAACGGTAATGGTGTTTGTTCGTCGAGAAAATGTTTAGAAGAAATTAGGGATGCTAATGAAAGTTGAAGAATATGACGTAGTAACTTGTTACGTTGCTGACCTTGGTACGAGACGTTCCACTGTAGATCCAGTGTGGTCTCGAACGTTTCTTAGCCTTGGAGACTACAAAATTCAGTTCAAAGTTCATAGAGGCGCGCCTTTTTTCAAACGTGTGATCTCTTTATTCAATTTTTCTACCACATTTTATAGTATCAATGGGCAAAAGGTTGGAGTATAGAGGTTTTCAATGGTGCTGAATCCAAATTTGAGATCAAAAACCTGCATTTCTGACCCACCGAAATACCCTATTCTCTGGGATTGTACGATCGAGTTTCTGGATCAAATTATTACCATCGGGTTCCTACAAGTAAAAAATTCATTTATGTGGTTAGTTTGGTACTTGGGCTGGTTCTTTCACAAATTCATGAAAACTTCTAACTTTCAGGGTTATACGACTGTGCAACCTTTCGGACCTCCCGTGAGTACTCAAAAATTCACCTACGAGATTTAAAAATTAAAATGTTTTTGTTCGCATGTTAGCTATTGTGGCCTTCCTATGATAAGGAAAGGGCTACCAACTTGGCAGTACGGTAATCATAATACTGTAATCACTCTCAGCCGCTGTCAAAAACCTCAAAGCATAAGCAACTTGTCTTTCCTGATCCCCAGCTGAGCACAGCGACAGTTCCAACAGGGCTGGCATATGAAAAGCACTGGCGATGAGGATTTATGAAAACATCTGTTTTAATTATTTCTGTTGTTTTTTAAGTACTAAGGCTTCTAGGAATTCACAACAACTTCCAACTTTCAGGGGGTTGCTCCGACTCAGAGAACCAGAGTTTGTTCCGTGAGTGTTCAATTACTGTTCCTTCTGTATATCGAGATGTCAACGTACCAACAAGATTTATTGAGAAATGTATATTTTTCTTCTTTTTTAGTCGAAGGTTTCAAGACGAATTGATTTTGCCAACGTAAGTCCGTATGAGTAAGCTTATTAATTATTTGATATCAATACCCAATGAATATATAAATTATGTAATTAATATGCATATGCTATACCGTCGCATGAGGTTACTTTTCTCATCGTAGGGGAACATTCCCTAAAAATAAACAGTTCAATGTTCTGTCAGAGCTACAGGTATTGTCAGACATGGCTCTCCCAGTGATTAATTTCAAGTAAATATGTCAATCCAAACACTCCCAAGTCGAAAAAGAAAGAAGGGAAGGTTACTCTACAGTTACCCATCTTGTTTCTCCCACCATTTTAGACGGGTGTCCAATGAAGAGGTTCCCACACACCCGGCACACCGGCACAGAGATGTCGTAGGGTGCAATTTGAGTCATATTTTTCTTTTTTTCTTTTTTTTTGTTATTTTTTTCCTGTTCTTAAACAAAGGCGTCCCACAGATTTCCAATATCTTTTCGTTCCTGTGATCAATCGCTTGAACGAGTCATTCCAGGAGATTTCTCATAATTACAGAAAAATATTTGTGGGGAACCACAAATTCTGAATATAATTATGCCTTATATCCATATATCTGATATGGACGGGAATACCCCAAGTACATGGTCAACACTCCCTGCACCGGTTGAACCCTTTGTTGAGAAAGGACGCCGGGGTAGGAGTACCCCTCATAAAATACCGCCAGCTCAAGAGGGAGCAGTTCAGTTTTGAGAGGGTCCTAGTAAGACGTCATTGGCACTATCCAAGCCTTATTCATTCGCAAAGCAACCCCGTAAAACTTCGCCTCAATAAGACTCTATATTTAAATTTTGCTCTAACGGTCTGCGTTAGTTCTCCCCTTCTTCTAGCTTCAAATTCTCAAGTAATCAAGTGGTGTGGGGAGTTACAACTGGGAACAACAAATTGACCTTGTGACTTTGCGCTAAACAAATATTGTTCTGTATGGGCAGATGAGTAATTTCCTGGGAACGAGTCTTTGCTACAAAACAAGGTTGCTCTTATTCAATTCCAAAAGTAAAAGATAAGGAGAACATTGCACCTAAATTTGAGATTTTACAGGATATTCGAGATGCATTAGTAAATTTGCCTTGCGAATTGAAAAACTAAAAGATTGGCTCTGGTATCGTCAAAATCGACCAATAATTTCCATTTAAAAGGGGGAAATTCACTTCGTTGTTTATTCACTGACTGAGACCCCCTCAAGATAGTTGAATCTACCCTGGAGTCATTCAAGCTGTGATCTGGAAACTGCGAAAGTGTACACCAAAACGAAAGACAAAAATTCTGGAAGTGGCCCGAAAAAGTGTACTTTAGCTTAAGGACTGCAAACGAGAGAATACAATTAGCAGAAGCGTGGTGCATTAAAAAAAAAACAAAAAAAAAGTTGTTTACCCTCCCAGAGGTGATACATTTAATTTTAGGACAAAATCCGTTTTACCTTGTCCACTCCAGTTTGGGGAGATAATTATAATCCTATGTTTCTGACAGAGAATAATGAGCCAAATCTGAGAAATAAAACCAAAAACGACAATCATGATCGTCGAAAATAAAATGACATGTGTTGAAGATCTGGCATAGGCATTAGAGGACCTTCGGCCAGCCTGGTAAAGTCTATAGATACAAATTGATACCACTATCTCTCAGATATTTGCGTACTAAGTATATTGCTTTGTTTGGTAGTGTGCTACTGAATATACTACTTTTACATAAAATGAATGCCATGCCTCGGAAGGACGTCAGATCACTATTGGGTCTACTAGCATACCACTGCCTGCTACGATATATAATATTATTATATTTATATTATATTATATTATAATGTGCTACTGTGAAGCACTGGGTCGAGCTCGATACACAATCCATAAAAGTGATATCCGATCTCCAGACAGTATTATTTCTAAAGTGACCTACACCGATCTTCTCTGCTTTGGGGAGAAAGAGTGTTTGATAAACCCTTCTCAGTCGCTGACATAACCTGGAGGCATTTCACAATAATTGTATAATTCTATAATTATTATAGACCCTTTTAGGTTGCAGTGGAGGGAGTCTTAAATCAGTTCCAACCAATCCAACCACCTTTATTTTTATTTGTTTATAATCAAAAATAATAATACAGGAAACCATGTGACGGTACCTGCATTGTGTCGACACTTACCTAACTTGTGTTCCATGTATAAATATACCATTATGCACTTCTAAATGTTTGCAGGCAGACAGGAGGCGGCCAAGGGTTAGTGCGAATGTATAATAAATTAAATTACAATTTAGCTTTTATTATTCAGCAATCTGATTATAAATACATTCAACATCTTAAAATCTAATAATGAAAGTTAGAACCTAGCAGCCACTGACTGGTGAACTTACCTAATGTGGTCGGTGTTCCCCTCGACGATAACTGGATGCATTTGGATTAAGAACCTTGGAATATTACTATGACCACAATTGGACCAACTGCTCACACTGAACATTCCTTCTTCTGAAACCCATAAGTTTTCATGTGCCTTCTTTAGTAATTACGGTAATACTTGAAGATTGTATATTTATGTTATCTGCTGAGCAATCATTATTCAAGACTGGATACAAAAATAATAAAGAGTTGAGCGCTTGGTGGATTGTAATCTAAATTTATGTTCTGCAATGTGGAAGCACCACATAACCCATGTTAGAAAATGTATTTAAATACTGAGATTTCGTTTCTCCAGTCCTCTAAAATGTATAGTAAGTGTGGTGATTGAAGCTTAAGTTTCTGAGAATTTGAAAAAATTACAGAAAGTCATAGATAGGAAATAAGATTTTGATAAGAGCTCAATCCCGTCAATTATTGATGCTTATAGTTACTATGACATAATTATTATCAATTTGTAGATTCATTTTAAGTGAATATATACCTACCTATACGGTACATGTATAAGGAATATTTATTTCAGAAGCCTCTTCGATATCTAAAGAAAAGATTCAATGAGGGAATGAGTCGTTTACGAGGACCTCCTCAACTCGCTCTCGTAAGTAAAACACCAGCATCAAAGTTGCGTTACAGGTGAGTAAAAGTGTGATCATTATCTTGTACTAAATTTCGAAAGCTCAGTTCAACATTGGTCGTTGGTTGTTCTTAGATATACATTGAAGAACTTTATCAAATCATCAGCAAAAATCGATCTCATAGTAACATGGACAACTTAAACAGTTTCCATCCGATTAACAAGGATTTCCAGGGGTTGTCTGTTTTGAATTGTCAATTCTAATTACATATGAAAGGTCCTCTAATTGTTGTTAGATCAACATTTCTTATTAGCTGATTTTGCTCTTCGATGGAGGGTAATTTGTAGATCTATTAGTTCTCGACAGATGTATTTTCATCTACGAGTATAACGCAAATCTCTTATCATTTTTCAGCCTCAGTATGCAGATGTAAGTCACTTTAATATAAAGACTATGCTGCAATATACTTTGTCTAGACTATATTAGGTACTTTTCGATTAATATGAGTGCTATTGAAGGTTGTTGACAGTGATTTACTTGTATATTTTGGAGATGAAGAGCACGCTTGAACAACTGCATGCACTAACCCTCGTTTTCGAGTTTCCCCTGTCATTTTGTGTTCATTGAGCAATTTACGTTTCTAGTAATACGAACATTTCAAGGAGGAACAGAATTTTGGCTTTTTTATTTTCATGAGAAAAATGAATAAAATTTGTTCAAAATTTCCAAATAATGTGATAACGAAATTATTCTGTGAGGTATTATTATTATTATATTATTATTAAAGTGATGGGAAGTGATGGGGTACGAGAGGGATCACTACTTTATTTATTACACGAATATCATTAACCTAACTATCATTAGCCTGACTAACTTTTGTACTCCCTCAGTGGCCTGATGATGAAGTTCTTTTATTGAATCCTCACTACTTGCTGGTTACGACGGATTCACCAAAAACTTTCATCAACAATGGAAATCTTTTAACTATTAGAATAATCTAAATACATTCAATAACATAGGAAGTAATGAAGATAACATGCTCTAACCACCAAAAATGTTGCAGGAATGTGCAGCATGTGGCGGGCCTAGAAGGTGTTACACAGGAATTGAGGAACCCGTCGATTATAACGTAAGTCCCAGACCTTTAATTCCAATGAATGGATAGATACGATGAATACTCTTAGGTAGGTACTAATATCTCTACTGTGAAATATAATTTACTATTGGAACTTTATTGGATACATACATATATTTATCCCAGGATATTGTTTTGATAACATTTTTTTATCCCTCCTCTCCCCCTTCAATTGGTTGAAAAAATCACACTCTCACTACGTCTACCGTTTTACGATGATCATGATTTCAGTGTCAACCGAGAGTCAGCCGTCCCAAATATCCTAATTTAGATGATTCAGCAGAGTACATACAGTACGCTCATTTGACGCGTTTCGAAGGTAAATATTATACGTATAATTCAATCATAATTTTATGAGTAATGTAATGTTGAATTGATCTGTGGGGTACTGCATATAATTCATTTAATAGAATTCTCCATTGTATGTTTAAAACAGCAGAATCAAATAGTTTATGCAAAATAGAGCGATTCGAATCTCTATTGACAGACATTACTGAAACTTGGGCTGGGAATTTCAACCTTGATTTTCCAATAATGGTAGAGTGTCTATGTTGTGAAAATCAAACTCTCCTCTGTCTGCCGATTTATTTTTATAGGTTCAAGCTAAATACCCTGGTTCGTCATTGTTTTGTCAAATTGAGGGATTCGTCCCCGCGAAACTATGTAACAATCTACAATCTCGCTTGATAACCATAAAATGTTGGTCAGCCCAGCAACTTACAACTTCTCATCCTCTTGTCCACTTATCAAATCAAGATTAAAACTATTTCTCTTACTTTTTACTTTTGAAGGCGTCTTCGCTTGTCAGGGGTTGCCTCTGACAGTCCGACGCCAAGAGCCCCGGTCCGACCACTGCCCTCCGTCGAGATTCCGTCTCCGCATGGCACTGACACCACCTCCTGTCCATCTCACGCGTGGACCTCTCTTTCTATGGCCTTTGGGGGACCAATTCAAAGCTTTTATAGGCCATCTGTTTTCTGGCATCCTTCTGAGATGGTGATACCATTCCAGAGCCTTCTTGTCGATTCGATCAACAACTGGCTCTGGTTGATCAATCATTTTGCGTATGGTCTCATTTCGGACTCGCTCAAACCTTGATTTTCGGTAGCTTCGCCTGAGCCCATCCATTTCCACTGCACAGAGTCTCTGTCGATTTCGTTGATTCAGGGACCAGCCTTCTGAGGCATACGTTAACACATCAGAGTATTTAAAATCTGTTTTTTGGCATGAAGATGGACTTCCCGGCTCCTCAGAACCCCATTGAGAGACCACACTACGACTCTGGCCAGCTGGATACGCCTATCCACATCCCTCTAACAAGTTCCCGACGACTTTATTATGGACCCCAAATACTTAAAATGATCGACCGACTTGTCATATCCCAATCCTGGGACTAAGGTGTCCCGACTGTCGCCTCCGACCACCAAGTATGTCGTCTGGGGTCTTCGGTCTTCTGGGAATTGATCCTCAAGCCAGCTTCATAGAGTTTCCGCAACATATATACGGCATCATGATGATTCTGAGCCACAATCATCTGGTCATCAGCAAACAGGAGCGAATGGACCACCTGATCGCCAAGCGGGACTCAAATCCCAAGACGAGATGCGTTCCATTACTGCAGCACGTCCTCCAAAGAAACCTTAAATAAGGTCGGCGACATTCCACAGCCCTGCTGCAGGCCCTTGGATACATAAAATTGGAGGATATCACCTTTTCATCTTTCACCGCCACTCGATTTTCCTGATATATTCTGCGGACAAGATCTACCAGTGATTCATCAATACCCACACCCTTCATTGCCGACAACAGACGAGCTACATTAACTGAAAACCAGCATGCTGTTCCGCGATCCTTCCTTCAATGGATTCTTCCAAACGCCTGTTAATGATCTTGCTCCAGAACCATCCAAGAGATGTCATAACGCCTCTATAATTGTTCAAATTCTACTAACCAAAAAAACTATTTCTCAATTATTGAATAACATTTTTTTTTTTTTTTTTTTTAATTTTTTTTATTCTTATTTTCTCCATTTCCTACCAGATCCGGCACCGACGCTCTCCGCACTTTGCGACTCATTAAACGGCGAAGTTCCGTCCCGAACCAATGAGGCGTCACTTTTCTTACGGACATAAATAGAATAGACAGAAGGAAAGTTGTGTAGGCTGTAACCATGGCCCACCCACCTATTACTCATCATAATTTCCTCCGGTTGCTTTTCCCGGCAAATCCGTCCTTTCTTTCTACGCAAATGCATGAGGTGGACCCCACCGTTGGAATGACAATATAGGCCAGGAGTGAGAAATATATAAAGATGGCTAAGAATCGATGGGAGAAGTTGAATAATGGATGAGGTGCTCCTCCGTTTTAAAATTCATGAAGAGATCTTGGGCCCAGGCAGAAGAGTGATAGACACTCGGGAGAGGAAGGGAGTTGGAGCGCGATCCCAGTTTGTATAACCCCCCAATGTTATGCCAGCAACGAATAATTCTTGTTGTACCAACCAATTATTGGTGTATCTACCTACTAAATTTAGTAGATAATTTTACAAGGCGATGTAATATTTAGCGCTAATTTTTTAACTTCATAGTGCCGGTCCAAAATTTTGTTGCTCACGATAAATTGGCGACAAATCACTCTACAAAACAACTTTATACTTAACTTATACTTTATTACTTATTATTATTATTATTATATTACTATTATTACTTATACTTAACTTATTACTTACTTAACTTTATACTTTGTCCAACAGACTCTGATGAAGAAGGATCAGGGGGGTGGTTGTACGAATGTTAGTTCGGAGATGACGAATTCTACTTTTGCTCGGAAATCAACCTTCCAGTGAAGCCATCTCACCGAGGGGAAGAGAAACCATGTGAGCGATGTTTTGAAAATAAAGTTGATGTACAACACCTTGACCATAATGAACGAATTTAAAATAATGAAGTACTACTAAGCGGATTTTCGTATGACGGATTTTTGCCATGTGTTGCGAACACTGATGGTCGTAATTGAGAAATCATCCTTTCTGGAACTGATTATCATGAGCCGCTTCCTCGGTCTGGCCTAACCCATAAATCTCAATGCTGCAAAGAACGCAAGGGAAGATTAATGGTGGATAGAGGAAACCCGTTGATGTTCTCCTTCACATCATGTCCGGCGGAGACATCAGGACCGTCTCATAGGATGCTGAGCGTGAGATTTGAGTCAAGAGGGTTTCCAGCAACTATTACTCAAGTTGAATGTCTAAGACCATTTAGTGAATTGAATCCCAACCACTCTCAGGCAGAGGTCTTAACCTATCAACGCAAACTTATTATGGTACCCGGTAGCATGTCTGCTCTTTAGTTCCCTCATTCAAGTGGGTAAAAATATCACTGGACTCTCGTAAACAAGACTTGTTGGGTAATCCTAAACTACTTAGTAGTTTAGATCAATAGTTGACATACAAGGTTCCTCAAAGAAACTGGTTCAAAGCAGCCAAGTGAAACGTTCTAAAAACTGTTCCCTGTATTCCTGTATTATTAATTTTTGAATGGGAAGAGGATAGCAAATAACTTTCAATCGATTCAGTTCAACCCTTCAGACTGTCAAAACGCTGGGGTAAAAAAAATGTGCCTCTTGGGTTGTTGGTGCTGACTGAAAGGCAACTCCTCCAGGTTTTGCAGTCTACAGAAATAATATTGTCGCAATAGGGCTTTCAAACAGTTGCAAAAGTCAATTCAAATACGTAACTTTTTGGGCTCTAGATTTTTATCAGGCTAAAAACCTCACAATGTTGGACAATCCTAAAATATTGTCCATCCTGCGTGCAATGTGCTGAAATTCTCTTTATGTATTCGCTTTCCGTCTACCAGGTTTCGCAAACAGACGAAATAACCTACTGACTGACAACGATTTATACCATTATAGTTTTCGATTGTGAAATCAACTTTAAATGTCGCACCTTCTAAACAGCGAATCGTAACCACTTCTTTTCACGTTAGAAAAACTGGAATTCTGTTGGGAAGTGTACTAATATAAACTGAAATATTTTTCGAAGAAACCAGTTGTTATTCACCCGCTTGATCATAATAAAAAATACTCACACTCTCAATTTGTCTACCGTTTTATGATGGTTATGATTTCAGTGTTATCCTAGAATTGGTCCTCCCAAATGGCCGGATTTTGGTTCACCGTCTGGCTAACATGAAGCGATTCCTCGAACCTGATAGAAAATAAATGTACTCGTAATAAAATTATAATACAGTGAGTCATTTAATGTTCATTTTATCAGTAAGGTACTGTGTACAGACATAATTTAGTCGATCATTTTTCAAATAAAATACTCTTATAATGTTTGTACATGCAGGTGATAGGTATGTAGAATCCGAAAATATGAAAATTTTCCGTCCGTCCGCCGCACGCCGTCCGCAGCGCTTTCCTTAGTCCCCATGGGCCGATTTTGATGAAATTTGGTATATGGGCTCCATTTAGGGTATAGTTGTACTGGAAGCGTTTGGTTGTTTGAAGTTTTGGTGTTTTCAATACTATTGATCAGTATTGAACTTTTGGAACCAATTGAGACCACTTAGAGCTTTGTAGGACCAACCGTTCCTTCCCTATTGGCCGGTTTCACCACTTCTAGTTAAGGTGATGGTTAAGCCTAACCATTAGTTAGGACAGAGAAAAGTCAAAAGTAGCGTTTCACCAAACCAACGATGGCGCTAACTTATAGTTAGTAACTACGTTAACTATAGGATCGGTAACTACCACCTCATCTGGTAGTTACAGGTTAACAACAACTGATAAGGCGTTATTGTCACATCTGATATTGTTGTTGACGACATTTTGTGATAGGTTTTCTTGTAATTCGGTGATCGGTTTTCTGTGATTCGTGTTGAGAAGAAAAAAATCCGTCGATGATGAACGACCAGGAGGAAGAGTTCGACGTGGACCAGGCGATCGCTAGGTTTGTGAGACGACCTCGTATAATACGGCCCAGACTGAATTATTTGAACCTATACGATGACCAAGATTTTATAGCTCGGTTTCGAGTATCCAAAGAAAGATTTGGTTTTGTGTTAGGCCTTATCGAAAGGGAGGTACACCCTCCGTCAGAAAAGAATGACGCAGTTTTTCCGAATTTTAAATTGTTATTGACACTGCGGTATCTCGCCACTGGGTCCTTTTTGATTACCCTAGCGGACTTCGCAGGGGTAAGCAAGTCCTCTGCATGTAGGTTTATTGCACAAGTATGCGGTGCTTTGGCTAGATTGAGCCCTCAGTTCATCAAAATGCCTACAAGTGAAGAAGAAAGGAGAAGAGTCATTGATGATTTCTACAATGTAGCCCGTTTCCCAAGGGTTATAGGGGCGGTAGACTGCACCCACATTAGAATTCAATCCCCAGGTGGCGATGAAGCAGAAATATACAGGAACCGGAAAGGCTACTTTTCCATAAATACCCAGTGCATCTGTGACGCTTCCTTGAAAGTCATGAACGTCGTGGCACGATGGCCTGGATCATCACACGATCAGACAATTTTCGACAATTCCCTCATTCGGTATAACATCGAAAGAGGAAATGTACGAGGAACTTTGCTGGGAGATGGTGGATACGAGGTAAGGCCATACCTCATGACCCCCCTACTGAATCCAAATACTGTAGCAGAACGGCTTTATAATGAAAGCCACATACGCACGAGGCAGACAGTTGAAAGGTGTTTTGGTGTTTTGAAGAGACGATTTCCAGTGTTGAGCAAAGGGATCACTGTCAATTTAAGAAACGTCCAAGCGATAATAGTTGCTTGCGTTGTCCTGCACAACATGTGCATAGAAGATAGACGCCCTAATGACATGATGGACGACGGCGCCAACGACATGGTAGACGAAGGCGGTGACGTTCTACCTCCCCCCAATGGAAATAACCAAGGACGGCTGTTTAGAGACACCCTAATAATGAACCATTTCAGGCATCTCTTGTGAATTATGCAGATAAACTTTCAAAATACCTATTTAAAATAATGTACTCAGCTACCTATTTAATAAAAAATAGAAACGTGTTTCACATTTTATTTATCATAAATGGGTATAAAAATGACTGTATCACAATGTTATTTATCACCAATTCTTGAATAAATATACTTAAATTATCATCAATAAATATACTTAATTATCATACAGACATCATCTGATTGATAACATCTGATAACTCAGCTGTTGCGATTGATAACATTTGATAGCACAGCAGTTTTCCTGTCTAGGTGCAGCTTCATGGCAGCTAATCCTAACTAGAGGAACTAACTTCTAGTTAGACTAACCATCACATTGGTGAAACACTTTTATCTGTAACTATTAGTTAGTTGGTAACTTTTGGTTTGGGCTAACTTTGAGTTAGCTAGGAATTTGGTGAAACCGGCCCTATGAGAACTTGAGGGTTGGTCTTACGATAAATCATAAACACGAGTGCGAATCGCCAGAGAGACTCTCCGTCCAAATTTTAGTTGACCAAAAATGCGATTGGTGTTAGTTTCTTCGAATTGCACTCTGTTTCGTGTCCTTAGCAACCAGTAACCAAAATTTCTAATGAAGGCACCCACAACTCCTTATTTCATCGAATTAGTGTGAAGCGTTTATTTCATCAGTGTAAACTTCATTGTGAAGCAAAAATATGGTTGGTAGGTAGAGACAATGATCAACTGTGTTCCTCGCAGTCGAATGATCCTTACAGAAAAATAATATACTTTTGTGAAATAATTTGCACGGTTTTTCTTATAAAGTACGAAGATTTTTCAAAACCGAATTACACCAATCTATGTTTTATGGATCAACTCCACTCCTAATTACGATAATTAATCACCCTGGTTAATGAATGTTCACTGACGTTTTTTACTTGCGTCTCGGTGCACCGCCCTGAGGGATTCCGAATGCACTCTTGCGGGACTGCGAGGAAGTTTTCCTCAACTCAAACTCTTCTAATTTTAATATCTTTGGAAGAGCCATTCCAGACATTCAATGATTACTTTGGTGAAGTAGTGGATGATGTTGCGAAAGTCAAAGTTGATTTATCAACTATGATTGATTATGATTGATTTTTCTATCACATCGTAAATAATACAGAAGTTATAACTTCTGTATTATTTACGATGTGATAGAAAAATCAATCATAATCTTTTGTGATTTGCGGGAATTACTAGGTGTGAGTAAAGGAATGAGATGTGTGTAAATGTTTAAGGGGTTTGAGAGTGATAGGGGTCGGAATGACAATTGGTAATCCTTAGCAAACTGATATAGCTTTTCCATTACGGTACAATCGAAATTGATTTTGAGATGGCTCAGGATGGTTTCTATCTTCTACAAGCAATACTCTCCCTTGTGGGGAATGTTTCGTTCACATCATCTACCCCTTGAATATTGTGGCAGTGATTACAATAAGGTGAATAAATTTTTCCCATGAGGCACCGAAAGAATGGATTATTTCCTAGTCCAATCATTATTTTATCAATGGTAGAGAAAAAAAGCCCAACTCAAGGTCTCAAATACCGGTCCTAATATTTGATCACGAAGATTCATTCTGGCTCAAATAGATGTCAAAAAGAGAGTAGGTGGAAAGTAACGGCAAAACGACATAAATATTAATTTCCTTCTTTTCAAAATGTTTTGAAATTTCTGCAAGTTTATCTAAATTTCTTCTCTGTAACCCCAACGTCTCTTTATTTCCCTCGTTCTAAAATAGATGTAATAGCCTAATTATCACTCCATATTACCGATTCAGATCAATAGAATGTATTCAGAGAGCTCTTCCTAACTGAGCTACTGCTAGAAGAGACCTAATTATTAAAGACAAAAATATCCAATCTACTGTCTTGCATTATAGGATACAAGATAATATAAATATCGACACCAAACCTCATTTGCTCCAGCGCATCAATAACATTATTGCAAAGCGACAGTTAGAAGAATGTAGGAATACGAAAACGAATAATAAAAATACTCAAGCAATATAAAAAAAAGTGTCTTTATTTTTAGTGATTTTACTAGGTAGTATCCAAAGTATAATATCACAAAATTTAAATTAGTTGATTAAAAATTCGATCAATTCAGTAAATTTTGACTGTAGACTCATGATGTAAGAAGGGTGAACATTATCGCACGATTGACTATTTTCTCTTCTATACGGGGTGTTAAACTCACGTAACTTGACACTGAGATTCTACGACTGAAGTTGAGATTCTACGACTCATGCTGAGCTAAAAGTGTCTCTGACATGCCGAGCAATAAGTGACCCTGCACAGAACAGCGAGCCAGAAAGAAATCAAAGAACGAGCCGGATGAAATAAAGCAATGGGAAGGCAGAATTATTTGAAACGGGACAACACAAATCAAAAACGGACGACACAACAAAAATTAATAATCAAACAGTTATCACTGTTATCAAAGTCCCGATTCACAAAACTCCCGTCAGAGTGCATTCGGAATCCCTCGGGGCGGTGCACCGAGACGCAAGTACATTACTTCATCATCTAAAGATATTTTAGTAGGGCATACATGGTGCACTCCTGGCCTGGATTGATAGTTACTTGAAGAACGGACAATAGAGAGACTGATGAGTGCATTCTCTGCCCTGCTTTGTAACTTCAGGGGTCCCTCAGGATTTTCAGATAGGGCCTGTCATCTTTCTCTTGCTGATTTGTAAAAATATAGGATGAATTTCAGATTGAAATTCACCTTATTGTACATAATTAGTCAGAGGAGGGTGTGACAACCCTACCCCTTCAAACCAGTGATTAGATTAATCAGCCGGCCGGAAGAGGATATCGATTCATAATATGAATAGATATTATGAGATATTATGAGAGATATTATCTCTATGAATCGTATATCTCTAAAGGCATAGCTCCAACAAATCGGGAACAAACTAATTGGTTCGTCCCGTATAAAATGTAGGGTCGTCACAGATTAATGGTGCCGGTTCTCTTTGATCCTCTGATGAGTCCAATGTACACATTTTTCCTGATGAGTTGAAGATCTACAGTCGAGTTCTATCCATCGTAGACTGTTGCTAGCTTTAGTTCAGCCTCCTCAGAGGCATACCGAGTTCTTCTGTATATTTGAAGCAGTTCCTCTCAAATATGCCTCTTTGCCAAGAATAGGGTTTTTAAGTAGGTACTCAAAGTTTTTGAAAATTCGTTCATTAACTTGCACTGCATAAATGAAACAGATTGATACCTACTATAGTAGAGATATGTTGGTCATAGTACCAACGATTGTTCACGGCAACGACGCTTTTCAAACCATAAAAGACGAACAAAGCATCCACATAAAATCATCGTGCATAATTATACAAACCTACTCAAACACAATTCACATTTTTACCGAAACCCATAAGAATGGCATACGGGGTAAACGTTAATCATTGTAATAATTATTAAATAATTAGATTTTCTGTTGGTTTTAATGAATACAAATTTTGTATTCATTAAAACCAACAGAAAAACGTACAAAGTTTTCATTGAGAATAAGTCCCAAGTGTGCCTGCTCGGTGTATGAGACGTTGGAGGTTTTTTTTTCTGAAGGTGGTGGTCTTTGCAATAGTTTTGGAGGGTAGTTCTGAGACAAGGATGGGATTATCGAGCAGGAGGGGTGTTCAATGAGTGAACGCTTTGAGGTCAGGCGTGAGAGGTAGAGTGTTAAGCGAGGTGAAGGACTGATTTTAGTCATCATAGATGGAGACCTGAAGAGCAAGTTCTCCCTTCAACCAGTCGCATCTTCAGACTCCTGGAGATGGGCGATCAATGCATTGACTTGACAAGAAGGAAGCAGAAATCCTGTGTTCGTATTTCGATGGCGTGCGAGGTGACCTACTGGACCTCATCAGTCGTCCAGGCAAGCCCCGAAAAGATGGACACATCGAGATCAGCTCGCTCCACAGCATGGGTGTTGAGATCTCCAGCGTTTTGTGGCATTCTACCCCATTCCTGCCAATTGTATGCCCCTCAATTATTTATGGACCCCTTCCTGTGTTCCACGGGATGCAGCATCCTGGATGGTGTGACTGATGCGACCATGTCGGATTCTGCCAAATGACCAGGCAGTAGAGAACAAAACTTGTCCAGTACTATAATTGAGGACATAATAGTATACCTGTAGGCGGAAGAACAGTAAATTGACGTATAATTTAAAATATTATGTCAAAGAATAATGGTTTTTCTACGCATAGCCCTTCATCTTTGAATTCAGGAATAAAAATCTTAATTTATATAAGAGCATTTTTTTAATAAGTGCATATTTATCATCTTGGTAAGTATTTTGCTGAAACATACGCAAAATTACTTTAAAAATAATACTATGCATTTTTACAGGGTTGGCAAACAGGTCAGGTGAGTAACAAAGTATTGTCAGCACTGGTGCCCTAGGAGTTTGGATGGGATCTACAATGGTCTCCACTAGTACCCACTTGTTAATCTCGGGATGTAGTATTATACTAGTGGTATAATACATTATACCAGTGGTATAATACCACTGATCATCCTAGAGCTACGGTTTTCCGTGTTGGTACGAGGGTGGGCAATTAGTTTCACGTCTCTTCACTGATCGTCGTTTGGTGTCAGTTCCATTTGATCTGTGGCAGGAGGAATTGTGATATCCTCGAACCATTATTTGCTCAGTCATGAATAAAATCTGGAAAAGTTTCGTAATCGATGCGAAATCAATTTCAATTTTAAAATATTAGTATGATGATCCAATTCATTCGAAAAAATGCATTCGAAAATTTTAGGACCTCGGTTGCGACGAAGACTATGAGGACTACCAACCACCAGTAAGTGTCGAAAGTATTCACAGTTATAAAAGAATCTATCTAATTTAGTTCACAAAATGAATAATGCCAACCTTACCAAGAGTTCGGCCAAAATTGCAAGACTTCAATTTGCTACGTCTGTACTAGTTAACACGGTGTTAGTAAAAATTAGTGAACGCAGGGAGTGTTGAATTCAATAACTAGTAAGATACCAGTTCTTGTAATGTCTCCGCTGAAGTGAAGTCGTTTTCTGACAAAAATTATCCTATCGAATAGGACAAGGGTGTATAATAGCTTATGCTCGAATTTGAGTTGCCTTCAGCTCGCAACTTTCCAGATTCATCCCAACAAGCTCAACCTTTTCACAATACCTAGAAAGAATAGATTTATCGGTAACCACGTTGCGAAAGTTTCGGTCAAAATTATGATTTAGGTAAGGGTAGGAATTTCCCTGATTCATAAATATAAATATGGATTTCAAAACGCCATAACTAAGTATCCATATCCTACTAATTGAAATGTAGTAAGTTTCATAGACATTGACTCCATTGAGGACAATCATGGATCCTTTTCGGCCGTTTTATTATCTGGTAAGTCACCTACAAAGACTGTATCACCCACTATGTACACCGTAAAATTTCAAATTTTCCTCAAGAAATTTTTTTCGGGAACATTTTGAATATATTCTGAAATTCAACACTGTTGATGCATGCATAAAGAGGATAATGAGTAACCATAAATATATATTTTTTAAAATTTCTTTATATTATGAGTTAAATTACGAACTGCTTCTACTGTGACCTAACTGTGTCTATTGTGGAATGCCTCTAGGCTTTGTTAGCCTACTAAGAAGGGTTTACCGAACACCCCTTCTCCCCTCTTTTTAACATAGCTGAGGTGTCAGGAGCTAGCACATAATTTCCGAGGATTGAGTATCCAGCTCGACCCAGTGCTTCACAGTAGCACAAGACAAGTTCGGGATCATCCGTTTCCATATCGCAGAAGTGGCTGGTGTCCACTGTTAGTTTGCCTAACTCCTTCAAGTGATATCGAAGTGGAGAATGACCTGTTAACAGACCAATAAATCCAGCTCTCATTGAAGCACTGCGCGCTGAAGAAGCAACCTGCAATTCAAAACATATAGTACACGACTGGATTATTTGAGAATGGCAGCAAAGATGGGATTTGTAACAATATAGGTTGAATTTCAGATTGAAATTCACCTAATTGTTCATAAGTTAGTCAGAGGAGGGTGACGACCCTACCCCTTCAAACTAGTGATTAGATTAATCAGCCGGCCCTAAGAGGATATCGATTCATATCTCTATGAATCAAATATCCCCCTAGGCGTAGCTCCAACAAATCGGGAACAAACCAAATCGGTTTGTCCCTTCTGTAAAAGTAGGATCGTCACACTCCCCTCCCTAAAACATACTTCTGGGTTTCAAATAGAAGTATGTTTCAAAACAAGTCAAAGGAACTGAAAATAGCATGATGCCCAGGAAAGGACGTCTGGAAGCTTCAAGGGAATTCCTCCATCGTAATGGTACTATTCAAAAAGAAGAAGAAGAAGAATGCCACGAATGGGTCATTTATGCCACGAATGGGCCATTTATACATAAAAGAAAAAATCAATGGAACTGAGGAGAAAGCAAACTAAATAAAGAATACGAACGACGAAACATTCAAGTGAAATGATTGAAAAGGCAAATGCAGAAAAGGCTTATATAAAAGAAAAACGTAATTGAAATTAATAAAATGCCAGATTGGCAAAGCTTAACAAGAGACTGAATTTAATTGCCGGATAGGCGAATTTTAATGAATGAATTTAATTGCCAGATTGGCGAAGTTTATAAGGTAATGAATTTAATATAGAGATTCCTTCTGGAAATCTCTTTGAGTAATTCCTTCTGGAATACCCAAGAAAAAGTGGAGGGGAAATGATGAAGTAAATTCAGTGCATTTCCACCAAACCACGCTCTGCTACCATGTAACAATATAGGATGAATTTCAGATTGAAATTCCCTTCAAACCAGTGATTAGATTAATCAGCCGGCCAGAAGAGGATATTGATTCATATCTCCATGAATCAAATATCCCCCTAGGCGTAGCTCCAACAAATCGGGAACAAACCAAATCGGTTTGTCCCTTCTGTAAAAGTAGGATCGTCACAGATTCAAGCACAGAAAGACAAATTACGCGTAGCTTCTTTCCCAACGTTCAGCATGCATTCAACAAGTATACCTGGACCCCAACTATGAGGCTTCACAACTCTTGACTGAACAAGGAAACTTCAGTGCTAGGCTGCACTCCTTCAGGCGTAGACGACAGCCATCATGCCCATGCGGACCTATAGAAGATACAGCCGAGCCCTTGTTCCAAACATGCACACTGTATGATGGAATTAGATTTGAATGCTTCAGCCATGTATCAGTTACATCGAACCTGAGCTCACTCATCTGCACCAAAGAAAATTGTGCCAAATTCAAAAATTCTTGTGATGCCTGGGCTAAGAAGAGAGTAACTTTGCAATGCATGATGAAATTCGATTAGAAATAAAAATAATTAAACACATTTTAGAACGTCACTGTGATAGTCAGTCTTGTGCGAAACCTCGTTGAGTCAACATCGGACAGTTCTCTCGCGTAAAAAAATATACAAGTGCCTAGTGGACGGTGATGTTTACATTACGAAATGGATGACCCGGGCAACAATGAAGGCCAGCCGACTATTCAGGTCATTATTACGGAAACGAGGCAACACCGTGAGGCGACAAATGCGAAGAAAAACGAGAGAGGTGTATTTGAAACCTTTCAAGAACCCCTTCCTCTCTTCATGCTAACATTTGACAAAAATGATGATATTAACAAGATACATAACACAAAAGCTATCCTCAACATAGTTGTGAAGATTGAACCGTTAAAGAACGCATCTAAACTTATCCCTCAATGCAAAAAATGCCAAAGCTATCTTCATACACAATCCTACTGTGGAAAAGAACCAGCATGTGTGAAATGTGCTGGACCACACATTACAGCCGAATGTCCTCTAGACAAGGCTGAAACTCCGAAATGCGTTAATTGTAAAGGGAATCACCCAGCAAATTATCGCGGCTGCGAAGTAGCGAAAGAGCTACAAAGAATGAGGAACAATGCCACCAAACCCCAAGTGAAAGAACTCAGAAGACAACATACTTCCACCGAAAGAAGTGTTACCAGGCGAAAATCCCTTACTACAGCAATAGCAGGTGCTTCCACCTCCAACGCTTCATATGCTAACGTAGTTGCAAAAAAAGAGGTGAACGTGTCGAGCACTGAAAAAATGTTCGGACAAATACTAGAGAGATTAAACGAACAAAATCATACTAATAAGCTGCTATTTGAGAGAATAGCCAAATTAGAAAAAAGTCTAACCAACTACGGAATAATATGATGGATCTAACATTAAGAATAGCAACATGGAACGCAAATGGTTTACTGAATCACATAAAAGAAGTGGAAGTATTTCTCCATTCCAACAAGATAGACATTCTTCTCGTCTCTGAAACTCATTTCACTCGTTCTTCTTACGTTAAAATAAAAGGGTACGTTTGTTACCACACAATTCACCCTAGCAATAAAGCTAGAGGAGGCTCAGGAATTATAATTAATGAGAACGTAGTGCATCACGAAGAACTGAAAATTGAGGAGGAAAAAATGCAAGTAACCTCGGTCAACGTGCAACTCAAAAACAAATGTTTCAGAATAGCAGCAATTTACTGTCCCCCGAGACATAACTTGAAGCAAGATGACTACAAAAGTCTTTTTGAAAGGCTAGGAAGCAACTTCATTATCGGAGGAGACTATAATGCCAAAAATACATACTGGGGATCACGGTTAACAACAACAAAAGGTAAAGAACTGTATGCAGCAGCAACTATACTCAAGTGCGATTTCTACTCGTCTGGCAGGCCTACATATTGGCCCACTGATCCCAACAAAACCCCTGATCTAATTGACTTCTTTGTAAGCAGAGGTATCTCAAGTGGATACATAAACGTAGAGGATAGTGACGACTTACCATCTGATCATTCACCCATTATCGTAACAATCAGTGAAAAAGTTATCCTGAGAGAAAAAACTCCAAGTTTGTTCAATAGGAAAACTTGTTGGTCCTGTTTCCGTCAACAACTGGAAACAACTATAAACCTGAAAGTACCAATGAAAACCCCTGAACAAATAGAAGATGAACTTGACCTCTTTATTAATAATTTACAACAAGCAGCCTGGCAAAATACACCAGTAACTCAAAACAACAATTGTGACAATCAAAAATTGTATCCATTGGAATTGAGAAATTTACTGAATGCGAAACGAAAAGCGAGGAGAAAGTGGAAAAATAATAGAACATCCGAAAACAAAACAATACTTAACAGATACGCAAACAAACTTAAACACCTAATCAGAACCATGGAAAATGAATCAGTTGATCACTTTCTAACTACACTGACTGCGGAGAAAGATACGGAGTACTCTCTCTACAAGGTTACCAAAAACTTGAAACGTCCCAAAGTCCTCTCACCTCCAATCAAAAAGGAGGATGGAACTTGGGCCAGAAGTAATATAGAGAAAGCAGACCTTTTTGCTGAACATCTCTTCGAAACTTTTCAACCATTACCAAATCAAATACCAGACGAAAATACAACTCGGACGGAAAAAATTGACGAACTCGAAATACTTCCAGTGACACTGAAGGAACTTAAGGATGAAATAAAAAGCAACATTAATGCAAAAAAAACGCCCGGCTACGACCTGATATCAGGTCGTGTAGTGAAAGAGCTCCCCGATAAAGCAGTGATGAAATTGCTTCACATTATCAATGCTACATTTAGACTGAAACACGTACCTTCCCAATGGAAAGTTGCTGAAGTCATCATGATCTCCAAACCAGGAAAATCACCAAACGAGAAGACGGGGTATCGACCAATATCGCTCCTCCCTGTTATGTCAAAGCTATTTTAAAAATTGCTTCTTAAACGTCTCAAACCATTGATAGAAGATAGAAATTTAATTCCAAATCACCAATTCGGATTCAGAAAAAAACATTCAAACATAGATCAAGTCCATCGAATCACTAACATAATAGAAAAGGCCCTCGAAGGTAAGAAAATATGTGCCAGTATCTTCTTGGATGTGGCACAGGCCTTTGACAAGGTTTGGCACGAGGGATTGGAGTACAAACTGCACAGAGATCTCCCAAAACAGTACTACTTACTGCTAAAATCCTACCTTGAAAACAGACATTTCAGGGTGAAGCAAGATGACCAATACTCTGGCTTGAAGCCAATAAAAGCTGGAGTCCCGCAAGGGAGTGTCTTAGGGCCAGTCCTTTATTTACTGTACACAAGGGACTTACCCCAACGAGAAGGTACAACTGTTGCCACCTTTGCAGATGATACGGCCATCCTCTCCGTCGATGATGATATCGAAGCTGCAACTAGTAATCTACAGAAGTCAATCACTGAGGTTATTAAGTGGACCAATATGTGGAGAATAAAGTTGAATGAATCAAAATCAGTTCACATCAACTTTACTAACCGAAAAATTCCTGTCATGGATGTTGAGATCAATTCAAATAAAATACCCCATACCGATGCAGTTAAATATTTGGGTATGACCCTCGACTCCAAATTAAACTGGAAAAAACATATAGAAAAGAAAAAAGAGGAAATTAAAATCAAATTCAGAAAGATGTATTGGTTGATGGGAAGCAATTCTCGTCTCTCTCTCCACAATAAACTGCTTATTTATAAGCAGATCCTTCGCCCTATCTGGACCTATGGAATTCAGTTATGGGGCTGTGCCAAAAAATCAAACATTAACAAAATTCAAACCTCCCAAAACAAAATACTGAGAAGTATAGTGCGTGCACCTTGGTACATGAGGAACGATGATATTCATCGAGACTTGGGGATGGAAACAGTCCACGAAATTATCGCAAGGTACTCAAGGAGGCACGAACAACGCCTCCACAATCATGAGAACCTGGAAATGCTCTACGTTTTGGACAACCAAGATGAACTCCGGCGACTCAAGCGAAAAAAACCACTGGACTTAGTTAGTGCTGTTAAAGTGCAGTTATAGCTCAGTGTTGAAGATTCTGTTATGAGAAGGGACTGCGTTTTACTGTAAACGGGCTCTCAAGGAGTGTAATAATGATATGTAATATTGCTAGATGGATTGTATTTAATATTCAGTTGCAATAATAAATCACGTTGAAAAAAAAAAAAAAAACTGTGATAGAACTGAATCCGGATCAAACACACATTCGATTTGTTTCAGGAAGAAGATAGCATGGAGGAGGAGGAGGAAGAATGGAATCCAGTAAGTTTAGTGCCGAAAATATTCACGGATAGGAAGGTATTTGGAGTTCAGCACAAGTTTCAGTACATCTTTGATGCGTAACTTGTCAATCTAGGGAAGGCGGTGTATGAAGTTTTATATTGTTTTGGCCAGTGATTCAGCCGCGAGCAACTCTAATCTCGGCAAAGTTCTTACTTTGATGGGAGCCTTACGAGCCTTGACAGTTACTAAATAGAAAGAATCATGTTCAGAGAGAACCATGTGAGTTGGTCAGATTTTTAGAAAAAGTAAACGTCTGATATTTTGAACAATTATTGACCCACAATCTTTGTACGTATTTTACACCTCCTTAGCGTTCCTTAAAATTATCATTACGATTTTTTCTGGCAATTTTGCTTCCCTCTTCAAGTCTATGAAACGACCAGGTTTTTTTTTTTTTTTTTTTTTAAATTTGGAAACTTTTTATAGATGTCACTTGTCAGTCACCGTGTTCTAAGGACAGTAAAATGTGCCTATTCACACTCATACTGCCGATACCATTGCTGATCTGTTTTATATCTCATCTCACCGTAAAGTGTAAATGAAAACACATTGCACTTCTAAGGTTTCTCTGTAAATTTATTATTATTCCTCAGTAATGGTGTTCAAAATCACGGATATAATATAATGCAATGAATTTAAACTCATTACTCCTTTAAATATTCAGTACAACGGGCGTTGTTTCATGTTATAACATTACAGATATTCAATCAAACTGAACTTATTTATATGTAATAAATTATGAACCGTAAAATTACCTAAATAATTATACAAACAGGAATGGTCTCCCTACGAACCTAGGACACCGCAAGGGTTTATGAATCTTCGGGAATCAGTGGATTTTGACCGGATGCAAAAAATGAGAGATTACAGAGTTCGTTTCATAAATGCCCGACTACGGTGTGGAGGGACTCCTTCTGTAAGTTATATTGTGGCTTACAAACACTAGCATACGCTTCCTAGTTTATCATAGTTGTTAAAACCTTGTTTTCACTTTTCAAAAATGGGGGAAAAAAATTTCAAGGATATATCAGTTTAAACCTCCTCAGCAATTTTGCTTTCATTTGTCAATAAAACAAATTCGGCCCTTTGATACGGCTCTTACTGCTTAGAGCCTGTGGCTAACCCCCGCGTCATGTTTTTCGGGTGGTTAGAGCAAGGCTAAAGCATCTGCTCTCCCTTTAAAAAACATTTTTTCTTTTGTTCAATGTGTCCGCAAATCCTGGTATTTGCGCATGAGCAGAGGCTACTATCAACCCGGGGGCAATGAATTCGATTCGGGAGTGTATCAAGGTAACTTCTGCTAACATCCATTCGAATTTGATGACCCAGTGAGTGTGCCATGCTGCCATTCTGCGCACGCTCAAATGTTCACTCTCGAAGTTTTTATCCGAATTCGGTTAAATTCTCTGATATTCTACGATTAAGTTTCTAGATCGAATTATTACCATCGGTTCCTACAAGTAAATAATTCATTTATGTGGTTAGTTTGGTACTTGGGCTGGTTCTTTCACAAATTCATAACAACTTCTAACTTTCAGGGGTATACGACTGTGCAACCTTTTGGACATCCCGTGAGTACTCAAAAATTCACCAACGATATTTAAAAATTAATATATTTTTGTTCGCTTGTTAGCTATTGTGGCCTTCTTATGAAACGAAAAGGGTTACCAAATGGCAGTACGGTAATCATAATACTGTAATTACACTCTGCCGCTGTCAGAAACCTCGAAGCATAAGCAACTTGTCTTTGCTGATCCCCAACCGAGCTCAGCGACAGTATATGGCTGGCATATGAAAAGCATTGGCGATGAGGATTTATGAAAACATTTGTTTTAATTATTTATGTTGTTTTTTAAGTACTTAGGCTGGTTCATCTAGAAATTCACAATAACTTCCAACTTTCAGGGGGTTGCTCCGACTCAGAGAACCAGAGTTTGTTCCGTGAGTATTCAGTAACTGTTCCTTCTGTAAATCGAGATGCCAACGTACCAACAAGATTTATTGAGAAATGTATATTTTTATTTTTTTTTTCAGTCAAGGGTTTCAAGACGACTTGATGTTGCCAACGTAAGTCCGTATCAGTAAGCTTATTAATAATTAATAACAAATAAGTATAACAAATAATTATTATTTGTTACAAATTCCTAAGTAATATAATAATTATAATTATTATATATCATACCGTCACATGGGGTTAATTTGCTCATCGTAGGGGAACTTTGCCCCTAAAATAAACAGTTCAATGTTCTGTCAAAGCTACAGATATTGTCAGACATGGCTCTCCTTGTGATTAATTAAAAGAAAATATTTTAATCCGAACCCTCCCAAGTCAAAAAAGAAGGAAGGTTACTCCACAGTTACCTACCTCGTTTCTCCCACCATGGATGGTTTACACGCGATGTCCAATGAAGAGGTAATCGCGCAGGAATGTTACTACGTAGGCGTCTACCGGCACAGAGATGTCGTAGGGTGCAATTTGAGTATAATTTCTGATTCCATGTTCTTCCACACAAGCGTCCCACGGATTTCCAATATTTTTTCCATTCCTGCGATCGATAGTTCGAACGAGTCATTTCCAGGATATTTCTCATAATTACAGGGTAAAACATCTGTAGGGAACCACAAATTCTGGATAAAATTATGTTAAATAAAGCAACTCATCAAGGTCTCTCGTATGAACGGGAATTGAAAAACTAAAATAATGACGCTGGAATCATCAAAATTGACCAATAATTGCCAGTAAAAAGGGGAAACCTCCGCTTATTCACTGACTGAGACCCTCTCAAGATTATTGAATCTACCCTGGAGTCATACATGCTTTTACCAAGAAACTGCGAAAGTGTACACCAAGAAGAAAGATGAAAATCCTGGAAGTGGCCGAAAATAGGGGACGTTTAAGAGTGCAAACAAGAGAATGAAATTAGCAGAAGCACAGTGCCGTTTCAAAACAAAAATGTGGCAAATTATTACACAACGGTTACAAGGCTATGCCATTGTTACCACCTACCAACAAGAAGAAAAACATCGATCGCATTTCGGTCAGCTAAAATTTGAAGGGAGGTTAGGCCTCTTTTGCGATTCACACTCGTGTTTCTGATTTATCGTAAGTCCAACCCTTAAATTCTTGTGGGGAGTGAACGGTTTGTCCTCCTGGGCTCCGCGTGGTCTCTAAAAATTCTAAAACGCTGCAAATTATTTCACGAAGGTTTACGATTTTCCTGTGTAGATCACTCTTCAGCAAATACAACAGCTTTGCCATTGTCACTATTTATTTATTTTTTACCTACCAACCATAGGTGCCTACTACCTACCGACTAGGCCATTTTTTGAAAAATTCAACATTTATCAAAATACCTATTTACCTTTTGGTAAAGCTTGTGATAATGCGATGCGGGTGAAATAGGTAACTAAGCTTACCTCATATGTTTCAAAGGAAAAACGCTTCATTATACCTAGCGAAGGAAACATGAACTAATGCTGTAGGTGTGGTTTAAACGCTCGTATACAACTCGAAGAACAACGAACAACTCTCGAACGGAGATCACCTTTTGGTTACCTAAAAATTCAACAAAGATTAGACCTCTTTGATGATTCACACACGTGATTCTGTTTTATCGAAGGAAACCCCTTAAGTTCTCGTAGCGAGCGAACGATTTGTCTGCAGAGCTCCGGGTGGACTCAAAAATTTTTTAAAATTGAATACTATTCGAAATTGGTGAAAAAACAATACCTTGATTTCGAGAGTTATCGAGATAGGGCACTCTTGAAAATTTCAACCCTCAATTTTCACCCCTAAGAATAGACTGACATCAACCAAAAGCTTCGCGGGACAACTAGACTCAAATTAGAGACCATATACCCCATTTGACCCAAATCCGTCCAGGGTTGCTAAGAAAAGTGCCGCATACGACGTACAGCGTACGGACGGAACATTTTTTATTCGATTTTCGGATTCTACGTACCATGAAACGTAAAACATCAAGTTTTTTTTTCGGGGGGGGGGGGGTTAAATTTTCTCCTTGCTCGATTCCAATGGTTCATTATTGAAAAGAATAAACTAAATTTCAATACTACCGTAAATTGATGGAAAAACAGTACCTTTATGTCAAAATGTTTTGAGTTAGGGCGTTTTCAAAATTTCAACCCATAGAAGTAACCTACATCAACCAAAATCTTCGGGGCACAACTGGATCCCAAATGGAGCCTGCATACCAAATAACGTCAAAATCGGTCAATGCTAACTGAGGAAAGTGCTGCGTATGGCCAAATTTTTATTCGATGTTTGGATTCTACGTACCTTGAAACGTTAAACCAACAAATTTTGGTTCAGTTTTTGTTTTTTCCCCCCTTTTTTTGGTGTTCATAGTAAAGCAAAATCTTCCAGGCCTGAGGCAGTCAAAACTATTTGTGACGTTATCGCAAAGAAACGGGCTGATGAACTCACAGCTATGCCTCCGAAGGACGTCAGAATATTATTGGGTCTACTAACAGACCACTGCCTGCTACGATATATAATATAATGTGCTACTGTGAAGCACTGGGTCGAGCTCGATACATAATCCATAAAAGTGATATCCGATCTCCAGACAGTATTATTTCTAAGGTGGCCTACACCGATCTTCTCTGCTTTGGGGAGAAAGACTGTTTGATGAACCCTTCTCAGTCAGCTGACATAACCTGGAGGCAATCCACAATTATAGACCCTTTTAGGTCGCAGTGGAGGGTGTCTTAAATCAGTTTGCCATCGATACAACCACCTTTATTTTCAATTATTTTTTAAATTAAAAATATTAAATTAAATAATACAGGAAACCATGTGACGGTGCCTGCATTGTGTCGACACTTACCTAACTTGTGTTCCATGTATAAATATCATATTATGTAATTTTAAATGTTTGCAGGCGGACAGGAGGCGGCCAAGGGTTAGTGCGATTGTAAAAATAAATTAAATTACAGTATAGCTTTTATTACTCAGCAATCGATGAAAACTAATCGATCTTTTTTAATATACAAGAACTCTCAATGGCTAAAATACACACCATATAAATTGATTAATTGATTGATTAATAATGGGGAGGATGTTAAGGAAGCCAGACCCAGGGATAAGGGAAGATGAACATGGAGATTTTATTATAGAATGACTACTAGCTCAGATATGAGCTGAGGAAGACGCGGGTGGTGACACCTCGTTTCCTGCACCACACCACGAGTCATAACAAGGTCTCGCCACTTAAGCCTGATTGATGCATATTCTTGTTGTAAATATCGCATCAGTTAGGTATACATTGGTAATGGAAAAGGCACACTGAAGAAAGGAAGAAGGTGGGAGATGCACTGGTAACGTGATGTCGATCCTTGGGATACAGTAAGACCACCAATTCACGAAAGTGCCAAGCTTTGACGTAGATGTTGACGCCACGGAGTACACCCGCGGGGATTCTAAGTTATGTAACTCCGTGGTACTTTGCCCACTCCACACGCCAGCCAAGACATGGCCACTCATACCCACACTAACACCTGAACTCACCCACAAGATGTGTATCCTTGACGGTGCAACAAGCGTATTGGGTTTCCTTTTGGTCACTTTCGATATTTGAGTTATATACACAAAATCGTACTCTCACAATTCATCATTATTAATGCGCGAATTAAATCATACACCAGCTTCTTACTCTTACCGCTTACCATAACTCACAATCCCAATCCCTTCATTTCTATTCACGTTATGAGACTAAGAAGAAAGGAAGACGAAGCTTCTGCACTATACGATTAGCACGCACAGATTATATTTAAACAGAATATGGAAGGTACTACAATAATATTCGAACCGGGCGGGGGGGGGGGGATTAGTTCATAACATCACGGTTGAAGTCTACCAATTGAATTGAATACTGGAAGAGTCAATAACAACAGAACGTAACAATAGTAATGAAAGTTAGAACCTAGCAGCCACTGACTGGTGAACTTACCTAATGTGGTCGGTGTTCCCCTCGACGATGACTGGATGCATTTGGATTAAGAACCTTTGAATTACAAAGACCACAATTGGACTAACTGCTCACACCGAGCTTCCTTCTTCTAAAACACAAGTTTGCTGTAACGCGCCTTCTTTTTATCTGCTTATCAATCATTATTCGAGACTGCATACAAAAACGCTGCAAATTATTTAACGAAGATTTTATACTTTTCCTGTATATATCACTCTTCTAAAAAGATCACAGCTTTGCCATAGTCGCTATTGATTTGTTTACCTACCAACCATAGGTACCTACTACCTACGAGAATTTTGGAGCTAGAGCATTTTTGAAGATTCAACCCTTAATTTCAATTTGTGCAGCGAAGCTTTGGGTTGAAATTTACAAAAATGCCCTAACTTTAAAACTCTAGTAGTTAGTAGGTACCTGTGGTAGGTAGGAAAAAAATTAAATAAATAGTGACAATGGCAAAGCTGTGATCTTTGGAAAAGAGTGATCTATACAGGAAAATAATAAACCTTTGTGAAATAATTTGCAGCGTTTTTAATCTTAATTTACGTTCTGCAAAGTGGAAGTACCACAAAACTCATGTTAGAAAATGTATTTAAATACTGAGATTTCGTTTCTCCATTTCTCTAAAAGTTATAGTAAGTGTGGTGATTGAAGCTTACGTTTCTGAGAATTTGAAAACATTACTGAAAATTATAGATAGAAAAAAAGATTTTGAAAAAAGCTCAATCCTGTCAATTATTGATGCTTATGCTTACAATGACATAATTATCATCAGTTTGTACATTCATTTTAAGAGAATGACACTAGTTACCAAAGCTCATACCTATCAGGTGGAATCAGTTGGTATTGTTCAAGTACCTACCTATACGGTACATGTATAAGGAATATTTATTTCAGAAGCCACTTCGATATCTAAAGAAAAGATTCAATGAGGGAATGCGTCGTTTACGAGGACCTCGTCAACTCGCTCTCGTAAGTACCTACAACACCACCATCAAATTTGCGTTATATGTGAGTAAAATTGTGATCATTTTAAGAGCTAGTGTTTAGCCTTACGTTAATAATTTCCCTATGTTTGAATTTAAATAGGTACCTCTCACTTTGAAGTAGGTTGAGGTGAGTGAGAGGAGCTTGGCTAGCGGTCAGGAAGTTTCTGCCCCGTGTTGTCTAAGGTTAGGTAAATATAACTCCTCCTTGGTACCTGGCACTATGCTTATGACAGCCCGTCAAAGGAAAGGTATATTGGAGAATTTGAGCTGAGTAAATTCCACTTGGTGCTTGTGACTATGCTTATGACAGCCTGTAAAGGTGAATATTGGATCGGGTAAGGAAATTTGGAAGGCTTAAAACCGACCAAGTTTTGATTATAGGTTTTGGCGAGGTTTTAAAGAAGGAAGACAAGATTTTCGTCGAAGATACGGACTCTAGATAGTCCAACCACCGATGTAAAAGCCCTATATACAAGTTCCCCCACAGAAAGGTCTGGGGAATTCTCCAGGAGCACTGGGAAATCCAGGAGAAGTGGTTGGATGACCTAGGGTTTTGGTTTATTTAGTTTTAGTTTTTATTTATGTAAATTATGACATAAACGCATAGTGGTACCCCACAATCAATATCTTGTATTAAATGTTGGATGCTCAGTTCAGTGTTAGTCGTTGGTTGTTATTAGATATACATTGAAGAACTTTATCAAATCATCAGCAAAAGTCAATCTCATAGTAACATGGATAACTTAAACAGTTTCCATCCGATTAAAAAGGATTTCCAGGGGTTGTCTGGTATGAATTCTCAATTCTAATTACATATGAAAGGTCCTCTAATTGTTGTTAGATCAACATTCCTCATTAGCTTATTTTGCTCTTCGATGGAGGGTAATTTGTAGATCTCATAGTTCTCGACAGATGTATTTTCATCTATAACGCAAATTTCTTTTCTTTTTTCAGCCTCAGTATGCAGATGTAAGTCACTTTAATATAAAGACTATGCTGCAATATACTTTATACTACATTAGGTACTTTTCGTTTAATATGAGTGCTATTGAAGGTTGTTGACAGTGATTTACTTGTATATTTTAGGGATGAAGAGCATGCTTGGACAACTGCATGCACTTAACCTCGTTTTCGAGTTTCCCAGTCATTTTGTGTTCATTGAGCAATTTAAGTTTCTAGTAATACGAACATTTCAAGGAGGAACAGAATTTGTTTTTTTCATTTTCATGAGAAAAATGAATACAATTTGTTCAAAATGTCTAAATAAGGTAATAACGTAATTATTGTGTGAGGTATTATTATTAACGTGCCTTTAAGTGATGGGAAGTGATGGGGTAAGAGTAGGATCACTACTTGAGATTGAGGCACCTCCGACCATGAGGGTACAAGTTGGCCTGGTAAACATGCGGTTTTTCCCCTTTCTAATACCTTCACTTCCCCTTCACCATGACGTTACCTATAATTTATTACAAGAATATCATGAGATCACTCCCTAACTTACTTGAGTTCTCTCTCAGTGGCCTGATGATGAAGTACTTTTGCTGAATGCTCACTACTTACTGGTTACGACGGATTCTCCAAAAACTTTTAATCAACAATAGGACTCTTTTAACTAGTAGAATAAACTACTTACATTCAATAACATAGAAAGCAATGAAAATAACATGCTCTAACCACCAAAAATATTGCAGGAATGTGCAGCATGTGGCGGGCCTAGAAGGTGTTACACAGGAATTGAGGAACCCGTCGATTATAACGTAAGTCCCAGACCTTTAATTCCAATGAATGGATAGATACGATGAATACTCTTAGGTAGGCACTAATATCTCTACCGTGAAATAAAGTTTACTACTGATCGAGGAAAGTGTAAGGGAAGTCCCTCAGGTTGACAAATTACGGAGTAAATATTGGTGATCAACAAATCGTTCATTATAACATATCATTATTGTGCGTAATATTATATTAAACGTTTTGACATATTTTAATTGCCAATATTAAATATTGTATACAATTTTTATACACATTCAATGAAAACGCTGCTAATTATCACACGACGATTAATTTATTTTTTCATAAGACCATCCACCTGCAAAGAACGGCTATTCCATTGTCAGATCTACCAACCAATACTGATAATCAAGTACCTACCAGCAAACCCCCAGAATTTTGAGTGCCTTCAATGAGAAATATTACTCTTGGTAGTTAAGGATGCACAACTGAGTGTCCTTATAGTTCATCGTTCAAAGCTCTGGATGATCTCTTTCGTTTGCAGCAACGCTGCAAATTATTACACTTAGGTACATTCTTTTTCTGTATAAACTACTTGCCTGCAAAGGGATTTGCCAACGCCGCTACCTACCAACCATATCTCTGCCTCATAATCTATTTTATTTTGAAGAATTAATATGAATAAAAAATAAAGAGTTGAGGGTGCTTTTAATAGGAAATTTGATTACTGGTTGCTAAGGACGCAAAACTGACTAGGTAGAAGACGAAGAGACGAACAAAAATCGTATTTTGGTCTGAACTGAGATCAGGACTCTTCTGCGATCAACTTTCGTGTTTCTGATTTATTGTAAGTCCAACCCGCAAGTTCTCATAGGGAGCGAACGGTAGGTGCTCCAGAGCGCCGTCTGGTCTCATTCGATTTCAAAAATTTACCACTATTTCAAAGTGATGGAAAAAACTTTCTTTATTTTGGACGTTATTCAGCTAGAGCGTTTTGAAAATGTCATTCCCATATTACAACCTTTAGCTGTGACTTACATCAACAGAACTAGACGCAAGTTTCAACAAAATCGGTCCACCAACGAATTTTTAATTCGATTTTCGGAATCCACGTACCTTGAAACGAAAATCACAAAATTCTGACTTGAGGGGAAGAAGGGATAAAAAAAAAAAATTATTTTGATCGATTCCGAAGGTTCATTATCGACAATAATAAGCATAACCGGATAACCCAGTGGACACTAACTTGAAATCTTGAAACTTCATTGGTTACATACATATATTTTTCCCAGGATTTTTTTTTTTAATAACATTTTTTTATCCCTCCCCCCCTTCAATTGATTGAAAAAATCACACTCTCACTATGTATATCGTTTTATGATGATCATGATTTCAGTGTCAACCGAGGCTGAGCCGTCACAAATATCCGGATTTAGATAATTCAGATGAGTACATACAGTACGCTTACATGACGTGTTTGGATGACGGTAAATATTATACGTAATTCAATCATAAAACTGTGAGTAAAGTAATGTTAATTCGATCAACGCTGCATATAATTCATTTGATAAAATGCTCCATGATATGTTTATATCAGCAGAATAAAATATTTTATGCAAAATAGAGAGATTCGAATCTCTACTTGCAGACATTACTGAAACAAGGGCTGGGAAATTCAACCTTGATTTTCCAATAAAGGTAGAGTGTGTATGTTGTGAAAATCAAACTCTCCTCTGTCTGCCGATTGATTTTTATGGGTTCAAGCTAAAGACCCTGATTCGTCAATGTTTTGTCAAGTTGAAGGAATCGTCCCCGCGAAACTATGTAACAATCTACAATCTCGCTTGATAACCATAAAATGTTGGTCAGCCCAGTAACTTACAACTTCTCATCCTCTTGTCCACTTATCAAATCAAGATTGAAACTATTGCTCAATTGAAAAAAAAAGAAATCGTTATTATTTTCTCCATTTCCTACCAGATCCGGCACCCACGCTCTTCGCATTTTGCGACTCAGTACTTAAATGGTGAAGTTCCGTCCCGAACCAATGAGGCGTCACTTTTCTTATAGACATAAATAGAATAGACAGAAAGGAAGTTGTGTAGGCTGTAACCACGGCCTACCCACCTATTACTCATTATTATTTCCTCCGGTTGCTTTTCCCGGCAAATCCGTCCTTTCTTTCTACGCAAAGGCATGAGGTGGACCCCACCGTTGGAATGACAATATAGGCCAGGAGTGAGAAATATATAAAGATGGCTAAGAATCGATGGGAGTAGTTGAATAATGGATGAGGTGCTCCTCCGTTTTAAAATTCATGAAGAGATCTTGGGCCCAGGCAGAAGAGTGATAGACACTCGGGAGAGGAAGGGAGTTGGAGCGCGATCCCAGTTTGTATAACCCCCCAATGTTATGCCAGCAACGAATTGGTGTACCTACCTACTAAATTTAGTAGATAATTTTGCAAGGCGATAGAATATTTAGCGCAATATTTTTTATCTTTATAGTGCCGGTCCAAAATTGTGTTGCTCACGATAAATTGGCGACAAATTCCATGTTGTCATCTCTCCCTCGGCCTTCCTCTCCTTCTTGTACCATTTGGCCTTCTGAGCAGCAGCAAACAAACTTTATGTACATACTATAAAAAAAAATAAAAAACCGTATTTCAAAAATTGTTCATTACTTAAACCTCTATATTCTAGTATGTGATGCGAGTAGCCAAAAAAATGGGCCAGAAAGTCAGCTTCTAAAAATTTTAAAATGGAAATTTTTGAAGAAAATTTCCTTTAAATGCAAAAAACCACGAGTTTTTCTTAAGCGAAATGTGCGATTTGATCGAAATGCTAATTAGGCAAACCTGGTAGTCAAACCTGATCTCGGCAACAATTTTCATCAAATTTCAGGCAAAAATTAATGGAATTTGCAAATCTTTTGATTCCTCAGATATGAGATAATAATAATAAAAAACGGAGTTGAGATGAACATTGACTATTTCCAAGAAAATAATGAGTTAAAAGTTGAATCGATTCCGACGGTTAGGTCATCATCAGTAACAAACAATAACTGATGTTACTGATGATAACCAAACCGTCGAAATCGATTCAACTTGTTACTCATTATTTTCGTGGAAATAGTCAAAGTTCTTCTCAACTCCGTTTTTTATTAAAATGATTTTCCACAATCTCATCGCAAGTGATTTCATTCGTATATAAGAGTAATATTAAGATAACAATATTATCGATAATATTGAAGTTGGTTTTTCTTTCTTTTTTTTTTTGTTGTTACAAGGCTACTCAGCAGTCTTGCTTCATGATTGTATACTTTGTCCAACAGACGAAGACGGATCAGGGTGGTAGTACGAAGCTTAGTTCGGAGAAGACGAATTCTCCTTTTGCTCGGAAATCAACCTTCTAGTGAAGCCATCCCACCGAGGAGAAGAGAAACCATCTGAGCAATGTTTTGAAAATAAAGTTGATGATCAACACCTTGACCATAATGAACGAATTTAAAATAACTAAATAACCAAATACTACTAAGTGGATTTTTAGGATATGAAGGTATGGTTACCATACACGTAGAATCAAACACACTCTTTTTGCAACCTCAATTCAAGCAACAGTAAATTTCGGACACCGAAATGGGAGAATTTTCACAATAGGGGTCCGGGCAAAGAATGACGTTGTCATTAATAAATAATTACTAAAAGTTAACTACTAATAAAAGTTACTTGTTATGTAGGCGTAATCCGGCTAAAGGTAACAATTACCAAAGCCTGCACCATACTATTAGGAAAAAATTGAGCTTATGATTTTTTTTTTTTTTTTTTTTTAAGAGAGAAAGAAAAAACACTTTATTGAACATTGTAGAAGCAATGAAGGTGGACAAGGACTCCAGTAGTTGTCGAAACGTAATGGGTTTGCCAAAAGTTCAAATTGAGTTGCCAAAAGTTTAAATTGATTTATGCCAAAGGTTTTTTTTCTGCGAGTGTGCGAAAATTATTCACCTTGAAATGAAAAACACTGTAACACCTCATTTTACGCCTCGGCACATCTAAATTAATTACTTAGGTACTTCTCATTTAATTTATTTTACTACTACAACTCTAGTTGTAGCGTGTCGGGTGTCACTTCATCTACTAATACTTAGTAATACTAATTACTTATGGCAACGACACTTTCGAGGCCACTCTTAGAAATAGATGTGAAGAAGAAATTCGCTTACTTTCACTGCTTCACTCACAAACAACGATCAATTTTCAAATTCAAACTTATATGTACAACCTTCCCATGAAACCACATAAAAATGGCTCAACGTTTGGTAAGCATTTATTTTAGGAAAACATACTTCCGAGTCTACCAAAGCAGCGTAAGCATTGTTTCCACCTACCAAGGTTCGAAAAAATTTATCCCAAATCCTAATTGAAACCACTTTGCGTTTCGAGTTTTAGACCCTCCTGAACAATTTTGGTTTTGTGTCTGTTTGTCACTCAAGTTTGTGTGAAACAGACGGAAAATACATGAAGTTATAGTCCGATTTTTATGTAATGTTTAGGAATTGTGCGGGATGTTGTGTAGATGGTTCCCTATGAAAATCATAGCCCCCCAATTGCCACTAGCAAATACGCAAACGTTAAAACATTGTAACAGCCTTCTACATTTTTCATCCGAATTCCAATAAATTTTCAGGGATTGTGCTGCTTGGCCCGTAGATTGTCTCCCAGGTGGGTAGTGCAAGGTACTTGAAAATCGATGTTTTGAGATTATCTAATAAGCAGCGGATCATCGTTTGGCGAACGTTTCCAATTCTGAAATGAGTACCGTAGTTAACCTAAGTATGTTGAATAATGAGTTCCTTTGCCTTTTTGCTTCCGAGTCTACCAAGGTAGCGGAAGCTTTGTTTTCACTTTTCAAGGACGAAAAAAAAATGTTCTCCAAAATACAAATTTTCACTCGCGTTTTGCGTTTTAGACCTTTCTGAACAATTTTGGTTCAGTGTCTGTGTATCTGTGTGTCTGTCTGTCTGTCTGTCTGTCTGTCTGTCATGATTTCCTTGTAACGCGCATAACTATACGAAGTTATTGTTCGATTTCAATGAAATTTCCAGGGATTGTGCGAATTGGTGTGTAGACGGTCCCCTATGAAAATCATCATCCCCGGACTGATAGAAGCGACTGCGCATGCGCAAACGTGATTTCCTTGTAACGGCCATAACTTCTACATTTTCCATCCGATTTCAATGAAATTCTCAGGGATGCTACAGATTAGTATTTAGATGGTCCCCTATGAAAATCATCATCCCCGGACTGATAGTAGCTACTGCGCATGCGCAAACGTGAATTTCCTTGTAACGGCCATAACTTCCACTTTTTCTACCCGATTTCGATGAAATTTTCAGGGATTATGCGGATTAGGCTGTAGATGGTCCCCAATGAAGATCACCACCTTCGGACTGATAGTAGCCACTGCGCATGCGCAAACGTGAATTTCCTTGTAACGTCCATAATTTCTACATCTTCTATCCGATTTCAATGAAATTTTCAGGGATGTTACAGATTAGCATTTAGATGGTCCCCTATGAAAATCACCACCTTCGGACTGATAGTAGCCACTGCGCATGCGCAAACGTGAATTCCTTGTAACGGCCATAACTTCTACATTTTCCATCCGATTTCAATGGAATTTTCAGGGATGTTACGGATTAACTTGTTTTGATGTTTTGAGATTAACTACTATGCATCGGATCATCTATACAATCGGGTTATGGATACGAGGAAGCTATGTGCCACACCCACTTGGCAGACGATTTTTACAGGGTTGGGCAGAAGGCCGGGAGTATTTATAACAGAATATTGTCATGATTTTCCTTCTCTATGAGTGACTACCGGCCCCCACTACTGTCACTAGTCTGCAGCGACTACTACCAGCAGTAGTCAGTACTAGAAGTGATAGCACTTACTAATAGATTCCGTTTATCCCAGTTGTATCGACAGTATTGACATTACAGTACAACTAAATATTGTGTGGAAGTGACAGTGGTCGGCCAAAAAAATTTAAGATTGCTTAGAGTTGATTTCCAGGACTTTCTTCCATGTTTAAGTGAATGGGGTTTATTGTTGACTACCTTCAAGAGATCACATGCGATAAGAAGTATCAACCTTGATAAAACGTTTTAAAATTTGGAAATTTATTCCATTTCACACACACGGAGAATGAATCCTTCGTTTTTTTTAATTCACTTTATCACTTTAAAGATTTATTTTCCAAGCTTTAGAATCTAATTTGTGCAAAAACAACTCCTGTTTTTCATGTTGATATGATTTGATTTTTTGATTAATAGTTCAACATTTGGGATATTTTCCCATCCACATGATGACTATGATGAAATTCGATTTGAAATAATACTGTTTTGATTGAATTACATTTTAAAACATTAAGTTTTGTATAAAATCGAATTTGGATCAAACACAAATTCGAACTTTTCCAGGACCAGGGTTGTGAAGAAGAAGAAGAAGAAGTGTTTGGAACACCAGTAAGAACCAAAAATATTTACGGATAAGTACTTAGTACTGTTTTGATTGGATTAAATTTTAGAACAATAAATTTCTGTGTAAAATCGAATTTGGATCAAACATAAATTTGAATTTTTCCAGGACCAGGATTGTGAAGGAGAAGAAAGGTTTAGAACACCAGTAAGAACCAAAAATATTCACGTATAAATACTTACAAAGTGTCACAACTCAAAATTCATCGTTTTGATTTTTTGCTTTTATAAATAATATCATTGTATTCAGAAAAAGCTCTATTGTCGCGAATCGAATTTTTTCGTCGAAATTTTTGCGTCCGAGTCTATCAAGGTAGCGTCTTCACTTCTTGTCTTCACTTTTCAAGGATGAAAAAAAAATTCTCCAAAATCAGAATTTTCACTCGCGTTTTAGACCTTTCTGAACAATTTTGGTTCCGTGTCTGTCTAGTGATCATTGCTAAGGAAATCTCATTAGCCCAACAAGAATGGCTTACTCATTACTGTCATCATTATCTGAGACATTTAGATAATTTGGGTCAATTGTTCCATTAACAACTTCTGATTGCATAGAAGACTCAGGTACAGATTTTGCTCTGTCATGTGGATAATCATTTTTGCCGGATAATTTTCCTGATACATCTGAGTGCACAGTATGCCATAGTGTGACAGTTTTAGGAATGGATGTAATTGATCTTTAGTCCTTCCTGAGAGGATTTTGGTGGTTTTACAAGTCAAACAATTTTTTCAAAATTTCCTAACGAGTTCCGACTTGTGTCTAAACTAGTAAAACTCTGCAACGTTTTCAAGGGTTTGCTCCAATCCAAAGTGCATTATTGCTTCATGTACATTGTTCACAACAGACCACCTGTAAGAGTGGGGGGCTTGACAGTGGGTTTTGTTGTTGCGTTGCTCATTCCTAACATCTTCAGGTAATTCTTCTCTTTCAATTTTGGGTAGGATTTCAACAATTTCTGGATCGTGTTGATGAGCTAATAATAACCAATCATCAGGTAGAGTTGTAATACCAACTCTCAGGGCTGGATTATGACCAGAGGAACTGGGTAGGGAACAGCTAAGACTTTGATCTTTTGGATTATCGTCACTGATAAAGAAGCTTTGTCATGAATAACGCGAGGATCATCATCATGAGTTGTCGAACTATTAGAACCAAGTTCACAGATTTGTACAGAGATATCATGAGGAGAGGATGTTCCCATGATCAACAACCTTGGTCTCGTTCTTCCTACGTATTTTACCTACACCTCTTCGGCGTTTCCTTAAAATTACCATTAAAAGTTTCTCTAGCAATTTTGCTTTCCTCTTCAAGCTTTGGCAACTAACACGTTTCCTTTGAATTAGGCAATCTTTTTGAACCTAAATAATTATACAAACAGGTATGGAATCCCGGCGATCCAAAGACACCGGAATGGGATCTTCAGCAATTAATGGATTATGAAATGATGCAGAAAAGGAGAGATTACAGGATTTTTCTCATGAATGCCAGACTAAAGTGTGGAGGGACTCCTTCTGTAAGTAGTTATGTGGCTTACAAAAACTAGCATACGCTTCCTAGTTTATTAGAGTTGCAGAAACATTGTTTCCACTTTTCAAAGATGAGAAAAAACAAAATAATATGAATTTCTACTCGTATTTTAGTTTAAACTTTCCTCAACAATTTTGGTTTCATTTGTCAACAAAACGAAGAATGAAACTCGGCCCTTCGGGTCTCGCCTTACTGCTTCAAGCCTTTGGCTAAAATTCAAAAAACACGGGACATGCTTTAGCCGCGCTTTTCGGCGGCGTAAGGATGGATTGGATGGGTGGAGAATAACGCTCGCGTGACATTCGCCCATCACCCTCTCCGCGTCTCCCTCCCTCGTGACGTTCTTCGGCTGGTTGGTCCAAGGCTAAAGCATGTTCCATGCTATGAAAAAATTATCTGCTCGTCCGCAAATTCTGGTGTTTGCACATGAGCAGAGGCTACTATCAACCCGGGAGCAATGAATACGATGCGGGAGTGTCTACCTACACCTTATTCCGCACCATCCCTAATTGCATCGTCCTCAGATACATTAAATGTATAAATTTTAGTATAAATTTTTATAATTTTATAGTATAAATTTTAGTATAAATTTTTATAAAATTTGAATGTATAAATTTTAGTATAAATTGTTAGTATAAATTTTATACTAACAGAAATCGGAAATTCTACTAACAAGGTAACTTCAACAGTTATCCACCCAAATAATTGTATGATCCAGTGGATCATACCCCGTCAGATTACTTTTGGTCGCATCTCTAGCTTTCGCATGCTCACTTTTGTAGTTTTCATCCGAACTCAATGAAATTCTCTGGGATCGTACAGATCAAGTTTCTAGATTGTCGACTGTGTATATTAATTTATTTTTTATTTTTTTTATTCAAAGATCAATATCGCTGGTTCAATATTTGGTGGTTCCTACAAGTAAACAATTCATTCATGTGATTGTTGTGGTTTGAGATTTTTAACTGAATTACTCGATTGACTGAGAATAAATGATTCTGACTCTAAGTTGAAGATGATAGATGTGAACGACTTTACGGGAATTATATTTTCGGAATTCGGCAATAGAGTTAGTCTGAATTTTTGTAAAGAGAGTTGTCAATTTGGTTAGCCGGTTTCTAAACGGACCGGGGTCCAAATTAATAGGAAACGGCCTCTGGTCAGTAAAAAACCGTCTTACCAAGTGAATTTACTTTATTGATAATAATGAAATAGTAACTATATAATATATAGTTTACTTTGATAATAATGAAATAGTAACTATATAATATATAGTTTACTTTTAATATAATATTATTATGAAATTTTTCAAAATCGGCTAAATATTACTTGCAAAAGAAGAAGAATAGATTAATCTAACAAGAATGTATTAATTTATTTTTGCATATTTGTCGTAAGGCGAACAGTGTTTGCTATGTTTGCCTGGAGGAGACGCCACTGGGCACAACTAGACCTCAAATGAAGGCGATATTATATCGCAATTGTTTGGTATAATACCAAACAATTCATCAAAGTCGAACCATGGTGACAAAGGAAGTGCCGTGTACGGGGCCTGGCAGTCGGACGGATTTTTAAAGTTCGATTTTCGGATTGTACATAGCAAAGCAGGGGGTTAAATTTTTTTGCTCGAGTCTAAAGGTTTATTATTGACAGTAATGAACCAAAAACGCTGCAAATGGTTACACAAAGGTTTATTATTTTTCTATGTAGATCACTAGTCTGCAAAGAACACGGCTTTGCCATTGTTACCCCCATCCAACATGAAGAAAAACATCGACTGCATTTCGTTCAGCTGAAATTTAAACGAGGATTAGGCCTCTTTTGCGATTCACACTCGTGTTTCTTTATTATCTTTCTCATGCTGGTTCTTCTACAAATTCATAATAAATTTCAACTTTCAGGGGCATACGACTGTGAAACCTTCCGGAAATACCGTGAGTACTCAATAATTCTCCTAGGCGTATAATATACGCCGATATTATCCTTCTTATTTGATAGATATTGTAGCCTTCGTATGAAACGATACTGTTAAGAAGAAGGGTTGCGAACTTGGCAGTACGGCAATCCTTCAACAGCGCATATTTCTGTAAGGATACAAATTACATCTCACTGAAGAGAGTCACGGAGATAGCCAGGGAGGCCTCTTTGAGCTCCTAGAACGACAAGCAACTTCATTTATCAGTTCTATAACTGGGTGAGCTGACTGATCCTGATTAGATGCCTGATCAAGCTGAGACTGGGTCAGTCTGGGAGCATAATGTTGCATCTGTCGGCATTTCTTGGTGATACGCCTACTTTTTGTCTTGGTGTTATACGGTTCTTGGGGGTTCTGTAATCAAGAAGAGCAAAGCTGGTTGATATGACGTTTCAGTCTGCATCTGGAATTCAAACCAGGTGCTCAATGACAACTCCAAAATGCCATACCTCAGGATTATATTGGAACATCCTACTAAATTGTCTCCCCCTTTGTAAGCCTGGTTAACTTCATCCAATAGATCTTCAGGAGGCACGATATCAGAATGCAATCTTCTGCATTCTGCATTCTGCATGCATTCTGCATGTTTGACGAGTCATGGGACCCAATTTCTCCTTGAAAGTTTGGCTATCCCGCTCATCTCGGCCATCATTTGCTGGATGCCCAGAAGCAATTAGCTTCTATACTAGCCCACGAGTCAAGTGCTAGCCAAACAAAAAACGTCTGCCAAGTGGGTGTGGCACATAGCTTCCTCGTATCCATAACCCGATTGTATAGATGATCCGATGCATAGTAGTTAATCTCAAAACACCAATCTCTTAGTACCTTTCACTACCCTCATAGGGGACCATCTACACGCTAATCTGGCCAATCCAAGAAAATTTCATCAATTTCGGATGAAAAATGAAGTGAGTAGAAGTATGTGATTGGATCAAAAAAATTCTTAGCCTCGGCTGGGATTCGAACCCGCGATCCCTGGAGCACAAATCAAGACTCAGTCCTCTGAGCTATTGAAGCCTTGTCATGTATAAGATTTGAGATTCTCAAAGGAGACCATCCCTCTATGAATGAATCCCTCTATGAAAAACAATTCTCTATGATTTTCATAGGGGACCATCTAAACACTACTCTGTAACATCCCTGAAAATTTCATTGAAATCGGATGGAAAATGTAGAAGTTATGGCCGTTACAAGGAATTCACGTTTGCGCATGCGCAGTGGCTACTATCAGTCCGGGAATGATGATTTTCATAGGGGACCATTTCAACCTAATCCACATAATCCCTGAAAATTTCATCGAAATCTAGTGGAAAATGTGGAAGTTATGGCCGTTATAAGGAAATTCACATTTGCGCATGCGCAGTAGCTACTATCAATCCGAAGGGGGTGATTTTCATAGGGGACCATCTAGATACTAATTTGTAACATCCCTGAAAATTTCATTGAAATCGGATGGAAAATGTAGAAGTTATGGCCGTTACAAGGAATTCACGTTTGCGCATGCGCAGTCGCTTGTATCAGTCCGAGGATGATGATTTTCATAGGGGACCGTCTACACACCAACCCGCACAATCCCTGAAAATTTCATCGAAATCGGACAATAACTTCGTATAGTTATGCGCGTTACAAGGAATTGATGACAGACGGACAGACACACAGACACACGGACACACAGACACACAGACAGACTGACACGGAACCAAAATTGTTCAGAAAGGTCTAAAACGCAAAACGCGAGTGAAAATTTTGATTTTGGAGAACTTTTTTTTTCGTCCTTGAAAAGTGAAAACGAAGCTTCCGCTACCTTGGTAGACTCGGAAGCAAAATGTCATCAAGAAGCCTAATTATCGTCGACTCGAATGTTGGGACAGTCTTTAAAATGGTTTATCTTCAGTTGTGTGGATCAGGCATCCACAAAAAATGAAAAATGGAGTCCCAAAAATGGCCCTGCTTAATCCAGTTGAAAAAAGATACGTCCCGCGGATGACCTCAACCTTTCACAGGTTTTTTTCAGCCTTTCACGATTAGTTCGCTACATCAGAGTCGATGACTCCCTAAGAGCAGTAGGCTCGGTGCTACATTAGTAATACCACCAAGTGTTGTCTGCAGTTCTGCAGTAAAATCAATAAAAGGGAAAAACAATATTTTATGAAAACTGCACGAAGCCTGTCAGTAAACAACTCAATAAGCTCAAAACATACTTGTTGTCTTGATAGTGGCTCTACACAACACCTCAAATGTGTCTACACTCCACAATCTCAAATTGTGAGGAAAAATACAATGGCTGGTTGTATTTCCGATAGTTAACTTCCCGATCCCCAACAATACGACTGTACCAACAGGGATGGCATCTGATAAGCAGTGGCGATGAGGATTTATATAAACATTAGTTATAATTATTTCTATTGTTCTTTAAGTACTTAGGCTGGTTCTTGTAGGAATTCATAATAACTTCCAAATTCCAGGGATGGTATCCGAATCAGAGAACCAGACCTCTTTCCGTGAGTATTCAATAACTGTACAACCAATCCAGATACCAACGTACCAACGAGATTAACTGAAAAATGTGTATTTTTCTTTTTTTAGACAAATGTTTCAAGACAAATTAATTTTAGCGCTGTAAGTCCATAACAGTAAGCTTATTCATTATTTGTTAACCCTGAAGTAATACTGTACAAGTGGTCCCGGGGTGAGTCCTAAGCAGAGGGAGTAGGGTTTTAGTTGGTAGCCCCAATTCATGGGGAGTCCAACACTGTTGGGGTGACTTCCCCTTCGCTCTTAAAGAGTTTCCCCACTTCCCTAACAAACAAAAACATTCATTATTTGTTACTGAAGCCCAATGAACATCATAATTAAAATTATTATATTTATTATATCGTTGCATAGGGTTACTTTGCTAGTAAAGATGTTAATCCAAACCCTCCCAAGTCGGAAAAGAAGGAAGGGAAGGTTACTCCATAGTTACCCACCTCCTTCCTTCCACCATGGGTGGTTAACATGGGATTTCCGTTTCTGTGATCGATCGCTCAAAAAAGTCATTTCCAGAATATTTCTCATAATTACAGGGTAAAAACAAAACTATCTTTGGGGGACCATAAATTCTGAATATAATAATATAAGGATGGGAATTTCCCAAGTACGGGGTCGGACGCCGGGGTAGGAGTACCACTCATAAAAGCCTGGGAGCATTCCACAGTTTATGGACCTCTTAGGTTACAGTGGAGAGGGTTTGTAAATCAGTTCCCATAAATTCACCCACCTTTAATTTTTTTTAATTAAAAATAATAATACAGAAAACCATGTGATGGTGCCTACATTATATCGACATTTGTCTACATTGTGTTCTATGTACCTATAAATATTATATTACGTACTAATGTTTGCAGGCAGACATGAAGCGGCCAAGGGTTAGTACGAATATATAATTAAATTCAGCTTTTATTAACCAGCAATCGATAGAAATTAATCGACCTTTTTTAAAATACGAGTATAAAAACCCTCAATGGCTAACCACGAAATGAATTAAAGTACTATAAAAGGCACACCATATAAATGTGCCTTTTATAGTTTTTTTTTCCATATATTTGTGCCTGCTCTCAAGGAGATTACAGGCGTTTACATTAAAATATAATACAATTTATCTAAATTAAATTTTTCTTATTTAAGATTATTTAAACCTAACCACAGTTTTATAATAAATCCATATCCATTGAATTCAAGAAGATTAATACGTCACTCAAATGATTGTCAATGAGGTCCTTCATTGGCATCGGCCACCCACCACTCTGCAGCAGACACTTCTGCTCAAGACGGAAACGTTGAGGCTCAAAATATCCGCATCGAAACATAAGGTGATCCCAGTCCTGAATTTCGTCCGAACACATACATAAAGGGCTCTCGCTGAGGTGGAATCGATGAGCTGAAGAAGACGCCAGGGGTGAAACCTAGTTCAACTCGTATCCAGCACCACACCACGGGTCATAACAAGGTCTCGCCACTTAAGCCAGAAGCATATCCTTCTTCTACATATCTCCTTAGTTCTATTGGAAATCTATTAGAAATGAAAAAGGCTCACTGGAAAAAAAAAGCGAACGTGGAAGATGCACTGGTAATGTCGATTCTTGGGAATACAGTAATAGTAAAATATAGGTGATTCTAGCGAGATTTAATATAATATGAAGAGAGAGATGTGGTAGACGAACGACACGTTTTTACACTTGCTTTAGACTGAGTTTATTGGATCGATGTCAATGTATTGATCAAATCGTAATAATCGATTTATGACAATTACTTCAACAAGTAAGACCACCAATTCAAGAAAGTGCCAAGCCTTGACGTAGATGTTGTCGCCACGGAGTACACCCGCGGAGATTCTTAAGTTACTCCGTGGTACTTTGCCCACTCCACACGCCAGCCAAGACATGGCCACTCATACCTACAATAACACCTAAACACACCCACAAGATGTGTATCCATGACGGTGCAACAAGCGTATTGGGTTTCATTGTGATCATACGACGGTGGTGAAAAAACAATATCTTTAGGTATACCGATTGTTTTCAAGCAAGGGCACTCTTGAAAATGTCATCGCTTAATTCTCACCTAAACATCAACCAAAAGCTTCGCGGCACAACTAGACCCAAAATGATGCCTGGGAGATCACTGATCAGCTGAGTAAGCTCCGAAGCCATTTTCAATCCTATTGAAAGTAGGAAGCTGACATTTGAGAGGGAAGGTCAAGGGAGAATACAGATGGAGGTAGGTGCTATTGATGGAGAACCAGAGATCTATACAGAAGGGTGATCTATACAGAAAATAATAAACCTTTGGGCAGTGATTTGCAGCGTTTTTTACCTACCAACTATTGGTAGGTACTACCTACCACACCATACTGGCTTCACACCTTCACAATCAAGTTTATTAGAAAGAACTAAGCGCTCCACTCTCGATTCAAAAAATAGAAAGCTTCATATGGAAATTTGATTACTGGTTACGCAGAAGACAAAACTGTATACAAATCGAAGAAATGGACAGCGATCGCATTTTAGTCAGATAAAATTTGAACGGGGATTAGACCACTTTTGCGATTCACACTCATGATTCTGTTTTATCAAAGGAAAACCTTCAAGTACTCGTAGGGACTGAACGGTTTGTCCTACAGAGCTCCTGGTGGTCTCAACAATTTTTTTAAAATTCAATACTATTTAAGATTGGTGAAAAAACGATACCTTTATTTCGAGAGTTTTCGAGCTAGGGCACTCTTGAAAACTTCAACCCTCAATTTTCACCACTTAGAATATACTAACATCAACCAAAAGCTTCGCGGCACAACTAGACCCCAGATGGAGCCCATGTATCAAATTTGAACCAAATCGGTCCAGTGTTGCTAAGAAAAGTGCTGCGTACGGCGTACGAACGGAAAATTTTTTATTCGATTTTCGGATTCTACGTACCTTGAAACGTAAACCATCAAATTTTGAGGGGGGGTTAATTTTATTTTCTTGCTCGATTCCAAAGGCTTATTATTGAAAATAATAAACCAAAATGGAGCCCAAATACCAAATTTCAACCAAATCAGTCTATGGTTGCTAAGAAAAATGGCGCGTAAGTTCGGCATATGGCGGACGGCGGATGGAAGGATTAACTTTATATATACATTGATGGATATAATTGGAACGTAAACCAACAAATTTTGATGGCGGGGGGGGTTCGACATTTTTCCAATTTTCTTGCTCGATTCCAATGGTTACTGAAAATGATGAACCAATATAATAAAGAGTTGAGTGCTTGGAGGATTGTAAGAAGTTGTTTTTCGTACTTATTCCTAGATTTGTAATCTTAATTTATGTACTGCATTGTGGAAGCACCACGCAAGTCATGTTAGAAAGCATATTTAAATTCGGATCCGATTTCCTTCCTCTATTCCTCTAAAAATTATAGTAAGTGTGGTGATTGAAGCTTAAAATTTCGAGATAATGAAAACATTCCAGAAAATTATAGATAAAAAAGAAGATTTTGATAAGAGCTCAATCCTGTCAATCATTGATGTCTATGCCATTACATATTTTTATCAGTTTGTAGGTTCATTTTAATTAAATGCAACTAGTTAACAAAACTCATAACTAACAGGTGGAAGTACTACTACGGTATTTTACAAGGAATATTTATTTTAGAAGCCAATTCGATATCTAAAGAAAAGATTCGACGAGGGAATGCGTTGTTTGCAAGGAGCTCTTCAACCCTCTGGCGTAAGTAAAACACCAGCATTATATCAATGTACGGTTATTTTTTAAGTAAAGTTTGCTATTTATTGTCTCTCCCTTCAGTCTCAGTACAATTCCCCTTATTCCTAGACATACTAAAGAAAGAACTATTTTTGGTCTTTGTCAGCACTAAGGGAACTGTAAAATTCATTATGCAGCTCGTTCTGCTACATCCTCAACATGTCTGTCAGGAGAGAGTTTCCTTGGCTTGAAGGAAGGTGAGATTAGTATCCCTAAAAGAAAGAAGTATTTGTTTTCACAATATACGAAGTCATCCAGAGTCTTCCGTTTAAAAAAATGAAATGCTAAATAAAGTGCGTTGAATTGAAAAATAACAATTTAGACGAATTGATAGATTTCAAATGGGGGGTGCGCCTTGATTTTTTTTTAGATTTTTAATCGAAAGTAGACTACATCCTGAGAATTTTGGTACCAACCGCGACCTTCTAGCTTGAGAAGATCTGTTTCTATGATTTTTCAAAGTTTCGACCGTTCATGACGTCACGCGCCCCTCTCGCCTGGACGGGACCCCCCAGCCCACTGTGACGTCATAAACGGTCGAAACTTTGAAAATTCATAGGAAAAGATGCAAGACACGCTAGAAGGTCGCGGTTGGTACCGAAATTCTCAGTATGAGGTCTACCTTAGATTAAAAATAATAATAAACATTTTTTCCTACCCAGGCGCACACCCTATTATTGCCTTACTAGTTCTCATGAACTATGCTATAACTAACTATGAATGGAATAGACGATCTCCAATGCTATGTATACTAAGAAGGCTTACTAAAATGTCGATGAACTGTAGAGCAGCTGTAGAGAAGTTTTCTCAGCATTTGTGATATTGTCTCACCGATGAAGTAGCAGTTCTGGGTATGTTTCTTGATTCAGTGGAGCACAATACCAATGAGAAAATCGTGGTAAACTTGAACAGAGAAAATCAAGTGACTTAAGGGAAGCGATACGTACCGTCACATGAAGAACTTTCAGGGTCACTGGATGGTAAGTTGGTCCTTTTATTTTGGATTTCATTTTTTAAATGGGAGACTCTGGATGACTCCGTATATTGCAAAATCAAAGAATTATTTCTACGTCTCAAACACCTTCCTCGAGGTTCCGGCGCATTTATGGCATACAAAAAAAAAAAAAAAAGAATAGATCATTCCTTGAAGCCAAGGAAACGCTCTCCCGACTTCCACGATCTCCTGAATGCTATCTAAGACCAAAAACAGTTCTTGCTTCAGTGTTTTTGGAAATGTCAGCAATTATTTCCTGACACTAAGGCAAAGACTATGAGAGGGAGTTCCCTAACTGAATACATTTGAGATCAATAATTAATATATTGTTGTTTACAAGTTGAAGAGTTTTCCGTAACTGTTCATTATACTTTCTTAGTAACGATTGAAAGAATTATCATTCTATCAAGATTGATTACTTCTGACGAAGACAAAAAACAGTTCTTGCTTCAGAATGTCTGGGTTTATCGGCAATTGTACCGTGACTGTAAGATTGTAGATTGTAGATTGTACCTGAATCTGCGGATCAGGGTGAGGGGAGCCCAAAAGCACTGAAGCCTGGTGGCTTATTGTGCTTCTCCGCAGATTCTATTGTCTAGTCAAACAGTCCCAGCCCTTTAGTAAGGGCCAGTAGTGGTTTGGCTAGGTTAGTGCAGGGGAATGCCTCCATGGGTGTGGGTGACCCAAAGAGTTGGAACCTGCGGGTTGATAGAGCTTGGCAATCAAAAATTATGTGGGAGGCCTTTTCGTCAGCCTCACCACATAGTCTGCATAGGGTTGTATCTTGCGTCACCCCAATGCGGTTAAGGTGGAATCGGAGTGGGGTGAAGCCTGTTACCAGACCAACCACTAGCCTGATTTCCCTACGGCTTAGCCGCAGCAGCTCCTCAGAGGCGCTGGGGTTAGGTTTGGCCACCATGCGCTTACTTAGAGCATGTCCTCCCAGGTTTGACCATCTTCTTGTGGTTTGGTTTGTGACCCACCGATTTATGGTCGCCCTGAAGGAGGATTTGGGAATGCCGACGGCCGGTTCTGGACCAATGAACGGAGTCAGTGAGCCTTTTCTGGCCAGCGCATCAGCATTCTCATTTCCCATTACCCCACTATGCCCCGCCACCCACTCCAGGGAAACCCTGTTGCGTTGTGACAGGGAGCAGAGGTTGTGGTAACAATCCCACACTAACTTAGAGTTAATGGTGGAAGCTGTCAAGGCCTTGATCGCAGCCTGGCTGTCCGAGAGAATGCGGATGTGTACACCATTGTGTCCCCTCCGCAGACTCTCCCCAGCGCAGACATCGATTGCAAGTACCTCGGCTTGAAAAACTGAGGCAAACGCTCCCAGAGGAGCCGAGTGGCTCCATCCAGAGTTTGCCCCATAGATTCCAATCCCTGTCCCATTCCCCATTTTGGATCCATCTGTATACCAGAACAGGTCGTTGGGACAGCATTGAAAGACTCGCCGCCCCTCTGTCGTTATGATCGATTTGAAGGGGTGTGTTTCAGCGTAAGTTCTGGGCATAATGTCTGCTACCATGTCAAGCATGGGTTCGCATAGAAGACCCAGGATTTTGGAGTGGCCGTGGATATGTGACTCTCTCCACGTCCTGTTCCATTTCTGCCTCAAGGCCGCCATGGCAGCCTCTCCTTTTATGAAGATATCGAGGGGGGGGAGCCCCAGGAGTATCTCCATAGTGGCAGTTGGAGTGCTGTGCATTGCTCCCGTTATAGTGAGGCAGGCCAGCCGCTGAACACAGGTAAGAGTGGAGGAGGCTCCCACCTGTCCAACTTTAGGCCACCATACAACACAGCAATACACCAGAATGGGTCTTACTACCGCAGTATAGATCCAGCGGACCATACTTGGTTTTAGTCCCCAGGTTTTCCCACATGAGCGTTTGGCCCTCATGAGAGCACTTTTGCCACGGTTGGCAATATAATCAAGGTGCTTGCTCCAGGTGAGTTTAGCATCCAGGAAGACGCCTAGATACTTGACCTCTCCTTTGAAGGGCACCCTAGCATTGAAGAGGAGAGGTTCATGAAGGCCCTCCAGTTTCCTTTTTCTGGTGAAGGGAACAAGCGTGGTCTTATTGGGGTTAACACTGAGCCCCTCAGTCCCACACCATTCCTCCACCTTTTTCAAGGATGCCTGAGCAAGGTCAGAGACCACACTCACTGACATCCCTCTAATTAGGATCACCAGGTCGTCAGCATATCCCTGGGTGTAGAAGCCATCCCCATTCAGGAGAACCAGCAGGGAGTCAATGACAAGGTCCCAGAGGAGGGGAGAGAGTACCCCTCCCTGTGGGCAACCCTTTGCCACGAGCATCCCCACCACCTCCCCCATGAGTTCAGCCTCCACAGATCTGCTTTCCAGCATGGCTCTTATCCACCTGCAGAGGGTGTTGTTGACCCCATGCCTTCTGCTTGCCGTGATGATGGAGGACACTGAGGTACAGTCAAAAGCCCCCTCAATGTCTAAGAACATACCCACGGCAATCTCCTTGTGAGCTAGGGTTGCTTCTACCCTGGAAACCAGGTGGTGCAACGCCGTTTCACAGGATTTGCCTTGTTGATAAGCGAACTGGTTAGGGTGTAGAGGTCTCACTAGGAGCACTGTTTCCCTTAAGTGCCTGTCAACTAATTTTTCTAATGTCTTCAAGATGAAGGACGTTAGACATATGGGTCGATATGCCTTTGCTTGGTTGTAGGATGGTCGCCCAGGCTTAGGCAGAAACACAACCCTAGCATTGTTCCACCTCTGGGGGACTGTCCCAGTAGCCAGGCTCGCCCTGAAGAGGATACACAGAATCCTAGTGACTGATGGACCTCCCTCTTGTAGGAGTTTTGGTGTGATACCATCAGGCCCAGGTGATTTGAGTGGTTTAAATGAGTTGATTGCCCACTCCACGCGGTTGAAGGTTATGATCTCCCTAGCCACCCTCCAGTCCTCCCGGGAGGCGATGCCTCTGGTTGGTCTGTCAGGTGGTGCAGGGTTACCCCTCTGACCATGAATTACCACTGACCCCGGAAAATGAGTCTCCAGCATAAATGCTAGAGTGTCCTTGGCTGTTGTGGTATATTCCCCATTGGTTTTAACCATAGTTCCAATGGGATTGGGTGGGTCCCTGGAGAGGAGTCTCTGGAGTCGTGCTCCTTCTGAGGTGCTCTCCACATCCTCACAGAACTTCCTCCAGGTGTCTCTTTGAGATCTCCTAAGGACCCTTTTATACTCAGCAAGTTTGGTTTTATATTCGTCCCAATTTCCCCTGCGAGTAGCTGCATTAAATAATCTGCGTGATTCTCTCCTGAGAACAGCAAGTTGTCCATTCCACCAAGGGGCATCCCTGTTGGAAGAGACAGCTGTCAGGGGAGTATGTTCATTGAAGGAGGTTAGTAGGGTTTGCTCGAGCTCCCCAGCGACCACCTCTATATCTCCAATGCTATGAATCCTGGTTTGGAGGCCCCGTACCCTGCCGTCAACCTCCTCCCGGTACCCAAGCCAGTTCGTTCTGTGTGGGTCCCGGTACACGCGCTGTGTTCTGGCCAGTCCCTGGACTTCCACAACCATGTACCGGTGATCCGAGTAGGAGGGTGTATCGGACACATACCACTTACTTATCTTCTGGCTGAGGTTCGGACTGGCTACGGTGACATCCAGGACCTCCTGCCTGGTGGATGTAATAAATGTGGGTTTGTTCCCCCGGTTCACTATATCTAAATTACTAGTCACCAGGAAGTCAAACAATAAATTACCTCTGTTGTTGGTGTTGGTGCTTCCCCATGCGAGGTGATGAGCGTTAGCATCCATCCCAATCAGTAGTTGCACGTTTTCGTCGCGACATTTCTCCACCAGGTGAGCCACCTCGGGAGGTGGGGGGCCCAGCGGAGAGTCACCAGGGAGGTAGGCAGAGGCAGCGATAAAGTGCTCCCTCGTATTTCCCTCCGTAATGGTGATTTTTATCGCGACGAGGTCCCTGAAACAGAACTCGGAAACATTTAGTGCTTGTACATCATTCTTAAAGTAAATGCATGTTCTTGCAGGAGCGGATTCACTCCTATGGTCATAAATCAACTTACCTCCTGCGGTTCCTAGACCTGCCACTCGTCCTCGGTGAACCCAAGGTTCCTGGATGAGGGCAACATCCCATGTGCCAGCTGCGAGCAGCTGGCAAAGGTTGGCGGTTGCCACCTTACTGTGCTGCAGGTTGATCTGAACCACCCGCAGCATCAGTAGGCGTTCCCACCACCTTGAAGGTGACTCTCTGTACGTGGAAGAAGGCGCGAAATTGTTGCCCCCTCAACCACCCCAGAGAGTCGTTATCTATGTTGAGCACCAAAGACAGACCTTTTGGATCCGCCTTGGTGGACAACAGCTTCCATTCCCTTGTATTGAGTCCAGGATTTTGGGCCTCAAATAAGGGAATCAGTTTTCTGGCATCTGACCGGTCCAGGAATTCGGTTGGGATCCAGACCCCCACCTTGACCCGAGCCAGATCAGCCAGATCTTTGGCGGGTCCAGTCCGAAGACTAGCCCCGTCCCATGGCTTCAGCTCTGCCACCTGCTCCTCCAGCCAGCCTTTCGACCGTCCATTAGAGCAGGTAACGTAGACCACACCATTGCTGGTGTAGCCACTGCAGAACTGTGGCCCCTGTCCTGCGGGTGAGTCCATGGCTGCCCGAACAATGGATCCATACACAAGGTTGGCCTCCACGTCAGACAGCCGCTCCGCCGGATGGTTGCCATGTGTCACCGCCATTTTTGTGGAGCTGAGGGCGTCGCTATATGCCCCAGGGGGAACCCTGGGTTGTCCACTCCCAGTCTCACAACGTTTCTTGGCTGGTGGCTTTTTTGCATCAGAGGGAGGAGTACCATGAGAGTCGCGATTCCGCTTGCGCGGTGTCCCCTCCATGGCACTCTTAGAGCCCGCTGATGGGGGAGGGGCCGAGCCCCGCAGTCCACCCATCCCCGAGGTCCCCGAGGTGCCGGGCATTGCCAGCAGCCCAGAGCCCCCAGGAACAGCAGCCCGCAGTGGCACCGCCCCAACCCCACCCCCAGCCTCCCCCCTCTTTTTGCTCTTTTTGCGAGGGCGTGGTGGAAGCCCTTGCTCTTGGGCACGTAGCCTAGCCAATTTCCTCTTCTGAGCTCCAGAGAGTTTTTTGGCAGGCCTATTTAACGCCCCGTTGTTGCCACCAGGGTCGTCCTCCTGATCAGTGGTAGGTGGGTCGACATGAGCCCCACCTGCCACGACCATTGGTTCTGTTGGGGAATCATCAAGGGTGAGTTGGCCCAGAGATTCCTCAGCAGCTTGTGTGTCAGGGTTAGTTGAGCCCTGAGCACTTGTGTTTGTTTGTTTGTTAGTTTCTGTTTGGTTCATATCTGTCCCACGAGAAGCTAGGGAATTAAAGGTCAGTCACAGTAACCGAAGTTACCGGACCCCATTCAGAGCCCCGCATGAATGGTTAGGCCTACTTACACTCAGGGTTCGGCAGGTGCCCTGAGGAGTACGCTTGCTAAGAGTGCACTTTACCCTCTGCACCCATGAAGACCCCCCAGGCCTGTTTCCAGAGCTGGAGGACCAACACAAGACCATGGCACAAGACCCTCGAAACCTGGTCTTGAGGGTTTGTGTTCCATTTTTAGCGACCCGTGCAATGGTGCCACTGGCCGATGGGATCTGCAGTCCAAGGATCACAGCCCCATGTGCAGTGACCAGTGGAGACCTAGATCGAGCCCCCCCACCACGACAAGGTAATGGAACGCGGGGGGGACCGTGACTGTAAGGGAGAGACAATAAAGAGCAAGCTCCCAAGTGAATAATTTTTCAAGATCTATTACTTTCGGCCTTTAGGTACATTTACATTGTGGCTTACCAGTTGAATAGTTTTGAAGTTTTCCCTAACTATTCATTATACTTTTTCAATAAGGTGGAAAACATTTTCAGTCGATTGATGGGCGATAACAAGCACAGGTCGCGTGGCTTCAGCCCCGAGGGCCGTTTTTAAGCAGGAAACCTCAGTTTCAGTTGATTCAAACATTTCTTTGGTCCGCCATCACCATCTAATTGAGTTCAAATTTTTACCAGAGCTTCATCAGACCGTCTCAATCAATATGTAAAAAGTTGGACTCAATCGGAGAGGAACGAGACGCAGGAGAAATGTTGGCGTTTTCGTAATAAGCTGGAACTTCGGTGGTTCTCATACTATCAAGTTAGGTAGTGATGCGGCACGTGTTGGCATTGTACGAGGGTGACCAATTTTTTTGTGGGGGTACTTAGGTACCTAATGGAACAAAATGAGGGGGTAAGAACTTCAAATACTTAATAAAAGTCGTAAAATAAGGGCATAACTTAGACAGTTTCCATCCGATTAACAAGAATTTCCAGGGGTTGTCTGGTTTGAATTCTCGATTCTAATTACATGTGAAAGGTCCTCTAATTGTTGTAAAATCGAAATTTATCATTAGCTGATTTTGCTCTTCAATGGTGGGTAATTCGAAGTGCCATTATTTCTTGACATGTATGACTTGTATTTTCATCTACAATGCAAATTTCTTTTGTTTTTTTCAGCCTCAGAATGCAGATGTAAGTCGCTTTAATATTAGAGACTATGCTGCAATTTACTTTTTATAAACCATGATATTATATTAGTTTTTGTTGAATACTTATGACTACTATTGAAGGTTTTTGGCGTGATTTACTCGTATATTTTAGAGTTGAAGAGAATGCCTGAAAAACTTATATCACTTGTTTCGGAGTTACCCAATCAATTTGAGTTCATTGAGCAATTGAAGTATTTAGTAACTAGAACACTAGAAAGAAGAATAGAATGTTGGCTGTTTTCATTTCAACTCGGATAAGAATTTAACTAATGAAGATTATATATAAAATTTGTTCGAAATGTCTAAACAACGTATAAGTATGTGTAATTCTTGTGTGAGGTAGTATTATTAACGTACCTAAGAGCAGAATCCATCGAAACTGGCAAGTCGAGTACAGAAGACAAGCACTTTTGCCATGAGACCATCAGGGGAATGCCTGCAGAAGTCTATCAGGCAGTGGCGTTGGGAAGTGATGGCGTAAGAGAGGGATCACTACTTGAGATTGAGGCACCTCCCACCATGAGGGTACAATGTGGCCTGGTAAACATGCGGTTTGTCCCCTTTCTAATACCTTCACTTCCCCCTCACTCAGACGTTATAATTTACTATACGAATATCATAAGATGACCTGACTAACTTTAGTACTCTCTCAGTGGCCTGATGATGAAGTTCTTTTATTGAATGCTCACCTCTTGTACACGACTTGCTGGTTACTACGGAGTCTCCAGAAACGTTCGTCTTTAATAGTTAGATTCTTCCAACTAGTAGAAAAAACAACATACAACCAATAACAAAGAAAGTAATTGAAATAACTTGCTTTAGCCACCAAAAATGTTGCAGGAATGTGCAGCATGTGGCGGGCCTAGAAGGTGTCACATAGGAATTGAGGGACCCGTCGATCCTAACGTAAGTTACAGACTTTTCATTCCAATTAACGGAAAGATACGATGAATACTCTGATAATATCTCTTCCGTGAAAATAATTTACTATTAATCGAGTAAAGTGTAAGGGAAGTCTCTCAGGTTGACAATTTACTGAATAAATAAAGGAAATGAACTAATCAGTTCATTAGTTACGTATCATTATTGTAAGTAATATTAAATTAAACTATGTGATATATTTTAATTGCCAAAGTTTTATACAGTTACAATGAAAATGCTGCTAATTAGCACACAACGATTTACATTTACCTTCATTTTGGAAGTTTTTCTGCTAAGGCGTTTTGAAAATGTCAGCCCTTCTTTTTCAACCCTTAGAAATTACCGATATCATCCAATAGCTTCCGGGCACAAATAGACCCCAAATGGAGCCCATATACAAAATTTCATCAAAATCGGTGCATGGTAACTAAGGAAATTGCCGCGAACGGCGGACGGACGGAAATAATTTTTATCCGATTTTTGGATTCTACGTTCCTTGAAATGTAACCAACAAATTTTTAAGGGGGATTAAAACTTTTTTTCTTGGTTGATTCCAAAGGTTCATTATTGAAAATATTAAACCGAAACAATATCTTTGTAACCAAAGTTTTCGAGCTAGAGCTTCTTGAAAATTTCAACCCCTATTTTCCAATAAATCTACTGACAACAAAAACATCGTGTCACAACTATACCCCCCAAATAACTCCTATTTGTCGCCCAAACAAAGTCGATTGCAAAGGTTCATTATTGACAATAATGAGTACTATAACTGGATAACCTAGTGAACATTAATTTTAAATCCTTAAACTTCATTGGATCCATCCGTAATATGTATAGATCCAATGAAGTTAAAGGATTTAAAAATATATATATAAATAAATGTACATATATGTAAAATATTATATCATTATATCATATATATCATATATTTATCCCAAGATATTGTTTTGATAACATTTTTTAATCATCCCCCCCCCCTTCTATTGGTTGAAAAAATCACACTCTCACCATGACTACCGTTTTATGATGATCATGATTTCAGTGTCAACCGAGAGCCTGTCGTCCCAAATATCCGGATTTCGATAATCCATCAGACTACGAACACTTCGCTGAACTGACACGTTTAGGAGGCGGTAAATATTATCATTACTGTGAGTAATGTAATGTTGAATTGACCAGTGGGGTACTGCATATATTTTATTTGATAAAATTCTCGATTATATGTTTAAATTAGCAGAATGAAATAGTTTATTCAAAATAGAGCGATTTGAATCTCTTCTTACAGACATTACTGAAACAAGGGCTGGGACATTCAACTTTGATTTCCCAATAAAGTAGAGTGTCTATGTTGTGAATATCAAACTCTCCTCTGTCTACCACTTCATTTTTAAGGGTTCAAACTAAAGATCTGATTCGTCAATGTTTTGTCAAGTTGAGGGATTCGTTCCCGTGAAACTATGTAACAATCTACAATCTCGCTTGATAACCATAAAATGTTGGTCAGCCCAGTAACTCACAACTTCTCATCCTCTTGTCCACTTATTACTGTGTAGTTTACCTTGAACTTCCTCGCTAGGAACTAATAATCGAACCAAGATTGAAACTATTGCCCAATTGAGAAATATATATTGTCATTGTTATTTCTCCATTTCCTACCAGATTCGGCACCCACGCTCTTCGCATTTTGAGATTCAGTAAAAATGGTGAAGTTCCGTCCCGAACCGTTGGGGCGTCACTTTTCTTACATACATTGTAGGGGGGGTATTTAATTAACAAAACAATAATAAGTTTTAAAGCGGGAAAACAAATCAATTGGAAAATTGGCTCTGACTTAATAATGAGGAAAAATTCCTACCTTCGATGCGACGAGTCGGGGGCCCCCTGGTAGCTTCTCGTGCTGAGAAAATGCGAAGAACTTCGAGGAAACTCCGTGGATGAAGTCCGAGCCAATATAAGTGGTTTGAGAGGGGTAATACTGAACTACTATGGCAAATGAGCACTTCAGCGAATTCAAAAAGAATGAAAATCGAGATTCTGCGGGAGGACAAACGGCTTGCACGCCTTCACTTCTACTGGGTTAACTATACTGCGGCCTATCAACTGATATCAAACGGTAAGGTGCGAGCATGTCCTGACTGGATGCCTGCTCCATCTATCGGTTATCCGGCGAATTAATATTGGGGAATGACTGGATGAGAAGAGTTTCCTCCATAAACCGCCCACCCTAAACATACAAATTTTAATAAATTTGGATTTTTAGTGAAAATCAATGAGAGTAGACATGAAAAAAAACTCACAACCGAATGATAGATAGGCGTTGACCCTCAGTTAAATTTTTTTTTTTTTTTTTTAATTTTTAATTTTAAATTTTAATAGCAATGCAAATAAGTTAGAACAATAAATAATAACGATAGTAACTTGCGTTAGTAGGAACAATGATTTAATGTAACAATAGGATAAATAAAAAGGAACGAAAATAATGGGAAAATTTAGGTACACAGTGAGGCAGTATTAATGGATAGGAGTCGTGGTACCATCCACTGAAGGAAGTGCAATCAATTTTTGCACTGGTCGAACATAAATTCCTGTGGCTGTACGAATTTTCGCATTTCGCACAACTCCGTCTCTGCCGGGATAAATTTCAGTCACTCTTCCGATCGGCCAATGAAGTGGAGTGGTGTTAGGCGTCTGGAGGTAGACTACGTCGCCGACTCGAACATTTTTCGGACAATTTGTCCATTTTTCTCGTGGCATCAGGGTCAACAAATAGTCCTTTGACCACCTCTTCCAAAAACATTGGGATGCCTTCTGCAGAATTTCATAGCGATCACGAAGATTTTCAATTGGAGTTTCAATTTCAATTTCTGGTGAAGCTAACATAGGCGCTCCGATCAAAAAATGGCCAGGGCTCAAATAGTCAGTATCGTCATTCGGATCACTCGAAACAGCACCCAGTGGCCTACTATTCAGTACAGCCTCAACTCTATTCAGCAAAGTACACATTTCCTCGAATGTCAATACTAGGGGTCCAACTATGCGTATGAGGTGATGTTTTGCGGATTTTACGCCACTTTCCCAAAGTCCACCTTGATGAGGAGCAGCCGGACTGTTGAAATTCCATTTTATAGAGCGAGAGGACAAATGATCAGCCACATCAGACTCCGATGAACGCAAAAAGCGTTGAACATCAAGAAAATGTGCTGCTGCTCCCTTGAAATTTGTGCCACAATCCGTGAAAATTTGGGAGCACAAACCTCTGCGTGCTACGAAGCGGTCCATGGCAGCGAGGAAACAGGGAGTGGAGAGTGATGAAGCAAATTCTAAATGGATAGCTTTGGTAGCCATGCAAATGAACAAAACTATGTACCCCTTCAGGCGTGGCGCTTTTCGACGATGGCTTTCCTTAATGGTAAGTGGGCCTGCGAAATCAATTCCTGTATTTAGGAAGGGTCTACATTCCTGAACACGAACAGCGGGGAGATCACCCATGAGTGGCTGGAGAGGTTTCGCGTTTAACTTGAAGCAAGTTAAGCATTTTTGAATGCGCTGTCTCAAAAATTGGCGTATGGACACGATCCAAAATTTCCTCTGAAGTAGTGCTTGTGTTAATTGCGGACCCCCATGTAAGGTTATTCTATGAAAATAATCACAAAGTAGAGCGGCTAGGTGGGACTCACGAGGCAAGATGAGGGGGTGTTTGGTCGCGTAAGGGATATTTGACTGTCTCAACCTTCCGCCCACCCTTAGAAATCCCAGGTTATCAATGAAGGGGGTAAGTTTCATCAAAGTTGGTGAAACTTTCAAATTTCGTTTCAAATTTTTGAGTTCGAGAACATAATAGAACTCTTGCGTAGCTTTCACGCATGCGTTTAAGGCATCTTGTAACTCTGAAGGTGTTAGCGGTCCATCAATCACATTTTCATTAGTTTTGCGGGCTTTGAAGTTCCTTACTGTTCGCAAAATTCGTGCGATAGTACGTTGCAGAATCATTAAATTCGAAACTCTTTCGATAAGACAAATTATAGCGGGTTTCTCACGCGATGAAACATGTAGTGTCTGTTCTACAGATTTTTTATGTTCCAAAGTTGTCTCCACCACACCTATTTCCAAAATGGGAAATGACCAGGATTCGATGGGTTTGTAAGCGAAGGTCGGTCCTCTCCACCACAAATCAAAATTCACTAAATTCCCAGGTGTGAGTCCACGGCTAGCACAGTCACTTGGGTTCTCTTTCGATGACACATGTGACCATTGATTTGGGTGTGAATGTTCCAAAATTTGAACAACCCTGTTTGCAACGAAAGTTTTCAATTTATGGGGTGGCGTTTTTATCCACGATAATACACAAGATGAGTCAGTGAAGAGATGAACTGAAGAAAAATTTATCTTTTGGCGTAATGAACCAAGTGTTTCTAGTAATCGTGTGAGCAAAACTGCTCCACACAGTTCCAAACGTGGGACACTGACCGTTTTCAATGGGGCCAGTTTACTTTTACCAGTCAACAAATACATTTTAATCTCTTCTTTGGTTTCTACTCGTGCATAGATTACAGCAGCATAACCTTGGGTACTAGCATCGCAGAATCCAATCAACTGACACGAAGAGCGGGGTACTTCTAGCGACATAAAGCGGGAAATACGAATTTGAGAAAGTTGACCAAATTCCTCATAGAAAGCCTGCCACTGATTACTTATTTCGGAGGGTAGAGGGTCGTCCCAGCCCACACCCTTCTGCCACGTTTGTTGCATCAAACTTTTAGCGGTGAATACGACAGGTGTTAACCAGCCTAGCGGATCATAAATTCGTGCAATTTGAGACGATAGGCCTCTTTTAGTGGATACAATGTCAGTTAGAGATATGACGTAGGAAAACGAATCATCTGAGGGTTCGTACTGCAGACCTAATATCTTGATACACTGATCATCGTCACTATCACGAACAACCAAAGCATGCTCACGATGTTCAACCGGGACCCTGTCAAGAATTTCCTGGCGGTTGCTGGCCCATTTTCGAAGAGTAAATCCACCCAATCCAAAAAGCTCTATCAGCTCGCGCTGCAGCGTAGTCGCTTGCTCGATGGAGTCGACACTTTGACACACATTATCAACAAATGTCTGGTTAAGAATAGCGTCAGACGCTAGTGGATAACAACCACCCTCGTCATGAACCAATTGCACCAAAGTGCGTTGTGCTAAAAATGCACTAGGCTTCACTCCAAATACCAATGTGTTGAGTTCATATTCAACAATTCCCCCATCAACTTGAGGTCGGTAAAATAAATGTTGGTATTTGCGTTCAGTAGGATGTACATTTATTTGTCTGTACATCTGGCGGAGATCGCAACATATGACCACTGAACCTAGTCGAAAATGAGTCAAAATGTCACAAATGTCCTTTTGAAGTTTTGGACCCCGTAACAGCACATCATTAAGACTAGCAGAAGCAGCATCTAGACGAAAGGAAGCGTTGAAAACTGTTCTAACTTTAGTGGTGGTGCTATCTTTAAGAACACAATGATGCGGGATTACATAATCAGCGGGGTAAAGCGCTCGACTCATATGCCCCAACTCAATAAATTCATCCATATAGCGGCGGTATTCATCGAACACAGCGGGTTGACGTTTCAGTCTACGTTCAAGACTGATCAAACTTTTTTGCGCAAAATTGCGTGTATTAGGAAGCGTGAATTTGCCAGGCATGAACGGCAGTTTTACCATATACCGTCCAGATTCGTCACGCGAGTGTGACTCAGAGAAATGCTTCTCACAAAAAATGTCATCAGGATCTTCTGGGTGAACTGCCTTAACTTCTTCAATTTCCCAAAATTTTCGAATTGAACAATCTAGCTGCTCACAACACGTGAGAAGAGCGGTCGGAACAGAATCGTGAATTTCAGCTGGATCCGAAGGGACTGGTCCACCTATGACCCAACCAAACATGGTGTTAATGGCAGCGGGTTGACCTTTTATGACGTCATAAGGATCTGACAGAATGCTATGGTACAGGTCAGCCCCGAGTAGAAATTCAATGACTGATCTCTTATGGAATGATGGGTCGGCAAGTGATAGGTGTTTGAACTTGCGATATAATTTCTCATCGACTGGAAAATTTGGTTGAGGTGCTGAAATTTGAGCTAAAATTTGAGCGTTTGCGTACAAATGATTATTTGGAGAGCGGGTAGATGTGATTGAACAATTGACAGTTCCTCTCACTGGAGTGGTTGTGCATTTGAGACACCAATAACACCCATGGTACTATGTTTTCTAGGTAGCCCAAGTTTTTGCACACATGACTCCGAAATTAAACTGACTTGCGAGCCGTTGTCCAAAATGGCTTTCACAGGGCGAGGTATACCATTTTTGTCTCTAATGTGTATAATTGCAGTACACAATAGAACACCTTTACGTGAATTAGGCGAATTTACACTGTTACAAGTGACAGCTAAATGGGTAGTAGGCGTGTTATATCGAGTTTCGACAGTTTGCGGGGAACCATGAGAAGCGGTTGAATCATTATTATCGCCTTGAGCGTTCTGATTTCGAGGCGGGAAATGCAATAAACTATGGTGAGTGCTAGCTTGACACTCGTTACAAGTAGACGTAGAGCGGCAGTGAGATCTTGTATGAGATCCTAGACAACCATAACATAGATGGTTTTGTTTAACAAAAGCGTGGCGATCAAAAACTGAAAATTTCTTGAAGTCGGTGCAATGATACAATTTGTGCGATCCGGTGCATTTAGGACATTTGGAGGAATCCGTTTTGTTTTTGGAGTCCGTTGTTGTTATCAAAGAGGTTTTTGATTGGAATGTCCTAGGCGGTTTTTCCATGTTTTTAGGTTTATTAAATTTTTCCGAAGTTTTGCAATCATTGGGAGCCAATTCTAAAATTCGCACTTGATCCTGAACAAATTTAATCAGATCGGCAAATTTTGGTGTAGCGTTAGAAACATTTTTATTTTCAAAGTCAATTCGCAAGGGTTCTGGAAGAACCCTGACTCCGATTTGCATTACAAAAAAATCGAATAGATCCTGTATTCCCAGTACCTTTAATGCAGTTATATTGGTATCGAAAACTTCCATAAATTTGATCAAAGCAGCGTGCGAACTCGAAGTCATTGGTTTAAACGATAATATTTTACCAATGGAGTGAGCACCCAATAATCTTACATTTTGGAACCGTTTGGTGAGTGTTTCGTAGGCGATCAAATAGTTACCTTCAGTGATAGGTAAATTTTCTACCAATGACAATGCGTGGGATCTCAACAAGCTCCTTAGGTGCGTGAATTTTTCTATTTTGGAGTAGGATCTATTGTTGTGTATGAGCGTGGAATACAACGCGAAAAAATTGGGCCATTTTTCAATGTTTCCATCAAATGGTTCGATTTCTATTTTAGGTAGACGACATTTCGGTGAAGGAGGTTCCTGGTTAGTAGAACCTGAGGGTTGTGGGGGTGGTTGCGGAGGGTTCGTGAACAACATAGAACGTGAAACAGATTGAACTGCGAAGTACATCTCTTCATACTTGGTGTATGGAGTTACAACATCGATCTGATTCTCAACATCTAAGACGGAATTGAGATCGCCGATCTCATCACTCAACTCATCAAAAATTTTGAAATCAATTTCGAGATTTTTATAGCGAGATATGAATGCTTCAGTATCATTGGGTGCGGGTTGTTGTTTCCTAAAAATGGCATCCTTGCATTTTTTGCTGATTTCGTAGAGAGTTGTAAGACGTAGTAGGTACTTCTGTCGTCTACGCTCGAGTGAATCGACTCTACTTTTAGTGTTTTCGGCCATGGGGAATATGAACAAAGGTAATAGGATGAAGGTAATAAAGGGCAAAAAGATAGGAACTGGATTGCGCAAGTTACTACAAACCTAGTAGGGAATTATAGCAAAAAGTTGAGAAAATGCGGTCAACGAACAAAGTTTCAATATCTATCTATTTTATGGAAAGAATTTACTGCACAATTTACTGTAATATCCGCAGATCGAAGGACCATGAAATGTAGGGGGGGTATTTAATTAACAAAACAATAATAAGTTTTAAAGCGGGAAAACAAATCAATTGGAAAATTGGCTCTGACTTAATAATGAGGAAAAATTCCTACCTTCGATGCGACGAGTCGGGGGCCCCCTGGTAGCTTCTCGTGCTGAGAAAATGCGAAGAACTTCGAGGAAACTCCGTGGATGAAGTCCGAGCCAATATAAGTGGTTTGAGAGGGGTAATACTGAACTACTATGGCAAATGAGCACTTCAGCGAATTCAAAAAGAATGAAAATCGAGATTCTGCGGGAGGACAAACGGCTTGCACGCCTTCATTAACTATACTGCGGCCTATCAACTGATATCAAACGGTAAGGTGCGAGCATGTCCTGACTGGATGCCTGCTCCATCTATCGGTTATCCGGCGAATTAATATTGGGGAATGACTGGATGAGAAGAGTTTCCTCCATACATACTCGTAAATAGAATAGACAGGAGGGAAGTTATGTAGGCTGTAACCCCTACCCACCTATTACTCATCATAATTGGACCCAGTTATGCAAATACCTGGTAAGCGACAAAAATCGAAAATCGAGTTTTTGGTATCGTTGGATTCAGCTTGTCAAGATCTACGATTCTGGAGTGGTTTCATTCAGTTACGTTTATTAAAAGTAATTAAATTATTACGTCAGGTAAGCGACAAGCCTTGTATCCGCGGTTTTTTATTTTGCAAATACCTGGTAAGCGCCAAATGTTGAATTTTATTTCGCAAATACCTAGTAAGCGCCACTAGGTTTCATTTCAAATACCAGGTAAGCACCAATTGGTCACTAAAGTAGTTACGCAAACACCTGGTAACCGCCAGAGATCGTCGTTTACCAGGGATTTGCGTAAATTCAGCTGGGCCAAACATCTGAGTCAACAAGCTGGTAAGCGACAGATTAATCTAAGAATTTTGCTTCCTCACTACCGAAGGTAGGGAAGCTTTGTATTCGTGAAAGAAGTAAAAAAAAAATGTCCTCCAAAATCAAAATTTCCACTTGCTTTTTGCGTTATAGAGCTTCCCGAACAATTTTGGTTCCGTGTCTGTCTGTCTGTCGGTCTGTCTGTGGTCAATCCTTGTCCCGGGCAAAACTATACTAACCTGTAGTCCGATTTTGATGACATTTTCAGGGATTGTGCGGGTTAGGTCCTAGACGGTCCCCTATCAATTTCAGCACCTTCGGACCAATAGGAGCGAGTGCGCATGCGCAAACGTGAATTTCCTGGAACCTCGGTTTCTAATGAACCGATTTTGCTCAAATTTGGAGGTTAGTTAGGGACTAACTTCTAAGAGACACCCTATAAGTTTCAATCAAATTGGTCAAGCAATAGCCGCTGCGCATGCACGAACTTTAAATTTATTGTTACAACCAAAACTCCGCAACTATTCAACCAATTTCGATGAAATTTTCAGGGATTGTGTGGGTTAGGTCCTAGACGGTGGACCGCTAAATAAAATTCTACGTTGAAAATACAAATATCATACTACTCGTGCCCACACTTACTTCCAGGTTCCCGTGTAAATTGCTTCTTTTATTGTGTGATCAAATGTTGTGGTCTGATTCTATACGTCCATGTTACAATGAGTGAGGAAGCTATACTGCCCACCCAACTTGGCAGACGTTTTATTGTCACGGTCACGTTCTTCCATCCGAGATTCCAACAAAAAATTGTGTGGTTTTTTTTAAACATTAAATTTTAATGATTAAAATGAATACTCGTGGTAAGAAGTTAGTTCAAATGTGCCTTAGTGACCTACAGGTATAACATAGTTCACGAGGAACACGATTTAGCTATGTCCTGACTATCACAAAACGTATCAATCGAGGGAGAGGGAACTATATCAATGGCGTTGAACCTGTTAGTTATAACCACATTTATTTTGTTATCATTTACTATCTTTTTATAAACATTTTCAAGTACCTAAGTACAAATACTTACATGAATTCGGTGACCATCATGCTTTCTTTTTTTTCGTGCACCCTCAGTAGAAGGTTAGGAGTGACATTTTCCTGGTAAAGTCTCTGTTCTTTTTGATGTGACAATAAACAGGAAATCGACAAACTGGCACTTACCCTGTTATCAATGTTCTATTTTCTGTTCAATTAATTTCGCAATTACCAGTTAAGCGACACATTGGCGCTTACCAGGTTTTCAAAATTTAGATTTGGTCTCTGGGTTATTTTTGCAAAAACCAGGTAAGCGACAAATTGGCGCTTACCAGGTTATTGCAATTTAGGTTTCTGCTCTTGGTGATTTTTTCAAAAACCAGGTAAGCATAAAAATGATACTTGCAGACATTTTTCTTACATTTTGACCGAATAGCTGGAAAGAACACACCAAAAAAACCCCAGAGACGAAGTTTGACCTCTTAATTAACATGCCAACTACCAAAACAACGTGTATACTCGTAAAAACTTTGGACGCGTTTTTCTCAAAATCGACTTTTGTCGCTTACCAGGTATTTGCATAACGCGGTCCAATTTTTCCTGGCAAAGCAGTCCTTTCTTTCTACGCAAAGGCATGAGGTGGACCCCTCCGTTGGAATGACAATATAGGCCAGGAGTGAGAAATATATAAAGATGGATAAGAATCGATGGGAGAAGTTGAATAATGATGAGGTGCTCCTCCGTTTTAAAATTCATGAAGAGATCTTGGGGCCCAGGCAGAAGAGTGATAGACACTCGGGAGAGGAAGGGAGTTGGAGCGCGATCCCAGTTTGTATAACCCCCCAATGTTATGCCAGCAACGAATTGATGTACCTACCTACTAAATCTAGCATATAATTCTACAAGGCGATATAATATTTAGCGCTAATTTTTTAATCTTTATAGTGCCAAACCAAATGTTATTGCTCACAATGAATTGGCGACTAATCTCTCCACAAAACAAACTTCATGAACTTTTGAAAAAATATTGTTTTTTTTTTATTTTCATTAAGACTTTGCACCTAATCCAATATTATTCGTTCAAGTAAAAGACTCCGAGGTTGGACAAAAGAGGGACGGATTGGCGCAGCGGTAGATAGGGCCCCCAGTAGCCCCCTTCGTCCAATCCGGGAGTCTCCTGCCAAAATGCTCATTTTGTTATTTCAAAAAAACTCGCGGTTTTTTTTTTTGTTTTTTTTTTGTCTACAACAATTTGTATTTGATTTTTGGATTTAACGTACCTTGAAACGTAAACCATAAAATTTTGAGGAGTTAAAAATTTTTGTTGCTTGACTTCAAAGGTTCATCATTGAAAATAATAAACCCAAAACTGATGATGTGAGAGAATGACGGAAATCCTCGAGACAATCATGAACCATGTTGCACATAATTGGAAAGAACTAGGTATATAATTCTACAATTATCCTACCATTCCTTCCTATCCTACCATCCTACCCACCAAAGAGAAGTATCTGATACATCCTAAAATCTACTACTCCCCAATACGAGAGGTACTATCCAGAAAATAAGGTTTCAACTATCCTGGAGGGAGCAGAGATTTTTTGTCAAGGCTGGCATATCTGTGTGTAGCAGGGTTTCTAGCGGTCAAAATAAGCCCAGTACTGGATCAGTCCATTGCAAAAAGTCTTCGCATGTTCCGATAAACCTCTCAAGGTCCAGTTTGTTCCACCTAGTATCAATGCGGGATCCGGTCAGTCATCAAGTTCCTCACTTTTCGTCTCAATTTCGCCTCAGAAATCCATTAGGTATCAGCTTGTGGAAATATTTGGACCTCAGGTTATGTCATGTCAGTTTATTTTCAAATGGGTTAGGCTGAGAGCAGGATCCCACTGACACACACGACGAAGAAAGGACTGAGAGACTATCTCTCATTTCAGAAGAGCTTCTCTAGCAGGTCGATGAACAAATTCGCTGTAATCTTCAGCTGAACTCTTCAGGAAATGTCTCCAACATCTCTCGAAGCCTTATGAGTGAAATTGTCCCGCAAAACCTGGAATGATGACTCCAGAACATCGCCAAAAGAGGGTTTTGGACTAACGATTCCTACGTTCAATTGTGACTAGGAACGAAATTTGGGTAGGTTGGGGTTTTGGGATTTGGGTTTGGGCCTCACTATACCCTAGAGGAAAAACATCAAATTTTGAGGGGGGGGGGGGTTAAAAAATGTTTTTTCTTGCTCGATTCCAAAGGCTTATTATTAAAATTAATAAACCAAAACGAGTATCTACACTGCATGCAGATACATCTGTACATGGATATGTCTTATGATGGCACTTTAAATGATGAGCTCACTCAGCTGATCAATGACCACTCAGGCGCCTTCAGCATTTTCCACTGACCCGCCCTCTCAAATTTCAGGTTTCTGCGTTTAACAGGAGAGGAAATGGCCTTGGAGCTCACTCAGCTGATCGGTGATCATCAACTTTGATGATGTATAGAAGTATGTATCGAATGATCCTGCATCTCAAATTTCAGCTTCCTGCGTTCAACAGCATCAGAAAAAAAACGCTGCATTGTTTTGTGTGTCGAAAATTTTGGAATGATCCCCAGAACTAATACATGTCCATGTCAAAAGACAGCCCCAACGATGCCGCCATAGCCACTTCTCATGAGAAAAAAAATGCAAAGTCCAGTTCTGAGAGTGAAAGGTCATGGCATCAGTGTTTTGGGAAAAAAAGGGGTGTTGTTGGTGAACTTCATTGCCAGGACCTCTGTTAATGCATCATTGTGAGACCCTACAAAAATTTTAAAATGCTGACAAGTGGCGTGTCACTTCTTGATTACCTCATGCCCCACACCACTCGTGCGACCTTCTTGTGTCCTTCGGGTAGCATATTGTGACACTCATTGTATTCTCCACTTAGCGTCCACCGATTATTTCTTCATCAAATAGAACAAATTGTCAGGTAGAATGGATTCTCGAATTTCAGAACATAACGTGAAAATTTTATTGAAATACTTGCATTTTCCGATATTTAATAGCAGTTATAACTTTATTTTCTGGATACCCCAGGTACGCTAAATCGAAGGTAAAGGAAGTTGTTACAAGTATCACCCTAAAATCATTCCATAGAAAACCGGCCACTATTTACATATCAGGATTCCCGTTACGTGGATCTGAGTCGATAAGGGACGCGGGTAACACCAACTAGCTGCAATCATCGTCGCTTCGCGTGCTCAGTGCGGGCTATCATCGTGTGAAATTCACATTACTTACCCCTGCAACACCTTTTAATAAAGTTATTATCCTATAACCCCGCAAGATTATAGTCTTGGCAAAGAGTTTCGGCCATTACTTCCTGAGAACGAGATTACATAGTGATGTTATTCACATGAATAGTCAATGTCAAAGGTGATGTTAAACATCATTTGATAGAGGTGGGCGTTTTGTGCTTTCGTTTTCTCCCTAGAATAATTGTAAACTCCCTTCTCGACAATTTCTTAGAAGTGGAGTTCATGTTGAACAGAGATTATTTTCAGTGGTGTAGGTAATTCAGAACGTTTCAGATCTATTCTGATAACACAGCTCTAATTGAACTTTGCTCCTGAGTATTATCTCTTTTTCAACCAATTTAAGGTTTTTATTCACCTCAACACTTGAAAGAGTACTTGAATGACTGGGGAAATGAGTTCGCAAGAAGATCTTTTAGTCAATTTGTTCCTATGGAAATGATAAGCAGTATACAAATGTTCAGATGACCAGATTCGTTGGTTTCTTATTGGTTTTGATTTCCTCCTCCTGATTAGAACGGAGTCAGGGAGATGAGGATAAGGAATGAGTAGTTTGAAGTTCAGACAAAAAGGTACTGGTGATAGTTATAGTGCACAATAAGGAGATGGTGCTATCTTTTCTTCAGGAATTTGACAGGACATCAGTGAGCTGGGTGACTTGATTTGTTGATTCTGTATGGTGAAGGTTAGAATCAAGCAACGAAAATCATGGTGTTGTGCTAGAGATGAAGGAAATCCTCATGTTCTTCTGTATTGCGAAAATTTTAGAAATAACTGTATTTCTATGGTAGTAAGACACTTGAGTCGGTTAATAGTGATGATTTTTCAAGTAGGTTAAGTTAACCCTAAAATACTTATTTGGATCTCTAAATCTGGACCAATTGAACCAATACTAAAAATGCGCCGCTGATGCGTACAAATTTCCAAAAGCCGTTCAAAGGTTTTAGTTTACCCCACAATCATAGTGTTTTGTGTTATAATTATTGACCTCGGACATAGTATTGGATAGAATGGAGGTCAATTCCATCATTAGTGATGCTTTCAAAAACTCAATTTTTTAACAATTTGTCAGTCGCTCAATGAAACATTTTGCATCTTGTGCTAACTATGAGCATCTCAGGCATAGTAAAGTATTACTAACCAGTAGAGATTGCCAAAAACAAAATGCTTCTGACGGAGGCAGTCTCTGGGTGTCAAAAGGGAGGTGACTGATGACATAAGACATACTCGTAAATCTCAAAAGGTGCACGTTTGAAGACGTCGATTATGAAACTGAAAGCGGATGGATCTCGTAACCGCTGTCCATCTAAAGGCTCAAATTTTGAGTCGGTTGACGGCTTTGGAGGTGAAATCAACAAAACATCAATCACCGCATCCTTCTGAGGGATTGCGTACTTGGTTGATTTTTCCATTAAAGTGTAATTCATTAACTGAACTGAATTGCGAGGTTAGCGAAAAATTAATAACCCAGCTTGAAACAAATTAAAGAATGAATACTCAAACCAAAGTACAGTCATATAGGAGATGTTCTTCTTCAACAAGTATAGTTCAAGTTCTTGGAAAAGACTCATCTTCAGAGATACAGGTTGATTGGTTTGTTTCATTATTCATTACTGTCATGATGTGAAGGAGTACGGAGGATGTTTTGACTCTGGAGACGCACATACACGAGAATCCACAAAAATTCCGCAGCACTTGTTTCATGAAAGTGGCAGTCTCCAAATAATACCCTTGCAACCAGAGCTTGCTGTACTGTTTAGCAAAGGGAAGAGAACCTAGAACTTGTACAATTTCGAAAGGTGCATGTTTGATGATGTCGATTATAAAATTGGAAGCAGCTGGATCGCGTAACAGCTGTCCAGTTAAGGGCTCCAACTCGGAATCGGGTGCATGCCCTTTCGTCTGAGGACGGCTCTGGCGGTAGGAAATAGTACGTCAATTACCGTGGAGGTAGCATACCGGGGGATTGCGTATCAGGGAGATCTAGGACGGTCTCTTCCACGAATGATTTACATCGAGGGAGATAAGACTTGTGGACGGAGGGGTGGGGGAAGGACTCCTTGCACGTAATTGGGGGAGGAGAGCCCGGGAGTAGATCCTTTATTGCGGGTCATTGTTCTTGAAGCTCCTTTGCTTTATCTCGGCTACTTAGGGCCCCCTTCGAGACAATCATTCATGAGCTTCTCTTCAAGAGAAGATTGGAAGCCATTCTCTATTATTTGGTATCCATAACTAACTCAACGGTTCAACCTATGGGGTGGTTTTGTCGTACTAAATGTATGGGCTTGGTAGATGGTTGTCCCCAGACCAGCAAAACTTGATATAAACAAACTTCTTCCCACCCTCGAATTTCCCTTGCTTCCAATTGTCGATATCATCTCTTAATATATTTTGTAATTGTGCATTTGTCCGTCTGTTGCTTTTATTATCACGCCCACAGTGAAAATATTACTGTCGATGAGAATGGTTCCATTAACTGAGAGTTCCCGAAAGTTAGGTAAATTTATGCAGGAAATATGTTATATCACCAGAAAAAAGAACATAAAAATTTGTAAATGAGTCTCCTACGGGGAAGGAAACATTGCAAAACCCACCAAACTACGGAAATGTATAGAGACAAACGAGAGTTTGAGTCCAACGATTCCAGGGGTCTCCAACATTCTGTACTGAAAAATAGGTAGTGGTGCGTTATTTAAAAAAATGCTTAGAATGCTTCCAATCACTTTCAGTAGTCTACTATTGGTATATTATATTTTAGAGCTCTAGTATGAGCAGTTAGGAACTTATATTTCACGAAACGTCAAGAACACACGAGCGAATTTTTTGCTAGTTTGTACCTATGACCGTAAGACTTATATATGTTCTTTTGAAATGAAGGTTTCTTGAAGGGTTCTGAGCCTGAGATTTGAGCCAAGAGGGTTTCCAGCAACTATTACGCAAGCTGAAGGATCTTGTCTTGGACCTCTTTGTAAATTGAGGACAATATCGTCCTATTACAGTGTTTGCAGTTCGTATGTTGCTTCCACTATTACGCACAACCCTCGTCCCTACCCAGGGCGGTGAGGCAATGAAAAGCCATGAGCGAAATCATCAGAACAAATTCTGATCTTCCCTCTAGAAGACAGCTGATGACGTCCGCAACGCCAGGAATGGCAGTCGGACGAAAATCCAACCTGAAATGGTTGTTTACTTTACTATCACGCACAAACTGAAAAGATTATCCACTATAAAAACGGCAGCATTAGCTCAGTTTTCGAAAGTAAAGTATAAGTACGGTAGATGTACGCAGGAAGTGTATTACGAGTATGAATTACCGTACTGATAACATAACTTGTAAAAAAAACAAAGGCCACAATTTGTAAATGATTTTTCCTACCTGGAGGAAACACTCCACTAAACTACGTGGGTGATAAGAGATGAAGGAGAGTTTTGATCATGTAACTTCCAGTAGTCTCCAAGATCCAATGTACTAAATTTTAGCATTCCAGGACGAACAGGATTGAATTCAGATCGTTTGCTCACACAGCTGATGCAACATATCTGATTGTCTTCCTACAACGTCCTGTCGTTTTCAACGTACGGAATAGCAACCGGCATGAATAGGTGTAAGACAGTGAGACACAGCTGATCTGGCTCCTCTGACTCACTTTCAATTCTTTCCAATGATCTCTAAGTATACCGAATTTCAGTGCTCTAGGTTGAACATAAGTTGATGTTTTGTTATTGATTTCATCGCCAGAAACCCCTGATAGGCACTCTCGCTGATCAAACCTGACCCGCTCACCAAGTTTAATGAAAACCTATCGTGAAAATAGATGGGAGTAGGTTATTCAAAACTCTGCAAATTATTTCACAAAGGTTTATTATTTTTTTGTATAGATCACAGCTTTCCATTGTCACTTTTTTATTTTATTTTATTTTTTTATTTATAAATCTCCCCTCAAAGACTAAAGGTCTCTCTGACGGAGGGGGCACGCCATAAAATAACATAAATAAATAAACCAAACCATAGGTACCAACCATAGGTACCTTACTACATACCACCTTCTTATTCAAGTGTATTTGGAAGAAATAAATGCTTCATACTCGATTCGAAGAAATAGGGATTTGGGGTTCCTTCATTTGGAAATTTGAATATTGGTTGCTAAGGACGCAAAACTGGACACAACTCGAAGAAACGAATAGCCATCGCGTTTTGGTAGTTTAAAATTTGAACTGAGATTAGACCTTTTTGCGATTCACACTCATGTTTCAGATTTATCGTAAGTCTGACCCTTAAATTCTCGTAGAGAGCGAACTGTTTGTCCTACAGAGCTCCGGGTGGTCTCTAAAATTCTAAAAATGCAATACTATTCCGAATTAGTTAGAAAAAATACATTTATTTCGTTTTATTTTCACAACTTGGAAGAGAGTGACATCAACCAAAAGCTTCGCACCATAACTAGACCCCAAATGGAGCCCATATTCCAAATTTCAACCTAATCGGTCCAGGGTTGCTAAGAAAAGTGCCGCGTACGGCGCACGGCGGAAGGACGGAAAATTTTTTATTGGATTTTTGGATTCTATGTACCTTGAAACGTAAACCAACATATTTTGAGGGGGGAGGGAGTTAGATTTTTTCTTAATCGATTCTAAAGGTTCATTATTGAAATTAATGAACCAAAAATGCTTAACATGCTTTCGATCACTTCCAGCGGTCACAGGTCGATGTGAACAAGATTTTTTACGCGATATATATATATTTTTTAAATTTTCTTTTCTTATGTTACAAGCCTACTCAGCAGTATTGCTTCATCATGTTATATTTTGTCCAACAGAGTATGGATCAGAGCGATCGGATGATACTGGGGGGTGGTTGTACGAAAATTAATTCGGAGAAGGAGAATGATGAAGAAGAAATCTCGTTTTGCTCGGAAATCATCCTCCCAGTGAAGCCATCTCACCGAGGGGAACAGGGACCATGAGAGCGAAGTTGATGAAGAGTAGCATGACCATATGAAAAAATTTAATATAATAAAATAACCACTTAGTGGATTTTTTGAATAGTAAGTTGTCTATATGACCAAATGACTTGTTATATTAACTTCTTTAAAAATTGCAAGAAGGGGAGGTTAATTCTGTGGTTTCGGTATTTATTTCAGAGTAATAAATTATGCATTGAGAACCGCAAAACTCAATCACACCAAGAATTCAAATTATTTCAAATCATATTTTGTTTCGTGATTTTTCTGCGGAACTAATTTAGAGAGAAAAGAATAATGCTAAAGTTTGCTAAATAGCGGGGTATATTTTATTTGGCCTCAAGACACATGCTAGAATAGGTTATTATCTGTTTAAGAGTAAATTCCGTGAGGGCGGCATGCGGTACCGCCCGCAGGTTGCTTGCTTTGTCTAGTTATAGTGCAGTGCTTATCCATTATTAATTAATTAGTTATTAGTTATTATCTGCTCGCTTAGTTCGCTCATTCAAGTGGGTAAAACCTCGTATCTGTGGACTCTCGTAACCAAATAGTTGAGATCAATAATTGACTTACAAGATTCCTCAAAAAAACTGGTTCAAAGCAGCCATGTTAAAATTTCCGAAACTGTTTCCTTTATTCCCGTATGAATAGTTACAAATTCAGCCGGTTGAGGAAACTGCTCCAAGAGTACTGGTAACTCGAATTGCCGACCAAGTGACTGAACTTCCAACTAGTTAGGGACCAATCGTCCATGCTCAATGGTATTGTTAATCTTCAAATGGGAAAAGGATATCAAATAACTTACAATCGAACGAGTTCAACCGTTCAGACTGTCGAAATGCCTTTCGCGTTGCTGGGGTAAAATAAATATCCCTCTTGGGTTGTTGAGGCTCACTGAAAGGTACCCGCAACACCTCCAGGTCTTGCGGTTCACATGAATAACATTGTCGCAACACGTCTTTCCAACAGTCGCAAAAGGTATTTTATACCTATTCAAATAGGTAAATTTGTTGACTCCGCATGTTTATCAGGCTTATACCTGACCATTAACTTCACAATGACGAACAATCCTAGGATATTGTTCATCCAGCTCGCAATGTTCTGAAATTCCCTATGCATGTTCTGTTTCCGTCTAATGCATTTCGCAAACAGACAAAATAACCTACTGTCTGACAAAGTTTTATATAACATTAATATAGATTGAGAAATCATTTTAGATTTTCACACCTTTCAGAAACCAGGGTTCATGGGTACTACTTGGGTTTTTTTACAGTTTTTCCACCTAGATCGTCGTTTTGAACTAACGTGCAAAGGAGACTTCTAAGCTTTCTCCTTTTTGTACATGACTTTCACAACTCCACTCCTCAAGTCAAATAGGACTGGTAACTAAATATCTACTAGAAAAGACAGATGAAAGAGGGAAAAAAGGGAAAGAGAAAAAACCCAAACCTTTCTAACTCGCCTGCAAATTTCATTGACTGAAACTTTTCGGAGCTGTGCCCTCCAACTCTGCCTTTCTTCCTTGTTAATTAAATTTTAAGATAAGTCCTAGGGGAAGAGCCCTTCTATCTCATCCTTCCTTTAACCTTACTTCAGTTTCCTTCGTCCTTCACTCAAGTTCGGGTTTTTCACCGGTTTGTGGACTGCACCTCACGTACTTTCCACTTTGCTCACGAACGCTCGAGTTCCTTTACTGGCAACGTAGTTACTCGTATTTTGACGAAGAATAGATGCGGCGGAAGAAAATAGAACTCTGATAAATATTTTCCCCCGGATTCCCATAGAATCTTGTTGATTTTAAAAAGGAAATAATAGTTACCTCCACGAAAAATGTCAGAAGTAGTGAGTCAGGTGAATGTTTAATAAGCACCTTGAGACTGATCTCTTAATATCAAATCTCGAACATGCTGTAATGGTTCATTGGATTAACTTAATATATAGGCCTACAGCATATAGAGGGTGTCCCAGAATGAATGACCAAACTTCAGCGACTTAATCTTTGACTGATTTGCATCAACTTTTGTGCTATACATTTTTGTCCTACATTCTAATCCGACTTTTTTTGTTTGATTTTATTTATTTATTTTTTTTCATGCTTTCAAGTTTAATTTTTATAAAATTGTCCCTAACTCTCTTAGGTAATCCTCAATCATGAAATTTAATCTCATGGAGTTTTTATTGCAGCAGGCCCGAAAGCTGCGATTTCCAGCTACCTATTTAGTCAATTTTTATGGTGTCGCACAGTAAAACTTGAGTGTTTTTATGCCATTAATCTGGTGAAGAGGAGGAACACTCAACGAAGAAAGAAAATGCCGAATACAAATCCATTTTTGACCATTTCGAATCAAAATCCATGAAAGAAAAAACATGGATGTATGTATGTGTGTGTGTGTGTACGTGGAAAAATCTTGTTACCTACTCTGTTCAGGCCTCAATTTTTCACCGATTTGTGCGGCTTTTTTGTTCGACGCAGAACACTATATAAGTTGTGCACAACGCCGCCTGAATTCCGAAATTTTGGTGTAGGGAGGAGTGACGGGGGGGGGGGGGGTTATTTACTGAAAATAGACAAACCCTTAAGGTTGCCACCTAGTCCTCAATTTTCAACCGATTTGAGTTTTTCTGTCAGCGAATTTCAAAGAAAATGGTGCTACTGCAAGGGCCGCAACACTTTAGGATAGGAACAATTAGAAAATTTCTGCATGGAAACTCGGTTTGCAAACATTCTAAAACGTTTTCAGAAGCTTCACACTTTTTCGTATGTGTAAAGGTATAAATATATATTCACAAATGGTGATTTGTTTGATTCCTGAAGGAAACTTAAGCTGCATAGTATAAAAAAAAGAAATTGTTTCCAAAATGTTCGTAATAACTGAAGAAAGGATGAGTTTGTAGCCCAGAATTTTCGGACCCACTCCATGGGGTCTCAAGTCCCAAAAATAACGTGATTATGCGGTTATTGTGGAAATAGTTGCCCTAAACATATTAGCAAGTGGTTGTGGTATATTCGGAATCAGCGTTAAATTTCCTATGATTGCTGCAAAGGTGAGAAAAATACAAAGGTGCGAAAGAGGAAAAAAATCGTACATTTTTAGTGGAAATGAAGTAGGTACGCTCAAATGTATCAATACAACTATGGTGTATTTTGTTGATATTACTATCATAATCATAATAATATGGATTATTTGGATTCAGCAAAATTTCTGATATAGGTATAATCTCAGAAATTTAAATTTTTCAAGAGAGTGTTACTGTGTATATTTGAACAATTTATTCATAATAATAAAAACCTGTGTTTATTCGTTGTAACCAAAAATGCAATAGCTGAGTGGGTACAGTATGAGTTCCTGGAGACCATATCGTACGTTTGGGTTCTCCATGAACTCATTGTGGATTTTTTTTTTTTTTTTTTTGATTTCTTGATTTTGTTGATGATATGAGGTTAAATACACGAGAAATAATTCAAATTAAAAAAATTGGTTTTTTAAGATGGTTAAACAAAATGTTAAGAGACAAAAAATGTTATAAATTAGTTGTAGAATCAACCCCTGGCTGGATGGTTTGACCGCTGAGTTGAGATGAAATCGTTACTTTAAGAAATGATTTTGTTTTCTGATTACCTTCGTCATAATGAAGTATAGTTGGCTAGTAAAAATTTCAACCCGAAAGGGGAATGCAAATCCGAAGTTTTGACGTTGTAATTACCTACTCCAGTAGTAATTGCGATTACCATTCCAATATTACCGTAATGTTAAGCGAAACGTCGATTCCTTCTTCCAATAATAATTATTGGAAGAAGGAATCGACGTTTCGCTTAACATTATTCGTTCCAATTATTGGAACTTAATTTTTGACATTTTCATGTCTTTCATATGGCACATAAAAAAAAAATCGTCACGAAATTTGATGCAACGATATTTGTTGCAACGATATTTGTTGCAACGATATTTGTCCCAAGTCGCCACAATGATGATTATGACCATCAGAAGTGAAGTTGTTAGGTAGGTAGGTACTTTACAGTTTGATATTACCAGGGGGGCATGAAAATGTTTCAATGTGTTGCAGACTCGTATGCAAGCGTTTTCAAACAATCGAAGGGGAAAACAAGCTTTTGAAGTGGTCATTTCTCTCGAGTAAACCAACAAGTTTCGACAATTCTCCTATTACCCTCCACAAATTGAAGAAACGTTTGGTCAATCCTTCCTCTACCTATGCGTTCGATTAATTGATAAACATAATTAGTGAAATATAATGCTTGCATACGAGTCTGCAACACATTGGGACATTTTCATGTCAACCACTACACAACAAGGTAGTGAAGTAAGGTTGTTGGTTCAACCCAAGCATCAAAATAAGAAAACAGTTGAGCAAGTTTTTTGACATTTTCATGTCTTTGCTTTGGCACATAAACTGAAAAATCGTCACGAAAAAAACTTGCTCACGCGATACCAATAAATAAAATAGACTCACTGTGTTGCGTAGAGAACAATCAACTGTTACAGTACAATTCTACCTATTTTTATTACCATACTTGTAATTTACGCTAATAAAAAATTAAGTACCCACCGTTTCTTGTAATCGGAAAAAGTAATCGCCATTCAGATTACCTACCATTACAGGAATCGGAATAGAATGAAAGTAATTAAATCGCTTTAGGGTTATTACTTATAATAACTCTTGCAAATTTCAGTGTGTATAAATGTCGTTTCCCATCTTTTTTTAATAGTTTTTGATATGACGCTCTTTCATGATCTACATAAATATAGAAATAAATCCAATAATATTGGATATATTATATCCATAATCTATATAAATGACGTGTATAAAATTATAAAAATATGGGTTTTTGTTGTATATTACAGTTTCTTTTTTCGTGGTTCAGGGGTGAGTTTTAAGCAGAGGTGAGTTTCAGTTGTTATCCCCAAAGAAGGAATCAACCGAAAGAAAAAAGAGTATCTACACTGCATGCAGATACATCTGTACATGGATATGTCTTATGATGGCAATTTAAATTATGAGCTCACTCAGCTGATCAATGACCACTCAGGCGCCTTCAGCATTCCCCATTGACCCGCCCTCTCAAATTTCAGGTTCCTGCGTTCAACAGGAGAGGAAATGGCCTTGGAGCTCACTCAGCTGATCAGTGATCATCAACTTTGATGATGTATAGAAGTATGCATCGATTGACCCTGCCTCTCAAATTTCAGCTTCCTGCGCTCAACAGCATCAGAAAAAAAACGTTGCATGGTTTTGTGAGTCGAAAATTTTGGAATGACCCCCAGAACTAAGACATATCCATGTCAGTAAGCCTAGGTGATCTTATGCATTTTTTAAATATTTTTTTGTAATCCCCCTCAAACTTTGTCATTTCACGGTTCGAAGTACGCAAATTACCCATAAGCTATAATAGTACCTTCAAAATTGACCAAAAAAAATCTCCAATTTCGCACATTTGTTCTCGGAGTCTAGTTGGTTCTAACATCTAGCTTGCTCGTTCTCCCATCGGTGGGGGGTGAGAGGGGAGATTTGTGAAAAAAGGGGGGTAACAATGGGAATTTATGGTGGTTTTTGGTGTCGTGTGTCGTTTTATAAGTGATCGAATTACCATTACTCCATTCCGATAACATTACAATAATTGGAATGGTAATCGCCATTAGCTTTCTTCAGAAGTAATTGGAATTTGTGATGAGTAATCGAATTACTTTTCTTACAACTCTGCCTTAACGTTTACACCCTGTATACGTGTTAGGCATCGATTACTGTAAAATCGATATACACAACGGGGCACCTGATTTTTGATTGGTACCGTCCCTATCTATCATCCTTCAAGGCAGATAGCCAGAGATCACGAGGTTGAGAAAGATAAGAAAACGCAGCGCTTTGTCCAGCCTCAGTTTCGCCTCGACAATATTATTAATAATAAATCAGACCTTCAGTTGGTAAACCATGACGTTCAGGGTGCCAAAAATCAAATCATGTTGCTGCTTTTCGCTCGAGACGGTCACAAAACTCATCGGATGTTTTCAAATGGTACGTACTCCTCTTCTACTCTATCATGAACCGTGTTTTACTGTTATTTATAACTTAATTTAATCTAAGACTAACGCTCGCATGACAATATTGGAATGCTAGAAATAAATTACCAGTTTATTTAAATCACTAAAATTCATTGTTCGCAGTTGATCTTTGTGGCGGCATTAGCACTCCCAATTATTTTGGATGGTACACGATCTGGTGCAAAGAGGGCTACTGGTGAGTAGTTCTCTATGATAGTTTCATGAAAATTTTTTCATTTCGCGTTGTAGATAGCATTTTTCAAAAATATTGTTAGCTCAGAAGTGTGGAAATTTCTTCCATAAACTGAAAAACAGCTTATAGCCTAAAATATGGATTTATACTTACAGAATATTGGCAATGTTCGAAATAAATTACATCCTATCTTTGCACTAGAAGACAGCATATGAAGGTTCCAGGGGAAAACGCTGCAAATCATTGCCCAAAGATTTGTTGTTTTCTGTATAGATCACCCTTCTGTATAGATCCCTCCCTACCAACCGTAGGTACCTACTACCTACTAGGGCATTTTTGAAAATTTCAACCCTTCATTTCCATTTGGTTGGTGGTTGGGGTTGAAATTTTCAGAAATGCCCTAGTAGGTAGTAGCTACCTACGGTTGGTAGGGAGGGGTCAATACAGAAGGGTGATCTCTACAGAAAACAACAAACCTTTGGGCAATGATTTGCAGAGTTTTTTTACCCACCAACTTTTTTTCACTTACCAACCATCGGTGGGTTCTAAACGCTTCACACTCGATTCGAAAAATAGAAAGCTTCGCGGCGCAACTAGACTCCAAATGGAGCCCATTTACCAAATTTGAATCAAATTGGTCCAGTTTTGCTAAGAAAAGTGCCGCGTACGGCATACGGCGGACGGACGGACAATTTTTTATTGGATTTTCGGATTTTATGTACCTTGAAACGTAAAACATCAAATTTTGAGGGCAGGGTTAAATTTTTTTTCTTTCTCGATTCCAAAGGCTTACCTATTATTGAAAATAATAAACCAAAACCGACTAAGTCACTTCTTCTTGAAAAAGGAGAAAACTCATTTTGAAAGTTTGAAACTCGATTGAGTTTGGCTAGACGCATATGAAAAATTGAAATATGTCCTATTATGCATTAAAGCATCTATTGAAGTGTTCCATAAAATGTTAACACTATTATTATACTACTTACCTACTAGTTAAAAAATTCAAAAACTGAGCAAACTCCCCAAAAAATGGGGAAAGAACCGACGATGTCACTTCTCATCCAGTGCAGAAAAAACATGTTTTTTTTTCTGTTTGTACGTCGTTTATTATTGTATAATGGTAAAACAAACAAAAAAACAAGGTAAAATGAAATTTCGAATGTTAAAGAATAGGAGAGGTTGTTTTTTTCTTCTGAAAGGCCTTTCAAACTGTGTTCACCATCTGAAGTACCTAAAAGAAAACCATTCACACTCGTTAGGTATCGATTTCATTTTTCAAAGATTTACAAAAAAATTTTTTGGAAGTTAGAGATTAATGAGAGTTTTGAAAAAAATGTCAACGCAGCTGGACCGCAAAATTCGAGGAGGTTATATTACGATACTTGGCTGATGAGACTGATAGGATACCTGAAATATAATACCTCTAAAGTCAATCTGTATTACACCATGCTGTATTATGTCTGTATTAATCTGTATTGTATATTCAGACGATGCTCACCTTCTAGTGAGCAGCTTCTAGTGTGAGTGTGTGTGTGTGTTCTTTAACACTTTCGGAACCACTTGCTGACATAATAATAGCTATTTAAAATAAATAAAAAACACACAATGGAATTATTTTTAGAACCTACAAGACACTCTACGAAACACTCGTTTGTTCTGTACTCCTGCTGTAGTCATTTTCTTGGTTGTTGTGGAGAAGGAAGCAGAGGACGTCAATATACTTTATTAACATTTATTCGGCAAGCGCTTTCGGGGCAAACTATGGCCCCTTTCTCAAGCCTACAAGAAAAAACAATTAGAAGTCTAAATTGAAGACTAAAAAAGTAACAGAAAAAAGAGAAAGGGCCCATAGTTTTCCCTGAAAGCGCTTGTCGAATAAATGTTAATAAAGTACATTGACGTCCTCTGCTTCCTTCTCCACAGCAACCAAGAAAAACACTCGATGAGGGAAACAATACGAAACAGATAAGAAATGTTGTGAATCACAGAGGCAAGGTGGTGGGGACCACCTCTTGCCCTGTTCGGAGTTCAATCAAGAACAGAGGCATCGTCGATTCTTCCCCCGTACACCAAAAACTCTAGGCATTATAACTTCCTACTACGTCAGTTTTTCCTATTACTACTATTAAGCATAATTTTACTGAAATGAAGAGCATAATTTTCTGAGTTCAACGATATGAAAAACTCGATTTGTGAAAAAAAGTGACAGTCGGTTTTTCCTCGTGGACCCTTCACATGCATAAACCTTAGGACAGCACTGTGTGTACATTGGGTTATTTGTGCTTGTAGCTTGAGGCAGCTATTCTTGTATCATGACATAGCTCTGCTTGCACTTATGCGACAGCTATGCTTGTACCTTGGGATAGCATTAGTTGTACCTTGGGACAACTAAGCTTGTTCCTTGGGGAAAGTATGCTTGTGGTACTCACCTTATGAAAGACGTCCGCGTGTTGCGATTTGATTAAAAACTATCGTCTGAACTAAATGTAGAAATTTGACTCTTCAAAAATATGTTAGGAATTCTCATTATAAATATTCGCCTGACTACAACTTTACTTATAAGTAGAAGTTTTCTAAAAATGTTCAGAACAAGTCAAAGTTTTGGTTCTGTGTTTAATTGTCGCTTTATCTGAAAACTTAATGTTAACCGATTGTTAATCACACAGTAATAAGTACTTATGATTTATTAAATTTTCCTCTTTTTCAAGAATTTTTTCTCAAAGGTGGAAATGAATTAGTGAATAAATTGAAAAAAAAATAAATAAAAATAAATAAATCAATTAATTATAAATTGAAATGAATTAGTGAATAAATTGAAAACGTCTGCCAAGTGGGTGTGGCACATAGCTTCCTCGTATCCATAACCCGATTATATAGATGATCAGATGCATAGTTGTTAATCTCAAAACATCAATCTCCAAGTACCTTTCACTGCCCTCATAGGGGACCATCTACACGCTAATCTGGACAATCCTAGAAAATTTCATCAAATTCGGATGAAAAATTAAGTGAGTAGATATATGTGATTGGATCAAAAAAATACTTAGCCTCGGGTGGGATTCGAACCCGCGACCCCTGGGGGACAGTTGAAGTTACGGCTGTTACAAGGAATTTACGTTTGCGCATGCGCAGTCGCTTCTATCAGTCCAGGGATGATGATTTTCATAGGGGACTATCTACAACCTAATCCACATAATCCCTGAAAATTTCATTGAAATCGGGTGGAAAATGTAGAAGTTATGGCTGTTACAAGGAAATTCACGTTTGCGCATGCGCAGTGGCTTCTATCAGTCCGAAGGTGATGATTTTCATAGGGGACCTTCTAAACACAAGTCTGTAACATCCCTGAAAATTTCATTGAAATCGGCTGGAAAATGTAGATGTTATGGCCGTTACAAGGAATTCACGTTTGCGCATGCGCAGTCGCTTCTATCAGTCCGGGGATGATGATTTTCATAGGGGACCGTCTACACACCAACCCGCACAATCCCTGAAAATTTCATCGAAATCGGACAATAACTTCGTATAGTTATGCGCGTTACAAGGAATTCATGACAGACAGACAGACAGACAGACAGACACACAGACACGGAACCAAAATTGTTCAGAAAGGTCTAAAACGCAAAACGCGAGTGGAAATTTTGATTTTGGAGAACTTTTTTTTTTCGTCCTTGAAAAGTGAAAACAAAGCTTCCGCTACCTTGGTAGACTCGGAAGCAAAAAATAAATAAATAAAAATAAATAAATCAATTAATTATAAATTGAAATAAATTAGTGAATAAATCACGAATTTGAGATGATTAACCATATTTTAAACTATACATTTGTAATACTAAGCATATATTTGTAAAATCTACGCTCCAGCTGATCGGCGACTGATCATATCAATGATTATAATCTTACAAATTGGTTGCAGGGATACTTCAGAATATAGTATATGAATCCACGTGCCTCAATTTCGGAGTATTTTCTATTGTCATGCTTGTTGGAGCATCTAAGGTAAAGTAAAATCCCAAAGGAAGGTGAGATAATATTGAGCTGCGGTGATATGTTAGGGTAGTAACTAAACAAGGTTATGTAAATTTGCTTACGTCACAAATTTACCAGATTGAAGACTTCAATGCGGTTATTCACATTAAAAATAACCTAAAATTCTTATTATGTCGTCTTTTGTAGGGCTAAGTTTCATATCAAATCATTTATATCGATACTTAAAGCACAAAGGGGCTATGTCCGAAAACGAAGTTTTGAGAAAATGCAAAAGAAGTTATCACCAGTGCACAATTCCTAAAATAATGGCTTATTACACCAAACTCTTTAATTTCTTCAACACATTTTTGAGCTATAATCGTTGACACGAGCTACTACTAGGTACTTCACCAAGAGCATCAGCTACCTACCACACCAGCGCTCCTCTACAGTTGTTCGACAGCAGTATGTTATTCATCTGACGTGGACGATCAATCTTATTATTCCGATGTCTTCTTTCAATGTCATTTTTATCAAGTTGTATAAAACTATAATACTCATTATAATGTTCACATAATATCGTATAACTGGTAGTTCTAATTCATTACCTACTAGTTACTACCTATCATAAATGTGAGATGGTGCCGAAGATAAAGGGGAAGAAAAAGAAGCAGGATTCGCCTGATGGGTCAGAAGATGAACGAGGCCAGTTCGACGATCGTGCGGTAAGCCTAAAACCTCCTAAACCGTTGCTTATTAACAATGACAGTAACATGGCATTGAGGTGGAAGCAATGGCTCAAGCACTTCGATTGGTTCGCCATAGCCACCAACTTATATAAGAAAAGTTCAGAAAAACAGGTTGCTATTTTCATGACTTCAATTGGCGAAGATGCGTTAAATATTTATGATTCGTTTGGTGTCGACGAGGAGGAAGAAGAATTTTCAGATTTACAGTTAATTAAGCAAAAGTTCACCGATTATTTTGTAAAAAAATCAAATATAATTTACGAACGTTTCCTTTTCAATAAACTAAATCAAGAATCTGGGGAAACATTCAACGATTTTTTGACGAAAGTTCAAAATCAAGCAAATAAATGCGATTATGCCAAAATTAAGGACGTATTAGTTCGTGACAGGCTAGTGTGTGGTGTCTTTAGTGACGATACCAGACAAAAACTTTTTGAAGCAGACGACCTTACCTTAGACAAGACTATAAGTTTGTGCAGATCTGCTGAGGAGATACGGTCTCAAATTGCAAAAATGTCTATTAAAAATACCACTGTACATGCTCTTTCGAAACCACAGTCACATCCTAATGCTAATAAACAAGTTACAGACGACGAAGCATTCTCCTGTTCTCGCTGTGGTACTCGCCACGGACGGAGGTCTTGCCCAGCATACCAGAGGAAATGCGGAAAATGTGGTAGGCTTGGACATGTGGTGGCGATGTGTCGCTCAAGATCCAGGAATATAGAGGCACAAAAAGGAGTGAAGACGCTTGTGACGGAAGAAACGGGTAATGACGAGCAAGTGGATTCTCTCGCTGTATCTCCAGATCAGGTATATTTCATCAATACCTTACAAAATAAGCCACCCGTACAGGACTGGACAGAACTTCTAGTACTGCCAAAAAATAATAGGGTATTGTTTAAATTAGACACGGGTGCTCAATGCAATGTTATCAATAAAAGAGTAGCCGACCAGAGTGGTCTCAAAATAAGTAGCTCCTCAGTCAACCATCTAATATCATATACCTACGATAAGCTACCCGTACTAGGACAATGTTCAACAAAAATAAGTACTAAGCTAGATGAACACTATGATGTCAAATTCATAGTAGTTAGTGGAGATTTTCCAGCTATTCTCGGACGCGAATCTTGCCAGAAACTGGGTTTCATTAGACGAATTGAAGAAATCAAGATATCTAGCGATGACTGTAATATCTTCCAAGGGATAGGCTGTCTACGCAACTTTGAATACGACATAGACTTAATAGAGAACCCCTCATTAAAAATATATCCAGCAAGAAGAGTTCCGTATGCCATTCGGGATGACGTCAAACGGGAATTGGATTCAATGGTAGAGTTGGGGATAATCAAACCGGTAATTGAGCCTACTCCGGCTGTCTCGCCCATGGTCGTGGTCCGACAAAAGGACAAGGTGAGAATATGTTTGGACCCAAGTGATCTAAATAAGAATATTCAACGACGACATCACCCATTGCAAACGTTAGAGGAAATTTCAGCAAGGATTAGTGGTTCTAGATTCTTCACTCTTCTAGACTGCAGGAAAGGATTCTGGCAGATAAAAGTATCAGAACGAAGTTCTAAATATCTGACCTTCTCAAGTCCATGGGGCCGATACTCTTATCTAAGGCTTCCTTTTGGAATCTGTTCCGCACCAGAGGTATTCCAACAGGCAATGAGTTCTGTTTTAGCAGATCTGGAAGGGGTAGAATGTTCAATGGACGACATATTGATACATGCTCCTAGCAAAGAAATTTTGGAGGCCAGGACCTATAAAGTTCTAGCAGCTATCCACAAATCCGGATTGAAATTAAATAAGGACAAATGTATTTTCGCAGTGCCAGAAATCAAATTTCTAGGACACATTCTAACTAGTGATGGTCTACTCCCGGATCCTCAAAAAATTGAGGCAATAAATAAATTAAAAACTCCAAAAAACACAACTGAACTACAGCGATTTTTGGGCATGATAACGTATTTAGGAAAATTTATTCAAAATTTCTCAAATTTAACTAATCCACTACGGAAACTTTTGTCAAAAGATATTGCATGGGTTTGGGATGTAGAGCAAGAAAGAGCATTTGCAGAGCTGAAAAAAATTCTTGTATCTCCACCACTTCTGCGGTTCTACGACCCCAAATTGCCCATCAAGCTCTCCGTAGATGCCAGTTCTTTTGCGGTTGGAGCAGTCTTAATGCAAGAAACGCAACCAGTAGCATATTCGTCAAAATCCTTAACCAAGACCCAGCAAGCTTACAGTCAGCTAGAGAAAGAAGCGTTAGCAATATCCATAGCCTGTCGCAAGTTTCACGAGTATATTTGGGGATCACAAAATTTGACCATTGAGACTGATCACAAACCTCTGGAATCAATATTCAAAAAACCACTCCACGAAGCACCTCCGCGTCTCAAAAGGATCATTATGGAAATAATACCATACCTTCCAAAAATAGAGTACAAGAAAGGGAAAGAGTTACACATTGCAGATACTTTGAGTCGAGACTGCCATAATGAAGAAGCTACTGTCGAAGAGCAACTCCCTTTCACAGTAGATCTCATTGTAGCCATGTCCAAAACGCGTGTAGAGGAAGCTCAAGCCCTAACGAATCAAGATCCAGAATTAGTGCAACTCAAGGAAACAATACTTCGAGGATGGCCAGAAGAAAAATCAGTGTTGCCAGAAGTAGTACAAAAACACTGGGCATACAAAGACGAGCTAGCAGTCCATGAAGGTTTGGTATTTAAAGGCAGCCGTTTATTCATCCCTGAACCACTTCGCCCATTGATCCTGAAGCATGTTCATTTGGGACATAGAGGAATTCAAGCATCACTCCAGGTGGGACGGGAACACGTATTTTGGCCAAACTTGTCAAATGAAATCACTGAATTTGTAAAAAAATGTAACGTTTGTAACAAATTTCGGAAGGATAACCAAAATGAAGAAATAATTGAACAGTCAGTACCAACAGGACCTTGGATGGTAGTGGGATCCGATCTCTATCATTTATCTGGAAAAGACTACCTTATAATAGCAGACTCGTACTCAGGATTCTATGATTTTACTGAGGTTAAAAATACATCGTCGTACACTGTGATCCAAGAGTTAAAGAAGTGGTTCTCAGTACATGGCATACCTGAGGTCTTTCAGTCTGATGGGGGTACACAGTTTACTTCCTACGAATTCCAACAGTTTGAAAGAGAGTGGTATTTTACTCACAGAGTTTCAAGTCCCCACTTTCCTCGTTCGAACGGTCTGGTCGAACGGTATGTTCAAGAAGCCAAGCTCCTTCTGAAGAAATGCCATGAAGAGAGATCCGATCCTTACCTCTCATTACTACATCAAAGAAATGTACCAAGGAGCTCAATGGGATCACCAGTCCAACGCTTGATGAGCCGTAGAACGAGAACTCTGTTGCCAAATACTTCATCACACCTCAAGCCAAACATCATAGAAAACGTATCGAACAAACTGCAAGCTATTAGAGCGAAGAGCAACTGCTATGCAAATCAGAGGCAGACAGCAGCTCTGGACTACAAAGAAGGAGAAAACGTATTATACCGAGTTGATCGTAGAAATTGGCAGCCTGCTACAATAGTACAGAGAGGACCTCAGCCTAGATCCTACATCATAGAGGATAAGTACGGTAGGCGCTACCGAAGAAACTCTTGGTTCTTGAGAAAATGTGTACAAACACCACATTCCTCACTAGTTTCAGCAAACCAAAGTCCTGCTGAACTAAGAAGATCTACCAGGACTGCCAATCCTCCAAGCAGGCTCAATCTATGATCTCTCCACTAAAGAAGGGGAGATGACACGAGCTACTACTAGGTACTTCACCAAGAGCATCAGCTACCTACCACACCAGCGCTCCTCTACAGTTGTTCGACAGCAGTATGTTATTCATCTGACGTGGACAATCAATCTTATTATTCCGATGTCTTCTTTCAATGTCATTTTTATCAAGTTGTATAAAACTATAATACTCATTATAATGTTCACATAATATCGTATAACTGGTAGTTCTAATTCATTACCTACTAGTTACTACCTATCATAAATGTGAGAATCGTCAAGAAGGTCAATAATAGTTTTGTTAAATTTGAGTTTTTCTGAAGTTGAAAAAAACGCTGCAAATCATTGCCCAAAGGTTTATTATTTTCTGTATAGATCACCCTTCTGTACAGATCACTGGTTCTCCATCAATAGCACCTACCACCATCTGTATTCTCCCTTGATCTTCCCTCTCAAATTTCAGCTTCCTGCGTTCAATAGGATTGAAAATGGCTTCGGAGCTCACTCAGCTGATCAGTGATCTGAAGAGTGAAGAAGATCTTCTCGAATGCTGGAGACGCCTGGAAGATCACTGATCAGCTGAGTGAGCTTCGAAGCCATTTTCAATCTTATCAGGAAGCTGAAATTTGAGAGGGAAGGTCAAGGGAGAATACTGATGGTGGTAGGTGTTATTGATGGAGAACCAGTGATCTATACAGAAGGGTGATCTATACAGAAAATAATAAACCTTTGGGCAGTGATTTGCAGAGTTTTTTACCTACCAACTATTGGTAGGTACTACCTACCACACCATACTGGCTTCACACCTTCACAATCAAGTTTATTAGAAAGAACTACCTAAACGCTTCACACTCGATTCGAAAAATAGAAAGCTTCATATGGAAATTTGATTACTGGTTACGTAGAAGGCAAAACTGTATACAAATCGAAGAAATGAACAGCGATCGCATTTTAGCCAGATAAAATTTGAACGGGGATTAGACCACTTTTGCGATTCACACTCATGATTCTGTTTTATCATAGGAAAACCTTCAAGCACTCGTAGGGACCGAACGGTTTGTCCAACAGAGCTCCGGGTGGTCTCAAAAATTTTTTAAAATTCAATACCTACTATTTGAAAATTGGTGAAAAAACGTTACCTTTATTTCGAGAGTTTTTGAGCTAGGGCACTCTTGAAAATTTCAACCCTTAATTTTCACCCCTTAGAAGTTACTGACATCAACCAAAAGCTTCTCGGCACAACAAGACCCCAAATGGAGCCCACATACCAAATTTGAACCAAATCGGTCCAGTGTTGCTAAGAAAAGTGCCGCGTACGGCGGACGGACGGAAATTTTTTTATTCGATTTTCGGATTCTACGTACCTTGAAACGTATAACATCAAATTTTGGGGGGGGGGTTAAAATTTTTCTTCTTGCTCGATTCCAAAGGCTTATTATTGAAAATAATAAACCAAAATTTAAAAAGTAAAAGATGGATGGACATAGCCCCCTTGTGCTTTAAGGTATCGATATATTCATTGAAGTAACCATGTGATTGAATTTTGCAGCGTGATCGGGAATTGGTACTGCCGTGGATAATGTTACAAACCCTATACTTACTTTCTTATGTGCTATCACTGCTCTGCTTCTTGATGTACTCGGGTTTGATGGATTACAGCAATGGTGAGGGACCAGTGGACGACACTTTCTTCATAGGTGAGTAGGTTGCCAGCTAAAGAACTTATTGACTAGCAAGTGCCGTCTGAAAGGTCCGTGATATAAGGGAGTTACTGCCTCGTGCCGCGGTCAATTTGCGCGCTGTTCTTCTAATATCTTGCGTTTGTGGAACTCGGAATGATTTTTGGGTAGAATTATCCCATCGAAGTTTTTTTACAGCCGATGTTGATGACCATTGTGGAGGTTTGCTTTATGCAGAAAACTAGTAGCATGTTACTTATATCTGAAAGTGATATCGTCCTTCTCCAGGTTCCCACAAAGGGCCACGAAAATAGCCAGTTGAGCAGAAGAGAAAAATCTTTTGTATCTTAGGAAAAATGTAATTACCTACCAGTTTCCGAAGACAAGACGCGGGAGATGGATTTTCGTGTGTGAATGTTTATAAAGACTACCAGCCAATGCGACCTTAAGCATCGGGGAAACCTTTTGGCTTTGCATTTTTAGTGAATTTTCAAGGAAAATTAAGCATTTGCAATTCAAAAACTCAAAATTTTTAAAATGGACATTTTTGAATTTTTTTTCGAAAATTGAAATCTGTTTTAGAACATTCCAAATCGATTCCTGAAGTTTTTCAAAAAACCATACGTGTATAATATTATAATAACGATTTGACGATTAGTGTGTGTCACTCCGGACTTTTAACTTGAGTAATTGTAAAAATGATCATTATAACAAACAAAAAGACAACCCTAACGGATCCAAATTTCAAAAATTATGCAAAAAGAAGTGTTTTAAGGATTTTTTTTGTGGATTTTAGTCTTAGTAGTATATTATCATGGTACCATTCGTATTCAGTACAAAATTTCTGATATAGGTAAGTACAATTTCAAAAATGAAAAATTGTCAAAAATTATAGATGTGTATATATATATGAACAATTTTGTATATATAATGAAAACCCACGTGTACTGTACACGTACTTTATGAGTTAATTTGCGCACACGTGTACTGTACGTGTGTGTAACACACACGTACCTACTCTATGAGTTAATTAACTCTATGAGTTATTAACGTGAATATTTTTCTTAACATCTTCAACACATACCTACCCTGTGTGCGTACAGTGCCTACCTATGATGGTATGGTATACAAAAAATAGGGGGGGGGGAATACGTGTGGGTACTCATTGAGTTCATGTAGACGAGAAAAATTAGCTTTTTAGTTTTTTATTTATTTTAATCAAGGGGTTGATTGTATAATTCGTGCTATTTACCATTTCCACATTACTGACTATTCTCTCACATAGTTACCATTTCAATTTTCTTATCCATAGCACTGAACATTTTTTTTTTTTTTTTTGTGAAAATTTGCTCATTTGTTCTTGCTGCATGAATGGACGATTTTAGGACCCTCTCTGAAAATAAGTGAAGGCTGCGCGAAGAGCATAGGGCAGGAACAGTCCAAGCATGCATATAACACAATACCACATAGGGCCTGCATGTCTCAATCAGCAGTGATTTCTAGGGGTTATCAGGATAACTGTCTTCCGAAGGAAAAACCTATTTCAAATTTTCGGGTTTTATACTTCTGCTTCTGGATGAGCACGAAGAGTACCACAAATCAACACAACCTGAGCACTCCTTTGAGGATGCTCCGAGTTCAGGTGGGGATAATTTAGGACTTAGGGCTCGGTGAGCTCTGATATATTCAATGAAAGGATCCAGCTAGAGGAATATTAGTGTTTGAGCTGTCATATTAATATTTGCGTGAGAATGATTTTCAAAGTACAGAATATGAATTGTCACTACACCTAACAATCATGGTTACACTTTGAGACTAACTTATTCGAAGATCGATAAGTACTTATCTACCTGTATCCACCCTGTATCCATTCCAGGATCTTCCAGCAGCTGTTTTGGATTGTTCTTATTGAAAATTAGAGGACATCAAAATTGTGTACCATTCCTAATTTGCATACAATCCCATTAAACTAACCAATACTTTTACATTACTCCTGCCCTTACAATAAGTAGCACCTTATGGAATATACGTCAACACTTGAATGAACTAAATTCAGTTTCGAGTCTCTCATGAAAGCTGTCTTGGTTCTATTCATACAAACCCTGTTCGCCATAATATCATTAGGTGTAATTATTGCAGCATGCAATTATTATCTCAGTTGCATTGTTAACATGCAGATTACTTGATCCTTTCTAGCATGCTGGTTGGATGTAAGCTTTTTTTATCCAATCTATTCAAACCGTATTCATTTGTTCTACTTGTATTTTTCAGTATACCTATCTTTATCCGTACTGGTGGTATATAATTTCTACAGGGAGTTGAAAGAAAGTTCTGAACCGATACGATAATGAACCGAAGATGAAAATACAAATGGATTTATCAGGTAAATGAAGGAACATTATTTATGATGACAAACGGACATAAATGTTTGGTGGAACAAATTTTATTCTGGGGACCACACAACTTTAGCGTTATTCTGGTACAAACCGGATAACACTTTCAGCGCCAAATCACCGCTGCTTGTCCTCAAAGCAGTTGCATAATGCAGTCTTCACGAATGAGACGTTCCCACGACAAAGAACTCCCGATAAATCCTCCGTCTTTTCTTCCATTTTTAAATTACTTCCCTTCTCCGCCGTTTCTGAATAGAACTGAAATCGTCCATTATCAAAACGGCGGGCCAGAGTTTGGAGAAGAAATCAGGAGCGGGGAAAAATGTCTCCAGGGAGACGGAATAAATCAGAAAGAAAAAGGTAAGATTATGAGGAATCATCACCTTCGTATAAACAGGAGCCGTGGATGAAAGATCTCATCTTAATACTGCAGATTGCTTCACATAAATTTGCATCCCAATTTCTAAGGGCAGAAAAGAAGGAACTCAGGTTAGTGCTCAGTGCAAATGAAGTCGGAAAGGGCGGAGGGCTTGTATAGGAAGACGAATAAGGAATAGCGAGGGGGGATGATTTGTCCGCGATCTGGAAGAGGTTTGCATGTCAAAGGGCGGTCCTGTCTCGGACAGATCTCTTGAAGCATCCTCCTTTCCTATACGTATGCAAATATCTAATAACCAGTAACCCCTCCTACGCCGAAAAGGGGGGTCTCTTTGGGGAAATAAACCGGTAGGGGAGTTTTAATCTGTCCGTCGTCGAGGGGGATCGGGATCGCGTTTTCGAAATGTGTAATCAAATTATAGTTGAACGAGTTTCCTATTGCTTCCTCTCCTCTCCAGGAGTTCTCGTTCGTTTTAATGGGGGGAAAATGAACACCGGGAGCGGTAAGTGCTTCAGTAAGCCGCAAGAACTCTGGCGTGTTGTAGAGGCTGTACAATGGAAGAAGGGCATGTAAATCAGCCCTCATTTGATGACACAATCCTCAAGTTTCACCAACGTTATGATGCATGGATGTGGAAGCGCATTTTTATCCAAACGCAATTGGGATTGGCTTGAGCTGACACATTGTTTGTAGGCACTACAATTATTTCAGTTTACCAAAAGCACTTTAGAGTGACGCAAAGTCGATACAATAACGGGATCACGCAAATCAACCCCAATTTGCAAGGTGTTTTGGTTAAACTTTTTTTTCATTAGGGTAAGAGGAATAAATACTTTAACGTGACAACGTGTTTAATGAATAACGTGTTAGTCATAATTAGTGTTTAACGTGACAACGTGTATGTAATACATAGGAATACAAATTTTCAAAATTGGATATTGGGTATCGAGAGGTCTTTCCTATTGTTTTGTGTCCTATTGTTTTGCATGCAGACGGTTTCAGCATTTTTGCCATGGCGCTCTTCTACAAATTTTGGGGATATAAAGCGGTTTCCATGATACCTCCTTGCTCAGCTCGCAAAAATGATTAAACTATGGTAACAACCGGTTAGTTTTCAACATAAATATTATTAAGTTTTTAGTATTTGTACGAGTGATTGTATTATTGAAGGACTTGTGTCTGTTTGGTACCAAAGATGGGGATTCAAATTAAATGATTGAAAACCAATTGTCCAGGGTACAAACTAATTTATTTTTGAGTTAGGTAAATTTGATGAAAAGAGATTACATAAGTAAGGAGCTCCTTCCTAATGTGTTGAAATTAAATAATCTTTTCCTGAAGACAAAATGCTTAAAAATTAAAATTATTCCTCGGAAATTGTTCTTAGGGGCCTCAATAGGTTCGGAAGAAGGAAAGGGGTTGAGACGAGGTGGCGACTCCATAGTGAGGCGTAGGGGAAGAGAAGAGTCGACGGGAGTCAGATGGACAGAAATAAAGGCGGAGGGACACAAAGAGAGCAAAACTAAACGCAGGAGCTTGGCGTTAACAGTGTTCACCAACAAGAATATCTAGTTGAATTATTGTTCCGTCCTGGAGCATCTTCCTACAGTTTATAGCACTGCCTTGATAGTTCGTAGATATGGTTGGAATCAAAATGCTGGAAAATGAACTCGGCACAGGCAGTAAGAACTTCAGTAAGCCAAAAAGACTCTTAAAAATGTTCGATACTTTAAACAAAGAAAAATTAAATCTGTTTGAAATGGAACCACCACGGATACTGGTAGAACACATTTCAAAAAGAATCAGACAGATTGGTACCATAATAAAAAAAATGCAAGATGTTTGGACATACAAAAAAAAAGAAAAAATCGTCGTCCCACGACAACCCGAATTGAGTACCTCCTCTTTCGCGCAAAGTTGGTCAAAAAGCTTGCTCGATGAGGAATAGGATACAAATTAACCCTCTCTTGGCTGCTCATTGAGCCTATCAAATAGGCAAATTTTGCTAGCATACCTTCAAGTTTCATCTGTACCCCGTTGCATGCGTGTACAGGAGCACTATTTTCTAATCTGAACGGACCCGATCGATTATTCGTTCTTATATCCCAAAGTAGACCAACACATCAGCGTTCAATGGAGTTACATGCTAACTTTTTTGACATGCAATGAGAAAATTAAACTCTTCTGTATACATTTTGGAGGAAGTTGTTCACGAAGATGTCACTGAAATCAAATGGAAGAAAAAAGCAACGAGGAGCTTTTGTCAATTACAAGAAGTGGAGTCTGTAGGAGCATACATGAAAAAGTCACCACCCTCATTTGCGAGAAATCCTCAAGTTTCAGAAATCATTTGATTTTATTGCTCTACAGGCACTCAAATATATAGAATACTCAAGTTCGAGGCGAATCTTCAATTATTCTGAATGACCTAGGCAGGTATAGGCTAATACTCGGGAACTAGAAATATTCGAGAGTAGACATTATGGCGGCAATCTTCATGACAGTGATACTCACATAACAGTATGATAAAGCAAATCAACTCCCGTTTGCTGGAAAAGTTTCCAAGTTTTACCTACTGCATGTTGTGATAACCACCTACCTTAGACGCAAGCTATGCATATCGAGTATGTGTGTTATAACGCAATTTTAGGTACTACCATTCAGAAGATAAACACAAGACGAATTACAAATTTTGCTAGGTAGCCTCTGTATATTCTGTGAATTTACTCCTCAAAAAATTCATTTTCTTTTGGCAAATTGTTAGGAGTCTGCAAATTGATCTCAGGTGCCTTATGTTCTCCCCCGGTCATCGTGTAGGCGGCAGACCCAGTCATAACCATCGTAATTCTCCATACTAATTTTGAGCAATCAAAGTCCTCCTGAGAGGTTAATTCTAATCTGCCTTCATCTACCTACATCGTATGGTCACACTTTTCAACCTAGCTCTATCTACTTTATTCCATTGATTAAATCAGGAAATTTTCCTGATGTTCTAAGCCTTTCGTTAATCCTCATCATCTTCTGGAACCAACATAGGAGAAGAAATCGAGATTCGAATTCAGAAAATGTAATACACGCCAAAATTTAATTCCAAGCCCTACTGTGCTTAAAACTATATAGGTTCATTTTGGTTTACCAAATTTCCAAATATATATTCGTTTGTCAAAAGACGGTCAAAGACTTTGTCAAAAGACTTTTTCTCAAATTAGAGATTTTGTCAAAAGACGGTCGGACTTTGTCAAAAGACTTAAAACTCAACTTTGTCCTAAGCCAGCGCTCAGCCTGAAAAGGCTAGTTGCACACGCTTAGCTGAAGAGATCCGAAAGATCGAAACGAAGTACCAAACTTATCTGTTACCACTGAAAGTGGGGATTTGAAACTTTGCGACTCAACCCAAAAGCATCTTGATGCAGAAGGGGCAGTCAAACATTTGTTTCAGTGTCGATGGGATTTTGGTAAACCGTTTTCGTCATATAATGACTCATCAGCAACGCGAAGAAGCGTTGGAACGACAAAGTCCGACCGTCTTTTGACAAAATCTCTAATTTGAGAAAAAGTCTTTTGACAAAGTCTTTGACCGTCTTTTGACACATGTCTTATAAAGTAGGTAAATATATTCGTTTGGTTTCGTCCACTCTATCCTCCAACTCTTTATCAAAAAACATGTTTAAAAGCCTTCAAACACATGTGAGGCATTCAATATTGCAGTTATGTATACATCCTGTACGTATTTTAAAGAGCAAAGAATTTATCAAAACCCACTCTCCGATTTATAATTTTATATTATTTATTTCAGATCAGAAAGTAAAAAACTCAAAATCAACTATGGAATCAACAGAGTTTCTATCACGCATGGACAACGTCATCGAAAATGAAATGATGGAACGAACAAAATTCCGACCGTGAGAATATCATGATCTACTCAGGGACCAATATTGAGTGAAACGTCACTTTAAATAATATTCGAGTGACGGAATTGATTGAAACTTAAAAATACAGACTAAACAACCGACATTGCAAATTTCAATATATTTCCTCTTTCTATTATGCAGGTCTTTCATGTCTGATTATTAATCAAATCATGCTTCCCTTGTGATCCTCCGTGTTCACCAGGTACCTGTAAGTAAGTACCTGTAAGTAAGGTACCTGTAAGTATGTAGTCAGGCCTCTACAAACTCTTTATTGTTAAGAAGAGATATTCGTGAAATCGGCAGTTTTCAAAATCCTAAAGGTTCTGATCTTTGAATATCATGGTAATTTACTGAATTCACAAAAAATGTTCTATACATTGAAGAACTGTAAGTATAAAGAAAAATACGTTAATTCGAACATTCGCCCCAAAACTTTATTTTACACTACTACACTACTATGCAAATTTTACACAACTATGACAGCATCATAATTTTGAGAATACATTCCCTAAAGAAACAAGTGTAGATGCTCGAGTCGGGCCCAACTGAAAACAGGGGAGGAGAAAGTCACGTGACATCCCTTAGTAATAATAATATGCCTGCCTTCATCTCTCTCCGTCGTTCGACACTTTGTTGGTTTCTAGATACTTTCCTTACCTTTCAGGAAGGTTTGATGTTCCAGACCATACTTTTTCATTCTACTTACTACTTCCCCTACCTATTCACGCTTAGGGGCTAGATTAGTCCTCACCATCACTTTATATCATTCTCGGTTTTGTGACGGATGAGGTCCTTTCCTAATCAGTTTTCCATTCTCATTACTTCAGTAGGTGCTGGGAAATTAAGTCAACTTTTTTACCAGTAGTAAATTCAAATAATTTATTCTCGGTTTTCAAGAGTTCGAACACATTCAGATTCTTACGAGTCCTAATGAATGCGATTCATAATTGTCTGAATAAATTGCACAACTTTTTCATTTCTCAATACTTTTGTAAAAATGTACCGTATATCATAGTACAGTTAATATTAATTATAATATAGTTGACATTAATCAGCACAATATCGTCAACTGGGGTGAGAATACGTTCCAAGTTTTTTTTCAAAATGTTTTCAACTTGATCATAACCTTCGGATTCTAGTAGTGATCGTGACCAAATTATGAACACTTTCAGAAACGGAATGTAGGAGTGAACTTGAAGGTGGAAGGTCAAAATCCGGCTGCTATGATGACGTTTTTGAGAAACGCTGCAAATTATTACACAAAGGTTTATTATTTCTCTTAAGTCCAACCCTTAAGTTATCGTAGGGAGCGAACGGTTTGTCCTACAGGGCTCCGCGTGGTCTCTAAAAATTCTAAAAATTCAATAATATCTTGAATTGGTGGAAAAACAATTCCTTTATATCAAAATTGTTCGAGTAAGGGCGTTTTTAAAATTTTAACCCTTATTTTTCAACCCTTAAAAGTGACCTACATCAACCAAAATCTTCGGGGCACAGCTAGACCCAAAATGAAGCCCACATTCCAAATTTCATCAAAATTGGTCAATGCTAACTGAGGAAAGTGCCGCGTACGGCGGACGGAAGGCCAAATTTGTATTCGATTTTCGGATTCTACGTACCTTGAAACGTAAACCAATAAATTTTTAGAGGGGTTAAACTTTTTTCTCTCTTGGTCGATTTCAAGATTTCAATCATTATTTAAATAAACCAAAATCTGAAAACATATTATTTGTATTCTTTAGAGTGTAATGCGAGTTGCTATAGAGTAACTTGTCGAAAATTATCAAAATGTGAACATTACATTTTTTGAGACAGTGTGGAAGAAATGTGCTCATTTCTTAACCCATTACCCACTATTCCAGGTAAATTTTGAAAAGATATCAGTTTGCTGAATAAAACATCCCATTCCGTTCTGAAATGAGGAGTAAACAAAATTTGGGTCGGTTGGTGCTGCTACGAGGTGGCAGATTTGACGACTAAACTTGTTGCATTTAGCCTTCAAGGAGCTCTTCAGACTCTTAGTGAGTAAGGGCTCCTTCGCAATATCACTAATCGCGTTTCTGATTGATTTGTACGCAAACTATCATTGTCACGGTTTATTGTCAATCAAGAGACCCTCAGTTACTAACAGCACTAAATAATAGTATGCTGTCGGTAACAGCAAAACTATTTCGTGTATTTCAAGCAGGTGTCTCAACTCCTTTCGTTCGGGGATTATCTTCTGTTCTTGCAATAAATTTTTCCATTTGTGAACTTGAATGAGTAGAAATCACCCATTAAGAACTCAAAATTCGATCCAGCGCCCTTGAAGACTCCTCTTGTCAGTTTCCAGGTCAAAATCACGTCAACATGTAATATTGATAGTAGCTATATCAATTTGAGCGTTACATACCAAAATCAAATCAATATTTGTGACTTCCTCAGCTGATTCCGTGAAAGACATTTTGATTGGTCGAATCGATTACGTTTGTGGGCTCCCCACATTCCACGATTTCCTCGTCAGTTGGTAATCTGGGATCACGGAGTTCAGGACACCCCATCCTTCGAGCACGTCATAATTATAACAAGGTTCTCGTGTAAATACTCTTATCTGATACCGTTCATTTTGAAGAAGAAAAACATGACTTTTCGGGTTCCCAAAATCAAGTCTTGTTGCTGTTTTACCCTCGAGACTGGCACAAAAATAATAGGCTGCTTGGATTTGGTAAGTACCTACGAGATTGTTGGTGTTATCATTTCCAATAAGAGATATTTTTGCATGGAGATCAATGAAATTCCTTCCAAGTTGGTCATCTCATAAAACAAGAACATCGGAATTAGTTGGACAAATTATTACCCAAGTCTAATACTAGTCGGTCTAGTATTATCGTTGCTGATAAATTCCCAGGTATTATGGAACATTACGTTAATTCCCACACAGCTCAGGAATGTATTTTTTTATCAGCAGATTTCCCAAATGTACTACTAAACGAGCAACTCCAAATATAGCTTGTTTAATTTGAGTCAATTCTGTGTTATTTATACTGCTCTTTATTTTCAGTTGGTAGGGTTGGCCCTCTTCGTTATCATAATTTGGTACTCATATGAACATGGGATGACTCTCCGTAAGTACTTTCAATGTACTCTTTTGTAGTTTTGTGTTCAAGATATCAGGTCATGATTAATAACAACCGGTAATGTGTCTATTGGAATTCCCATTGGAAAATCATGTCTGTTTATTTCTAGGTCATATGCAAAAAGGAGTTCAAGAAACCATGTTCCTCCAATGGTTTGTCATGGATCTTGTTATGACCTATGGGGCATTCAAGGTACGTTACAAGAACTAAATATGTACTTAGGGCAAACGGCGTGTAGAGGATAGATATTGTTCAGCAGACAGAATGATTTTTCAAATTAAATTTTTAGATTCTAGGGTAACGGGCCAAATAGTTGGACAGGGCTCAATAGTTGGACAGTTGGTTACTTTCTTCCTAATAAATAAGGGTACGGTCCTTTCACCGACTGTGGATCCTTACCCCGGCAAAATGCACTATCTTCTCTCCATGCGGGAAACCTGAGTTGGAAAAAATTTGTTCATTTCGTTTTGAAAGTGTTGGTGTCCGGACGAATCCTGTTCATATGATTTTGGTAAGTAAACATGAGCATATTCATAAGGTTTTTCTGTTTATTTGCCATGTTTGTTTTGTGTATTTCAATTATTGTACCGCAAAGTTGAACTATTTCTTAAGGATGTATCCATCTAGGAAGTAGACCACTAGAGTAAATATTTATTTTATACTAAGGCCGTCCAACTAATGAAACCCCAAATCTGCTGGTGGCCTGGTTTTTAATGGCCCTATACTTGGACATCCGTGGGTATTCCAGCTTTCATGAGATTCTTTTGTAATTCTAATTGTGATCTTCATCATGAGAACTCTTAAATTGTAATAATTGTAATTGTGATTTTCATTATTAGAATCTTCTTTCGTATATTTTATTCCATAAGTCGATAAATAACATCTTCAAGAGGTTTTTGGAAGGTTTATGTATTTATTCTGTATTATATTATTATATTAGGTATTTTTTGAGTTCTAAGTGTGAGCAATAAGACTGAAACGATAAACCTGAATCACGAGAAAGCTTCAAAACCAATGTGGAATTTTTTCTCGCTTGCCATCACTGAATCTCATAATTTTAGGAAACAATAATGAAGCAGTTGTTAGACACTTTTCTTTGCATTTTAATAGCAAAAATGTCAGACAAAAAATTGTTTAATATTGTCTTTAGTAGTTTTTGTTAACTCAGACGAGCTCCCCTCCAAAAACCTGCTGATATTGTAGTTATGAGGTTCTTTGAAGGAAGCTCATTTGAGTTATCAAAAACTCCTAAAGATAGAATTGGACAATCGTCATCTTTTGTTTTAGTACTATATTTTAATATCAGTTCACAAGAAAAGTAGTGTGCAACTACTGGGCCACCACTGTTCAAGATTAGGAACAACTCCTCCAACGTGTCCAACTTCTGGGACAAGTTAAGTTTTGACTTTCATGAATTATTTCAAAACTCCACTCTTATCCAATCAAAAAAGCATTTATTCTATCATATAACCACAGATTCTGAGAAGATAAGGGAGAAAAACTAGAAATTTTTACTAAAATGCTGATTTTACAGCAAGAATATTAGTGAGAATGCCACCTTAAGTGTCCGACTATTGGGCCCGTCATTGAATACCTTGAAACAAACTTTTATTTTTTCTCGACTCATTATCGAAAATAATAAACCAAATACCTCACTTCGGTGTATTTCTGCACACATCTGTTCATGATCGTTATTATCGTCTAATTATGACGTTCTTCTTTGATTTCTACAGCGCAATCACGTTCTACTATTCCCGTGGATATTGTTCCAGACAGTCATGTTATCAACTTTGCTATTTTCTCTATTCGGAAATATCGTTTATTTAGGACTCATGGACGTGCGATCTCAAAGTATGACCGTTGAATTCATTGGTTCATGTAAGTAAGTCAATCTTGTTGAGACCTAAAATCATTTGCTTTTTCACCTCCCTTTTCCTCTCATACCTTCCTAAACGTCCCTTAACCCATTAGTGGACGCTTTGCGGTACTCCTTACTGCACCTGTCTTAAGTCTGAAGCAGGGCGATAAATCTTGGTTTGATGTCGGTGACTTCCAAAGGTACTTACTCATAGACTAGTTACTCTTCAGTTTTAAGGTGTGAAGTGACGAATCGCTTGTGTGCAGTCCCGAATTCCCGTAACACCGATAACTTCTACATTTTCCATCCGATTTCGATAAAATTTTCAGGTATTATGCGTATTGGGGTTTAGATGGTTCCCTGTGAAAATCATGGCCTGCAGACTGATATTAGCCACTGCGCATGCGCAAACGTGTGTATCCTTGTCACAGCCATAACTTCTACATTTGCAATCCGATTTTAAAGAAATTTTCAGGAATTGTACGGATTTTCATTATTTGACATAATATTATTTACCTTTCCTGTCCTTTCTATTCATTGAGCATAAATTTTAATACGCAAAAATATTGAGAAATGATGGAAAATGTATTTGCGGTACAGAGTACCGCTAGAGTCCACTAAATGTCACAGTCGGCAAAGCGCCCACAAGTGGGTTAACTCAAAGTACTGGGCGTCCTTCCTTTAACCTATTGATCTAATTTACTAATAATAATTTAGAAAGAAGCGAAAACAAGTAGATAGTAGATAAGCCAACTTAGTCAAGATCGAGGACCACAGGAACAAAATTTAGGTTAAGAATGAAGGCTCAGGGATTTCAGTTTTCTGGCCACTCATTTGAGAGAGGAAAATGTACCCGCGTAAAAACGTAAGATATGGTAAATTTTCCAGTTTTTATACGTGAAAAATCTTATGACGCTTTGCACCAAATTCAAAAGACTTCACCAGTGGCAAATAATTACGGTTTTAAGTACAATATAAAACTCACCTCATACTCTAGAATAAATGTACTTCTGAAGAAGTAAAATTTACTTATTAATTATTTAATTATTGGATACTTGGATATAATACTTGGATTATTTAATAATCCAATTTAATTAGGTACTTAACAGAGGACTAATAAATTATCATTATTTTCCAGGTATTTCCTTATTTCCTGCGCTGCTGGTGTACAATTTCTACAGAAATTTGAGAGAGGAAGAAAGGATACAAATATGATTGTTCAACTCTCCAATGATCTCTATAATCGAACTGACTGTAGGAAAATTAGTAGATTTAAAACAGAATTTATCGAACTTTCAACTTGCAATTTGCATTCCAGAGATTTCTGGACGTTTCGGCTCCATTTTTGTGGGTCTTTGTTATTTTTTGACGTAGAAAAATAAATTATACTAAAAATGTGTTCGATATTTTACATTTGACCCTATCTTTATGATAAATCCGTTGTTCCTCGTATTTCACATCCGTTTTGCTTCCATCCTTTTGGCAGGCGGGAAGGTTGGGTCATACAGAATTGACTGATTGAATTTATTTGACATTTTTAGTCTTCACTTTGGCACATTTATGAACAAGAAAAGCGTTAAGGAGACCCGGAACCCACCCCGCTCCCGCCCTGAATAGGGGTAACTACCGGCACCTTTTTCTTAGGAACTAAGAAAGATATCGCGATGCGTTTTTTTCTAGTTGTAGGTGTGTTCCCAATGGACAAATTGAGCCCAAAATATTTTTAGGAAACGGGTTCAGGTGAGGCGGTATCTCTGTCAAGGTTGAGTAAAAAAAGACCAAAAAATCACAAATACAGAAAAATCAGGATTTTTTTAAAACAAAGTCACGCGCTCTAATCGAACCAGTTAATGTGTCGCACAAAATGGTGAAGGGATCATGAAAATCGATTGAGAAGAACCCGAGAAAAAGGTACCAGATGTTATTCCTAAGTATGGCGTGAGGGGAGGGGGTTCTGATGATTTTCGCATACAACGAGTCGTTGCCCATCTTCGTCATTCGTGTTCTTGAAAAAATCGTTCACCATTCGTTTGAAAGTCGAAAATTTATATATAAATTATGTACTACCAAAACCGCTGTAATTATGGAAGAAACTGAGATACGAGTATATCACTGAGTTAAAAGAACTGTGAACAACATTCGTGGTAAGAGTTTGTTACACGTCAACAAACAATAATTATTATTGAGAAAGCATATTATTATAGATAGGCAGCGAAGATAGCGGAAAAAAGTAAAGACATGAAATGTCCCAATGTGTTGCAAACTCGTAAGCAAGCGTTCACTATTTCTTTCTTAATTTACGATTCAGACCTCTTTGATCAATTTTGGTTTCGTGTCTGTCAGTCGGTCTAAATGTCCGAAAATCTTTGTATCGGGCAAAACTGTACAGTCTGTAATTTCATCAAAATCGGTCAATGCTAAGTGGGGAAAGTGCCGCGTATGGAGGACGGTGGACGGACGGCCCAATTTGTATTCGATTTTTGGATTCTACGTACCTTGAAACGTAAACCAACAAATTTTGAGGGGGTGTTTAAAAAAATGTTTTCTAGGTCGATTCCAAAGGTTCATTATTGAAAATAATAAACCAAAATGAGTACCGAGTATTGATGTATTATCAATTCCATAATATGGAAATATATATATTATATATATACGAGTCACCTCACCGACTATTCAGGCATTCTGACTTCAGGGAAACTTGACCATGCGATGAGAATGAGTTCTCTGACCCCACGAAAACATCAACGTGCCAAGTCTAGTAGGTGGTTGGATTTGAAAAGTTATAACTACCGTCTTCAAAGTTGTCTTCAGGAAGCCTACACAGGAAATCGAACAGAGTTGTTTGGAGTGATAGGTACTCCCACTCTTATACGAGAAGACAAGGCTACGAGAATGTTTCGAGCGAAACATATCAGACAGATAATGAGTCCATTGTTAGTTCAGTGAGATTGTGGCTATACTGACAGATTCCTGGACGAATGCAACTCATCCAAGTTTACGAATGGCCTTTAGAATCCCCAAAATCAAAACATTCTGTTGCTGCACGTCACTTCAGACCGGCTCATACGTCATTGCTGTCCTCAATATGGTAAGTAACATTACGCCTGTCAATGTGAACTTTTCGCTCCCGAGTACACCGAAGTGGTGGAACCATTGTTTTTCTTTTAAAGGTTAAAAATAGTCCTCAAAATAAAAATTTCCACTCTCGTTTTACGTTGTATACCTTATTGAATAATCTTGGTTTTATGTCTGTCTGACTGTTATTCTGTGTGTCTATCGGTCGATCTGTGTATCAGCAAATCCTTGTAACTGAACAAGTGATTTAATTAAATGAATTTTCGGAGATTGCGTGGGTTGTCGTGAGGATAGTACCCTATGAAAATCATCGGATAAATCGTAATTTTTGCTCATGCGCAAACGTAAAACCCTTGTAACAGCCATAACGTATACAATTTTTATCCGTATTCGATGAAATTTTCAGGAATTGTATATTCAAGACGAGATATTAACCTATTTTTTAAAAATCATCATCATGAGATTGATGTTTTGAGATTAGCTACTATTCATCTATGTATACATTTGGGTTATGAATACAAGGAGCCACCCCAACATTGCAGACGAGTTGGTTCATCTTTTTCAATGATAAAACTTTAGAACCGAAATAGGAAAAAATTATGACCCCTTCAAATTTGTAATTAACGTATCAGAGAATCCAACAATATATTAAATTGTTTTCCGAGTTTTCCCAATTTTGATGAAATTTGGGAAACCCGCTCCAGTTTGGGGTCTTTGTTAATTGTCAATCACTTCTCAGGGATGAAAAGTGAGGGGTAAACATTTTCAAAACGCCCTAGCTTGAAAACCTCCGATATACAGGGATAATCCCTATAAAACAATCATTGTTTTTTCATTAGTTTGAAATAGCTACTATTTTTAAGAAGTTTTTGACATTACCCAGAGCTCTGTGGAACATTTACGAATTCATTTTTTTTTTTTTTTTTTTTTTAACGAATGAAACTACCCTGTCGATCAACTTTTGTTAAATGAGAAATTATAGTGAAATTTAGCAAACCTACGAATTTTCCCTTAGCCAGACAGAGTGGAGCCACACCCCACTCGCCCCACGTATCGCTTGCCCTTCGGACCTACCTAAGCTACCCTCTTCGGCCATTGTGAGGAGGTTCCTATTTTCTTTGCTATGTAAAGACAAATGATGAACCAGAAACACGAGTGTGAATCGCATATAATATAAACGTTCACTGTCGGAAGTGAGCCAGCTTCGTGTAAAAATTCATGTCACTAACTTGTGCTTACTTTGCTACCAAAAATTCTTACTGAAAGTACCCGCAACTCTTCCATCAGCTAGCGTTCACATACGATTCACACTCGTGTTTCTGACTCATCATTTGTCCAACCCCAGATTAATGGAAACAACTCAACCAACGAGAGAACAGTAAACTACCTTTTAATGACCAGTGGTAGGTGGTGGAAGGAAGTTTCGTCTTTGGGTTTCGTTTGGAGGTCCGACGTGTTCAGATAAATTTTACAATAAATGCGCATTAACCAAATGTTGATCTTCTGCGTGGTACCATTCGTTTCTAAAATTAGGTATCTTAAACTAATGAAAAAAATTCACTGAACATTCATTAATAAGGTAATTAATTATCCTCATTAGCGAATGATTGGGCTTAAAGAGTTTATGGTGGTGTCATTAAATTTCTAAAAAATCTTCACTACTCCCTTAGGAGACTAAAAGTAGCACTAATGATATTCTAGTATTCAATCAAAATAAATAGGTAAGTGCATATATACCTTTATGAATTGTCGACTTGTACATTTGATTTTATATTATTGCAACGCCACGTTTTGATTTTCAGATGGCATTCTTCTTGACGTTAAGTTTGTGCATTAGAGCAGGATACTCCATGCGTAAGTAAAAATGTATTCTGATTACACTCTCAGGTAACTTTAAAGGCGTTTAGCTTCCAACAAGTAAGTAAGCTTTATCGTCAATGCCACTCCTCCAGGCTTTTTATAAAAGAAAGAAATGGAAGTTCACTTCAGATCAGATTCCTACATTTTGGTAGATAAGTAGGTGGATTCACTGATCTTTCACTGTTACAGGCATTCACCAGATGATGTCATATTATACCGTGTTCATAAACATTGGAGCATTTACATTTCATTTCCTTTACGGTTTGACAAAGGTAAATAATCACTACCCCCGAATTTTATGATAAATTATTTTGCGAGGTGATATTGCTTGATATTCAGGATGTCCCTAGTTAAGGACAGCAAAACTTCAGTAATCGTTTCTACTGCCAATTCAAGTAAAAAAGTGTCTCCGAATATTTTTGTTTTACTCCACAAAAATCCGAGTTATTTCACTTATACGATTTTGGTTTATTATTTTCAATAATAAGCCTTTGGAATCGAGCAAGAAAAAAAATTTAACCCCCCTCAAAATTTGATTTGATTTGAGTACGCGGCACTTTTCTTAGCAACAATGGACCGATTTGGTTCAAATTTGGTATATGGGCTCCATTTGGGGTCTAGTTGTGCCGCGAAGCTTTTGGTTGATGTCAATCACTTCTAGGGGGTGAAGATTAAGGGTTGAAATTTTCAAGAGTGCCCTAGCTCGAAAACTCTCGAAATAAAGGTATCGTTTTTTCACCAATTTTAAATAGTATTGAATTTTTAAATTTTTTTGAGACCACCCGGAGCTCTGCAGGACAAACCGTTCGCTCCTTAAGAGTACTTAAGGGTTTTCCTTCGATAAAACAGAAACACGAGTATAAATTCCAAAAGAGGTCTAATCTCCATTGAATTTTTAGCTAACCAAAATGCGATTGCTGTTCGTTTCTTCGATTTGTATTCAGTTTTGCTTTCTGAGCAACCAGTACCTAATCAAATTTCCATATGAAGCTTTCTATTTTTCGAATCGAGTGTGAAGCGTTTAGTTCTTTCTAATAAACTTGATTGTGAAGGTGTGAAGGCAGTATGGTGTGGTAGGTAGTACCTAACAATGGTTGGTAGGTAAAAAAAAGTTGGTAGGTAAAAAAATTTTTTTTCTTCTGTATAGATCCCTCACCTCCCTCTCAAATGTCAGCTTCCTGCGTTCAATAGGATTGAAAATGGCTTCGGAGCTCACTCAGCTGACCAGCGATCTGAAGAGTGAAGAAGATCTTCTCGAATGCTGGAGACGCCTGGAAGAGCACCGATCAGCTGAGTGAGCTCCGAAGCCATTTTCAATCCTATTGAACGCAGGAAGCTGGAACTTGAGAGGGAAGGTCAAAGGAGAATACAGATGGTGGTAGGTGCTTGGTGGTGGTGATTGATGGAGAACCAGTGATCTCTACAGAACGGTGATCTATACATAAAATAATAAACCTTTGGGCAACGATTTGCAGCGTATTGTATTCAAACTTATTTTTCTCAAATAATTGGCGGAGTAAAATTTAAATTGATCATACCGTTGGAAAGCAAGGATCTTTTTGCAGTTTCTTGTTTCAAGGTAATTGAAAACCCATGCGGAAGTAAACCCCTAACTATCTGAAGAAAAAACAGAAGATTTTGCCAATTTGACACAAATAACTTCACGAGTTAATTTTTTTCTCACCAAGACCTCAAAAAATGTTTTTGTAAACACTAGAATGCTGAAAAACTTGACGTACCTTCCAACGTAGTACTCTGATTTGAATTGGTATCTCAATTAAGGGAGTTTTGGCCAGATTTATAGCTTAATGGTCAAGAACAAGAAAAAATCTTATAGTGGAAGAACTCGGAATTATGTTGAGTAAAACAAAAGTGTTATAGGAAATTTGTAAAATTAGTTGTAATAACAACTGCTAAACGTTTCCTTAACTTAGGACACACAGTACATTTATTCATATTACCTACTAAATATTTTCAGTAATTCACTATTTTCAGGCCGATCCTACTCTGATATTTCCCTGGATCCTTCAAATGGGTGTGTTTACTGCGTTCGTCTTGAATATGGTCCTTTGCAATATCATTTATCTGGGACTGATGGACTACAGGATAGATTCCATGGCTGTTGAGCTACTAGGATTAGGTAATTATTTCCTGTTCGGAAGGTAAATATAATAAATTCTTCCACTGCTAGTAGTTTGATTTTATTAAGTTACTTATACTATTCTGGTTGTTCTAATTTCACAAATAACTTTGGCTTGGTTGAGTTGGATTCAGATCGACGTCGTTTCCGCAACACCACACACTGATTTTTTGGGGTATTCGGGATTTTGGCAGCATTAAATCCAGAATTTATGTCCCTTTAAAAAAATATACCGTGTATGTTCGCCACGCTACAGTACACCACCTAGAAAATTGAAAAATGCGACACCACACAACTCAGAGAATCCGCTAGTCTGTTGTTGGCTCCTCAGCTCTAGCTCCTCCTTTCTTAAATTGACTTCCTCACTTGATTGATTCCCACAAACAGCGTGATTCCTAAAATCTGGTTCTAGAGATATAATTCGTACTGAGCTCCTCAACTTCTAGTACGCTCTTTTGGGAAAGAACTTGTAAGAAAAGTAAGGTATCTCAGCACAACTCATTAGTTTAACCTGCTCCGCATAACTCATACAATTATCGAAATAATGAAATAACCCAATTACTTACAGTTTATTCCCACGAAGAGGGGCAAAAGTACTCTGATAAGTAGAAATCAGGTTGTTTGTACCACAGTTTTCCTTCGTACTGAAAACCACTTCTTAAGCTCTCCTGATTAAAGACTCAAAATTAATTGTGGGGTGTTGCGGAAACGACGTCAAGATATCTTGTTAGAAAATAATTTGATAAAAATTTCTCAGATTTACCTGATGAAAAATCTATTCTTAAATTACAATTTACATATAAGGAATCCATATTCAACAATAAAATTTTGAAATGTCTGATTTCATTCCATTTATAAATTGATTTATGATGTGTTGTGTTTAATCGATATTTCCTGTCCACAGTAATAACTTGTTATTGTCTGCTTGTGGTGTACAATCACTACAGAGCGCTCAAAGAGGCAAGCACTGAATGCAATGTTACCCCAACAAGCTTTGCAGTATCAAATCGAAACGTTCGTGTTGACAATTAAGTGAGTATGGATACCTGTACACTAACACTGAGTATTCCAGAATGTTCTACTTCCGAAGTATGTGGAAGTATCACCAACTTCCAATCCTGGTTTTTCGAAGAATAGCAGTTCCTCCTTCCTCCCGACAGAGCAGAATAATAGTCTCTAGTTTGATAATTACTCATGAACTACACCCTTTCTTAATGGCTAAAGGAGACGAGGGTTTAGTATGATTCTTAGATAAGAGATGGCGCCAGCATCGGTAAAATTGTATAATTTATAATTAGCTAATCCTAATCTTATCTAATCTAATTTGCTAATTTATACTTCAGCCTTGAACATTTTCCCAAATCTAATACGAATGTTATCAGAACAAGTCAATTTGAAGAGCAATCATAAAGCACGATCAAACAAATTTTCAAAAACAAAAGAAATAGATTTGAACTTTTATTAATTATTTCTCAGTAGTTTTACTACATACCTACCAAATTTCATCAAAATCGGTCAATGCTAAGTGGCAAAAGTGCCGCGTACGGCGGACGGACGGCCAAATTTTTATTCGATTTTTGGATTCTACGTACCTTGAAACGTAAACCATCAAATTTTGAAGGGGTGTTAGAATTTTTTTTTTCCTTTGTCGATTCCAAAGGTTCATTATTGAAAATAATAAACCAAAAGTATAAGTTTATACTTGGACCGCTCAAGAAACTGCCTCAAGAACTCAAAGCCAAAATTTGTCACCGTGAATGGTTTTGATATCCTCCCTGTATGGTTTGAATATCATCCCTGTCCCCTAATACAAGAAGCAAAACAAACTTATGCCTAATGCCCTCATTGATTTCCACGCTGTTTTCAGGACAAGTGATTTCTTGCTGAGATGCAGACACGGATTGGGTCAACAAAGAGGATGACAACCGTACAAAAGAAGATCTGATAATCAGAACTAAATTTTGAATCTACTTTCGAAATCGTCTAGTTTCCCAAGCACAACCCCTCGGTTGTTTCTCCAATTCTGTGATCTCGAAGCTGTATCAAACCTCACTGTTGCTGTGCCTAAAGATGGCATTGTAGTAATGTTCACTTTTCATTGCCTATTTGAAATTTGCTGTATCATACTGTTGCTCAAGAAAAAACCAAGAAAAAATGCGAGGGATTTGTGAACTTGGGCAGCTTTTTGGCATCTTCTTGGAGTAGTAAGGTTTGCATAGTCACCTTCTTCTGCAATTTTCAGGACCTATCGATGAGAGTAAACTGGTAGTTCTACTCTCGGGATCTACAATCACTTGTCTGTTGTAAAGCAATGTCAAACCTGTTCAAATAGTACATACTCCTCTGTTTCGTGTTCAAATTTCAAAATTGAACTTACTGACTAGGTAACCATACATTTACCGTTTCCCTCGATCCGACTTTTGTCGGGCTTCTCCCCAATTCTGCATCAAGCTGCTTTCTTCCCTCTTCTCTTCACCATTCTCTTTCTTACTGTAAGCTTCTATATGTTGGTTACATTGTTCAATGTGATAGCTGAAGGCATGTTCACAATTAATTACTAATATAAAAGACTGGCTGAGCCTGATAATAATGAATAAATTAAATAAAAGCTAAAATCATTGTTTAATATTAAACCTAACACGTGCGGGCTCGCACAATCCTAATTTACGAAGAAACTAAAAATTCAATCCCAGAAAGAGGGACACAGGTAAATAGTTCAAAAGGAGTTCATAACTGAAATCAAAGCGCATGCAAAGAAACTGTAAATGAATAACATAACAAGGAAATATATCTTTTATTACTAGAACCAAACAACTTTGAACTTGTATACCACATTTACAATTACGAATTTCAAGTAGAACGTGTCTCTATGAATAAACGTGTTCTGACTTGACTAGGCATCAACTTGACTAGACTGTATGACCTAATAGGGTCATTGAAACTGACAAACAACCAATACTCGTCACTCAGAAACATGTAGATTGTGACTGACCTGAATCCTCACACTATCGTTGAAAACTTAGTTTCAATAGCCAATGAGCCAATTTTTGATTCTCAAAAACGGAGTTTTGAGAAAAACGCAAAAGAAATTATCACTAGTGTACAATTCCTAAAACAATGGCTTATTTCACTAAAAACTTTAATTTCTTCAATAAATGTTCAAGCTATGATCGTCAAGACGATCAATAATTGTTTGTTGAATTTGGGTTTTTCTGAAATTAAAAAAAAAAAATGTGTAAGATGGATGGAGCTAGCGCCATTGTGCTTTAAGGCCATGAATTGGGCCATGTGAATAACTCATGTGGTAGGACCGGGAGGAACTTCGGAGGATTTAGAGACTCAAGAAACTCTCGTGATAATGAGTCCTTTATCCATAACTGGAAGTTTGCAAGTGCACGGTTGAATGGTGGGGGGGGGGGAGCAACCCACAACCAAAAACACGAGGGACTTTACAGAGCGGTAATGAAGTAGTAATGCGTCAGAGGAGACAACGATGAAAGCTGGCTGGGAAATGGTGGTCAGATGGAGGGCCTTCCCACCAGGCAGCCATCACAGTCATGGTCTACTAAAAAAAAGTACTCCCTCACGTACCTCCCGCAGGATTTAATGAATCGCTCTTTTTCGAATTTTAGGATTTGGTTGATTTAGGAGGGAATAGGATCCATTTTTGGGTGGAGGATACTGCAGATAAGAGCACTCTGGTCGTTCTTATCTTCATCTGCTAGCTTATGCAGCTCCTTTTGATGGGGAACAGCCTTGTCGGTTTATCGAAATTTATAAATTATTCGAAATCGGGCGAAGATCTGTACGGTCAACAGTGGCAGTCAGAGACTTTGGGCGCAGCCTCGACTCTCAGGAGTATATGATATAAGGCCACGTCCAGAAACAACCAACAGCCATTTTAGCTAAAAAAAATATACATCTTCACTTCTTCTCCCTCAATCACTCTTAATCGAGTTTTAGGCTGGATGATACCAAACTCACATCTATTAATGGTTTTACTCTCGCCCTCATCTAAGTCATTTACCTTATTCATGTCTTCCCCAGATTGTAGCAAAAATACTTAAATTCTAAAATTCAAGTTCAAATTCAGAATCAACGTGTTATCTTTTTTAAAATAATTAACTTTCGCGAACATCACCGACCGAAATTGAAATCACGGTACCTACCAAAATTGTTCAAGAAGCTTTTATAAATAAAATGCGAGAGAAAATCCGGAAACAAAAACGAAAATTTTTTTTATTCGGAAAGGATCACCGCTCAGGTTGGTGGATTCGCTTCATTATCGTCAGTTTTAGTAATCTCACTCAAGGAATTCGAATATCTCGATAGATATAAGTAGGATTATAATGTTACTTAATTTGGTATCAAAATTAGTTACCTACCCTTTCAACCAAAAAAATGAAGGTCAAAACACGTACAATGTAGAGTTCTCGAACTATGATGAAATGATGATACCTACGTCCGGAAATGGAGTAGATGCTCCCACTCCCTCGCCAGAAATCTTAGAGGATGTTAGAAGCGAAATATCTGCAATCTCTCTCAGATAATGGGTTCATTCCAAGTTCAGTGAGATAGTGATTTACTCAGCTGTCAGACTCCTCGACTCGTCTCATTTCATCTGTCATCAGTGATGGTCTTCAGAGTCCCCAAGATCAAAACATGCTGCTGCTGTGCGTCGCCGAAAACGGGAAGTTACATCATTGCAGGTCTCAACGCGGTAAGTAAAAAACCACTAATTGCCAGCATGGCAAATATCGAAGCTTCAAAAGTAACGATTTTAAAAAAATTTGTGAACATTTTATTTGTAATAAATTTGTAGAAGTTTTCCTTTTTACGAGTATAATGAAAAATTCAGAGGGTAGGTCAATTGCCCACTCCTTTTTAGCATAATAGGACGAGCTGGTATCGGGAAAATGTATCCTCCTTGGGATTTTCGTGGGTCCACCTCACATCTTTCAGTGAAATACTTTGATTATTATTCTTTTGAAAAACCAACGGCCGTTAGCTGTTTCTATTGAACCCGTTCTGGATCACTGAAGTTAAGGCCGGAAATTATCTGGATTGGAGACCGCTCGAGAGCGGAATCGCAGGTTTTGATAATTTTTCGGGTTGGCCGTTGGTGAACCGCGCTCCGCTTAAGCGGGTGAGACAAGGAGAAGCCATGAGCGAAATCATCAGAGCTAATTCTGATCTTCTCTTTGGAACACAACTGATTGGATCAGGATTTGCAGTTGCACGAAAATCCAACCTGAGACCTTTGTTACCATACAATTTATTCCTTAATAATTATGGTAGCATCTCCACCAAACCCCCTTCTTGGTATGCTTACTGAGTAAACCATCCTTAGAGCCCTGAAGAACGTAATATATTAACCGAAAGCTCGGCGAAGAGGGAGTTTATCATTCAGTAGACATCACAATAAACTGAAATAGTGTGGAAAACAGTATATCTATATATAAACAAAGGGAGAATAAAAGAGCAGATATTTCTAAAATCATCGCAGAACTTAATATCTTTATATACTTAAGTAATATTATTTATAACTAAAATAACAATAACTACTGGACTTACTGGACTTTTTCAGATGGGTTTCGTACTTCTCTTCTGTTTTGGAGCCTTTGGTTCAAGAAATCCAGCGCGTAAGTGGACGTTCATGTCATTATAAAACGTTTTGTCTATCGACTTCTATAAAGTTTGGTTTATAAAAGTAAAATTAATTCTTTCAGAAGAACCCTAGTCGTAGAGAAGACGCCACCATAATGTAAAGAAGTTTATAGATCTAGCTGTCCTTTTTCAAGGAGATTTTGATTCTTCTTTTGAAGTTTTTGTCTCCAGTTTTGCAGTTAGCACCCTTAAAACATTTATAACCCACTGATCCTGTATTCTAAGAGAGTCATCAGTTGGGGTGCCTGCCCATCGGGATCGAATACCTAAATAAAACTATTTACAATAGTATAAGACTACCAACGACTTGCCGATCGAACCTGTCTTCACGCCTTACGCACTTTATTCTGCGTACTTCGGGTGGTTGGGGGGGTGAATCGATACCTTTTTTTTTGCAAAAGCTAGTACCTAGTGTTTATTTAGGCAGACATTGGTAAACAAGAGAGGCACCCGAGGCAAGAGAGGCACCCGAGGCTTCGGGTGGGTTTATTGGTTTCATTGGCAATCATTGCACTCCCTCATTCTCCTTGTTTGGACCCAAGAGAAAATGCCTGCTGACTGGTGCACCAGTCTGATAGTTCCAATACACAAGAAAGGCAACAAGCTTGACTGCCGTAATTACAGAGGCATCTCGTTGTTTGATGTAGCATATAAAATACTGTCCATTATCCTCCTTCGACGGATCCAGGGCTACACAGAAGAAGCTCTTGGAGGCTACCAATGTGGTTTTCGCACGAATGAAGGAACTCTCGATCAAATATTAATTTTAAGGCAAGCTGCTGAAAAATTTGTAGAACATACTACCGATTTGCACGTATTGTTTATAGATTATCAACAAACATTCGATGGTCTTAGCAGAGTAGGGATAATGCACGCATTGAAGAGAAACGGGATTCCTAAAAAGCTGATCAGGTTAATCGAAATTACCCTTCAAGGAAGCACTTCGAAGGTTATGGTTGGTGACCGCTGTGGGGAACCCTTTGAGGTAAGCTCGGGCGTCAAACAGGGAGATTAGCTGCCACAGTGTTCAACCTAGCTCTGCATGAGGCTGTCAAGAATGCAGATAAGAAGGGAGCAATTGTCGACAGAACATGGCAGATTCTAGCTTATGCCAATGATATTGCTTTATAGGGGCGAAGTCTGGATGCCCTGCAGGAGGCTTTTGTGGTTTTGCATGAAGGGGGAAAGCCAATGGGTCTGCAAATAAATGGAAGCAAAACTAAATACTTCAAGATATCTCCCCCGAGCCGTGTCCAGCGGGTGCCCAGAAGGGTGACGTTTGGTTCTTATAAGTTTGATGAAGTCAGGTCCTTCACCTATCTGGGGAGCTTGGTCACGAATAGAAACCAAGTACAGGATGAGATATGCTCACGAATAATGGCAGGCAGCCGAGCATTTTATGCCAATATAAAACTCTTCAAGAGCCGTGTGATCTCCAGATCAACGAAGATGAGGCTATATAGATCCCTGGCGCGGCCTGTGGTTTCTTAGGGATCGGAGGGTCGGACCATGCGGGCTGGGGATGGGGCTAGATTGCGGATATTTGAGAGAAGGATTATAAGAAGGGTCTATGGAGCGGTCAGAGAGGGCCAAGGGTGGAGAGCAAGACAGAATGCAGAAATTGATGAATTATTGAAACATGAAGACGTAGTCCGATTCATCAAAGCAGGACGCATCCAATGGCTGGGACATGTCGACCGCATGCCAGTGGAGGCCTGCCCGAGAATGATACTGCGAGCTAGGAAGGAAACGAAGACGAAGAGGTCGTTCTCGGAGTCTCTGGCTCTATGATGTCTTGAGGGACCTCCAGGTGGTGGGATTGCGGAGGTCTCAGGCAGGTGAACGTGCTCGGTGGCGGAAGGGAGTTCGGGAAGCCAGGAGCCACATCGGCCTGTAGTGCTATGTAGTTAGTTAGTTAGTACCTACTGTTTATTTAGGCAGACATTGGTAGACGTTGTTGTTTCTAATATCCTGGAGATAGTTCGTAGCATGTTAAGTACATACATATTTTAGCGTAGAATACGCTTTAGCCATGGACTAACTAGCCGAAAATGGAACGCGGGATGGGAACGAAATGTGTGACATTAACATGACAACCAATAAACATATCACCAGATGTTTATTGCGACAAACCCGTTTGAAGTGAAGTGTTTCATTTTTCAATAAAATAAACCGTCGTTTTTCTATTGATTTGCGCACGTTTGTATTGATTGTCACATACAAGAATGCGGATTATCGTGGTGGATCTTGCATTGATTCCATATTCGCCCGCCATATCAATAACATCGTTAGTGTACGTTACTTAAACGCTAATACACGTTTGATAATCACCGTTGAACGTTCAGCAGTTCAGCGTCCAATCGAGGCTAAAGCGTATTCTACGTTTCTATACTTTAGCAGCAGGCTCTAAATAAAAACAAAAAGGGGGGTCCAGGGGGCACAGCCCCTTGGCGAGGCCCGTATTTTTCTTTGTAATAGTAGTATCACTTATTAGCTAAAAATTAAAAGAAAATACGCGAAGAGCGGAGATATCACATACATGATTCACATCAAATTCAATTGGTTCATGTCAAAGTCATCAAGTATTTAAATCTGCTTCATTCATTTAGTTTCTCCATTTTGAAAACAAAATGCTTTCTAAAAATATATAAATAAATAAAAATAAAAAAAATCCGCCGTCATCAGAACAATAAGCTATCCAATCCACTATACCCAAGTACATAACATAACTTAAACATAATTCCAGTAAATTATCACCATTTCGCTAGTGTGTTCACAGACAAAATGACAAAACATGAAATACTTGGCAACAAAAAAACGCAAATTACTACACAAAGGTTTATTGTTTTTCCGTATAGATCACTCGCCTGCAAAGAACACAGCTTTTCATTGTCACTACCAACTACATACTTGCTTTACTATCAAGTTTATATGGAAGAAATAAACGCTTCACACTCAATTCGAAGAAATAAATAGTTGTGGGTGCCCTCATTAAGAAATTTGGCCTCTTTTGTGATTCACACTCGTCTTTCTGATTTACCATAAGTCCAACTTTTAAGTTCCATTAAGTTCTCAGTTGGTCCTAGAGAGCTCTGGGTGATCAAATTTGATTAAAAAATGCAGTTCTACCTTAAATTGATAAAAAAAAATGATACCTTTATATTAATTTTTTTTTTTTTTTTTTTAAGCATAGGCGTTTTGAAAAATGTTTATTCGAAAGGTTCATTATTGAAAATGCAGCTCTTATTTTTCACCCCTTAAGAGTGAGTGGCATCAAGCTTCAGGGCACAATTAGCCCCCAAATGGAGCCCATATACCAAATTTCATCAAAATCGGTCCATGGTAACTAAGGAAAGTGGAACGGCGGGCGGACAGATTTTTTATTCGATTTTTGGATCTTACGTGGGTACCTACCTTGAAACGTAAACCAACAAATTTGGAGGGGGGTTAAAAATTGTTAATTGGTCAATTCCAATTGTTTATTATTGAAAATAATAAACCAAAATACACAAAGCGTCCCTCTAACATCTTGCTTTCAACTGGTGGTTGATGAATCTTTGCAGGAAGAGGGAGTACCCTCTTAAGAGTGAGTGGCATCAAGCTTCAGGGCACAATTAGCCCCCAAATGGAGCCCATATACCAAATTTCATCAAAATCGGTCCATGGTAACTAAGGAAAGTGGAACGGCGGGCGGACAGATTTTTTATTCGATTTTTGGATCTTACGTAGGTACCTACCTTGAAACGTAAACCAACAAATTTGGAGGGGGGTTAAAAATTGTTAATTGGTCAATTCCAATTGTTTATTATTGAAAATAATAAACCAAAATACACAAAGCGTCCCTCTAACATCTTGCTTTCAACTGGTGGTTGATGAATCTTTGCAGGAAGAGGGAGTACCCTCTTAAGAGTGAGTGGCATCAAGCTTCAGGGCACAATTAGCCCCCAAATGGAGCCCATATACCAAATTTCATCAAAATCGGTCCATGGTAACTAAGGAAAGTGGAACGGCGGGCGGACAGATTTTTTATTCGATTTTTGGATCTTACGTAGGTACCTACCTTGAAACGTAAACCAACAAATTTGGAGGGGGGTTAAAAATTGTTAATTGGTCAATTCCAATTGTTTATTATTGAAAATAATAAACCAAAATACACAAAGCGTCCCTCTAACATCTTGCTTTCAACTGGTGGTTGATGAATCTTTGCAGGAAGAGGGAGTACCACTAGCGCTATCTTAGAACGGCGATACAAGTTAGAACTCTTTGAAAATATCTCTGTTGTACTACCCTCTTTCTTGAAAGATTTAAAACTCTTTCGAAGTACACTAGGTAATTATTTTAAAAAAATATACGCCAGTTTCCCATCATTATGTTAATTTATTGCATTATTGTTACAGATTTCTTTCAAATCGCAATATATTACACGGTATTTCTAAACTCTGGAGTATTCGCGTTTGTATTACTCGTCGGTTTGATCAAGGTAATCATTACCATATCATGTGCTGAAATATTACTATCTAGGATCACACATTGTACCTACTATCAAAGAAACATCGTCTATGATAGGAATAACACAAGTTTACTTGAAATAATATTTCAAGGCCATATTATGTCGAAATACCAGTGAGGTGATGTAAATTACGGTTACATGGGACTTTTGCGGTGCTAAATCGACGAATTTTACGTTTTTCAGAGAACATTCTATATTCGCCATTATATTGTAGTATTTTACCAACTATGGTATGCAATGATTACTGATTATTATGGTGACGCTATGCCTTGAAGAGCATTCATTCAAGTACTCGTAATGATAAATTGGTTCAGTGACAATCCGGATCTTTGGAGACGCTGCTTTTCAGGTCCAGCCAAATAAAATTGAATTTTAACACAGAATGTGTTTTAGCCATGGACTAACTTGCCAAAAAATCTAAAGAAATCTGGGACGACATGGATACCGATGATACGGAACTAAGGATCGTGTAACCTGGTGTAACCTATGCGATATTTTGTAATGACGCGGTGATTATATAAGATTTTGATTTAGTGGGAGGAAAGTAGCGAAATTATGTGAAACACGTGAGCTAAATGTATTCTGTGTTTCAATAATTTCGTCGGAATTATGTAAATTGAGGTAACCGGGGGCCAGGGGGCTTGCCCCCTGGCGAGGCACGAAGCGCCGAGTTTTTTTATTATTGTACTATTCCAGTTTTTTTTTACCAAAAGGGTAAATGTCCCATTGCTTTAACAGGGGAGTAACAGATTTTTTTGTGACTGGTGACACCAATATCCGGAGGAACAAACACTTTGGAGCCCAGCAGTAGCTGAATTCCCTTCACTCACTGTCTAGACGTACAATAAGGGGGACTCAACGAACTAGCCAAAGAAAATTTAGTGTTCCAAAAAAGCTAAACTTGAGCTTGTTTAACTTTTTGTTTATTAATTTTTTAATTCAAGAGATATATACAGGCTTTAGGATAAAAATTGAAATAAAATTCAGAAGAGCATCTCGGAGTCCCTTTGAACCTACCAAATATTTACGAGTAATTTTCATTAGTAATTTAACAGAATTTAATCAATTAAAAAATTAAATTTAAATTAATTAATTAATTCAAAAAACTAAATTTAAATTAATTAATTAATTTTATACGAGTAATTTAACAGAATTTCGACTTTTGCTTGGTTTGTAATAAATCATATTTCTCGTGCGTTCAAGTTACTATGAATAACCAACTCATGTTATCCTTATAAATTTTATGTTTTCAGGCCGACCCCGCCATGATATTTCCGTGGATTGTTCAAGCAAGTGTGTTCCTTTCATTTCTCGTCATTTATGCTCTTAATAGTATTATTTATCTCGGACTGATGGACCTAAGGACTGAGGAATTCTCAATGGAGATACTGGCAGTCGGTAAATATTGTTAGCTTTTCAGTATCAATGAGTCATAATCAACCTGCTTAAATCTTGCATAAATTAAATACTCGTACATAATTGTGATCGAGATTTTCCTTTTCCCACGATTCAACTACGACAGTATTGTGTGCCTTAACTCATATACAAGTTATTTCTGAATGTTCGTAAAGCACACCGAAACTATGTGTAACGGTTCAACAATTACCAATTAATAACCATTTTGTCTATTAATAACCATATATTTTATCAATGAAAATGCAGAACCAACAGCCTGGCAAAGTAGGACTCAAGTCACTTGGAGAAAACCCCATATAAGAGGGTAATGGGGAAACTATATAAGCCTACTACCTTCTAAAGTAACTACCATTCATTCCTGTTATGACCCACAATTAATTCATTATTTATTTCTTAACCAATCAAGAAAAGGCTGATGCTTTTGCTCGTCATCTAGCAGATATTTTCACGCCCAATTCTGGTTGTCCTAATGAGGAATCTCTCAAAGAAGTTCCCTTGGGAGATCAACAAATTGACATCCCATTGGTCACTGTCAAAGAAATACAAAACACCATCAACACCAAGATAAATCCAAAGAAGGCCCCTGGATATGACCTGATCACTGGACAAGTCCTCAAACACCTTCCGCGGAAGACGCTTGTAAAGATCACACAAATCATAAATGCTTCTATCAAACTTCGGTATGTTCCACAACTGTGGAAACTCGCTGAAGTCATCATGATACTGAAGCCAGGTAAACCTCCTGAAGAAATAACTTCTTATAGACCGATATCACTATTACCTGTACTCTCAAAACTCTTTGAAAAAGTGCTCCACAAACGACTAATAAAAATTGTGGAAGAACGAAACCTCATACCTAAACACCAGTTTGGGTTCCGCCATAAGCATTCGACTATAGATCAGGTGCACCGGATCACTCATATTATTGAACAAGCCATGGAAGACAAAAAAGTCTGCTCAGCTGTCTTCCTCGACGTTACCCAGGCGTTCGATAAAGTCTGGCACGAGGGACTTAATCATAAGCTCAGACAAATGCTTCCAGCAAAATACGCTGAGTTGCTCCACTCATACCTATCAAATCGGTACTTCCGAATCAAACAAGATGATGCATACTCAGAAGCAAAAATGATTCATGCTGGAGTCCCGCAAGGAAGCGTACTTGGCCCCCTCTTGTACGTCCTATACACTAGCGATCTACCCGAACACGAGGGTAACACCCTGGCATCATTTGCAGATGATACTGCAGTCCTTGCTATTGGTGAAGACAATCGCGAATCAACTTTAAAACTTAGAAGATCCATCGAGAAACTCCATGACTGGACAATTAAGTGGAGAATCAAGATGAATGAAGCCAAATCAGTCCATGTTGATTTTACCAACCGCCATATCAAACATATACCAATATATCTTAATGGCAAAGTCATCCCTTTTGCTAATGAGGCAAAATATCTGGGTATGACTCTGGATACGAAACTCCGCTGGAGGGTGCATGTGAAAAATAAAAGAACAGAATTGGACATCAAACTCCGAAAAATGTATTGGTTGGTTGGTAGACGATCAAAATTGTCAATACAGAACAAACTAACCTTATACAATCAGGTCCTTAAGCCAGTCTGGACATATGGTGCACAACTGTGGGGCTGCACCTCTCAAAGCAATCGTGACATTATACAGCGTTTTCAGAACAAAGTACTGCGCTCATGCGTTGATGCGTATTGGTACTCAACCAATGACGACATCCATAAGGACCTTAAAATTCCCACAATAAATGAAGTCATCAAAACTCAAGCAATAGCCCATCACCAGAGGCTACAAGGTCATATCAACGAGGAGGCTGTGAAGTTGCTGGATGTTGATGATCTACTCAGGCGGCTGAAAAGACGAAAACCTCACGATCTGTGGCAGTAGGGAGTGGTGTTTTCATGAAGTTGTTCAGTGAGTGTTGTGCTGTGCGCTCCTGTGAATCTTGTGCGTCAAAAGACACATAAAATAGCCGACATGAAGTATGGAGGTGTGCTATGTACCACACTCTCCTTTCAGTTATTTATATACATTGTCAGAGAAATGTTGCTAATAAGTTGAATTACTTGGTGCAATAAATATAATTTGAAAAAAAAAAAAAAAAAAAAAAAAAAAAATTTATTTCTTAAATGAAGAAGTACGAGAGGATCCGTGAGTGAGGCACCACCCGCAAGGGAGGGACGAGGTACGGGGAGTACACTCCGCATGACGTCACCCTTCCACCTCTCTCTCCCTCAACCAATCTCACTAGTATAACATATTGTTTAGTAATGCATGCATTCCAGGGGACGTCCCATTGGATAAGCATTGGATCAGTTTAACCAGTTGTTAAGTGATAAAACTGTTTCACTCGATGTAATTTATTTATTACTTTAGGCAAGAAATAGTGACCCCCCCCCCCCCCCCCCAACAATTATCCACCTTAACATTTCTAGCGGCATGGGAGCCTCGAATCTGAAGAGCATTTTAAAATCCGTGATCTACGACACCCAACATGCGGATTCGAGTTCACCCCCCCCGCCGCCACCACCACCCCAACGCCAACAATGGTGCCAGTCTAGCACCAAAGCGGAAATACGTCGTAACATTGAACTTTCATCTGTTAGTTTTAGTAGGCGGTCCGTCGAGGTTCACATCCGTATTCAAGGTGAAACACACAAAAAAAAAAAAAAAAAAAAAACACGAAATATGCGGTTTATGGTGTCCTGGCACCATGGTGGCACCACTATTAGTTCCATGGTCGTACAGAGAATAATTCATGAAAATCCGGAGGTATAATGAGAATTTTTCCTTAATTTCAAAGCTTGGGGACACTTAGTAAGCGGTAAAGGAACCGAAATATTGAAAAATCGGATATTTTGTGAATATTATCCCCCCCACTCGCCCCCTCCCCTTGCGAATTTTGGTACTCGGGTGAAATTATGTACAACTCGGGAGTTATTTGAGTCAAACAAAAAAAGAAACACGCAAATCGGTTGGAAATTGAGGCCAGGGCAGAGTTTACAAGATTACGCCCGCAAACGCACGTTTTTTAAGCATTAACCCCCCCTTTCCCCCTCTTAAAAAGCAAAATTCAAAATTCCGGCGCCGTAGTGCACAACTAGATAGTTTTCCGCGTCGATGAAAAAAAGAACCACAAAAATCGGTTGAGAACTAAGGGCTGTGCAGAGTACACAAGATTATGCCCAAAAACGCACGTTTTTTGAGCATTAACCCCCCCTTTCACCCTCTTAAAAGGCAAAATTCGAAATTCCGGCGACGTAGTGCACAACTAGATAGTTTTCCGCGTCGAACAAAAAAAGAACCAGGAAAATCGGTTGAGAACTAAGGCCTGTGCAGAGTACACAAGATTTTGTTACACACACACACACACACACACACACACACACACACACACACATACACACACACACACACACACACACAGACATACACCTATGGTTTTTTTCGCGGATTTGGATTCAGAATGGTCTAAAACGGATTACTGTGTGGTTATTTTTTTTTTTCTGTTGAGTGTTGTCCAACTTCACCCCAGATCGATCGCATAAGGACGCCCAAGTCTTACTGTGGGACGTCCTAATAAGCTCACTCAGGGATGCTCGAGTATGCCAATCTAGTCCAGTTTTCGTCTCGTTCATTTCGCTCTCCAACTTCTCCTTCATCAAGGGATCTCCTCGAAGTCGTAGGCTCGATAAGTAAATATCCTGTCTTCCCGCCGGTCGGTTTCTCTGAAATGCCGGGGTCGACGGGCTAGCCCGATTTGTGTCTGACCCGCCGATGCGACAGTACTGCATGATAGGATAGGGACAGTCTCTCTTAGGTTGAGTAGGGGTTAAAGCAAAGTCAAAACACCGCAGCGAGAAGGTCAGCTCCTTCACTCGCCGACACGCCGAACACAACAATTCCCTAAATGCTCTAGGTGTTACCTGGCCATTAGTTATCACGCTAAAACTAAAAACGCTCCTTTTATTTTCTCTGCCCTTGGGCTGTACACAAAATTAGTCTCGACGAAAAGTTGTTTAACCTCTTTCGAAAGCAATTTCGTTACTTCCAACCCCCTTCAACCCTGCAGTACGTCAAATTCGTCTCGAAGAATAGGTTGCTAAAATCAAATTCCCTCAAATTTTTCCCGTGCCTACTACGTCAGATTTGTCTCGACGAAATCGCACAATTTGTTCAAAATTCACTATTCCATAAATCGGCTCTACTAGCAAACCGTAAAACGTTTACGAGCCTAAGAAACGCATAACACTAACTATAATATCTACATTAAAAACTACATTTAGACTTTAATGGTACCTATGGAAATAATAAGATACTACATTTTTTATTTGAAAATGAAAATTACAAAAATTTTATGTTGGAAAAAAATTTAATTTTATAAACCAAAGGAACTAACTCAGTAAAAATTGTTTCTCGTGAAAAATTAATAATTTATCAGAAACTTGTAGGTGTTATTTCCAACTGTCATTGACAATTATTTATAAAGTTTACATTTTGTCTTTTACTTTTGTAATTTGCTGTCCACAGTACTGGAATCTTATTCTATACTCGTGGTTTACAATCACTACCGACACCTCAACGAGCCACGGGCTGAAGAAATTTGAACTCAATTGTGTTCTAACGAAACGCGCATGATCAAATAAGAACAACTAAGTAAGTGGACCTATAGTAGAAGTACCTGTAGAATCAAATTCCAAGGAATAATAGTTTGAACCAAATCCAAGTTTATTTAGATTTTAGCGAATCGGAGTTTCCTCCGATATTTTCGAATGTAAACTTATCGAAAAGAAGACTCCGATATGAGATTAATAATAATTGATTAACTTATATTATGACGGTTTTGGTAATTTCTCCAACTTCTGAAAATTATTACACAAAGGCTCATTTTTTCTACGTACCTTGAAAAGTAAACCAACAAATTTTGAGTCTAAACTTTTTTTCTTCTTTGGTCGATTCCAAGAAAAATTCAATCCAAGAAATTTCATCATTGAAAATAGTAAGCCAAAATTGTTTCTGGTACCTCCAACACGTAACTCTCAGCCCTTTCGAAGATTTCCCTTTTATTCTCCTAGTCTATTTCAACAGGTTTTTGCAGTACCCGCTCCAAACTTACAAAAGGTATGGAGGAAGTACTTCTGAAACATGTTTATTTTAAGAAGGCGTTCGATCCGTTAGCCGGACCATGTTGGGGCAAGTTTGAAAGAGTTTGGTTCACCCTAAAAGCTCACGAATATCGTTAAAAGGTCTATACGATGGATACAAAAGCAGGATCTGCACGACAACGACCTCACAGTCCTTATAAAAGTGAATATTGATGAGAAGTAAAGAACTAACTCGCAACTCTTCTCCTGTTCACTCGGAGCGAATTGGTACTCATACACTTCTAGCCATTACAACAATTAATTACTAATGATTTGAAGTTCAATAAAATAGAAACCACACACATAAATCCAGCTTTATTGTGTATTACATTTCTGAACAATTTTGGTTTATAATTTTCAATAATGAACCACTGGAATCGACCAAGAAATTTTTTCATCCCCCCCCCCCCCTAAAAATTTGATGGTTAAGGTTTAAAAGTACGTAGAATCCAAAAATAGAATAAAACATTTGCCGTCCGTCCGCCGTATGCTTACGCGGCACTTTCCTTAGTTACCACGGACCGATTTTGATGAAATTCTAGTTGTGCCCCGAAGCTTTTGGTTGATGTCAGTCACTTCTAAGAGGTTAAAAATAAGGGTTGAAATTTTCAATATTGCCCTAGCTCAAAGACTCTCGAAATAAAGGTTTTTTCACCAATTTTAAATAGTATTGATTTTGGGAATTTTTAGAGACCACCCGGAGCTCTGTAAGACCAACTGCTGAGAACTTGAGGGTTGGTCTTACATTAAATCAGAAACACGAGTGTGAATCGAAAAAGAGGCCTAGATAATCTCTGTTCAAATTAAATTTGATATTTGATAATCTCCGTTCAGATGAAATTTTTATCTGACCAAAATGCGATCGCTGTTCGTTTCTTCGAGTTGTACTCAGTTTTGCGTCCTTAGCAACCAGTTATCGAATTTCCTAATAATTAGGGCAACCTCGACTCCCTGTTTCGAATCGAGTGTGGAGCGTTTATTTCTTCCTAATAAACTTGATTGTAAAGTAGGTATGTGGTAGGTAGGTAGTATCCTATGGTTGTTAGATGGTGAGAATGACAAAGCCGTGTTCTTTGCAGACGAGTGATCTATGTAAAAAAAATTATAAACTTTGCGTAATAATTTGCAACGTTTTTCAGAACAGTTTGCTGCTAACGGGATTATTCTACAGAAGGAAACGGAAAAAATGAAATGCCTACACGTCTCACAAGGATTGGCGAAAAAGTACCGTATTTCTTCTTATTTATTTGTGTTTGTAACATGAGAAGCTCAACTTGTACAACTCCTTCAATATCGTGCTCTCAAAGCTGACCTTCATTGTCTCAGTACTGATTCTACCTTGTAATTATATTCTCCTTCTATTAAGTTTAGCTCTAATAAACAAGAATCTTAAGGCAAGTACATCTACTTTCAAACCTATAAACTTCCGTACGTCATAAATCTACCGATTTTATTCTTCCGCAACACGATTAGAAGATACTTACAGGAGAAGTATACGACGTGTTTTCGCTTTTCAACCCTCATCCCCGAAAAACTTTAAAGGGCTCCTTTTCGAGTTGTGACCGAAACTTGAACATAAATATAAGTAACAAGATGAGAAAAGGGAAGCACTAAGGATTGGCGGCGAGCCAGCGACCCTTCTAATGACTCCTTTCAACACACACTTTGTCATTTCGATTACCTTCCTTTCCTTTTCCTCCGAAGTCAAAAACAAATAAATTCAAAGCCCCAGATTTAATTAACAACCCCCTTCCTCTTCTCACACCGTTCCACGTTTTCCTAAGTTGTCTTGCGCAAATTGCTTCACCCCGACCTTTCAAGGGGAGCGTCTTCATCAGGGTTTCCATCATCAATTGATCGAAATAGTATCTATTACTACTTAAACGATTTTATCAGTTTCAAGACTGTAGTTTTAGTCATTCACGTAACTGGATTTGCCAGGTTGAGCAATCAGTCATTCGATCAAAAATATACTGACTGGGTCATATAATGTAACAAACATTTTTTCATGTTTTGGAAATTGTTTTTAAAAAAATGAAAGTTGAGGATATGTAGGGTTGGGCCTTCTGCATTCAATCGGCATCGAAAGTGAATTCTTGAGCTCTCGGTTTTGAAGGATAACAAAATTGCCACGTATTTTAAAGCATCATTGAAAATCACTGGCCTACCATTGGATCAAACTGTCGAGGTGAGTGAAGGAGACAGGTGAAATGGTAGTAGAATTTCGAGGTACTTGCTGCAGGGGGTAAGTGATATCGTTCACTCCATAAGGTTTGGTTGCCTACGTTGACACGGGCCATGTATCCAGGGGTTCAGGGGTTCAGCTGCAGCCGAGCGAGTTGCGGAGTATGTCTCTGGAGACGAGACTCGGACCGGTTGCGGGGCCGTGAGTTCGAGGCTCGCCTCGGGAGCATATTTTCGGGCAAGCCGGTCGAAGTTCCCCCTCTCGTCACTACCAAGGGCTGTGAGGCCAATGGGAAGCCATGATTGAAATCATCAGAACAGAATTTAATTCTGATCTTCCCTTTGGAAGACAGCTGATGACGTCCGCGACGCCAGGAATGGCAGTCGGACGAAAATCCAACCTGAATGAAGACAGAGATATCTAAGAGAATGCTGAATGAGCAACTGCTGATGGAACACGATGTTTGGGCAGATCGAACCTAAGGCTTTGGTGGACTGCAACTTAGTGTGATTCTCAAAACATAGATGGCGTTGGTGGCGGGGTCAAAAGTTTTAGGGAGGATTGAATGAGTGATGCACGCACCATCCTGGGAAACGGCAGAGCAAAACCGAGGCTACTGGAGGGATTTTTGAAGGAGGCACTTGTGGGTTGTAGTGCCAAGAAAACAAACAAAATTACGTTGACTCCGAATATACTATGAATAATATTATAATTATTTTTAATGAATAATTTCCATTGAAACAACAAAAAAAAAGATTTTGGGCTCTATTAATTGAAAATTGATAGAGGTTAACCAAAAATATTATCCAATGAACTTATTCCCTCTTTTATTATCAGATACATTTCAGATTTTTTTAAAATTTAGTGTATACATATACGAAAATTGGAACGATACAGACCCCCCTGTATGACTTTTTAGGTGGTCCCACAGTAAGACTTGGGCATCCTCATGCGATTAATTTGATTCTAAATCCAAATCCGCAATAAAACCATAGGTGAATGTCTGTGTGTATGTGTGTGAGACAAAATCTTGTGTACTCTGCCCAGGCATCAGTTTTCAACCTATTTTCGTGGTTCTTTTTTTGTTCGACGCGGCAATCTATTTGGTTGTGCACTACGTCGCCGGAATTTTGAAATTTACCTTTAAAGGGGGAGGGGGGAGAAGGAGGGGTTCATTCTTTTAAAAAAACGTACTTTTTCAGGCATAATCCGTCCATACTCCGTCCGTAATCCGTCCATACTCTGCCTAGACCCCAATTTGCGACCGATTTGCGTGTTCATGTTTTATTCGACTCAGATAACTTCTGAGTTACACATTATTTCACCAGAGTATCAAAATCAGCATGCAGAGAGGTGTATAAGGGTGAGGAAGGGGAGGAAATGCAATAAATGAACCCGTTTTTTTTAAAGGGGCTATGTGACATTTTCGGCCATTTTCACTTTTTTTTATTTTCTGGGTCTCCATACTTGGTTGCATCGATTGCGACTAAAAGGAACCTCGTATCATTGACGCTTCCCATAGAAAAAACAGGTTGAAATTTCCGATGTCTTTTGAAAGGGGCTATGTGAGCCACATAGACCCCTTTCAAAAGAATACTTACTCACTCGCTATGTGGTCGACCTGGAGTTTCGAGACTCAAATAATGAACTGTCAGGTTGGTTTGTAATAATTATTATGTCGTTAAAGGGAGGGGGGTTAAATTTTGTTTCTTGGTCGATTCCTAAGCTTTTTTATTGAAAATAATTAACCGAAATCACTTCCTTTTGAATCTCCACCTTGCCCTAACCAAGACAACAATTTCAAGTGAGTGTGGCACGTAGCTTCCTCATATCCATAACCCGACAAGGTATATAGATGACCAGATGCATAGTAGTTACTCTCAAAATATCAATCTCTAAGTACCTTCCACTACCCTCACAGGGGACCATCTAGACGTCAACCCGCACAATATCTGAATATTGCTGCAAAATGTAGAAGTTATGGCTGTTACAAGGATTTCACGTTTACGCATGCGCATAAGATACTTTCAATTTGGGGACCATGATTTTCATAGGGGACCATCATCATCCCAACTCGCATTATTCCTGAAAATTTTATCAAATCAGATGGGAAATATAGAAGTTATGGCCGTGGAGAGGATTTTACGTTTGCGCATGTGCGGCGGCTACTATCAGTCCGGGGGTAATGATTCTCATAGGGGACCATCTACACCCCCACCCGCACAATCCCTGAAAATTTCATCAAAATAGGATGAGAAATGTAGAAGTTATGGCTGTGGTAAGGATTTCATGACAGACATACAGACAAACACGGAACCAAAATTGTTCAGGAAGGTCTGAAACGTAAAACGCGAGTGGAAATTTTTATTTTGGAGAACATTTTTTTCAATCTTGAAAAGTGAAAACAAAGCGTGCGCTACCTTGGTAGACTCGGAAGCAAAATTTGACAAAAGCGAACAATTTTTCCATGTGAGAGGCATAGATTTCTCCCGTGCTATCGTGATTCCGCTCTCATCAAAATAAAAGTGCGCTTAGTAGATCGGCTACACATCTTTCACCCCAAAAATCGTCCCCAAAATTGTTATGACCTACAGCAATGCTCAAAAGTCCATTCTGTGAATTGGCGGACTCCCATATACCCATTCATTTCCGTTAGCTGACCTAAAGAGGTTGAAGAATTACATTCCTGAAGAACATTTTTAGCATTTCATGTTGGCCAAATAATAAACTGATCATATACATATTTTATGTTATGTTGTTTTATGTACATATTTTCATCAAAATATGTTTCATTCAATAAATAAAGCTGTTTATTTAAATGATTTCAGTCCTGAAAAATCGATTTTTTTTCAAAGGGGGTATGTGAGAGCATTTCAAATTGCAATTTAATACACTTCCCCTTGCTGAAAAAATCTAAAAAATTCTGGAGGATTGTGAAGTAATAAGCTGTGTCGGAATATTTCAAAAAATGGGATGTTTTGATCGTTTTGACGACTTGGGACAGTTTTTTTGCGTTTTCCCGAAAGTTTCACAAATGACACATAACCCCTTTAAAAAAAAACGGGTTCAAATTACATTGACCGAAACCGTTTTATCGCTTACCTACTGCTTATCCAATGGGACGTCCCCTGTAATGCAAGCATTCGGTACCCAACAATATGTTTACTGAATTGTTTTACCTCTTCAAATTAAACATTTTCAACTAAGTAAAATAATAATATTGAATTCATCAATATCATCGATCCCGATAGATCTTGTTTGCACATTTCTGTGAAGTGCTAATGTTTTATTCCTGGAAAATTAGCATCAGGTTATTCTGATTGTCTCAGACGTACGTCACGAGCCATAAGGGTGTCGAAAATAGAGAAATGATGATCAAAGTAGAAAACATGACGGTTAATTACCAAATGCGACAGAGGAGACTGACCCGTGTAACAAAGAGCGTGGGAGAGCTTTGCAAGATTATAGCGAAGGGGTAATTAATTAGCTGAATAACCAAAGGTATAAGGTTAAATTAATTACTTGGTGTGACACGATAGTAGCCTTGGGGCCGCGGCTAATAGAAACGGCAGCACAAAGGAGCGTGACATGTTATTACTGCTATTCGCTGACTACAAACAGTTTGTAGTGGATATGCGATCTGCGCGTCCCAGCGGTCGAGGGCTTAGAGGTTTGCGGTGAGATGAGCAGGTGCGTTGATTCATTATTGTTATAGGAAGGGAGGCTGTGCAGGCCGGTTTGAGAAATCCACCCTTTCCTCTCATATGGTATCAAAGGGCCTGCTGCGGCACTGTGAAAACATCGGTGAACATCAAAGGGACACGATCATACGGTTGTTGGTCAGATGAATGGGGAGTTTTAGGAAGAGGATTAGTACCTCCTAATAAATCGACTCGTACCGTACACTTATAAACTAATTCGTTAACTCGGCTTTCAAGGAGGTCACAACTTGCCACAAGGTTAAAATAAACTTGGAAATCTTCGGCAGAAAAAATACTACGGTGGTTATTTATATCGCTTACGTTATGTGACATTCTGACAAGGTATATCAAGCAAAATCCTCGAAAATTTGATCTTTAAGTCGCCAATGTACTAAACAAGTAATAAAGACGTACTTCTAGATTATAAACGCCTTTTTATATGACAAATAATACTGACTGGCTGATTGACTGAAAACTTTGAAGCAAAGGGTATTAAGAAGATATCGACGTGAGTCAAAATATTTTGTTAATTTTTATGAAGATTTTCCTTTATTTTTTATTTTTATTTATTTATTATTTGGCTTATGTTTACCGTCCAGAATTAAGTTAAATTTTCGTACATGCAATTAGGATCTATTCCGTTTCCTGTAATAAATAAATAAGCAAGATTACTAAATTGACCTATAAGGTGGGAGGTAGAACTCACAAGTTCCAAAGAAATCAAAACTTATTATCGTAGAGTGAGTAATTGAATGGCATCTTTCTTTTTTGACATGGATATGTCTTAGTTCTGGGGGTCATTCCAAAATTTTCGACACACAAAACAATGCAACGTTTTTTTTCTGGTGCTGTTGAACGCAGGAAGCTGAAATTTGAGAGGCAGGGTCAATAGATACATACTTCTATACATCATCAAAGTTGATGATCACTGATCAGCTGAGTGAGCTCCAAGGCCATTTCCTCTCCTGTTGAACGCAGGAACCTGAAATTTGAGAGGGCGGGTCAATGGAGAATGCTGAAGGCGCCTGAGTGGTCATTGATCAGCTGAGTGAGCTCATCATTTAAATTGCCATCATAATACATATCCATGTACAGATGTATCTGCATGCAGTGTAGATTTAATTTTTATTTTTTCTTACTTCATGGCGTAGAAGGGAAAAGTTGGAGGGGCGGAACTGATTCCGAATAAAAACTTGAAACACATTTTTTGTCCAATACATGGAATGCGATGAAATGAGATGCAACGAAGAACTTGATAATAGGAATGTAAAGACAGGTTTGAAACCGCCACCTCGGTCACACCCTGAAAATGATCGGGCGAACCATAATTCAAGTTCGACTTGCCATTAGCGGCTTGACTCCACGAAGCCTCTCCTAAGGGCTTAATAAACAGTTACTCGGGAAGAGGTAAGGATAATGCTCGGATCGCGTGATCCCAACATCTTTGCTAATAAAGAAATCAACATTAGTAATAAAGCTCTCAAGGCCCCCTCGAGGGCAGGAAGGTTTTGGGCCGAGTGATGAGGGAAGGAGGGGGCGAGAGGGCGTGATATCACGGAGTTGGCGTGCAACTCTGGTGGCATTTGTCTCTCAATCTTTTCTGCCTCCAGCCGCGCTTTCGACCATTAGCCGGAGCACCCGAGGAAATGAGCGGTCGTAATGCAGCAAGGCAAAGCTGGACCCTTGCAAAGGTGGTCGTTCTCCCAAAGAGCCGATGTGACCTTATTTTGAGTAAAAAACTTGTGAAGGAAAACTTACCACCAAAATGCTCAAAAAGCGCTACAGATTTTCGACCTACTTCATTAAAGGAAGTATATATTCACCCTGCTGGTGTGTAAAAATTAGCAACGTTTTCACAACTAAAGGTCTACTGGATGTGTTTCAAATAAAGCCCATCTCAGAAAAGAACTAGCACATATCTGTGCACCATCGTCTGCATTTCCATTAAGTGATGGGTAATCGTCTTGATAATGATTACTAAATGAATTGGGCGAAGGGTTCTGGCCTCATCAACAGCAAAACCTGTGGTGTATCTCATTGTGCTGACATTTATTTCACTTATACAGGGTATAAGCCTAACTGGTCTGCCATACGGTACCAGTCGACTCTATAACTAACTTGCAACAAAAAATGTCTCTTAACAATTTTTTTAAACCCTTTGTTTTCGATTTATTTTAACTTTAAACTTTTTTCGTGATTTTGACCTTACGTCATTAAAACGGTCATAACACCTTCAATTTGCTGTGTAAATTACGATTTGAGGACATCGTTGGAAAGAGCATTACGTTTCCAATCGGATGGAATTCTTAACTTTTATTGAGTCAAGGTTTGAGACTTGAAAACGTCCTCTAAAAAGAAAATTTTACGTAATTTTGGAAGCCTTGCATTTTTTCAATCGCAAATTGAATTACGAGAACCCATATTTTTTCAAGATTCAAAAACTGTAAAACTGCGCCAGAATTTCAGCTTTCGAATGACATAATTAAAAAATGTTTTATAACCAAATTTAGGGGAGAAATTTGTGTTTGAAGGCGGAAAAACGTGCATTGTTTCAACGAAATCAGCGCTCCGGGCTACTGTTTCTGGAGGCTTCGTGGTCCCCTGCGGCGCCTACTCACCCACTTCTATCGTCCAACCCCTCAAATCGTCCAGGCGGAGCGCTGACCACGTTTTTCCTCGTTCAAACACAAATTTCTGCCCTAAATTTGATTGTAAAATATTCTTTAATTATACCATCAGAAAGCTGAGATTTTGGCGCAGTTTTTACTGTTCTTGTATCCTGAAAAAATATTGACCCTCGTAGTTCAATTTGCGATTGAAAAAATTCAATGTTTCCCAAACTACGTAAAATTCTCTTTTCAGAGGGCTTTTTCAAGTCTTAAACCTTGACTACCCTGATTAAAAATGACCCGGTCCTCCAGGTTGGGGGTTGGTCGTCGGGTTAACAACCCAGCACCGGAAAAAGAATCTTGTTACGAAAGTTCAACACAATGGACAGGCTGGGGCCCACCCTGGGCTGTAACGCCACCAAAGAAGAAGAAGAAGAAACCTTGACTCAAAGAAGAACTAAGAGACCCATCCAATAGGAAATTTAAGGCTCTTTCCAACGGTATCCTCAATTTGTAATTATCATAGCTAATTGAAGGAGTTTGACCGATTTAATGACGTAAGGTCAAAATCACGAAAAAAAAGTTCAAATTTAAAATAACTCGAAAACAAAGCCTTTTAAACAAAATTACTATGAGAAATTTTTTGTTGCAAATTAGTTGTAGAATCGACTCGTACAGTATGGCAGACCAGTTAGGCTTACACCCTGTATATTAATCTTATGTCGTGCATTTACTTGTGGATGCCAATACCAAAATCTTCATTACAAGAAATTATCAGCTGAGTGCATTATATTTCAGGTAATGATGGTTAGTATCTATCCTCCGTTAGTGTTGGATGATTGCTCTAGAAACTCCAGCTTATTCTTTGGCTGGTCCCAGTATTGTGCGACCGTGACAGCAAACCCTGTAACCCGTTTCCTCCACTTCTTTAGGAATCTATTGCTCCTCATTTCTACGTTAAATACTCCTAGTAATGTCCTTGGTTGTAGATGTTTCAAGCCAAGTCTACTCTCAATTCTACTATTACAAGCGATTATCAACTGATTGTAGGTATTGATGGTTAGGATCTATCCTCGGCTAGTATGGGATGATTGATCAAGTAGCTCTCCGTTTTTTCTTAGGCTGATTCCTTTGTGTGATTGGTTTTTTCAAGTCACCATTGATCAACAGCAAAACTGCGCCCTTTTGTATTGACGTTTGCTACACTCACATATTAATCAGATGGTTCCATTTTAGGGTAAATGTCTTCACCTGTGGATGTTTCAAGCCAAGTCTACTCTCAAGTCTCTTATTACGAGCGATTATCAACTGATAGCAGGTATTGATGGATAGATAGGTTTATCTACACGCCTACCCACACAATCCCTGAAATTTTCCGGAATTCGACAATAATTAGGATTTTACGGTAGACACACGAACAGACACGAAACCAAAATTGATCAGGAAGGTCTAAAACGTAAAACACGAGTAAAAAATTTGATTTTAGAGATTATATATATATATATATATATATTTTAGTTTTCAAAAGGGAAAACAATACTTTTTCTTTCTTGGTGGCCTCAGAAACAAAATGCACAGCAGCACGAATAAACAGTCGCAACCGGTAGATGAAATTTCATCTTGATTGACCATTTGCTCGAAGTAAGACCCATAAAAGTGTATTTTCTGCAAACAATGTCGCTCCTCTGATTGAATTTTTATTTAATTTTCTCTCGTTTAGTGCGTCCGAGTAAAATTGAAACGAGGATCTCCGTTTTAGTGACCAATGAACTACAAAGCAATTATAAATTATTTTCATCTATTGGTAATTCCTTGTCCTGGGTTTTAAGTGAATAACCCACATTTCAATTTAGCTGAAATTTCATGAACTGTGTAGGTTAGATTGTAGACGGCCCTTAAATAATTCATCTCATAGTAATGCAAATACGAAGGTAAACTAGGTAAGGTTCAATACCAAACGAGGTTGAATTATACATGCGATAAATTCTCGTTTGCAAGCATGGATCTAGAAGGAACAATGTTTCTAGTTATCTATTGATTCTAAGCAATTTTGATTAGAATCTTGTCTGAAACAACTTTTGAATGAATCAGGACCTATGCAAACCCCATCATTCAAAGTACCATTTAAGATTCCTTCCAATTGTGGTGAAAACTGTTCCTCAGGTCAACTAGGTATAAAGGGACTTCAAATACATTGTGTTTGACATTTGACACACACTAATTATTATTTCTATCGATAGCCCAACCGCCACAGGAAATTCAAGGGTAGTATGACACTGCTGACATAATTTACTGCATATTGCTTGGGAAAGATCAATCATCCGACGATCGAGGGGTCCGCAACCGTGCGAGATAAGAGAGGGTCTTGTCAACCTCCTGAAGGCTGACTCGCTTCTGCGGCTGCCATTACGAATTAATGGAACTCTCCCGAGGTAACATGTGTCGAGCCAGTAGTTTCTGAATGAGCACACGATGTAATACAGAAGACCCTATTGATCTTACATTACAGCTCAAGTTCTATACACGTCCACACATCCTTGCTTGATACGCGATAGGTAGACTCTCACTAAAACTAGACCAACGACTTTCAGGTAAGATCAAAGACGGACTCAAGGAGGGTTTAAACGATATACGATAAATTAACAATGAAATAATGGGGTTGGTTCATTTTCGGCCGATTCCCTACTTGGTACCTATGCTATGCAGCGTTGAGTCTTGGGTTCAGCTGAATACTCATCTATCAGCAGTAACCCAGAATCTGATTGAAAGATCCGTGACAGGGGCAGCTTGTTGAATATATGTTAAAATTATAAATGTTAATAAACATGTTAAATATCCCACTCCATGCTGACCTTCAACTGATAAAGTTGAAAAGATAGTCCAGACATCCGGCTTCCCAAAAACTATACGATCAGTTGGCGTGTTGGTGAGCGGTCGTTCTGAATGATGAATAGGAGCATTTTTGTAATTGGATGAACTGGGTCTTGCAAGATTACTTTATTGTACTCATACGCTTTATTTAGCACAGCAGTAGACTCTCTCAACAATCAATCACTTAATGGTTCAACGTCCACTCATAGCAATCCTCATGGTCTTAGCGAGCTTCCCTGAGCTCTGTCCACCCGATCAATGCCTTTAAAAATCAGCAAATTTCCTGAAAGTGAAAACCAATTTTATACATTTTGGTGAAAGTTTCACCATATTTTATTTGCTAGGCCTTTGAAATGGCATATATCAAAAAGGGATCTCTACGCGGAATAAATTCGCAAAAAGCTGGAAACCAATTCTTTAGTAGTAATAATAGGAGTAATATGAGTTAACAATAGTGTCTTTTGAAACGCTTAAAAACTAATACCCCCTTTTAATAGACACCTCACGGAAAACAAGGAAACAGGTGTATTTTGATTGCCCGTAAAAATTGGATCTATCGACCAAAATTGTTTATTGTTTTTTACACCAACGCAAAATGTTTTCCTATTAAAAATCAAAATTCGGATATTTTTTTCCGGATGACGTTTTTGTAAATTGTCAACAAAAAAAAACTAAAAAAAAGTTTAAACAATTAAGATTTTGATTTTTTTCTTTTTTAGATTTTTTGACTTTTTAAAAGTGTTTCTCATTACCTGAAGGGGTGCAAATTCAGATTACTCTTGTTTAAGGCCTACGTACTAAAGGCAGATATCAAAAATTTTCCTAGAGATTATTTCGGGTCCTAATTTAACTGGTGAATTAGGAAGAACATAGTGCTCTCAAAACTAGAGCAGAAAGCAATACTTAATTTTACTAATCAAGTACGAGTAATACCTCAAGTAACTTTCCTTTCATGTGATTCTGGATTAATTTCCTCACCTTCTCTGACAAGTTCAATTTGTTATTACTCGCTTCGGGTTGGCTCGTCAACTCAGAGGTTTAATAATCCGATACTAAAACCGTCCGGTTTGCTGCCAGAGGTTTGAGATAAAATGTGACACCTTGCGGGTCAATCAGCCGTTTACTAACCCTCCCTGGTGGTACACATGAAACCAAGAAATTGCGGTTTTAGGATTTCCTCATGTGAACCAGCCAATAAAGGTTTAGGTAGGAGTGAGGACAATATTTTTCAGTCTCCCAACTAAACTGAAGATGCAGACTCAACTACGAATTATTATGTTAACTCGTATTAGAATTATTTGGTAGGAAATGACTGGACTCAACGAAATTTTAGTTAGCGTCGTATAAGTTTGTTTAGGGGTCTGAAACAGATTGCCTTAAATCTTTTGACCCCAAATTCGTATATTACACATGCTACACCACGATGAAGTTTTCTGTTTCAACATTTCTGCCCCCAATGGAAAATTTCATCTCGTGTCAGGTAAAACATTTGAGTACCACCATTCTAGCCTCAAACACCGGATACCTGGTTTAGCTAAGTGAAGGCTGCATTCAAATTACAAATAATTACATCGGAAAGTAGAAACTTTGACTACATTCTGAAACAACTCTAACAAAACTACGCTTAAAATATTTTCAATTTTATTACCTCAATGAACCACTACTGATAAACGCAAGCAAAGATCGGGCTAAGTGGAATTTCCAAGAAAAGTGAAGAAACAAAAATTTTAAAAATCATGAGTGGTTTGGAGCTAAATATTTTGTGAAAAAAAGGAAGTCAGTTGAGCCTGGGAGCATGGTGAAGTGCGCGCGTGCCATCCTCACTTGCAAAGTTTTTTGCAGTGTTATTTTGTAAAACTGAGTTCTTCTAGCTGATTATAACTCGATTTGTGGAGTGCTTGGTTTGCCTTCATCCTGCTTCTCCGTACACAATAACCTGGACTATCCAGCTGTGAACTATATTTATTTTCGTTTGAAACATTGGAAGCGTTGGTGAACTAGTTAATGTTCAAGCTATTCGAAGGACCTTATTTTATCATTTCAGTCCCGCTTAGTATTCCATACAACGAAGAAACCAACTTACTTTCGGAACTCAGACTCTGCTCAAACCTGAATATTACTCGATCGTAGTGTACTACTGACAAAACTTCCTCAATGTTGTGAGTAGTGCAAAAAGGTTATTTAAAGAAATAGGTTTTTTGAAATCTTCTTTTCAAATCGAAACTATCTACTCAACAAGCAGATACTACGTGACATGGGTATATCACGATTTGGGTAAGAGAAATAGAGCCATAACGCAACCGAAGAGTGTTTATAGCAGAAACCACAGTTTTTAACAAGAATATAATTTATGGGCATCCTGTTACTTTTCTTCCGTATAACGAAATGTTTTATGTCAAAACCACAGTGAGAACGAAACGGAAGGTTACTTTGTCCACTTCAAAGGAGGACCAAGGATTACTTTTGAAGGAAGGAAATAAAAACATCTCCCCAGTCATCTGGAAAAATGTATCGAGAACCGGTTTTCTGAAAATGGGAAGATATAAGAGGATCACCCATTTACAGGAATCAATACATTTTATTGCCATGAGAGTTCGGATGATGGGTGGAGGAAATCTCTCCATTCCGTGATTGCTGAGATCGGAACAACACAATTTCTCCTGGATGATGCAGTGATCCGGACATGACCCTTGACTCAGTTTTGAGAGGATTGGAGTGATTGGATGGACCGTGTAAAGAAATATACCTAATTCTGAAGAGTGAATAAGAATTCAATTATTATGGTTCTAATCGCCCAAAAGCATGACACAAATAAATGCAATCCTCCAAATTCCTACTTAGTTTCAACTAGATAAAAGTTCAAATTAAGAGGCATATTTCGGATTCAATTCGGAAAAAATTAAACTTAACCCCAACCAATTGTTGGATGCACATAAAAATCTTGAACTCTACTGAATTTGTCCATTCATTGTTTGATACCACCATTAGGTTAAAAGTTGAGGTGATGGAATAAGCTGGTTACAGGAAAAAAAGGGACCAAAATGAAGGCTACTCCGATTAGACCAGGTTTCTCATACGTGGTACGTGTTCTTTCTCAAAGGAAATTTATTCAAGTTATCGTTTTAGACGCGTGAACCTCTTGAATCTCAATTGAGCAAATCCTACTCAAGGAACCAAGAGGGAAATATGGTAAGGCTATTCGAAAAATGGTAGCTACTAAGTAAGAAAGAAAACTAGCCCAGAGCTAAAATAGGCAGAATCGTCTATAGCTGTCTTTACTCAGGTGAGGAGACTGGTCTACAATTTATAGATTAATTTTTCTCCTTGGATCAATATCCGGTTAAATGAGCCCAAGTAGAATCACAACCGATCCAAAACTCAGGGGCATCCACCTTAGGCCCATGGCTACTTTAGGCTTTGGGTCTTTCTTTTATTGGAGATTTTGGCGCCATCCGAGTTGTCACTATTGAACCATTTTCCCTGAAACGGGATGAGCCACCACCTGACTGAGTGGTCGATTAAGATCGGACGGTCACGATGTAATTAGCAAATTTTTGACAGCTAAAATAGTCAAATTGCTTAAATTGCTTCAAAAAAGCTGCAGTTGAAGAAAATCATTTTTTGTAAATTCGCACTTTCTCTCATACCGCACATATAGAAACTTAAATATTGATACGTATTTTGGATGGAGTCTTCCAAACATTTGACAGGGACAAAAATGTCAGGTTTTGTTTTTGGAGGGTTCAATCGGCTGTTCTACGGGAAAGCCTCTCCTTAACTATTGAACCAACTTTGCTCAAACAGCTGAACTATGTCCAAAAAACGTTGCAGTGGTACCATAGGAACACGAAGATCGAACGATATAAAGCGGAAATTCGCTCAAATTTCAATTTATTTATTTATTTAACTAGGTACGGGCAAGCCCAATTCAATACAAAATGTTGAACTATCTGCAGATAGTTGAATATAGGAAGTGAGACAAAGAAGGAATTAACGACTAGTTATAGCACACATGAGAGGAGGCAACCAGTAGCAATTCAGCGGGGGAAGGATTTCCATGGTTAGTAGAGCCTTTTGTGGTATTGTATTCATTACTACACGGGTCTTTCGGCTATTCACAAATAATAGACAACATCAAGGTAAAACGAGAATTCATCAGCTCAAGTGAGATCGCTAATGACAGGTTATTTGGTTGATGGACTCACCTACTGAACTCCCCCGAGCTTGATGGGCGCTCAGCGATGACAAGCCCGACGGAACGAGGTGTCATTAAAATGCAACCGTAGTTGCAATAACGATTCATCACGAGAGCATCGCATTAGACCTGGAACCCTCATCACAACCTCGACGGGGGACTGTCGGTCTTCTTGAGGGATGAACTTGGGTGGACGTGATGCTGCTGGACTGCTAAGAAGAGACTGATTTAATCATCATTCTCAAAGTGTTCGCGAAGGTAACTAAAACCAGACACGGATAACATTTTCAGCATCATAAATAATATTGCCAAACCCTCTGGAATATTTGGAAAAATCCTTTTTTCTCAGTCATGCAGGTTCCAATCAGGGCTCCAAGTTCGATCAATTACAAAGAGGAAAATGGTATTTCGCACAATCGTGGAACATACGACAATAAAGAAAGTTAATTTATCAAAATGCACATGGTTTTTACCCAAAATCTGATGATTTATCTTTCAAAGTATGTAGGATCCAAATATCGAATAAACAATTTTCCGTTCGTCCGTCGTATGCCGTAGTCGGCTTTCTCTTCAGTTCCCACATGCCGATTATTATGAAATTTGGTATATTGACTCCATTTGGGGTCCAGTTTTGGAGTCTATTTCATCATCATAGTTTAAAAGTTGAAGGTGAAAAATTGAAAAATGTGCCAACATTTCACTAGCACAGGGTTTTTGAGAATGCAAATTTGAGGATAAACTACCCTTACCTAATAGTTCTAACAACATAACTATAATGAAAAATCGCAGACATCCTCTCGTTTGCATTGTACAAAGTGGCTGGGTTTAATGTCTGTTGTAAGTTCTCGGTGTAAGGTCTTTGTTATGAAAAGTTCATTTTGTGTCCCAGCGTTTCATGGGTTTTCAAGTTCTTGTTTCTGTCTAGAAAGTTGAGTCCCAAAATAATACAATCGTGAAAACGTCCCGATTGAGACAGGTTTGCATTTGTACCTCTGGCGTGCAATAACTCATCACTCAGGAACACGTAATTGAAATTTCGACTGATGAAACTAAATTGTTCATGGGAAAATAGTGGGTATTTTCATTCATCATTCTCATACTTGCTAAAAATGATTTTACGATCATACTTCTGGCTTCCCATGAAAACGCTAGATCTGTATATCGTTTGTTTTGAACTTACTTCTTTTGCCCAAGGTAAGATAACAAAGATATCAGGTTGTTATCAGTATGACAGTTTATTTTAAAGCGATGGGTAAGAGCGATTCTGACTCCACAATAGACCTCGTTAGGTCGCAGTGGAAGGAGTCTGTAGATCAACTCGCAAAAAGACCTCCAACGAAAAAAAAAAAAAAAAAAAGAGCGATTCTGTCTTATATGTTTCAAGGTAAGAGTCGATAGGATGGCTTCTTATTAGCGCCTTGAGAGAAGAGTTAGTAAGCCCTTGCTACCCTAGAAAATAAGAGCATAACTAAGCAGAACCAGGCAGGCTACAGCCGGAGTGCTGGTTACATCACAATAGTCTCATATTTTTTCGATTTTATGTTTTGATGAATCTGAGGACCGAAAATCGCAAAATCCAGACAGTTAGGAAAATCGCAAAATCCTACTCATTTTTTGAGTTTAATGAGATAGTGAAGTTATTTTGGAGTGACCAATGTAAACTAAGAAATGAAATCAAAACAACCTTTGGGTAGAATTGGAACCATTACAACCAAATTTGGGATTAATATATAGATACTCCCCAAGTTCTTGTAGAATTTGGATATTAAACGCTTGAAATTCACATCCACCCTTCAAATATTCCATCGAATAAAAGTTGGTTGTGTACATGTCATACACGCTTGCATCCGCTTATATCTTGAATCTAAATGAAAATCCTTCCACCCCTATGAAATTCCGTGAAGAAGGAGATAGACCGCACAACACACGAAGGGAGATATTGCTTCCGCATACCGCTGGAGTTTGTCGGAAGCAATTATTTATCGCCAGCGAACACGTCCAACAAAGCTACATCCTACCCCTACCTCTTAAGCACACAAATCCACGCCGTCGGCATTACAAGTTGCTTTCATGGTTTCTGTCGAACATGCACTGCAAGGTACCTACCTTGCTACGCACTCAACGTCGTGGCCACTATTGACCCTCTGATCGGAATTACTAGTCACTACAGAACTCTTGCCACTAGTTAGCTTTGAACCTCGCAGTTCACTTAATCGTGAGAAACCCGTAAATTAACAATTCTGAGGAGAATGGATTTTCTATACATAATACAGGTACTATCTGGATATTGTTTTTATCGTTATAATTTTGTTGTATAAGTAAATTAATGAAATAAAAATTATTACACAAAACCTGTAATGAACACGGCTTTTTCAGAAAATACATAGTTTTCTGAGAGTTGTAGGTACGAGTATTTCAAAACGAAATTTGTTCCTGATTGCTAAGGAAGCACTAATCAGTGATGAAATTCTATTCGACAAACGAGGAAAGATATCAATTGATCAGCCAAGATTTGAATGACATACTTCCGTCAGTGAATATTCAATTGCAGTGCATATTTCTTATTTATGGGATAACATTATCATGGCCAGCTTTAGTAGAAGGTCGCGTCACAAACTTTGGTACGAGGGGGGACCCAAAAGTAACCGGAATCGAGCTGGAGGCGAAAGACAGGTGTGATTGGCTGGTTGGCAGGGGGGGGGGGGGGGGGTTTGAAAGGGACACATCTCACTATTCAGTGTGCGAAGTTGGGATGCTGTGAGTTTAACGGTTCGTCATTGAGATTTTTTCTAGTGAAACAACTTTTTCCGTTTTGGCGAAAACTTGTGATGGCAGACAGCGTGTAGCAACGCGCGGCCGTGAAATTTTGTTTTCTGTTGGGAAAAACGCCGGCTGAAACTCCAGTAATCCTTATACTGATAAGGGTGTCTACGAGTGGTTTCAACGTTTTAAAAATTGGCAAATGAGGATTGAAGACCAATCTCGTTCTGGCCGCCCTTCAACGTCAAGAACTGATGACATCATTCATAAAATCAACATCATGATTCGCGACGACCGTTGTCGAACGGTTGATCAATTGATTGAGATGTCTGGGATGTCTTGGAGTTTAATCCAGAGAATTTTTTCGGAGGATTTGTGCATGAGAAGGGTTGCAGCCAAATTTGTCCCACGCCTTTTCACAGACGAGCAAAGCCCCCGCACTCATTGCCCTGTCTGTGAAGTAGTTTCCTACGAAAAATGGCATGACACCGATTGTTTACTCCCCCTATTCACCTGATCTCGCCCCCCGCGACTTTTTATTGTTCCCCCGACTCAAAAGGGACTTGGAAGGAAAACGGTTTTTGGCTGTGGAAGATGTGAAACAAAAATCGCCGGATGGCCTCAAGCTCATTCCATTAAATGAATTCCAAAAAGTTTTGAACAATAAAAGATGCGATTGGAATAGTGTCTTGCAGTCAGTGGTAATTACTTTGAAGGTGATCAAAATTTGGTGTAAAAATATTGCAAAATGAAGAAGTTATGACGAAATTCCGGTTACTTTTGGGTCCCCCCTCGCATTTGATTTCCTCTACAGGATAGCCGCTGTGATTGCCTACGCTTAATTAATTATCATGTGTTATTTATTTAGTGAGATGTGATATTGAAAAGAAACGTGTTCTGAAATATTATTTTTGCCTACTTATAGTACCTAAATTTAGAGGAAGAAATATGAAAGAAGAAATAAAAGTTGTTGAACTAATAGCTTATTGAAATAATGTAAGAGGAATGCTAAGAACATACAACTTGGAAACTTCATGTGCTGATGCCTCTACTTAATATTCCATCTGTATACAGACGAAATAACATAATTAAATTACATTATATTCATGATTAATGAAATGACAGAAGTACGAAAGACTTGGAAAGTGGCGAGTACGGCGGACGGACAGAATTTGAAATTCGATTTTCGGATTTTACGTATCTTGAAAGTAAAACAGTAAATTTTGAGGGCGGTTGATCAATCTTTTTGTTACTCGATTAGAAAGGATGATTATTGAAAATAATAAACCAAAACATAAGAAACCTTTTTCTACTAACTACATAGTTGCTTCCTTTCAACCGTTTGTTAAGGATTTCTTAACATCTTAACATTTGTTAAGAATGTCACAATTTTTTATAAGTAAATGTAATGTGACAGCAAATAGCTAGGTCTCCCGCCCTTACAGTTTCATCAAGGTAAAACGAAATGAATTTTAGGATAATGTTAACAACCTACCTGGCCTCGAAGTTGATGCAATCGCTCTGTTCCTATCAAGAAGGTGATATTGTTGAATATTGATGACACAACTCAGCTGTAGAAGATGATCCTCAACAAACCCATTTGATGGGCAAAGTGCCGCTCACGTCACAGGAGTTCGTACTCAAGGTTCGTCTAGGTGTCCATCAGCGTGAGGTGGCTGGGAACGCCATAAACCAATTAGAAACTTCTAAATCTATTACATTCCGCACTACAGCTCCGACCACCACTCTGAACCCCCTCCCTGCCTCTTTTCCACTTTCCGAGGAAACTGAATCAATGTCATTCCCCCTCCCTTGTTCAATTATAGAGAATGAAACGAAGTTTGTTGGTCACTGAAAGTCTTGGTTTATCCTGTCTTAGAACAGCATGTTACCAACTGAAGGTTGCCAGGTGAACTTGGTAGTAACCTACTCCACAATAAAGTCTTTAAATTTACGTTCTTCCTGCCAATTTTAAGAAGAGTATTAAAAGTAGAGGTTCAGTCTCAAGGCTGAGTCAACTATACTAACTGAGCATAAATTAAGATCTTAATCAGTAAATGCAGGTACTTATTCCACTTACTTTTGGACAACTTGGAGCAAAATGGATTACTACCTGTGAAAATGCATTTAACAAATCGTCTGTTCTAGATTCCAAAAATTTCAGATGTCGAAGGTATCAAGACCATCAATCACCGCGTTACTTGCAGAAAGAAGAAGACGGCGGGGAAAATGGAATACGGCGCAAACCTTCAAAGTTCCCCAGGAAGCCACTGTATTTAGACGGAGACAGATTTTGTGGAGAACCGACAACAGATAAAGAAGCCGGGTAGACTCGCTATAGCACTTGTATATTCTTATCAGGACCTCCCGACCGTCGCTCTAGACTCCGCGGTCGAGATACCTTCTTGAGGGCATAAATCACCTAGGTATCTCTGCCCTGGCAACATCCCCTGGATGTGGGGCAGGAACGGAATTCTGATGCAATCTTCATTTTCTTAGCTAGGAGCGCGACGGAAAAACCGTTCCTTTGTTCGAAGTCTGTTTGGAAGCCAGTTGCTGAAAATGCGCCCCAGCGACGTCTGTAGTATTTCAATAGCTTGTCTACAAAATAGACTAATTGTGACGTTTGGTTTTTCCAACTAAATGTATGTTGTAACGTTTCCAAAGACTCTCTAGGGAGTGCCTACTCCAGTTCAACAAGAAAAACTGCCAAGTGGGTGTGGCACATAGCTCCACATCTACGACAAATTGTATTAACGATCGGACCACGACTCCAGTTTCAGCTCGCGATCGAGAGAAGATATCAGTGAGAAATTAAGGTTTGGAGGCATTCATGGTGAAGATTAGGCAACGGTTGCTTAAAATTATTTTTAGTAAACAAGCTATAAAATCCAAAAATTACAATTTCCAAGAAAGTTGTATGAAATTGTCGGAGTCTTGCGGGCAGAAGGACTTAACTTTTAATAAAAATATCCCTACAATCCAACAAAGAGATTGAAATATTACGAGTATCTATGAAGATTACCGCCCCACCAGAGAAAGATAAGACATGGACCTGATGGACAACCATTCTCTCTTTCGCGTGCTTCGCCTCGATCACACAAAGAGGACAAAGTAGCTTTTCCAGATTGCACGGGGAGCCTGGAAATTTCTCACCTTCAAAAACTATCACCTAGCTGGAAAACAACTTCATTTATCATTTTGCTTCTTCTTCAATTCAAATTGTCACCGCACCCACAAGAATCCTATCCTTACAGTGCGGCACGAATAAAATAAGTCCGCCTGGAACACGTGTAAATGTATATATGATAGACTTGCAATAGGAACCTTATTTTTCGAATCAATAGTGTGATGTTATGACAGGCTGATGAGCGGTTTGATCAGGTCTAGGCTGATCCAGGTGAACTCTGGATAACATTAATGTTGTGTTCTGTAGTCGTATTTCTTTATTTGAGGACTGATCGGTGATGGGAAACTCAAATCTCGTTGGGTCCCAGCTTATCTAACACCAATACCGACTACATGAATTAGGCATCAAATGCATCACGATGACGATGATCCAGCATCACGGGAGCGCGACTGTTATCAGTTTCTCCCTTATTGAGCTGCACAAATGTTTGCTCTGTCCCCTTGGGAAACGGACCGAATATAATTGGGTAAACATAATTGCAGTATTACAAACGGGATTCGCAGCTCCGTTCACGATCGGTTTCGCCATTCGTGAGGAATTCCTCGGTTGGGGATTTAGCGACGTTGATCGACTGTGAACTCTTAACACGACTAATCGCAATTTGGTTATCCATTACAAAGGTGTCACAACAGTAATATCTCTCAAGGGTTCGGGCTAATAACTTGACAAACGCCAGCACTTTTCAAGTACATTTTTCAATGAGATTAAAAGTATTTTGGGGATGGGAACTGTTGCATGCAGGTCCTTACTTATATTTTCATCATCAGTGTTAAAGTCAGTACTATAGAAAGTTGCTCACCTGATAAAGCTCCAACTCATCAAGAACCTTCACCTCTCATTTTAGAAACTTCACGTCGCCGTTTTTGGGTCTGGATCACCAGCAGCTGTTGTAGGTAGTTCCTCATTAGGAGCAGATTTGGTGTTAAAACGCTGCAAATTATTACACAAAGGTTTATTATTTTTCTGCATAGATAATTCGTCTGCAAAGATTACAGCTTTGCCATTGTCACTATTTTTTTGAACTTACCAACCATAGGTACTACCTACCTACTATTATACATACATATTACCTTCACACCTTCACAATCAAGTTTATTTGAAAGAAATATACGCTTCACATTCGATTCAGTTGTGATTCCTTGTATTGAAAGTTGATTACTGGTTGCTATGGAAGCAAAACTACAAGTCGAAGAAACGAATAGCAATCGCATTTTGGTTAGCTAAGCCCTTAAGTAGGGATGGCATATCGAATAAATATATCGATATACTGATCAAATGATATATCGTCAATGAGATGTCGATACCATCCTCCAGAACTCGAACCATTCTCAATATTTGCCTACCAATCATAGGTACCTACTACATTATTACCTTCACACCTTCACAATCAAGTTTACTTGGAAGAAATAATCGCTTCACACAAGGATTCGAAAAATAGGGAGATGCGGTTCCTTTCGTATGGAAATTTTATTACTGATTGATACGGAAGCAAAACTACAAGTCGAAGAAACGAATAGCAATCGCATTTTGGTTAGCTAAGCCCTTAAGTAGGGATGGCATATCGAATTAAATATATCGACATACTGATCAAATGATATATCGTCAATGATATATCGATACCATCGATATATCGGAGAAAATGTATCGATATTTCTATTCCTAGGAAAAACGTGTTGAAGTAGGTAGGTGAATTAAATCGTTTTTAAAAATTACAAATATTATTTAGAAAGACATTTATCGACATATCGGAAGATAAACTTGTTAAAACTTGTCAAAGTAAGTAGGTATTATACTTTGGAAGGAATATATCAATATACTCGACATATCGGAAGATCTACTTGGAAAATCCGGTTGAAGTTAGTATTTACCCTAACGACTTAAAAAGTTATACTTATCGAAATTCATAGTTTGAAACCAGAAAAAAGTGCGAAATTGTCATGGTTTCAGAGCACCATAGCACGGGGTTTTTTGGGGATAAAACTATCCTCAGGGGTTCTAACAACATAATATGTTGTTAGAGAGTTATTATATTATAATAACTCTCTAACAACAGTAAATATATCGATATTGACCGATAATATCGGTTCTCTTTATCGATATAAATATATCGATATATCAATCGTAATCTATCGATATATTTCATACATCGATATATCGTTGCCATCCCTACCCTTAAGTTCTCGTAACTAGGGAGTGAACGGTTTGTCCTACAGAGCTCCGGGTGGTCTCTAATTTTTTTTTAAATTCAATACTAGGTATTCTAAAGTGGTGAAGAAACAATACCTTTATTTTGAGAGTTTTCGAGCAAGGGCACTCTTAAAAATTTCAACCTTAAGTTTCACCCCTCAGAAGTGACTGACATCAACCGAAAGCTTCGCAGCCCAACTACCTAGACCCCAAGTGGAGCCCATATACCTACCAAATTTCAACTAAACCGGTCCACGGTTAACGAGAAAAGTGCCGCGTACGTATTTATTATTAAATTTTTGGATTCGATGAAATTATTGAAACTATTAAACCAAAATTGGTTAGGACGTAATAGCATATTATTATCTAATAACAGGTATTTCATAAATGCGCTATGCACTCTTGCTCCACTTTGTAGAGGATTCAAGAGTTCCACACCTAACCGTCAAAAATGACTGAGAGGTCGTGTTACTTCAAAATTTCACTAAAGAAATTTCAACAAGTTCTAGAGTTTGACTTCAAAGACATGCGGAGCCATAAGTAGGTAGGTATATGTATTGAACATGAAAAACATTTGTATAAGAGAATTGATGAGAAACCCAAGAACTCAATTCGAATATCTACCTTTCACTGTTAAACTAAAAACTGTTTAAGATTGATAGCGTGATTATGATGTTCCATTAATATGAAATGTTACTATAATATTGCATCCAAACATTTTTAGATTCAATTATCCAGTAAGTCCAGTCCAGTTATTTGTTGTTGGGAACCTCAAAGCTCGCACACGACAGGCAAATGATTTTTTATTGTAAATAAAACATACGTACCTAAACACGAGTATATTTCTATTAGTAATAAATTTCAACTCTTTTTTTCAACTTTTTAAGATTGTGAAATATGACTTCGATCATATTTTCAGGAGGCTCTTCTCCTCTATCTTGTAGTCTGGTAACCAAATTGGGGCCAGGTAGTCAGTATTATCGGGACTAGGGTATCTTATTAGCTTACATTCTCTCTCCTTGTTAGTTTGCTGAACATTAATCTGTGTACACTGGGATGTAAAACACGCTAGTGAATAATGGCCGCAGTCTGTAATACGCTCTATCGCTGCCAAAACCAAGAACAAACGATGTCCAAAAAACATTTTCGCATTAAAGGCAGAAAAGGCTTCGACCCCATTTTTTTAATGGCGATGCCACTCGAGGAGGTGGAGGAAGTTCTATTTTTCTGCGAGCTGATTAGGGCGGTCGGTCATAGCTCATTCTTATCACACACAGCCCACCCCCTCTGGTTCCCGCTATGATTACTTCCATTCCTCACCTGTTTTCCAAGCCCCCTTCAGTCCCCCCGAGAGAAATATTGAGGGCAAACACGTTTCGAAGTCCAAAACTTCTGTCAGTGAGAAGTTGTAAATCCGATCGAAAGTGTATCTGTGGAGACGGAACATTTGCCCGCAGCCGGCGAATGTGGTGTGGACCAAATCCCGTCATTTCCTTGGTAATTTGTTAGACAAATAGCACATCCAGGGAAAGCGTGATCTAAGCTCGAAATGGTAGGTTTTGAGTTATAGGACCGTTAGGTAGCTCTACGAGTATACAAGGGTATAACTCGATTAATTGCCGTTGGAGAGCAGAAAACCCACTTTGGGTTTCATAGCAGTGGACCAAGAGCGGTTCGTTCGAACTTGAGTAAAAGCTGAAAGCCTTCCTAAATATAACTAACTCGTTACAATTTTGCTCGAAGCACAACACCAGAGCTGTACAGAATACGAGTTAACTACCTCCTATACCTATGAAATCAAGCCTACAATGCTGACTAAAGAACTCACCACTCCCTCAATAAGTAACTATTTTCACGGCCAAGGTTATACAAAGATCTGAATCAATGATGAGAACTGGTTACCACCGATTTCCTCCAGTTATAAACCAACTTGAATGTTGAATTCCCTCGTCCAATGATCCGGCTTGAATATCATTCAATATGGATATACAAGAACGGACGGGTGACCCGTTATGAAATTGCCTCTCAACAAATACGAAAAAAGTAGATTTGGTTCCCTCTCTTCAAATATCTCGTAAAATAAACATAAACACTGAGCAAGGCTCGAGCTTAAATACGCTCGACCGCAGCGAACTTGACAGACAGAAAGAGACCGATAGGGTGTATCAATATGACGACGATATTTATACAAGGGAGAATAAACTTTTCCTCCGTTTTACAATGTTGCGTTTCTCCGAATTCCACCCATTTCGTTTTTGTGCAAATAATACCTTTATTATCTGATAACTAACCTTTATTGTCTGATAACTACACAATATCCTCTGAGGGACATCGGTCTTTTTAAATGAAATTACTTACTTGTTTACGATTTAATTTCTTGCATTGAATTGTTAATCGATTCAAGCGAGCCAATCACAAAATCCAATCACAAAATCCTCTTTTCAGTTTCGATATGCCTAATAAACACTACCTATTCCAGTTAGTTCAGTTAGTTAGTTCGATTTATAAATATTGTATTCGTTTTATCCTCGAGACTCAAAAATCGATTATTTTCGATATCAAACATAACCTTCTCAACATAACCTTCTCTGACCCGATCAGCTGGTCGTGAAGGGGCGCCATTTGCGCTCCTATCCAGTAAGGTTATTCTGTTTACATTCCAAGTTTCTTGGTATGTAAACAGAACGATGGTGATAATATTCTTTAAAAGCAATTATGTAATCGTTATTATTATGTCTCCCTTGTGGGTTAGATGTCTGACAGGAAATTCCATACTCAGTATGTGTGTTCACTCTCAGGTGACGACCTGAGAAGGTATGAACATAAGATACGTCTCTGCGGAGGTTTAGACCCCTTTGAGCAGAGTGTTGTTGAGTGTGACGACGATTTTCCTGACAACTCGCAAAGATCTCGTGGAGTATCTTGTATTGAAGACGGATTTCATATCCCTGAAGCAACTGAAGTGCTGCAAATCTTTGGACGCGCACAACTTCGTTACCTACTTCAGGGCATGTGAAATCCGTCTCATGCAAGGTACTCCCAGGTGACAAGGTGGTGGTGTTTGGAAAGGTAAGTAATTCAAATGTTATCCAATTATTATTAGGTTAATTGAAATAATAACGATGTACGCCATGTTTTGGGCAGGTAGTAGATTCAACAACGGTCGCTTGATGAAAATAATGTTATGATAGCATCCCCTGCCCATTGGTAAGTCAACATTGTTATGAAACTTTGAAAAATCATGGGAAAAGATCTACTAATCATAGAAGAATCCAGTTGATACCAAAACTCTCAGTGAGGTCTCTACTTTCAATTAAAAATTATAATAAACCACCCCCGACCCCCCGCACCCCCCCCCCATCCTGACTCTAGCACGCACCCTACTTCGAGCCATGAAGCAGTACTGCATGAGCAAATTTTCAAAATTAGGTTCCATATATATATATATATATATTGACCTAAACGTTTACTCCGTTTTATGGTTCGAATATGGATAGATTAACATGCAATGGAGTCATTACTGGCCCCATGAGTTGATTTGTACGTTGAAGAACAACACTAACGCATTATTATGGTTGCATTCATCCATATGTAGTGGTCTTATCATGAACCACAATGTGGTTTTGGCACTGTGCTGGCCCCATTAATTTCACTTCCCAGACATTAATTTCACTTCCAAACTGAGGTCTGTAGTGAGTTTTTCTTTCAAATTTCAGATGGAAGTACAGATAGCAAGGTTTTTAGGTACTTTTTAAAACTTATATAGTACCTACCAATTTTTATGTACAGAATACCCTACGAGCCAAACACCGCACAAATCGGCATGCCTAATGAAAAAATCTTTGTTTACAACGATGGGAATTCAGTCAGTTCATCGAACATGGTTGTCAGGAATGCTGGGAATCAGCGACGCCAAAAGGCTGATATTCTTATTTTTTCGGAAAGTTCTCTTCTCTTTCCACACTGTTTCTAATCACTTTTGGCAAACCAAAAAATTAAACACCACTTCTGGGACAAGAAGAGCAACTAATAACCGCATAAATTGGCATGAAATTGAAAAACCATCCATGAAAAACCGTCCATACAATCTTTGTTTACAACGGAGTCAACATGGCCGCCTTTCAGCGAGATTCGAATAACCGTTCGATTAGTCGAAGAATCGATACATCCATTCTGTGTGACGTCACACGGATAAAAGCAATTGAGCGTAATCCACTAGTTCTCTTTGAGTTTTGGAGCAACAGTAGATTCGATTTTAAGAATTTTAGAATTTTGACATCGGAGGCACTTCTATGCAATAAGTACTTTTACTCCATGATTTTTCAAATTTGCATGCAACAGTAGCGTCATTATGGGTGAGGTAGTTCCGCCAAGGCAGGAGAGGTGGGTATACAGAGAATAACATGGACTTGTTAGAGAATCAGTTAGAATTCCCAGAATGAAATGTCTTCATGATCTCAAGTGGACTGATCTCGAACGTCAACATGATTGAAAAAATCCCAACTAGGTATGTTGATTTTTTTTCGATTTTTCTCTCATGCCGTATTTATTAGTTTTTTTCTATGAGATAAATTTGTGAGCCATCAGGGCTCTCAGGATTTTTTTTCGTATCCAGCCAGGAGTGGTAGAACTGAGTGGATCAGGGTGAGGAGCGGTGGCCTACAGCATCCTATGTGACTTCTTCACAACAACACCAACATTCTGGAGATCCGCCCTCCGAATTTGAACAAATTTGGGTTGAACAAAAATAATGGCTTATTGATGTTTAGGAAAAATAACGTTTTATTGAAAATAACTATTAATTCTTATTATAGTAATTGCTAATATTTAACTGACCTAATTCGTAGAATATCCTCTTATATAATTTACTAAGTATAAAAATAATTATATAAATATTAATTACTAAGTATTTAAATATGTCTTTGTATTCATAGCAGTACTAATGCTTCCGAGTCTACCAAGGTAGCGGAAGCTTTGTTTTCACTTTTCAAGGACGAAAAAAAAGTTTTCCAAAATCGAAATTTTCACTCGCCGTTTGCGAGAAACTTTGTTCAGACCTTTCCGAACAATTTTGGTTCCGTGTCTGTGTGTCTGTCATGAATTCCTTGTAACGCGCATAACTGTACGAATTTATTGTCCGATTTCAATGAAATTTTCAGAGATGTTACAGATTAGTATTTAAATGGTCACCTATGAAAATCATTACCTTCGGACTGTCAGTAGCCACTGCGCATGCGCAAACGTGAATTTCCTTGTAACGGCCGTAACTTCCACATTTTCGACCCGATTTCGATGAAATTTTCAGGGATGTTACAGATTATTATTTAAATGGTTCTCTATGAAAATCCCCACCTTCGGACTGATAGTAGCCGTTGCGCATGGGCAAACGTGAATTCCTTGTAACAGCCATAACTTCCACATTTTCTACCCGATTTCGATGACATTTTCAGGGATTACGCGTATTAGGTTGTAGAATGAAAATCAAGGCCTTAAAATTTACAGAAGCCTCTGCGCATGCGCATACGTAAAATCCTTCTAATAGCCATAAAATTTACATTTTTCATCCGAATTTGATGAAATTTTCTAGGATTGTCCAGAATAGCGTGTAGATGGTCCCCTATTTGGGTAGTGAAAGGTACTTAGAGATTGGTGTTTTGAGATTAACTACTATGCATCGGATCGTCTATATAATCGGGTTATGGATACGAGGAAGCTATGTGCCACACCCACTTGGCAGAGGTTTTTTTAGTTGCGACGACTTATTATAAGATTCCTTCCCATAGCTTTCCACTGGTTGGATTTATATTTGCCAAGATTGGGTAACCCTTGGCCCGACCACGTACGGTCCCGAATACGATCGGTAAAGGAAAAACTAGAGGGCGGAAAAGCAAAGGTCCCGCGAGAGCATATCTCAGCAGGTGATCAGGCCTTCGGCTAGTTTTATGACCGCACTCTTAATTTCCCACAGGATCCCCCCTTGTTCCCGACTTCATCCTCCTCTCCTCTTCTCTCCACCTTCGTTGAGGCCCTTTTTCTTCGGGGTATTACCCACCACAACACGAATGATACATAACACAAAATGGGATTAGCCCAACCACCTACACCTTACGGAGTTTATTTCCCCTTTTACCAACCTTGTACCTCTCAATGCGATTTATCTCTGAGACAAATTTGGTGCATGAGAAGTGTTAGTTTAGAGCGTGAGCTCATCCTGGTGTTCTGTTTTTCTGATTTTTCGGTGTGATGCACAGGTAAGTAATTGGTGAAAGTTTACATTAGTGAATGAATGAACGTTTGACGAGTTGAGAGAAGGTTGGTTTCTATGGTGCTTCCCCAAATACAACCACAGGGATTTCAAACAAAAATAAGAACCGGAAGTACATCACAGAAAGCACAGCTTATACATATAAGTCACAGTTGAAAGGGAGCTCGAAAACCATTGATGAAGAAAATGAAAGCCCTACTCAATCAAAAATAAAAATAAAATCAAACACACACACACTTATTTCATAATGAATAAAGAACATACAAATAGGCGCAGACGACAAAAACGTTACCAAAATTGCTCAAATTGTGAAAATTGTGATGTTGAAGGATCAAAATTTGTTTAATTCGAATAATATTCATCTTAGGTAAAGAACGGAAGACGGGTTAAAATTTTGAAAACGCCCTGGCTCAGAAAATTTCGATATAAAAGTATTGTTTTTCCATCAATTTAAGATAGTACCGAATTTTTAGAGACCACGTAGAGCTCTGTAGGAGAAACCGTTCGCTCCCTACGAGATCTTAAGGGTTGGACGTACGATGAATCATAACACGAGTGTGAATTGCAAAAGAGGACTAATCCCCGTTCAAATTTTAGCTGACCAAAATGCGACCGCTGTAAGTACGTGGTAGGTATGTAGTATCTATGGTTGGTAGGTGAGTTCTTTGCAAACGAGTGATCTTTACAGTAAAATAATAAACCTGTGTGTAATAATTTGCAGCATTTTTTGCTAAAGGGTGTAAAATAAATAAGTGATTTTCAAGGGTTTATGTACTCCACATAACTGCCATACAAACAACAAAAATACTCTTCCAAATCACTAAAAAAATACATTTAGGTAGAATACGGATTCAGGAAAAATTACTCACCTTCCATAATTATTATGATTTGAGTATTAATGCCTCATCTAATATAATAAAATCATACCATATAAAATATTATTTTCCCGGGCAATTTATTGTTTCCTGGGTGAATCAGTCTGAAAGAATTGGTCCGAAGGAAAGTACGTTGCCAGATACTGACCCAGAATGTATCCTGATAACCACCCACCGTTCCATCCATCAATGGTGGTTCTGATTACTTTGCAACGAGCTAAACTCGCAGTTATTCTATTCTCCATTGAGTAGCATTTTAAAGTTGACTAACGTTCTATTTGGAGTCGGCGGACTAATCACGGCCAATCCAATACAACTCTATGAAGTAATTTGCCCCAAAAGTTTTCTCGTTAAATGAAAAACTTTTCCCGTTCCTCCCCGTACTGATTTCACAACAAACTGACCTCGCGCCAATTCAAACGCATTCAGGTGAAAAAGTGCTTTGAAGTATGAAGCAGCAATTAGTTCCCATTTATTATAGCTTTTCTTATCCAAGTTCTGATGTCAATTAATGTTGTTCAGTTTTATCAAAATGAAACTCATGGACTCTTTGATTTGATCAGAAATAAAATTCGTTTAGTTGTGTCTAGTGTCACAAGTTTAGTTGCTCATTTTTTGTCTTTTTGGGTTTGGGTAGTCGACTGAAATGGTTATGAACTTTGCAATGTTGAATCTAAATTTCACTGATCAGTTGGCGATTGCTAATCGTGTGGTTATTTCGATCAAATTCACAGGTATCAAGGAAGAATGTAGGAATGCAAATCCCTAACCAGGTTTCGGGAAGGAACCACATTTCCCTGTTGGAAAACTCAAAATCACGGACATAGTTAACGAACATTGACTTTTATCACACTATTGGCACAATTGGCTTTATCACACTATTTCAAAATTGGATCGATAACAGGATGGTTATCTAAATTCGCAAAATAGTGGATGTTTGGCAAACAAAGATCAGCTTTGATGGCTATTTAGCGAACCAACAGCACCAATATGGACTCCTAACATCTTCAAAACGTACCCTATGCGTACAGTATGGTACACTACACCTATGGTAGGTACACTGGAGATTAAAAAAAAAATAAAACTACGTGAGGGTACTTTGTGAGTTGGGATAACAAGTAGAGTATTTTTTGAGATTCCTTTAAAATTTTAAACCGTAAGGAGTTGATTGTACAATTTTAACGGGTGATGCTGTGTGCCACACACCCCCCAGGCTCACTACTCTCTCATATAGCTAATATGAACTGAAATTTTCAAAAAAAATGAAGCTATTGCAATGGAATCAATATTTTTAACTCCACAGCAAAATCATATTTTCTAATAAAATTAATTTGAACCTATTTCTTCCTCTTATTTCTCTACATTTGACATATACCCGAAACCATGTTATTTATTATCTTGAATCTTATTTTATATACGAACCTAACCTAACCACTTAGGTACCCATCAATCATCATAATAGACAAAGTTATCTGTTAGATCTAACAGATATCTGTTAGAAACAAGAAATCTGTTGGTAGTATTACGATACAAAACTGATCTAGTAAACAATTTATTTCCAACACCATTGTGTTTTGTGTTTGTTTTAGCATGGAACATGCTTTAGCCATCACCCAACTGGGCAAAAACGTGTCGAAATCGTGGAACGAAAGTAGCGCGGGATTTTGTAATGATTTTCACTGACAATCGACCCGTCCCAGGGAAATGTATCGCAGTTAGTTTTCATCCCACGAAAATCGTTCGCCACTCATTGAAAAGCCCTCAACATAATTATGCCTAAATTATATATCGCCAAAACAGTTGTAAATATGGACGAAGCTGAGATATACCTCTGATTTAAAAGAAGTGAAAACAACAATCGCGGCAAAAACCAACATTTATTTAGTGAATTATATTGATGTTGTTGTTTGGCTTGGTTTCAATGAATGTACCTAATCAAAGGATCTTGAAAACTAGGCGAGATTTTATTATGAACGCGGGCTTTTAGTTGTGATGTGTTCTTCGACCCTTCACATGTTTTAGATTTCTTAATAATAAGAATAATGTTGTGATTGAGACCGCTTTACAAAGTAGTGTGGGTCATCGCCTACTTCTACGGAAGAGAGAGTAAGGAAGCTCATTTGCAAACTTGTATTACACCAAGAACATTCGAGAAGCTTCGACCGCTAAAGGCATGGTTAAAGGAACGGCTAAAGCATGTTCCATGTTTCTTGAATTTTACCCGAAGGCTCTAAGCAGTAACCATCCGGCGGTTGCCCCCTGGCGAGGCCCGAAGTTTTCTTCTTTGTTTCTTAACCATAGCCCATAAGTATTCTTTGAAAATTTGCTCATTAACTCACTGCATGAATGCACTATTTCTTTTTTTCCCATTTCATTAGGGTTTCTTTGGGGGGGGGGGGATGTCCCCTCAACCCTTTCCCCCTGGCTACGATTCTGGAAGTATGTCTCTCAAGAAACCAATCTAGATTATTATTATCTCAATCTCCGTGTTCCAGGGTTGTGCCCGATTGAGAAGCTTCAACGGGCCAGTGCGGCTGTTAGTAAGGCGAGATTCTCTCCAGCTGGCGCCCATCTCGGGTTGAGTAGGTCACAGCAACGGATGGCTTATCGCGGGGATGTAACAGCGGGGGCAGAGCCATAATACGTGAGCTGGCCTATGAAACAACTCATGACAGCCCATTGTAGTATATTCCCTCTCTTCGGCGAGAATGTTAATATTCGCGTAGAAAAAAAGTCGACAGCTTGGAGGTGTACTGTAGGGTTACGGTTAGTATCATGTTCGGTGGGCTAGTAATTGCAATGCAGTATTGCAGTGTCAAAGTATATCAGCAATAATTTACTGCAATATTTACTGTAATACGCACTCATAACATCCGCGGTTATTACAATTTAATGAGTAGGGTTATACTTGGTCGTTTTTATACTTCTCAACTCATTTTATCTATAATAGCCACATTCTCGACAACCTTTGGAAATGATCAAGAAACAAATGTTCAACATCCCTCGAAATTTGATGGTTTACTTTTCAATATACGTAAAATCCAAAAATCGAACATTTCCGTCCGTCAGCCGTTCACAGCACTTTGCCCAGTCCCCTTGGACAAATTTTGATGAAATTTGGTAAATCGGCTCTTTTTGTAAATCGGAGCTTTCGGTTAAGAAAAATCAATTGTGGTGAAAAGTGGGGGTTTGAACACTTCAAACGCCCATCTCGATAACTTTGAGAAAGAAGTTATTGTTGTTTCATTCATCATTGCACAAAACTCATACCCAATGAAATCTATCAATATTTATTATCAGAATTTTAAAAAATAGGTAACATATGTTGAATTCAACATTTTCCTAATAAAATTGAGGAGTTCCTGTGAATACTCGTAAAATCAAACTTGCTGAAAAGAATGTATGATCGTAAGAATTATTAATTTCCATCCTTCCCTTACGAATTTAGTCTCCACGTAGTCTCAGAATTTCACTACCTCCATAATAAGTCTCGGAATCGTCAGATGAGGCCGTTATGACCCAAGTTTTTGGTAAAAGTACAAAGACACCGGTGTGAAAGGCTACGTTGGCTATTAAGACTTTACTCTGGAAATTTTAAACAATGTTTATAATATAATAATGAATTTAACTCTCACAATTTTCCAATTTTACCAATTAATATTAAAAATTTTGAACTTTATGTGCTGACTTCTCCAAAGAAAGTACCTACCCAACTAAGTATAGACAGAATCCACTTCCAAAATCAAAATTTTCTTTGAATATTAATATTATTTTCCTATCTAACAAGCCCATTTGAAAATGCGGCCTGAGGATAAAATATATCCTCAGGCCGCATTTCCAAATTGTTCCGCATTGTTATGGGCATATTATGCACTAATTTTTGGGATGAAATTCTTAAAACCGTATGCGCCTATTATGATCACATTAAAAAGAAAACATGAGAAAATGAAATTTTTTATGGAAATGAATCGGAAATTTTGTATTGATATTCTGTGGATTCTTGTATGTTATTTAAAAATGTACATGTACTTGTATTAGGTTTATGTTATTCAACGTGAGAAATGTATACTGTCTACACCACTTGGCTGGCATTTGCTTCCGTGGCTACCTAGGTAGCGGATGTATAGTTTTAGCTTTTTAAGATTAACAGAAATTTTCTCCAAAATCGAAATTTCCACTTGCATTTTACGTTTTAGACCGCCTTGAGTAATTTCGGTTTCGTGTCCGTCTGATGTGAAATCCTTGTTACGGGCAAAACTGTACGAAGTTATTGTCCAATTTTGATGGCATTTTCAGGGATTGTGGTGATTGGCGAGTAGAAGGATCCCTATCAAAAACATTGACCCCAGATCGATAGAAGAACGCGCAAACGTAAAACCTAGTAGCAGCCAAAACTTCTACATTAATCACCCGAATTCGATGAAATTTTCAGGAATATGTGGGTTGATGTATCGATGGCCCCCTCTGAGGGTATCACAAGGTAGATACAAAGATTGATTTTTGTGATCTGCTACCTACTAAGTATCTGATACAATCTACACAAGGGTTACGGATACTAGGAAGCTATGTGCCACAACCGCTTGGCATTCTTTTTTATAGTTAGGTACTTACCCATCATTTTGCTAACCTAAACCGGAAAAGAAGGATAGAATCCATTATGGGTAAATGTGTTAGCGATAAGTTTGTTATAGGATACCCTGGAGTCGTTAGCAGCATCTGGTGGATCTTCATATCTCGAACCCTCCCAGGAGGCAAAGCCCTATAAGTACTATATTTATCATATCCTTGTTCTCCCGCATATGGCATCTACTTTAGGAAAGAGTTTCCCCGAAGAATTTAGGTTATAAAGGTTAAACTGTGAACAAAAAGAAAATTCATTAGGGGGGTTTTAGTACTTATTACACTTATTACACATGCCTACCAACATATTACCAGTTCAATTTTTTAAGTCCTCTTATACTCTATAGTCTACTTGGATATGCTCAACTAAAGAGCCAATAAGTCCTTTCAATTGTTTGCCAAAAGAATACGTAATCTCAAATATTATTGCTTTCTCTCTATCGAAGATTGGAAAGCTTTGAATTTGTACCCAGGTCAAACAAATTTAGGTTATCCATAATCAAATTCGCATTTTGTGTGTTTCGGAGCTTCTTGAACAATTTTGTGTCTATCAATATGTTGAGGCATAAATTGGATCAACCCCACCCCAGTTGGTAACAAATTGATAATAGATTTTTAGCTCCAATTTTGTTGATCTGCTGGATGAACACAAAGCTGGCAACATGAGAGTACGCCGACGCCAATAATAAAGGGGAAAAAAACCTTTTCGAATACGATTACGAAGGGTAAGATTTAGAATTATCATAACTGTGGAAGTAAATGATATAGATGTGATCAGGATTACAGTTTCTACTATAATCCACACGTTAATTAGCGCAATCACTGGATGGGAGGGCGCCCGAACCACATCAATGATACTGAAAAGCATGGCATTCCAGGCGTGCGGGTTTGATCGATTCGACGCCTGGCGCGCAAGGAATGTCGTCCTGGCAGATGGCGTGTCTGTGCGACATACCTATCTTCATGACACCCGGTTTCCATCTGCCTAACACTAGTAGACATGAATAACAAGATCAGTCCATTAATCCCAAGATTAGATACGTACTGTGCACGAGATAAGAAGTCTACAACCGTCGTGGATGAAACAAACCCAAGTCCTAGGTCAAATAAACATTTTTGGTTTTAATCTCTCCACTATGAAAAAAATTTCTGCCAAGTGGGTGTGGCACATAGCTTCCTCGTATCCATAATCCGATTTTATAGATGATCCGATGCATAGTAGTTAATCTCAAAACATCAATCTCTAAAGTACCTTCCACTAGGTACCCACCAGGGAACCGCCAACCCGAAGAATTTCTGAATGTTTTGAGGTCTTGTTTTCATTGGGGACCATCTACAACCTAATTCACATAATCCCTGAAAATTTCATCAAAATCAGATGGAAAATGTAGAAGTTATAGTTGTTACATGGAAATACACTTTTGCGCACCCGCAGAGGCTAATATCAGTCTGGGAGCAATGATTTTCATAGGGGACCATCTAAACGCCAACCCGCACAATCCCTGAAAATTTCATCGAAATCGGAGAATTGTAGAAGTTGGTTGTTGCAAGGATTTCACGTTTGCAGATGCGCAGCGGCTACAATCAGTCCGGGGATGATTATTTTCTCAGGGGACCATCAACACGCCAACCCGCATAATCCCTGAAAATTTCATCGAAATCGGACGAGAATTGAAGAAGTTGTGCTTTGGCAAGGATTTCACGTTTGTGCATTCCCAGCGCCTACTATTAGTTCAGGGATGATGATTTTCCTGGGGGACCATCTGCACGCCATCCTGCATAACCCCTCAAAAATGTCATTGAAATTGGACAATGTCTTCTTATAGTTATGCCCATTACAAGAATTTATTGACAGACAGAAGCCACGGAACCAAAATTGTTCAGGGTGGTGGACATTTCGATTTTAGAGAACTTCGTTTTTTTCAACCTTGAAAAGTGAAAACAAGGCTTTCAATACCTTGATAAAGGAGGCAAAATGAGGGAAGATGTGAGAAAAAAATTCGCACGAATGAATGACATTGCAAAACTGTTTTTAGCGGACAATCGACCATATTTTGTCGGAAACACAAACTTGAGAAACCTTCAAATATCCCTTCGCGGCCGAAAACTTATTCCCATAGGAATGAAGGCTCTAAACTAAAAAAAATAATGTTGAAGAATATTGAATAAGTCATGTACCTACCTAACGTTAACGTAAAAAGTCCTCAGTCCTTTTGGTTTATTATTTTCAATAATGAACCTTTGGAATCGACCAAGAAAAAAAAATTTTAACACCCCCTCAAAATTTGATGGTTTTTCGTTTCAAGGTACGTAGAATCAAAAAATCTAATAAACATTTGGCCGTCCGTCCGCCGCACGCCGTACGCAGCACTTTTGCCACTTAACATTGACCGATTTTGATGAAATTTGGTATGTAGGCTCCATTTGGGGTCTAGTTGTGCCCCGAAGCTTTTGGTTGATGTAGGTCACTTCTAACGGTTCCAAAATCAAGTTTAAAATTTTGAAAACGCGCTAACTCAAAAAATTTTGATATAAAGGTATTGTTTTTCCTTCAATTTGAGATTCTATAGAATTTTTAGAATTTTTTGAGACCACCCGGAGCTCTGTAGGACAAACCGTTCGCTCCCTACGAAAATTTAAGGGTTTATATTGAAATATATATATATATCAAAACACGAGTGTGAATCGCAAAAGAGGCCTAATCTCCGTTCAAATTAGAGCTGACCGAAATGCGATCGATAGTTGGTGATTTTGATTTTTTTTTTTTTTAATTTTTTTCCCCCTCTTCATATTGGATGGTTGGTGATTTTGTAGACGAGTGATCTATATAGAAAAATAATAAACCATTGTGTAATAATTTGCAGCGTTTTTCATCTCGATGAGCACACAAATTCAAATTTCCACGAAAAGGCACCATATTATAAAATGAATGTTATCGGGTAGCGAATATCTAGGTAGGAGTGTATCTACCGTAAGTTTACGTTACAGCTAATCGAAAGTCCATTCTAAAAATTAATGTAATAAATTAAGTAAATTCTTCTGTTTCGGGCGGATTGTTACCATATTTATTTATGAGAGATATTTTGAGAGCTACTTGACATCTTTGAAAATGGCGGCTGTAATCGTTTTTGCGGGAAAAATTGCTCAAAAGTATGTTTATAGGCAAAATAAGAAGACAACTTTTTTTTGGTGGATTTTTTTTGAAATTTTTGCATGACAGCTGGTTTAGTTTTGTTGAGACAAATTCAAAATGTATTGAAAAATGAAAATCGGTCGACCGGTTGTAGAGATTAGCTAGATATAAGTTTGGTATTCACCCTCTCACTCGCACAACTGTCGTCCCCTTTAGCCTTAACTCGGTAAGCACTAAGCACTCGAATTCGTTCACTTTTTGTTTCCTCGATCAGTTTCTCCACTTTCTATTGCAACAATAACCAATAAATAACTGGAACAAAACTGAAGAAACACAGAAAACCCTAAAAACAGCACCAGAATGGAAAGGCTATTGAGAGGGCTGCGGCCAGAATATGCGACTTTAGCAGCAGCGACCTCCCATCTGTTTCTTTCACATCTCTCCCTGTGTATTACTTCTTCTTCTCCTTCTGCGTATTTCCCTAGACTAGGAGCTGACAATGTTGTAATTCCAAACATATACAAACTACTAAAAAAAAATAATAATAATAATAAAAATAAAATAAAATTGTTACAAATCAATCATAATTAAAGTGTCCTCCGCGGTGAGTAAAAAACGGATCTCTGCGTCACTGAAAAAGTGAAAACCCCTTCTTTTGAAAATGGCCGTTTGAAATTCGACAGTTGTGGAAATTTTGACTGATTTAGTTGATGGATTCAAGAACTAATTATTATTTATTCATATCTTATCTCCATCAGAAAAAACGTTCAAATTTGTCGAATTTCAGCTGGTTCTTTTGTCTCTCTTTTATTAAACAAGAAGAGGAGCCCGGAAACAGTAACTTGAGTAAAACTGTTTTACTAATTCATTAAATACTTAATTCATAATAAAAATGTCCTCCACGGTGAACGGGAAAATGAATCTGCCGCTTCAAAATTCTGTCTTTACAAAACAGTGCCCGTTAGAAATTCGCGGAAATTTTGACTACCTACTTAAGTAGTTGATTTTTTTACTTAGTTGGAAATTTTGACTACCTACTTATTTTTACCCACCTACTTAGTTGATGGCTTGTTCTCGATTCACTTGCTGGAACTAATGATTTAATTATAATATATTTCATATCAGCGGAAATGACCTAAATTCGACAAATCCAAGATCCTATTGATCGACGAAAATTGCGAAAGTTTTCATTGAATTAACCGATTTCCGACCACAGATGCATTTTTGCATCGACTTTTTTTAATATTGAAAATAGTGGAAAATCTTTGTAGAAGAATTTTTTCTCGTTCATGCTGGTCCAAAAGGAGGCTTTTTGGCCGAAAGCATGATTATGGTGGCTCAAATTCGATCCTGGACGATTGAGCGTTTTGGGCCACGAGTCGAAACGGATTCTGGTCCATAAAATATATTCTTACAGTTTAACAACAACAATGAATTGAATAAATCACATCGATTTGGAAGACTGAGACCTCTTAAATGTAAAATTCATGAAATTTGGAGTAGGTATTTTCACTCTAAATTGGTGAGCAAATTTATTACCTATGCGTTATTTCGGCCGCCATCCTGTAAAACAGTTCATCTTCCTCCTCTCATTACTCTGTTATTTCTAGCCTTGGCTTGAAATAGGTTAATAAATGACGTCGTATTAGCCTCGTCACTCCATCCAATTAGTGTTTTAATCGGGTAGTTGGAGTTTGGAATGTTGAAAAGTTCTCTCTTCTTGAACAATGAGGTATTTCAGTAAAGTGATAACTATCCGTTTTTATGTACGAAGCACGGGTAATCGACTGTTGGTAGTAGTATTGTGTATAAATCATACAAAAGCGTAAATTAGTCGTGAAATAATAGGTGGAAAACGTTTTACGGAGTTGATTCGAGGGAGGACCGCGACAATACGTGGCCGGCGGGTAAGTAGCAGCCTTTCTTCTTGGCGAGTCGGGAATCGATTATCGATGTTCGCTAGAAATCGATTGTCTTGCCGATTTTCCGAGTATCGATTGTAACAAACGATTGTTTATTTATGACTGCGATCGATTGTCAATTTCTGATAATAATGATCAATGAAAACAGCGTTCTCCAGTGATTTCTATCACTAGGGGTTGCTATCGAAGTACCCCGCGCCGATGTACCCCCCCGGGCATAGTGTCCCCCGTCATTGTAGCCCGCTGAATGAAAACATCCCGCGGGGTACAATGACGGGGGGCACTATGCCCGGGGGGTACATCGGCGCGGGGTACATCGACGCACACCCATCACTAGTTATCCTCCTGGCTCTCTGTCGCTAAAACCCGTTCGGTTGTCTTGCTCCGATTTTTTCCAAATATCGATTGTTTGTTTATTTATTACTGCTCTTTTAAACAACTGTTTAGTTGTTACTGTTTATTGATTACTGGATACTAGGTCCATGCTGGTAGCAGCGAAGTAGGTATTGCGGGTTGCCGCGTTTAGCGCCGATAACAGGCTAGGTGGATACTAGAATGATGTCCGCCATCTTACGTTAGGCCAGAATATCGCATCACTAACCAACATCAATCCATTTCCCCTTCCCCGTTATTCTGGATTTTGGATTACCGTCGAATTCGCTGATTTGCTCCGTTGACGTTTCCTGTTGCCTCCTGCTCGTAATTTTGTACGCAATTTGATGTAATTCGTTTCCTCGGGAATGGATCATCGTTGAATCGATAGTTGAAGAACAGGTGTGTTTATCAGTTGTGGTGGAGGTTTCATGGTTATTCAGCCTCTGAACTTGACTGCTTGTCATGGAGATCAATGCGCCTCTCCCCCGGCTGTCTCGGTTCCTGAGGACGACGACGAGTCTCGAGCCCAGGAAGCAGCTCTCTGACAACTGTCCGCCGAGGGGAAGTCACTACGAAATCAACAGGAACTCAAAGCAGTCATCTACAACCTCGTAAGTCATCCATGCACTACTAAGTACATACCGTTCACCATGTTAGATTTAACTAGGATCCAACATACCCACTTATTTCTGTGATGTACAGGTTTCATGCATCCTAACTGTGATTCACAGGATGGAAACCAGAGTACCATAGAACCTACTCGAAGTAAGGTTCCCACCCCTAGATACTTAGGTTCTGAAATGAATAAAGTTATGATCCCCAGTGGTTGAAATTAGGACCTAGGCACAAAATCCTGAATGGATTTATATTGTGCGTTGGTGAGGAGGGGGCCAGGGAGTAGGACAGAACTGTATCTGTAAGAGGGCTTTCTGGGAGGCCAACAGGAGAATTTGCTGGTCACAAGATGGGCTGCTTGCTGAGCCAGTCCACCTATCTCTGTCACAAAAATTTTGAACTTAAGGTTCTGATCTAACTCCAAGTAGACAAGAACATTCCTTAGAGATAGAAGAAAGCCGATTCAGATGAGTTATTGAGGTCCTATTTGATTTCCTGATTGTCACTTGATCCTTGCATTGAGATGTTTCAGATCAACCACATCTACCCGCAAGCAGAACATAGAATTCTTTGGTATATGACGGTATTTAAGGGCGGGGAAAACAAAATTCATGGATGAATGTCGGTGGAAAGAAAACTCTCATACGCAAATCTTATATTCGGAAAATGCTGTCTTGTTGAGTTCAGTTGAACAACATAGGTAGAACACTTAGCACAATACTCACTTAAAAGTTGATTGATTAGCAGGATTCACATGAGACGGAAAGGTTGGAACGACGGAAGGATAAAAAGAAATAACGCAATCTAATTGGCTGATTTTTCCCAGTGGAGGATGGTGGGCGCCATCTTGACGGAACTGCGGAAAGTCTGTCGGCAGAAGAAATTTTTATAAAAATTTATAATTATATAATTAGTATAAATATACTATAATTAGTATAAATACTAGGTTTGTTCCAGCAGGGCCAACCGTGGTCGACCGTGGTTAGCCCAAAAACCACAGCCTTATAGATCGCGGTTGTGTGACAATCACCGTGGTTCAACCACTACTGGAACACTCAACAGCCAAACGCGAAAAAAAACTTCGAAATGAAAAAAAGGCATTTTGAGTGAGTTAAGAAAAAATTGCCAGGAGACATTTTTTGTAGCAAATTACTTGTACAATCGATCCTTGAAGTTTGGTCCATCCAAATGGTAGACACTCTGTATAGGTATGATGTTATAGAAAAGTCACAATTTTAATGCAAATTTATCTTCACGAGGGCGTAAAGAGATTTCAAGGTTTCCTTTGTGAGAGCAAGAAATTTGAGGACATTGGGTTGAAGCTTCACACGTTTCTGAAAAAAGTTCTTCCAACAGGGGGGTGAAAAAAATCCATTACTTAACACATCTACTGTCTACTGTACCTATATCTGATGACTATAAACTCTCAACCAAAACACCTTGGGAGGTCCTTCCACCGCGGAGCTCGTTTTGAAATGAGAAGGTTAAGGTAGAGGTTTCTTTAGTGTGAGGTTTCCAATCTTGACCGCTCGCGACCGCACTCCTCAAAGCGGTCGGGTTTGGGTCGACCGCGGTCGAGTTGCTGGAACAGTGGTTCAACCGCAAAGTTGGGCAGATAGTCGTGCTGGAACAGTGGTTAGTCGTAATGCGCATGCGCCAGTCGACTGCGGTCGACCACGGTCGCCTTGCTGGAACAAACCTACTGTCTTCCACTCTCCATACGGATAACCTCTAGTGGAGGTTACACTAGGGGTGGCCGACTGTCGATAGTAGCTAACAATCTATTGTTTCGACGCGATTGATGCATTGAGGAGTTGTGATAATGTATTCCCAGAATTTTTGCAGAATCCCAACTGTGATAATTTTCTAGAAGCATTGTTCAGCTGGCATCCATAAAAATAGATGAGCATGTGGGTAAATTGAAAATTCCAAGAGCAATATTATTCCTTTGTCGCAAAAAAACCTTTGAAACTATCGATTGTTGGAAAAAACCATCGATTGTTGCAATCGGCCACCCGGAGGTTCCACACTCGCGCTCATTTCTTTGTTTATTTATTCACGCTCTCCTTTTTTTGGATTTTTTAATTTATGAATTTCTAAGAGGAATGATCACTACCCTTTCAAAACACTGTCAACAGATATTACAGAACAGAGGGAGGTTATCATTTCAGAGGCTTCCAGGAGGAAGGTTATCATTCCATCCATGTGAATCTTCCGCTGACTCCACTTACCCCCTCCTCTGGTTTTCTCGTCTTTCTGTCGTTCTGACCTTCACGTCCCATGTGAATCCAGCTATAGATTCTTCTCTATTATAATATTTAATCCAAAATACAACAATGATTTAGCGTACATACTACTTGATAAGAGCAATCCAAAGAAACAATCATTTCTGCCAACTGTTGCATCTATATTGGAGAATTGGACACACATTGTTCAACACTAGAAGTTGTGAGCTCTGGAGAGGACTAGCCCCTCTAGGCCTCCTCCACTCCTCAGTCAACGCTGAGTAAAACACTAAACTGGCCAATACTGTAGGGGTGTTCAACATTGACCCAATCAAAGACATTATTAACAATCCGAAGGTTGCGCCACAAAAATTACAAAAGTGGTCGCACTGAGAGATCTATCTCGAGGATACAAACCAGGCTCGTTCTAGCCTTCGTGTGTTGGTAGTAAATTGTCATTTTTCTGAATTTTGTTTTGGTGCAAAAAATATCCCTACATCATACTGATCAGCTGTTTTGGATTTGATAATGATTACCCGTCCAAATATTCCTACATCCTAGGTGGATGGACACTACCTAATTTATCTACTTTACGACTTGTTGGAAAAGCTACATTCTGGTCATTTAGGGGTCAATAAACGTCGAAGTTTGGCTCAAGCTACCATATGTTGGCCTGATATTTCTAAAAATATTGAAAAGAAGGTAGCTGATTGTTACGTATGCACCGTCAACCTTACTCCAAAAAAGGATCCTCTATTACCAACTCCGTTTCCCGGTCTCCCGTGGTCCATTATTGTTTGCGACCTTATGCAGCTAAACCGAGATGTTTTGTTGGTAGTACAGGACTATTCTTCACGGTTTTTGGAAGTACAGAAGCTCAACACAACAACTTCAGCAGCTGTGATATCTGTTCTCCAAAGACTCTTCAGTCAGCAAGGAGTCCCTCGTATTCTTCGGTCAGACAACGGGCCTATTATGATTCTGAGGAGTTCAGAGCATTTGCGAAGTCGTGGGGCTTCCAGTCTGTTAACAGCAGCCCACACTTTCCTCAGTCAAATGGACTGGCAGAATCAGCCGTTCACACAGCAAAGAAGATACTAATGAACTGCGATAATGTAAGAATCGGACTGCTCTCCTACAATTCAAGCCCTCTGAAGAACGGATTCTCTCTCTCCTTCTGAGCTTCTCATGGGCGCCGTCTCAGGTCCATGATACCCGTTGTATCAGATAACCTTAAACCAAAACACCCAGACAATGGACAACTTGAGAATTTCGAGAGAGAAGATCGAGAGAAGAGAAAACAGTACTTCGACCTAAGACATGGAGCTGTGAAGGAGAAGCCAGATCTAAGGATGGAGGAACCTGTTTACGTGCGTAATTTGAAGCAACAGGACATCGTTGCTCCTAGATTCTACCTTGTTGAAACTGGTCGAGGTTGCACTGTTCGAAGGAACCAATTCCATCTGGTGCAACTTGCACGCCTATGGGTACCGCCCTGCGTCATGCCTCCCTCTCCTGTACCCCCTTAGTGTTAGGGCTCTGGCACATGCCTCTGACAGGAGTAAAGCGGTCAGGGAACAGGTACAGGTATAATGGAAATTATATTCATCCTTTGTTTCTGATGTGACTTCCTTCCAATCACTTCCAGCGATCCCCAAAAGTGAACAGGAGATGAATAAGCGATGTAGAGGCGATGAGGATTTCCTCAAAATTACGTTATTGAATTTTTCCAGATGGGACGACATATACACAATTATCAAGCAGTGCGGGTGCTTCAACCCGGATCTCAACATGAAGATGACTCACTTCAAGAACAGTGTGAAAAAGATCTGCGGTAAATGTCACCTTTTACTTCCTGTATAAAATATTGTATGTTCTCATTTTCATGATAATCAGAAATAGGAACTTTTGTTCTCCAATTTACTAGTAAGTAGGTTCCTTGAATGACTCATGCAATAAAAGTTGTATTTCCAGATGCGTCTTACGTTGGAGACGAGACCATTCTATCTATCTTCACAACTTTCTTGGACGTACGTCAGGTTCAAGTAGCGCACTGCAAGAAGTTGTCTCAGATGTTCGGAATCCAGAACAACTTATCCTACAATTTATACAACGTAAGTTCAAATGATTGAAGTTGTCTTCCCTTTTCCTTGGGCTTGTTCATGGTATGATGGTTGTATTGGCACAGTTTCCTCGACGAATCGCGTTCTTTCATATAATTATCGGTGCTTGCATGTTGCAAGATCGGACAATGTAGATTTGAATGGACAGCCTGTGAATAGAAAGCATCCAGCGAACACAACCAGAGACTCTTTATTATTCTAAATGGGGAAGAAGTGAAAATGGATAAAAGGGAACATTGAGAGTTCTTGCTCTTCTATTATATTCATTATGTGCGTGATCCACGTCGATATTTCAGTTTTTCATTTTGGTTCAATGTTTTTGAGCAACGGGAGCCGCCACTTCCCTAATCTCTTAGTAGGGTAGGAGTGCCCCATCCTCTAAACCCATTTGGAGGCATCTGATGCTCTTTGTCGAGCCTTGAAGACGTCGGGAGACTGCACAAATAATTTATTGATAATAGGGTGTGCGCACAAATTTTTTGTATTTTTTTTTTTTCTTAAAGAAAATGCCTTGTATAGAAACAAAATTCGGCTCCCACACAAAAATACAGGTGATATGATACGGAATGATCAGGCCTTCGGGCAACAGCAGCTCAATGAGCCTGAGAACGTCTACCTAGAGCGCGCAATCACGTTGCTAACTCCCCCCAGCGAGTAAAGCCAGCTGGAAAAGATGTTGGTCCGTTGTCATTGGCGTCCCAAGTTACGCGAAGTGCTGGATGGCAAATAATGACAATTTACAATAAAAAAAAGTACTGTTATCAATAGGAAGGTTAGTCACAGGGCAGCCACGTTCAGGGATTCTAAACAGATTCCGCCTTAATTAACAGCTTGATCATCACCAATGGGGGGTGCGCCTTGATTTTTTTTTTTAGATTTTTAATCGTAAGTAGACTACATCCCGAGAATTTTGGCACCAACCGCGACCTTCTAGCGTGAGTAGATCTGTTTCTATGATTTTTCAAAGTTCCGACCGTTTATGACATCACACGCCCCTCTCACCTGGGCGGGACCCCCCAGCCTACTGTAACGTCATAAACGGTCGAAACTTTAAAAATTCATAGGAAAAGATTTACACACGCTAGAAGGTCGCGGTTGGTACCATAATTCTCAGAATGAGAATCTACCTTAGATTAAAATAACAATAAACAGTTTTTCCTACCCTATTGTCGACGTTTCGACTATTTTACGGGTCCGTGGATACTGCGCTTTGTGAAATGGTTCCACGGACATGTTAGTGGCCCGCAAAAACTCTCTTACCACTAAATGTCACGTTGAAATAAATGGAGAATTTGATTGGCTGCATTAGATGAGATGGGAATGGTTTTGTGCCTGTTCTATAAACAGGTTTATGTTTTATAATGCTTTCTGAAACAGAACGTGAAATGCCAATTAAAATCATAGGAAGCAAACTTGATGGCGGCTTAAATTCAAAACTTACCTTCTATTTTTCTAACCACTCTATTCTCTCGTTTTAAAATCCAGATTATCAATGATACGTGAAACGTCTTTAAATCTACAAGCGAGCTATTCTAGCTAGTTCCTTATTAAAACCCATCTATTTTCTAGGAGTTTCGTTCTAAACCATCCAGCAATGGCAGATCTTGGTTCACTCCATTTGTCGGGGATTATCTTTATGAGCATCTTCTGGAAGGCTATGAATTCTGCAACCCTTCGATATTTTACAATAATTGTTATAAAATTCTTTACTTGTGTTAATTGTTTCGCTAAAATTTCACAAGAGTTATTGCTTATTTAACAATAGTTGACCACTCGGCTGGTCTCATCCATTTCTATAAACTAAACACTACATTAATTTGTAACTAACTAATCAGTAAGTAATCATTAATGTACGGTGAGCCTACAGAACTGTGGATGATGTCATTAAATTCTCAAAACGCTGCAAGGGATTACACCGAGCTTTATTATTTTACTGTATAGATCACCCATTGCATAGAACGTGGCTTTTGCCTTAATACTACCTACTAGCAATAATATCACTATCTGAGAGTCGTTATTGCTGTTGGTTCTTGGTTGCTAAGGATGCACAACTGGGTACAACTTGAAACTCAATTCAAAGAAACGAACAATGGTTGCATTTGATCAGCTAAAATGTGAGAATATATTACGTCTATTTTTACCAGTGAACAGCCTTTTGATCAGGAACGTTCGGGTCCCCTCTGCTCAAGGTTCAGGTTCCAGATTCTACTAACTCGCCTGGGATGCTCGAGGCCTGTCCTTGACATTGCCTTTCTCGATGGAGGGGGTAGTCCAGCGTCAGTGCTGCCACTTTCACAGCCTCCTAGCTCATGGAAGTGGGTTGTTCAGGTGGATGCAGGGTTGCAGGCCCTCATCGTCTCAAACTGTAGGCGAGATAGAGGGAGGACTTATCTATCCTTTGGGCAAGGACAAGTGAGAGGAGCCTGTTACTGGCTCACAAACTCAATGTTTTTGTCAGGCATCCAATTTGCTGAAATGAAGCTATGTGTTTTCTTTCAATTCATTTTTTTCTTCTCATAAGAGGTTTTCTCAGATCTCACGTATCATTCCCTCCCTGCAATCCAACCGTTTGTTAGAACTCGTGGTATAATTCGGGCTACGAGAGAAACTCTTGCTCTGTATTTCTAAATGGTGGAAAGGCCCCTCACTGGAAACGAGAAAAATTACCTCACTAACTTTTTCTTTTGGACTTATTTCATTGTTTGTTCGAGGAACGATTTTTGTTATATCACGTACGAATTGACTGGTTGTTTCAGCTGGTAAATGAGATCGTGCAAGATCTCAGTGACGACTGCATCATGAAAATTCGTGAGCTTCTCACGAGACATGAGAACGGTCAACTGAATGGAAACTCTTGGGGTGGCAAGGTTCCTATGAGCCTCCCGAATCCTTGGATACCTCCAGACACTAGTTTTCTGTCTGACTTGACGCAAAACAAAACCACCATTCTCGATACATTTTCAATGGCTTATAATGGAGAAACTGTGGAAGAAGAGAGAAAACCTACGGAGAAGAAACCTGCTGTGAGTATTTCTGCTTTTGTTTTACAGCTCTTCGTTTCGAGGTTCGAGACAGGAAAACCCACTTTAGTCAGTTTTGTTTTTGTGCACGGATGGGACTTCTTAGAATCCATCACACTGCTGATGTTCCAAGCAACTCAAAGATGATAACTCAACAGATACAAGTTTCCATGATCATGGTGGGGTTGCTGGACAAGCTCAATCATCGACCTTTGAATAGAGAGATCTCTGTCTTGATGTTACACTAGCTTCCTTTCTACCTAATCGCTGTCTCGCCTCTTCATAATTATGATAAATTTTCAGTATGGAAAATCGTGGTTGTTGAAAGAACTTCAAAAGAGCCATTCCAGTAATAAATCCGGCATATCTGTAGAAGAAATTTGTGAATCAATCGTCCAGTTGCTGACATCCAATCGATCGAGTGATGACCTTCAAAATGAGGTTAGTGGATAGTAGTGACGTAAAACTATCAATAGTGTCTGTCATGAAATACTTGCCACAATTTGAGAATTTCAGTGATTTTGCGGATTGGTGTGTAGATGGTTCCCTATGAAAATCATGGCCTCAAAATTGAAAGTATTCTGTGCGCATGCGAAAACGTGAATTCTTTGTAACAGCCATAACTTGTACGTTTTCCAACAACATTCAGATAGTGTGTCGGTTGATGTCTAGAGTCCCCTATGAGGGTAGTGCAAGGTTTCCTCACACAGCTGGTTTTCAAATTGTTCCTGAAAGGTACAGAATCGCGGTTGGTCTCATTCGACTCTGAAACAGCTGTTTTCAGATCAAGTTTTTCACGGCCATAGTTTTTTTTTATGCTATAAGGTAATAAGTACCAAAAAACGTGACTTCGGTGTTTAAAAAAGGACTTTTTTAGCGTATTTTTTGTGTAAAATCACACATTTTTCTGGTTTTAGACCTCTAGTCATGTATATGGAATCAGCAATAAATATCTAGTAAAAAGAGAGTTTTTGTAGCATTTTTGGGCATCTATAAGATTATCTGTGATTTTCTAAACTAATAATGATAACGAAAAATCGTCAATGTCTCAAAAATTTGGAAGTTACCGAAAAAAACGGAGGTCAGATTCGGATTCAACACCCCGAAAAACTTGACGATCGATGGTTTTTTCCGAGGTGCCTGAAAGTGAACTTTTTTTGTAAGCCTCCGTAATAGGTATAAATTAATTTATACCAAGTATTGGAATTTCATCTCCTCATTTCAATAATTCCTTAAAATTTACACTGGTATATTTTTCAGCTTTTCGAGTTTCTGGGTTTTGACTTTTTTGAGTTGATTCAATCGTTGCTCGAGCACCGCAAGGACATCATGATGAGTATGAAACTCGAAGCGGATAGAAAATTCAACCGAAACGGAGGTAAGAGTGACTTTCCATCCAATTTCAGATGGTGGAGCACAAATCGATTGGTGCGGAGAGGAATGTGTGGTATACTTTCTATCCGTGAAGTATTTCCTCTGTCCTGAACGTGTGAATTCCTCGAGGTCGACCTATAAGAGCTCTTCTTTGCATGTCCTCATTTAAGCTTAACTACTCACTTCATTATCGTTTTATTATTTATCGTTATTATTCATTCATTATCGATACATTTTTTGTTGCAGTGCTTTCGAAAAAACCCGATATTTACTCCAGTATAACCCAAGTGACTGTGAAATCGGCAGATGAGAGACTCCAGGAAAAACTTGCTCGGAAAGAAGAGAAAAAATTATCCAAATTCATGGCTAGAGAGGGATCTCCGCCTCCTGAAAATGAAGAGCTCCCTACAGGATTTTATAGAAGGTAACTTCCGTCGAGCTCATGTTCTGATCGTACCGTAAACTCTCGGAAACCCCATTTCAAGTGCTTCAAGTTATAGTTTTGTTTGATATAAAATTTCGTAAGTTTGTATTCCATTCATACCATACTTTCTTTAAGTGAATTACTGTCAAAAACAATAAAAACTTACGTTACATAATGATTAGCGCTTTCATTGCATCCCGCACAATATTGAAGACGTACGGTGGTCTACCAACATGATTGAAAATGATTTGTCTTGCAGAAACTCCTCGCTCAATCAGATCCCCAATCCGATCACCCAAGTGCCTGAAGACGTTATTACCGAAAAAAAGATTCCCGTAAAACGGGAAAAGTATCCATTTGTCTTTGACTCTGTTCGACAGAATCAAACCACAACAGGTAACTATGTTTTTTCGAGATGTAGTCAGCTATGCTTCGAGTATGCTTCGCTTATGGTGACGTAAAGTTTGATTGATCTCACGGTATGCACGTTTTTCACCTGCTTGCTTTTCTTGGCGAATTTTTCCAGCGCATGTTGTTTTTGTTTTTCTATGATTTAAAGTTTCGATGAAGGCAAAAGTTATGATTGAGAGTTTGAACACGTAGAGTCGAGGGGAAGACTGAGATCTATTTCCTCACTGTTGGAATTTCCTGGTGAATGTCTGAATGTTACAAGAAACTTCAGTGTTACCTCTATCCATATTTTAAAGCGAATTCTCGAATTATATGCACAAAAAAACCCTTTTGGACGTAGGTGTTTGGAGGTTGGAGGTTGGTGAGCGGTTTCTTGAATGACAAATATCACCACCAGCTTTTCTGGATTCGGTGCTAGATCCGACCTAGTGTGTAAGATTCTGCTGTTCTTCTACGGTGAGGTGTGGGGTGAGCTGATTCTTGGATGAAAAATACTACCGCCAGCTCTTCAGGATTGGGTATATATTCAATCCTAGTGTGGGGGATTCTATGGAGTCTACAATTCTTCAACGGTGAACTCAACGAGGTTATGGTAAGCTCCTTTTTGGAGGTCAAATACCTTCGCTTCCTCTTCTGGATTGGGTACTTGATCCGACCTGGTGAGGGGGATTCCATGGATTCTGCTGTTCTTCAACGGTGAGCTCAGTGAGGTCTGGGGTGAGCTGATTCTTGGATGAAAAATACTACCGCCAGCTCTTCAGGATTGGGTATTTGCTCGGTCCTAGTCTGGGGGATTCCATGGTTTTTACAATTCTTCAACGGTGAGCTCAATGGGTTTATGGGGAGCTCCTTTTTGGAGCTCAAATACCTTCGCTTCCTCTTCTGGATTGGATACTTGATCCGTCCTAGTGTGGGGGATTCCATGGATTCTGTAGTTCATCGACGATGACCTCAATGGGGTTATAGGAAGCTGCTTCGTGAGGGACAAATACCTCTGCTTGCTCTTCTGGATTGGGTATGTACTTGTTCTGCCCTACTGTCTGGGATTCTATAGTTCTTCAACGTTGAGAAAAACATCAATTAGAGCCTGCAGTTGCAGAATCGTTATGCTTCACTTTTCTCTTCATATTTTCTCAGAATTCTTACAATGAGGTCTGATCATGAAAAAAAAATCTTTTATTTCTTTTTCTAAACACTTTTATTTAAAAATGTTCAATACCCACTTGGCCGTCATTGCGTTGTTCCTGGTACTGTGGAGCTGCTCCTGGAGCGCAAAAAGATAAGCTTGTTCACTCAGAAGGATGCAGAGGGTCATTCAACTCTCGATCTGGTTAAGGCCTGCCGCAAATTGAACCCAGCACACGCACAGCCCACGCCGACCCCATCCCCAACCCACGACTATGGGCTGGGTCGGGTACCGCATATTGAACCCAGTCGTGTGCCACAACCACGTTTCGAGATGTTCCCCAACTCGCTGATTGAGCTCCTCCTGGATCTCGATTCAGAGTCAGAGACTGAGGAAGTCATTACTTTGTATTCTTCAATTAAACGAAAAAAAGTAAAAGAAATACCTATTTAGCTGGGAGAAGTACTGGTGGTGAATTTGAAGTGTTTTCGGAAGTTCCTGACAATGTTTTTAAGGAAAGTTTTTCGGCTTACCCGGGAACAGTTTGGCGAAATTCATGAACTAATAAAAAGTGACGTCACGGGAGGTGAATGCAACGCCCAAAAACCAATCAGCAGCGAAGAAAAGTTAGCAGTATTTTCTAGAGGGGGGTGGTGGGGGTAAATATTTCATTGATAAATGAATTTCTCGCTCCAGGAACGAGTTTAAAATTCGGGAAAACGTGTAAAATACTGAAAAATGCCGTAAATTCGAATTCTACCTCCCCGGTAGGTGTTTTCTAGAGGGGTAAATATTTTATTGATAAATAGGATAGGAAACAACGCACCCACGACCCACGAAAACTGTGCGGCACATACAAACGGACCCACGCGTGGAAAGCAACTGAGTGGGATAGCCGTGGCCTGGGTTCAATATGCGGTACCTAATGCAAAACTGTGTTTCACATTCCTACCCACGCGTGGGTCGGACGTGGGCTGTGCGTGTGCTGGGTTCAATTTGCGGCGGGCCTAATGGTTGGGCGCATTTGAAGGTTCTCAACCAAGGTGGCTTTGGGCCACAATATTTGATGGTTTGTGTTGCTGGTCATCTGTAGTTGCGCACAGCTTTCCAACTACTCTGAATTGGTTGGAACAGAAGCAGTTCAGCCCTCACCACTCCAATCTTCTTTCTCAGAGAGTTCAATTGTTTTTATGTTAACATGGGATCTTAATTCATAGTGCTTGATGGCTCCATCTTGTAGGCCTTCAAGGGTATTGATTGCTGATTTTGAATTTTTTGTTGGCTGTTTCCCTTCTTTTGCTTTTCACCCCTCCACATATCTTACTCCTCCTTCATTTAGATTTATAACTGTGGAGTAAACAAGTAAAGTAAATTTTTATGACAAGTAAAATGTTGGTAATATTGGCATTAATCCATTACCTTTGGCATAAGCATCCATGGTCCACGATCTTGTGGTCATATTGTAGACTGATTTTGACTTAATTTTTTCACTGCACTAACATCTTTTGCTCCCCCATCGTTTGCATTTATAACTAGTTTGTATCCTATGGCAATGTAAGTAGGTAATTTAGGCAAAACAACGTTGAAGTCAAGTAAAGTAATCAACCAAATCAGGTCTGGTTTATCCAAACCAGCGGCGGTGGCGGCTTATGTCCATAGCCCTCGGCTCAAGTAGCCATGGTGCACGAAGACTTGGTGGTCATACGAATGTATTGTAACTGATTTTGATTTGATTTGATTCTTAAATTCTTGAATAAAAAAATCGTAAAATTTTAGCCATTCAAATCAATTAATGTTGATGGATTGTTAGATATTTTTCATTGAACCTTGTAAAGCTTTCTAGACAAAATCATTGGCTTTTTTTTATTTATTTTTACTAACGGCCGTTATCTGGTTGAATAAGTTACTCAGACGAGTAAACCAGTTATTCAGACGACTCGTTAGTTCTTGGGTGGCTGCTCACGTGCATGATCACGTGTCGTATTATTTTTGAGTCGAGTCGTTGGTGAACTTCCCTCAACTTAAAGGTGAGGCAATAAGTAGCCATGAGCAAAATCATCAGAAAAAATTCTAATCTTCCCTTTGGAAGATAGATTGCGACGCCAGGAATGGTAGTTTGGCGAAAATCCAGTCTGATTTGGTTGACTAACTTTGATTTGCAACCATTATCACATGTTTTCGTTGTTGAAAGGTTTAGTAGAATCGCTGCTAGACAGTTTGCCAGTACTTGATATTTTTGAACTCATTGGTCATAAATATTCGTATTGTAATTTGAAACATCCAGGATTTATAAGTGGTGTGAAGATGTTACTCCCTGAAGACGTTAAGAGGACTGACAACAAACAGTACGAAGAGGTCCACATTCCTATACCAGCTGCCACAACTCTCACTGTTGGGAACACGTTGGTGCCCATCGCATCGCTTGACAAGGTTTGAAACGTTTAAGAACTTATCTGTGTATGAGCGTAGAATAAACAGGATAGTGTGTATCATCATGAGATTAAAGAAATCTTAGGTACATCGTTACCTAGTCAGGGAGGTGCGGGCTTTGGCCAGCATTTTTCAATCTAGAAAGAACACTCTATTGTTTACTGGCTCGGGAGTTTGTTGTTATTTCTTGAACACACTGGGTAGATCTGTTGAACTTAACAGTTAGTCCAAACCAGCAGCGGCAGCAGCTTGTGTCCTGAGAGTGCTGTCTTTTGATGACATAACAATATTGTCCTCGGAGAATGCTAAGGTACTATTTCGGTTTACCGACTGCGCCACTTTGTTACATCATAAAAATTAACTTTCCAACTATACTATATTTACAATCCTGAGTCGAGCTCGCTACCACTTGAGCCAAGGAAGTGATTGGACTGAGGTGCGAAGAGTTAGCTGATCACAACTAGTTATTACCTACGCCTCTTCCTTTACAAAGTTGATGTAACTAGAATTCATGTATATACTCGTACTAAACGTGACTTTTCATTTTCATTTCAGTATGGCCAACTGGCATTCAATGGTGTTAAAAATCTCAACCGGATTCAGTCAGTTGTGTTTGAAACAGCTTACAATACCAATGAAAACCTCCTCATTTGCGCGCCAACGGGTGCGGGCAAAACAAACGTCGCTCTCCTGACTGTGATGCACACTATTAGACAATACATAGAAAACGACATTATCAAGAAAGACCAATTTAAGGTGATAATTACGATTATTATGTTGGGTGTGAAACATCCTGTGATACTAAAACTAATTCCGCTACTACTTATCATCGTTCTTCCATAGATTGTTTACGTTGCACCAATGAAAGCTTTGGCTGCTGAAATGACCGCAAATTTCAGTAAAAAACTGAGTTGCCTGGGCATTACTGTTAGAGAATTGACTGGTGACATGCAGCTGACCAAGGCTGAGATATTGCAAACTCAGATGTTGATCACAACGCCAGAGAAATGGGATGTTGTGACTCGAAAATCCACGGGTGAGCTCCCACGCGATGGCGTTGAAATGTTTCAATTTGTTAGTTGATGGATGTAACGTTTCAATGTACGTGTAATTATGATGTTTTATCTTGGATTTTTTTAAAGGTGACGTTGCTCTTGCGAGATTAGTCAAGCTTCTAATTATTGATGAAGTCCATCTACTCCATGGCGATCGAGGACCAGTCATAGAAGCTCTGGTCGCAAGGACACTACGCCAGGTACGAGTACACTCAACACAGATTCATTCTATGCTTCAGGTCAGAACTTTAAGATGGCTGGGAGGAGACTGACTGAGCAGCCCTCAGAGCCTTGAAATCTAAGACCGAGAACTTTGAAGAGTTCCGATTGGTCGATGCTCCGAGACGTAGTTAAGGCGCATCTCAAGAGACTACAGCAATCGAGGATTTCTCATCCCCACATCATCAATGTAGCGCTCAAAACCTATTTGAAAAACAAATTTTAAAAGTATTAATTTTTCAAATTTGAATTTTTGAAATTTGTATAGGTACTTAATTTTTGGAAAAACAAATTGGGAAATAATTCCTATTTCGATGATTTGCTTGTAAAAATGTTCAAGTTCTTCAAATGGCGTGTGCGCATGGGTCGGAAAAACTGTTTATTTTTAATCTAAACTAAACCTCATTCTGAGAATTTTGACACCAACCTTTTAGCGTGAGAAGATCTTTTTCTATGATTTTTCAAAGTTTCGAATGTTTTTGACGTCACAGTGGGCTGGGGGGTCCCGCCCTGGTGGGACGTCATAAACATTCGAAACTTTGAAAAATCATAGAAAACGATCTACTCATCCAAAAAGAGAACGGCTGGTATCAACATTCTCAGGATTAGGTCTACTTTCGATTAAAATTTTTTAAATAATCTGGCGCACCACCATTATGTGATGAAGAATGGTAGTCAACATTTAAAAATATTGTTCTGTACTCCTGCTGTAGTCATTTTCTTGGTTGTTGTGGAGAGGAAGCAGAGGACGTCAATATACTCTTTTCAACATTTATTTTGCTAGCGCTTTCGGGGCAAACTATGGCCCCTTTCTCAAGCCTAGGAGGAGGGATGGAAGATGTAGGAGTGGTAGTGCAGAGTGAATATAGGCTTGAGAAAGGGGCCATAGTTTGCCCCGAAAGCGCTAGCCAAATAAATGTTGAAAAGAGTATATTGACGTCCTCTGCTTCCTTCTCCACAACAACCAAGAAAAAAAAAACATTTAAAAATAAGTAGGGATTGGCGTGGCTCCTTTGAACCAGGCCGAAGTAGTAAGAGGTTTAGAGGGGTGTGGTTGATTACTATGTTTCTAATCTTGTGATTCAAACTGAAAATTCCGCATTTCTAAGGAAGAGAAATGAATGAACGGATTGTTCAATCTACTGTTTAGGTGGAATCATCTCAAAATATGATCCGCATAGTCGGTCTATCGGCAACACTTCCAAATTACATCGATGTGGCCAGGTTTCTACGTGTCAATCCACAAATTGGACTTTTCTACTTCGACGGTAGATTTCGACCTGTGCCTCTTGAACAGACTTTCATCGGCGTCAAGGCGATCAAACCCATGCTCCAAATGGCCGAAATGGACAACGTTTGTTACGAAAAAGTATTTGAGCTTGTTCAAAAAGGCTATCAGGTAAGACCGTTTAATTTGTGATGTTGAAGTGAACCTTTGCATGTAAACGCAGGATTTGTTTTTAGCAATGGTTGTCTCCATTTCTCAGGTTATGGTGTTCGTACATGCTCGCAATGCTACTGTCAGAACTGCGAATGTTCTCATAGAAATGGCTCGAACGAAGGGACATTTGCGTGTTTTCCAACCAGAAGATGGCCCTGCGGCTGGAACAGCGATCAAGGCGATGAGTAAAGCCAGATCTCGCGAACTGGGTGACTTGTTCTCCAATGGTTTCTCAGTTCACCATGCTGGTCTACTGAGACAAGACAGGTTCGTACCTGCCTACATAACATTCAAATCTCTTATTTTTCTTACTTAGATACCTTATTGGAGTCGAGTGCAGGAGGTGATCACTTTCTACAAGGACTTAATGTTGTATCGTCAGTGAAACATCACTAAAAATATGTTGAACAACAAGAGATGCTAGTTGAGCTGACAGACGAATTCATACATTCTGACACTTGATAACTATGAAATGCCGAACTAATGGTTGCATCACCTATAACTGGTAACGAAAAAAATGTTACTATGGATGGTAACAAAGCGCTTTTGAGACGCAGTACTAAAAATTACACCATCCTGGTGTGTTCTAACTTTCTGGAACCACCAATCTACCTACGCTTCCGACGAGACTAGTTGGTCGAGGATCTCAGAGATAACACAGGAGGAGGTATTACGGCTCAAGAGCCAACCATTCGGCGTTGGAAAAAAGGACAACCGCATAGTAATGTGATTTTGGGGGGAGATTTGTTGGTACATGTTTCGGCAAAACTTCGTGGCCTTCCACATCCTTTAAAAACTGGCCTGAAGATCATACCTTGAGCTGTTGAATTTACTTCATTATTACTCCCAGTCATGGAGCAGACCATTATTTGTTCACCACCCTTGTTTTTGTTATTTGCATCCATTCTATGTCCCCCTTCTCTTTTAATTTGATTACAAGCCAGATACATTGCTTGTAAAAATACTGCCCCAGGCCAGTTTTAACATGCTGAGGAAGGAATCGAAGTTTTGCCGAAACATGTAGGTACCAACAATATAAAAAAAGAAAAAAATAGACCCCAACTCTCAATCAACAACATGGTCACTCTATTCCATCTACGATTAGAAGAGTCTTATTACCATTTAAAGGTTAATGTCAATTTTTTGGGCAAAAATAATCAAATTACAGTAAATTATGTAGGTAAACATTGTATTGTCATTTCACCCTTCTAATGTTACAAAGATTTCAGCATTCCTATAACCTCATATTTATATCCTACATCCTCATTTTTCCACAGGAGTATGGTGGAAAAAATATTCGGTCAAGGTCTCATCAAGGTTTTGGTCTGTACTTCAACACTAGCTTGGGGTGTTAATCTTCCGGCACACGCTGTAGTTATCAGGGTTAGTAGCCATCATCACCCTTCAAACATTTTTACAAGAAATTGTTGGTACATTTCCTTCATTTTCTACTTCATTTTCTATTATTCTGTATTACAGGGTACTGAAATCTATGACGCAAAGCACGGTGCAATCGTCGATCTTGGCATACTGGACGTCCTACAGATTTTTGGTCGAGCAGGTAGACCACAGTTCGACACGTCTGGTCACGGCATCATCATCACTTCGCACAACAAGCTGTCCCACTACTTGTCTTTGCTCACTAATCAGTTCCCTATCGAGAGTAGTTTTATCAACTTCTTAGCTGACAATCTGAATGCCGAGGTGAGACTTTCTATTTAATTTTAATAAATCCTCTTTATTTAACTTTGAACATGAATGGTTCATTGGTTGAACCATTTATGTGCTGCCACTGTAGCACCCTTTTGAGGAAACAAAATATGATGGAAACAGCATTGCTTCTTAATAAAATTTGGCTAGTGAAAAAATGACATGGGGACGATACAGTCCGTGGCTTTCATGATTTATGGGGTTACATTGGTTCTTGCAAGTAGCTAACTGGCTCTACCGCCATGAAACCCCAACTTGAATAGGACAAGGAATGAGGGGAAGGCTGACAAAACGGTGCAGGTAAATATACATGTATGGGGTATCTGTGGAAAGACCTTATTCTACTTGGATCTCTCATCCATTCTCCGTGCCATGGATGCTATACAGAGTATATCTGAAGAAGTGACGACACTAGTGCTCTAAGCCACAGTGAGTGTTATCTGAAGGCTTATGTTGTGTTACCCTGAGGCACTTCAATTGAGGGTCTGGCGAGGAGGCGTGGATGTTCCATGTTGCATAACTCCGTGGCTGAGAGAATTGAACTCGTTGAAATGAGAGCCAGTTCTAAATTTTTGGAAGCGTGTCCCATGCAGGGAGACAGACTGGATAGAAGAGACTTTTCAGCTGGAAACTTTTTGTTTGCTTCTCCTCTCTTCCTACTTCGTCTTTCTATAACCAAATGTAGCTAAGCATGTTCTTTCATCACCTGCAATTCACAAATGTGATAACAACTTGAGTTCCCCTGTGGTAAGACGAATCATTGAATCAGAGAAATGAACATCACTAAGTTCCAATGAATATTTAGTTTGATTTATCGACGTCCGAATATCCTCTCTACGTTTTCACTTTGTCCCACAGGTATCGTTAGGGACTATCACCAACGTATCTGAAGCAGTCGAGTGGTTAAGCTACACTTATCTGTACGTTCGAATGAGAATCAACCCTCAAGTATACGGCCTCAACTATTTGGATGTTGAAGTAAGTTCACTTTCACAAGAATTTTCATATTACGTAAGTGTAAGAAAAATATCACAATTCTACGTTGGTGTTGTTTCTCCCTCCTCTTCAAGATGAGCAGATTTTAACTGCATAACTACGAATATAAAATGAAATTGGGTCGCCAATTCTTCAAGTTGGGTATTATAATTTCTTCCACTCTTATAGGACGATCCGTTACTGGATACAAGGCGAAGAGAGTTGATTGTGAGTTCCGCTAAGGCGCTTGACAAAGCCAAGATGATCAGATACAATGAAAGGACGGAAGATTTATCAATCACAGGTTTGAACGAAAATACTCATTGTTCCGACATTATGAACTAAATTTAGCAGGCCGTTTATTTAGTAACGAGTTACCATGTTTCAGATCTTGGAAGGACTGCGAGTCATTTCTACATCAAATACGACACGGTGGAAGTTTTCAATGAGTTATTAGTGCCTGTTATGTCTGAATCGGAAATTTTAGCCATGGTATCCAACGCTCAGGAATTCCAGCAGCTCAAGGTATTGTAATACTGATTACTTGATAGTGTTATAACCCTACTCATCTCAAATTTCTTTGTAAAAATCTCCTTATCAAACGCGTATCTATTTGGGTATCAGCATTGGAAATTATGTGTTTTTGTGGCACCGACAAATTCATTAAAGTCGTAGGGAGCTAGGTCAAGCATAAACATTGACATTTTCAAAAGCTTACTTGGCAAGTTCTTGTACGCATGTCTCACGTTTAGATTCTGGAATTTCAAGTCAAATCCTATAATAGGGACCTAGAATAACGTTTAACAATAAAAACATAAAAAACGTTTGACATAAAAAATTACGGTAGAAGAAAATGCCTAAACAAGTGAAGCCTCTGTCAAAAAACTTGGCGAAAATTGAGGGATGCTGTGGGCCGTCGGCATCACATCACCATGCTTTGCAGGAAAAAACCTTTACTACTGCTCTGCTCTGGGGAAGCGTCAAAGAAGTCTCAGCAAATAGTATCAAAAAAGAACAACAGGTAGAGTTGTAGGCGCTCTTGTGACCACATGAAACAATCCACTCAAATAATGAAACTGACTAATATATAAATTAAATTAAACAAATAAATTGAATAGATGAAGTCTAATAAGAATAAGTCTAATAAGACTAATAATGCTTGATAAACTAACAGGTAGTAGCGTATTGGGGAGAATAGTGAGTAAAATTGCTTCTTTTGGTCACTTTCGTGTCTGAGGTTTTCTCTTCCCCGGTCGTGCACTCCTGTGTTGACCACATTAGCTACAGTTTCATTTGCGCTTCCAGAGTTAGCGCTACTGTTGTAAGGGGGCACAGATCCCCCTGTGAAGTCAGATTGGTTAGAAGACTGGTTAAGTTGCAACATGGCTGCCCCCATGAACAGATTGCTGCAACATTTAAAATTTCCATCTTCCTTAAATTCCCTAAATTTTTTGGATACTTTTTCGAGCAGCACACTATGGTTTCCTTCCATATCAGTGAACCCTCTTTCTAAAAAAAAAATTTTTAATGTGGGCAAATGGGGTATTTCAGTCAATTTTTAAAATTATTATTATTATTATTATTATTATTATTATTCAAAGATCATGGTTCAGGAATAACAGTAATCGGGTCTGTTTGTCAAGAAAATGTTTAGAAGAAATTAGGGAAGCTAATGAAAGTTGAAGATTTGAATGATGTGACGTAGTAAGTTGTTGTGACGTATTAAAACTCTCAACGCGGGTGTCCACTGGTGGTGGACGCTGCAGTCCTTCCCTCAGCCTGCCATCCACACATGGTGGATGAGGCAAAGTTTGAAGGAGACTTTCAAATGTTCAAAAATCAGTATTCAAAAATCGGTAAAACAGTTTCAAAGTCCTGTGAGAGATTATAACCCTTCAGTCTGTCCAACATAACATGCGAAAACCAACGAAAACATGTGAAAACCACACATGGAGGACGGTGAGTAGGAGAGAGTCAATGGGAAGGTTTTTCGTCTAGGCCGGGGACAGTCCTACTGATTATTGACCCACGTTGAGAGTGTTACCTTGCTGTCCTTGGATCGAGACATTCCACTAATCCCGTGCAGTCTCAAATGATTCGTGGCCTTGGATACTACAAAATACTACGCACACACGCCCATGGCATAGTGTGTGTGCATTCAGGGAGGCCCGCCTTTTTTCAAACGTGATTTCTTTATTCAATTTTTCAATCACATGTTATAGTATCAATGGAAAAAAGTTGAAGTATAGAGGTTTTCAATGGTGCTGAATCAAATTTGAGGTCATAAACCTGAATTTCCGACCCACCGAAATGCCCCATTCGCAGCATGGTGGAAGGGACAACCTATTTACCCATTCGGTTAGGATATATAACTTTAACTGAGAATTAATATCGTGGATTGTAGAATATAGATAGCACGGATTGTATGAAGTTGGAATTTAACGAAAGCATGTCTATAGTCAGCTCTGTAGCTCAAACCTGCAATTGCTCAAAGAACTCGCCCGTGGCAGCTGAATGCAAGAAATACTGATGGGAAATATCCTCAGCAGAACGTTGCATTAGCAGCTCTCCTTTGAAAGGCTGAACTGTACGTTGAGACAACCTGTCAGAAAGACTGTGAAACATGAAAATCACTATATTCAGGGATGCAACCAGAGCCTCGTAGTGGGGTTTTCAATTGAGCTTAATAAGCTCATAATATCATAATAAATCATAATATGATCAATCAGCATACCAAGAAATCTAATTTGGTCCGGATTTGAATCCAAACCAACCAAACTCTTGGGATCATTCATTGCCAGCCCGTTCCCATTGAACCTGGCAACCATGTCTATAAACTCATTCGTTCTAATATTAGTATCTGTCAAAAGTTCGAGTCATTACAAGAGGAATACAATTTCATGGTATTTTCTTTCAGGTAAGAGACGACGAAATGGACGAACTCGAGACACATCTGATGAACCATTGCGAGTATGAAGTGAAAGGGGGAAAAGAGAATTTACACGGCAAAGTTAACATACTGATGCAGGTTTACCTCTGCCGTCAGCGGGTGAACGCCTTTTCTCTCATGTCTGACCTCAGCTACATAACCCAAGTATGTTCATTCTGACAGTTCAATATATTGTTAAATATAATAACTTTTACGTCACGTCCTACTATGTTAGAATTCAATTGATCTAACCAAAAACTGTTTCCTCGACTCCTAGAACGCAGTTCGTATCATCAGAGCTCTGTTCGAAGTTACCCTCCGATCGAACAACGCACTTTTAGCCGGACGACTTCAACAAATGGCGCTGATGATGGAACACCAGCAGTGGGGCTGGGAAACGCCGCTCAGACAATTTACCACTCTCTCCCATGAAATTATCGAGAAAATAGAACAACGCGATTTATCCATCCACCAATTGAGAGAAATGGATTCGAAAGAAATAGGTTTGTAAAAATTTTGTTCATATTTGATCAATAATATTGCTAACCCTGTTTCTCCTAATTGATGCCGTTTGTTATTGCAGGAATAATTTTGAGGCACGCTAGAATGGGTCCAGTTGTCAAGAAATGTGCGTTTGAGTTCCCACTGGTTGAACTTGAAGCGTCGTTACATCCGATCACCCGAACCGTTCTTCGTGTCAAATTGTCAATCACTGCAGATTTCAAGTATGCTTTAAAACATTGCAAATTACTTTATAATTTACAGAATCCATTCAACATTTTTCTTTTATTGATTTATGTTTTTTTTTGCATTTTTTTGGGCAAAACAGAATTAAGGTAGATTTTTGAAAGTTGTGAGGATTATTAAGGGTCATCTAATCTAACTAATCATCTATGGGTCTACCATAGAAAGTTTGCATCCGCGTGGCGCTCCCTAGATGGTGGATCTGCAAACTAATGGTCGAGTCTATCTTTCATGGTGAAACATTTACTGGGAGAAAGGTTTTATTGGGTGGCTGTGAACGAAATCCACGCATTACACGATTTTAGGTTTTTTTTCTTGTTTGGCAGGAGGGAGCTGTAACTTTGAGGAGAGAAATTCATTAAAAAAATAATTATATCGTATGTGTGGAGATTTTCCCGATGATTTAGAGTCAAGTAGTTCTATCTCCTCCAGAAGAATGCGCCAAAGGGACTCAAAATTATGTGGTAGACTCATTAACTAATTTGCCGCCATTTTGTATATGCTTCCAGCACCACCATAATTTTAAACTATTTACCTTTATTAGCATTATAAACTAGTAAATCCAAGAAGTCGTTAATCTTAGTGTTCCATGTTGTCCTCAGTTGGAATGACAAGGTCCATGGGAAGTCCTCAGAACCATACTGGGTTTGGATTGAAGACCCCGCTGACACTAACATTTACCACTCCGAATTTTTCTTGCTCACTAGGAAGCAGGTAGGTACCCAAACATTCATCCTTAATCAGTTTTAGTTTCATGTAAGTAGCTAATGTATTGTGTAGATCACTCAACAATTTGTACAACAAGTATCGTTTTGAGTAGAATATTAGAGAGTTCAGTATCTATTTGCTAGGATCAGGCGCTGAATCCTCGATAACTTCCCCCCCCCCTCCCCCCCCGTATTGTGAAGGCCCAGATCTATTAGAAACTCTGTCATCAAGCTGTCATTAACAAAGCTTAAAGAAACCTCTGGGGTTTGATTCTTTTCAATTTGTGGTGCCCCACCAGTGCTCCATTCTGCCCCAGAAATGTTAGGGTACTGAAGACTCCTTGTCGATAACCTGGGAAGGATCAAGGAAGATCTTTCAGTTCAGAATTTGTTCTACGGGTTGGGTGTTGGTGTACGTGTACTTACAGTGGGAGGCGCTCAGCCATACGTAGAGTAGAGGAGAACCCAGTGCCTTACAGGGTTATCATTCCGATTCCCATGAATTCTAAGGTCTATTTTGTTGGTTCTTGACTGACTTCAAAACACCCAAAACCCGGAAGGAAGTCTTTCAGTTTTAATTATGTGTCATAAGACGATTTCTCCCTTTCCCAATCACATCCATATTTTGATCTTGTTGGTCTCCAACAACAATATTATTTTAACTAAGTCCCTTACAGGATATTACTCCACTGGGTGCTTAAATTCCTGGCACAACCGTGCACTAACTGAACAACAAAGGTGGTTACTGGAGTGTTGAAAACCCACCAGCAACACGTTACAGAGCGTATTATGATGGGTTTGCCATCAACTGTGGATTCGACGACTGCAGCTGTTGAAGTGCCTGGCCCCAGTCGTGAGGTTGAGACAGACCCCCCCCCCCCCTCGCCAACTCCTCTCTATAGTTTTCTTCCTCCCATTCAAAAAGTCATCAGAATCTGTGTCTTGAAATTTTTTTTAATTTCGATAATGTTGTCATGTGAAACATCGTGGTACCTTGAACTATGCTACAGGCTAGGAAATGACTGAAGTTTTCTTTGTTTTGAAGAAACTATGGAAAACTTTTTTTTCCGTCATGTACCAGCCCGTGTATTCTTTGGTGGTTTTGACAGATTAGCTTACCCTTTCGTCTGTGTCTCAGCTGAGTGAGCAGCTTTGACAAGGGAGGGATCAGTGGTGTAACGCACCTTGGATGCTCCATGGATTACCATTTCTCATTGTGTGGTTATCTACAAATAACTGAGCCTACAGTATTTCTGAATTTTCTCTTTGTTTGCAGGTTATCTACAAAGAATCTCAGGAGCTTGTGATGACCATACCGCTCATCGAACCTATACCAGCTCAGTATTTGATCAAAGTGACCAGCGACAGGTGGCTTGGGTGTTCAGCAGTTCACGCTGTCGCCGTCCAGAACTTGATCCTTCCAGAGAGCCATCCACCTCACACTGGTTGGTTTCACCGAATCCTCCAATATATATTTCAATATATGCATTTCCACTCCGTATTTTCTTATAATTACTTTCAGCTTCATATATCTTGCTTTACACTACAATTATGTAATGATATCTAAAATGTATGTTCTCTTGTCACTCCACAGAACTTCTGGACTTGCTACCCCTTTCGGTGAAGGCATTGAAAAATCCGGCGTTCGAATCCCTTTACAAGTTCTCGCATTTCAACCCAATACAAACTCAACTGTTCCACTGTCTGTACCATACAGACCATAACGCTCTAATAGGAGCACCCACTGGCTCGGGAAAAACCATAATGGCTGAGATTGCCATGTTTCGCGTCTTCACCAAGTTTCCAGGAGCTAAGGTGAGATTCTTACAGTTCATAAAACCACTATACACCATGTGTTATTGATAATGTTTCATAGGCTCTTGGGAGGAATCCACCAGAGATGGGTATCAACCAAAAAATAATCGATTAATAAAAAAGAAAAGCAATTGATTCCCCAATAAATCAGGATTTTAAAACCGCTGCAAATCATTACACAATGGTGTATTTTTACTTTATAGATCACCGGTCTGTTTAGAACGCGGTTTTTCCGTTAATACTACCTACTAGCAATAACATCGCAGTCCGAGAGTTGTGGGTGTCTTCATAACGAAATGTATTCTTGGTTGATTTTTGAGTACAACTCGAAACTCTATTCAGAGAAACGAACAACGATCGCATTTGATCAGCTAAAATTTGAACGGATATCAGGCCAATCTCTGTCAGTGAACAATCTTTCGCGATTCACGATCGTGTACTAATTTATTGAAAGTCCAACCCTTGAGTCCTCACAGGGATTTTAAATTACTAACCATATTGTATTTAACATATTGAGAAAAAATTTATATTAATTTGGTGAACTTTTTATTGTAGATTGTTTATGTCGCTCCTTTGAAGGCCTTGGTCCGTGAAAGAATAGAAGACTGGAAAATACGGCTGGAAAAGAGGTTAGGGAAGTCTGTTGTCGAACTGACAGGTGCGTATAAATCTCAGTTCAACCTGTCATTCTTTAGCCTGAATTGGAAAAGCCAATAATTACTACGTCTTTAATTCTTAGGAGGTCTGATCAAAACGTTAAAGGATCTTTTGAACTGTGGCGTTTGTGTTAATGTAGAGTGGATTTGGAAGCATGAACCATGAAGAGTTAGTCGTGTTGGACAAGTAAGTTTGCGTGAAATTGGGCACATTGTTCGCAGAAACGTTTAAAATGCTTCAGATAGCTTATGGATATGATGTGATGAGTTGTCATGAGGTCGATTAGTTGAAGAGGTTCAAGGAAAGCTGAACGTTGACTCAAGATGATCCTCGTTCATGAAGGTCCTCATCCTCAACTGAAGACTCTCAACAGGCCAAAGTGAACTCCCTTGTGCGTTCCAATCGTACAATGATGATTCTTGAGATTGCAGAGGAGCCTCACATTTGGGTCGTGTCAGGAGAATTTGACCAAGATATTGGTGATGAGAAGGGTTGCAGCCAAGTTCGTTCAATGACTGATGACAAAAGATCAAAAGTTTGTCAGGAGCTCTTGGAAATGAACGGTTCCAATCGCAAGTTCATAGACACCATCATAGAAGGTGAGTACTCGAAGGCTACGACGTGGAAACCAAGCTGCTGTCGTCCCAGTGGAAGTCAAAAACCCCTCCAAGACCCAAAAAGCTCGTCAGGTCCGATCATCAATGTTAGGTCACAATGTCAGTCATGCTCACTGTTTTCTTTGATTCAAAGGGCGTTATTCACCACGAATTTCTCCAAAAGGCTCCAATTAATCGATTTTGGCACCTTGAAACCTGAAAACTTTGTTCCAAAAGACTGGACAGAAGGGGCCAGAATTGTGTGCGACAGAAGAATGGGTTTTCCACCACGACTTGCCCTATCACAACGCGCTCCTCATTCGCGATTTTCACGCCAAAACTCCAAAAATTCGATGAAAGAGCGATTTCAGACGATAAGAGAGATAAAACAATAAACTCAGGACGGCATATTACCAGCATCCCAGATGATGAACTTCCCAGGCGCATGGAAACACTGTTGGGAAAAAATGTGCGTGTATTTTGAAGGGGATACGTTCGAAAATTGTAAAACAAGTTTTAATAAAGCGTTTTTGAAAAAGTCATAGATTTGATCAGACCTCGCATCAGGTTGATCCCAAGGAAAGAAGGGGTTCATGATCAGGTTGATGTTCTTTCGCATTAACAAATTGATTTTATTGGTTTTCAGGTGACTGTAGCCCGGATGTCGTTGCCATAAATAACTCAGATGTGATAGTCACCACTCCGGAGAAGTGGGACGGTATATCCAGAAGCTGGCAGACGAGAGGTTATGTCCAGAAAGTAGCGCTCATCATCCTCGACGAAGTTCATCTTTTAGGTGAAGACAGAGGTCCTGTTCTTGAAGTCATCGTATCGAGAACGAACTTCATTTCTGCGCATACTGAGAAAGTCCTTAGGATTGTCGCTCTATCTACAGCATTGGCGAATGCCAGAGATTTGGCTAATTGGCTTGGGATCAAACACGTAAGCTTTCCCTGAAAATTTATGCTACTAAATTACTATAGTTATTTAGAGCTCAATCAGATGCTTCTTGTGATGGAAAAATTCCCGATTTTTTCTCTTGATGATCTTAATTATCACTAGAAGTGTTCTAATTTGCAACTATAGAACTTGTCAAGGGGCTGTCAACATCACCACATCACTCAAGGATCCTGGATCTCTAAACTGGTGACTTCGACGTGATAGTGTTGATGTGGTGCACACTAGCTCCTGTTCACTAGAAGAAGTGGGGTAGTGAACACCAGGCTTAGCTGACTTTCGCATCAGAAGTTAAGGTAGAGGATTCCTGTCCTCCTTGGTGAGCCAGATAGTACCTCACTGGTACCTGTCGAAGTCAGAGAATCCTGGAAAGGAAAGATCCCTAGTTGACACTCATTGTATCCTCGTGACCATGTTCAGTATCACTAGAAGTGCTCTACTGGCCAAATCTAAAAGTTACCTGAGGTCTAAAGTCTTCACCAAGTTCCAGAATCACTCAACTTAGAGATTTACTTTAGGTATTATTCTAGAATCAATTACTGTAGATGTTTCAAATATTCGTGTTTTTCTGAAGTTTGTACATTCCTAACTCAAGCACAAATTGTTGACAGATGGGGCTGTACAACTTCCGGCCATCTGTTCGTCCTGTCCCTCTAGAAGTGCATATAAACGGCTTCCCAGGGAAGCACTACTGTCCCAGGATGGCCACCATGAACAAACCAGTGTTTCAAGCGATTTCGCAGCATTCTCCATCACAGCCCGCACTCGTCTTCGTGTCTTCAAGGCGACAAACCAGGCTTACAGCTTTGGATCTCATAGCATACCTTGCGGCTGAAAACAACCCCAAACAGTGGATGCATTTGAGTGAAGAAGTACGTCTTTCTCCTACTCCATAAATACCACGATTTTCAGTTTCTCTGATTAAAAATCGATAGTTCTCATTACAATATTCAATTGGAAACTCACTTGAACTTTATTTAAACTAGTTTCTGAATCATTTAATTGATTATAATTGAATTTTTTAACCTTTCAATTTGTTTTCTATTTCATGATTACCAAGGATATGGATCAAATAATAAATTCTATCAAAGACACGAACTTGAGATTGACGCTAGCATTCGGAATCGGTCTCCACCATGCAGGTCTTCAAGAGCGTGATCGCAAGACTGTGGAAGAGCTGTTCTTAAACCAGAAAATCCAGGTTTGTTTGCAAATATGTTGTTGATACGATTTTAATCGAGTCGGATTGTTTTTGTTCAGATTTTAATCGAGTCGTATTGTTTTTGTTCTTTCGAGTTGAACTTTTGCTGTTACTTACTTCAGTTATCATGATGACAATGGGATGTCAGAAAGATTATGTTTGATTAGGTGATGTATGGGGTTGGTATGAGCTATACAAAAGCTCATTTGGAGTGATGCGTCGAATCCGAGCTCAGGAGCCAAATAAATCGGTCACAGATTTTGCCTTTAGCTTGAGAAGGAGCGACTGATCATAGTCTACAGAGTTTAGAGGCAGAGAACGAGAGAGAGAGATAGCCGTCTCATTTTCGATCAATTTAGTGGCGGATTTGGCAAAGAGAAACAGTACTGTTTCGTTTCCACGTACGTTAAAGTAGACGCTTACATTGGCCTTACGTCGAAACCCTGCTAGCCCTGTATTATGTTGCCAATAATAATTCCAAACCAAAGAATAGACGTAGCGTTGTGTGGTTTCCAAACATGGAAATGTTGTGGGGAAGGAAAAGTTTCAAGAAAGTCACATAGTTTTTCTCGATGGCTATGGAGAATGGTTAGTCCGCAATCGATAAATAAAACCAAAAATGGGGAACGAATTCGATTCCTGCAGGATATGTTCGTGGTAGAACAGAAGACTGATATGCTGGCATCTCCAGTCCCACCCGTGGTAGTCACATGAATTGGATGCTGAGAAAGAGGAAGTCCAGTAAAGGATGAGAAGATGTTGAAATGAGCAATGTATGATTGTGAAAACAACCACCGTTATGAATGTGGCAGAAGCGTCATAGGATCCTCTCATGAGTATCCCATCTAAGTTACAAAACCAGTTTCGTATTCCCAAGTAGAGGGTGAGGAGCACTCACTCTTTGGCTTTTGGTCTGTTAAGACTGGATTCATGACTTGGGGATTTTCCCAGACTGACCTTTCAGTATTATATCATATTTTAGTTTTATCTCTGCTAACCTCTGATAACTACAGCTAGAGTACCTCTCTGGTGTTAGAGTCAGCTAAACCCACCAAAGTTCTCATATTTCGTCTAAATATTCCAGGTTTTGATTGCGACAGCAACGTTGGCCTGGGGTGTCAATCTCCCAGCTCATTTGGTCGTTGTCAAAGGTACCGAGTACTACGACGGGAAAACGAAACGCTACAACGACATGCCAATCACAGATGTTCTGCAGATGATGGGTCGAGCTGGCAGGCCTCAGTTTGACAACCAGGGCGTTGCCGTCATCCTCGTCCATGACATCAAGAAAAATTTCTACCGCAAGTTCCTATATGAGCCCTTCCCTGTCGAGTCCAGCTTGCTGTCTGTCCTTCCTGACCACCTGAGCGCTGAGATCGTGGCAGGGACCATCAAAACTAAACAAGAAGCCCTAGACTACCTGACGTGGACGTACTTCTTTAGGAGGCTGCTGAAGAATCCTTCTTACTATGGCCTTGAGTCTAAAGACCCGTGCGATGTCAATGCATTCCTATCTAACCTCATTGAAAAATCCCTGTTGACCCTGTATTACGCTGGGTGTGTCACGCTGGATGAAGTGAGTCCTACTATTTCCAACCATTGCCTACCTACTGTTAGTGATACTACATTTCTAAGACTATCTTACCAAAATCTACGCGATAATGAAACAGCCATTGTGCCAATGTAGGAAAGACGAGGTCTAGGAAATGTATTCTTCCAACGAATGAGGAAGTTGTGGTGATATGATTTTTCAGTCACATTCTGCGTTTTTCAAATATACTGTGGACCATATTTGATGGTATTTTTAACTTTTTCTACTCAAGGATGGTCGCACGGTTAGTACGACTTCGATGGGGAGGATAGCCGCATACTACTATCTCTCGTACCAAACCATGCTTCAACTCAACGAAAAGTTGGAAGCTTCTCTGAGCTTGGAAAAGGCCCTGTTCACTATGTGTCACGTCTACGAGTACAGCCAGCTACCAGTTCGCCACAACGAAGAAATACTTAACGGGTGCGTTTGAAAAGAACAAATCATCCCTTCAATAACATTCAATTACTCCAATTTAATGTTTTTGTAATCTGTCAACTGGTTATCTATTCAAGGAGCAAGCGAATCCCGAAATTGTAACATCAGCCGACCTTACCGAAAGGTCGATTGATATTTTGATAAAGTAGTATCATTACTGGGTTATCAATTCTGCACCAGAATGCTCTGCTGCCAGTAATAATCTTTACCAATTACTAGTTGTTGTTGCTACTGAATACAATCTGCATCGGTTTTATTAAGATGATTTGATTTGTAAATACTATTTAACGCAAGAAAATAAGGGACCATGGGTGTTACGAGTATAAACGTTATTTGAAAGTTGGATGGTTTGAAAGTTTGGAGATGAGGTTCACAAATCATCAAACTGAGGATGGAGGGTTTGGGATCAAGGCGATGGAGAGGGGGCCGGCGCGGCGACGGGTTTGAGATCATCATAGGCCACTGGTTTGGGATCACAGCGCGGTTTGAAGATAGCCAGCGTGGACAAAGGTAGGAACCTAAAATCTAACTTTAACTAATTAAACTTAAACTAAAAAAATGGACTAACTTTAATTAACTTGAACTAAAACTGAAACTACTAAAAATAAAACTAATTCAACCATGAACTTAACCAACTTGAACTAGTTAGCATAAAACATTAGTTTTTGTAGGCACCGTCGGTTTGCCTGAGAAGATTACCAGAGACATGCTCGACTATCTGAAATAAGTGTGGAAAAAATATAACGACGACACAGACGTACTCGACTACTTTCTCAGCGTGGGCCTTAGGAGTGAGCAATTTGACAAGAAAGACAACACAAAAATTTGATGGGCAGCACAAGAAAAAAACGACGAATGTGTTCATTCCGACTTGTAGTACATAGGTCCCTAAAATCGATTTCAAGATGTTTTTTCGTGATCCCGAACCCGTTGGTCTACATAAACCAAATGATCCCAAACCCGTAGCTTAGTTGTCCCAAACCTGTTGAGTTTCCGTCCCATGATCCCAAACCCGGATCCCCCATCATACTGTGTGCGTACGCCTTATTTTTAAATGTTCAAGTTTCTTTAGTCTTTAAATAAAAATAAATAAGGAAAGCCAAGATAGTGACCTCCTTATGATCACTTTGGTTTGATTCCCAAGGAATAAGGAGAGGAAGATGGGGAGGACGCCCAGGACTCACCTGACGCCGGCCCTAGGGATATGGGAAGGTGAGGAAGGTGGGGGAAGAGAGGGATGAAGGGAAGTGCCTCTATAAAATGGCCACCAGTTCAAACATGAGCCGAGCAGGACACGGGTGGTGATACCACGGAGTATGCCTACTGAGATGCCCCACTCGCGCAACTCTGTGGCACTTTTCCCGCACCACACTCCGCGCCATGACAAGGTTGTCAGGCTTCTTACCCTGGTCAATCGGCATGTAGTATAACCTCTCCCTCTCAACATCCCAGCCGCTAAATGACAAGGCACCTGCTATCTGCTTGGCGTCTGCATCATGACATAGAATGCAGCCCCCATGAGTCCGAGGACACTGCTGCACTACATGATACAGATGTTCATTTCTACTCTGACAGGCACGGCGAAGGGGTAGGGTTGTCCCACGACTACCTCTCGAACACCTCACCGCAGTTGGTTCACCCTCAGTCGCGGGCCCCAATGCCCTCCAAAGCCCAATCAACCCATTGGGAAGATATTAGGCTTTCGGAGCACTGTCGGAGTTCTTTACCATCTACTGACTCATGCAGCGCAACAGCGAACTCAGCAGACGAACTGGGTTTAAGAGCAGATGGTTTTGCTTGGTCGCTCCATGCTAACTGCTGCCTGACAAAATCAAGATCAGCAGCAGTTCGGGCGACCCCCCAGCTCGACCCCCAGAGGGCTAGCAGGCGCTGGCGGCGCAGAGAAGGGATGCTTGCTGAGAGAGACACAATACTGAGCCCACCAGATTTGACTGGTGCATGGATGTAGGCACTTGGGACACCAGGCGGGAATTTCAGCCAAGAGCGCACAGCAGAGTGTACTTCACGATCTAATGCCTGCAGCCTCCCCGCCATAAGCCTGCCAAAGACTAACCCGTAAGTTAGCTTTGGCAGTAAGTATGTGCTGCGCCTCTGCTGTGGCTTCAATGGAGCCTTGGTAACGCGAAAGACTTGGTAATGAGATCTTAAGTAGATCTATACCATCTTCGAGGTCAAACGCTCGAGTGTGTAAAAGAAGTGCTCACTTGAGTCTCACTTCAAGTCTCATCGTTCACAAGTGATTCGCCAAGGCGTGTATCTTATCACGTTCAATGCAGGACTGGAATTGCTAAAGACGCTGCTTATAGCAAGGTCGGAATTATAATTTTGTGACCTCTGGTGGACAGATAGGTTCCAAATTCGAGGGAAAATTCCACTCATGGATTCTCAAAACTCTGATGAACCTCAAGAGTAATTTTACAGGGAGCCTATACCTTTCGATGCGCTTCAATGTCATATGCCACTCCCCGTGGAGGATGCTGAGTGTCATACGACACATTCCGCAATGAGGGGATAGGTCATCATGATGGAAGTGGGTTTGTGGCTTGAGTGTTTGAGTTCTATACTCTGCCAGATATTTCTGTATGCAAGGGAGGAAGTGAGCCTTCAACGTTGGGCAGCCCCTTCCATGACAGCGTTGCCGCATGCAGGGATTTTTTTACCATTTGCTTCAGGTTAAACCTAGTTATGGCACAGTTTTAATTCGATTCTCCATTAAAAATTCACTGTAAAAATAAGTTAGTTTTGGCTGCAGGGATACTTATTCTCGTTAGGTTGGGGTCACTGGCCACCACCCTGGCACTGTAGAGGAGGTTGTCCTATGCACACAGAAATATCTGACGGAGTATAGTCTTCTTCAACAGTCACTAAGACACCAACAACTCCTCCTTTGCTGAACTAGTTTTCGTTCTCTTAGAGGGTGTTTTTCCTGTAAGCTTTTAAAATTAGAGTGAACCTTCCTCCTTTTATTCCACGTGATTCTCTTTGGAAATAAATGGTTTTAAAAAAATCATGCGCTGACCCCTTTCCATCCTGTACCAGAATACATTCAGAAGTATAGTACCAGAATTAGAAGATAGTATAGTACATTCAGAAGTATAGTACCATCCAGGTACCAGAATTACATTCAGAAGTATAGTACTTCACTACTTATTGACATTAAAGATTTACTACAGAAAAAAATTATTCACGCTTATGATTTTACAGCGAATTGGCAAAGAAATGTCCTTGGCCCGTTGATCCTCTTCAGCTGGACTCACCACACATCAAGACTTACCTTTTGCTCCAAGCACACTTCTCCCGGGTTGATCTTCCTTGCACGGACTATTACACAGATTTGAAGTCAGTCCTTGACCAAGCCACAAGAATTCTGCAGGTATGAAGTTGTATCAATTCACTTTGATCTTGTTAGATCGTTACCATGAAAAACAATCAGTTGACACCGCAAGTGTTTGGACTATTTGGAATTTACAATTGGAATGTGTGCCATCAAAATTGGTTCTTATTACCAATATCCTTTGACTATGCATTGTAATTGATAACCACTAAACCGCGTTGACTGCTTCCAGGGTATGTTGGATGTCTGTGCTGAAAGTGGTTGGCTTCCCTTGTCACTCAAGTTGATTCATCTGATGCAAATGGTGATGCAGGGGCGGTGGTTGAGCGATTCGCCTTTGACGACTCTGCCGCAAGTTGAGCCCTACATGGCGCCCGCTCTCCATGCTAAAAGAGGACTACAATCCCTCCCTAGCGCCGTTCACCTTGCTCAACAATCTTATTCAAAAGTTGCCCCTCTCTTCCTCCCTGAGCTGGATGAAGGCCAGACTGAACAAGTATGATCCAAATTTTGTCATTTGTATCCACGATGGTCCGAAGTTACCCGAAAATATTCAACTAGTTCGATAGATTAGGTCTGTTCTTTGGTGATTATTTGAAACAATTTTCTGACGTCTACGTGTGTTTTCAGGTATTCAATGTCTTGCGGTCTTTGCCAGTACTAAAAGTAAACATGAGGCTGTGTGGTTCTTGGCAGGACCAAACCGACAGTCAACCTGTCAGTAAAAACAGAATAGACGTTTTCCCTTGCGCAGAGTACACACTGAGTGTCCTCATGGAAAGACTCAATCGCCCTACGGACCGCCGAGCCTACGCACCTCGCTTCCACAAACCCAAGTCCGAGGGTTGGATCCTGATAGTGGGGGACGTTGAAAGGAGCGAACTCATTGCGCTGAAAAGAGTCTCTTTCTCCCAACGGAAAACAACTGCTCAACTCGTCTTAACAACTCCAGAAAGAACTGGTAAGCTTAAAATGGCACTATAGAAATTCGATTTGTTCTTTGAGAAACATCAAAGATAGAACCCACATCTCTCATTCTGGTTTGCCTCAAATTTGCTCGTTATATACCGTAAAAAAAACAAAATAAACTTTGGAGTAGATGCCATTTGGGTGAATGAAGAAGTAGAAATGTGCTTCATGTTCTGAACATTCTTTCAGGTATTTCTTGGTATTCACCAAGAGAGCGCGCTTTCCTTTTTTTTTTTGTATTTTAAGTCATCTGCAGTCACCTCCACCAAAGCTTGATTCTCAAATAAATCTCACTCAAAAAGTACATTGTGGGAATACAGGGAAGTACAAATATTCAATTAAAGCAATATAGCATGTTTTAATCCAAAAGAACCTGTCAGTCCAGTCTCACTTTTACTTATTAAATTCGAAAGAATTAAGTTACGAAATTATTATTATTATTATTATTATGCACTCATGGACTGAATAAAATAATTCTGACAAATTTACAGTTTGACTAGCAGTTTGAATTCTGTGTTACATTGGTTGTAACTGATGAAACATAGCAATAAAGTCTCAATTTGTACTGCCGAGTGTCCCTTGATGATTTCGTGATCTCATAACATCGGTGGCATCGTTCAGCTGTGGTCGAGCGAGTTCTGGCATGTGTCCTTGGAGACGAGACTCGGACTGGTTGCGGGCTGTGAGTTCGATGCTCGCCTGGGGAGCGTATTTTCGGGTAAGCTGGTCGCAGTTCCCCTTCGTCCCAACCCAGGGCGGTGGGGCCAATGGGAACCCATGAGCGAAATCATCAGAACAAATTCTGATCCTCCCTTAGGAAGACAGCTGATGACGTCCGCAACGCCAGGAATGGCAGTTGGACGAAAATCCAACCTGAAATGGTTGTTTACTTACACCAGTGTCAGCTGTGGGTCCTTAGAACTATAATCCACCTTCTCTAAGTACAGAATGGGGTGTTGCAAAAGCGATAGTACCTAAATTTATTTATTATGATATCATTCAAGAATGTGATTGCAGAGCGTGGTTTTCATCCACAGATGTATATCGATTTTGGTCTTCTGTGTCTTCGAAGTTAGGATTCCCAACTGCACGCTTCAGGATTACCTTGGCTCCTCTCAACTGCACCACTTATTGCCTATGCCAAGGTTGTAGAAGTTGATTGCTAGCCCTGCTCCTCTGACTTTAGATCGGAAATGTCACTTCAGTTGATTGTTATTAAATGTGAAGTATTTTTTTCAAAAATTTCTCCCTGCAAAAGTGACATAATTTTCCTCTTATTGCAGCCTGAAATTCATTTCTGGATCAAAAACAGTTCGCTGTGTAGCCAACACACAAAAATTTCGTCAAAAAATTTTTCAAAATAAAATTTTGAACCATCGAAGGTAGACTATTGTTGGTTCGCGGATCGCCACCTAGGATGCGCCACATGGTATCTACGCAGAGTATCTGTGGTAGACCTATAGCAACTCATCCTCACTTGAAATCATCCTCACTGACCAATGGCACTGTTCCAGTGGCCACACACTTGCAATTTTTAGTTGTGGCGAGTAAAGTCACAGTTGAAGCATGTCATTACCTTGCCAGCACCTGTGACTGAGGCAGTGTGACAATGGAGGACTCTGAATTAACTATTGAAAAAATGGCGGCAGGATGAAAAATTAAAAAAGGTGTTGAGTGCATCCTTCGTTTCACATTTTATCTTTTGAATTGTTACCACTGTACTCTTCATTTTTTTGTAATAAATCTCAGGACTTTTTTCCATTTCCGAAATCGAAATACCACAGTCAATAAGCAACTGTGATGATGGCAGCAATCTGTCATCGCCATCATCGGTTAATAAGTCATCAGCTTCATCTGCTGACATAGCTGTTGATAGCGGAGGGACGAGCACAAATCACAAGTGGGGAAAAAGTGGCACGACTAAACAATCGCTAGTACAGGCATTCATGCGATTCTGTGTTTCACAGTTTCCCCTGCCACAATCGCGTCACCCAAAAAATGGAACCTGCTGCGACCTGCGGCGATTTTTTCGTCGCTGGAGCGGGTTCTCCTAATGAGTTTTATCATAGTTTGTTGCCTTCTTGTTGACAAGGTTATTGGTGAGGGGAGGATAAATTGCTGCGGATCCTCAGTATGTGTGTTGTTTATTTCGCGTGTCGAGCTAGCTTTCGCCCAAGGGGCATCTTCAGGACACTTTCTTTATGATTTCCCATTGCTTTGGTAGTAGATGTATGGTTGGATTTCATTTCTACTGTAGTTACATATGTTACATCTATTGACCCAAACAGATTTGATTTTTTTTTAAACTCTGGACCATTATTGAAAAAATCAAATCTAAGACAGAATCTGGAAGTCAGAACCTTGCTATCAAACCACATCCCATCAAACTTATAACTAATTATAAGCATGAATGCTACCTGCAGAAAGGACCTTACTGGTATCAACTAGAAATCAACTATAGAGGTCACCCAAACTACTACCTATACAACTTAACTTAAATGGGTAAAGCACAATCCTACCTAACCCAACACCGTTCTGTTTGGGTCAATAGATGTAACATATGTAACTACAGTAGAAATGAAATCCAACCATACATCTACTACCAAAGCAATGGGAAATCATAAAGAAAGTGTCCTGAAGATGCCCCTTGGGCGAAAGCTAGCTCGACATGCGAAATAAACAACATACATACTGAGGATCCGCCGCAATTTATCCTCCCCTCACCAATAATGAGTTTTTGTTTTTCATTTCAGCGGCGATTTTTGTTTTTCATTTCAGTGCTTGGCCGCTCTAACACCACCCATCTTATTGTTGCAGGTCCTCACAACCTCACACTCTACGTCCTGTCGGACACTTATCTCGGCCTCGACCAACAGTACGACATCGAAATCAATGTCACTGCAAACGAACTTCCCGCGCTTCCTGATGAGGAAAACGACTCCGGGACTTACAAACTTTTCTAACCTCAGATCTCAATGAGAAGTCGAAGACGAAGTCTCCATTCTCAGGATCCCGATAACGTGAGAACTAAGTGACCCATTTCCCGTCACAATGCTCTTAGTATTTACATAGTTTGTAACTAAGTTACACGGAACTGAATCCTGATTCACATTTTCTCCCACCGTTATTATTTTCGTTGTTTTTTCAATTTCTTTCGTTCAAAACTACACTGTATTGATACTTCATTCTCCTTTTATTTACACCAGAGTGTATTTCAAATAATAATGTATGGTTTTCATCATTCATTTGTACTAGAATTTCAATTGTCTTACGCAAGTGTCCCGTAAGTATTTTATTAACACCGAATGAATAGTTCACATTTCGTTTATAAAAACAGCGCATACCGATAAGTACTTGAGTAGGATGCTCATTCTCACTTCAGTCAAATAAAGGCACGAGAAATTATACAGTAGTACGAACAAACCTATGATAATAATAATGAATAATCCGAAAACAATTTGAACGAGTGTAACTCAATTATGAAACCCACGGGTAATTCAATTATTCAGTTGAAACTGAACAAAAAATTGTATCCATTATTCGACACTCAGCACTATTACCTCATCTAATAGGGCTCAACTTCGACTATCAGATTTGTTATTGTTAGAAGGTTACGTTAATATGAAGACTATCTCTTCTCATGTCCCAAAGAGTTATTTTAGAGCATTTCTCACTTTGCAAGTCGAAGTCTAAACCAATCTAGAGAAGGAGATCACTGTGAGGAATACAGACATTGAATTTCGATATCCCCAGTGAACCTTAGATAGATTGGTACTACCTACTACAAATTTATCTCTAGCCCAGTCAAGTGAACCTAATTCACTGGAAATGAATGAAGAAAACTTGTTTCCATAGTAAGCAAGAATTTAATACAAGCTTTAGAATCGACTAGAAACGGTCAAGAATTTGACGCAAGATGCTTTCAGACATTTTTTGAGGTGGATGAATCATGAAATGGTTGTATTATTTATTGAATAAACTAAGATGTTCTTTTTCTTATAGAAAAATTATATGCCTACATTTTGTAACGAAGAATATTTATAAGGCCGTTTTTTTCTTATTTCGTTTAAATGGCTGTGATTTAAAAATCAGTATGGCTGAGATGTTTTGTTGGATCATTTGATAAAGTATATTATGTTAATAAAATTGATTTCAAAGGAAATACCACTGAGTTTTGTATGTATGCCATTCCCATCGTGTATTCATTTGATGAAAGCGCACTTCTTCAAAAGAAGAAAAGAAAGGTTGAGAAATAAGACGACAAATTTGAAATGATATGCGATGGATTGATGAAAACGAAGACCCGGATTGAACCCGATTGAACGTTTACCATTTTACTTGCAATATCATCAGATTTACTGACATTGTTATTTTAAACAATCGTTATTATTTTAAACTCGAGAAACGCAGTAGTGTCGTCACTAGCTGCTCAAAAATCCCCTTGTGACAGGTTTTGAAACTATTGAGAGAAGAGAGGGGGCACCTACCTGTTAAGCCCTCCTCTAGTTCTGTTTGAACAGTTATTGTTGTAGCTCGCTTGAGTGTGAACCTTCGAGATGTCATGTGATCATTTTGATATCAAATTTGTAGTAAATGCTGTCCGAGGGGGAGTATCGCTAACTTGAGTTTCGTTTCTGAAATAGTACAGTTTCGTTAGGTAATAAAATTAATTAGTTTACAATTCGGAAGTGTTGTTCCTTTGCAAATACCATGTCTTCCAACAAAGAGGAAGGTCAGCTTCGGGAGGAGGAACCCACCATAACATCAGAAGTGGGATAAACAACTTACGTGCCAGATTTAATGAAAATCGTGAATTCAATAGTGACTCTGTGAACAATTATTTCGCGAAAACGTCGGAAACGCTTGGGATGTCTGTGAAAACATCGGTCATTCAAGTCTACGTCCGCTATTGTCCCCATTTTCAGGATGAGCCGAAAATACCTCGAGGGAGAAAACCCTTCACCGGACCAGAGAGGATGGACGAGGCGAAACCCTTTTGAAGGGGGGGTTCACCCTTCCAAGATCACGTACGTACGCACTTCCAAACGCGATGGTGCCGAATTTTTACGAGAAGACACGAGTGGAGATTGTCGGAGACCTCCTGTTCCTCCACCCCCTTCACCATACGCTCATGACAGGTATGATATACCAGGAATGAATTACACAAGCGAGAGTTGTGAAAGCAATGGCTGACAAAATCTCTTTGAATCAAGAATCACCACTTCAAAATACGACCCAAATTATTAAACCTCTTCTTTCTCATCTCCACAAAAATTCAATCTTTGCTGTTGGAATTGTCGACAAACTGGACTCAAAGATTTGAGTGTCGCTCATCAGTCTCTGGGACTAGCTCAGCAAGTCACCTACCAAAGCAACCCATCACAGATAATTCATGTGGTCCACAACCGAAACTCTGAATCCTTTGGCGCTTTCAACTAGTTATATCTTATTATCGAGCAAATCCCCGTTCATACGATATTTTTCAGGAATTTCTCCCTTCAAAAGTGACATAATTTCCCTTCTTAGCTTGAAACACGATCAAATGGGCCGAAGTGCCTTCCCCATTCCCAAATTTCGCCTACTACTAGGTGTAGAAGAAATTAAGAAAAAAACTAGGGAGGAAAAACCAAACAGCACAACTATAACACAACTTGGCGAAATGCGTGTAAAGATATTGTAGTAGACATATAAGTTCGGTTAGCTGGATCTGGTTAAGGTTATTGGATGGCCGATAGAGAATAGAGTATTTTTGTTCCCCTCGTATTTCGTTTTATACAGAAAATTGGAAACAAGCGGCTAGAGTGTGCACTCGCTGGTCAAAACTGGGTACTGAATGGATAATCTCAGATGGAAATTATCTACTTTCTTGCCCTGGGGAGACTCATTTTTCCAATGCAAAGTTATAAAGTTAGGCTTTAATTCTATTAGATCATGTATAATTTCAAGTAGTTTGCCTCTTCATCGACATTAAAATCCGTAAGTTAGATATTAATCGATTAATTGATCGATACCCATCCTACCACCAGTGAATTGAATTGAAAGAGTATTACTTATTTTGTATCCTCTTTAAAAAAATAATAAGTGCTTACACCTTCGTATTGGAGAAGCAAGAAAGAAGTGAGAAGCCAATATTTGGTCAATTCCTCAGGATTTTCTGTGGGAAATTCAAATAACTGAGTCTGAACAAATTAGATCAATACATATATTCTATATAAAAAATATCGATAATCTTTTCAAGAATAAAATTAGAATTATCAGCTGAATGAAGACGTTAAAACAAAATGACATAATTATCACATTCAAGTAAGCAACGAAAATTATCCGAATACCTACCTTTTGTGAAACTTTTAGGTGCACAAGGCTACAGCCAATCAACAGTATGGAATGTTTACATTGGAAGTTACGTTCAGTCTTGCTTTTGGAGACCGAGCAGTGCAGCGACTTCAGCGCTCAACTTCTGAGAGAAGGATTTGAATGAGAAGTTCTCGTTGAAGCGTTTCTTGCCAGCAGCGCCCATCGACAACCTGGGTAAAAGCAACGTAGAAGACCCATCAGAATTATGATAATAGTGTTGAAAATTTATGAATGTCATGTGTAATGTGATTCCTAATGTTACGAAATGCATTGAGTTTTCCAAAGTCATAAATCGTTGCTTAAGATGCAACACAGCCTGACCAACTGAGCAGAAGGTGCAACACAAACTGTTTTCTTATGTAACTACCAGTAATCTCACTAAGGTTTGGTTATTTTTCACTCACTCTAACCTCATTACAACTATACAGCCATAATTCAATACTAAAAAAAAAATTATTTCCAAAAAATGCTAGGGTTAGGTGATGTTGTCGTTAAAAACTGTGGGTTGGGTGGTGTTGCCCCCGGTTTTTTCTTCTTTCTGGTAAACTCAATGGGGGGTGCGCCTTGATTTTTTAAAAATTTTTAATCGAAAGTAGACTACATCCTGAGAATTTTGGCACCAACCGCGACCTTCTAGCGTGAGTAGATCTGTTTCTATGATTTTTCAAAGTTTCGACCGTTTATGACGTCACACGCCCCTCTCGCCTGGGCGGTACCCCTCAGCCCACTGTGACGTCATAAACGGTCGAAACTTTAAAAATTCATAGGAAAAGATTTACACACTCTAGAAGGTCGCGGTTGGTACCAAAATTCTCAGAATGAGGACTACCTTAGATTAAATTAAACATCCCTAGGTCTCCAAAATCAAAATTTTCACTTGCGTTTTGCGTTTTAGACCTTTCTGAACAATTTTGGTTCCGTGTCTGTCTGTCTGTCATGAAATCCTAGTAACGGGCATAACTATACGAAGTTATTGTCCGATTTCTATGAAATTTTCAGGGATTGTGCGGGTTGGTGTGTAGATGGTCCCCTATGAAAATCATCATCCCCGGACTGATAGAAGCGACTGCGCATGCGCAAACGTGAATTCCTTGTAACGGCCATAACTTCTACATTTTCCAGCCGATTTCAAGGAAATTTGCAGGGACGTTACTGAGTAGTGTTTAGATGGTCTCCTATGAAAATAACAGAGAATGGTTTTTCATAGAGGGATGGTCCCCTTTGAGAATCTCAAATCCCATTCATTTCATCACTAGGCCTCAATAGGTCAGAGGTAGCGCATAGAATTATCCCCCAGGGGTCCCGGGTTCGAATCCCAGCTGAGGCTAAGCATTTTTTGGATCCAATGACATACTGTTTGCAGATGGAAAGAATGCGGATGGTTTGGTGAGGTGTCCTTGTGTATTACAGTCCCAAAAACATCCTCCTTCTTCTACCTGCCACTCTAGCCAGGGAGACTGAGGGTTGTTGACTACCGACCAATGATGAAGTAGAAGGATTGATTTTCACAGACCGTTCGCGTACTTTAAGGAAGTGGTTCCCAATTCTATACCTACAGGGTTTCGACCAAACTTCAAGGATCTTACGTCAAATTAGATAATTTAAGTAAGAAAATGTATCGTACCATCTTTGTTTTAAACCCTTGTTTTTCCAAGTTTTTTCAATTTCAAATTTTTTTTTGTGTTCTTGAACATGTCACTAAAATTACCAGAACTACCTCAATTTACCGTAAACATGTAAAAATAAGGGCACCGTTAGAAAGGGCGCCAAATTTCCCATTCACCTACAAAAAATCATTTCCAGTAAAGGATGGTGCTTCTTTCAAATTTTAAAGGTGAATGAAGAGTAAACCTGAAGGGCAAGTGAACTCACAATCGAGATGGACTTCTTTCCTAACAATTGGCAGAGTGGAGGGGCTCTAACTCATAATGACTCGAGTTGCTCTATGCCCAAATTACGAAGGTCTGAGATACGGAGGCTCGGCCCTTTCCCCAGCCTGACTCACCAGGCTACCTAAGATTTTGGAACAGGTAGTCGTCTTTGTTAGCAGGTATGCCCTTTGAAAAATTGGCCAGCCGCATTCTTTCTATCTGCGAACAGTACATCTACTCACTTACATTTTTCATCCTAATTTGATGAAATTTTCTAGGATTGTCCAGATTAGCGTGTAGATGGTACCCTATGAGGGTAGTGAAAGGTACTTAGAGATTGGTGTTTTGAGATCAACTACAACGCATTGGATCATCTATATAATCGGGTTATGGATACGAGGAAGCTATGTGCCACACCCAATTGGCAGACGTTTTCTACTTGTATTGGTTTTGTTGGAATTTTTAATCCCATGAGGTACTTACCTATTCTCACCAACTACTAGCATTGATAATCCAAACAATTATTTTAATTGGTTGCCGGGCAAGAGACTATGAACAGTACCTATATTAAATTGTTCAAACATCATACAAATTAGCATTCTCTCTACCATCTTCTCTGGTAAGTTGTCTCTGATACTCTGTGGTGCCCTTTGAGACCCAGGCACAGAGAACCGGAGACAAGATAACAGAGGAGAAAGCCAACTTTAAATTGAAGGGGCAAGTATTCTTGTGCCTGCCTCAGTAGCGCCATCAGTTTCAAGGTAAGGAACTACTACGGAAACTAATGTGGTGGGGGGGGGGAGGCCACACCACTTTTTTTCGAGTCACCCTCTTCCTTTCAAATGACCGGATAGGTAACTTAAGAAGACCAGTCGAAAAATTTCCAAGTTGCTCACTCAATGAAGAATTACACCGAATTCTGTTTGCATTTTTCCCGAATAGTTAATGGTGTGGGATAGATGAAAATCGGGTAGATTTCGGAAAATAAGTCTCCTGTTATTTTTGGGAGACAATCAAAATTTATGATTTCAAAAAATAACCAGGAAAATGGACCTCTTCAACATGAAGCGTGAACGCTTGCTGATTGGATGTTCAGATCCCCGTCTCCTCCCAGTGATGCCCAATGGTACGACAAAATCGTGTTATCTAAGAGGAAAGTTATCAAACAAAAACAGGGGGAACCTAATTTTCCCCATCTTGCTTTTTCTATTTTTTTTCTTCAGTTTTTCGATTTCAAACTTTACTGGTTTTGTGAAATGTTGCAACTGAGGACTATAGATTTCACGATCTCAGCGCTTCAAGCGGCTGTACATGAACTGTTAAAGGATGACGTCATCCTCCCGGTTTTTTTAGACGTTCATATTTTCTACACTGTTTTGTTTATTCGTGAATTAGGAAGTACGGGCTGAAGCTGTAGGTGGTTTTTCGAGGTGCTGAATCCGATTTTGGGGTCAAAAATAGGAAATTCCGACATGGTGAAATTCCTCTCTGTTGTTGCTGGTTATTCAAATGTTCAATCGACAACTGCCACCCATGAAAAGTTTGAAACCCAGTATATTATTAAAAATCAGCTCGGATTTAGTTATAAATACCAGGAAATAACTATAAGTTATCAAATTAATTATTTTGATGAGGCTGGTTAAGTCCCAAGGAGAAATATGTGTCCAACAAGGTGACTTGTTGAGATGATATGTGTACTTGTTGATGTATTTTACATTTTATGTTCTTTTAAATCAATAAGTCATTCTCTCTCTCTCTCTCTCTCTCTCTCTGATGTTGGGAAAAAGCGATCATGTCCCATCTGTTGTTTTCATCTGAACTACATCCTGGAGCTCCACCACAGAGTACTGGAGACAAGTTAACAGAGGAGAAAGCTAACGTTAAAATGGCGTGCAACCATTCTTGTGCCTGCCTCAGTAGCTCCATCTAAAGAACATATATCTTTCATCTAAAGAACTACTACAGAAACTGAAGTGGTAGGGGGGAGGCCACACTCTTCATGCCGCTTCTTTTCAAATCTTTTCGAATGACCAGAAATTGATAACTTTTCGTTTCATCATCATTTAGATTTGCAAGAACTACTTAGAAAAACCAATCGAGGCGAAAGGTATTTTTCCAAGTTGCCCTTACAATAGTTGTTGTGCCTATCGCCAGTAGTTCAAATGTTCAATCGACAACTGCCACCCATAGAAACGTTTGAAACCCAGTGTATTACTAAAAATAGCTCGATTTTTTCGTACATATCGCGAATATAACTAAATGTTATCAAATTAATTACTTAGATGCTGGTAATGCACCAAGGAGAAAAATACGTGATAAACAAGATGACTTGTTGTGATGAGGTTTGGAACAAATGATCATGAACGCGATCTGTTGCACTCATCTTTAACTATGTCCTGGAGCTCCACCAATCAGAACGCTTCTCGGGCTCCCAGATTCAGCTTTCAGCCCAGTGAGCTCCACCAATCAAAACGCTTCTATGGCTCCCAACTTTAGCATCCCAGTGGACCCAGGGCACTATCAGTCTACCCCTACCCCCACCCCCTGTTACCTGGTCCAACCAAAAGAAGAATGAAACGGGCAGAATATGTACCTGAGAGACGAATCATTATAGATGCGCAGCATAGCTTTGGCGAAGTCTTCAGGATCTAAGTCACACAGGAAACCAGTCTTCTCATGGACCACAGTCTCAGTAGGGCCGCCACTGTTGCATGCGACGACGGGTTTTCCAACGTACATGGCCTCTAAAGGAACAATGCCGAAGTGCTCGTTAGGCGGCGTGTACACCAGGCAGTCACTCAGCCTCAGAAGATTCGTTTTCTCAGCATCCGATGGAGATTTGAAGAACTGTACCTTCCCTTGCAGTCCCAAACTCTCCACTAACTGGTTTAGTTCATCGAAATATTCCACGTTTTCATCCACTCTCGGGTCAAAACCGCCAACGATGTACAGTTTAATTTTTCCATTTTCCTCCTTCTTCACTGAATTCAGCACGGTTTTGATAGCTTTGACCGCCATTTCCACATATTTCTTCCTTTCATACCGGTTTATGGACAAAAATATAAAATCATCCGTCTTTTTCGATTCAACAGGTGTACCATCAATGTTTCCGGTGTTGATGGAAGGGTGTAAAATATCGGGCTCAATTCCAAGCGAGGAAAACGTAGTTTTAAAAACGGATTTAGTGAAAGCGCTATTTACATAGATCTTGTCTGCCATTCCGGTGGTTTTTTCCTCCATCCAGTTCAAGGGAATGCGATAAGCAGCTTTCAAGAATCCTTCTTTCTTAGACAACAACTGATCCGGGAAATGACAGTAAAATATGACTTTCAGACCTTTCAATTTGAGGACAGGAATACAAACGGAAACCAGATCGCAGAAAACCACGTCCGGTTTGCGTAAAAATAGAATATAGATTGAACAGTAGATCATTTTCAGATAAGCGAATAGCGCGAAAAACCTGCCGAATAGATTTCTAGGGATCCACTCTCCCACGACGTCCACGTGTAACGTGCCATCTTTGGTTTCTTGAAAGCAGTGATTCTCGTTGTGGTAGGAAGTAACAAAACTCACTTTATATCCGTCGTTTTGAAGGGCGATTGCGGCGTCGACTGCCAAACGTTCGGCACCACCAACCCCCAGATCGGGGTGAAGAAAAACCACTTCACCTTTCATAGCGACTTATCGAAATCTTCACTGTACTCGGATCTTGAGGGTTTGAGAAGAACTGAGTCAGGAAACTGCAGGACATCGAACGACAGGGACAATAGATACGAGTTGGCAACCGTAGCTAATTTCAAAGTTCGCAAAAGTTGACGCAACGACACTCTTTATCAGATCAGCAGATAAACAAAGAACACCTGTTCGTTGATAACATTCGCGTGACGCGAAACATCACTCGTCTACATTGAGAAGGAATACGCGACACCATCTAGTCCCTGTTGAAAATTGTGAACTTTTTTATGAGTAATTTCGTTTATATAAGTTCGTAAGAGAGTTTGTTCGTATCTTGTACAAACATTAGTTGTGGATAGAACGATATTATTGGCGATTTGTAACTGACATTTGGTTTTTAAACAAGGATATGATAATATTTTGTTATTGATTTTGAAATGAACCTCCACATTTATCCCAAGCGTATCCTCCTTATACTTGAATGTTGAAGTGACGGTAATTCGTAATTGTGTTGATTTATGATTATTACCAAATATTATTTTAGTGATTATGATTACACACCTTAACTGTAAAACTGGTGAATGTAAACGGTTATTTTTTAGTGTCAACCAATGAAACTCCTAGATGATACACTTTTCTAATAGATGAAACGGTGAAATCGGCCTCTACGATGAAGTCGGGAAAAACCATTGACATCAGCAAATCCTCCGTAAGTTGATTTAATTATTTTCCCCTTCAGAAACACACTTCTTGATGGGTTGTACCCAAATTGGATAAAATTTGAATCCTGTCACCATGGACGACCAGGAAGTTAGATTAGCCGTGTAGACAAACTTCAGTTCTGAAGGGGTAGGGTAGAGTCACCAATTATCGTCAGGCGCAAATATGGAACCAGTGTTCGTCACTTCATATTTCATTTCTATATAATAAGAGTTTGGAATTATAATAAGTGAATAATAATAACTTAGGTACCTAAGTATAACATAAGTGAATAGTCATGGATGACGATAACTGGTGCAATTATCTGACGAATACTGGATTCCCCCTAACGATAGCTGGTGCACTGCGGTGACGAACACAGGATCTCTCATGACGATAACTGGTGAAAAAAATCATAATGAGTTTTATTGCTCTAAAAGCATAATTAATAGCTTTTTTAGGAAAAGTGGTGGTATAATCGAAGCTTGGATTGCTGGCGATTCAAAAATGTCCCGGAGTTAAACGATTAGGGGTAGAATAAGGAAGAAATGATCGAATTAGTGGGGGGGAAAAATGATAAGGTCTTAAGCATGACGATAATTGGTGGCTCTACCCTAGACGATTCTTATATCCGATTAATTCAGTATTTGATTCCCAGGATTCGGAGCTTTCCGAATCAAACTCAAAGTCTTTGTAAGCCTCTGCCTGACTCTTCCACCTCCTCACCCATTCCACATTTCTTGAAAAAGTCATTCTGAAGACTGTTCGTAAGGTTGTCTTCAGTTCTCTAGTAGAGTAGATAGTAATGTAGAAACTCTCCATCAATGATGGGAACTGACAAACATTCACATACGATGTTGATTGATTGCAGTTGGTGAGTTTGAAAGCAGAGTTGATCAGGAAGAAGGAGGAAGCTGACAAACTGAGAGGCACCGAAAATTTTGTTAAACTTCCAGCCAAACCCAAGCCAGTAGTCAAAACTAATCCTGGAGTTTCTGAAAGAAACGAGAGAGATGTGGCGGAAATGACAAGTGAAGAAGTTGACCTTCTGCAAAAATCCAAGTGAGTTGGTTGTAATATACTATTCGCCCATTGATATCAGGGTGTCCAGCGACCTGGAAAACTGGGAATACTCGGAGAATTTTACTCTACTGGAAAACTCAAGGAATTTCATTTTTTTCCCGTAAAACCCTGGAAAAAGCCCTAGCGCTAAACCTGGGCGGAAGTTCCGGCAGTCTGAGAGGGAAAAGTTTTAGTACGGAAAAATACTCGCACATGAAAGTTTGACTAAGTGGATAGTAATTTTATTCCGTGGAACCAGCCATAATAGATTGGATGTGTCCTCCTACGCAAAATGTAGGCTGTTTCCAAAACGCGGGGAAGCGCCCAATATCGGAGTTTTATGCAAACCCATCCAGTGGGTTTTTTGGTGAATTTTTAAAAATATACTTACGAACTTTATTTCGCTGTTTCCTATCCTATTTTAGTGTTTTACGGTTCAAGTTATACAAGATGGCCAATCACAAACAAATAATTGATACAACGTAAGTATTGATTTTATTTATTTATTTATTTTTCAAATATAGATGACTCCAATGTAGAAAACTTGGTCAACAATAATTGATAAAATATAGGTTTCTATAAAAGCAACACTTTTAAAAATAACTGTGTTATTAAAATGTATGTTACCACTGAAATTGCTTAATTTTCTTCGCAAATTTGCTGGAGGTGTTCATAAGGGCACCCCTGCAGCTACAGGTCTACCACAGAAACTTGGCGTCTGTGTGGCGTCCACTATGTGGCGGATCCGCGAACTATAACGATCGAGTCAACCTTCCATGGTGAAACCTTGACAAGGAAATTGGAGCCGGGAGAAATTTGATGTTCGTGTAGTGCCACGGAATTTAAATTTCGGAAATGCACGAATTTCGAGCTGCAGTAGGAGGGAAATCATGTCAGTTTTGAAGGGAGAAATTCCCAAACAGACGCGAATCTGCTTGATGAGAAGAGATAAGTAGTTCTATGTTCTCAGGGTTGCAAAGTTTCTGTGGCAGACATTTAATAAATTAATGTTAACCCGCACCGCTTAAATTTCTCCTCAACTAGTCTGATTCTGGTTACCTACCTAATTTATTTTCATAATGAGATTTTTATATTGTGTTTATAGAATGGTAGCTACAGAGATCTCACTTAGATTTTAATTTATCTATTTGAGTATCTATTACTATTTCCTTTCATTTTCTGGTTCCTAGTAGCGATTTTCCCATTCTTGATTTATTCAATTGCTTCCAAGTCTACCAAGGTAGCGGAAACATTGCTTTTACTTTTCAAGATTGAGAAAAAAGTTCTCCAAAATCAAAATTTCAACTCGCAACTTACTTTTCAGACCTTCTTGAACAATTTTGGTTTCCGTGTCTTTCTGTGTGCCTGTCGGGCATAACTTTACGGAGTTGTTGTCCAATTTCGATGAAATTTTCAGAGATTGTGCGGGTTGGCGTGTAGACGGTCCCTTATGAAAATCATCACCCCCGGACTGATAGTAGCTGCTGCGCATACCCTAAAGTGGATTCCATGTAACAGCTTTAAAATCCACATTTTCCATTCGATTTCGATGAAATCTTTTTTGGTATTATATGGATCAAACAATCGAAGGAGAAAACAATCCTTTGAAGTGGCCATTTCTCTCGAGTAAACCAACAAGTTTCGATGATTTTAACGTTAATTCGCCACTTTTTCACACAATCGAAGGTGAAAAGTAGCCTTCGAAGTTGTCTTGAGCAAACCAACATGTTTAAATGATTTTAACTTTCATTCCCAATTTTTTCAAACAATTGAAGGTGAAAACAAGCCTTTGAAGTGGTCGTTTCTCTCCAGTAAGCCTACAAGTTTCGCTGCATTTAATGTTAATCCTCGACTTTATCCGAGAATCGAAGTCTCTGTTGTGTCTATCGAGAAATCCTTGTAACGGGCAAAACTATTCGTAGTTATTCTTCGATTTCGGTTAAATATTCGGGAATTTGCAGTTTCCATCTAATTTCGATGAAATTTTGAATGATTATGCGGATTGGTGTGTTGATGAAAATCACCATCCCGGACTGATTGGTTCTTACAGATTGATGTTTTGAGATTAATAACCATATTTTTAATGCTTTTTCACTTCAAAATGTCCTTAAAAACCTGAGTTTTAAGAAATTATTCTCACTTTTCTTATATTTTAATTAGTTCAGAACCCTGGAAAAGTCGAAAATTGACCCTTGAAATCCTGTAAAACTTAGGGAATTTTATTTGGGGAATCGCTGGGCACCCTGAATATTCTAGAACTGTGGAAGAACTAGTTGTCTATTTGGATGGTTGTGTGTCAGTGATCTTAGCATAATCAGTTGTGTTGGAAAAATAATTGAATTACTGTTTGTTTGCCTCCAGAGATATTCTCAAAATTAAATCTTCGCTGTACGACCAGCTTCAGAGTGGCGCACTTGTGTCGGATGATGGAAAATCGCGGTATCTAGTTGATTTTGAGAACAAACCCCCTGAACCCTCGTTTGAAGATGAAGTCATTGGACCACTTCCTCCTAAGCAAGAAGAACCTAAAGCTGATGAATCGAATGAAGAATTAGACGAAGACGATGAGGGATGGTACGTTGGCTATATTGTTTCTTTGGTAGGTCACTATAACATCTAGGAGTGACCTCCATGGTTCAAGCTATGTATCTCATCAGGTTATCAAACTCATTTTGACTTGGCAGGGTCGAGTACAAAGATTGTCTTGGAAGATCCAGGAAGTGTCTTCGCGAGGACTTACCTTCTATGCAAAAACGAGACCAAACTCTGTCGGACGTTCTTTTGAAACAACCCCCTAAAAAGGAAGAAACTGCCAGTGCGGCGCCTCCAGATGAGGACGAGCAGCTTCGCGAGTTGATCCACAGCGACAGCCATCTTGAAGAACTCAGGAAGAAGTGGGAGCAGAAGGAGATGGAGCTTCTCAGCAAGCAGAATGTACATTACGAGGATTTGCTCTTCGACGGTGAGTCACCTTCGAGCAATATTATTTTACGTTCTAGTTATTTTGTTGCTATTTGCCATATCTGTAAATTCCGTTCACCAGAATGACAACTTTTTTTCTTTCTAAAAAATGCCTGTTACATTTTTCTGGGCTAAATTCTCAAAGTAAATGATAAAAACAATGAAAATTACATTTCGAACTAATTCAGTGTTGCACTTCTAAATAATTAACAATCATTTGAGCACTTTTTCAAAATATTAATTTTGTTATTGTGACATTGGGTTGACACGACATAAAAAACGTTGAGCTACTGTGCAAACAGCTCTCGACTTGACCATAAAATAAGGGGCCCATTAAAGTTTGGAACGCAGTTGGCTCAGAACAGCGCAGGTATAAGAGGCTGAGCAGCAAATTGACGAAGTTAGGTCCTGTGAAGTCTGGTACCTTTTGAAAATATGTCTGATTATTAGGGATTGAGCCCTGAGTCCGATCGTATGACAAGTTTATGTCTTTAAAAACGCAAGAAAAAAAAGGAAGCTTTGAAAAAGGGCACCCAAGGAACATTTTGTATCAATAGGAGAGTTTCTTGATGATTGCTTCATTAACTATTTTCGTCTGAATAGACAGAAGTTCATCTACTGGTTCCCCTAAATTTGATTTAGTATTGACTGGTGTAGAATATGAGGTTCTCACGCAGTAATACCAAATAAAAAAATTGCATTTCAATTTTACGGGGAATAAAGCAACCTAAAAAGTGCACAAGTGCACTGAAAAAAATTCACGTTTTTTTACATTAAAACATGAATTTCTCCCCTTAAGTTCGATTGTAAAATATTTTCTGAATATACCGTTGAAAAGCTGATATTCCGGCGCAGTTTTTAGGCTTTTCGGAAATAGTTCTTCATCTGGAATTATTTGGACACTATGGGCGTTGAAAAACGGAAAGTTTTCGAAAAGTTACTAAGATTAGTAATATAAAATAAATAAAATAATAAAATAATTCCTGATGAAGAACTATTTCTGGAAAGCCTAAAAACTGCGCCGGAATATCAGCTTTTCAACGGTATATTCAGAAAATATTTTACAATCGAACTTAAGGGGAGAAATTCATGTTTTAATGTGGAAAAATGTGGATTTTTTTCAACGAAATCGACGGTTTAACGGAAGGACTCGGTGCTCGGTAGGAGCGGCGGCGGTGTAAACCCCAGAGGACCCGGACCTTGTCTCCAGTACCTACTCTGTGCCCCGGAGTCTCCCCATCAAACTATCGATTTCGGTGTTTAAAATGCACGTTTTTCCGCGTTCAATGACAAATTTCTCCCTTTAATTAGACCGTAAATATTTTTTGATTATACCGTTGGAAAGCTGAGATTCTGGCGTAGTTTTAGGCTTTCCGGCAATAGGAAGCCGGAAGGCTAGGGCTATCTGGCGTAGTGTCATCTGGGATTATTTGGACATTATGGGCGTTGAAAAACGGAAAGTTTTCGAAAAGTTACCAAGTTCACTTTTAAGTAGAGGTGTGTCGGTCAGGAGTGAACGTATTGAAAAGACCTTATCTTCAAAACGACCCTGTCTGAACTGAACGGGTTGTCAAAATGAACACGGTCATTCTTTCATCAACCCACCAATCGATTTTTCCGGAAAAATTCCGTGAACAACGGAAGAAGGTCAAAAAAACAAATTAATTGCCCGCAACATGAATATAATGCAGCATACATTATATTATAATGTATTTGTATACATCCATGTTTGTACATAGATCATGAATGTGTGAAAATGACTAGGAAGAATCAACAGAAAGAAGTAGTTGGAAGTGGTTTTCTAAGCAAAACCTTCCATCCATGTGAAGAATTACGTCCGAATTAACTGAGGACTAAAAAGACAAAACTGAAAGAACTAAAACACTCAAAGACTGATTTATGCGATTCGAATCGATCTTTCATTTGTTTTTGTCTTTTAGCTCATTCGATTCATTCAACTCGCCTACTCACCTACTCATTGTAACCTATTCCGACCCGTTCGGTTTTTCGATTCAGCGTTTTTTCGAGTCACGACCTGGATCCTTAAGGATGTTGTTTGTTTGGTTCCATCGTTCCGACTCGTTCGGTTTTACCGACTCGCTCGTTTTTGTGACTTCTGACCGGTTGGTTGTTTGTCTTGTGTGTGAACGTAATGAACGGATTCAAAAGACCTGGTCTCTGTAATGAGTGACCGTTTGGGATTCGAATCCGCCAAATGACCTCGTTTTACACACCTCTACTTTTAAGGTTGCTTTTTTTTCCGCATTAAAACATGGATTTCTCCTCTAAATTCGATTGTAGAATATTTTTTGATCATACCGTTAAAAAGCTGATATTCCGGCGCAGTTTTTAGGCTTTCCGGCAATAGTTCATTATCTAGAATTATTTGGACACTATGTGCGTTGAAAAACGGAAAGTTTTCGAAAAGTTACTAAGTGCACTTTTTAGGTTGCTTTATTCCCCGTAAAATTCAACTGAAAACATTTCATTTGGTTTTAGGGAGATTGGGAATTTAACGCTCATTCCAACGGTATCATCAAATTGGAATTATCACAGCAAATTAAAGGAGTTACTACCAATTTAATGAAACAAGGTCAAAACCACGGAAAAAAACTTTGAAATTCAAATAACTCGGGGAAGAAGCCTCTAAAAACCGTTGCAAATTATTACACAAAGGTTTTTTATTTTTCTGAATAGATCACTCGTCTGCAAAGAACTCACCGTTCGTTCCTCGTTCCGGGTCAGTATTTTACGAAATTAAAGGCGCAAAAACTGAAAAAATTGTACCTAAATTTTTAATTTTAAAGGACCTTAGAAATTCATTAGTGCACGGCCCTAGGGAATTGAAAAACGCTGCAAATTATTACACAACGGTTTATTATTTTTATATAGATCACTCGTCTACAAAATCACCAACCATCCAATATGAAGAAAAAAAGAAAAAAAAATCAAAATCACCAACCATCGATTGCATTTCGGTCAGCTCTAATTTCAACGGAGATTAGGCCTCTTTTGCGAATCACACTCGTGTTTTGATTTATATATATACTTATATTTCAATATAAACCCTTAAATTTTCGTAGGGAGCGAACGGTTTGTCCTACAGAGCTCCGCGTGGTCTCAAAAAATCCCAAAAATTCTATAGAATCTTAAATTGAAGGAAAAACAATACCTTTATATCAAAATTTTTTGAGTTAGGGCGTTTTCAAAATTTCAAAATTGATTTTGGAACCCTTAGGAGTGACCTACATCAACCAAAAGCTTCGGAGCACAACTAGACCCCAAATGGAGCCTACATACCAAATTTCATCAAAATCGGTCAATGCTAAGTGGCAAAAGTGCCGCGTACGGCGGACGGCGTACGGCGGACGGATGGCCAAATTTTTATTCGATTTTTGGATTCTACGTACCTTGAAACGTGAACCATCAAATTTTGAGGGGGGGTTAGTACTATTTTGCGTGTTAGTACTATATTGCGTGTGTGAGTACTATTTTGTAGTATCCAAGAGGTCTTTCAAGGGTTTCCGTGCATGGATACTTTTTTCAAAGACAGTTGGCTAGCTACGTCACGATTGGCTAGCTACGTCACGATTGGCTAGCTACGTCACGATTGGCTAGCTACGTCACACCATTCAAATCTTCAACTTTCCTTAGCTTCTCTGATTTTTTAAAAACATTTTCTCGACGAACAGACCCGATTACCGTTATTCCTGAGCCATACTCTTTTGAAAAAATAAATTAAAAAAATTGACCGAAATACCCCATTGCCAGAGAAATATGGGAAAGACTTGAGAAAAACCGTTTATTCAGTAGTTTTTCCCATTTTTCTTTGGCAATTATTCTTCGATTTTGATGATTTCAGCGGAAATATTTCAGTTTTTCAATTCCCCAGGGCCATGCACTAATAAATTTATAAAATCCTTCAAAATTTCAAATTTGGGTACAACTTTTAAGTTTTTGCGCCTTCAATTTCGCTAAATACTAAAGACGAACGGCTACTGACTGAGACCTCCTCAAATTCTGGTAGGGAGCGAACGGTTTGTCCTACTGGTCTCCGCGTGGTCTCTAAAAATTCTATACTTTCTTAAATTTATGGAAAAACAATACCTTCATATCAAAAATTTTTGAGTTAGGGCGTTTTCAAAATTTCAACCTTTATTTTTCAACCCTTAGAAGTGACCTACATCAACCAAAATCATCGGGGCACAACTAGACCCCAAATGGAGCCGACATACCAAATTTCATCAAAATCGGTCAATGCTAACTGAGAAAAGTGCCGCGTACCTTGAAACGTAAACCAACAAATTTTGAGTGGGGGGGGGGGGGGGGTTAAAAATGTTTTCTTGGTCGATTCCAAAGGTTCATTGTTGGAAATAATAAACTAAAATTGCTCTTGAAGGAATGAGACTTGATTTGTCGACAGCAGTTTTGGTTCTGTAGTAGGCTTGCTCTGCTGGTGGGTAGAGGTTTGCTTCTGAAGGTTATTCCCCCGGCTGGTGTTGAACTTGCTGCACTTGAGGATAATATGGTTAGCGTCCGCTTTTTCATCTCTCCCACAGACACAGTTTTTCCGCCGATGAGATTTTTTTTTTTTTTTTTCAAATGGCTTGGTAGTCTGTGGTGGTCGACTCGTAACCGACTTATAATTTTTATGAAACTGCGATCTAGGTCTCTTTGGAAGAACCATAGTAATCGTGGTATTTCAGGTTGAAGACTCGCATAGAACCTACCATCTTCCATAAGTCTACATACCGTTTCCCATCTTTATACATTTTTTTTTACTTATTCCCTAGGTCATCTAAGCTGCAGTTTTTGGCCTGCATGCCTGTTATCGTAGTTTTTTCGGAGGTTAAATGCTTGTTAGTTTACCTCTGGTTTGGTTACCAATGGTAAATAAACGGGTAACAAAATTAAAACTTGAGCTTGTATGTAACGTTTATTTATTTTTATACAAAGATACTTTTTATCCCCATCACTATTATAGTATCATTAGGAAACAGTGAACGTTTTGACTAGGTACCTTATAAAATTATTCTTACCCACTTATATAAATTAATTTTAAGACAATAAAACATTTGGAATGATTTTTACACTCACTTTTGAAAAAATCGAGGGCCTAGTTTCGCATGCAGTCATTTGAAAATGCTTATATTTTACGTTTTAGGTCGTTTACATGTTTTGATTGGCTGATGAGCTCATTATTACATGACGCTATGGTTATGAAATTTATCAAAAATTCAATTCTGATATGTTTCTTGAACACAATTCACTGAATTTGAATAGTCTGGTTTGAAGATTAGTCGAAAGAGTTTTGAGCTACTTCTTTGTTTCTGGTGATAATGAAAAACTACTGCAGAATGTCGTATTTCTAGCTGTTTTTTGCGGCGTTTTTTTCTTTTCTTGAATTTGAGTAGGTACCTATGAAGGCATTTTTGTTTGTTATATGACACGCAAGGGTGGTTACAGGGCGATCGTTGACTTAATTTCCACTGATACAGCTCATGTTAATGGATAGAGACATGCAAGGGATTTTTCCTGTCAGTTCTTCCTCTAAACATTTGGACGCAAGTTGAAGACCGTGAATGTCAAAAGATTAATTTCTGTTATTAGTATTAGAATCAAACAATGATGCTATTGGCAGGAATCAATACTAATTAGGGATGATTAACATCAGATGAAGAACAGATTGAAAATTACAGGATCAATGAATTCATCAAAACTTCTGAAATGGTCTATAATGGATTCCTAGGCTCTAAAATTGTATTGCACCGTGCAATAATTATTGTTTTCTTTAATTTTTGCACAGTGTTAAAAGACATTGTTGAGTTGTTCCAACTAAGTGTTCCAACAGTACAGAAGTGGAGCAATCATGCTAACTTCGTTGGTCGTTCAGATCAGATCTGTGAAGCACGCATTGGTTTCGTCTTCAGATGATTGGTAATGTTGCCAACCTGATTTCATCTTGAAATAATACTCGTTGTTATGATAATGAATGCTAAAAGCTGTGGATATCATGAAAATAATGACATTGTGAAGGGGAGACCAAGCTATTGTAGGAAGGAACCCATCAACGGTGAAACATGTTGAGAGACCACCTCATTCAGACATTTACCAGACCTGTCACTCTTGATAATCTCGAACTTTTCAAGTACATCCAACATACCTCCCTTCGGGCAAAAATGAGGAAATTCTATGAACCGTCCGTTAGTTAGATCAAAACTAAAGTTATGATTGGATTCTCTTAGGTGATTCGCAAAAGCAGAATCACCCTTTCTATCCCTGAGATCCTTCTCATGCTCTTTTATTCTTTGCCTTGAATGAAAATAATGTTCAACCTAACTCGAGTTCCTTCGATACTTATTACACTTCCACATCTTTACCGACAGTTGGCGAAATATTCATCATAGAGGGACGAAGAGATATAGGTAGGCTACGTATACTGGGTACCTACCTAACAGGTGTCATTCCTTCAAGGGGTCTGTTCTACCACTAATTTCCAACAAAAAAGGCCTCCTAGCAATTTTTAACCCTTTGTTTTCTAAGTTTTTTTTCAATTTTAAGATCTTTCGTTTCTTTGACCTTATATCACCAACCAATAATAAATCTATAAATCTCTCAATTTTTAAGTTAATTTACATCCTTGGGAGCGTTAAATTTCCCCTCTTTCTAGTGTAAGCCAAAAATTTTTATGTAGAACTCAAAGGTCAAAAGCAACCCTAAACTTTGAAATTACTACTTACTTTCTTTGATCCGTCATGATTTACGAAAACCGCCTTAAAATCTGTCTCCGACAAGGGAGAAAATTCTTCAGACTCTCAGCTTTCTGTATGTATAATTTTTTAAAAATTGTACAATCGACTTTTGGGAAATATCTGTGTTTGACCGCGGAAAAACCAGGATTTTTTCAACTAAATCAGCGTTTAGTGGATGGCCTAGCACCCACTTTGTCAAACCACGGAGTCTTACTTGGAAAGATAGGAAATTTAACGCTCTTTCCAACATTAAAAATTGAAAGACTTAAGGGCATTTTAGTGATATAACGTCGAAAAACCGAAGAAAAACTTGAAAAACAAGGAGTTAAATGTAAACTAGGAGACATATTTTGTTGGAAATTAGTTGTTGAATCGATCCCTTGAAGGAAAGACATCTGTTAGGTTGACACCCTGTATTGAAGGAAACCATTCCCTTGTACTAATTTATTGTTTAGATAAATGTGGTTTGGTAATTTATCAAAATCCAATTTAAAAAAAAAAATTAAAATGAATTAGCTACTTTTGTATTTTGTATAAGACTAAACACTTTTAATTTTAAAAAATCAAATGAATTATTCTGTATGAGACTAAAAATTTAAAAATCGAAAATCTAACTATCAATCAAATTAATTAGTTTGTATCAGACTATCTTGACGTGCAGGAAAATGTAGTCTATAGTTTGGTAAACGTGACAATCACCTGCAGAACCAACTTTGTATGCATTTCGAAAATAGTCAACATCAGACTTGAGTGGTATTAAAGAGAAATAATAGCTCTTGAAAATTAACATCAAACCTATGTGTGGTTATTTATGCTAGTCAAGAATACAATTATTATTCCAATCGGTCTACATTCTTTATTGGATAGTCAGTCGAAACCAGCTAGTCAAGTACAGAAAGCGAGCGCTTTCGCTGTAAGGATATCACCATCTCGAGGGAGTACTAGATTAGTCAATGATCCTATTTATTACGGCTTAAGTGAGAGGTATCAAGGTTGTATTGGTCTGTTCCTGTCAAGTGAAAGGGAGACTAGTGATACAAGGGGCTCATACGGCTCATCTTAATCTCCTCCTTTCACTTTACAGGGCAGATAGTCTTTTTTTTTTCAAATCCCTTCAATTTCCCTACTCAGACGTTGCTAATAGGATTATTGAGAAGTTCTTGCCTCTTGTGGGTACACGACTTGATGGTTTCGACAGATTCATGCAATAAAGAACCTAAGTTAATAATAGTTTACACCTTCTGTTCGCCATGTGTACTTTCGTTATATAAGATTCATAATAATATCATAACTGCCACATAGAGTAGGTAGGTGGTGGAAACATTAATACCGTACTGAACTTTCAAATTGATTGATCCACATTATTATACCTATTTCATTTATCCAACCAACAAGCGTCCCTCGCTGCTACCTAAACCAAGGAATAGTGAAACCTACGCACTTTGGTTGACGTGTCAACTCATCCACTTCTTGTTATTCACTTTAAAACTCAATATTGCGTTGGGTATTACTCCAAGAATGAAATCGTTACTGAACGAGTAATGAATTTCGTTCGTACAGGTTTAGGAACACCTCGTTGGAACAAGCTTCCCGCGCGTTATCACAAAGTTGGCACATTTAAAATAATTTGTTCGCGTATTCTTCAATTGATTTGGAAATCCGTTTCCGACTAGAATGCGAGATGGATCGCCAGGGGGGCCAGTAAAGCGACGATGAGGGGCCGATGATGATGGTTGGCGCCGGAGGATATTTTCCCCAATTGGTTGTTGTCGAGAGGCGTCACAGGGTGCGTTGGTTTCGGCATTTTCAGAGGAGGTTCCGCTCTCCTGATCCCGCCTTCAAACTCTGATCCGTGCCCGCTACCTGAAACATGATAATAGAATTACAACATTAAACCAGTGCAGTTATTTTTGAAGACGATATGTAAAAGTGGAGTGAGAAACCTTTCATCCCTAATAGGACTTGAGGGTTGGAATAGAAATTCATCAGTAATACGAGGCATGTCCAGAAAGTAAATGTACTGAAGCTCCCGCGGCCGTAGGGATTTTTTTGTTGCTATTTTGGGCACACTACCGTGTAGCGTGACTCCTCCCCTTCAAAAAAAGACCAAAACGAGGTCAGTACGTTGAAAACTGTGGTCTCAGGAGCATTTCTCGTGAAAGATGTCGATCGACTCTGCCGCCAAGTGCGAATTCCGCGCGGTAACCGTTACCTCGTAGTGAAGGAGAAATCTCCGATTGAGATTTTTAATGAGGTGAAGGCAATTTATGGTGAAGGACATATGAATCGTATGAGTGTGTACAAGTGGTGTAGGGAGTTTAAGAACGATCGTACGAATGTGCATGACGATTTGAGGAGTGGGAGACCGCCGATTGTGACTGACGAACTTGTGGAAAAAATTGAGAATGCGGTCTGTGACGATCGCAGATTGACTCTGGACGAAATTTCTACGAAGTTTCCACAAATATCTCTGCTGCACGAAACAATGACAGAAACCCTCGGATTTCATAAACTGTGCGCAAGATGGCTCCCAAAACAGCTGACTGAACAACACAAGTTGAATCGAGTGCAGACCTCTAAAGATATTTTGGAACGGTATGAACTGGAGGGTGAGGATGTTTTAAGCCACCCCCCTTATTCCCCCGACCTGGTGCCTTCAGAGTATCATCTTTTCACTTCTCTGAAGACGCACATGGGTGGAAAAAAATTTTCAACTGACGAGGAGGTGAAGAGGTAGGTCGACAAGTGGACGAAGGAGGTGGCGGCAGATTTCTACAAGGCAGGCATCAAAAAATGTATGTATATGTATCCCCCGGCTAACCACCTGCATCGAGAGAAATGGCGACTACATAGAAAAATATCTTGGATTTATACCTATGTAACCACGTATTTTTTTTTTTTTTTTTTTTCTTTTTTTTAATACATTTTTTTGAACCCTAAAAACCCGCTCTGAGTCTAGCAGGCATCAATGAAAGCGTCTAGTGTCATAGAGCGCTGTTATGATGTTGCATGAGGCTGAATAACGGGCACATACAGCAGTTCATGATATTGCGTTGCATAACTACTACATTATTGACTGATGAAAAAGCTGTGCTTTTTCTTGAAAGGTGTTCTATAAAGAAAACCCATAAACTCATTTGTTATAATTTGCGGCGTTTTTGTAGAACTATTATATTTATATCCTATGTTGGCGAGAGTTTCCAGGTTGTTAAAAAATGTAAAAGGACATTATAGAAATCATCATCACCATCAGGATTCTACTGCACCGATGGCCCTTCAAACATACCTCTTTCCCTTGTAACTGGACTGACTGAGAGAAGCCTTCATTAAATTTCAGTTCAGGATGAGGGTGATTATCATTTCTACTGAATCACATTCTTGCTTCTTCTTACTGTGATCTATCAACTTAAACCACAACTCCTTTCCATTGACCAGTTAGGTGGCTGGAGAAGTTCTGGCTTCCTCGTCCTTCAGCTCAAGAGGGATGAAGGTTATTACTATACAACATTCTTACTTAGGGACATTGATTGCCTGTCACTCCTGATGAGCGCTATCTACCTCAACTACTTTTCATTGACCAATTATTATCTGAAGTTTTTATAGCTTTCCTGGCTTGCATTTCTACTGAAGGATATTGATTATTGCTGCTGGGCTCTATCAATCTCTAGTTCTACTACAAATGAATTTGAGCGCTTCTGATATTCTTAAACCTACCCTTTAAAGAAGCGTCTGGAAGCTGGTAGAGATGAGTGATAGTCTCAGATTGGGAATTCAGAACCTAAACTCAAGGTTAAACTTACTAGTTACTGAGGACTTACTTACTTAACTAGGGAAACTTGGTCGGAACATAGAATAGATGTGAAATGGAAAGACAGAAGCATCCATGGTGCTTTGTTCATTGAAGGAAATTCTTGGATTCTGGTGGTAGGGGAAGGATGATTCGACATTTGTAGGCTAATCTGAAAGAATCTCACATCATGCAACAACACATACATCCCTCAGCTCGAGACCGCTCCAAGCACCCTACTCATCCCCATTTGACCATTTTCTCAAATTCTCGTTAAAACCAGGCTTCAACTGGTTTTCAGTTGGTAAAAAGGAAATCGAACAGTTTCCATACCTAAATACGAGTATTAAAATTCAGCCTCTTCTAACTGGTACCTTGCCAGGAACCTTGTCTGACATTTTTTTACTGGTTGAAATTTCATTACCTCCATCGTCGTCTTCGTCGTCCGAAGTGGGATCTGGCTCTTCCGTCGTCGTCTTCGGGAGTTCGTTATCTTTACTGTTGCAGAGGTTCCCCTCGCAGTAGCAGTACTCAATCTGGTTGGCCTTCTGGCATATCGTCAAGTTCAGCTCACCGCACGCCCTCTGTACCAGCTCCCCTGTAAAGACAATCACACTTCGGTCATTTATTCACATAGAGACGTAAAAAGGTCAACATCAGAGTTGCATCAATTCAATTGACCGACAAGTCTAGAAATGTCCTTCAAAATCAAAATTCCCTAAAAAAACATCAATAAACAACAAAATTAAAAAATCAATTTTTTTTAGCTAAACCCCGAATAGGTAATTTTTTCAAATTAATCAATCGATTTCCTGGTTTTGTGTCTATGTATCCGCAGATCACTGTAACGAGCAATACCATACGAAGTTATCTTACAATTTCATTTAAATAATCAGAAATAGTTTGGATTTAGACTTAAATGACCCCCAGTTATTTTTCTTAGCCCTCTGCGCATGCGCAAACGAAACATTCTTGGATCAACCATGACTTTCACAGTTATCATCTGAATTCGACAAATCTCAGAGGTGTTGTCGATTGAATAGGAATAAATACAACAATAGAAGATACAAATCTGCGATATCACAAGTCCAAGTTTTATTGAAAAACTTATTCCAAGAGTTATTGTTAAAAGCACAACATCGGATCTAAATAAGGTGAATTATATTTGGAGATTTATTAAAGGACTTTTTGAATCAAATAATATTCCAGCAGGGATTTGCTGATCCAGGGTCTGCTTATAATCCATGCCACCGAGCTCACCAATCGCAAGTAGTTTTGGAAACGACTTACATAGCGCAAATCTGGGGTCATTTTTGTCAACCAGCACTACTGCTAACAACAATGGTTCAGGGTGAACCTCCAAATGTTCCGATGCAGGCCTGACAGTAGCAAAATCAGCGGATTTTCTTGATCGGAACTCATCTCCAGCGATCAGCATTGCTGAGCTCCAAGATTCCCAAAACACGATTAGCCGCAAACACATCGTGCATAAATTTTTTCCGATGTGCAAGAAGCCAATGCAAAATGACCATGGAGTCCGCCCAAGAAAAACTGTAGATGGTCCCTTATGAAATCCATCGCAATAATCATCGGTAGCTGCTGCTTATGCGCTAACGTGACATCCTGAATAACTCAACTTCTTCAGTTTTCATAAAATTGCAATGGAATTTTCAGGAATTATTTGTGAGAACTCTCCAATTATATTGTTCCCCAATCCAATTATAATGGTCCAAGTTTAAACAATAAAGTTTTCAGAATTTAGCAAAATAAGAGGCAAATAGTTCAACTAATCGCACTAATGCTAATAGGGTTTGTCCAAAGTTCTGTCCCCAATGGGGTTTATTATGGGAGGTGTCATTCACTCCATTCCTAAAATAAACGGAACCGTATAATTGGCTCGAACGCCATTAAAATTGGATTTCCCGAACCACCCTTTAACCGTGAAATGAATCTGCGGAAGAGTTTTTTTTTTGTTGTTGTAAAAGTCTCATCGGAATGTAAATTAGATTTTCTGAAATGTACCGGATGTCATCTACGTCACTCCAACCCCTGTCAATGTCAGTTACTGGTGCTTGTATAAATTCTATCCACATTACCTCGTCTCGTCAGCCTGGGTTTTCCTTGATGGGAAACCTCATAAATATTGTTGCGGGCCATTTCCCAGGGACTCCGTTTTACCATTCCGAACGGTTACCGGCTGCCCCCTTCATGGCCATCTTGATGTTTCGGGGATGCTGAATCAATTTCGAATAGGTTCGCGGGTCATGCATCATGTAGACGAGACTATGAATAGGTAGGTGCCTACACCCGAGAAAGCTTGAAGTTGAATCGACCCTCCAACTAGTATAGGAGCCCATTTCTAGAAATTCAGGAGAATGTAAGTACAATATTCAAGAGTAATTGATCAGATTCTTCATAAACACATGTCGTGGGAAATTCAATACATATTAAGAAAGTATATAAAATGATACAATTTTATATACAATTTTATATATATAAAAGTATGTAAAATTTCAATGATACAATTGAAAGTTCTCGTACTTCCTCCGTTAGAGTACAATTGTACAATTGTATCATCTCTATTCTCCTGGTATGTATATAATCTGCACCGACAACAGAAAACATTAAAATCTGGAGATTCATTTTTGTGTGTATAACTGTTGAAAACTCTTTGGACAAGGTTTGTCTTATGGATGGGGGTCGTCCGAATTTTTGGACCGATTTGTGGAGGGGTGTAGGTTTGCTAAGACAATATGAATGATGTGGGAGCATCTAAGATCTAGCTAGTCTGCAGTAGGATCGTCTCTAAGAAAAGTTCAAGAGGGCTAAACTTTGCAAGCTTGTGGATACGTATGATCACATTGTATAACTTCAACAGTGACCATCCGATTGTATATCGATGGAGGCTCAAGCTGAGAGCGTTTGAGAGGGAAATACTTCGTAGAATGCTGGGTCCCACCTGCATGATGGGGGATGCTGAAGACTCAGAGGAAATGGGGAGATGCACCAGATATATGACGATATTGACGTCGACAAGTTGGCTAAGCGGGGAAGCGTGAGATGGGTAGATCACATAGTGAGACTGAAAGAAGGTGAACCGACGATAAAGCTGTTCAGGGCCCGTTGGAATGGCTGGGAGACTGAGGGGACGGCCCAAGCAGAGATGGAGTGACAGCATTGAGGAGGATGCTGCTCTGGATACCGAAATTGAAGGTGTGATGTTTGTTGGACCGCCCAGGGCTGCGGTCCTAAGAAAGAAGAAGAATTAGCGTCGATGAGATTTTGGATGGTCCAACTTAAAAGTACATGGAGATTGATTTTTGAATGTTCCCTATGCATCGAATCGTCTATGCAATCCTGAAATCGATACGAGGAAGCTAAGTGCCATACCGACTTGGCAGAAGTGTTTCACATTCGTTTAAAGTCAAGATGAAATACTGGTGGACCCTCAATTTTCTCAAAATCTTTCTATTTCTTGAATTAAAAAAATCTATCAACATGCGGGTAATTACTGGGGCTGTTAAGGATTCAATGGGTTGTTGGGTTTTCCATTATGCTTGGATACCTACCCACGTGTTGGTAGGATTTACAGTCGATGACTTCATCTCCCTGTTGACTTCCACCGCTAAGGAGCTTCGGTAATTATAAAAGCCGTATTAATTAGCTAGCGAGTTACCTACCATCTTCCTCCCCTGATAGCTGACACAATATCAATACCCATCAACCCCTTAACTCAATCACTGCCTCTCTGCTTCGCCTAACCTTCACGTCAACGTGTCATCGATCGTTTCGATTAATTACGCCGACTGATCTCGTGAACAAATTTGACACCTTCGTTCCTGAACAAATTACCTTCACGTGTTAACTTGTTGATCAAATCTTTTACCACCTTGATAAGTACTACTGTATGATAATGCCCTTTACTGTCTTGGATGTATGAATTTTCGCTACTGCCGAGTCGAAGGTGCTTTTTACTGAGAAGAGCACGTTGACTGGTGAACTTCTCAGTTTGCTTCCTTCAACTAAGTGAATACTGCAGCGTCTCTCAAGAGAAGATTTCTTCCTATAGTTTTGGAGAGACTCCGGACGTTGTCCGGCGGCCATTCCCACTTGGTATAACCTCTGGGAAACCACCAAAAAAGGAATCGCGTGTAAGGACAATATTTTTACCGTACACCGGATATCTGACAAGTTGGCTGCAAATGAGCTAGAGGTCCAGAAGAGGCTTATGACACTGCCAATGTCCCGTCGATGGAACCGATGCAGGCAGTGGGAGTTGACAGTCCCCGATTGAGCTGGTCCTCAGAACCAATCAGGCAGCTAGGGAGCTGTTCTGGCAATGTCGTGAGTCGTGTGTAGTAATGAAAATATCTGTTATAACCAACGATATATTTATTATTGATCCAGGATCGGCATTCCGCTATTTTCACACAAAGGAAGCTGTATCAGGAAGAAAACATTTTGAAAAGACCGTCTCAAAATCAATTCCCAGAAGATCGAGTATCTGGTAATTGTTGGAAATAGTCGGGACTTGTTAATCCCACATTTTGCAGTGGTTATGTCCTTCAATCAAATCTGGCAATTGTCAAATGGATAAATATCGAATTCAGAAACCTCTGAGTAGAGCTTTTAGTACAGTGCAGAACCGAAGTTGACATCGGAAACTAAAAGGAGAAAGTGTTGTAAAATGTATTCTCCAGTACTGGTCGGAAGGTTTGTCGATCACACGGAGCGGAATCGGAGGTTATAGTAAAAATGGATGGCCAAAACCGGGTCCGAACAGAGGACTAGAATTTGATAAAATCCACTACTCATGTTATTCGTGGTAGACTGAAGTCCCTTTGAGTATTTATGTGAATGATCAGAAATGATCAGCGAATAAGCTAACTTCTCTAACGATCATCATGGAGCGTCGTAGTCCTTCCTGAGGTTCTTGGGGACCACAACAATGGATTTGATATAAAGTCAAATCACTTCTCTCCCGTTGGTCCTTAAGCCACAAAATTCAGCCTCTAGAGCACCATTGGAAGTCATTACGACAGTCAATCAGCTGACTAATCGTTAAATCCACGTCTCATGTTCTTTCTGTAACGATGCAATTTTACGCATTCTGTATAGTGGATCAGTCTCATCCCCACGTAAGTCTGAAGTAGAAACTCTCGGATGAGCACAAGGTACGGATGAGCGGTCATTTTTAAAAATAATGTTTGATACAGAAAATGTTTAATCTAACTATAAAATGAGCAATCCCCTACAATAAGAGTGCTCAAAAATATAAGGGAAATATTTATTTAGCTCACTCGTTTGTCCGTAAATTATTTCTGGGATCATAGTTTCCCTTCCCATGGATTTTAATGTTGGGTTTGAGGGTGAGGGGGGGAGCCTCTTTTGCAGCTAGTCCGAGCGCTTTCGTTTAATAAACATCTTCAGGGTTATTTTAGTGATGTAGTTGTCATTTTCATATTTTGGTATATGCTGCATGTAGTCTGTCATTTCTCTCTCAGTCATATTGAATGCGTACTTCAACTTTTTTTGCACCCAATTCTTCTTATTTATGTTATTTATTTTTCAACCACAATTCCACTTATAAAAGTAGACTTAACTTATTGGTTTTATTGTATATTTTAGATAGTGTAATCGAGCAGATAATGGGCATTACAAGGTAAACAATGGATTTTATCACTCAGTAGTCTGCACGACTCTCGTTTGAATTTGCTGAATAATAAAAATGCCTCCTGCAAAATGCTATCAACTTCGAGATTTAGAAACGTACTTATCCGTACGTCGAATGACGAGGTATAGACAAATTATTACCTTGAGGAGAGAAAGACGATATTATGATGATGTAGGAGGGATAGGTGGGTCTTCAGGGTCCTCGTTGGAGAGATGAACTATCTACACACGATTCCTTCTCAATGCAAATCGCATTACCGGTAGCTGTGGCCGCTAGCCGGGACTTCAAAAGGAACTTGAAGTGGTACTGCACCCAGATAAGGCAGGCAAAAGTACAAATCTACACATCAGTCGACGCTAGCATCCGCTCGGGAAACAATGGGTCCCTTTGTGGTTGACTAGGTAGGTCCCAAGACCTCTCCCAATTCTTCCATACCTAACCGGGAACCGACTCTCATAATTCCCTCTTGGGGCTTTTGCCCGAGAAACTCGATGTTTTATCTAGGTCACAATCACGGGGATACAGACGAGAAAGGAAAGAATACCTTCTGGACGGCGAAGAGGAAAAATAAACTGAGTGTTTTCCTCAGTCCTGACTTGCAAGTTTGCCTTAAGATTGCTCGCGAACACGCAGGGCTGACTCCCCAGAGGTGAAGAGCGAAATGGAAAACTCGAGTGAAGTCATGACCCTTTTCTTGGGCGTGAGAGACACCACCTTCAGTCCCTTCCGGGTGAAGGGTAATTTTACAAAAACAGCATTTCTCATTGAACATACCCACAAAATTTGAATGGGTTTATTCATGGCTTTTCCTACGTGTTAGCTTGTGGATCCCATCTTCGGGAGAAATGTCAGTCAATTAATAGCCTAAACCTTCGGAAAACCCAACTCGAATCAAGAGTTCCTAATATGGAGAGAAATGAAAAATAACTTCGGCCATCGACATTTCAGTTTTTCCGAATTTTTACAATATTCAGTAACTATATATATTGAAGTAAATTACACTAGATTACAAAATTTAGGGGTGGTCTGGCTGCCTCGTTCTTTCACCACTTTTCTTATGGTATTTGGTGCGCTGAATCCGAATCTGACGTCAGTTTTTTTTGTTTACGTCGGATTTTCAAGATATAGCTAGTTTTAAGATTTTTCTAGTTCTCACTTTTCTTCATTTTTTAGTGAAAACTCATCTTGCTCAAATCTCCTCAAAAAGTACTCAGACTTATAGGAAATTTCATGTAGAATCCGAATATGTACTTAGTTTTTAAGTAAAACTGTGTTAAACCCCCTATTTTCCACAAAACGTATCAAAAAACACCGGTTCTCAACGTTTTTTCTCCGGGTTTTCCATTACATTTTGCCACTTGAAAAAAAATTAAGGCTAAAAAAAATTTTCTCGGGCCTTTACTTTGTAGGGGGGACACCCCAGAGGAGAATGAGACCAATCGCAGCCTCCTAAACCCATTAACATCGAAGGAATTAGCTTTTTCATGGCACTAAGATGAAAATTCACAAAAACCGTTAATTAGTTTTTCGAGATAAGTATGTGCGTTCCTAAATCTGTTTTCCTCAAATGGATTTTCCTTTCTTCTACATTTTTTATGCTTGTCACCAATTAAGAGTAAGATCGAAAATAGGTACTCAAAGGGGGAGTAAATCATAATTGGGAAACTCTTGTTTTGTTGAGTGATTTTAATTCAGTTTTACAAACGAAACACAATAAACTGCAGAAAAGTTAACGGTGTAAATCTGTTTCATGAAGGCTCAGATGAATCAAAAGTTGGTACAATGTTTGGTTATTCCTCCACCTCAGAGGTTTCATCGCCGGCATCTATGTAGAGAAAACTTCGCCACTTGAGGTAAATCTCTTTTTAAGGTCCAACAATAGTCCGCCATCATGTGAACTTCCCAATACCCTTTGTACCGTTCTTCCATGGTTTTCATATCTTGGTTGAACCTCTGAGGTGGAGGAATAACCAAACATTTTACCAACTTTTGATTCATCTGAGCCTTCATGAAACAGATTTACACCGTTAACTTTTCTGCAGTTTATTGTGTTTCGTTTGTAAAACTGAATTAAAATCACTCAACAAACCAAGAGTTTCCCAATTATGATTTACTCCCCCTTTGAGTACCTATTTTCGATCTTACTCTTAATTGGTGACAAGCATAAAAAATGTAGAAGAAAGGAAAATCCATTTGAGGAAAACAGATTTAGGAACGCACATACTTATCTCGAAAAACTAATTAACGTTTTTTGTGAATTTTCATCTCAGTGCCATGAAAAAGCTAATTCCTTCGATGTTAATGGGTTTAGGAGGCTGCGATTGGTCTCATTCTCCTCTGGGGTGTCCCCCCTACAAAGTAAAAGCCCGAGAAAATTTTTTTTAGCCTTAATTTTTTTTCAAGTGGCAATATGTAATGGAAAACCCGGAGAAAAAACGTTGAGAACCGGTGTTTTTTGATACGTTTTGTGGAAAATAGGGGGTTTAACACAGTTTTACTTAAAAACTAAGTACATATTCGGATTCTACATGAAATTTCCTATAAGTCTGAGTACTTTTTGAGGAGATTTGAGCAAGATGAGTTTTCACTAAAAAATGAAGAAAAGTGAGAACTAGAAAAATCTTAAAACTAGCTATATCTTGAAAATCCGACGTAAACAAAAAAAAACTGACGTCAGATTCGGATTCAGCGCACCAAATACCATAAGAAAAGTGGTGAAAGAACGAGGCAGCCAGACCACCCCTAAATTTTGTAATCTAGTGTTATTGTTCAACATAGCCATTACTAATTAAGTGAAAAGTATATTGCTAAACAAAAATAAATAAAAAATAAAATTTTAAAAAATTTAATAATTTTCTAAACTTATAAAGTTAATTTCAGCCAAAAATGTTATACTCAAGTAAGTTATGCGAATTATGAGAAAATTCGAGAGTCTAAATATAGGAATGTCCAATGTTCATTGAAAAACTGGATTTTGTGGAAAGTCACGTAGGCAAATCTAATTTGAGCTTCTCATAAAGAAATTTCGAAGGGTTAGGGAATAATGATTTAGCTAGGGCTGTGTTGAACGATTATCGATAAACAAGTATTTCGTAGAAAAAATTCCATTCATGCTGTATGAGTTAATGAGCGAATTTTCAAAGGAATCTTCGAAGCCATCGTTAAGAAAATCAAAATATTAGCTATATGACAAAGCAGTGAGCATTGAGGGTGTGGCTCATAAAACGAATCGTTATAATTAAACAATCAACCTCTTGCTTAAAAATTTAAAAAAAACCTCAAAAAATACTCTCCTCGTCATCCCAAGCTCATAGAGTACCCACATGGCTATCCCATTTTTGGATTTTCATTGCATGCATTTGGATTGGATTTATGCATTACATAATATGTAACATAATATTATTATGTAATTTTTTGACAATTTTTAATTAATGAAATTGAACCTACATCGGAAATTTTGTGCTTAATTCGAATATACTTATACTTGGAATATCCTCAAAAAACCCTAAAAACTCTTTTCACAGTTGTTTTTTAGTTCTTTTTTAAAAGCATTTCGATCCTTTAGGGTTGTCCGAAATTCCTGGCTAACGAACTCATCTTTTCGTTCGTTAATACGAACATTTCGACAAAAACTTGAAATTTTTGCGAAACATTTCCTTGAGTTATATTGTCCGAGGTGACTCACATTTATAAATACCTTTATTGTGGTTGGTGGGTATCGATCGTTGATATTGAAGTAAGATTTGCTTCCATTTATCGAGGGGCGATCAGGGGTTAAATAATCTGCTGAATTGCAGCCCAACGTTTCGATGATTTACTTCATCATTTTAAAGTGTGAATGATTTTGAGTTGAGAAGTTTCGAGATGTCCTCATGGGAAACTATAATTATATTATTACAGAATACCAGGAGCACTGGTCGGTGGACTAGCTCTTCAACTTTTCGACTCAAGTTGAAAAACATTCACCCTTGAAAATGATGAAATAAATCATCGAAACGTTGGGCTGCTATTCAGCTAATTATTTAACCCCTGACCGCCCCTCGATAAATGGAAACAAATCTTACTTCAATATCAGCGTATATACATTTATATCGTTATATAATAATTATGTATACCTACATATATATGATTTGTGGGAAAACTTCGGTAATTGTTTTAGAATGTTCCAAAACGGAGTTTAGTTGACAAAATTCAAAAAAGTCCGTGTTAAAAATTTTGAGTCTATAGCATTACCTTAATTCGCCAATATAGGTATCTTGAAATTATGAAATAACTTCTGACGGTCTATCATTTCTCTTCCTGGGAAATAGTTCGTGTAAATGCTTCGAAAATACTTTTGTTAGGGTTTTCGTTCTTCCAGTGAATCTTTACTTTCGTTCAGGTGGACTCAGTGTGCGGCTGACCGTAAGCAATTCTGGATCAAAAGGTGTTTCTATGGAGGCGTGTATTGTGATGAAACTAGCTATCAAAATGTCAGTATAAATGGTCGGTAAGTAGGTAGGCCCTCTTCTAATTTGAAATGTAAAACCTTACACTCGATGTATAATTGTAGAAAAGACAGCCGACAGCGACACGAACCAACGAACCAGCCCTAACGAAAAAAAATAGTCGTTTATAGGCCGCATTACTTTTTATTTCTTGATTTTTTTTTGTGTGACCCAACAAACACCGATGAGGGCTGCGGAGGCAAAAAAGTCATTATGTAAAATGCTGGTCCTCCTCGCATCCCGCTTCATTGGGTCCCCTAACGCCGATTAAGGTCGGGCTGCAGGAATGCAAATGAATCTAGATCCGTCCGATTACAGGGATTCCTCGGTTTAGGGAAACCAACCCTAGATGGCACTGACCTCAATGCAAATTGGATAAAGACGACAAAAAATTGAAATTGACGGGAAATAGTTCCTATTTAACTACTACCTTGTTCTATTCCTGTGCAATTCGATGCTCACAACAAAAAAATTAATTTTTCACGAACGAGAATTAATAGAATTGCTGAAATGTAATTCACTTAAACGACTATTTAATTATTTAATCTGGTTTCAAGCTGTATATTTTGGAGACACCACTTAACTCATGTGGGGATCACACTTCCCTACCCTCCTAAAATTCATAGGGAATCGCTTTACTTCTCTCCGTCGTTGAGGACCATCCTCCAATTCATTGGGGACTATCTTTCCAATTCATAGTAATCCACAATCCAATTTGTGGAGAACAACTATCGTACCTTTCAATTCATGGGCAATCCAATTCGTAGAGGACCATCCTCCAATTCATAGTGATCCATCGTCTAATTTTTGGAACAATACTCTCATCCTACAATTAATGGAGAATCACCTTACTTCCCTCCAATTCATAGAGAACCATCCCTCGATTTATTGGGACCTTGCTCCATTCCATAGTGATCCATCATCCAATTCATAGTGAACAACTCTCGTTCCATTCAATTCATGGGCAATCCAATTCGTAGAGGACCATCCTACAATGGTGGGTGCGCCTGATTATTTTTAAATTTTTGATCAAAAGTAGACCTCATCCTGAGAATTTTGACACCAGCCGTTCTCTTTTTGGATGAGTAGATATTTTTCTATGATTTTTCAAAGTTTCGAATGTTTATGACGTCACGCGCCCCTCCCGCCTGGGCGGGATCTCCCAGCCCACTGTGACGTCATAAACATTCGAAATCATAGAAAAAGATCTACTCATCCAAAAAGAGAACGGCTGGTGTCAAAATTCTCAGGATGAGGTCTAGTTTAGATTAAAAATAAAAATAAACAGTTTTTCCGACCCATGAGCACACCCCATTCATAGTGATCCATCGCCCAATTTTTGAGAACAACACTCTCATCCTCCAATTCATAGAGAACCATCCCTCAATTCATTTGGGACCTTCTTCCAATTAATACTGATCCAAACTCCAATTCATTGTAATTTATCATCCAATTCATGAGGAACAAATTATGGAGTCCACACTTTTGAATCATGGGAGAAAATTATCCCATTCCTATCGCTAATAAGTTTATAATTTGTTACTTATGAAAACAATTAATTTTATATGTCCATTTCCGTGTGAACTTCCTGTCTAGTGGAGTTTAGTTTAAGATAATTCGACAGTTCAAAAACTTGAAGTTGAAAAAAAAAAAACATTTTTTTCAGGAGGCGTAAAAAATTTCAAAAAGACTTAAAAAACGTCTGCCAAGTGGGTGTGGCACATAGCTTCCTCGTATCCATAACCCGATTATATAGATGATCCGATGCATAGTAGTTAATCTGAAAACACCAATCTCTAAGTACCTTTCACTACCCTCATAGGGGACCATCTACACGCTAATCTGGTCAATACTCGAAAATGTCATCAAATTCGGATGAAAAATGTAAATGTTATGGCTGTTACAAGGATTTTACGTATGCGCATGCGCAGTGGCTACTGTCATTCCGAAGGTGGTTATTTTCATAGAGGGCCATCTAAATAATAATGTGTAACATCCCTGAAAATTTCATTGAAATCGGACGGAAAATGTAGAAGTTATGGCTGTTACAAGGAATTCACGTTTGCGCATGCGCAGCGGCTACTATCAGTCCGGGGGTGATGATTTTCATAGGGGACCATCTACAACTTAATCCGCGTGATCCCTGAAAATTTCATCGAAATCAGGTGAGAAATGTGGAAGTTATGGCCGTTACAAGGAAATTCACGTTTGCGCATGCACAGTGGCTACTATCAGTAGGAAGGTGATGATTTTCATAGGGGACCATCTAAATACTAATCTGTAACAACCCTGAAAATTTCATTGAAATCGGATGGAAAATGTAGAAGTTATGGCCGTTACAAGGAATTCACGTTTGCGCATGCGCAGTCGCTTCTATCACTCCGGGGATGATGATTTTCATAGGGGACCGTCTACTCACCAACCCGCATAATACCTGAAAATTTCATAGAAATCGGACAAAAACTTCGTACATATAGTTATGCGCGTTACAAGGAATTCATGACAGACAGACACACATACACGGAACCAAAATTGTTCAGAAAGGTCTAAAACGCAAAACGCGAGTAGAAATTTTGATTTTGGAGAACTTTTTTTTTCGTCCTTGAAAAGTGAAAACAAAGCTTCCGCTACCTTGGTAGACTCGGAAGCAATAGAAATTTTTTTCGTCTCCCGAAATTTTTTTTTTTTTTTTCAACTTCAACTTTTTTACAACTTCTTTACATTGTTACTGTCGAATTGTTGTAACAGTTTATTTAATTTTTTGTTATGCCTTCGATTCCAAAAGCTACAAAACGTGTAAATTAAATGAAATTGTGAACATACGCCAAATATAAATGGTCTCGATCAACCATAAATTCTTCTTGCAACCGATGTACAATAATGGGTTCGTATACGAGTTATGTTGGTCGAGATAATTGGAAATCCTACCCAAAGTAATGAATATGTCAGTATAAAGTATAACATACAGGGTTTGTGAAAGATGTCTAGTTTTTTTAGCGTAGTTTCTTTACTTTAAGCAGAAAAGGCCTCAGTGAGACCATATATTCCGATTAACAGATCGAAGCGTAATCAACCCTTTTGAGAACAGTTTACTTAAAAAGTTAGTTTGTTGTTAGTTCCGTTCTGTCGTCCTCGGTGCTTTTCATGTATTTACAGTAACGATCCCTCCACTCGATCAATACGAATATCAAACAGAATATCATTGAGAACACATCGTTCGGTATTCCACCTGAACTTTCTGTAGGTACCTAACAATCACTTAGCTTTCTATCAGTTACCGTGAAGCTATAACGACAATCAAGCTCAATACCTAACGGACTTGAATCACGATAATGATGTTATCGTTGTGGTAAAAGTATCGGACGACCGACTGAGTCAGAAGGAAATTATCGACATTTTCCTGAAAAAGAGTGGAGGTAAGTCTGCTTGGGTTATACAAGTATATCAACCATCTAATAACTAAATAAAACTTTGTAGAGCCATGATGTTGTACGGTTGCCTATATTCCTCATTTCGGAAGTCCCAGTAAAGCTTGTACATACCTTGTATACATTAAAAGCTACACAAGTTCTCAGTTTGTTGCTGAAACGATACCCCTACTGCATACAATCGCCTAATCTCGAGGGTACCCTATATAAACGAATTTTTGTACCAAATTTGATAAATTACTGCAGAACAGTTGGCTATTGTTAGTTCCAAAAAGTAACGTTCTGAGTCTATCAAGGTTGAGGAAGCATTATGTTGACTTGTTGGAGGTGGAAGAAAGTTTATACAAAATCAATATTATTCCCTCTCTCATTTCATGTTTCATTCAGATCTTTTAGCGAATTTTCAAGGAAAATGGAGCTATTGCAATGGCCTCAAAAGGTTTAGAATGGACTTTTTAGAAATTTTTTTGTCACTGAAATCCGTTTTGGAACTTTCTGAAACAACGTCTGAAGTTTTTCATAAAATCATATGTGTAATTACTTAGCAAAAATTTTTTTAGTTTTTGCTAAAATGTTCGTTACTACGAACAAAAAAACAAGTTCCTTAGCCAAAAATTTTGGACAACCCTAAGTGGTCCAAAATTCAAAAATAGTAAAAATAGGGGTTTTTCCGTTTTTTGTGGTTATTACCTTCACAATCATAGTAATGTATGGTGTATTAAAATTCAGCACAAAGTTTCTGATATGAATGCATTTCCAAAAATGAAAATTGTCCAAAAATTAAGAAAACTATGTATTCCATACAGGGAGTAACCGTATGTATACAGGGTGTAAGCTTAACTGGTCTGCCGTACGATACCAGTCGATTCTACAACTGATTTGCAACAAAAAATGTTTCCTGGAAATGTTTTATTAAACCTTTTGTTTTCGAGTTATTTTAACTTTAAACTTTTTTTCGTGATTTTGACCTTACGTCATTAAATCGGCCATAACACCTTCAATTTGCTCTGTAAATTGCAATTTGAGGATACCGTTGGAAAGAGCATTAAATTTCCTATCGGATAAATGCCTTAACTATTTTTTGGTCAAGGTTTGAGACATGAAAACGTCCTCTAAAAAGAAAATTTTAGGTAATTTTGGAAACCTTGCATTTTTTTAATCGCAAATTAAACTACGAGAACCAATATTTGTTCAAGATGAAAGAACAGTAAAAACTGCGCCAGAATCTCAGCTTTCCAATGGTATAATAAAAAAATATTTTACGATCGAATTTAGGGGAGAACTTTGTGTTTGAACGCGGAAAAACGTGCATTTTTTCAACGAAATCAGCGCTCTGGCCCTCCTGTTTCCGGAGGCCTCGCGGTCTACTGCGGCGCCGACCCGTTCACTTGTACCGTCCGGCCCCTCAGATCTTCGAGGCGGAGCGCTGATTTCGTTGAAAAAATGCACGTTTTTCCGCGTTCAAACTCAAATTTCTCCCCTAAATTCGATTGTAAAATATTTTTTGATTATACCATTGGAAGGCTGAGATTTTGGCGCAGTTTTTACTGTTCTTACAGTATCCTCAAATTGTAATTTACACAGCAAATTAAAGGTGTATTGCCGATTTAATGACGTGAGGTCAAAATCACGAAAAAAAGTTTAAAATTAGAATAACTCGAAAACAAAAGGTTTTAAAAAAATGCTAAGAGGCATTTTGTGTTGCAAATTAGTTGTAGAATCGATCCCTAGCCGATGGAGCGCCGTTAACGTTTACACCCTGTAGAGTGATAAGGATTCGGAGATTGTTGAACGAACCTCAACAATCTCCACATCCTCATCACTCTATATATATGTTTATTTATATACTCATACGTGAGTATATTTGTTGTACCCAGAAATGCAGTAGCCGTGTGGGTACTCTATGAGTTCGTGGAGACGAGTAGAACGTGAATATGGACTCCTAACATCTTCATAGCATACCCAATGCATACAGTATGTTGGTATGTTATATTAAAAACCAAAAAAAACAAGAATCGAGTAAAAATTCTTTCTAAAAGAAATTGCAACACCGTTGTTCTTTTTCTTAACCATACCTTCAACTGAAAGATTCCTCAGAAAATTCGCTTATTAATTCATGCTGCATGAATGGACTTCTGAATTTTGATGCAGTCCCAGTCATTCCAAGAAAGAGCATCAAGTCTACAGCATGTGAGCATTAGATACTTACATATAAAAATCAAAAGTGAATCTTTCAAGCACAATTTTTTTTTTTTTTTTTTTTTTTTTTTGTCCTTCCTGATTTTACTATGATTCTCATAGAGGTAGATGCATGTGCAAAACATCACCATTCGATGTGAATCGCTTCTCCCGATCATACCTTATTATATTTTTGATCATCTAAAATTCATGGATTAAGACAGATTTTGCTCCGATTGACTTGTGAGTTTGTAATTATGAGAGTACGCAACTTGCAAAAGAATGACAAATGACGAGTTCCAGAAGAAGTGTGTGCTTCTTTTCCCTTTATATGGGTTGCAGCCTTTTCGTTTTCGTGGGCTCCTCATTGATAGAACCTTCAATCTTGGGACCTGATCTTCGACTAGGGATACTACAGGTCCTTCATTATACTAATCAACTGGTGTCCAGGTGTATAATCTGTGAGGAATTATAAAGGCGTGATGAGACAAGTGGGTGAGAAGAGGTGGGAAGAATGAAAATCTCCACTCGATTAATAAGTAACCACTTCATCATCTTGTAAAAGGCGCCATCCGGGGGCGGATAGATAAATTGGAGCGGGCTGCCTCCCCAACACCTGTTCGGCCCGCGGATACCGTACGTAACATGATATACCACCTGTTCCCATCTGTATTTTAGTCCTCATACTTCATTATAAACTATAATGAAAACAAACCATCCGAGAGATCCATCTGCACGCTTTGCAACGTGAGGCTCTCTCAAGATACCTTCATGTATTTTTAAAAATTTGTTTTCAGTTATTATGTTTGTAGTAACTATTTTTCGCTAAAATTTTCTTTGCAGAGGCACGAAGTCATGGTGTGGGGTACTGGAGATTTTCTACGGACGAAGCAAAGAGGTTGGAAGAGCAAGATATGTTGCGGAAAATCAGAGCAGAGACCGAGCAAAAACAGAAGGAAGCCAAGGCTCTACGAGAGCGACGAGAACAGCAGAGGCAGGCCAGGCTTATCGCGGCCAGGCAGCGACAAAGGGCTAGGCTCGGTCTTCCACCTTTAGATCCCAAAGGTTTGTTATCAAAGTCTGAATTATTTCAAGTATAGCTACATATTACCTTATTTGTATGATGTAGTAGACTGAATCCTAATGGTTTATGCTGCAGTCGTTTCAAGCAGCAAGAAGATCCTAAGTTCATTTTAGACATTTTATGAACGAAAGAATGAAATTTCCAGTAAGTTTGATTTTGTTGAACCCTGGTAGTTGAGTCCTGGATTCTGAAAGAAACAACCAACATCGCTTTAAAAGTTGATCTCAGAGAACAACACAGGAAATTCCACCTCATACGTTCATTTGAAAATTTTGGACCTCAGGTCTCCATATATGATTCGCAAGTACAAATTTTCGAACTCTTAATTTTGATGTTCTTTACTGCTTGTTTCACAGAGATTATCGGCCAGACTGAAGAACACAAGGAACCAGAAGCACCTGTTGAGGAAGTGTCAGAGGACTTGGAGGTTAGACTTAAGAAAGCTGCACACGTACGGCCATGGGACGTCGGGAAAGATGGCGCTCAGCAACCAGGTAAATACTTCCTACGAATTTCTGTTCATTTACAGTCGTTCCAGTTCATTGCCGTGTTTCGTGACGCCAAATATGATTTGTTGCAGTGATGACGCAGGAAGAATGGGTGGAGAAGAAACGTGAAGAGAGGATCGACGAATTTGCTCCCATGTATCCAAGTAATCCGACTGCTACGATGGGTGGAAGTGCCTCTATTATTGATCCAATTGCGAATGAAACAACAGACAGCGTCAAAAAGAAGAAGAAAAAGAAAAAGAAGAAGAAGACTCTTCTTCAGACTATTCACCCTGAGTCTTTGGATATCCCCATGCCTGAGATGGAGTTGCCCGAAGAGACCAATCCTATGTTCAGTCGAACGAAGAACTTTTTGAAGAAACGCAATGCAGCCAAAGCTGGTTTTGACGCCCATGAAGAACCAGCAGAAGTGGGAATCGATATTTGTTCCTCCAGGGGAGCTGCTGTCCCACCTCCGATGGACTTCGACTACCACACACCCGCTGTCCGGAGGCGTCACGGCCCTTCCGGATCCAACTCGCACCAAGAAACTGCTGACGCCATTGAAGCAGGCCTCAGACTTCTGCGCCAACAATACGCAGGAAGTGGTGTCTCTAAAGACACTCGTATGGACTCCTAGAGTCTCCAAAACGTGAGATCAACTGTTATTATTTTTAATGCGTACCGTTACATTTTTGGAAAATTAAAAGATACCTTAATACCTATATTACCTACAATACGAGTATTTTTAAACCTAATTACAACCACATATATTCTCATTTGAAAACTCCAAAAAGCTAAGAGAATATCATATCAGGAAAATCCTTGAATCATTTTATTCAGAAGTAAGAGGACTTTTGTTTCAGGGTAACATCAGAAAATTTTCCAAATTCTAGTTTGGGGGCCATCCCGTGTATATACGAGAACGTAAGACCGTCATCGTAAGAACACAATGTCCACCAAGTAGAAAAATGTCTTGAAGTACATATCCAGGGTTTTTGAACACATCTAACGTGGTTGAAAATCGTCTCTTTGGAAATTCATTCATGCAGCTTGACTCAAACTTTTCTTCTGGAAAATTGGCAACAAAAAACTCCTCTCCCGTCTCCCGAAAACTATTTTCACTCCACCCTAGAAATTCGGCGGAGAAAAAACGTTCTTCCGCGGAAAATCGATCCATTTTCCAGGTCGCTGACGTTTTCTCTTCAACATCTCGAGCCCTGCTGAACGCCAGGCGATAAAATCGCAATCACTCGACCCGCTGAATACTTGAAAACGAAACGGTGGAATTTCCCCAGCTTTTCCGCTTCAAATATTTTTCTTTTTTCCAGCGCAGTACCTAATTCCTTCCTCGGATAAAATGGACGGTGGGTAGTTTCTAGAATATCTCGTCGCATCTAGGCGTTTTTTCATGGTGAAAATAGCTGCGGCTACCCTACGGCGCATGATGAGGTCTAAATTATGATTAAGGATGTCCGCTAGTGTTCCGGAGAGACATATTAAAAGGGGAAACCCCCTTCATTAGCTCACAGCAAAGGGAAAATTCCGGGGAAAAAAGGTTTTAGAGGTAGGTTTATGGTAGGTATGTGTGGTTTAAACGGCTACATTTTTGTCCACATTTCCCTGCAGTAAAAACTGAACCTATGAGGGAGAGTATTGAATTCTACTGTCCATCATGCTAATTATTACAAAACGGTTAATTGTTGACCAACATGGAGGGGCCGGGAAGTTGATGAAGTTGAAACAGGGGTTTGGTGGGAAGAATTTCACGCTCATGTTCTCATCACTTTCTGATAACTAGTCGGAAACTCGATAGTGAATCGTTTTTCCCCTAGTATCAAAAAATGTTTGAAATGAGTTTATTTGGTTAATGGAAAAATCTTCATTATCATATATAGCATTTTCACGTCAAATTTGAGGTTTTCCATTGCAAATTGGAGGTTTTACGTATCAATTTGGAGGTTTTACACATCAATTTGGAGGTTTTACATTTCAAATTGGAGGTTTTACATTTCAAATTGGGGTTTAACGTGAAATATCTGCCCCCCTACTCACCCAACTTGAATCCAGTGGAGCACTGCTTTTCAAAAATCAAGTTGTCAGCAAGACAAATCCTCAGTGAGCCCCATACCAACCACGACCTGTGTGACACGATAACCCGAAGCGTTGCAACTGTCACCACATCGGTCTGCACAAATTATGTTATGAGAATGATGATAGACCTGACAGCCGCTGCTGCAGGGAGGGACTTTTTTCAATTTGTTCATTCTTTTCCGTTCATTATGTTCATTCTTACTTGTTGAATGTTACGTTTCACTCGCTAATTTGTTGTTATTGCTTTCCCAGAATTAAATCATGTATTTCCGTCAACCTCCAATTTGAAATGTAAAACCTCCAATATGAAATGTAAAACCTCCAAATTGATGTGTAAAACCTCCATTTTGTTGTGCTTAACCTCCAAATTGATGTGTGAAACCTCCAATTTGAAATGGAAAACCTCCACTTTGACGTGAAAATGCTATAACCATCTTCAACTGACAAGTAAAGTAAAAAAGTAAATTAATGAATCAACAGTAAACTGATGATTTCGCTCATGGCTTCCCATTGCCTCACCGCCCCGGGGGGGGGGGGGTTGTGATGAGGGAAGCGATGGGAGCCCCGGACTCCAAAAAACGCACGCTGCCGGCGATGAGCCTTGATCCCACGACACCCGCAAAAGTCGGTCCAAAGTCCACCGCTAAAAAACGAAGCCCCAACGACCGTAGCCACACCGTTGTCCCCCATCATCAACTGGCAATCTTGATTACCTGGTGATGTCCAGGTATGAGGCTGACCTGATGATAGTAGTTACGCCAAAACTCGTCGACAAATGAACACCACATAATTCAGTAGAAATGAAATAGCAGTGAATCTTACCTAATATGTTGACATACAATTGAAGTCTCTGTAGTTAAATGGAGCTAACTCCAAAATTTACGTTTTCCGAACAGAAGAATGTGAAGTGAAAATAAAATCTGTCAAAATATTTCTACAAATATTTGCTCGACCCATGCTGCAGTAATGGGATTTTTCTCAACTTGGATCGTGTAGTTCGGTTTGATAAGATTAAAGAATGTTTGTACTGAGTTGAAGGGCAACGTTTGAATGTGCAGAACGAAATTTATTGTGTTGTTTAACTCTATTTGCTAGCAGCCAGCCCATCCGCTTCTTCCCACATGACTGTGTCAATTAAGTCTGTTTAGCCCAGAAACGTGAACCACAGAGGGATCTGCGTGGGACGATCTGCCACGAGTTTTATCTCTGTCGGATTCTATCTAACTCGGAGGTCGAAGTAGAAATTTGAAATTGTCTGCAACGAAAGTACCGTAGAAAGTTCCATAAACAATGAAAAGTTCAATATGATAGGGAACTGGGCTCGAAAACGAATATCACGCTCTATCATCCTCAACTTTAATAAAACAAAAACACCCTTCTACCAAAATTTATATCTAGCAAATAGTAGTACGAAGCCATCTTAATACGAATTAAATCTTGAAGCCATAGTAATACGAGCAGACCTGCTCCTAAGCTTACCTCACCGAATTAATTGCCTTCTTCTTCCGCAACTTTTAAACCCTCTTGGCCGTTTTCTCAAAGCACTCAAAATCGTATTTTCCTACAAAAGCTCAACGTACAAAGACAACGTGTCTAATGCGTCCCTCTATCTGATGTTTCCTTTTGTCTGCTGTAGCCCTCTGTATGTTGCATCCTTCTCGATTATATATCAATTTGTCTGTTGTAACTCTCATTTTAAACTCCACCCCTTTCTGATTATTCCATATTTTGAATCTAATCAGCAGCGCCTTTCTGTGCATTTTTGAACTTGTCTTGTTCCATCATTACAGCTCCATCACGGATTTCTAAGTACCGTCATGTAATGAAGTACAAAAATACTCTTGAAATATTCTGGACCCTCTAGCTACTAAATTTGCGAAGATCAAACCAAAGTGAGTTAGAAAACACCAGGCTATGCTGACCATTGTCACGAACACTAACCTATACTGCCGTCCAAAGAAATAAGCCGTAGGGTCCATTTTTGACGATTTTTGGATTTTGGTATGGCTGGATTCGTAATTTTGAGTTCTGTTTGACCATTCAGGAAGATAAAGTAGGAATAATGTATAAGAAAAGTTATTTCTCAAAAATAACTACGTTGTTTCACAAGGTTTTTCACCGATAAAAAACAGTAGATATTCTTCCATCAATAAGAGACCTTACTTCTTTGTTCTACGGTATTAATTTGTAGGTTACAATGTTATTATAGCAATACATAATGGACCGTACGACTGTTTTCCGTTGTACCGCGCTGTCATTTCTCATCTTGCAACTGTGAAAAGCCTTAGCAAGACCAAAACATATGATATTTTATCAGTATAACAATAGTACAACGAAAAACAAATGGAGATGAAGCGTTGAAATTTTCAAAAATTCCCTAGTAGGTAGTAGGTACCTACGGTTGGTAGGGAGGGGTCTATACAGAAAATAATAATCCTTTGGGCAATGATTTGCAGCGTTTTTTTTTACCTACCAAACATTGGTAGGTGCTACCTACCACAATATACTGCCTTCACACCTTCACAATCAAGTTTATAAGAAAGAACTAACCACTTCACACTCGATTCGAAATAAAGGGAGCTTCATATAGAAATTTGATTACTGTTTGCTGAGGAAGCAAAACTGAATACAACTCGAAGAAACGAACAGCGATCGCGTTTTGGTTAGCTAAAAACTCAACGGAGATTAGACCTCTTTTATGATTCACACTCGTGATTTTGTTTTATCGGAGAAAAACCCTTAAGTACTCGTAGGGAGCGAACGGTTTGTCCTGGAGAGTTCCGGTGGTCTCAAAAAATTTTTTAAATTCAATACTATTTAAAATTGGTGAAAAAACAATACCTTTATTTCGAAAGATTTCGAGCTAGGACACTCTTGAAAATTTCAACCCTTAATTTTCACCCCTTAAAAGTGACTGACATCATTCAAAGGCTTCGCGGCACAACTAGACCCCAAATGGAGCCCATATACCAAATTTGAACCAAATCGGTCCAGGGTTGCTCGTACGGCGGACGGACGGAAAATTTTTTATTCGATTTTCGGATTCTACGTATCTTGAAATGTAAAACATCAAACTTTGAGGGGGGGGGGGAATGGTTAAAATTGTTTTTTCTTGCACGATTCCAATGGCTTATTATTGAAAATAAAAAACCAAAAACAAAAACAAAATTGCTCACATAAAATCCAAAATTCTCTGCTTTTTGTGGGAAGAGACGTATAAATGTATTTTGAATCATCTCGTGCGATAGAATCCGGTGGTAATGTTGAAAAATGAAAATCCTACAACTGATGGCTTAGCCTGCGTTTTTCTCGAAAAAATGAATTTCTTGATGTACGCAGATCCACGGCTTTTTTAAACTTTGGACGGCAGTATAGTTATTTCAACCTGTAGTTATAATTACTACATCGGATCTCAAATCTTCGTCAATCAAACTACCAAGGAAAAACTATGAAATATAAGTATTAGTTCGATAGGAACCTTGTTGGCTAGTGGCATTTCTTCCACATGTAACCCTTGGAAAACGACAAAAAAATAGTGTAGACTTATGGAATAGGCTCGATAGCGTATTAGCGATTACTGTACTCCTTAGGGAGCCACTGGCTAAAGAACATAGCTAGTAATTTTTTGAGAGAGAACAACTTTTTTGAACATTTTAGAAGTAAAAAAGTTGGACAAGGAATCCAGTAGGTGTCGAAACGCGAGGGATTTGCCAAAAGTTGAAATTGGTATGCCAAAAGTTTGCCAAAAATTCAAATTGATTTCTAGTGATTGATCGCTAGTAATTCCCAAGGTAGCCTCTTATCCAATGAATTACTTATTAATTATACTCCTGCCCGGAGTATCCCAGATCTCCTGCTCCTCAAATCGAATCCCTGTTTCCTTTATTAGAGTAGCTACGTACCGCTATATTGAGTTAGGCAGCCTTTATAGCGTGGCGGACACTGCTTAGGAGGCGGCAAAGTGCCGCGATGACAATACGGCAGCGTCTCTTCTGGGAATTGATGCTCCAGCTCGACTGACGACCCCCGCACAGATCGCAGATACAGACAGACGTAGCACTCTTGCAGACTCAGCACGACTGAAACAACAATAGTCATAAAATTAATTGATCGTCAACGTTAATTGCAAGGGAAAATGTCACTTCTTCTATGCGGTGACTGTACTCGTACAATACAAGAAGAGGTTTTGATCACTTCTTCAAAAACTCTATTCAATAGGTCGTTTGCTGATGAAACCTTTGTATCGTTTATTTCCGTACTCGGGGCGATCAGCATGAAATTAGCTTTAAACCTCGAAATCATCGTCATGTGTGAGACCATTGAGTAATAAACTAGCAATCCTACCTATCCTTTGTATAGACATTTCCACCAAACGTTCGTAATGATTGACAGCTGGACAACTTTTTACTCAATCAAAGTTTTTAATTTTTAATCGAAAGTAGACCTCATCCTGACACCTGATCTTTTTCTATGATTTTTCAAAGCTTCGAATGTTAATGACGTCACGTGCCCCTCTCACTGTGACGTCATAAACATTCGAAACTTTGAAAAATCATAGAAAAAGGTCTTCTCACGCTGGAAGGTCGCGGTTGGTGTCGAAATTCTCAGAATGAGGTCTAGTTTAGATTAAAAATAACAATAAACAATTTTTCTGACCCATGCGCACACCCCATTGTTGCTTCGCTCACGATGAATGAATGAACCAGGTTCATTTCCATAGAAATGAAAATTAATTTTTTTTAAATTAATATTTAAAGTTCAATTATTTCCAAAACTGAAAAAATAAAAATTCTTCCGGATTTGTTCATTTTCCACGTCATTGTATTCAGTCTGTTCATTTACGTCCAGCAGACGATAACCTTATAGGCCCTCTTAAACACTTCGCAATAAGTCACAAAATGTAGTCTCCAGCCGACAGTCCGTTGATTAACACCATCATTAATATTGTTATCGATTAACGCAATGCAATAAACCAAGTGGTGAGTTGAATCGGAGTCAGATAAGATCTTGGAAGAAGGGAAGCCTGTTCTCAATCAGAGCGTAATCCGAGAAGTTCACCCCCAGTTAGTTGTGCTGTAGTCGGCCGTGTTATTGGTAAACTGAACCCCATTAAATTCACGGCAGACGTATCTCTCGAAGAAAGGTTCCGTCGTTTACTCTAATGACTTTCAGAACTCGGAGAAATAAATTGCTGGACAAGATACGGATAAATATTATCGAGAGCCATTGTAGACTTTTGGATTGAATTGAGAGTTGTTGATGTACTCGTAACAAGGAAGTCAACGATAACAGACACGATGCTTCGTACATTCGTTATCAGAATCAAGGCATCGAGGTACATAATCTGTGAAAATGGTGGTAATACGATTCAGTTCTGAGGAAAACCCTTCAAAATCCATCCTCAAACATTATTATTAACACATCAAAAGTAAAAAGGTAAACATCTGAATTTTCTCATGCATTTTGCGCTTCAGAGCTTTTTGAACTTTTTTTGGCTCTTAGTCTGTCTGTATATGAATCACGCCTTGAACAGGTCATCTCTGTCGGGAATCATGGGCCGAGTAGGGCCCAGGTGGCCTTGAGACGGTTGCCTATAAATTTCATCAACAAAGGACTAACGCAGGGGCATCTTATGATTCATTAATTATGGGCAGAGGAATTCTTAAGATTCAACGGTACTATTTTCCTCAAAGTCTAATGTTAGTTCGGGTCTGGCTCTAAGATGATTGAGAATTGAAATTTCAAGGCATTGCGATCAGTCAGTTTCACGACTACAGGGGGAAAAGCAAGGAGAAAAAGTTGATATTTTTGTCAAATTAGGAAATTTTAAAAATAACGTTAAATGTTAGGCAATTTCGACTTTGGAAATTAAAACTATTCTACGTTAGGATTTGCTACTTGGTACTTTGCTGAGTAGTTTACTGGATTGCAAGTTTTATCAGTTGGTTTTATCTGACATCCTCAAGATCACGTCTAGCCGTCCTCAACTTGTTTATTGGTACTAAACTTCGACGCAGAAATGAAAAATATGATCAAATATAAAACATCTACCAAGAGGGTGTGGCACATTCCTTCTTCGTACCCATAACCCGATTGTATAGATGATCCTATGCATAGTAGTTAATCTCAAAACATCAATCTCTAACTACCTTGCGCTATGCTCATAGGGGACCATCTACTCGCCAACCTGCACAACCCCTGAAAATTTCATCGAAATAAAACAACAACTTCGTTCAGTTTTGCCCGTTTCGTGGATTTTGTTCTGATTCCAAGGGAACACAATTTGACTCAGAACAATTTTGTTACTCCACCCTCGTCTCATTTCAACTTCACAACTTGTTTAAAATTGAATTTACTTGAGCAAATCACTGTTTACTGGTCGGATAGCGATCAGAACCAAAAGGATGTCAGCATTTCCTTCCAGTAAATAGTAATATAGGAATTTTGATCAAAAGGGTAGTAAGCAGTCTCATAAGGTTTGGAGTAAGCAAAGATTTGACTTGGGAAATCTTGAAAGAAAAACTTAAACTTTTTCAGAAAACACTTCGATCAAGATAATGGCAGAATAGACGTACTTTGTAACTGGCTGAAGTCTAGGAACTTTTAGAATTGAATGGTGCCTCAAGGGCCGGATTACGCCCTTATAACGAAGGGGTAGTTGCGAGAGGGGGTGAGTCCCCACTCGAGGCAATTCCTTCCTACCCTGGAAGGGTCATCCCTGGGATGGCTCCTCCTATTTTGCCAGGACCTCTTTCGTTATTTTTATAGCGAAAATACTATAATAAAATAGTGGTTTACCACAGATTTCATGACAGACAGGCACGGAACAAAATTGTTCAGGAAGGCCTGAAACGTAAAAAGCGAGTGGAAATTTTGATTTTGGAGAACATTTAAACATTTTACGTCTTTACTTTGTCACATAAACAAAAAAATTCACAAAAAAGCGTCACAAAATTGGTCACAAAATCGGTCACGAAAAAGCGTTACCTACAGTTGAGTTTCCTTTCAAACGGGCTTATATCCCCCTGGAATTTTTAGTGAAAAATTGAGAAAAACTAATTTTATGACGAAGGAAGTTTTCTAGGGTTCCCGAATAGTTTGTTCATAGAACTTTTGATTATAAGACCAAAATTTGGTCTTTGAAATTGAAATACTCAAAATTTAATTTTGAAATGTCGTCATGCGTTTTGAGGGAGACACGGCCATTTCTTATTTGGATATAAGCTCTCTTGATAAAAAACCTCTCTATCACTACTAATCGTCCCAAGAGACTTACGACTTCTACTACAGTAATTGAATAAGAATCTGATTTCAAAGAGTTTCCCTAGTAATTTTTCACTCTGAACCGGAAGGCCCTCCTGATTAATTTTTGACTGATAAAAAAATAAAACAATTTCTCGGGGAAATTGTGCAAGTTATTAACATTTCTTGGATCACAATAAATTGATTGGAAACCCTGTAAAACAGATGAATAAATTGTAAAACGTTACCGACCCGTTACCGAACTTGCTGATGAAGTCATTCAGTTCAAAATGTGCAGCCAGAAATTCAGAGCCCTGCAGAAAATTCGTTGCTTAGACACCATTGATATGAAATGCGGGCTCGATTCCTAAAATACCACCTAAGTGCGACCCTTTTTATGAGTAAGGAATCTGCTAATTAACTGTCATTTACCCTTAATGATTAGGTACTGCTTACTATTGAAGTCGTTGGTTACCTTATTTAAAAAGATGAGAATTTTTATCGTTGAGTAATAAGTGTTAATAGTCGTTTTCTCTGAGAAAATTTGGATTATCTAATAACGGGCGAAAAATACAGCCAGTCATTAAAACCAGGAATGCAAGAAGGGAGCTTTGGTGAAAGGTGCTTTTTACTACTTCTGCATTTTTATGCTCCATAGTTAAGGAAAAACTGGTGGCTTGGGTCACGTCATCACGATGAAAGCTGCAGTAACAGTAAAATCTTCTGAACTCGCAGCCAATGTCGCTTCGCCGAGGGGATTGAAACTTAATCTTGGCTTAATCCGTCGGACGGGTTTTAGATTACTGTTTCAAACCAAACGGAATTAAATGCGAGGAAGAGGACCGGAATTGAAATCAAACAACGGGCTCAAGAGAGGTCCCGAGGAGGTTCATTTAATGTTATTTCGTTGAGGTCGCCGTAAAACGGATCATCTTTTATGTAGGAAAATATTCAAAATTCACTGAAATTCCATGAAGAAGTTTGATCATAAAACGTACTACAATAAATCCTGTCAATAGTGTGGGGGACGCTATTTCACCTCCTGTTTATATAAAGGCAATCGAGGAAGTTAAATAAAGTCTCGTGAGAACGACCTGTGTGGTCGATTCAGAGGATTATCAAAAGGTTTGGAAGGTGAAGTGTACTACTTCAAAACATATTTCAACTATGACATGAGAAAACCTCCTCAGATACTGCCAATACCTTCATGTATCTTTGCTGCTAAAAAACGCTGCAAATTATTACACAATGGTTTATTATTTTTCTATATAGATCACTCGTCTACAAAGCCACCAATCATCCAACATGAAGAAAAACAGATCGCATTTTGGTCAGCTTTAATTTGAACGGAGATTAGGCCTCTTTTGCGATTCACGCTCGTGTTTTTGATTTATCGTACGTAAAACCCTTAAATTCTCGTAGGGAGCGAACGATTTGTCCTACAGAGCTCCGCGTGGTCTCTAAAAATTCTATAGAATCTTAAATTGAAGGAAAAAACGTCTGCCAAGTGGGTGTGGCACATAGCTTCCTCGTATCCATAACCCGATTATATAGATGATCAGATGCATAGTTGTTAATCTCAAAACACCAATCTCTAAGTACCTTCCACTACCCTCATAGGGGACCATCTACACGCTAATCTGGACAATCCTAGAAAATTTCATAAAATTCGGATGAAAAATTAAGTGAGTATGTGATTGGATAAAAAAAAAACTTAGTCTCGGCTGGGATTCGAACCCGCGACCCCTGGGGGACAGTTGAAGTTACGGCTGTTACAAGGAATTCACGTTTGCGCATGCGCAGTCGCTTCTATCAGTCCGGGGATGATGATTTTTATAGGGGACTATCTACAACCTAATCCACATAATCCCTGAAAATTTCATCGAAATCGGGTGAAAAATGTGGAAATTATGGCCGTTACAAGGAAATTCACGTTTGCGCATGCGCAGTGGCTACTATCAGTCCGAAGGTGATGATTTTCATAGGGGACCATCTAAATATTAGTCTGTAACATCCCTGAGAAGTTCATTGAAATCGGATGGAAAATGTAGAAGTTAGGGCCGTTACAAGGAATTCACGTTTGCGCATGCGCAGTCGCTTCTATCACTCCGGGGATGATGATTTTCATAGGGGACCGTCTACACACCAACCCGCACAATCCCTGATTATTTCATCAAAATCGGACAAAAATTTCGTGTAGTTATGCGCGTTACAAAGAATTCATGACAGACACACAGACAGACGGACACACACACAGACACGGAACCACAATTGTTCAGAAAGGTCTAAAACGCAAAACGCGAGTGGAAATTTTGATTTTGGAGAACTTTTTTTTTCGTCCTTGAAAAGTGAAAACAAAGCTCCCGCTACCTTGGTAGACTCGGAAGCAACAATACCTTTATGTCAAAAGTTTTTGAGGGCGTTTTCAAAATTTCAAAATTCATTTTTGAACCCTTAGAAGTGACCTACATCAACCAAAATCTTCGGGGCACAACTAGACCCCAGATGGAGCCTACATACCAAATTTCATCAAAATCGGTCAATGCTAAGTGGCAAAAGTGCCGCGGACGGCGAATGGACGGCCAAATTTTTATTCGATTTTGGATTCTACGTACCTTGAAACGTAAAACATCAAATTTTGAGGGGGTGTTAAAAATTGTTTTTCTTGGTCGGTTCCAAAGGTTCATTATTGAAAATAATAAACCAATAATGAAGTAACCCTGTAGTAAGCCTCATTACCTTAAGGCTAAATGTCATGATGTTTTAGTGTGATTCTTAAATAAGAGATGGCAGCACCATCGGGGCCAAATTTCTTTTACTCCTCATTTGAGAACGGATCAAGATATTTTAGTTCCACAAATGGATTTCCCTTCAAGATCACCGTAGGATTCCCAGTAATTGGTTTAGAAAGTGTGCAAAAATCTTTTGCACTCAGTTCCAACAAAATTTTGTTCACATTTTGAACATTGTCAAAAAGTGGCCTTATAGCCACTTGCAGAACTTTCATCAGAATACGAATCCGTTTGCGGAATTTTTCTAACTTGATCATAGCCGTCGGATTCTCGATTCTACGATATGGAGCAATGCGATATCAAACGCCCTGCCACCCGCCCGACCTTCACATCCGTTATTACTACTTAGGACCAATAAGTTGAAAAAACTACGAGTCTTCCTGTTCCCCTCACCCTCCCCAACTTTTGACAAGACAAAATGAGTAGTTTGCTCTTCCGAGCCCTCCGTAAATGTATATTATTTTGGTGGTACTTTCCTTAGTTCCCATGGACCGATTTTGATGAAATTTGGTATATATGGTCTCGATTTGGGGTCTAGTTGTGCCCAGCAGCCTTGGTTGATGTCAGTCACTTCTAAGGGCTGAACGATAAGGGTTAAAATTTTGAAAACGCCCTAGCTCAAAAAAATTTCGGAATAAAGGTATTGTTTTTTCATCAATACCCTCCAGTTCCTAATGCACCCTCCAGGGTGCACTCCTTTTTATGGCTACAAAAAATCCTCGAATAACGGCCGTGTAACACTTTTAGCGCAACCATGGGTTACTTTAGGAACTGTAGAAGCTATAGAAACAGTTTGAAGCAGATTATTATTAGGTGGTATTAAATACCACCTAATAATAATCTGCTTCAAACTGTTATAAATTTTATAACCATCCAAACTCGTCTAATCGCTAGTATTTTTCGGTGACTGAAAGCGTTGAAGAATTATTGTTCATCTTTTCCCGAAAAAGGTATGTAACTTTTTTCTGCCAATATCTTGTTTGTGTGATAATTTCTGTGTCAGTGAATGTCAAAATGTTTGGATGAACCACAATAATTACGTTTCAGGAGTACGTTGAAGTGGAGTGCACCCTACAGGGAGCACTAGGTGCTGTGCCAACTTTGGTGCATGACCAACTATACTTCTTTTACCTAACCTTTAGAGTGATCATCAATGATCGTGAATGCTGGAAAAGAGGCGCGCCTCAATATGAACCAGGTTCTGTGATGAATGGAAAAGCTGGCCTAGGGATCAAAGGCCCAAATTTCAGCCTAACTAAACCCCTAGGAACAACAGCGACCATTTATCAGGCTGAAACACATGCCATAGAAATATGCGCACAAGAGATCGCCAAAAAACGACTCAAAGGTGCAAGAATTTACATAATGCCTGATAGCCAGGCAGCCCTAAAGGCCATTGCAGCCTACTCAATAACATCAAGGCTAACCTGGGATTGTCTGGACTCCCTGAAGGCTGCGGATCGGGGCAATAACTTAACTTTGCTCAGGGTCCCTGGCCATGAAGGAGTAGATGGCAATTAAGAAGCCGATCGACTCGCTAAGCAGGGATCGGAATCCCAATGTTTTGGTCCTGAACCCCTACTCGGGTTTACCAAGAGCTTCATTACTCAACAGGTCCAAAAATGGGAGGATAGCAAGAGAGCTGCGTACTGGCGCAACACTCCAAAGCAGAGGCAAGCCAAGCAGCTAATCACCATCTCTAAAAAAAGAGCAAAAGCTCTGCTGTCGCTAAGGAGGAAGGACCTTCGTACCATTCTGGGTCTCCTGACTGGCCATTGCTCCCTGAAATACCATCTCAACAAGATGGGCAAGGCCAGGACAGTTGAATGTCGGCTCTGCTGCGAAGGAGTCGAAACAGCAGAACACATCCTCTATGAGTGTCCTGCTGTAGCATCTACCAGATTCCGGCATTTCGGTAAGGGTACTCTTGCCCCGGCCGAAATTGCTCGGGAAACGCCCGAAAAACTTCTTCACTTTGTGAAAGAAGAGGTTTTCGAACGGGCACTTAAGTGAAAAAGGGAATCCGGTCACAATAGATCAAACTTATGGTCTCAGTGACTAAGGGCGTGCCCCGTCCCAGTAAATAAATGAAAAAAACTATCTACGTGTTTGTATGTGTATTCCTTCAGAAATTTCATGTTTTTGGTAAATTTGGACTTATTTCTCGTTGTGCGGAAGCGGACTTCCTTGTAGTTCTTCCATGGTTCATCACTAGGTCAGTCGGAACTTTCTCAGATTGGTTTTGGAAAGTAAATATGCTGTATGGAAGATATGTGTTGATACCCATGATTCATGTGCATATGAAAATCTGTATACGTACCTATTCGTTTTTGTTCCAGGGTTTCTTTAGAGGAAATTGGATTGGATTCGTTTTAAAAAGTAAAGAGATGATTTCTGTAGAATACCGTTCGTACTAGAACTGCTTCATGTCCGGGACGACCCCGAAGCGTGCAAAATTCATAATCAGAGTCCCGAAATCGAAAGTCATGAATCAATGCGTTTTTACACCTAAAACATATTGTTTAGTAATGCATGCATTCCAGGGGACGTCCTATTGGATAAATATTAGATCAGTTCAACCAGTTGGTAAGCGATAAAACTGTTTCACTCGATGTAATTTATTTATTACTTTAGACAAGAAATAGTGACCCTCCCCCCCCACCACCTCACCCTTATCCACCTATAACATTTCTAGCGGCGTGGGAGCCTCGAATCTGAAGAGCATTTTAAAATCCATGATCTACGACATCCAACATGCGAATTCAAGTTCACCCCCCCCCCCCTTCCACTCACCAATGGTGCCAGTCTGGCACCAAAGCGGAAATACGTCTTAACATTGAAGTTTCATCTATTAGTTTTAATAGGCAGTCCGTCGAGGTTAACGTCCGTATTCAAGGTAAACACAAAAAAAAAACCCACGAAATATGCGGTTTATGGTGTCCTGGCACCATGGTGGCACCACTATTAGTTCCACGGTGGCACAGAGAATAATTCATGAAAATCCAGATGTATAATGAGAATTTTTCCTCAATTTCAAAGCTTGGGTACAATTAGTAAGCAGTAAAGGAACCGAAATATTGAAAAATCGGATATTTTGTGAATATTAAACCCCCACCCATCCCTCCCCTTGCAAATTTTGGTACTCTGGTAAAATAATGTACAACTCGGAAGTTATTTGAGTCAAACAAAAAAAGAAACACGCAAATCGGTTGGAAATTGAGGCCTGGGCAGATTTTACAAGATTACCCCCGCAAACGCACGTTATTTAAGCATTAACCCCCCCTTTCCCCCCCTTAAAAAGCAAAATTCAAAATTCCGACGCCGTAGTGCACAACTAGATAGTTTTTCGCGTCGAAGAAGAAAAGAACTACGAAAATCGGTTGAGAACTAAGGCCTGGGCAGAGTACACAAGATTATGCCCAAAAACGCACGTTTTTTGAGCATTAACCCCCCCTTTCCACCCCTTGAAAGGCAAAATTCGAAATTCCGGCGACGTAGTGCACAACTAGATAGTTTTCCGCGTCGAACAAAAAAAGAACCAGGAAAATCGGTTGAGAACTAAGGGCTGTGCAGACGACACAAGATTTTGTCACACACACACACACACACACACACACACACATACACACACACACACACACACACAGACATACACCTATGGTTTTTTCCGCGGATTTGGATTCAGAATGGTCTAAAACGAATTACTGTGTGGTTATTTTTTTTTCTGTTGAGTGTTGTCCTCCTTCACCCCAGATCGATCGCATAAGGACGCCCAAGTCTTACTGTGGGACGTCCTAAAAAGAAGCCTGTGGTCAAAGGAGATGCAGGAAATGCCATAAAAATACGATATTTATGTGCAAAGCTTGTGAAGTTGGCTTACATGACATTGTTTATGGTTGGTTTGAACACCATGAAGCTCTCAAGTGAGAACCTTATTTTTTCGTCCTGTAAGTGTTGAAATGTTGAACATACTTACCCGAGAAACTATGTTCAATTTCAATTCAAAATCTTTCCGTTATCGTGTTTTTGTTGACCCACTGCATAGTGCACCCTACAGGGCGCGGTACTGTAACTTGGACAAGTACTGTTGAAATTTTCAAAAACTTTTGTATTCACTTCATTTAGGTACCAAAAGCTCGGAAAATAGTTCAATTTGATTTTCCAATGAGTTATAGGAACTGGAGGGTGACAGTATTGAATTTTTAGAATTGAATGAGACTACCCGGAGCTCTGTAGGGCCCACCGTTCGCTCCCTATGAAAACCTAAGGGTTGGGCTTACGATAAATCATAAACACGAGTGTGAATCGCAAAAGAGGCCTAATCTCCGTTCAAATTTTAGCTGACCGAAGATCGCTGTTCGCTTCTTCGAGTTGTACTCAGATTTGCGTCCTTAGCAACCATTTTTTTTTAATTGAGTGTGAAGCGTTTATTTCATTAAATTAAACTTGAATGTGATGCGAAATTAGGTTGGTATGTATTGACAAAGGCAAAGTTGTGTTCTTTGCAGGCGAGTGATCTATCAGAAAAATAATAAACCTTTGTGTAATAATTTGCAGCGTTTTTAATCATTATAATACAATTAATTTTAGTGGTATTGGTTTGTTTGATAACATAACTTTGCAACTGCAAGTTTGATCTGTAAGATGTAGTGGTGTTGAGAGGTAAAAAGAATAGGAATAAGTAATACCTTTCAAGGTTATAGCCATCAGCTTCTCGACGCAGGGGAGAAGAGCCTCTATGAAAGGGTCGAAATTTATGATCGGCATTACTTTAGCCCTCCTAGGGTCGTCTAGTCTGGCCCTCCAGTCTACCGACTAACCTACCACCTATTCCGAGATGGAAGGGTTGCCTTAATTTACACGTAGGCCCCTTCAGCATAATCAAGACAGTGAATTATTACTCATTCTGGAATATATGGCGGCTGCGATTGAGGTTGAAAAACGCCTTAATCAATGAGAGAGTAGGTTTAACTTCTTCATGAATGTAATGTATAGGTAGGTGCTGCTAGATAAACTAGATATGTATAAGTAGGAAGTTAATAACAGTCAAATGGAAGGTTTAGGTGCCTCTCAATAAGTAGTGAGGTTATTTTTACCTCTCCATACAATTTTAACTCGATTAGTGTGAACTTGAAAATATTTTCTTGTGAGACTCGAGATCTTAACGGAGGTCACGAGGTCGGAGGACCACCCTCCATAAAATAAACACTAACGTCCTTTCGCCCTTTAGGAGGGAATTCCTCGTATTTCTCCGAGCCAAATTAACTCGCTTTAACTTTAAGATTCAAGTTAGTGAAGACAACAACCAACCCAGCAAAAGTACGTTACTACCTACGTCAGAGTGGGTATAGTGCTAGTCCTTGGTTCTACAATGGAGACATCAATATGAGATGACAGAGCAACAAGAAAGGGCGGGGTAGTGAAGTTAAATCATCAATGAGCCCCTTTATGGGTGAGGTAGACAATGAAACCACCCAACTACAAACCCATTATCTGTGTATCTATCATGTGGGTTATCCAGACGAACATTCGACACATTTTTACGCAATTTGGACATCGGTGAGTAAATACTGTATTCTAGCGAGAGAACTGCAAACTAGAATCTTCTAATGATGAGCTCTACTTCTGTTAGATGTTCGCCACTAGTAATTAATTTCCCGATTAACCCTTAGCGAATCCAACATGGAACACAAGGTTGGTTCTACAAGGCGATCTCTTAAAAAAGTCTATTTTTCTCTTTATTAAGGCACGTCCAACCTCTAAGTGGTCATGGGCGCCTAATTGAATGGTTAAAATAAATTATTGATCATGCAAAACAATTTAAAAAGTGAAAAAAATGTCTTTCTCTTTATTTAATTAGCCACAAAAAATCATAAAATCTTTTGTTAAAAAATCTTTATAAACTTTGTTTTTCAAAACAAAAAAAAATCTTGGATCTTAAAATCTTAAAAACGCTGCAAATTATTGTACAGCTGTTCGTTATTGCTTCCGAGTCTACCAAGGAAGCGGAAGCTTTGTTTTCACTTTTCAAGGTTAGAAAAAAGTTTTCCAAAATCAAAATTTTACTCGCGTTTTGCGTTTCAGTCCTTTCTTAACCCTTAATTTCCCACTTTTTCAAAAAAAATTGTTTTTTCGGATTCTTTATATTATATTTTTATATATTTTGAGCTAAAGGTAACTCAAATGCCCAATCAGAGACTGTCAGCTCTAGAATGATCTTTCCAAGGGCCACACTAGCGCTATCTGTGTCAGCAGAGTCTACCTATGTACCAAATTTTCTTGGAGTTGAAGAAGGAAACTTGGAGAAATCCTTGGTGGAATGTTGAGGTCAGTTATTTTCATAAAGTACAGAACCAAGGAATAAGGAAGAGAAGGTTCACTCCATAGAGGGATCTGGGCTGTCTTAGACAGTGGCGCCATCTCTGACAAGGAAAAACCTTCAAGGTGTAGTGAGGATGGAAGGTACCTCGAAGGCCCTATTACTGTCTGTCAACTGGAGAATTATTTTGTTTTTTCTTTGAGTTGTACTATGTATTTATTGTTTCATTTTCTTACTCAATCGATAGTTTGAGTATCAAGAAAGCCAACGGCTATCAGTTTTGGTTTAAAACAAGGATCAACAATTGCAGATAAAAATTGAACTTCCAACAAGATACCTCAGGATATTAAGGGTTAACAGTTTTGGTTTCGTGTCTGTGTATCAGTCATGAAATCCTTGTAACGGGCATAACTATACGAAGTTATAGTCCAATTTGAGAGGTGGGAAAGACAATAAAATTTAAGGGTAGTGTTAGCCACCCGAACTAATTAAAATTGCGTCGTAACTCATAAAGATGGAAAAAGAGCAATTTTTTTTTTAAATTGAAAACCACTTGATTTTCGGCCGCCGTTTCGAAAAATTCCAGTCAAATCCAAAAAAATCCAATCAATGGATACCACCACGTTATTCAGCGTCGAAAATTAGTTAAAAAACATGTATCACACTAGGGGTCTTCCTTCATCTCAATTTTGGCACAATCCAGGGGTTGCGCTTGTTTGCGCGCTCACTGGACGGGTTGTGCGCATCCGAAAAAGTCTGCCAAGTGGGTGTGACACATAGCTTCCTCGTATCCATAACCCAATTGTATAGATGATCTGATGCATAGTAGTTAATCTCAAAACACCAGTCTCTGAGTACCTTCCGTACTCAGCCAAGCCGTACAATCGTTGAAAATGTCATCGAAATACGTCAATAACTTCGTATAGTTAGGTATGCCGGTTTCAAGAATTTCATGACAGACACGGAACCAAAATTGTTCCGAAAGGTCTGAAACGCAAAACGCGAGTGAAAACTTTGATTTTGGAGAACTTTTTTTTCATCCTTGAAAAGTAAAAACAATGACTCCGCTACCTTGGTAGACTCGGAAGCAAAATCGGTTTAGGGGTTTAAAATTCATGATATTTTGCGTTGAATCCGAATCTGAAATACAAGAATGGGGTTCAGATTTGAAATAACGAAGTTTGTGCGCAATTTCGCGCTAGTGCCGTGCGCAAAGTGTGCTAATTGAATTCCTCGTAAAAAATTAAAGGGGTTACCGCTTGAAGTTTTGTCTACCCCTCAAAACAACGGAGATGAAAAGGGTAGACTGTCAGTAGGTACCTATCTACAATGAAGTAATTACCTTAACTGGTGACGTCACACTTGCCGTGACGTCAACTCTTCATACAATTCCAGATTCGGATTCTACGCAAAATTTCATGAATGTTAAACCCCTCAACCGATATTTTTGGTTATCGGGTTATGAACTCGAGGAAGCAATGTGCCACACCCACTTGGCAGACTTTTTTCTATAAAAAGATCAACCGTCTGCGTCACATCTGGGTCCCATTTAATCATCTGACATTTCCTCACTTCTGTCAGTGAACGTTGAAGTGTTCACACTCGTGTTTCTGATTCATCTTTCGTCCAACCTACCGCCGTAAAAGGCCTGAAGAGCCCTTCTAATGACTAGAGGAAGGTGGCGATGGGGGAGTATCTTATCTTGTGCTAGCTCACGAGGAAGAGCTAAGATACACGCGGGTCTAATACATTCTCACAATAATTGCTCATTTAACGATAGTTGATCGTCTGAGTGGTTTTATTCGTTTGTATAAATTGAATACCATCTTAATTCGGCTATTAATTATCCCCAACAGCGAACGGTTGGGCCTGCACAGCTCTGGATGTTGTCATTCGACTCTTTGAGCTAGAGCGTTTTGAAACTGTTTTTCCCCAATTTTTACCCTTTAAAAGTGACTAACACTAACCGAAACCTTCGGCACAATTATATCTCAAGTAGAGCCGATATACCAAACTTCATCAAAATCGGTCCATGGGAACTAAACAAAATAAGGACGGACGGACGGAAATTTTTTTCAAACCATCAAATTAAGAGGGGGTTACAACTTTTTTCTTGCTCGATTCCATAGTTCATTATTGAAAATAATAAACCGAAATTGAACTACAAACTATGTTTTACTCAAACGAGTTATTCAAAAAACACGGCGAACACTCGAGTGTTCCAAAGATTTTACTCAAAGAGATCCAAATTTGGAACTCTGTGAGTAAAATCTATTGCTGGGAGTAAAAATTTTCTTTTTTTCCATAATAAAAATTGTATTTTGCTTCCGAGTCTACCAAGGTAGCGGAAGCTTTGTTTTCACTTTTCAAGGACGAAAAAAAAAAATTCTCCAAAATCAAAATTTTTACTCGCGTTTTGCGTTTTAGACCTTTCTGAACATTTTTGGTTCCGTGTCTGTCTGTCTGTGTGTCTGTCTGTCTGTCTGTCTGTGTGTCTGTCTGTCTGTCCGTCTGTCATCAATTCCTTGTAACGCGCATAACTATATGAAGTTATTGTCCGATTTCGATGAAATTTTCAGGGATTGTGCGGGTTGGTGTGTAGACGGTCCCCTATGAAAATCATCATCCCCGGACTGATAGAAGCGACTGCGCATGCGCAAACGTGAATTCCTTGTAACGGCCATAACTTCTACATTTTCTATCCGATTTCAATGAAATTTTCAGGGATGTTACAGATTAGTATTTAGATGGTCCCCTATGAAAATCACCACCTTCGCACTGAAAGTAGTCACTGCGCATGCGCAAACGTGAATTTCCTTGCAACGGCCATAACTTCCACATTTTCCACCCGATTTCAATGAAATTTTCAGGGATGTTGCATATTAGGTTGTAGATGGTCCCCTATGAAAATCATTATCCCCGGACTCATAGAAGCGACTGCGCATGCGCAAACGTGAATTCCTTGTAACGGCCATAACTTCTACATTTTCCATTCGATTTCAATGAAATTTTCAGGGATGTCACAGAGTAGTGTTTAGATGGTCCCCTATGAAAATCATAGAGAATTGTTTTTCATAGATGGATTCATTCATAGAGGAACGGTCTCCTGTGAGAGAGACGAGGCTTCAATAGCGCAGAGGATTGAGTCTTGTTTGTGCTCTAAGGATCGCGGGTTCGAATCCCAGTCGAGGCTAAGAATATTTTTGATCCAATCACATACATCTACTCACTCAATTTTTCATCCGAATTTGATGAAACTTTCTAGGATTGTCCAGATTAGCGTGTAGATGGTTCCTATGAGGGTAGTGAAAGGTACTTAGAGATTGGTGTTTTGAGATTAACTACTATGCATCGGATCATCTATATAATCGGGTTATGGATACGAGGAAGCTATGTGCCACACCCACTTGGCAGACGTTTTTTTTATTATCTGCTAAAAATTATCTATGTAAACATCTTTCCATAATTAAACATTTTGACGCCGCTGCATTAGTTTCGTTTTTTTTTTAATTGGCTAATGTATGCTAAAAAATGTTGGAAACGATTACTTATCCACTGAGTTTTATGTTACAAGAATGAAGACCAGGTGAAATTTGTGAATCCCTGCACTTATACTATTTGCCTTGTTATTATTGAAAAAAATACCCTTTTTATTCATTCGAGTTAAGGCCTATTAAAATTGAATGAATTAATTGAATCAGTAAAGATCTTATGTTTACCGCATCATGTTAATTATACAGTATTCTGATTTTCATGTTTTCCCTATCATTATTATGCTATATATCATCCAATTTGGTTTGCAATCAGTTGAGTAGACTTTTTTAATGATGCGCCAGGTACTGTAAAAGAGAAAAGATTTACTCTTTTATTCGACCGAATGGTTTTTTAATAGTTTCACTTCGCGGAGAAGTTCTCAAATTAGTTCCGCCTGCCGTCTCATCCTGTTTATTTGATTCGTGAAGATTGGAAGCCATCAACTCCCCTCCTTGTTGTTTTCACGTTATTTGAAAGGAGGCCTCGGAAATAGCCGTAATAATGGATTTGCCGCTATCGCCTCTTCATTATAAATATACAGACGACTACGCGGAGCCCAATTAGAAGGCACACATAGGTGTAAATTCCGCCTTCACATTCCTCGTTAAAATAATCACCGAGTCTCCTTGCTTCTATAGAGCCGCAATTCTTTGTTTGATTTGGTGGGGACTTCATTAGAGTCTGCGATGTTCTATTCTGCCTGTGCAGTCTATGATTCATGACACTCTTATCCTTGCACAATTCCACATTCCCATTCATCACTCCAAATTATACACCACATTCCTTCGGAAATTTTGGACAAACGTTCCCTGATTCGGTGCATTCAGAGAAAGTATTTTCTAGAATTCAAAATCCGCTCATTCACTGTAATACAAATGGGAATTTTTTCTCTCTTCGAAATAGGCTAAAAGTAGGTCTAAATGTTCGTTCAAAAATTCGCTCATTCACTGTAAAATGAGAATTTTTTTCTCGCACTTGACATCTTGTATTTGTTTGTAACAATAAGGCCATGTCTGTCTGCAGTATCCCCTCAACTCTTTCTCTGCACAATCATTGGGCAGCATACTGATACATTGTGTAGTCTACTTATGATACCAGATACTTATGATGCCAGCAAGAGCTGAGAGCTTCATGCGGAGTTTCATATGAAGCTGCACATGAAGTGATGTGCGACATCTCTATGCTTTAGGGATTGTACATGGCGTGTCTTCTGATCCCCCTAGGCAAACTTCAAGAACTTTTGGCCACTTCTGCTCTTGAACATCCTGCGAATCCTCTCTGGGGATTATTCACCCAATAATCTGCAGTCCAGCGAGACAACATAACTTTGGGTTTCAACAAATATCACAACCACCAATGGTCATTGAATATTACTTCCACCATGAGGTTCTCTTCCTATGTTATCTAAATTTTAGTAACCAACCTCAGTTTGACTCAATTTTAGTGTTGTGAATTTAAATAACTGAATAAATTCAAAATAAATCCAAAATTCATTTTGGGCTCTGCCTTTGGAATCTGCTGCACAAACCGTGAAAATTTAAGAATTTTTTGAATCATTGGAATTCGAAATAGATAGAACATTTAGAATTTTGGAGGACCCAAAATATTCGATCTTTCCGACTTCTGGGAAGCAAAATGGAGCTACAAAATTTTCTTGACGCATCAAATATCCAAACCAGGAGTGGTCGCTTGTACGGGTAGTAAAGTAGAATAACATTATTCTATGCATGTTGAAATTATTACAGGAGGCGCAGAGCGTGGAATTAGTAGAACTTGGTTATCACAGTGAGAAGGATAACAAGGGTTGTTACGTGATGACCAGTTCGGTTGGTTGATGGTGAAGCCACTTCAACCCCTCGGGGGGCCACAGGGTTTGCTATCTCTTCAAACAATAATTTCAAACGTTGGCTCCGCAGCAGGTGATTTGTCGCATCCATCTAATCTACAGGTCCTTTGGGTCCACGTACTTGATGGAATCACATGTTGGTGAGGGGGGGGGGGGGGGGGGTAGAGAGAGAGATAGAGTGAGAGAGAGTACGTACGACATCTCATGGACAGATCCGGGGGTCTGCCCGAAAATAATTATTTTGATTTTGATTTTAATTATATTGATTATAATCAACCACAAATACCTTCATAGCTGGTAGGCAGCAGCGTTGAGGGGTTTGTTGCAAGAAAAACGGTTGGAGAATAGTTACTGTTTACCATCTTTCGATATTGTTCAAGTAAGAATCACGCACCCTGGACAAGCCTTGACCTTCAACAAGCAAACACTAGATAGCTGAGAAAAAACGCTGCAAATTATTACACAACGACGTAACGAATAACGAGAATAAACGAGTAACGAATTATTACTTCCGAGTCTACCAAGGTAGCGGAAGCTTTGTTTTCACTTTTCAAGGATGAAAAAAAAGTTCTCTAAAATCAAAATTTTCACTCGCGTTTTGCGTTTTAGACCTTTCTGAACAATTTTGGTTCCGTGTCTGTCTGTCTGTGTGTCTGTCATGAAATCCTTGTAACGGGCATAACTTCACGATGTTATTGTCCGATTTCTATGAGATTTTCAGGGATTATGCGGGTTGGTGTGAAGACGGTCCCCTATGAAAATTGTTGGAGTTGTATGAAGAAGATAATGGATACGTTGATCAAAGCAAATACTTTAGTAGTGAATGGAATATCACCAAGTCCTTTTGGTTTTAGATGAGCCAAGTCTACAATATCAATTATTGATGCCCAAAACTAATTTTACCAAAAACTGCACTACTCTAGCGTTGTTTTTACATCTCCTCTATGAATGACGTCGATCCGAATCTACTAATTGGCATACGAGACAAAAGTCGACACGGTACCGCTAAGATGGTGTCGTCGGACATGTCTGATAGTTCGTTGTGAAGTGGATTATGTAATTTGCAGCGTGTTCTGTGTACAGCTATCCACGACATAACAAAGCATCGCCTGACGTTTTGTAAGATCTAAACTGTCGATAAGAAACTGCTCCGACAGTTTAGCGAAATGAGCCCAATTTTTCCAACATTAGAAACGTTTTTGCCATCACGCTATGCTGCTATCAGAGTTTTTCATGGTTATTCCGAAGTTCTTGCAATATTGGTTCGAATCATTTGAATGTAGGACAATGAAGATTAGGAACGACTTGATGAAAAACGATATTCTTTAATATTGAAAATAATTCAAGGTCATGACTACATATTCTGCAATATTACAGAGCATCGAGTTGAAACTGCCGCCTTCTTTCCGCACATAAAATTATGGACGTAATGAATTAAGTCGTGTAAATTTGCCCGATCGTTTCATTGAGCACTGCCGCTGATGAATTCCTCAATATTAAACTGATTCTAAGAGTATTAAAATGAATCAACATGATGTAAAATAACCTTTCAATCGTGTTTCTGTTCGATTTTTATCTCCAAGTGGTCCCACGAAGCTGAAATATCACGTGGAGCCTCTCTGAGAGTACTAAGTATCAATGAAAAATTATCGGCTTACAGGAGAAAGGCACTATGTCAATTTTTTCGATTTTCGGGTTATTGCGGTTCCTACAGTAATTATTCACGCTCTTTCGATTGGTGTGGTCTATTTTAGTGTCAGATCAACAGGAAACCAAGGAAACGCAGCTACAAGAAGCACTAAGTCATAATGCAGTAGAATAATATTCTAATGATAATCTATAAATATTATTTACATGAGAAAGGCATTAGGAAGATTGTTTGGAGAAGTGTGCCTTTCACCTGTCAAAGCTCAAGCCAGTAGTAAACGGAGACTGGACGACAGTGCCTTTCTCCTGTCGAGAATATTGCGATATTGCGAGAATTTTGCTACCGGTATGATTTCAGTGGCGATTACAAGGTGATTTCAGTCGGTACCAACAAAAAAAAAGAGATTCAAACAAAACGCAATCTCGCGAATCCCCCTCCAGCACTCTATAAGAAGAGGTTGCCGATCTCTGCTGCCAAAAAACGGGACTTGATTCAGTTATGTAAAAACGGAGTAATTCTCAAAAACTTCCACTCTTGGTTTGAGAACCTGCCTTCAAGTTCCGCAACAAAGGACCAGGCTCCTGAACTTGACATAGCTTCAGAATCGGAAGATGAGGACTGACTTAGGACAGTTACTGTATAGAGTGGTTTCATCGCAGTTTTAATGAAATTTAATTAAAAATGAACAGTGTTATTTTATAACAGTTTTAATTTTTGTTAAGTAAAAAAATTCCTTTACAACGCCTCGGGCTCAATGTTTCTATTAGTATGTTTCCATGGATCGGTGTCAAGTGGATCGGAACCCACAGTAAAATCTGTCACGGAATTGAAAATGTTTTTGAAATTCAGTAAGGATAGTCAGGAGAAGAGCACTAAGCTGTTTTTAGTCCGGGGAAAGGCACTAAGTCGGGGTCCTTTGGGTCAGAAATGATCCGAATTGGTTCTCAACGTTGATTTATGGTTTTGAAATTCTACAGCATAAACTAAAACACGTTAAAGAGTCTAAAGCCGGGGTTTCAGTAATCTGCGAATTTCTAAGCTGAAGATAGCCCGATTTTGAGGCACTCCCAACTTGAAATGCGTTTTTCTGAAAATGGGACTTTCGGACATAGTGCCTTTCTCCGTTAAACCGACGAAATCCTGTTCCTCCCTGATCAGCTGACCGAATTAAATTCGCTGCTGTTAGTCCCACGAAGATTACATATCACTGAGAGTATTGAGTACCAATGACAAGCTGAGCTCCTCTCTGATCAGCTGAGTGACCTGCAGTCAATCCTGTAGGACCCACGAAGTGCAATTCCACAGGGATCCCTCCTGGTACCGCCCGTTACGAATGATAAGCTGGGATCCTCCCTGATCAAATTTGATATCATTTTACGCATAAAAACCACGTTTTCCAACTATTTTCACAAATTTTCAATACTTTAAAAAAAGCAAAATGAAATCTGATTGAAAGGGACTACCATGGATACTCTTAGAACACATTTCAAACAGAATCAGGCAGATTGGTACCCGAATAAAAAAATGCAGTGTATCCAAACATTAAAAAAAAAGTCTCGTCCCATGACACACCGAATCGTTTATCCCACATCACACGTTGGTGCAGGAATTCGTTTTTCAGGAAATATATGGGTTCAACGCGGGGTCTAAAGGTCGTGAACTCGTATTTCGTTTGATGCCGGAAGGATAAACGGGGGGGTTTGGATAATTCAAAACCATTTTTCATTGGGTCGATCGAGTCCAGACTTTCAAAGGTCAACTGAAATTTTGGGAATAAAACATTTAGGGAATATTCCTGCTAAAAAAAGAAGTGACAACTGGCTAAAAGGGACTGTTTCAAGTTTATAAAATTTCTCCTTTATCCGCAAAAACGGAAGACCATTTGGAGAAATGTTACTTTCAGATTTCGATGAAATATTCAGCGATTATGCAGGAGTGTAGAAAGGTCCCTTACGAGTGCATAGACTCCGTATTTGAGAGCAACCTCTGAGCATGCAAAGAGGAAGGAAGAGATCAGAAAGGACAACTCAACTCTAATCCGAAAGGACATCTTGCTTCCGAGTCTTTTTCAAGGTTGAAAAAAAAAGTTATCCAAAATCAAAATTTCTAGTCGCGTTTTGCGTTTTAGGCCTCCTTGAACAATTTTGGTTCCATGTCTGTCTGTCTGTCATGAAATCCTTGTAACGGGCAAAACTATACAAAGTTATTGTCCGATTTCAGTGACATTTTCGGGGATTGTACAGATTGGCGTCTACTACCTTGCATCGGATTATCTACAGAATCGGGCTTTGGATACGAGGAAGCTATGTGCCACACCCACTTGGGAGACGTTTTCGTTTTTTTATTTTGTTGACCTGCTGCTATGCAGAATGCAACCCTTACCTACCGTCGGTAGTGAGGACTCATGTATGTGCCGATGTATATTTAGGTGTGCATATGGTGTAGGATAGTCACGATTTCGGCCCCTTCTAGGATGATGAAAAATTCCGAACTCGAAGCCCCGTTTCTAATATGCATGAGGACGAAGTATCCAGAATTTCAAGCCGCCTAGCCAATCATTTTCAGAAACCGCGCAATAAACGTGGGAACATCTGGGCTTCACCCTACTTTTCCTACTCATAAAAATACAGAAAAATTGCTTTTTCATTTGATGCGCCAGGGTAGGTCTTTTTGAAATCCTTTTCCTAATGAGAGGAGAAAATTGCGGAAATAGACGAATTTTTATTAGTTTTATTATTTTTTGACATTTAGAAAAAAATTAATTTTATGAATTTTACAGAGGTTTGTTGAGAAACGCTTTTCGAAGTGCTAAGTACTTCGCTTGGATGTCTCTTCTATTTGTTGTAGGTCTGAAACCAATGAGGTGGTAACATTTCTCCACGAATCTACGAGTCAAAACATCCACTCTTCCAACATTTTAATGCAATTTAAATAAAATGTTTTGATTTGTTGGTATGGTTTGAATTTATCACCGCTCTGTACTACAATAATATCACACTTTCACACCAAATTTATCAATATGGAGGATATAAAAATGAGCTCATTTGTCAGTTTTGGAATGAGTGTGCAAATTGTTAAAATAAAATTGAGGGCGGCCAATAACTGGTACAACCAACTACTGGCCCATGACTCGGACTGGAGAGAACCAGGTTCTTCTAAACATTCAAGAAGTAAGTCTGAGATTGATTTAGTGTATTTACATTGTCTACCTTGGTGTTTTTTTTCCCCGTTTATGTGATTTCGATTAACCATTTATCACATAAGTACTTACGAATATAATATATTCGTACATTTAAATTAAATTAAAGCAAAATTTAAATTATCGTGTACAGTTTGATTGATAATTGATCAAACTGTACACGCTAATTTAAATTGTGCTTTACTTTTCTCAACATGTTATTAAACATGATATAATGTTTAATGAAATATTTTTCATAAAAAATACATTTTTTGGGGTTGTCACTAATTTTTGAAAAAATTATCATGATCTCAGATTCAAAATGAAGCTGATTACTTTCTCTCAAATTTTAAAGCGTCTACCATTCCTGAAATGAGTAGATAGACTAGTGAGTGGCTCAACACACGACCTTAACACGGAAATGTAACTTTTAGGAGAGAATTAATTATGAATTAATAGGTATTTATATAACATATAGTTAATTAATTATGGATCATTTGACCAACAAAGCCCTGAAACTGTAGAAAATTTCACTTTCATTAAAAAGTGACTGGTTATAAATATTTGAAATTATTGTAGTATAGAAGAAATAGATATATAGAAGATAAATTATTATAGTATAAAAGATAAAAGATATTACTTCATTTAAAAAAAATAAATAAATAACAGTCGATCTCACGTTTTGGAGTCTCTAGGAGTTCATTCGAGTGTCTTTGGGGATACATACAAGCTTTAGGGACACCACTTTCTGCGTATTGTTGGAAATGTTGTTGGGAATGAATGAAAAAAGTCTAGAAACATGCTTTGAAGTGTACAAATTAATGTTAGTTTTTGATGAATTAATGAATTCCTGTATTTTCAAAACCATTGAACCTATAGAGCTCAAGTTGGTCTCAAACTGTAGCAAATGTAACTTACCTACTAGAAAAATTACTGGTCATCAATGAATAAATTTATCCAAGTTACAAACTTCAAATAAGTTTGAAACTAGTGAAAACAACTTTAAAAATGGCACAAATTTAACGGTTCTCATTGCAAAACACCAATAAAACAATGGTTTCGGGGTTGGGAATTCGGGAATGAACTAACCTGGGGTTTCAACAACTTATAAAAATCAAAGGCGCCGGCGCGTTTGCAGAGTTCGATGTATGAAATGACTGGGCTGTAGCTGTAGGCCCTGTTAGCTCTTCGGTTCCCTGCAAGAATCGATAAGCGATCTGTGATTTCACTGAGTGGTTTCCGTCATAACAAGAATCGTATTTTTTAAAGGGCTTCCAGACTCACCCTCGAAACGTTTGGCGACATCTCGGCACCTCCTGCTCTATCAAAGGCTCGGTTTTTCGTATCACCGACGCCCCCCCACAGAAGTTTTCTTTTTCCGACACAAAAACGGAGGGATAACTTCCGTATGAAGTCGCCCTCCGGCTATCGGGGTTGCTATAAAAGAAAATGACGAGCTGTCAGTCACCCTTGAGAGACCGTCAACCGCTATGTTTATGTGCTAACATTGAAGTGATTCATGACCGTTGATAACAAAACGGAGGAAATGTATTGGAATGCCTGAAAACGATCTGCTGTCGTGAGTCTACACGGAGGAACATGTTCAAGACGAAGATTTGTGGGAAATTGAATTTCACAAAAAGGAAGATTTCTTCTTTTTGAAATATATCGCGAACAGATAATACTCACGAGTCAAAAGTTGGTGAAAGAATGAATGAATGTATTTATGTGAAACTATTCTCTATATGATAGCATAACTAATTGATGGCCATAACTATAACTCATGATGCAACAACCCTGGGTTCCTTTTAGGAACCCAGAGCCTTTCTCGTGTGATCTGCGTGAACACGACGTTCGACACCATCAATGATGATCACATAGGATAATGGTCTTCTGTCTTTTGATTCACCATCGCTTCTGCAAATGTTTTGACGTCTTTATTTCTTTTTACCCACACTGTCTCCTCCTAACAAAATTCCTTCAGCGAAGCTCGCTCATGTTGAAGCTATTGCTTAATCTGCTGTTCATCAGTGGCGTTCATCCTCCAGGCAAACATAGCAAACACTGTTTGCCCTACTAAAAATATGCAAAATGAACAAATTAACTTTTGTTGAGATTTTCCTATATTTCCATTTTTGCGAGTAATATTTAGCCGATTTTGGAAAATTTAAATACAATTTAGGGACTGTTTCAAGGAAGTTAGATGAAGTAGGAGAATGGAATAAGTACGTATTTTGCCCATAATACTAGCCCGCAACACACCGGAGAGTCGTAGAGATTGGTAACTACGATCAACTGCAAGGCAAGCAGTTGAAAACAATGAATTTTGCGGGAGTGTTTTGGATGAGAAAAGACGATCGGCGGGTAGGCGGGGGGTCAGCGCGGGTCTAGTATTCCTATATAATATCCCCACTATAAAAGGATAAGCCAAGGCAAACTGTAGCTGTTTCGTGATCTTCAGTACAGAGAAAATTGGAAGATTACCCATGGATACTACCATGGGTAGTATTGGTAAGCCATGGGTTACGCTCCCTTAGCAACCAGTAATCAAGTTTCTTAATGAAGAAATTCTTTATTTTATTCAATGGAGTGTGAAGAAGCGTTTATTTCATCTGAATAAACTCGATTATGAGGCCAAAACTGTCTTCTTGCTGGCGCTTGATCTACGCAGAAAAATAATAAACCTTTGTGTATTAATTTGCTGCGTTTTTCATGATTGTTTATTCCTCTAAGACTGGGCAAGGTGTTTGCCTGACGAACATTGTCACCTGACGCCACTGCTGTTCATCAGCCGAAATCTGCCTGTAACAGGCTAATTCTGGTCCGTAGTTGGCGCCCCAACAACAACTCTGCTGTTGTTCGTGAAGTTGTTCTGTGACTCGTTATTCTATACGAGAAGAGAAACTGGTTCAGAAGTGTCCTCAGATCCTGTTTGCTGGTCTTACTAGATCAAAAATGTTGCTTGAATGTCCTAGTCGTCCTCTCTGCTAATCCATTAGATCTTGGATGGTAAGGAGTGGTTAGAACATGTTTCACATTAGTATGTTTGCAAAACTCTTTAAAATTTTCAGAAGTTCATTGAGAAGTCCGAAACAATAACCTTCGGTAGCCCAAACCTGGCAAAAATGTCTTCTATAACTGGTACTATTTTCTCAGTCGTAATCAGCTTCATGGGTACAATCTCGAGCCATGTCGGGGTTGCGTCCATCAAAATCAACCAGTCGTGTTCCTCAAAAGGTTCATCGAAGTCTACGTGCAACCAAGACCTTGGTTCCGTGGGGATATTCCAGGAATACAAGGGTGATTCTGAATCACAAGGTTTCTTCTCTTAGCAGGGTTTACAAGTCTTCAAGAATATTTCTATTTCCTTATCAATGGACGGCCACCAAAGATGGCTAAAGACCTCATTGCTGAATGTCCTTCGTGTAATATCTGCATGACATATATTTGCAGAGAAGCAGAAATCACTATTCTACCTTTCCTTAGTAAAATGCCTTCTTCGTACGATAGTTCTTCTTTCTTCTCATAGAACGTCCAAAATTCCTCAGTCAAATATTCCTTCCTTGGCCATCCCTGTTGCAGGTATATTATTTTATTCAATTTTTCGTCTTCTTCTGTTCTTGTTCTCAACAATTTCTTTGATACACCTATATCTTTTACTTTCGTTAGTGCAATCTTTCGTCCATATTCGAATTTGTTCTTATCATTTGCTACTTTTTGTGGTAATCTTGATAGGGCATCTGCGGGCGTATTGTCTTTTCCAGGAATAAATTCAATCACATAATTAAATTCCATGAGCGTGAGAGCCCATCTGCTAAGACGACTGGATGCTAACTTTGGCAGCTCCGCTTTTTCCCCGAACAAGTACGTCAATGGTGTGTGATCACTCTTGAATATGAAGCTCCTTCCATGGAGGTATCTTTCAAACTTTTTGACTGAATGAACAATACCTAGCGCCTCTTTATCTATTACGGAATAGCGCTGCTCTTCTTTTTTCAAAGTTTGTGGACAGCCAAATAAGATTCAAATTAAAAAAAAACCAATAAAACGTGTATTTAGAGTTGGTGGATATTACCTCCATATTCCTAGTAACAAGATGTATAAATAAACAATTAATATAAATAATGAAAATCTGCGTATATCAGTTGTATCCAAAACGCTGCAAATGATTGCCCAAAGGTTTATTATTTTCTGTATAGATCACCTTTTTGTATAGATCCCTCCCTACCAACCATAGGTGCCTACTACCTATCTACTGTTTTTGAAAATTTCAACCGTTCATATCCATTTGATTAGTGGTTGAGGTTGAAATTTTCAAAAATGCCCTAGTACGTAGTAGGTACCTACGGTTGGTAGGGAGGGATCTATACAGGAGGGTGATCTTTACAGAAAATCATAAACCTCTATAAGTTCGTGGAGACGAGTAGATATATTTTTTATTTTTTATAGATAATATTTTTGCTGTGTACCACACGGCCGACTACTCTGTCATATCGAAAATATTTCGATTTTCTTAGCATTTACTTTGAAGATATCTTTAAAAACTCGCTCATTAACTCATGCTGCATGAATGGAATTTTGAAAAGTCAAAAATGCAGTTGTTGTGTGTGTATTGTAACCAGCTTGTTGTAGCCCTAATTGAGGCGACCGTGTTAATTTACCTACATTATCGTAATAATTCGCACCTTTCGCGGACTGTTTATGTTTGCACAATGTAGCAGAGCACCACACAGGTCGACCAAACATGACCTTTCCTGGCGTTTACAGATGAAATTACCCGCGAGAGGTCGAGGAAACACCAGCCTGAGCGAACCGGTGATAATATAATTCCCTATTGGAAAAACGAGGGTAATCGGGGAGCGAACTGAAGACCCTTCAAGCCCTTTTACGACGGCACTTAATTTTCAATTTTCATTTCCCTCGCAGGTGGGCTGTTACTCCTGTATGTTATACCGTTTTATGGTCGTTTCCAATTTCTATCAGATTTTAGTACGAGTTTTTACACTTCATGGCTGCGAATAAGATTTTAATAAACCAGTTGGTGTTTCAATTCCACCTATTTCACTCGATAATAATATTGTTTGTTGAAGTAATCAGCTCCAAGGGCTTTACCTGGTAGATTACCTATTTACCAGATTCATCCCCTCCACCTACACCTGCCTTCACCTACTGTATTCAGTTTTGTGTCGCTCTTTGAATATTAAAGTGCTCATTAAATCGTCTAAGTCTTTACTACACTTCAACTGAATTGAAGAGGTTTGAGTCGTTTTCAAGCTTCTGTCTGAAGCTATATAATTTGAATATTTTCATCTCAAAATTTGAATAGGAATAATAATGAAATGTACTTATTTAAGGAATGTACAGAGTGGCCCAACGACTCCTCACAGGTCACAATGAAGGCATTTATTACTCCCTTTACAGATGTCCGATCATGTCGGAATTGAAATAGAGTTGGAAATATTCTGATGGAATAACCAACTCGTATTTTTACCCAATGATTCAAAATAAAATTTTATTTTATTAATTAAATAATTATAATATAGATGAATGAGGAATTTCACCATGTCGGAATTTCCTATTTTTGACCCCAAAATCGGATTCAGCACCTCTAAAAACCCCCTAAGGCAAACTTTCAGCCCGAACTTCCTAATTTACGAATAGACAAAACAGTGTAGAAAATACGAATGTTTCAAAAAACCGGGAAAATGACGTCATGCTGGAATAGTTCATTTATGGCCACTTGAAGCGCTGAGAAATCCATAGTCCCCAGATGCATATTTTCATGAAACAGTTAAGTTCGAAATCGAAAAACTGAAGAAAAAAATAGAAAAAGCGAGATGGGGAAAATTAGGTTTCCTCTGTTTTTGTTTGATAACTTTTCTCTTAGAAAACACGATTTCGTCGTACCTATGAGTAACACTGGGAGAAGACGGCGATCCGAACAGCCCAATCAGCGAGCCTTCCCGCTGCACGTCTGTTTTCCCGGTTAGTTTTGAAATTAAAAATTTTGACTGTCTCCCAAAAATAACAGGAGACTTATTTTCCGAAATCAGCCCGATTTTCATCTATCCCACACCATTAACTATTCAGGAAAAATGCAAACAGAAATCGGTGAAATTCCTCATTGGGTATGGTTTAATAACAAAACGGAGTGTGGTTTATATCGATTAACTCTTTAATGTATATGAGGTCCGAAATGAAATGAGAATGGATTTTGGGTATCAAGGGAAACCGCAAAATATTAAAATGTGTGGAGAGATCACTTACCAGGAGCAAGGCAGGAAAGTGACTGAATGCCGAGCTCGTTCCCAGTCTAGGAGAGTGGCGACGCCTCCTCAGGCCTATTCCGCGGAGCAGTTCGCGGAACTGCTACACTCCCCTTCTGGGTTTTTAAAATTGTGGAACAACATTTTTGCGGGTAGTAGGATAGGTGGAGGTTGGGTGGTGGCTAGTACAAAAATAATCCAGTAAATCAATCCTAGGGACCCTCGGCAGGGAAACCGTGCCTGATGCGCACCCATAGCGCTATGGTTGGCTGCCATGGAAGGTGCATTCAAGCTGGACAAAACCTGCTGGCGACGTCGTAGACGTTCTCATTCTTGTTTGAATGTTTTTCAACGTTTTTCGTATTTGTTAACATTTTTTTTTGTTTTGTTCTTTGTTATGTGTTTGTTTTTAAGTTCTTAAGATTGTTGCTTGAGGCTCCCTGCGTACTTGAAGGCTTTGGGTGGGTCGTTCGGCTGGATGGCCTTCCAATCTTGTTCCATGTTCCCGTTTACGTCTCTTGGGCATGTAACACAGTATGATATGCGTCATTAATATTATGATTGTAATTCTCATTTACAAATAAAGCTTAGGCTTTTTTTAAAATTAATTATTAAGTACCTACATTTTTTGTTTTTGTTATGTCGAATCATGTTGGTTGTGGGAATGGTTTCAACTGAGTGACGTGTTAACATCGTCGTTGTCTATTTTGTTTACCAGTCTGTATGTGACCGAGATCAAAATATTTTGGGTCAAGTTTTCCAGAGGGTCACGAAAAGATTGACATATTCAACGAATCAGCACAAATTATGGCAGTTTACAAATTTGTGGGAGATGCAAAATCTTATAGAAATTTGTTTGTGACTTATTTCAATTATTAAGGGTTTTTTTCTCCAACTTGTTATGTGTTTAAGAAGTAAGTAGGTAAGTAGTAACTACTTACGTATTGTTAACTACTACTGATAATCAGTTTGTTCATTACTAATTATTAACTAGTGTATGAAAATTAAAAACTAGTAAATAGTAGTAGTAAATTATGAACAAGTAGTTGAATTCATCTATTGTAAAATTAACCTAATTGAGCATTAGGTATTTTCGTCTCACAACACTGTGACCTTTTTGCTTAGCTCACGGCTAAAACATGTTCCATGTTAATACGTGAAAATAATGTGCTATAAGTGGTAGTTTATCATATCCACGAAATCTAGTTTTCGCGATTAGCGTACTTTTGCGCTTATTTCACTCTCTTTTGGTTTTTTTTTTCAATAATAAACATTAAATGTTTATAACGTAAACCAACAAATTTTGAGGGGGTGTTAAAAAAATTTTTTCTTTAACACCCCCTCAAAATTTGTTGGTTTACGTTTCAAGGTACGTAGAATCCAAAAATCGAATAAAAATTTGGCCGTCCGTCCGCCGTACGCCGTACGCGGCACTTTCCCCATTTGATGAACTTTGGTATGTAGACTCCATTTGAGGTCCAGTTGTGCCCCGAAGATTTTGGTTGATGTAAATCACTTCTAAGGGTCAAAAAATGAATTTTGAAATTTTGAAAACGCCCTAACTCAAATAATTTTCATATAAATGTATTGTTTTTCCATCAATTTAAGATAGTATAGAATTTTTTGAGACCACAAGGAGCCCTGTAGGACAAACCGTTCGCTCCCTACGAGAATTTAAGGGTTGGACGTACGATAAATCAGAAACACGAGTGTGAATCGCAAAAGGGGCCTAATCACCGTTCAAATTTTAGGTGACCGAAATGCGATCGATGTTTTTCATCATGTTGGATGGTTGGTGGCTTTTCAGACGAGTGATCCATATAGAAAAATAATAAACCATTGTGTAATAATTTGCAGCGTTTTTACGAACGAATCGCGATACCTAAGGGTACATTTGTAGTAAGGTAACTCGTAGAATCCGAATCTGCTACTAACTAACTATTATTAGTTTTATTAGACAAAACCAACTTCGAACGAATTGACGACGTGCGCAATTTCGTCATTTTTGAAATCTACGCAAAAATGATAAAAACCAGGTTCGGTTGGGGGTGAGACACCTTCCATGGGCTCTGTTTAGTAGTTAATGAAAGAAGTTACACGTATTATAGGTACTTCATTTACCTTCGAAGGGCATTGTGGGGTCTCTGCAGATTCAAAACGATCCGCGGACGCGCAGACCAGTACGGCCTTGGGATCCCGAGTAGCAGCCCCTGAGTGTTTGTCTTGTGGCTGCAGCATGGCTCATATGGCCCCTTCAGATAAGTGATGATTTTATTCTTTTTTTTCTGGCTTGATGGGGTCCTCTCAGACCCCACAGTACCGTTCATTAGTCGTTGAGTAATGGATGATTCATCTGCTTCCACGTTTTCAGTGACTCTGAACTGATGAATAAAAGTAAACAACCATTTCAGGTTGGATTTTCCTCCGACTGCTATTCCTGGCGTAGCGGACGTCATCAGCTGTCTTCCAAAGGAAAGATCAGAATTTATTCTGATGATTCCGCTCATGGCTTCCCATTGCCTCACCGCCCTGGGTTGGGACGAGGGGGGCGATGAGAGAGCCCCGAACACCGAAAAACGAACGTTGCCGGCGATGAGCCTTGAACCCACGACCCCCGCAGAAGTCGGTCCAAAGCCAATTGCCAAACAACGACGTCCCAACGACCGTAGCCACACCGGACCCTAGTGACTCTAGTGACAGAAATAGAGTAATACTGAGTAGTCAGTGCCGTTCTAAGGGTGGAGCGAGTGGAGCGGCCGCTCCAGGCCTCGCGCTGAGGAAGGCCTCGCGCTGCGAGGCCTTACTCTCGCTAAAACACAATAAGTAAAAGTTTTGGTTGAATTGAAATAGTGTGCAGAGTGAAGATATACATGCTTAAAATATAAAGTCCGATTATACGCGCAATATTTTCAATTATTGGATAGATAAAACAAAAACGAACAAGATATTAGTGGCTTAAGGCTAAAGGGGACAGCCCTCTAGTTTGATTCTCTTTTAGGAGATGGCGCTAGCGTTGCATTCAAAAGTTTTCCCAAAGTTTCTCATCCTCCACGAAAGATTTTTTTCAATTATAATACGGGAATGTATTCAGAATAAGTAAATCTCGGTTTCCACCATTGAATTTTTACCATACTTTAATTATTTTTATCATGAAATCGCAGAATTTGGGCTATTAAAGGTGTTGAGTAAAAAATGAGATAGCTTGCATATTCATTGTCATTGATAACTGATGAATGATTGGTTAGAAATCCGATTCTTGGACAATTGGAGACGGAAAGGGTAAATGAAAAATAACGCACGCTCATTGGTGCATGCAAAACATCGTTTGATAGCGGCGCGGCGGCAAAATGACCTAACCCTAGCCTCGCGCTCGTGAGTCATACTTACGACTTACTTACAATTACAATTATAACTTACTTGATTACAATTACGACTTTGCAAGTATAGCTTGACAAATATTTTCCGGAACCCCCCCCCCCCCGCTATCCATAGTTTAAAAAGGCCTCGCAAAAATGTTTTGCTCCAGGCCTCGCATTTTCTAAGGACGGCACTGTGAGTAGTGAACGGTATTTTGAGGTCTTCCAGTTATTGCATCTCTCTAACTGGGTTTTCTTCTCGCAGTCTGGATTGTTTTACAACTAAAATTTTCATACGCAGAGAGTTGTAGAGACAAGATGCCGAGAAGAATTCTTCTGAAGATGATGTTGTCTGATGATCTCCCAGAAGAAGAAGAACAAATGCTGACAGAAGACAATGAAGAAGAAAGCGCAGATGAAGAAGAAAGTACTTTTTGAAACAAAACGGATAAGAGCCCGCCATTGAGCAGGATATAGTACTTTTTGAAATGAATCGGAATATTCACCCACGTTTTTCAAGAGAATAGATTATTTATTATCTTCTGCTCCAAAACGATCGCATTTCTGTGAAAAACTACCTCCCTAAAACCCTGGGAAAGTGTTAATTCAATTTCGACGAAAATGGTCTTTAGTACCTTTTGGAATCACACAAAGTGGACAAAGTACTTTTTAGAATCAAAACGGATAAGATTCCGGCAAAAGTGCTGGATATAGTAGCTTTTGATATGAAATGGAACATTCACCCTCGTTTTACATGGGAATAGATTATCTTTTGCTCCAAAACGATCGCATTTCTGTGAAGAACTACCACCCTAAAACCCTGGGAAAGTGTAAATCAATTTCGATGAAAATGATCTTTAATACCTTTTGGAATCTGTGACAGAGCAACAGTTACTTTGGTATAGCTCCCCAGTCTCATTCCAGACATCGATCTGTAAGTACCTACTTTCATACAAGATCACTTCCCTTACCCTCGTGGTTCAAATCCGAAGAACTAATAGGTAAACTCTATTGATACTTCTCCCCCCTCGTATATAGATACAAGACTCATTGATTATAGGGTAATATATCTATTTATCTTCCCTAATTCAATTTGTATCTTTCATTCATCACCCCTAGTCCTAGGTTGATCTCCACCAAGGAATAGGTATTCAATCGAAACGTATTGTTCTCTAGGGGTAGAATACAGCAACGATTAAATTATTCTCATTAATTAATCAGATTCTCCAGATCCCCTAGAACAATACTGTTTCAAATCAAACTCCTCAATTGTGGTTTTAATTGATTTACTGCACTTGAACCTCCTGAATGTTGAATATTCGATAAATTAGCTGGGTTCTGTACAACCCCGCAGTACCTACTTAGTAACTACTTAGAACATACACCACCTTTGTTCAAAAAAACAATTAATGATCTCAAAAAATTGTTAGCAATACGGCAGGTTTTGAAAGAAAAGTCTTTTTCACTACGCGGCACGACCCGCCTACTCGTTTCCAAATTTATGGTTTCATGGGTTTACCGCGGGTCACAACAACCGCAGGTTTGAACAGTTGTCGTTTTTTTGGAGCCAAAATGTTTAACCTTTTACCGGATGGGCTCAAACTCAGATTGCTGGAGAATCCAAAATGATCAAATAGGATATCAAAGTCATATTATGTAAATTTAGATTGATAAGTTAAAGATATAGATAAGATTCAGAAATAATTAAGCTAAGTACCTAATTTTAATACATTCAGGTACATATCTAGAAAACAGTTGTCATTACTTTTATTTTCGACATGGCTAGCTCTTTTATTATTACATATATTATCGATTTCAATGGAACTCTTTTCCCTAACTCGGGCACTGCCCACATAGGGGAATAATTTTCCAATGTTACAAAACTTTGTAACAAACATGTACATTAAATAGAAATAAAAATATATTAAATAAAAAAAAACCTTTAGTGCCAGGAAAAACCCATCGTACCCTTCGAGGGCTGAAGATGATGAGTGAGGATAATTTTCTGAATCATATCGTAAGCAAGATCGATTTGTTTCCGAAGTTGTTCTTTCACCAGGAGGATAGTTGATGTTCCTATTGATTTATTCATTGAGTTATCATCTCGGGGCTAGACCCAAACTACCCTTTAAATTCGGGAAAAATCCGACCGATTCGAGTAGTGAAGCTGAAAAATATTTGTGACAATAAGGAAATCTTGAGGTTGAGGGAAACCGTTTAGGAGCCGTTATTCTCTCCAAAGTCCCCCCCAACCGAGAGTGGAAAATTTATCTTGAGTTACTATGACCCCCAAGTGACCTCCGAATCTCCCGGGATGAAGCGGAGGAGGGAAAAACGGCGGATCGGGAGAACAGGAATTATTGCCGCGGAGATGAACAAGAACAGACCGCGGGTCGTCCAGGGACCGGCCGTAAATTCCGAGCTGCCGGCAAAGATTCTGCCGTAGCTTTGTGAGGTCAGAATGAAGAGGGGGTGTCACGAGGTGAATCGTTTAAATGGTTTTGAATTGAACATAAATGTGACCCCTTCGAAAAAACATATTGTTTTCTAATTTTCTTGTTCTCTCAATATCATTGTGATGTGACACTTACAAAAACCATAGTAACGTTATGCAATTTCGAAGGTGCAGTTTTTGTGCCATGAAGTGAGCTCAGAAAAAATAGAAACGTCCTGTTAATAATTATTAAATGGATAAACATATTGTTAAGTAATGCATGCATTCCAGGGATCGACCCGTTGGATAAGTATTAGATCAATGTAAACCAGTTGGTAAGCCATTGAACTGTTTCTCTCGATGTAATTTCTCAAGTATTTTAGGCAAGAAATAGTGGCCCCCCCCTCACCGTTATCCACCAAAACGTTTCGAGAGACATGGAAGCATCGAATTTGGAGACCATTTTAAAATCCACGATCTACGAAACCCAATTCACCCCCCCCCCCCCCCCCCAATGGTGCCGGGCTGGCACCACAGCGGAAATACGTCGTAACATTGAACTTTCATCTACGAGTTTTGGTAGGCAATCCGTCGTCGAAGTTCACATCCGTATTCAAGGTGAAACACACAAAAAAAAAAGTCTGCCAAGTGGGTGTGGCACATAGCTTCCTCGTATCCATAATCCGATTATATAGATGATCCGATGCATAGTAGTTAATCTCAAAACACCAATCTCTAAGTACCTTGCACTACCCTCATAGGGGACCATCTACACGCTAATCTGGACAATCCTAGAAAATTTCATCAAATCCGGATGAATAAGTGAGTAGATGTATGTGATTGGATCAAAAAAATACTTGGCCTCGGCTGGGATTCGAACCCGCGACCCCGGGGGGACAGTTGAAGTTACGGTTGTTTCAAGTAATTCACGTTTGCGCATGCGCAGTCGCTTCTATCAGTCCGGGGATGATGATTTTTATAGGGGACTATCTACAACGTAATCCACATAATCCCTGAAAATTTCATCAAAATCGGGTGGAAAATGTGGAAGTTATGGCCGTTACAAGGAAACTCACGTTTGCGCATGCGCAGTGACTACCATCGGTCCGAAGGTGATGATTTTCATAGGGGACCATCTAAATACTAGTGTGTAACATCCCTGAAAATTTCGTTGAAATCGGATGGAAAATGTAGAAGTTATGGCCGTTACGAGGAATTCACGTTTGCGCATGCGCAGTCGCTTCTATCAGTCTGGGGATGATGATTTTCATAGGGGACCGTCTACACACCAACCCGCACAATCCATGAAAATTTCATTGAAATCGGACAATAACTTCGTATAGTTATGCGCGTTACAAGGAATTCATGACAGACACACAGACACACAGACAGACAGACAGACACGGGACCAAAATTGTTCAGAAAGGTCTAAAACGCAAAACGCGAGTGGAAATTTTGATTTTGGAGAACTTTTTTTTTCGTCCTCGAAAAGTGAAAACAAAGCTTCCGCTACCTTGGTAGACTCGGAAGCAAAACCTAGAAATATGCAGTTAATGGTGCCCTGGCACCATGGCCGCATCACTACTAGTTCTATGGTGGTAAAGAGAATAATTCATGAAAATCCGGAGGTATAATGAGAATTTTTCCTCAATTTCAAAGCTTGGGTACTGTTTATGCAGCTACAATAATGTTTGAAGAAAATTATTGATTTGGATCGTAATTAAATTTATTTTAACGTAAATGGGATCTTATTGTATTTTTTATTATTTTTCAACCTAAGTAATTTGAAATATTTTGTAGTGAAGTGATTGAGTATTAGTTCCAAAATTCAGGGACTACTTAATTTTTCTTTCCCCCTGACGTCACCGCCGCATCGTCGTCGACTTCCGACGCCATTACCATTGTGTGCGCTCGCCACTACAACAACCTCTCCAAGTTTTGAATTCAATAATTTGACTGCAGGTCGCAGTATCCTGAGTCAAAATCAACGTAGTTTTCTGTTCTCAGCATCTAATATACTTCGAAACATCCCGAAGACGGAAAAACTACAAGAAGGCGACTTTTCATCATCTGGAGGTTACTTCAACTCCTTCAAGTTCTGGACACAAGGAGATTGTCCCGGAGTCTTTGGCAGTGCCCAAGCAAACCTTCAAAATATTCAGGTTGGATGTATCTATAGTACTAGTATGTAGTACGTACGTAGCCAGTACATACTACCAATAGTCGTTCATCCTCTCGGCGAACTCTCTGAATCACGGATTTCCGGACGTCGCGGATCCCCTCATCGCAGCATTTAATTTGGAATATATATAAGTGATTTAGTTATAGTATGTCTTTTGAATACTTATTAAGTATAGGGAAGCTTCCTATAGGTTTTTCTTTATTTTATAATATAACTACCAGTCAGTGTGAGCTCCGATAATTTTCTTTTTAATACAATTCTGGTGTGCAAAATTTGGTTGACTAATTTCACCTGTCACCCCTTTGCCCCGACAGGTTCAATTAGTAAGCTGTAAAGGGCCAAAATATTTGAAACTCGGATATTGTGTGAATATTATCCTCTCAATCGCCTCCTCCCCATACTAATTTTGATACTCTGGTAAAATAGTGTGCAATTTGAAAGATTTTTGAGTAGAACAAAAAAAAAAAAAAAAAAACACGCAAATCGGTAGGAAATTTTGGCCTAGGCAGAGTTTACAAGATTAAGCCCGCAAACGTACGTTTTTAAGCATTAACCCCCTCTTTCCCCCTCTTCAAAGCCAAAATTCGAAATTCCGGCGAGGTAGTGCACAACTAGATAGTTTTCTACGTCGAATAAAAAACGCTGCAAATTATTACACAATGGTTTATTATTTTTATGTAGATCACTCGTCTGCAAAGCCACCAACCATCCAACGTGAAGAAAAACATCGATCGCATTTCGGTCAGCTAAAATTTGACCGGAGATTAGGCCTCTTATGCGATTCACACTCGTGTTTCTGATTTATCGTACGTCCAACCCTCAAATTCTCGTAGGGAGCGAACGGTTTGTCCTGCAGGGCTCCGCGTGGTCTCAAAAAATTCTATAGAATCTTGAATTTTAGAATACTATAAACGATACCTTTATATCAAAATTTTTTGAGTTAGGGCGTTTTCTAAATTTCAAAATTCATTTATTGACCCTGAGAAGTGACCTACATCAACCAAAATCTTCGGGGCACAACTAGACCCCAAATGGAGCCTACATACCAAATTTCATCAAAATCGGTCAATGCTAAGTGGCAAAAGTGCCGCGTACGGCGGACGGACGGCCAAATTTTTATTCGATTTTTGGATTCTACGTACCTTGAAACGTAAACCAACAAATTTTGAGGGGGGTTAGAAAAAAATTTTCTTGGTCGATTCCAAAGGTTCATTATTGAGAATAATAAACTAAAAAAATGAGTGCCAAAAAGGAAAGTTGTTGAGAATTAGTAGTGAAGTGACCCGTTGAAGTTAGGTCCATCTCGATAGTGGAATGTTCCAAAACGGATTTCAGTGAAAATATTTTTTCAAAAAAGTGCTTCAGGTAGGTACTAAAAGTTATTAGTTTATTGCAATAGCTTCATTTTCTTTGAAATTTCTTTAACACGAAAAAAACTTTAAAGTGGAAAAAGTGGAATTTTGAGCGGATAAAAAAAGTGCTAGAAAGGAAAGTTGCAGAGAATTGGTTGCAAAATTGATCTTTTGAAGTTTGGTCCATCTCGATGGTGGCTGTAGATCGTCTACAGAATCGGGTTTCGAATAAAAGGAATTTTTCGTTTTTTTTTAAATATTTGAAATTTGAATTCCCAGCGAGGAAAACGCGGATTATTCACAGCGGAAAGTGAGAGGCGGTCTGATAGCGATTCTCCGTCGCGGAATAGAAATGAGCGGCGCCACTCGCGGAGCAAACGAAGCGCGAAACTCCGGGATTCCCCGGAGGACCGACCGGAACTCGGCTCTCTTCAACCCGGATGTGCGAGGAGGCGGGGGGGACAAATTAATCGGCGAAGAATCCCGCGAGCGTCCCCCCCCCCCCCCGATATTCAGATTTCGTCCAGACTGAGTCCTCCGAGGACGGGATATTCGGACGAGAATCCGACGGACAGTTGGCGGCGACGAGTGGAAATCGTATCGAGCGGATAATTGCTTCGCAGCGCGAAATAATTGTTTCACAATTCGGAAGCAAACGATAATTTTACGGGCTGCTGGATTGACGTGGAATTAACGCGGACAATTTAATTTATAACGACGTCCGACGGAGCGACTTCAATTCATTACTGTCATCTCAGCTTCAACACAAAATGAACACTGACGAACACTGGGGTAACTGTACCAGTTCTCACCAGAGCCCCAGTAAATACCGCTTCCAACCGATTATTTTAAGTCCATTCAGGATGAATTAATGAGCAAATTTTCAATGAAATCTTCAAAGTAAAAGGACTTGCGGTGCGGCAACTTAACTTCCTCTTTTTCAAAACTGAATGAAACGTATTGTGTGAACCAGAAAGTTTGTAATTTGGTTTTTAGGATGTCCACAGTAAGACTTGGGCGTCCTAACAAGCTTAACATAAGCTTAACATTCTTAAATTATGCTACCTTATAGACCTTAACAATGTTAAACAAATTCTAAAAGAGAGAAGGCTTTCTTACCCAGTTCATGGAATACCTACTAGGTTTCTATTGGAGGGGAAGTCTTATCTCCCACTTGTAAACATAACTGCTTCTCAGAATACTTATTTATTTGCTGGACTCCGAATTTTTAATAATCTACCACTAATAGTAAAAAATAAGTTGTTGGATCAACCGACTCAAGTAAATTTAACTTTAAAAAACTGGTTCCTCAAAGTACAACGCGAAAATTGAAACTAATGTACATAATACCTATTGTACGTAATACTATACTATATAAGTACATAATATTATATAAGTAGCTCTACGTAATTGATAACTAGTCGTTGAAATAATTTTCTTTTCATCTAGTAGAGCCTAGTAGACAATCCTACTTGCTCATAGATCACTACTCGTCTTCCCTGTCACGGGTATCACCCATTAGGGAGACTAAATTTCAAAACATGATGTAGATCAAATTATTTTTTGTACTTTTTGTACATTGTACATTGCAGAAATAAATTTCTTTTCATTTCATTTCATTTCATTTCCTTATGCGATTGATCTGGGGTGAAGTTGGACAACACTCAACAGAAAAAAACGCTGCAAATTATTACACAATGGTTTATTATTTTCCTATATTGATCACTCGTCTGCAAAGCCACCAATCATCCAACATGAAGAAACATATTGTTTAGTAATGCATGCATTCCAGGGGACGTCCCATTGGATAAGCATTAGATCAGTTTAACCAGTTGTTAAGCGATAAGACTGTTTCTCTCGATGTAATTTATTTATTACTTTAGGGAAGAAATAGTGACACCCCCCCCTTCCATTATAAACCATAACACTACCGGCATGATAGCCTCGAATCTGAAGAGCATTTTAAAATCCATGATCTACGACACCCAACATGCGAATTCGAGTTCACCCCCCCTCCACCACCAATGGTGCCAGTCTGGCACCAAAGCGGAAATACGTCGTAACATTGAACTTTCATCTATTAGGTTTAGTAGGCAGTCTGTCGAATGTCACATCCGTATTCAAGGTGAAACACCAAAAAACCCAAGAAATTTGAGGTTAATGGTGCCCTGGCACCATGGTGGCACCACTTTTATTTCCATGGTGGTACAGATAGTAATTCATGCAAATCTTAAGGTATAATGAGAATTTTTCCTCAATTTCAAAGCTTGGGTACAATTAGTAAGCAGTAAAGGAACCGAAATATTGAAAAATTGGATATTTTGTGAATATTATCCCCCCACTCATCCCCTCCTCTTGCAAATTTTGGTACTCTGGTGTAATCATGTACAACTCGGAAGTTATTTTAGTCAAACAAAAAAAGAAACTCACAAATCGGTTGGAAATTGAGGCCTGGGCAGAGCTTACAAGATTATGCACGCAAACTCACGTTTTTTAAGCATTAACCCCCCCTTTCCCCCCCCTTGAAAGGCGAAATTCGAAATTCCGGCGACGTAGTGCACAACTAGATAGTTTTCCGCGTCGAACAAAAAAAGAACCAGGAAAATCGGTTGAGAACTAAGGCCTGGGCAGAGTACACAAGATTTTGTTACACACACACATACACACACACATACACACAAACACACACAGACATACACCTATGGTTTTTTTCGCGTATTTGGATTCAGAATGGTGTTAAACGGATTACTGTGTGGTTATTTTTTTTTCTGTTGAGTGTTGTCCTCCTTCACCCCAGATCGATCGCATAAGGATGCCCAAGTCTTACTGTGGGACGTCCTAAAAACATCGATCGCATTTCGGTCAGCTAAAATTTGAACGGAGATTAGGCCTCTTTTGCGATTCACACTCGTAGTGTAATGGGCCGCCACTCAGGTCAGCGGTTCCTGCAGCATCCACCCACTCCGTGGATAAATCAGCTGACAAATCCGACACATCGGCCGATAAGCCGAAGAGAGGGGCTTCCATACAACCCGCCGAGCATGGAGGAAGATGCGACCAGGGGCCGGGTAGGTGGCAGCACCGAACGGAGGGGGACGAGGCACTAACGGAGTGGGGTAGCACACGGGGAGGGGCGGACGACCGTTGCGACGCCATCCCACAGCGTCAGTCGTGTCTTGATCGAGCGCCTCACAACAACCCTTTGCAAATTTAGAGCCCACACCCATGATACTGTGATCCGAAGCTGTGTGATCCGGAGCAGTGATCGAGAACAAGTGATAGTACAGTGATAGAGAACTTTGTTGAAGAACAGTAGAGCCCACCTTTATACGAACATTGAACATTTTGGCAACTCGACCCCGTTATACCAAGGCATCTGGATCACGATACGCCCTACCAGTTGAGCTTGGAACGAAGGACTCGAGGACCTCTGCATTCCAACGGACCACCATACGACGCCACGCTTCTACCCCGTCTATACCGGTAAAAAGATTGTAAATCTTTTATTTCTTCTTTAGTAAAATCGCATTGTATATAGAAACTCCTCCTAGGTATTGTTCCTTTTTCTAGTATTAATCGTTGTGAAAGCTACAAACATATATTTTCTCTGTTGACGCCATCATTTGGAGGTACCCCATCTGGGCCCTCGGCAATAAAGGGTATCTTATTCCCTCATTATTTCTATATTCTCACTGATCTTTTAGGAGTAAAGATAACATACTCATTTCAACGTTTATTAAGAATTTTATTGTACGAAGTACGTTTTGTTTGAGAAATATTCACCATTCTGTCTACACTAAAAATAGACAATTCTCGTTCGGTAATTTAAACCTTGTAGTTTATATTCTGACTTACCTGATCAATTTCCTGGTGCTTGGTAAAACAACGGCAGATATAATTAGGGAATTAGAATCAACTTACCTTATTCGAGTCTTGCTGAACTGCGTAGATACATCAGGGGTTATTCTAGGGATATTCTACTTACCTGAAGAAGTCCAATTCTTGAAGAGTACCTGAAACAGAAGATAGATAGTTAACATTGAAAGAAAGCAATAACTAGGTTCAATAATTCACAAACTAAGGGGAATATACTTACCTCACGAAGGTCTAGGTGAAACGGGAGGCCATTTTTCGGTGATTCCAAGGAACACCTAGTCAACGACTCCGACGCCACACCCAGCCGACGAGAACCATAGATCTTCACCACGGTAAGTGGATCCAACTAACCTAGTCATAAAGCGCAGGGACAAGTAATCGTTAGATTTTCATAAAATTCCAATCCATCGGCCATGTAGGAAAATCTGGCCATTACAGTAGCAGTTCTGCGGAATAGGTCTGAGGAGGCGTCGCTACTCTCCTAGACTGGGAATGCGCTCAGCATTCAGTCACTTTCCTGCCTTGCTCCTGGTAAGTGATCTCCTCACACATTTTAATTTTTGCAGTTTCCCTTGTGTGAGCTCCCGCTCAGTGGTGGTCTCTTCTTAGTGACGGAGCTAAACTGATTCATCAGTTTCCTTCCTGACCCGAAACTGGCATAGTCATCCGCAGCCATCATTGTCCAGTTTTGTGGTCCTGTGGTCAGCTCAGAGATGACGTCACCCCCCCCCCCCCCCGCACCGAAGACACTGCCTCCACCTTGAATGTCCCTCCGTCAGAGATGGGAAGCCAGCCGCTTCCCCCACCTGCAAGCCGCCAACCATCCTTCGACGGAGTGGAGGGGGAACCTCTCCAACAAAACCAGAATGCAGAGCCCCCTCTCTTCAGTCCCTTTGCAAAAACCACCCAGTCATTTTCGCCCCAATCGCCATAGGTCATAAGACCCTGCGACATCGACGTCTGGACCTCTTCGCCACAATGGGGTATTTTGGTGGGTCGGAATATCAGGTTTTTGACCTCAAATTTGAATTCAGCACCCTTGAAAACCTATATACTACAACTTTAAGCCCAATGATACTGTAACATGTGGTAGAAAAATTAATTGAAGAGATCACACGTTTGAAAAAAAGGCGGGCCGCTATAAATGCACACACGCTAGGCCAGGACTACGCTGCACGCATGTGAGTAGTATTTTGTAGTATCCAAGAGGTCCTCCAAGGGTTTCTGTGTATGGATACGTTTTTCAAAGACAGTTGGCTAGCTACGTCACGATTGGCTAGCTACGTCACACCATTCAAATCTTCAACTTTCCTTAGCTTCTTTGATTTTTTAAAAACATTTTCTCGACGAACAGACCCAATTACCGTCATTCCTGAGCCATACTCTTTTGAAAAAAAAAATGAAAAAAATTGACTGAAATACCCCATTGCCACACATGGAAGGATACCTCAGGGTCCTGAATGCGTGAGTGCTCAAACCATTAAAACATACATTGGCCAATGATATAGTGAAAACCCAGTCATCTTTAAGTAAAGTCTTAAAGATAAACACAATTGCCACAAACATTCCTAGTAAAGTTGAACTGAATTTTGTACAAGAAACATTTATAGAGTATTATTTGGCCACATATTGACACGGCTTCGGACATTGATAAATCTATGGAAGATTTATAGTAATGAAATGGAAGAGTTGTAAATGAAAACCAAAAACTGTATATAAAACTTTCATTTGTATATTGTGCCATGCTAACATATTTGCGCCCTTCAGGCTGTGTCACCACACCTCTTGGTGGACTAGTCAAAAGATCGCATTCTTCAATAAAATCACTATTAGTTGTAAACTTGTAGGTACTTGTTACTTTGAGTTTTACCTGGTTCTCAGTACGAAACAAGGAGTAGGTGCACAGACACACTCCGCCACATTTATCTTGAGATTCCCTTCAGGAACAAACTTAGGCACATCCGGCACGGACACACTCGGTGATCCACATTTCTTTCAGAAGTACTTACGCCCTTCAGGCTTTAACTTTCAGCTACTTCACCACGAGCCTTTGACTTACGGCCACAGCGCCACATCAAAGTAATTATCATTTCACTACCCTTTTAACTTAACTTTGTGTTTCAATATTTGTTTGTAAACCACCCCCCCCCCCCCTGAGCTCGATTCGTTCAACCTTTCCGTCCTTCCGACTTAGACTTACCTAATTATTACACAATGGTTTATTATTTTTCTATATAGATCACTCGTCTGCAAAGCCACCAACCATCCAACATGAAGAAAAACATCGATCGCATTTCGGTCAGCTAAAATTTGAACGGAGATTATTCCTCTTTTGCAATTCACACTTGTAACTGCTCCGCGGAATAGGCCTGAGGAGGCGTTGCTACTCTCCCAGACTGGGAATGAGCTCGGCATTCAGTCACTTACCTGCATTACTCCTGGTAAGTGATCTCTTCACACATTTTAATTTTTGCGATTTCCCTTGATACCCAAAATCCATTCCCATTTCATTTCGGACCTATATACGATTAAAGAGTTAATCCCGAAGAGTTGAACCATACCCAATTCATATATATATTATAATTATTTAAGTGATAAAATAAAATTATATTTTTTGAATCATAGGGTATAAATACGAGCTGGTTATTCCATCAGAATATCTCCAACTCTATTTCACACTCGTGTTTCTGGTTTATCGTACGTTCAACCCTTAAATTCTCGTAGGGAGCGAACGGTTTGTCCTACAGGGCTCCGCGTGGTCTCGAAAAATTCTAAAAATTCTATAATATCTTAAATTGATAGAAAAACAATAGCTTTATATCAAAATTTTTTTGAGTTAGGGCCCAAATAGAGCCTACATACCAAATTTCATCAAAATCGGTCAATGCCAAGTGGGAAAAGTGCCGCGTACGGCGGACGGACACCCAAATTTTTATTTGATTTTCGGATTTTACGTACCTTGAAACGTAATCCATCAAATATTGAGGGGATGTTAAAAAAAAATTCTTGGTCGATTCCAAAGGTTCATTATTGAAAATAATAAACTAATAGTGTCAACGGAGGTCGGAAGTGGACTGAGACCTTCTCCTTAAGAACTAGAGAGATTATATGGTGAAGACCTAGCCCTTCGCAAAGTTATATGGGTGAGCTGGACAATTGAAAAAAGATGTGTATGTGTCACATACGCGCGACTATGGGAAGGTTAAATGTAGACACCCAGTCATCTTTCGTTATTTCTTCGAAGAATCCACTTTTTAGCAGTCAGAATTATTCGAAAGTATCACCATTGGATTCAGCGTGAAAACTGCGGGCTTTTCTTAGTTATCATGGACCGAATTTGATCAAATTTGGGATACCGGTTCCATTTGAGGTCGCTAAGGAAGCCCTAACTCAAAAACTCTTGGTGTAAAGGTATTGTTTTTTATTAATTTTAAACACCGTTGCATTTTTTAGAATCGAATGAGACCACAGGAGATTTGTGGGACCCAGCTTTCGCTCCCTACGAGAACTTAAAGGTTGGACTTACGAAGAATCAGAAACACGAGTGTGAATCGCAGAAGAGGCCTAATCTCCGTTAAATTTTTGCTGACCTAAATGCGATCTTAGTTCGTTTCTTTGGGTTTTTTCAGTTTTGCGTACAGTTTTGAGCAGGTAATCAAATTTCCTAATGAAGGCACCCTCAACTTTCTAGTTCTTCGAATTGAATGAGAAGCGTTTATTTCCAAATAAACTTGGTTGGGAAGCGAAAATATGGTTGGTAGGTAGTGACAATGGCAAAAGCTGTATTTATTGCAGGTGAGAGATCTATTTAACAAAATAAAAATAATAAACCTTTCTGTAATAATTTGCAACGATTTATAAATTTCGACCTCTTAGAACCTTCCAAAATTTAATGAATTAGCGAATTTTCAAAAGAAAATTAAGCAACTGCAATGGCATAAAAATTTTCAAATTGGTCAATTTTTCTAGCTAGATATAAAGGTATCTACATTATTTAAAATTTAGTTATACTTTTTATAAAGGAGTTTACGAGAAAATTCTACAAGTGATTGACACCGATGGTCCCACCTTTAGCGTTTTTTCGAGTTAAATGTTCAAAATGATTGACTACCGGAGAAAGGGACTCCGGTGGACATGATTGTCGTGCCTCACGATGATGGAGTCATTTTTCGTGGAAATAATATAATAGGGATGACGTTCTACTCTGGAGATTGGTTTTTTTCAGCCTAGAAATGAAGGGAGCTCGAGCTTATTAGAGGGTGACCTTGCCTTCGTATTGACGACCGAAACGCCACTGAGTCAGGCAGACGAGTCCAGTAGTATCCCGTTTTTAGCGAAAAGCTTCGTGACTCCGGAATACTTAAGTGCTCATTTTACGGTGCTTAGCTGGACGACGACGCTACTTGATGTCAATCAAACTATCGATCAATTTATGACACTGATTTAAGACGAAGAAGAAGATTATTTGAAGGTATTCAACAGCTAATTCGACGTCTCATAAAGTTGCACTCAAGAGAATGAAATATGAATAAATCAAGTCAATGCTTCCATAAATTATGCAGAAATTATGTTGCGGGACTTTATGCGCGGTAAAGCTGGATTTCCCGCAAGTTGCGGAATTTTAGCGCTGGAAATTTCGAAAAGAAAAATGTCGGAAATGGGCAGCCTCCTCCTGCATCTCAGGGCGGATTCGCCCTCAGAAAATTCAATGATCACAAGGCAGATTTGTTTATATTTCACTCATTTATAGCGTTCGCACTTTTGCGAATTGAATTACTTAAACTTTCCGCTAATTGAATTAGACTTTACGCAAAATGAATTAGACCTTAGGCAAACCTATAGTTTTAGTAGAAAAAAAAATCTCAACTTCAACAAAATGTATAATTGTAAGCACAAATCGTGCTAGTGATGGAACGAACACTGAACACCCCACCAGAAGTTTCTTAGATTCTCATTTTCCGTTAATTTCTTTTTTGTAAATCTTCCCCCAAATTCCACACCCATGTAAATCTTCTTCCACTCTTCCTCTTCAAGATCTAGCTTTTTACAGGCTCACTCATTGTTTTGCTACCTCACCAGAAGCAAGTAAAGTGTGTCTGGGGTGTCCCACATCCAGTCCACCCCAGTGTTTTGATTGAGTGCGATCATACGCTTTTGGACTTTTTCCAAAAACTGCTGCTTCAATGGTGTCTAGAGAGTTATATACCACTCCTGCAGAAATTTCAAACCTTCTCCACTTCTTGGAACAGGAGGAAGATGACCCAGACAGTAAGAAGTCTTGGAGAGTGATCACGTGTTCTCGCAATAGGAAATAGAGGACCTCCCGCCTCAAAACCTGATTCTTTACGATGATCAAGGGCCCTCAGCTTCAGTCCAAACTCAAGAAGACCTGGCTAGAACACCAACTGACGATCAGCCACCAAGACAGACGAGCCGTTGGCAAGCCATTACTGGAAGAAAAATCCACCAAGAGGGGCTACACATGGAAGAAAAATGTCCCTTCAGCTTGTCGTGTCAAAAACTCAGAAATAATACAGATTCAGGAAGGTCTGGACCTCAGAGGAAGCAAAAATTACCTATTCAAACTCAATTCAAAAACATGCGTCGAAGTGTGAGGTCTCTGATCTGGGATATCATCGATTTGTCTCTTACTTCTACCCACAATAAAACCATTAGAGGTGTGTCGGTCAGGAGTGAACGTATTGAAAAGACCTTATCTTCAAAACGACCTTGTCTGAACTGAACGGGTTGTCAAAATGAACACGGTCATTCGTTCATCAACTCACCAATCGAGATTTCCGGAAAAATTCCGAAAACAACGGCACAAGGCCAACAAAACAAATTAATTTCCCACATCATGGATGTATAATGTATTTGTATACATTATACAAATACATTTTTGTACATAAATCATGAATGTGTGAAAATGACATGGAAGTATCAACAGAAAGAAGTAGATGGAAATGGGTTTCTAAGCAAAACCTTCCATCATCCAAGTGAAGAATGAAAGACAATCCAAGAAGACAAAACTGAAAGACCAAAAACACTCAAAGACTGATCATACGATTCGAATCGATCCTCTTATTCGTTTGTGTCTTTTAGCTCATTCGATTCATTCAAATCGCCTACTCACCTACTCATTGTAACCTATTCCGACTCGTTCGGTTTACCGACTCGCTCGTTTTAGCGAATTTTCGAAGAAAATGATGCTATTGCAATGGCCTCAAAATTTTTAGAATCGACTTTTTCAAACATTTTTTTCACTGAAATCCGTTTTGGAACATTCTGAAACGACCCCTGAAGTTTCGCCAAAAATCATATGTGTATATATATTTCATTCCGCACGATAACTTGAGTATTTATTTGAATTTTGACATTTTCATGTCTTTCATATGGCACATAAAAAAAAAATCGTCACGAAATTTGATGCAACGATATTTGATGCAACGATATTATTTGCAACGATATTTGTCCCAAGTCGCCACAATGATGATTATGACCATCAGAAGTGAAGTTGTTAGGTAGGTAGGTACTTTACAGTTTGATATTACCAGGGGGGCATGAAAATGTTTCAATGTGTTGCAGACTCGTATGCAAGCTCCAGTTTTTTTTAGTTTTCGCCAAAATGTTTGTAACAACAAACAATAGGTCAAGTTCGTTAGCCAGAAATTTTGGACAATCCAAAGTGGTCCAAATTTCAAAAAAAGTGAAAAAAAAGTCCAAAAAAAACGAGTTTTTCCCGTTTTTTGTGGGTAATACCTTCACAATCATCATAATATATGATATATTCGGATTCAGCACAAAATTTCTGATATAATGCATTTTTCAAAAATGAAAATTGTCCAAAAATTAGGAAAAGTATGTATATATTTATATATATAATGAAAAACGCGCGTATATTTGTTGTACCCAGAAATGGAGTAGCCGTGTGGGTACTCTATGAGTTCGTAGAGACGAGTAGAACATGAATATGGACTCCTCAGATCTTCAACGCATACCCAGTGCGTACAGTATGTTGGTATGGTATACTGAAAATAGAAAATAATGAAAACGCGCGTATATTTGTTGTACCCAGAAATGGAGTAGCCATGTGGGTACTCTATGAGTTCGTAGATACGAGTAGAACATGAATATGGACTCCTAAGATCTTCATAGCATACCCAGTGCGTACAGTATGTTGGTATGGTATACTGAAATTAGAAAAAAACCAACAATAGCCGTGTGGGTACTCTAAGAGTTCGTCGAGACGAGTAGAACATGAATATGGACTTCTAAGATCTTCAACGCATACCCAGTGCATACAGTATGTTGGTATGTTATACTGAAAATAGAAAAAAAACAACAATAGCCATGTGGGTACTCTATGAGTTTGTAGGGACGAGTAGAACATGAACATGGACTCCTAACATCTTCAAAGCATACCCTGTGCATACAGTATGTTGGTATGGTAGGTATACTGAAAATCGAAAAAAAAACCTAAGCAAGAAAAACCTAAGAGGCCTATGGACCCGAGCAAAGATTAGTTCGGTTTTTTCCCGCTAACTAACCTAAAATTCATTTTTACCTGCAATAATAATTATTGTCAAACTCTGATTCTGTGTGCAGCAGCTCCTAATCCAGGTAAAAATGAATTTTAGGCTCTGATCGTTTAATAACTGACTCAATCCGATGAAGAGAGGATGTGGTGTTGACATGGAGTGGAGTGGTCAATGCAGTGGTTAAGATCTTAACCATAGCTTCAACTGAAAGATTTCTTTGAAAATTCGCTCATTGATTCATGCTGCATGAATGGACTTTTTGTGACTTCTGACCGGTTGGTTGTTTGTCTTGTGTGTGAACGTAATGAACGGGTGAACGGATTCAAAAGACCTGGTCTCTGTGATGAGTGACGGTTTGGGATTCGAATCCGCCAAACGACCTTGTCTTACATACCTCTAAAAACCATGAAAACAAGCCAGACGTTTTCTGTGCAAGAGGAAAAGACAAGAACCCTTTTGTTTTTCATGCCAACAGGTTTAAAGTTGTTTTCTATCCATAAAAAATTCCGTCCAACCTGCTCAGGGCAAAACAACTTATTCTTCTAGGTAGTCGAAAATTAGTATAATAATGCGAATTATAAGATCGGGATGTGCCACTCCCCAGTGTGCCGGAAACGCACACCAAAAGCTGAGCTATTCTAGGATTAATAATGCTTTTGCCTGTACTCAATTTTACACCAGCTCTTGATGCTGCTTCCTTCAAGGAAAACCCTTCTACGAAAAGTTTCACGAAAAACTTGCGCTTTTCAACAAAGATTGGCTCACACTTCCATCGGCTTCTTCTTATTCTGTTCGGAGTACCTGAAGTAATACTTGACTCTGTATCGCTAATTATAATTTGTCTATCGTGTCTACGATTGCTCCTTCTGTTACGGAAATAATCTTAAGAACGTGACTTATTGTCACTCATTGAGACCAATTTCAGTGTTCTATAACAGAAAGTACACTCTAATATTACTTTTTTCAACTTTTCAAAAAAGTTCTACCAATGAACAAAAATCGGACAGATTACCAACAACGGAGACGGAAGAACTGAGATTATGAACTAGGCAAGCGAGAAGGAATTCATATCGGTCCAGGAAAAACAACACGGAGAAGGGATGCTGAACCATGCAACGAGGATCGTGGACCAAGCAACCGGGAGGTATCAGGCTCTGGATCGGCAGAGTTTGCACTATCCATTGGGACCGTACTGGTTCGATACTTTTCACGTATGTAGGCCAAATTTATCTTGCGAAAAGTCTAATTCAATTTGCGGAAAGTTTACTTCAATTCGCGAAAGGTTTAATTCAATAGTGAATGTCTTATCTCAAAGTTGTATTCGGTGATCAACTGAGATGTGGCACTGTTTCCACTAATATTTTACTGACAGTAAAACAATGCGCTCAAGGCCATCTCGCGACTAATTTGGCAACCATAGAAGTGACCTTCATGCATTAATTTCTAGCCCTTCAAGAAAGTTTTTTTCTTCAATATTAAAATGAAATCAAAATAATAAATAAAAAAATAAAAATAATTAAATGAGCGATTTGTGAATAGTTCTTAGTTCTTTGTAATTCTTAGTTGTGAATAATTCTTAGTTCTTTGTGTAATTCTTAGTTAAATGTGTTTTTTTTTACATAAGTGTTATAATCGATCCAAAAATGTATTGTACTTGAGATTGAGTTGAGAAAAAGACTTTGTAACACGTATTTTGGCTTTTTCACTACCTCATCATTCTCTGGAATTCTTCGGCAGGTAGAGAAAAAGATGTCCAAATCAAGAAAAGTTGGGTCCTCCGTGTTCGAAGATTATTTAGCACATCAGAGGATATGATTTTGATAACAACCAATTAGAGCCAAAATGTTTTTCAGTAGAGTTGAAATCTCTTCCGAAGAATCGAGAACATTCGTCCTTACTTCCTCTCATCCTTTCAGTATCAATTTCGGGCTAGTGCGGGCGAGAACCCTATTTTAGTCTTCGAGGCAAAACAAGATTCCATTCATGGTTTTTTGATGACAAGTTGGAAGAAAAGCCCTCAGAGAAACTTCGGTCTGAGGACCCCTTTGGAACCAACTTCGGATAAACAAGGAGTCACGGGTTGTTTAGCATCTGAACCGAAATATTCATGCTTTGTGGACCGCCATATCTCGAAAGATGAACTCAAAAGGAAAACGTTCGCTATATAAATGATTTCTTTAGAGGAAACTCTTTGAAAATTGGTTTCTTGTTCCTTATTTTCTTCATAACTCGACTGTGGGGGAAAATTATGTTTTGCGATACGAAATGCAGTGGGAGGGGAGACTCCTTGAGGTTTTATCGATCAAAGATTCATTTCATGTGACCTCAATTTCTCACTAAGTATTTGTTTGTTGAGACTAAATGAAGACCACTGGGAAAGAAGGGGGAAAGTAACTTTTTTCCGAAAATGAGTAAAGGTTGGGAACAAACTCTCCCTAGGATGTGGTTTCATAATAGGTATGAGATCAAAATGGCCCACTTGTTTTATTGTAGTTATATGTGGAGAAAGAAGCAGTAAAACCCAGTCTTTCTCATTCGCCATTCATTTACTCAGGTGAGCATATAACTGCAATATGACTACAGCAGGAGTACATAACAACACTTGTTTTAATTGAGTCGAAGGTACTTAGACAACAGAATGATATAATATATCATTCTGTTGACTAAGTATTATAGCTATCTAATCATTCTGTTGCTATATTATAGCAACAATACACTAGTCGAACTGTCCATCTAGGGTTAAGTTTAGGGAGCTAGTTTAGGGAGTTTAGTCACTCCTCCCTATCCAACTGGTTACATATCGGCCAATATGAGTATAATAGAGGAGTTTGATGAACATTTGAAGAATATTTTACACAAAGCTTGGAATTGGACGAAAAGAAGTCAAATACGAGGCAACCAGCTAAATGATGTCAGTAATGAGTTTTGAACGAGTCTTTTTTTACGGGCAGCTTTGAATAGATGAGCTCTAAAGGTTCCCCAGCAGATCGGTTGGTAACGCTGGAAAGCGAGTCTAATATTTCCAAATCTTCAATATTTCTAAATAAGGATCTCAGGACCTCAAGATGCTCAGCTCAAAACAAACAACTTAGCTCTCATCTGTGTACTCTAGGTCGTTTTAACTAACCTGCTTACTTCGTTTCTTCTTGGCTGGGCGTTTTGGCTGAACGACGAATTCTCAATAAAAGCAATTTCTGGCCAGATGATGCCGATAACTGGACACAAAAAAGTATGTATCGTTCAGTTTTTGACAAAATTACGGCTATAAAAAGAAAAATCCTCTTGAAATTTTGTTTTCAAGAATGAAAAAAAGGAAAGTGATGATGATTGCATTTTTTTCTTTAATATTTTATCTTTGTCTTTCAAATTTTTAGGACGTGCCACAGTAAGACTTGGGCGTCCTTGTGCGATCGATCTGGGGTGAAGGAGGACAACACTCAACAGAAAAAAAATAACCACACAGTAATCCGTTTTAGACCATTCTGAATCCAAATCCGCGAAAAAAAACCATAGGTGTGTATATAGGTAGTATATAGGTGTATGTCTAGGTGTGTGTGTGTGTGTGTGTGTGACAAAATCTTGTGTCGTCTCTACAGGCCTTAGTTCTCAACCGATTTTCCTGGTTCTTTTTTTGTTTGACGCGGAAAACTACGTCGCCGGAATTCCGAATTTTGCTTTTTAAGGGGGGGGGGGGGTTAATGCTCAAAAAACGTGCCTTAGCGGGCATAATCTTGTAAACTCTGCCCAGGCCTCGATTTCCAACCGGTTTGCGTATTTCTATTTTTGTTTGACTCAAATAACTTCCGAGTTGTACATGATTTCACCAGAGTATCAAAATTAGCATGTGGAGGGGGCGAGTGGGGGGATAATATTTACAAAATATCCGAATTTTCAATATTTCGGTTCCTTTACTGCTTACTAACTGTCCCCAAGCTTTGAAATTGAGGAAAAATTCTCATTATACCTCCGGATTTTCATGAATTATTCTCTGTACCACCATGGAACTAATAGTGGTGCCACCATGGTGCCAGGACACCATAAATCTCATATTTTGTGGTTTTTTTTTGTGTTTCACCTTGAATATGGATGTGAACTTCGACGGAACTTTCTACTAAAACTATTAGTTGAAAGTTCAATGTTACGACGTATTTCCGCTTTGGTGCCAGACTGGCATCGTTGGTGGAGGGGCGGGGGGGGGGGGGTGAACTCGAATTCGCATGTTGGGTATCGTAGATCATGGTTTTTAAAATGCTCTTAAAATTCGAGGCCCCCATGCCGATAGAAATGATATGGTGGATAATGGAGAGAGGGGGGGGGGAGTCACTATTTCTTGCCTAAAGTAATAAATAAATTACATCGAGTGAAACAGTTTTATCGCTTACCAGCTGGTTATACTGATCTAATGCTTATCCAATGGGACGTCCCCTGGAATGCATGCATTACTAAACAATATGTTTTCCGATATTTGGATTTAGTGTGATTCCTCTATAAACCGTCATCTTGTGACACCAATTGATCTGAACGACAAAAATAATACTTCTCTCCCCACTTCTAATCATGATAGAACCTACAAAGTGAAATTAGGTAAACATGTAGCGTGGAAATAGCTGTTGTATTTCCCAGATAAAAGTTGGATCCCTTATAAATACGCTTGTGATGAACACAGGCTACAATGATCGGTAAATGACAATGACGATAATTTGAATTACAGTACTAAAAATCTGTGTTAATTCTAAGTCAGTTTCAGTCCCTTACCCGTAAAAGCAAAATTCATTCGTAGTTTTTTCTCAACAACTGGAGTGTATAATACATAATATGTATTATACACTCCAGTTGTTGAGAAAATAACATATAACATATAACATATTATGTTATATTATAACATAGCAAGCTTTGAGATTTGTGACGATTCGAATAGGTACAGAAAATTTAAATTCTATGTAGAATACAAGTTCAAAGTAAGAATCAGATGATGAGGCCTGGCAATTACTGGTGCTTCCCCCTTATTTATCAATATAAATTGACGACCAAGTGCTTCCTAGGAATTCCCCTTTTCAAGTAAGCGCTAGTCGCCAATACTTTGAGTTTTTCCGATGAATGCGTTAGTGTAGAGCGATTCGAAGAAGTGATTTCTCGAGTTTCGTACGATTCATACTGATCGATACTTCCTAGGAATGTGAATTACGTTGTTGTAAATAAATTAATATACTTATTACTCATGGATCGTCCTTAAAAAGTTGTTACGATGAGAAATGTCTCGGAGATTAGATATTAATGCTTTGATAAATCAACAATATCAAATAATATATAGGAAAATAGCTATTGATCAGTGAATTGATTCACTCATGGTTCTTTATTTTTAATTGGACTGCACAAAGTGCGATTTATTTTCATCAGTAGCAATCAATAGATCAAGGATATGTTATTTATTATGCCAACATTACATCTTAATTGTAAACTGCAAGAAGAAGGAACAATCGACCAGGAAGGGAACGTCCACAACTTCAAGGATGAAGCGAAAACCTCGCTTCAAACACAGCATCCAAGATCTTAAAGAGATCTTATTATTCCCAAAAGAGCCAGCTTTCCAGACGGACGAGTCCACTGAGACCCTCGTTGGAGAATCTCCTGGATGCTTGATGGGCATTTGGCAGCAAGTCGAAGCAATACCTGGAAAGTAGCTGCCTCTGGGGTTCGTCTCCATTGCTGCTGTAAAAAGAACAGCAAGAAAAGGGAAGCCACCATTTTTCACATCCAATCGATCGCCTTCCGATTGATCAAGTTCCTGATCGCAATAAAACATCGTTCTGAAGAGCTTACGGCTAGTTCAAGTCCTGTTATTTTTTGAAGATGAACAGGAATAATAGTACATGTACCCCTCGCTTTTCTTTGAAACCTGAAGATTCAGTTCTCTAGAATGACGTTTCAACGATCATTGGCTGAATTAATACAGGGCACCCATCATAGCATTCGGGGGGCGATCGATTGGTAGTGAAAAATTGAGGCTGACCTTTTATCCTGTTTTTTTCTCCAGCAGTTCAGGCATTGGAGACGATCCTCAGAATATGCTACTGTCCAGGTATGACTTCGAGTTGCTGCAAAATGATTGTCAAGTATCCAGGAGATTCGTCAACGAGGGTTTCAGTGGACTCGTGGTCCGTCAGGAAAGCTGGCTCACTTGTGAATAGTAATATGATCTCTTTAATATCTTGGACACACACACACAACAGCTCATGAATTTGGTGGTGAGAACTAGTGCAGAGAATGGGTTGTGTATTAACGCAGCCAAGACAAAAGTCATTGTGTTCTCAAAGACCCCAGAAGTTGCGTCCGTTTGGATTGGTGGAAAGGAGATAGCGCAGGTATCGTCCTACAAATATTTGGGCGCACTCGTAACCGACCAATGCAATCTACGAACAGAGGTGGTATCCCGAATTGCCCAAACGAAAAAGGCGTTTTTTGACATGGAGTCGTTTTTTGTGCGGTCGGACCTAAGTTTGGAGTTGAGGACTCGCATGCTGCGATGTTATGTGTTCTCTGTTTTCTTGTATGGGTGTGAGTCTTGGACTCTTAGTGCGTATTTGGAGAATCGCATAAATGCTCTGGAGATGTATTTGTACAGGAGAATCCTCAAGATTCCTAGGGTTGACACAGTAACGAACGACGAAGTATTGAGCCGAATGGGGAAAGAGAAAGAACTTCTGTGGACTGTGAAAGAGAGAAAGACGCATTACCTTGGTCACGTAATGCGTGGAGATAAGTACGAAGTCCTCAGAATTATAATAGAAGGAAAAATTGAGGGCAAGCGGTCAGTTGGGCGTCGCAGGAACTCGTGGTTGAGGGACCTTCGTTCATGGTTCGGATGCTCTTCGCTCGACTTATTTCGTGCCGCTTCAACAAGAGGTGCACTTGCCATCATGATCGCCAACCTTCGGACGGAGACGGCGTCATAAGAAGAAAAATATCTTGGATGCTGTGTACGTAGCAAGGTTTTAGCTTCATCCTTGAAGTTGTGGGCGTTCCCTTCGTGGTCGATTGTTCCTTAATCTAGCCGTTCATTGTAACGTTGAATAATAACATTTTATGCCTTACGTAAGTGGTTACAGTGAGTGTAACACCATGTAAATATTGAAACTTTCAAGGTTACAGTGATCATGAAATTGGCGTTATATTTCCATTCTAGAGGGATTCGGTGAGGCTACGGTCGTTTGGGTGTCGTTGTTTTGCGGTGGACTTTGGACCGACCTCTACGGGGGTCGTGAGTTCAAGGCTCATCGCCGGTTTTTCGGTGTTTGGGGCTCTCATCGCCCCCCTCGTCTCAACTCAGGGCGGTGAAGCAATAAGAAGCCATGAGCGAAATCATCAAAACAAATTCTGATCTTCCCTTAGGAAGACAGCTGATGACGTCCGCGACGCCAGGAATGGCAGTCGGACGAAAATCCAACCTGAAATGGAAATGGAATTTCCATTCTAGCTGAAAAACCTCCTAAAAACAGGCAAAAAACAAAACGTAGATTTGTGAAAATAATTTTGATGTCGCGGCCTGGAATCGAACCCGGAACCCCCACGTTCGGGCGACATACACATACGGTTGGGGTTTTATGTATATTAGATACCTAGTAAAAGTGACTTTTCCACCATTTTATTGTTAGGTATTGCAGTTGGCTTGCCTGGTTGGCATTGGTAGTTCAGCTCACTTCTCGTAAATGTATTAAGTTCCTTGTTCACTTTCATTCACTCTATAAGAATGAGCCCTTCACTTTTTCGGCCGCTGGCAATTGAATTTCCCTTTCACCTCTGACTATTCAATAAGCTGTGCCTTCTCTGGTGTCCCTCTCATGTCACTCATAGGAATTATAAAAGATCAAGACAAAGGTCAAAACTCCATTGTATTAAAATTAGTTTTCTCGTAGAACTGAAAACTTCGCTTTGGAAGTAGCAGAGAATTACTCTGTGATTTCTCAGAGAAAAAGAAAAACCCACCTTGCTGGGAAAAGAAACCCCGATTGTTCCTGTGCTTGGGCTCAATAATAAAAGATTTTCAACTTTCCTGGTAATAATAATTATTACCAGGTAATAATAATTATTATGAGGTATCTATCTACCAACTGCCAAGGACTTGTAAAAACGGATGATTGTTCAGACAAAATATTCCGTTTAAAACTGTCCGTCTCATTTCCAAGATTAATTAGTTTTCAGAGAATTCTTAACTTCTCGTGTTTGTTAAAATGCGGAAAAGTGAGGTTGATCTACCACAAAGCTCATTAAATATTCATTTTTCAGAAAAAAAAGAAAAGATCCAACGTAGATGAGGAGAGAGAAAGGAAATCACTCAAACTAATTACCTAGTCTTCAACTATCTTCTTAGATTGTTTACCAATAGTATTTTATAAGTTCTAATGACCTTTTTTTGAAGTTTAAAAAAAATTATCCGACCATGATAATTAATTATTATAATGCTGATTATATTGATTACGATACAGAAATGGACTACTTTAATTTTCACTGAGTAAATGTTTAACTTTCAACCTTGGCAGATAAACGAATTTATTATTGAACCTTGGCAGAAACGTTAAAAAGGGAAAAATGAACCTACGTTTTCTTTACTTTTCGCTGGAAATTGAACCTTCTTCTTCTTTACTTCCCTTTGAAAATTTAACCTTCTTCTTCTTCACATCTCTTTACAATTTAACATTCTTCTCCACACCTCTCTGAAAATTTAACCTTCTTCTTCACTTATCATTAAAAATGCAACCTTCCTCTTCACCAATCTCTGAAAATTTAAACATCATTTTCTTCATATTATTTTGCAATTTAACCTTTTTTTTAATTTTATTTGAAAATTTATTTATCTTCTTCTTCATATTATTTCTTTGCAAATTTAACCTTTCTCTTCTCTGCTATCTGAAAATGTAACCTTTCTTTTTCACTTCTCATTGAAAATTTGATCTCTTTGAAAATTCAACCATTCTTGATTGTCTGGCCTACATAATGTGATCATATTTTGGTTGATTTCAAAAATTCTGTGATTCTTTAATACTGATGACTGTTAGTGTGGTTTAACTCATTAAATAATATGTAGGTATGAGTAGAGCTAGAAAATATTGGTTCATGACCCTTCGAGTATCACTGGAAAAGGTTTACCGAAATGTTCAAGCAGTATGGAAAACTAATCGCTGCTTATTCTGAATACGGATAAGTGAGGAGGCAGAAGCAACAACGAGCGTTATTTGTTCAAATTTTTGATCACTGTTGGCAAAAATGCAAAATATCTTATCATAATATTTTGCTTTTGATAATTTAATGAGTCATGGTTGTGTTTTATTAGTGAATGGTTTCTCATCACATCATGGTACCTTTGGAATAATTTTTAATTATGAATTTTGATCAACACTTTTAAAATTGATTACAACCAAAAGACAAACCCGACATTAACTGATATTTGTTCGTTTATACCATTATTTCAATGAAGAAAAAACCGTTGTACAGAGCAAAAATATTAAGGACGAGGTTGAAAATGACTATATAGACAGACAAAGGTGATGACAGAATACAGTCGTGAGAGGCGCGCGAAACTACGAATGACGACCATAAGTCCAAACCACATGGATGCGCGAGTATCGTATCAAAAACGGCGTACGGCAGGCTGATTTTTTTTAAATTTGATTTTCGGATTCTACATATTTTGAAATGGTAAACATCAAATGTTGAGGGGGGGTACAATTTTTCCTTGCTCGATTCCAAAGGGACCCCGAGCGCAGCGTTTCAAATGAGCTTCGATGAAAAGTAGTGAAAATACGCATTTAAAAACCCGTTCAGATGGAACGCTGGCATTATAACAGCGCGATCCATTTGCTTTGCAAATGTCCTTCACTTTGCAAAAGAGTGGGAGGTGTCTCTTCAATCACGACGGGGCGGAAACACATTGATATGGAAAAGTGACCGAAAGGCTACCCTTTGCAAGTCAGATTTATATCGTTCAGACATGCGAGGTAGCTAATTCCGCTCAGAAACTGGGGCACATAACAGGTGTTGATCGCAAAAGAATATTATGGGCAAGTTTATAAACAAAATAAAAATTATTACAAGTACTTAGACCGAACTATTACCTCTTTCGCTTCTTCACTATGAAGGTAGGGATGACTGAAACTTGACATTATGGCTAAAAATCGCTTTCTGATTTTTTCTGGATACATATCTTTTGTTTATACAATTAGGAAGAATAAAAATGAACTTTGAAATAACAAAAATTTCAAATGTATTCAGATAGCAAAGAAGATGATGCACCAAAATCTGAAGGCAACGACTCCATTTTCTTCAAACATTTACGGGAAAATGGATGTACTTACTACTTATGGAAGAAGTCATGAAAGGCGCATAGTAGTTTGAATTAAAATTTTGAAATACAGGTTATTACGTATCAATACCTTAAAGCACAAAGGCGCTATGTCCAAAAACGGAGTTTTGAGAAACATGCAAAAGAAATTATCACCAGTGCACAATTCCTAAAATAGTGGCTTATTTCACTAAACATTTTAATTTTTTCAATAAATTTTCAAGCTATAATCGTCAAGAAAGTCAATAATAATTCTGTTGAATTTGAGTTTTTCTCAAATTAAAAAATAATGAAAAATGTGGAAGATGGATAGACATAGCGCTTTTGTGCTTTAAGGTATCAATGTTGTGGTGATAATTTAACTTTATTTTATTTATTTTATTCTTGATGCAATATTTATCGAATACTACATTGTAGGTGTAATTTTCTCGTTTTTAATTGTATAAACCTAAAAAGGTACATTTTATTTTTTTAATGCAAATTATAAATAAAATTATAAATAAAAATTACACAAGGGTTTATTATTTTACTGCATAGATCACCCTTCTGGATAGAGTAGCTTTTCCATTAATACTACACCTACTAGCAATAAATTCGCTATCCGAAAGTTGTGAGTCTTCATTATAAAATTTGGATCTTGGTTGCTAAAGAAGCCCAACAGAGTGACATCAAGTTCTAATCAAAGAAACAAACAATAATTGTTGTATAAATAAATTATTCATTATCGAATTGGATCAGCTGAAATTTGAACGAAGATTAGGCCTCTTTCGCGATTCACACTTGTGTTTCTGATTTATCATAAGTTCAACCATAAATATCTGGTACCTAGAGGTTTGTCCTACACATCTCCGGATGGTCTCAATCGATTCTAAAAATTCAATACCGTCACCCTCCAGTTCCTATAACTCATTGGAAAATCAAATTTAATTATTTTCTGAGCTTTTGGCACCTAAATGAAGTGAATACACAAGTTTTAAAAATGTTTACAGTATTTGTCCAAGTCACAGTACCGCGCCCTGTAGGGTGCACTAGGCAGTGGGTCAACAAAAACACGATAACGTAAAGCTTTTTATTTGAAATTGAACATAGTTTCTCGGGTAAGTATGTTCAACATTTCAACACTAAAAAGTATTCTTTTTCAAATTGGCGAAAAAACTACATCTTTATTTCGAGAGTTTTCGAGCTAGGGCACTCTTGAGAATGTCAACCTTTATTTTTCACCCCTAAGAAGTGACTGACATCAACCGAACCTAGACCCCAAATGGAGCCCATACACCAAATTTTATCGAAATCGGTCCATGGTATAAAGAAAGTGCCACGAATGGACGGACGGATTTTGGTTTATTATTTTCAATAGTGAAACATTGGAATCGACCAAGAATTTTTTTAAAACCCCCCTTCAAAATTTGATGGTTTTCAAAGTACGTAGAATCCAAAAATCGAATAAAAAATATTTCCGTCTGTACGCCGTCCAATGGGCACCATTTGGGGCCTAGTTGTGTCCCGAAGCTTTTGGTTGATGTCAGTTACTTCTACAGTTTGAAAAATAAGGATTGAAATTTTCAAGAGTTCCCTAGCTCAAAAACTCTCGAAATAAAGGTATTGTTTTTTCGCCAATTTGAAATAGTATTAAATTTTTTGAGACCACCCCGCTCTGTAGGACAAACTGTACGCTCTCGAGAACTTAGGGGTCGGACTTACGATAAATCAGAAACACGAGTGCGAATCATACGAAAGGCCTTGTCCCCGTTCACATTTTAGCTGACCAAAATGCGATCGTTGTTCGTTTCTTCGAGTTGCACTCAGTTTTGCGTCCTTAGCAACCAGTAATCGAATTTCCTAATAATTAGGGCAACCTCAACTCCCTGCTTCTTCGAAATGAGCGTGAAGCGTTTATTTCTTCCAAATAAAGATAATTGTGAAGTAGGTATTTGGTAGTTAGTTTCTATGGTTGGTAGATGGTGACAATGGGAAAGCCGTGTCCTTTGCAGACGAGTGATCTATAAAGAAAATAATAAACCTTTGTGTAATAATTTGCAGCGTTTTTTATTTATTTATTTTTATTCGATTTTTGTTTTTTTCATAATATGTAACCCTGTATCCTGTCAAAATTTAATGGTTTACGTTTCAAAGTATACAATAGGTATATACTTTGAAAGTATATAATATTTACTTTGAAACGTAAACCATTAAATTTTGACAGGGTTAAACAATTTTTTTCTTGCTCGATTTCAACGGTTTATTATTGAATAATTAACCAATCGCACTTGTACACTATTTAAGATAGCTTTCACATACGCAATGGGTACAACAACAACAATCAAAATCGTCATTGTAATCACGATGTTGAACTGTGGTAGCTATAATAATATCAATAGCTATTGAGATTATAACACAATACAGACTTAATAGGTGAGTACCTATTTTTCTATTTTTTCTAAGTGAATTATTTAAGAAGTAATACAGTTTTTCTCAATCTCCCTATGAAGAGCTGTAATCGAATCTGTTTTCAGTTCGAAGTATGTACTACATCATTAGGTTCATAGTCATAAAAATGTAGATTTTCCAAGTGCGCGATATGTTTCCGTTACCAACTTAACGATAGGCAGGTACTTATTTTTGAAGTACCTACGTCAGTTGTAGCAATAATATTGGAAATCTGGATCGAACTTGAACGAAGAACGACGGATAAATCCACGCTCGAAAGCCACACAGTTGTAACATGACCTACGATGTATTCAAAGATGTTTTTTCTCTTATATATGTGCTTGCCAACCGCGTAAAAGCCCCATCTATCCGCAATATCATTTCCCAGAGGGGAGACGAGAGACGAAATGCGAGGATATCTGCGTGCGAATACGATTAGATCGGATTTCATTTGCATCCCGGCGTTCCGAGCCCTTTTCCCTATTGTTCGTCGGATTCCCTTGTTCTCAGACCCCTCCCAAAAACCTTTCATGTTTGCGGCAACTGTCCTTGTTAGAGGAATCTCCCAGAGTGAAAATCGCACACAAATGTTCAACTTAAAGGAGTTAATTTTGTAAATTCGTAAGTTACTCGTGTTTTTTTCTCTCACATAATGGTGATTGAAGATTGAGAAAGATGGAAGTCCCAAGACGCCTAGCAGGTGATTGATGGATGTACTCGGTGTCAAAAATTCAAAGGCCCGGAGGGTTCTATAACTTCTAAATTGTTACAAGAAGAAACTGCTGTTTGAGAGGAAAAACAAGTTTTGGAAGGGAAGACAATATTTAATTCATGGTCAGCCATGAGATATATTGCCAAGGCGCACTCATGGTAGAGATAAGTATCGTTACTAAAGTATCGATATTTTGTATCGATACCGTATCGTGTCCGAGTATTGATATCTCAAGTATCGTTGGGCATGAGTATCGATATTTTGAAAAATCGAGTATCGATACTTTAGTGTCACAAACTATCAATATTATCCAATTCGTTTTATCCTCGAGACTCAATAATCGATTATTCTCGATATCCTACATAACCTTCTCAACATAACCTTCTCTGACCCGATCAGCTGGTCGTGAAGGGGCGCCATTTGCGCTCCTATCCAGCAAGGTTATTCTGTTTCATACCAAGTTTCTTGTTGTAAACTTTCTTGTGTTCTTCTTTTATCACACGGATAAAAGCAATATTCTTGAGAAAATCTAATAAGTGGGGGAAGCGAAGTTGCTTGAGCCATCGAGTGCCCTTCAACTGGTGGTGATCCCTAGTGGCTTTTTCTGGAACCTCTGTGTTTCTGGATTCTTAGGCTACAACTGCGACTCCAATTCTTTGAAATCGATGGATTTCTCAAACGTCTCGTTGCGCCTTTTGGTAGTGAAAGATTTAATAGGTTTTCTCATTTGCCTTTAATCAGTAAATAAATTGGAGTTTCTTTTGAAAAAAACGCTTGCATACGAGTCTGCAACACATTGAAACATTTTCATGCCCCCCTGGTAATAGCAAACTGTAAAGTACCTACCTACCTAACAACTTCACTTCTGATGGTCATAATCATCATTGTGGCGACTTGGGACAAATATCGTTGCAACAAATATCGTTGCAACAAATATCGTTGCATCAAATTTCGTGACGATTTTTTTTTTATGTGCCATATGAAAGACATGAAAATGTCAAAAATTATTTTCAACAATGTTTATTAATTTTTTACAATCAAGAGTCCAAGCAGAGTGATTTTCTCCATGATATTAACGTTATTTGTGCAACCAAAGAGCAATGACCCAAAAGCCTCTCTACTTTCTCAATATTTTAGCCATTATGTTGAATTTTCCGCGAAAAATGTACCAATATTCGATATTTAGAAATATCGGATCCAAAGTATCGATGTTCAAAAATATCGGCTAGTGCAGTATCGATACTAAAATATCGAGTATTTTGAAATATCGAGTATCGATACCCATCCCTAACTCACGGTGGCCAAATATGGCCGAGGTTATTGAGCAGTGCTTTGCTAACTTGGAAAGCGTACCAAGAAAATCTGCCTCGGGACTCGGAATGGCCAGAATCTACATGTGGATTTCGCTGTGATCGAGGGACATTATTTGCTTACAATGTTGTAAGACAAGTAGAAATGGTTAGAGGTTATACTGTCAAACACTAGCAGAAAATTATATAAGTGCTTTACAAGACATATTTCCAAGATTTGGACTTACACGGATAGTGTGGTAGGTATCAGACAACGGGCCACAGAGGAAATTTACAGATCTCCAAGGAATATTGCACAACCAACAACCTCAGATACAACACCGCAAGCCACAACTCCATACCTACTACCCAAGAACAAACGGATTGGCTTTACGAGCTGTCAGAACTTTAAACACCCCTGGGGAGGCGTCAAAAACATGGTAAACAAGAAAAAAACTGGTAAACTCACAGTTTCAGCAATTTCTAATTGCCGCACTGGACATCGAATCAGCCTGACACAGGCAGAACGGCTGTAATGTTGCATAGTAGGCTGACACTGTTAAAACCTCACCTAATGGGACAAATTGAAGAGGAATTACTTAAGCTTAAGGTGCAGCAGGTTGTTCGCCAATGAAGGAATTTCAAGAGGGGAAACTGTATGGGTCAAGCGTTTTTGTCGTACATATCAGAAACCATATACAATAAAATATTTCATTCTTTCACCAAATCTCGTCTAAAACTCTTTTTATAATAAGCAGTAAGCAGGGAAAAGAAAATTAACAAAAATAGGAGAGAGTTTTCTACCATGTTTCAAAATTGAGAAAGTTTTCAACCGTACACCTGATCAATTCAGTAATTCTTGTACTCATAGATTCTATGACTTCCGAGTAGTTATTTCTGAGAAAGCTTCACTGGTTGCCCTTATTTTTTCTACCTACATGACCAAGGAACATTGGCATCGAATAGTGGGTCTTTTATCAATTCAGATGTCACGCCTCGACCTTTCCCGTTGAAAACGACGTCTTCTACAAAAGGTGTCTCCGAAACGAATTACTCAAAAATGATCTCGTCGTAGGTTCTATACAGTTGTAAAAACGAATGTTCTAATTGAAATAGATGCTCCCTCAACGAGCGAAGGGGCCGCGTCGAGTGTCAGTTTGAATTAATAATTCACGAAAAGAGAGCATGACGAGTGGGATGGGAGACATATTGCGATGAAAGGCAGGAAAAGACGGAAAGAACGTCATGAAGTCCTTTCATTTCGGGCGTTGAGTAGTTTTTATCCTCAAGAGCCACGTCGTGTCAGAAAAGACCTCCCCTTACTACACTGTAGGTGCGTTAGTGTAACAAATTAGTATGTATTTTTAACACGGACTATTTATGCTTGATTGAGTAAGTGGAGTGAATAACCAATTACTTCGAGGAAGAAGGAAGCTCGTGCCCGATCAGATGACGTTTAGAATCCGAGAAACACCGAAAAATGGAAACTGATTACTTTTCGGCGGGACTTATTCGAATGGGCTAAGTTGCGCTGAAGCTGTCGCATTCAGGAAGAGTAGGTAGACATCCCTTTTCTCTGCTGAAACTAGGGAAGAAACATCCGTATGAGCGCCCAAACTAACGAACCATTAAGACGAAGAGTGAGAGTATTTGAATTTATTTAAGCCCCCTGAATAATCCTTAGGAGACAATCATCCTTGACTAATAAGGAAACCATATTATAGTAATATAATAGATTCAATTCATAGTGAAAATGAACTATGGATAACCTGATTACTATGTGATTATTCATAATATGAATAATTATATTATAATTATTGTAATATAATATATATAATATAATATAATATATATAATTATTATAATTATATCATTATATTATAATGATATTGTACTAAATAAATTCTTGATTAGAATTTTTTAAAGTCTGCCAAGTGGGTGTGGCACATAGCTTCCTCGTATCCATAACCCAATTGCATAGATAATCCGATGCATTGTAGTCAATCTCAAAACATCAATCACTAAGTACCTTCCACTACCCTCATAGGGGACCATCTACATGTCAACCCGCACAATCTCTTAATGTTGTTGGAAAATGTAGAAGTTATGGCTGTTACAAGGATTTCACGTCAGTCCGGGGGTGATGATTTTCATAAGAAACCATCATAAGAAACCATTCATTACAAAAATATCCTCTTCAAATTCCCTTTTGCCTCAACTTGCCCCTGCAGATGCTTCAACCCACCGTGAGATGTCAAGTGCCTGGAATTCAGAGGAGCAAGAAAAATTACCTGGGACGAGAGATGAAAGCCCTCACTGAAGCTATGATAGACGGATATTATGTTGAAATCCCTTAATTGTACTGCGATGCGTCAAAACAGGAGGATTTATGTGGCATAGGCATATTCGATCAACGCAGTGCAAACATAATTAGTCTACGTTTGTCAAGTCCCATGAGCATTATGTCAGCAGAACTAGTGGCAATAAAAGTGGCTTTAGAGCTTTTCCATTCCGTAGGTTACGAAGATGGAGTCATACTCACTGACTCAAAGAGTTCTTGTGAAACCCTCAAGAACATCGGGAAATCAGAATGTTCCAACTATTTAGTAATAGAAGTGGCTCGTTTGATGAGACTCCCAGACAAACACGTGGTGGTCCAATGGATTCCCAGCCACTGTGGTGTGTATGGAAATGAGCAGGCAGACCTGGTGGCTAAGAGAGCAATTGAGGACGAATCAAACTGCCGAACACTCCCCGCCCTTGCACCCCGGCCTGATGTATCAACTGCCATTAAGAGACGATTCTTGAAGAACTGGCAAATACGTCATGACGAGATTTCATTGATGAAAGGATATTACCACCACTGCGTCCAGCCAAAAATCAGTCGACAGACATGGTTTTCGGACTGGAAAAAAGCATATAATACAGCTAATTCGACTGCGAACCGGACACGGGAAGAACTGAAGGACACTGTACCTATATGACCGAGCGGAAGACCAACTCTGTACCCACTGCAACATTCTAGAGGACATGGAGCATATAGTAGGTAGTTGAGTGTGCTCTCTACGAGGAGGAGCGTTGAATTTTTTTGGGAGACCTCCTGCAAGAACGATCCCTAACCTCTGTGCTAAGTGGTCTGCGGAAAAGTTATTACTGCCAAATTATTAATTTCCTTGAGCAATCAAGCATTGTATTGTGAAATAGGTAACAACTATGTTATGACCAATTCATTGAGTTATCTACACACTGTTATAATACGTATCTGTACCAACTAATGTGTGACATATGAAGAATACATTGATGGCAAATGGGTGTACACCACTTAAGCCAAATAAAAGGAAAAAAAGAAACCATCTACACGCCAACCCGCACAATCCCTGAAAATTTCATCGAAATCGGATGACAATAATGTCTACAATTATTGTAGAAGTTATGGCTGTGGCAAGGATTTCATGACAGACACACAAAAAAGGAACCAAAATTGTTCAGGAAGTTCTACAACGTAAAACGCGAGTGGAAATTTTGATTTTCGAGAGCATTTTTTTTTTAAACCTTGGAAAGTGAAATGGTAGATTTAGGGGCAAAATGAATAATGGATAATCTGATTACTATGCGTTTGTTTATATAATGATATTGGAAATTCGTGATTATAATAACTCAGAACCACAAATCTCAATATTATTGTCATTATTATGGATAATATTGAATGAAAACATATTATTACAGGTTTTTCAGACTGCACGAAAAGCGTGTCACAAAATTTATAAAAATAAATTTGGTTTCTTTCATATTATTACAATATTATACAATACTACAGTCATGTCCCATGAAAGGAGGACACGGATGAAAATAGCTTAAATTAAATTTCAACTACTTTTTATTTTAAACTTGAAGTGTTAAACATTGTTGCCCAATTTAAATGTATTTGTTTACAAATCAAGAGAAGAAACTCCTGTTTACCCTCAATCGCTGAAACCACAGCCTCTTGGAACATGGAATAAATTGATTGGAAGAATCCTAATCAGACTTGTGAGTGATAAACGTTATTTTCTCCGTGATGTATTTATGGCTGTGTCAGCATTTCAAGGACTGAAAATTTACGTCAACCAAGCGACCAACTAGGGGAATAATATCCGTAGAATCGAAGAGGATGAAGTCCGAAGTGCAGGTTTCACTTTTTCAGTCCTGGAAAGACACGGAAATGGGTTACTTTTCGGCTGTCATTCGTGTGGGCGATGTCGCGCGGGGGCGGCAACATTCCGAAGGAATAGACTCCTATCCCTTTTCTCTGGTAGGTGTACCCGAAAAAAAAATCCGCTAATGGAATACGTGAACGGGAAAGGTTGCGTCTACGCAATTTTTTCTCTCTTCTTTCCTTCCTCACTTGGGCGAATGAGCGACTCACGTGGGACCTACTACTAAGTGACTGAACGACAAAGTTTTTTCCGAAAGCCATCCCCACTCTGGTGTGTGTATGTGTGTCGCACGTGTGTAGATACGACTGTCGGATGTGAGCGTTCGCCTTAGGGACTATTGGAAATGGAAAATACACTCTCCACTCGAGCTTGCTCAATGCTCATCCATTTCAGTTTATCAATCGGCCCCCGCTTCAGAGAAGGTCGCATCTTGCAGATCCTTTTGCCTCCATTTTACATTTTCGAAATTCGTTGCCGCGGAATATTCCCAACGAGAGGCAAACCCGGGTCGCTGTTCACTGTTTTATCAAGTTAGAATTATTCCCAAGTCGGGAATATAGGGACTGTTTCTCGAGTCGCGAAGCAATTCAAGTTTGTGGATGTTGGACATTCATTAAAATTTATACTTTAAGCGTCTGCCTGGATGTAGCTTGACTTGAATAAAAAGTACCTGATTCTAGTAAAACTCTTCTGCATTTCCCGCAAATCAATGTGATCTTACTATTGACGATGTCGTTTTCCAAGCACCATAACTCATTGTTACGCTTTTTGCGGAAGTTTGGATTGACTCGAGCAATAAGACTCTTCATGTCAAAATGTGTAGGGGAGTGGGGGGCACATTTGACATAGGGGCACATTTGACAATGGCTATTTGTCACACAAGATTTGAATTTTACCGCGATTTCGTGTTTTTGTATTGTGAAGAAGAAGAAGAAGAACCATTCCAGGTGAAAACCGTGCAGGTTACAAATCATCTAGTCGGCTCATGGCGGTTTGAGTGTTTGGACCCCCCAAAAGTAAGTTTTTTTTCATTTTGTTTTTCGTTGATTACCGAGTGGATTCAGTTTTTTTTCAAATGTAGCTCATCCAGTTTGTCAGTCGTATATGTCTCCATGCAAGTGTTTTCCTTGGATTCTTCAAAACAATTCATCGTTCGAGGTTGGCTTGGGTTTTACTGTAATGGCTACCCTCGGGGTAGTTTTGACAGATTTGCTAGGGGAACATTTGACATATATTTTTATATACCTATGAAGTTTGTCAATGCTATGTTGATGTAGGATTTTGAATACCTACTCGACCTGACGTTTTTCAATAAACATCTTTGTTTTGATCATTATTTTTTGTTACTTCAATTCCTACATCCATAAAACTTGGTGTTCCTTTGAGAAAGAAGAGTGGGTACTCATCTAATTGAAATTGTGTTGGTAGTGTTGATTGTTACAGGCTGCAGGGTCTATAGTTGTTCTGTCTGACTCAACATTATTGCCAGATAATGATTTGCCGGACGTTCCATGGTTTTTTGGTAAGATTAGTTTAGAATTATGGTACTTTCTGTGAACTGTCAAAAGTGCCCCTTTCTCATGTCAATTGTGCCCCACCGGTGGGGCACAATTGTCACTTCCTAAGCATTTTGAAAATTTACAAAAAAAAATACTTGGCAAGCAGATTGAAAAAGGAACGAGATGTATGTGGGTAGCAAAAATACCGTAGTTAACGATAGAAGAAAGAAATTCAAGACTTCTCGTTCTTTCAACCTTGTAGGATGGAAAATGCGAAAAAGTGTCAAATGTGCCCCCCACTCCCCTAACTCCTTTTTCAGCCAGAAAAAGTGTAATGTGAGACCGATAAACATATCGGGGAACACTAGATTTCAAGAATCAGTAGCCTGTGAGACCCGGGTTCGATTCCAAGCAGTTACATCAAATATTTTTTGAAATTCAATAAATTATGTGTTTATAAAAAATTAAATTTTTTTAAACTATAATTTTTTTTCAAATTCAATAAATTATGTGTTTAAAAAAAAATTAAATTTTTTTAAACTACAATTTTTTTTAATTCAATAAATTATGTTCAATAATTTTTTTTAAATCAATAAATCATGTTCAATTCAATAAATTATGTGTTTATAAAAAATTAAATTTTTTTAAACTACAATTTTTTTAAATTTTTTAAAACAAAATTAAATTTTTTTAAAACTACAAATTTTGTAGTTTTCTCTTCCTACCTACAGTTCTTTTTCCTTGTGGTTCTTTAGAACACAATAGAATTTAGGTGATATTGCAGTGTAAGTTATTAATGGGCGTTTAATTTTATCATCTATGACCTCATCATCCACTAACGACCGTAGTTTGGTACATTGTCGTTGAATTAATTTCGTTAAATTAATTAATTAATTTTTTAAATTTTTTTAAAACAAAATTAAATTTTTTTAAAACCACAAATTTTGTAGTTTTCTCTTCCTGCCTACAGTTCTTTTTCCTCGTGGTTCTTTAGAACACAATATAATTTAGGTGATATTGCAGTGTAAGTTATTAAGTGGCGTTTAATTTTATCATCTATGACCTCATCATCCACTATTGTCGTTGCATTGTCGTTGAATTAATTTCGTGGGATCTAAGGGCTTATTTTTTACTTCTGTGGTAAATATTAGTGTACTTTGTTGTATAAGTCCATCTCCTACGTTCATTTCAAGTATTTCATAAAATTTCATAAAATTTCTTCCTTAATGAGGAAAATGATACCTAGACATGTTTATAATCTGTTATTTTTTCCATCAGGGGAGAAATAAGTTTTATTCAGTTTATTTACTTTTTGTTATCTACTTTCAGTTTGATTCCTACTACAAATGTTCCGGTTAATTCCTTTTTTTCAGACAATCTAAATTGCCCAAATTGATTTTCCTCCCATTTCAATAGATCACCGAGAAACTTTGAAGGAACTTGAATACATTTTCATAAAATTATCTATGCAAAAGTTTAGGGCACCTGTCTTTGCAGCCATGCTTGGATTTTATTAAGGCCAGGGGGGACAACAAGTAGTGTGCGAGTGAGAGGGAAGATGCCAATAGTTACCTCGATTTATCTCAGCTGTCGTTGACCGATTTTAAAACTTCAGTGTTCTGAGTTCACCTTGGACCAAATAAACGTCAATTGTCAAAAATTTTTCTAGGAATTACTTAATAAAATATTTTACAAAGAAGATTCATAATTTTTGGAGGAAAACCCTAAAAACGTCGACACCGCCACCAACGCTATCTATTTTTGAGGATCACACTAAGTGGCCTCCCACCATAGCCTTAAGGCACTAGCTGAACAGTCCGTCTCTCTATATGGTCATCTGCTTTTCCTTACCATCGCGTGCTCTCTATATCTTTTCTACAGCAACGCGAGATTTATCTGCTTTGCGATTGAATGAGTTCGAGGTCCGTCTCCAACATCTTCATACCAATCGGCTGGTGTCCACAGTGTCCGTCTCTATTCTGTGTTCAAACGTTGAAAGTGTTCCTTGTGTCCGATATCTCATATCAATATCATACGATTGTCAAAACAATTTGTAGGTGAAATATAAAGACAAATTCTGCCAAGCTGGGTGGGTTTTGAAGATTCCTTATAATGAATATCATAGACGTTGGAGATGACAAAAAAACTATTGAAGTGAAGATTCATGATGAACGCTTATTGATTGTAAGTCAATCAGGAGAAGCCTCAGAACGGCACACGTAAAACATCGACAATACATCAACATCATCGGGTGATGAAATACCTACATAGTTACCATTTATATTGCCAATACTAATAGCAATAATAATCATAGTCAACTTAGGTGATTTGGTATCGACGAACTTGTTCTTTATACCCGCTAACTTCAATTATTATACTACTCAGTTCTGACCACAAGATAACTTTCCCGCTGAGTTGGGACCCAGAAAACGAGACTAATGAAAAGTGCTGATTGGATCTTCCGAGCGATTTCCTCTGCTCTCCTGAACTTCTCTCTTGACTGTCGAATAATATCATAGTCTCACCGAAATTCAAACTCAAAACTCACTTCAGAGTAGAACAATCTATTTCTCCGTCGGAGAGTGTTATAATTTCTGATTAGTCGAAATGTTATTTTTCATGATTTTATTAATACACGTTCGATTCATAATCTCCTAATCTTTTGTGAATTTTAAAAGAAAATAATCTTCTGGGGCACCAAATGGCGACATTGTTATAACAGATGAGTATGAAACAGTTTTATCCAATCAATTTTCTCCATTCCTAATAATTACACAGCTTATGTCCACGATTTTGAGAATAATTTTCTGTTGACAATGGGGTGTGCGCCTTGGTAGGAAAAACTGTTTATTGTTATTTTTAATCCAAACTAGACATCATTCTAAGAATTTTGGCACCAACCGCGACCTTCTAGCGTGAGTAGATCTTTTCCTATGAATTTTTAAAGTTTCGACCGATTATGACGTCACAGTGGGCTGGGGGGTCCCGCCCAGGCGAGAGGGGCGCGTGACGTCATAATCGGTCGAAACTTTAAAAATTCATAGGAAAAGATCTACTCACGCTAGAAGGTCGCGGTTGGTGCCAAAATTCTCAGGATGTAGCCTACTTTCGATTAAAAATCTAAAAAAAATCAAGGCGCACCCCCCATTGCGGTTAACCACGATTGACAAGTTGATACCGATTATATTGGTATACCGATGATTGGTATCCAACAATGCGAGTGAAAATGGTGATTTCGGAAAGCCAAGTATAGTATTTGGCCCGGCTGCTCGAATTGAAAGCTCCCCTGACTTGGATAGCGAGGAAGCAAAACTGCCCGTCCGTAATTTAGTTACGGCCTCAACAGGTCATAACTTGGTTAGTGCTATGCGGTAAACGAGTTTGACTGGATAACAACGTCATTCCACGTTTGCTCCAAAAGTCAATTTTGGTGGTTTTTCTCACCTAGAATACTTGAAAGTTTGGCTTATTAGGATTTGGGGACGCATAGACCTACTCACAGAACCCCAAATTGCACTTGTTGATGATAAGTAGGACGATGGAAACTATCGAAGTTGGACTTGTTACAGAATTTTCAGACACACAGATCGACAGGATGATGCTAAACCAAAATTGGCTGAAGATGTACAAAACGGAAGATACAAGTTGATATTTGATTCTCCTTTGCCTCAGGGACCTGCCAGGAACCATAACCACTTCTCAAAGTGGATCAAGTATCAAATTCGTTTCTTTCATTATTAATATTTACGATAATCTATTATTCTGTTATTAAAACGCTGAAAATCATTGCTCAAAGGTTTATTATTTTCTGTATAGATCACCCTTCTGTATAGATCACTGGTTCTCCATCAATAGCACCTACCACCATCTGTATTCTCCCTTGACTCCCCTCTCAAATTTCAGCTTCCTGCGTTCAATAGGATTGAAAGTGACTTCGGAGCTCACTCAGCTGATCAGTGATCTGAAGAGTGAAGAAGATCTCCTCGAATGCTAGAGACGCCTGGAAGAGCACTTCCATTCAATAGGATTGAAAATGGCTTCGGAGCTCACTCAGCTGATCAGTGATCTGAAGAGTGAAGAAGCCTTTGAGCAATGATGTGCAGCGTTTTTTACCCACCAACGTTTTTTACCTACCAACTTTTTTTTACCTACCAGCTAGGTACTACCTACCACACCATACTGGCTTCACACCTTCACAATCAAGTTTATTAGAAAGAACTAAACGCTTCACACTCGATTGGAAAAATAGAAAGCTTCATATGGAAATTTGATTACTGGTTACGCAGAAGGCAAAACTGTATACAAATCGAAGAAATGAACAGCGATCGCATTTTAGTCCGATAAAATTTGAATGGAGATTAGACCTCTTTAGCGATTCACACTCATGATTCTGTTTTATCGAAGGAAAACCTTCAAGTACTCGTAGGGACCGAACGGTTTGTCCTACAGAGCTCCAAGTGGTCTCAAAAATTTTTAAAAATTCAATACTATTTAAAATTGGTGAAAGAACGATACCTTTATTTCGAGAGTTTTCGAGCTAGGGCACTCTTGAAAATTTCAACCCTTAATTTTCACCCCTTAGAAGTGACCTACATCAACCAAAAGCTTTGCGGCACAACTAGACCCCAAATGGAGCCCATATACCAAATTTGAACCAAATCGGTCCAGTGTTGCTAAGAAAAGTGCCGCGTACGGCGTACGGCGGACGGACGGAAATTTTTTTATTCGATTTTCGTATTCTACGTACCTTGAAACGTAAAACATCAAATTGTGAGGGGGGGTTAAAATTTTTTTTTTCTTGCTCGATTCCAAAGGCTTATTATTGAAAATAATTAACCAAAAGGGTGGTGGAAAGAACAGAATTTTTCAGGAACGCGGAGAAGCTATTGTTTATTATTACAGTAGGTGCTACTTGAACGTGCCTCTTCCATTTCCTAGATTTGAGAATGTTGTTAACAATAATAAGTATTTTTTTCCAAGTATAAATTATTTATACTTGGAAAAAAATACTTCACCATTAATATTGATGGTATTGTACATAAATGTTTACATCTTTGTAGGTAAATGTAATTTGTGTCTTTGTAATGCTGCAGCTGCAGCCTCTAATAGTGCATCAACTTCATATTGTTGAATTTGGCAGCATTGATATCTGCGATATCTGGCCAGAGCCAGAGACCACTGAGACATCAATAATGAAAGGTTCTCTTAGTGTTCATGAGGTCAGGACGATTACCTCTCTGTTCTAGGTTGAAGTGGGGCCCAAGCCATACTGGCTATCCTTTACGACGAGCAAAGCTATCTAGTAGGTTCAGGGTAGAATTATGACGGGCACACCAAAGCTGAGCAAATCTGGAAAAACATGCGAGGCTGCTTCGGGTGTTCGACATCCCATCCGACATAGGTGGATGTCGCCGATACTTCTGCCTCTTATCCTCCTCACTCCTGTTGGCAGTGAACCAGAATGGACTTTCTCCATACCCAACGACCTCCATCCCTGTAGTTTCGCTGAAGGGATCCTGATCCATGCAGTGCTAGCTCTGATATCGCGTGATTTTGTCAATTCAGCTCTATCTGTAATTTGATGGAGACGTTGCGCTCTGGCAATTCGACGTTCGAGTCTTTATGTCCCATTTTGTTGTTGGAGACTCGTTCCTCCTTCAAAAAGTTGTTAGTTTCCCGCCCCTTCCCTATTAGCTCTTACGGCCGGTATTTGACTGAGTAGTTCCATGACTCCAAGGCCACCATCACCCACTGGCGTCTGGAAAGAAAAACGGAGTGAAGACAACCTCGCGAAATTGATAGCGGTGATTCAACATAAATACAATGTTCTACCACCGGGAAAAGATATGGTTTTGGGTGTTTACTGATTGCTAGCGCGTTCTCTGGAATCGAAACGGAACTAATAACTATGAATATAAACTTCCAAAAACAATACAATTTTCAAAATCTGCTTACAACATTCTTTTGACCATTCATTCAATTTATTGGACTATTAGGATTGCGTTTATCTTCTTTTGTAAAAAGTATATAGCTTGCGGCGTTTTTTACCACTGGTAATCTCCACGGAGCAAACCTCGAATAGTACAATTTATTGTGATAGGACAACCCAGATGGTTGCAATAGGCAAGTGGAGATGACAGGAGTGAAGTCAGCCGGCTTGTCAGGGTTCCCTTTCCTATGACCCTCTCCTCGAGTCTTAATCGAATTCCCAAGCTATCCGCAGTAGAGAGGCTGATCTTTCCTTCCTGTTGATTTCACCGATTCCCGAGAGACTAGCTTGTGTATTGTCTCCTTCCCTTCGTCAGAAACTGACAGGGATAGGTACAAACTAGGTTTGTCCTCCTTCCTCAAACTCTAGGCTCGATAATGAATTTGTCAATGTTGTTATACCTATTTATGTTATCGACCGCATGTCGATCGAATTGGTGGAATCAGCTAAGAGTGAAATGAAAGGAACCTGAAGTTTCCTCCATTATTTGTATTACAACGTTACAGGAATTGATTAGCCTATCTTTAGATGGTCAGAGCATCGTAACCGTCCCTTATGAATTTAGTCAACAACGAACAAATATCAGCATGTCAGCACTTCCGAAGGTGAACCAAAATCGGACAGTTAAATCAGAAGACAGAGGCTGTTTTTAATAATCTGCAGAAACCTGCAAAAATAATTTTCCAAGTAAATCTTGAAATACCATTTAAATAATTAACTATAACTTTCATTGAGAGCTACTTAATTTTTATAAGGTGGAGAGCTTTTTTCAATTTAGATTGTGAAGATGTTTGTATCTTCTGCATCGGGCCAGCCTAATGTTCAAGTATTCTGTTACTTTGAAGTTTTTTGAGTTATTAATTTACATACATTTATATTTTTTAATTAACATAGAAGCTTCCTGTCTAATTAACTCAAATTAAATTCCTCCTTCTATTAAACAGTCAAACATAATGATGGATAATGAGAAAATAGCTCCCGCCAAATCTTCCACACCTTTCCTTCAACCTCGGAAGGGCTGTGAGTGAAATAACAACCTCGAGGAGACAGTCCCACTTCATTTCCCACCTACATTCGCTTTTCGCCCCCGACGCCCAATTTTTCACCAAGTTCCTCTCAGACTTCCTCATTTCACGCCAAAAACTCAAACACCTAATTTTGTTGGAGAGATAAGATTTTTCTTGCAAGTCAACGTTTTAGACCTTCGCGAATACGAATGTTCCTTGTAGTGTATGATAATCTTTGCTATGTATTCAAGATTTTCTTCCGATTTCAATGGTCTTGTTGACGGGAGACAATTAACTTCAGTTGACCTACCTCTTATCATATAACAGAATAATAATAAAAGAAAGATAAATAATTCTCACTCTCAAGAAGGAGCAGGAGTCCACACATGAAGCTAAACAATAGCCCCACGCCTAGGAAGGTCCTGATTGGGGTTTGGACATCCCAGTAGGTACCTAGTTTCACTATCTCAGCTAGGCACTCCATTCTCGTCCCAGCAGTCATTCCTCCAGCAATCGAATCCACTGAGGACTGATAATCTACTGAGTATTAATGAGATTAAGAGGAATTGTATAGCTCAGGCTTCTAGCAGTTTATGTTGGTGTTGTTGTATCGGAAACAAATCTTCGAAGGTTGTTTGGCAGGACAAAGCACAAACGTTAACTATTGAAATGTCTTCTTTCTCACGAACTATTGGACTCATACTGATCAAACTTCTCGAATTACCATGCATGTAGAAGAAAATACAACCTCTTGGAGCAAGTAGAAAGTTGCATGAAGATGGAAGGATACTATAAGAACAGGATACTATCTGAGATGGATAATATACCATGTTCGTACCTACTCTTGATGGGTGTTGGTAGGCCCATTTTTATTTAATTAGCTTGACCCCCACTTCGACTTGGTGACAACATTGGAATGTGAAAGAATCCCCATTCGCTTTTACCATTTTTATTCACTATTATTCAAGTACCAAGCAGTTATTGGCACAAAACCAAATTACAGGCTGTCCGAAAACCAATCAGCAATATTTCAGGAATCGATTCAAAACCTAATTTGCTACAATTTTTCCCTTAGCACTTTTTTTTTTACTCCACTGAAAATTCCACTTTAGAATCGACCAAGTATCCGAAAATCGAATAAAAATTTTCCTTCCGTACGCACTTTCCTTAGTTACAAACCATCTGTAGGACCAACCGTTCGGTCCCTATGAAAACTTAAGGGTTGGACTTACGGTAAATCAGAAACACGAGTGTGAATCGCATAAGAGGCTTAATCTCCTTTCAAATTTTAGCTGACCAAAGATCGCTGATCGCTGTTCTTCGAGTTGTACTCAGGTTTGCGTCCTTAGCAACCATATTTTCTTTAATTGAGTGAAAGTTTATTTCATTAAATTAAACTTGAATGTGAAGCGAAATTAGGTTGGTAGGTACCTAGTTACAGTGGCAAAGTTGGTTTCTTTGCAGGCGAGTGATCTATCGGAAAAAAATAAACCTTTGTGTAATAATTTGCAGCTTTTTCTTGTAACAACGTGAAAAAACACTTAATTTTCGCTCAAATAAAATACAGCTAAATAAATTCCACATTAAACCTTAAAAAGGACTCATGCTGATAAAATGGAGCACGTTTCAAACTTATGTGGGCCTCTGAAGAAAACCGTATTTCAGGAGGCAAAAAATCACCAAAATGATTGAATAAGAAAACAAAAGCTGACAAATTATAAGTTTGATATAAAAGAACTCCTTTCTTTAGAGAAACTATTTTATGAGTGTGTTTTCGGCCTTACTTCACTAAAACTTAATTTAAATCTAATCGCATCATTGGAAAGAACGTTATATTTTTCAAAAAAAGGACTCTTGGCAAGTTCAAAAAAACTGTAGCTACACTAGGATAGCTTTTCTTCCTCAATTCTTAAAATTTGTCAATTTTTTTCCGAAAAATTTTATGATTTTTTTTGTATTGAAATATGGTATTTTTTAGAAACATTCAACGCCTAAAACATGCTCCTTTTCATCAGCTTTATTGTGAAATTTGAGGAGCAAAATGGTGTTTTAATGCAAAGAAGTAGTATTTCATCGAAAATGCGTGGTTTTACCTTATTAAAAAGTTTAAAAAGTGGCATTTTAAGCGGAGTAAAAAAAAGTGCCAAGAGAAAAATTTTGTTGCAAATTAGTTGTAGAATTGATTCCTGAAGTATTCCTTATTGGTTTCGGAGCATCCTGTATACATATTCATATGGATGAAATAAACTGAACTTCATAAGAATGAAATATTTAGTTATACCTACCCAGACTCACACATTAAACGCCTTCCTGAATTTTCACTCACATTAATCTTTGGAAGCACACCTCTTAGCCGAAACTGTTCGAGATAGCGCCACATACACGTAGGATAGGTAGGTGTATAACGCTGCTTTTCCTATAAAAATCCGGTGTACTTTTTTTTCGCGCTGCAGTAAATCAAACTTGCAAATGGGGCCTCCACTACCGCTGGATCGATATCGTCTGGCAACAGTAATGGATAAACGTTGTTCATGTCGGGCCCTCACTGTCACCTAAAAATCTTCCTAGCTCTACATTCCTAGAAATAAGGCCGAAAATGTTTGTTTCTCTTGCAAATTGATTCGTTTGATTGATCTACTTTAAAAGCTTTTACTTCATTTAGCTCCTTACAGCTTGAAAGGTTTCTAAGGGAAATGGAGGTACCTGAATGAAAAGGCTAGAATAGATTAGTAACTTAAATTTATCTTATTAGGGACTCTTCATTCACGGCTTTTTGTTTGACTAAATATAGAGCAGGTGCTCCGTATCTCCAAGTTCACATATAACTTGTGACACAGCTGGGCTTAACTACAATTATTAATAATAGTTTCTTAATAGGTATAGGAATAATAGTTAAACTCGCAAAATGTAGGCATCGTACGAGTTATTTTTATTAATGTTATTTTCGTAAAGGCATTGTAATTTATTATACCTCTTATTTGAGGTCTAATTGAATTAGATTATCGATTGTATGTTCTTGGTAATTTAAAATCACACATGCTTTTTATGGCTCAAAACTTACTTTTTGCCGTTAAAAACTACTGATTCGCTTGAAAACTCATATAAATATCGTACTATAGTTTCGTTTGCACACCTACTCCAAGTTTTACTGGCTTTGATGGAAGAGAAGATGAAGTGGTGAGCATACCAGCAGGCAAACGCCTTTTCAAGCGCCGCGCCGTCTAGTGCGAGCAAAACTGCCATAAACCCACCGCCCTCAAACCTGTCTGAGAGTCGCCCACCGATCCCGCCTCGTGTTTTAATTAAAGTGGTTTTTTTTTCTTTGTCAGGGCTTTTGTTTGAACTTTCGATTCCTCCTAGATGCAAGTCATTATTTCCCGATGGTAATCGTCTTTCAGGAAATGAGGGTCAACTAATTCCAAAGATAGTATCAACTAGATGGGCAGGTTCCTACGTACTTCTACCTACAAACTCAACATAATCGCTAACGGTTTTTGAAGCCATATTGAAAGCCCTCATCGACCATCTTTCCTGTTTCCTCTCAGATGGAACAGTCGTAAATTATCTTCTTACACAGCAACGAAAGTCCCTCATCATCATGCGTTCGATCAATTTCCGCAGCGTGCTGGAAAACAGGCAACACTTGAAAACAACATGGTTGGACTGTTTTCGAACAGTTTTCCACGGCTTCGTGATGTCTGCTAGGAATGTGGTCGACCCAAGGGCTCGAGTTACAATGAAGAATATGTCTAAAGGCTATCTCAGTTTTTGGCTATTTGGACGGTTCCTACTTCAAAATTTGACGAGGAATCGATCGATGAAGTTAGTTCCTTCATCAAATAAATTGCTATTTAGTTAACAGTGGACATCTAAAAATGATTGCTAAATGACTGTTAGCTAAATGACTGGCTTGCAAATTCAGTCCTTAGAAACTGAGCAAAGTCCCGCGTACGGCGTACAGTGGGCGGACTGAAACATTTTTATTAAATTTTGGTTTAGTATTTTCAATAATGAAACTTTGGAATCGACCAAGAAAAAATTTATTTCAACCCCCTCAAAATTTTGTTGGTTTACATTTCAAGGTACGTAGAAGCCAAAAATCGAATAAAAATTTGGCCGTCCGTCCGCCGTACGCGGCACTTTCCTCACTTAGCATTGACCGATTTTGATGGAATTATTGGTATGTGGGCTCCATTTGGGGTCTAGTTGTGCCCCGAAGCTTTTGGTTGATATAAGTCACTTCTAAGGATTGAATAATAAGGGTTGAAGTTTTGAAAACGCCCTAACTCGAAAATTTTTGATATAAATGTATCGTTTTTCATCAATTTAAGATAGTATTGAATTTTTAGAGACCACGCAGAGCCCTGTAGGACAAACCGTTCGCTCCCCACGCGAACTTAACGGTTAAATATCTCAGATAAATCAGAAACACGAGCGTGAATCGCAAAAGAGGTCTACTCCCCGTTCAAATTTTAGCTAACTGAAATGCGATCGATGTTTTCCTTCATGTTGGTTAGTGGTAACAATTTCAAAGCCATGCTCTTTGCAGACGAGCGATCTATCTAGAAAAATTATAAATCTTTGTGTAATAATTTACAGCGTTTTTGGATTCTACATACCTATCTTGAAACGAAATTCCATCAAATTTGGAGGAGTTAACTTTTTTCTCGCTCGATTACAAAGGTCCGTAATTGAAAATACCTAATGAACCTAAGAGCTCTTCTAAGGTTCAGTCAAGTCAAGGTGCCCTCACGATAACTCACGTAAATGCCTACAACAAAAATTACCGTTTTTCCATTCAAATACAATTTCTACTCTAATATTAATGTAGTAAAAATCGGAAAAAATTATCTCAGAAAGCTGAGATCTCCAAATTTTTCTTGTAGCGCGTTTAGTGTTCTACCCACATCTACTCCTTGAAAGAAGGTTATTTTCATGCTTTTCACTTCAATCTTTCACCATCAGAACATTTTGAAAATGTAATGCTCTCGATGGTATATCTTATACTGTACATCATAAGTTGAGGTAATTATGGTAATTTCATGGTCCAAAGAAATTTTGAAATTAAGAAAGCTCCCGGAATCAAAATGTCATACAAATCTCTGCTCAGAAACTATTATATTAGAATTTATTTCAACTACTAGTACTTATATGTACTACTAAAAATATTTGTCTTGTATGGATTCCTAAAATGACAAAGAGTACTGAAAATCCCCCAACAAACATGATTTTTTGCCATTCTCTACAACCTCGGTAAAGTATTTCCTCTGAACGTGATGTAAAATATATTTTTTCTCCCTTTTTTTTAGATGGGTCATCCGTTAAAAAATTCAATCCAATTTCCAGCGGATGTCTATCACGCCCTTGACAAAGTGTCAAGGGAACGACTTGACTTCTACAAGTCCGAGGGGAAAATCCACTTTTTTTAAGTAACACAAAAAAAGACGGATTGAAGGATAGAACGGGTTTCCTCATTCGCCCGCGTTTCTTGAATAAAGAGTGAAACTCGAGTGGCGAGGTCTCGAATACAGGGAGGGTGAATGTGAATTGAATCAAAGAATGTGTCAACAAGATATTTTCAGGAGTTCGAATCAAAATTCTTCAAAACTCGTCTCGAGCTGTTGTTGAATTCAAGATCTCTTGAGCTTCGAGTAGTCGAAAATTGATGACGTCGCCCAAGCAAGAATCAATTTATTGAGTTCGCGCATCGTCAGAAAGAGATTTGAGGAGCTTGAATGAGCTAGAATTAAACCTTCGAGAAGTTATCTGTTTTGCAAAAGAGAATGTATCATCAACATCTTCATCAATTACCTCATAAAATGATGAGATTCTGGATTTATCAACCACTTCTACAAAACTGGTGAACACTTGTGAGTTGTTTTGTGAGGTATACGATCTATTTTGTCTCCTCAACCATTGCTATCGTACAGTAAGTGAAATCTTAATTCCCAGATTATTGTTACACCTACTATGTACTGAAATAGTGTGTACCTACTCTATACTACCCCCCCCCCAACTTGGCATACATGTTTTGCATCCTCGCTATCTTAGGGAAAGAAACTTCGTATTGTTCGTCGTTGGTGGGGGGCCCTTCAGGAGGGAACATCTGTAAACAGTCACGTGAAATCCTGATTAATCACACAAACAACTCTCATTCAACAACGGTTCATCGTTTGGAGATCTGGATGGTCTAAATCTAAAACGGACCACCTGGCTCTGGTCTGGGTGTTTTAAAAAGTTGAACAGTATTCTAAGTAGATTCAGTCATTATTTATTCACTAAATATTCAATTATCCTCATTAGCGAACAATTAGCTATGGGGAGTGTCAGAAAAATTCTCATTATTATTATTATAACCAAAAGTTTCGGGGGACGAGAAGACTCCAAATGGAGCCGATTTACCAAATTGCATCAAAATTGGTTCATCAGAACTGGGCAAAGTGGCGTAGTCCAGAATTATCATAGAGAATATAATAATATAATAATCAGAATTATCATTATACCCTAATTATTATGAAATTCGATTACTGGTTGCTAAGGACGCAGACCTGAGTACAGCTCGACGAAACGAACATCGATCGTATTTTTGGTTAGCTAAAATTTCAACGGAGATTAGATCTCTATAGTGATTAACACTCGTGTTTCTGATTTATCAAAGGCCGACCCATAAGTTCTCATAGGGAGCGAACGGTTTGTCCTACAAAGCTCCGGTTGTCTCAAAAAATTCTAAAAATTCAAAACTATTTAAAATTGGTGAAAAACTATAGTTTTAGTTCGAGAGTTTTCGAGCTAGGGCACTATTGAAAATTTAAACTTTAATTGTCACCCCTTAGAAGTGACTAACATCAACCAAAAGCATCGGGGCACAACTAGACCCCGAATGAAGCCCACATACCAAATTTCATCAACGTCGTTCTGTGGGAACTAAGGAAAGTGCGGCGTTTGTGAAAATTTGTTTTCTTGGTCGATTTCAAAGGTTCATCATTGAAAATAATAAACCAAAACATATTATTATTGTGAACGTAAACCATAAAATTTGGGGGGATTTTTTTCTTGCTCCATTCCAAAGATTCATTGTTTATTACATAACATTCTAACCGTACGTGTACGTCACCTATCGTCTAGGAAATACGGGTTCGATTCCAGGCCGTGGCATCAAAAAAAAAATTCTAATTTGTATTACCTATGTGTTTATATATGTATATTGTTGTTGACATTTTATTTCACGGTATTACGGTTTTCTTTTCACATATCTACGATTTGATTTTGCCCTTTGAACATGCATTTCAGCAAGTTTGAAATAATAGACCAAAGACGTCAACATAATCGGGAACAAACCAACTATTCCCGATATTCGTCAATTTGGAGACTGATCAATATAAGTGTTTCATAATAGGGGACGCAATAATCAAGTATGTGAGTTATACATTCAATAATTTTTACTCCAGTTTAATTTATTTGTTCTTGTTATTTTATGTGAGGAAACTATACTGCCCACCTAACTTGGCAGTGGTTCTTGTTCTTCCGTTTTTGATGGTCGACCGTAAGTTTGCGGTCAACCTCACTGCTTTAGTGGGTGTGAGATTCTCCATGGTTTTCATGAGTTTCGGTGTGAAATTACAGGAGCAGGTACCCCTAAACTAATATAACGGCCCCTTAGAAATAAATGTAAATGGACTGGGTTGTGTTGTCGTGTATAGGAGGCGACAGGAAATGGTCATTGTTTCAGGTTCAGTGTCATTAGCAACATTACCTTCCGTGTGGCTGTCACCCTTCCAGGCAGATTAATGATGTCTCCCACCACAAACCCGTATCGTGCACATTTCATACGCCTCCACTTTACCGTAGACTAAGGATAAACGTTGATCTGGGCATTGTAAAGGTGTAGGTACATTATCACTGTTTTCATGTAGAGGTGCAAAAAATAATGAAAACTGTTTTTTGTTCCAGAAGAACGATATTTTATTTAATCACCCTCATGTCCGTCCGAAAACATGAAAGGAAATGCATGGACAAGTGGGTGTATACCGGTAATTTATGTTACCGTGGTAAGTTGACTCAAAGTCTCTAAAAGAATCTAAAGTTCTGGTTGACAATATTTTTTGTTCATAAGATGGCTCTGTCAAATCCTACGACAGAGTCAGGGTACTAAAGCAATTTGACCCCCTGCATCCTTGTATAGTCTGGAATTTTTCGACCAGCTAGTATCGTCAGGATTAAAAGAACTTCTTTCATACTCCAAAAGACGACAGGTCTAGAAGTGCTCGACATTCACGAAAGTGGGAGTGTGGAACGGGATACAGTTTGGCGACTGTTTCAAGTCCTACTCTTCCTTGTCAGGGTTTGAAGGATGAGCTAAGAGCATTCACTAAACCAAGAAAACAGCCTGTTGGTCCTTAGTTCGTTCTTGAGCTTTTCCTTGATTACGTACTTGGAAGAGTATACGGTTAGCGTGAGAGATGGCATTGTCATTTGCGATCCCACCTTTTCCAGTGCATCTGCCCGCTTATTACCAGTGGGATGGAATTCATTGGAGGGTGACAGTGACTCCCTGTACAGTGTTTTCCTCAAGCAGTGGCCTCAAGGGTATCCCGAGACAGAATTATTGTGTTAGAGTCTGTCAACATTGAACCCCTGTGCTTTCTAAGAGAAGATATGATTTTAATTGCTGAAATGGCAGCACCCATTTCTCCATCAAAACTGGAAGCTAGGATTCCCTCTGGAGCAGCAATTTGTTGATTGGCGCAGTACAAACCATTCTCTCCGTTTATTCTCGCTCCACCGGCAGGATCGTCTATTGTCCGTTTAATCCAGGCAGCAAAGAAAAATGAAGCGGTGAAATAATATTTCATATCATTTCATATCATATTATGATTTTCATCAAGGTGATGTTGATAGATCTTACTCGACTGTTCACGCTAAAACCATCAATACGCACGACAATGTATATTCGTGCTAGACATGTTCTGGTTTAAAACCAAACCGCACACTGATAGTCTTGATCAAACCTAATCAATTGGGAAAATAACTCGTTCTCACCCAACTCATGAATTACATACTAAGACGATTATGACGTACGAGTAATTGTCTAAGAGTGACAAAAAGTGATGTCCGTTGACAATCTGACTGTAATCTACGAGATAAGTCTTACACAGACTGTAGTAATTACTTCTCCACCACTCAATTCAATCTGACTGTAATTTAAGACAGTATTACACGGACCAAGGGATCTGGTGACGCTTTTACGTCACATAAACTTTCAAATCAAGTAAATTGGAAAAGTCTAAAATTCTTACATTTTTAAAAGATTTACTTAATCTTTATATTTTTAATGCCAAAGTAAAGACATAAAATGTCAAAACTAAGTTTTTCTTTAAAAGAAAGATGTTAGTGAAACACCTATGAGACTGCAACACATTTGGACATTTTATGACATTAGTTCTTATAAAAACACGCTTTAAAAACAAATTGTCTTTGGCTATAGTGTTATTTTGTCCTACATTACATTACCCAAGTGACAACAAAACAAGCGGCATTTTTCACTACATCCATCAATAACATTAATTAATGTAAAATGACGATATGAATACCAAGAACAAGTACGGAAGAAGTGCGTGATAAATTGAGAGCTTTCCGACGAATGGTGAACAATTGTAGTCCATTTAAAACTGAAGAAGTTTCATTCCTCCAGAAACGTCTTGGTTGAATGTGAAAATCATCAAAATCAACTGTAACGCTTTTTTATATCGCTTTTCGAGTCCTTGTGCCAAAGTAAAGACATAAAAAATGTCAAAACACATTCTGTCACAAAAAATGCAAATGGAAATATTGATTTGAATAAATAATTTAAGTAACTCAAATAACATGAAAAATAATAAATTAAATAAAAATTTAAAATAATAAATTAGGTAAATAAAAATTTAAGTAAATTTGTCGCGTTATTATATTGATAGACATTTTCTCACCAATGGGGGGTGCGCCTTGATTTTTTTTAAAATTTTTAATCGAAAGTGGACTACATCCTGAAAATTTTGGCACCAACCGCAACCTTCAAGCGTGAGTAGATCTGTTTCTATGATTTTTCAAAGTTTCGACCGTTTATACCTCCGTTTATCCCTCGACCGCCCCTCTCGCCAGGGCGGGACCCCCCAGCCAACTGTGACGTCATAAACGGTCGAAACTTTAAAAATTCATAGGAAAAGATATATACAGGCTAGAAGGTCACGGTTGTTACCAAAATTCTCAGAATGAGGAAGACCAGAATGAGGTCTACCTTAGATTAAAAATAACAATAAACAGTTTTTCCTACCCAGGCGCACACCCTATTCTTCTCTAATGGAGCTATGGAAGAGAGTGATGGGCTGGGGCTAGTCTTCAAAAGTCGTGAAACACGTGTACCACGAGCGGGAACGAAAGAGTTCTCGAACCGGCGATTTGGTTGTTAATAGCGATATGCGATAGACGTCAAGTTACTTCCCACAGTAGCGAAGATGGACGGAAGCTTCTACCTGAATAGCTGTGTGGTCCTAGGGCTACAATAAAACTGATCACAGGGTTCGTCTGCTAACCCGTTTCGGTAGAATTCCTGGACGTCAGCTATTAGGTAGGAGACTCAGAGAAAAAGCAGTCTCGCAGCGGCGAATGAAAACCGCAACACATCTCCTTTTCCACCTTCTAAACGTCATAAATCATTCCATGCACATAATATGTTCGTATATTATACGAATTTGTAGGAAATATAGAACTGTTGCTTCAGAAGGGACAATTTGATTCAAAGTTATCTGTCAGTCCGTCCCTCCGTCCGTAATTAATTCCAAATCCAGGAAACATGCGAAATCTACGCACATGCAAATATCAACTTCTCCTGCTCCATTGATTCGATCTCATTCAAATCAAAATGTGTATTTCTCGAAATGTACGTGAATTATTATGACGATATGATCAGTAAACTGACGGTAAATAGAAAAACGCTGCAAATCATTGCTCAAAGGTTTATTATTTTGTGTATAGATCATCCTTCTGTATAGATCACTGGTTCTCCATCAATAGCACCTACCACCATCTGTATTCTCCCTTGACCTTCCCTCTCAAATTTCAGCTCCTGCGTTCAATAGGATTGAAAATTGCTTCGGAGCTCACTCAGCTGATCAGTGATCTGAAGAGTGAAGAAGATCTCCTCGAATGCTGGAGACGCCTGGAAGAGCACTTCCATTCAATAGGATTGAAAATGGCTTTGGAGCTCACTCAGCTGATCAGTGATCTGAAGAGTGAAGAAGATCTCCTCGAATGCTGGAGACGCCTGGAAGAGCACCTCCATTCAATATGATTGAAAATGGCTTTGGAGCTCACTCAGCTGATCAGTGATGTGGGGAGTGAAGAAGATATCCTCGAATGCTGGAGACGCCTGGAAGAGCACCTCCATTCAATATGATTGAAAATGGCTTTGGAGCTCACTCAGCTGATCAGTGATGTGGGGAGTGAAGAAGATATCCTCGAATGCTGGAGACGCCTGGAAGAGCACCTCCATTCAATATGATTGAAAATGGCTTTGGAGCTCACTCAGCTGATCAGTGATGTGAGGAGTGAAGGAGATATCCTCGAATGCTGGAGACGCCTGGAAGAGCACTTCCATTCAATAGCATTGAAAATGGCTTCGGAGCTCACTCAGCTGATCAGTGATCTGATCAGTGAGCAATGATTTGCAGCGTTTTTTACCTACAAACATTGTTTTACCTACCAACTTTTTTTTACCTACCAACTATTGGTAGGTACTACCTACCACACTATAATGGCTTCACACCTTCACAATAAAGTTTATTAGAAAGAACTAAACGCTTGATATGGAAATTTGATTACTGGTTACGCAGAAGGCAAAACTGTATACAAATCGAAGAAATGAACAGCGATTGCATTTTAGTCAGATAAAATTTGAACGGCGATTAGACCTCTTTTGCGATTCACACTCATGATTCTGTTTTATCGAAGGAAAACCTTCAAATACTCGTAGGGACCGAACGGTTTGTCCTACAGAGCTCCGGGTGGTCTCAACAATTTTTAAAAATTCTGTACTATTTAAAATTGGTGGAAAAACGATACCTTTATTTCGAGAGTTTTTGAGCTAGGGCACTCTTGAAAATTTCAACCCTTAATTTTCACCCCTTAGAAGTGACCTACATCAACCAAAAGCTTCGCGGCACAACTAGACCCCAAATGGAGCCCATATACCAAATTTGAACCAAATCGGTCCAGTGTTGCTAAGAAAAGTGCCGCGTACGGCGTACGGCGGACGGCGGACGGCGTACGGCGGACGGACGGAAATTTTTTTAATCGATTTTCGTATTCTACGTACCTTGAAACGTAAAACATCAAATTTTGAGGGGGGTTAAAATTTTTTTTTCTTGCTCGATTCCAAAGGCTTATTATTGAAAATAATAAACCAAAAACGAAAATGATCAGCATATTTGGGATCAATAACACTATTCAATAAATAGACACATTTCAGCGCTATCGTGAATATCGATCAACGGAAAAATCTAAAGAATTATCTGTGATACTACTCAATCATATTTACTCCACCTTATTTAATGTATATGTTACGCTTTGGACTGAATCTAAGCTGTAGAAGTTTCTTCTTTCCGAAAATGCCTGATTTTTCAGTGTTCTTTTGTTGTTGGAACCACTGACCTGATTTTATGCGGATTGAATACTTTTCTCGTATCTTAGCACAATCGAAATTGAAAGTCAAATGACATATTTTTGTGAATTGCAAAAATGCAAAATGCATATATTATCTACCAACGACCACTAATGCCTGCGTTTTTTGTTGAAACGTAGATAGTTTTTTTATTCGCTCTGCTTACTCTTATCGACGACATAAATTCGCCTGTTAACTGAGTCGATATTTTAACCAAGATTTTGGTCAGGACTCCTCTCAGGTTTGGAGGTTCACAGTGGTGATTCAAAACTCTACTCGTCTATATTACATATTTTGACTGAGATTGAGATCGAGTCTTGGAAGGGCTACCAACTAGCTTCCTAGATACTCAAACCTCAAAAAAAGTTTCTCGAAGCAGTTGCAGAGATAAAAGACCAAAATTACCTCACAGTCCCTCTGCAGAGTCCTAAACAGTTTCCCTCCTCCGAGGGTACAGGCCCGAGAAATCATCTGAGCTACATGTTCCAGAGTTTCTTGGATGGATTCAATTTAAATAGTAGCCTAAGAGCTTGAATTCAATAACAAACTCAAAATGGTCGAAAATTGATTGATACTGCATTCTATGACAAGGGCAATATGATAATACCTACCCGTTTGGTTGGTTGGAAAAGGAGGTGGGCGTCGGTGGTCTAGTGGACAGTGTACCCGACTGCGGTGATAGGATAAGAACCGTCTAGCGGGGATGCGAGTTCGAGTCTGGTCGCCAGCAGAAAGTTTTCTGTCTATTAGACGATCGGCAATCTCTCGTTCCAACCCATGGCGGTGATTTTTGGGAAGCCATGAGCGAAATCATCAGAACAAATTCTGATCTTCCCTTAGGAAGACAGCTGATGACGTCCGCGACGCCAAGAATGGCAGTCGGACGAAAATTCAACCTGAAATGGTTGCTTACTTTACTTACTTTACTTACTGGTTGGAAAAGGATAGGATTATTTGTAACGTTCTCTATATGGTCAGTTCCTAATGGTAAACATTTTCTCTTGAATTTTCCGTTCCAGAGCTTTCTGATCAGTTCTTTCTGAGAACAGTTTTAAGTATATTATTTTAATATGTATTAAAAGGTCAGTCCCTCAATATATGGGAAATTCCTTATACTGAGCAACACTACCTATGTGACAAAGTGGTTCGATTATGGTTCCATGATTTGTGAGGGTTTGCTCCTAAATAGTGCTCTGGATTCCTTTGACGTCGGACTAATAGTGTAGCATCGACGTACACGCAAACGTCATTTTCCCACCAATAATATTAATAATAATGATAATGTCCACTAATTATATCAATAATAATAATAATTCCAATAATAATAAAAAATTATATCCTCTCATCCCCCAATTACAAATGATACGATTTAGTTGATCTGAAGAAAGTAATTCTGAATGACTGTAATTGCTTTGTGTACTGCGTCAATTTGAAATATTTCCTTCCGTAATTCCTATTTTAAATCTAAAAACGGACTTTAGGTATAATAATTTACCTTCGTAATCGAGAAATCGGCCGCCATTTGTGAATACATAAACGGCTTAACGAGGGCACATAAATAAACAAACCGGCTGAAGCTCTGATTAATGAACCGGGAGATACCCTGAAAGAGATAATTAATGGGTTCCGAGTTGTTCTTCGCAATTTCTTCTGTCTTTACGAACCGCGGTCTTTTCACTCTCTTAACCATTGTGTTTTGTGGTGGGTAGAATCCAGAATAATTTCGGGTTCATTATGATATCTTTTTGAGTGTCACCTCGTAGTGGGGCATTGTTTTTGCTTTCTCAAAACCGGAGGAGGAGAGGACTTTTTCCCAGGTAATAAAGATCACAGTTACGTGTGATGACGCTACATTTAGTCCGATTGCGATGAAATTCATAGGGGACGTTTATGAGCTAACCCCTAAAAATCCAGAAAATATCATCATATTCGGAAATTCAGTAAGGGACAAGCAAATAGCCTACAAACAGAGAAACTGACCGACATATGAGTGTGGCATTGGAGTGTGGGTGTCACCAAGATACTTTTCCTTCGGCGCTCTGCGCTATTTCCTGGCCCATGTATCTATCCTTCCTCATTATGACCCCAAATATTTGAAAATTTCAAGCTGCTCCCGAAATACCGACGAAAGATATAAAATCAAAATTGTTCAAAAACATCATAAATTGAAAATTTAAAAGAAAAGCTTGGTTTTACCCTGCCCAAGTTTTTGTTGGGTATACAACTTTCTTACCATCCGTAAAGAGGAAGAAAAAGGTGTTTGAAAATTAAATGAATGCGATAAACGATGCCCAGTCGCCGGTCATTGCTACTTGAACGGTAGGACCACGAAAGTCAACATCATCTAAAAATAGTCTCGCGGAGTAGTGAGAACTGATGCGACGGAATGAAAAACTAAAAACAGATCTTTTCTTTAGATACAAAAACTGGTTAGCGAATTGAATAATTAAGGCTTCGAGTTAATGATAATTTTGGTTATGAAAATTTTAGATCATTTCATGTTGTCATTCTCAACCCCTCTAAAATTTAGTCTTATTGAAAAAAACTGATTGAGATTCCCTAAATGTCTTATAAAAAGCCTCCTAGGGGTTTAAATTTCAATCATTTTTGTTTGAATGAAGCAATCAACTACTACATACCATCTCAGAATTATTTTTAATCAATAATAATAAACTTATAATATCAACAAGTTTGAAACTAGGATGTTAACAATATTGAAGCTTCAGGGTTATTTCACGTTTAATTAGTCCACAATGCGTGCATTATTGTTCACCGAATACATTGTTTGGTCAGTCTGTCTGACATTTTCAAGAATGTGGGAATTAGTCACAATGCATTCCTATAGGATGCATCAGTAGCGGGAGCTCGTGACCGGATGGAATTTCTCAGAACTAAGTTGTTGTTGTATAGGATATAGCTATAGGATGCATTAGTAGCGGAAGCTCGTGACCAGATGGAATTTTTCAGAACTAAGTTGTTGTTGTTTTTTTTCGGTGGAATTTCGGATCAGAGTCTTGAAACAAATTTTCTATAAACGTCATCCCATGGAGACATAGCGAAAGGACAAAGCAGAAAACATTTAAGACATCCGATCAATAGAAGTCTCAGCGAGATTTTTGCGTAATCGACGTGAATTAGTAGACAATGTTGTTGTTTCGAAATTTCAAGATTTCATGATTATGAAGGCTTTAATGAAGATAATTTTGACGCCCTTATGCAAAGTTGAGGTATCCGAAAAATTATCCGAAATTGTGTTATTGGTGTTCGGTTGATTTCGTCCGATCAATCTTTACTGATGTGTGTATTGACCCACGGCATGAAGAAATTGTCAACTATCGGGACTGGGATCATCCAGAAAAAATGTAGTTATCGCCGAATTTTCGGGAAATGTATTTCCATCATAAGGATTCAACGGCAGTTTGTTATACAAGAGGAGAGAGTACCAACCAACCGATACTCTCTATCCGGTTCTCATTCAATTTGCAAACAAGTAGAAAACTTTTAAAATAAATATACAGCATTACACTCAACAAAAAACAATAGATTCAAAATTTTCTAGGCGTATAAAATAGGTAACAGGCAACAATTTATCGTGGTAAACATTCAGAAGGCCTGGAGATCGAGGAAGACGATGTGTACCACACATTCTTCCAGTGTCCTAGATGGGAGAGAATGCGGAGTAGCCTGATTGACGAAGTCGGTGAACTTCAGCCAGAGACCATCGTTAATAAGATGATGGAGACAAAGGAGAACTGGGATGCCATCAATACCTACGTCATCGCAGTTCTCAAAGAGAAGGAAAGAAATAGGGATTGGGAAGGCTTAACATCATAAACGCCCCATCCCCTATCGAAGCCAAGGAGGAGCCTAAAGACATTAGGCCTCACGAAGAGGAAGCCCAGCAACAGCCGGGCTGAAAAAGGGGCTGTCCCGAAGTAATGCATCAACTGTAGTCCCAGGGCAGTCCAGACGAACAGAGGAGGTTTTAGTGGGTAACCAGTTGCTTATAGCGGCCGGACCCCCACATAAAGGGCGGTGAGACAAACATCCCTCTCCCGCTGTCAACCAATAAACGGTTTCCTCCTCTATTTAAAAAAAAAAAAAAAAAAAAAAAAAAATCGTGGTAAACTTTCAAAAACTACAACAACCACTTATGCCAAACCAAATTTTGGAAACAAAAACTAAATTACCTCTTGAGTCCTGATAAAGGAAATATATTTTCCGAAAGCTAGGCGATAACTGTATTTTTGCTTCCGAGTCTACCAAGGTAGCGGAAGCTTTGTTTTCACTTTTCAAGGACGAAAACAAAAAGTTCTCTAAAATCAAAATTTTCACTCGCGTTTTGCGTTTTAGACCTTTCTGAACAATTTTGGTTTCGTGTCTGTGTGTCTGTGTGTCTGTCTGTCTGTGTGTCTGTCATGAATTCCTTGTAACGCGCATAACTATACGAAGTTATTGTTCGATTTCGATGAAATTTTCAGGGATTGTGCGGGTTGGTGTGTAGACGGTCCCCTATGAAAATCATCATCCTCGGACTGATAAAAGCGACTGCGCATGCGCAAACGTGAATTCCTTGTAACGGCCATAACTTCTTTATTTTCCATTCGATTTCAATGAAATTTTCAGGGATTTCACAGATTAGTATTTAGATGGTCCCCTATGAAAATCACCACCTTCGGACTAATAGTAGCCACTGCGCATGCGCAAACGTAAATTTCCTTGTAACGGCCATAACTTCTACATTTTCCATCCAATTTCAATGAAATTTTCAGGGATGTTACAGATTAATATTTATATGGTACCCTATGAAAATCATCACCTTCGGACTAATAGTAGCCACTGCGCATGTGCAAACGTGAATTTCCTTGTAACGGCCATAATTTCTACATTTTCCATCCAATTTCAATGAAATTTTCAGGGATGTTACAGATTAGTATTTAGATGGTCCCCTATGAAAATTACCACCTTCGGACTGATAGTAGCGACTGCGCATGCGCAAACGTGAATTCCTTGTAACGGCCTAACTTCTACATTTTCCATCCGATTTCAATGAAATTTTCAAGGATGTTACAGATTAACTTGTTTTGATGTTTAGAGATTAGGTAACTACTGTGTATCGGATCATCTATACAATCAGGTTATGGATACGTGGAAGCTATGTGCCACACCCACTTGGCAGACGTTTTTCTGGATGGCACCAGTCTCGATAGTTGACAATTTCTTAATCTTTACTGAGTTATACCGTTTTTAGTGCCATTCGATGAATGGAGGGAGGACGAACTGAATTTTACATGAGGGTGTATGATATAGGAATACTACAAAAAGGGTAAATGACACATTATTGGTGGTAGCCTCTTCATTGCAAATTGGAACAATCTGATAATGAGATTCAGAGATTTTGACGCTTACCTCAGTTTTGGATGATATTCCGGTTTATAATAACCACAGCAAATTATGGGTCAACTGGAAATGCAACACTTTCTTCTCTACAAACTGCGAGCAGTTGTTTTTGTTGTTATTATTGTTCTGTGCATAAAGCCGGCATTTTCATTCATTTCTCCACTTTACCATAAAAAAAATGTCTCTTCTATAATTATGGTGGTTTCCACCATTCTTTGTTATGTTGGGTTTTGGTGGTTTCACTAAATAAAACATCCTTCGAGCCCTGAAGAAGGTAATAAATTTACCGAAAGCTCGGCAAAGGTGATGAATTTCCAGTTGACCCCAGTCCCAATCAATTGAAGTACTAATAACCACACTGTGCATTCATGAGTAATCACCAAAACCGTTGGAAGGACATTTATATATTATCTTCCAGGGCTTTGAAACCACTAAACTAACATAGCATCTCCAAAAACAATGTAAACTTATAAAGACAATGGTACATTTTAAAGCTAAGAATCTACGATTTCCAAAAGTTAAGTTGATTTCGGTAACGCCTTTTTTCAAAGAAACTTCCATCCAAGTATCATTTTTTTTATTGAGAGATTATTTGTGTTTTTATCAGCTGTATGATTAAATATCTTTTATTGAATAACACGAATAATTCGCTACAACAAACACAGTTCAAGTCAATTATTCCGAACTGCCCACCCAACTTGACAGACATTTTTGTTGTCGAATGGAAGCAAAAATGAATATACCTCCACCTACACGTTAGTATAATAAACTTCTTTCAATTGTGCACTTTTATCACAAAAGGTTTTTGTATTCTAGTATCCCAAACATTAGATAAAACCCTCTTCCATGAATGTGAAACAGAGTGCAAAGTGCACGAGGGTTTTTACGACTGTCAGCGTAATACTTGGCGAGTACAATAGGCGAACCGCGCATCCCTGATTTTATTGAACCATTGTTACGCGTTGCACAGAGCACTTCCCGCGCTTCCCAGACTTCGTCAATTATTCCGAGTCTGCACCGACTGGGTCGGGAATATGAGATCTGGTCTTTTTCATCCGCTAATCAAGGAACTTTTGTATTTCTCACTGAGGGCTCGTCAGGCAGATGGAATAGGTACGAATGTTCATTAGGTTGGAACCTGAGGATGCACCTGACCATCAGACAATGAAGATGGGTATGGAGTGGTTAAATATTTACTTTGTTGTTTCAAAAGCTAGCTTTTTTGCTTTTTCAACATCGAAAAGATTTCTTTGAACATCGATTTTTTTTTTTCAATTTGGAGAGTAACTGGAAATTGGTTCCAGTTGCTGATTAATTTCAAAGCAATACAATCAGCAATTACAATTTGTAGTTCAGCAAAATGCTCAAAAAATTCTTCATGAATCAGGAAGAATTGAAAAACTTCTTCGATCAACGTAATTATTTTCGAACTAACACGTGAACGAACATGTGAAACTTTCATGCCCACCGGACTTGGCAGACTTCTCTTTTCACTGTATTCTTCTTTTGGCTGTATCTTCATAGGACGAGAGAGGAAACCGTGCAGAAAAAGTTGAGTTTTCTCAGCACCGGAGGTGAAAAAATTTATAGACATAATTCAGCGCTTCCAGAATAATGTACTGCGATGCTGCGTTGATGCATACAGATACTTTAGAAATGACAGACTTCACTACGAGCTGAATATTGAAGGACGAGAGAGGAAACCGTGCAGAAAAAGTTGAGTTTTCTCAGCACCGGAGGTGAAAAAATTTATTGCATTGGAGCGGCAATAGGCCTATCTCACTCCTGCCAGCTCTGCCCAAGTTGTTCGAAAAACTCCTCCAAAAGAGACTGCTCTGTATCATAGAAGAACGCAACCTAATTCCTAACCATCAGTATGGGTTTAGGAAGCACCATTCTACTAAAGACCAAGTCCATAGAATTACAAGTATTATTGAGAGAGCGCCAGAAGAGAAGAAGGTCTGCTCTGCCATCTTCCTTGATGTGACTCAGGCATTTGATAAAGTTTGGCATGAAGGATTGATTCACAAGCTTCGTAAAATGCTGCCAGAAGCCTACGCAACACTCTTACATCCTACGTATCCAGCAGATATTTTTGTCAGTATAGAGAAGGATGGTGCTTTTTTAGAGCCAAAAATAATACAAGCTGGAGTGCCGCAAGGCAGCGTACTGGGCCCACTACTATACACTGCTTTACACTTCTGACTTACCAGAAACAGAAGGTAATACCCTCGCTACGTTTGCGGATGATACTGCAATCATAGTGACTGGGGAAACTAACAGTGAATCAGTTACCAAACTAAATTTCTGTATCTCCCGCATTCATGATTGGACAGTGAGATGGATATTTAGAATGAATGAGACTAAGTTAGTGCATGTTGATTTCACGAATAAGAGGATCAACTATGTGCCAGCCTTTCTCGATAACAAGGTGATACCGTATGCCAATGAAGCGAAATATCTTGAAATGACGCTGGATGCCAAACTAAGGTGGAAGTCCCACGTTAAGAAGAAAAAAGCTGAGCTTTTGATTAAATTCAGAAAAATATGCTGGCTGATGGGCCGACGGTCAAAATTGTCTGTCCACAATAAGCTTATACTGTACAAGCAAGTCCTAAAGCCCGTCTGGACTTACGGTGCACAACTGTGGGGGTGCACAGCCCAGAGCAATCGAGACATAATTCAGCGCTTCCAGAATAATGTACTGCGATGCTGCGTTGATGCATACAGATACTTTAGAAATGACAGACTTCACTACGAGCTGAATATTGAATCTGTCAATGAGGTCATTCGCAGCCAAGCCATGAATCACCTTTTGAGGCTCCAAGATCATGTAAATGAGGATGTCATCCAGCTTCTCAACACAGATGATCTGCTTAGAAGACTTAAGAGAACCAAGCCACACGATCTAATCCACTTAGTGTGACAACCATGAAGTGCAAATTTCAGGACAATAAGAACTAAGTGAAGTATCTTAGTTTTATTAACTTACACTATGTATCAGAAGAATGTTACTTATAAGTTGTAACTTGATGCAATAAAACAAGTCCAAAAAAAATCGAGCAGCCGGTTGAAAAAAAGTGGGTACTCCAAATTTGTCCGTCATTGTAAGCGCTGTTTCTTGTCTTGTTTATACGAAACATAGGTACTTAGATGAAATAACGTCCAGTTTTTCTAGGCTTTGCTTCTGAATGACTCCCTATAATTTCAGTGTCATTGAATTATTATTATTATGCAGCCAAATAATTTTGATGCCGTCTGTCAATACCCTATTCAAAATCAAAATTTTCTACGAAAAATGATCCGATTTATATAAAAATGCACTGATTAGTCCCCCTAAAGAGTCCCCTCTAAGCTGTTTGAGCGTAAATATGATTTTTGGAATTTCGATTCGACTATCACCTACCATAATAGTTTTAAACCGCTCAAATTCAGTCGGATTCCTTTTGTAGGCTCTAAAACGAGTGGCTATTATAAATTCCAATTGCATTACGAGTGATACAAGAAGTGCAAAGCTCAACAAGTATTTCGAACTCGAGCCTCTAATCGCTCCGAAATTCGCGAAAGGCTTATTGATAGCTGCGGGTGAGCTGTTACAGAGACTTTGAAGTCCGTGGATTAATGGAGAGGTCAAACTGACAAAGGGGTGAGCAGCTGATCACAGTATTCACACTCGACATCGCAGTGGGTGAAGCCTTTGAACAATAGCTTTTCATCAAAACAACGCTATACAGTGATGTTGGCAGTGAAGGCATTTCAGGACTCACTTGTTTATAGGTAGGTATATCAGCAACGGCTGGGAGAACGATATTGTCTCACTGTTTGGAGTATAAGTTAGTAAATTAAAAAGATAATAATTTTACCTAACAAGCTGGTAGGTACCTATTTTTCCGATTGGGATATTTTTCAATCAATTCCAACAATGAGCGTACCCATAAACAGCTTAGCATATAAATTGGACCTTGGGCCTATTTTTCGATTCTAAAATTAGTATGTACTTACAAGGTGAGAATTTTTTATTTATTGAGTATTCTACTCAGTATCTATTGTAGGTATAAAATGAATCTAGGGTAAGCGGCGGTAAGTTCCCGCAGGTTCAAATTTATTCCATTTAAAATGACAAGCCAGTATGACATCAATGAACTGTTCTAGCCTTGGTTACGATCCCTGACAATCCCCTTACTCTACTGGTAATGCACAATGGAAGAATTTAATAGTTTTTTATTACGCCTTAAGTATTTCGAAAGGTGCGGGAGCTTACCCCCGCTACCCAAATTTTCGTTTATTATTTTCAATAATGAACCTTTGGAATCGACTAAGATAGAACATTTTTTAACCCCCTCTCAAAATTTGTTGGTTTACATTTCAAGGTACGTAGAATCCAAAAATGAAATACAAATTTGGCCGTCCGTCCGTCGTACGAATGAAATTTAGTTTATGAGCTCCATTTGGGGTCTAGTTGTGCCCCAAAGCTTTTGGTTGATGTCAGTCGCTTCTAAGGGTTGAAAAACAAGGATTGTCATTTTCAAAACGCCCTAGATCGATAAATTTCGATACCTATTTGTTTCTCTTCAATTTAAAATTGTGTTGAGTTTTTAGAATCGAATGAGACCACCCAGAGCTTGCTAGCACCAACCGTTCGCTCCCTATGAGAACTTAAGGATTGGTCTTAAGATAAATCAGAGACACGAATGTGAATCGCAAAAGAGGCGTAATCTCCGTTCAAATTTTATTTGACCAAAATGCGATCGTTGTTCGTTTCTTCGAGTTGTACTCAGTTTTGCGTCCTTAGCAACTTGTATTCAATTTCCTAATGAAGGCATCCGGAACTCCCTATTTCTTCTCATTGAGTGTAAAGCGTTTATTTCTTCAAAATAAACGTGATTGTGACCTATACACGTGTGCTTTGCAGGCGAGTGATCTATACAGCTGTGTAATAATTTGCAGCGTTTATTTTTTGTAGTTTTCTAACAGAAACGTTGTACACGGACCTATTTACCTCAAACACCCTTCAAAAGATTGCCGTAAAATACCATAAATGAAAGTAACGACTTGATCAAATATTTTTTTGTAGTGCTTCCATTCTGTCTCAACGTTTAGGCATCCACTTTGGGTATCTGATACAGGATGCCTCGATATCAGGAGAACGCACATCCACCACTCATTATCGATGACAACTTCTTTGGGTTCTCCCCCGCAAAAATTAATTTTCAACAAGTACCTAGGTACCTTTGCTGGTCATCATCATAAAAGATGTTTTGTATATTGGCAAGAACGGTTTTTGATCTCGAATATATTGAATCCTACAAACAACGTAATATGAACAAGATAGCGGACACTCTCATGCCTGGCTTGTCACTATTACTTCTCCATTCGCTCGCAATAATCGATTAATTCCTTTTTTCTCTAGAAATAGATTACTTTCGGTACTAGTAAAGTAAAACATTATTTAATTTGTCAATTCTTGATGTGAATAAATCGGCACCGAATCACGAAGAATGCCTCAAGAATGCACAATACTCGGCTCCAGTGACAGTTTCCATTTTAAGCTGTTTCGACACCCCATAGGCACCTAACATGTGTAGGGTAAAATGACTAACATCGACATCTTTATCCCTCGAGAAAATCCGAAATATTAGAGAAGCGGAGTTTATTTAGCAGTAACAACCAACTTGTTTGTTCAACAAAACAATTTACGAGAATTCTTGGCATAATCCTGAGACGTTTCCTCTCTCACGTAAATCAAATAGCGAGCATATTGCTACGTGATGTTCCTTACCGGTTTTATTCACTCGGGCTTGAAATAGCCTTTCATATCGCTATTTTAGAGAACAATCTATAACGGGAAGATGTGTAATCTATTTTGGAAGTGGCAGTAAAGTTTAGTTACAAATGTTTGGGGCGGCGCCTATACGATTTTCATTCACGTGGGAGATGCCGCCCACCGTTCGTCGAGTCCATTCTTCTTATTCATCTTTATCTTTAGTCTGATTTCTTGGCAATGAAGGTGTATCTTACAAAGGTGATGTTGTATCGTCTCCACCTTTTCTTGGCACTGCCAGAAAGAAAAAAGGGCTTCCTCGTAAAACATCCCTGATGTGAATGGCCCATTTATGATTGATCATTTTTAATATAATAATGCATGATTTGTAATGCATAAGCATGACGTTGAGTTCATTTTCCGATATAGGGGACGGAAAACAAGTTGGGAGAGCATTAAAAACAGGGTGTCCCAAAATCAATCAGCAAAACTTCAGGAATCGGTTGTTCAACCAATTTGCAACAACTTTTCTCTCCTTAGCACTTTCATTTTACTTCGCTTAAAATGCAACTTTTTACTTTCAATTAGGTAAAAAACACCCTATTTTCGTTTATTTAACTGGTTTTTTTGCGTTCAAACACTAGGTATTTTTTCCTAAATTTCATGGTAAACAAAAAAAAAATGAGACCCTAGAAAGTTAATGTAATGGAGTGTGTTCTTGAATTTTAAGGACTTCCAAAGAAGACAGTTTCATCACGGAAAAATCATCAATATGTTTGAAAAACGCTGCGAATCATTGCCCAAAGGTTTATTATTTTCTGTACAGATCACCCTTCTGTATAGATCCCTCCCTACCAACCACAGGTACCTACTACCTACTGGGACATTTTTGAAAATTTCAACCCTTCATTTCCATTTGGTTGGTGGTTGGGGTTGAAATTTTCAAAAAGGCCCTAGTAGTAGGTACCTATGGTTGGTAGGGAGGGATCTATACAGAAGGGTGATCTATACAGAAAATAATAAACCTTTGGGCAGTGATTTGCAGCGTTTTCTCCTGCTATGCCAATGTTCAAACTTACAACAATGAGATTCATATCAATCACCAAAAATTTTTATTGTCAATTTTATTTATTTCCATAAAGAACTCCAAAAGGACAATGAGGAAGTAAATATCGCCAGTAGTAGAAGAAAGTGGCCAATGAGCGTTGCAGTGGTTGCACTAGTGGTTGCAATTCGTCGATTATCATTATCAAATGCATATCTAGTGTAGTATTCAATGAACTGAGCGCGATTCTCTGCAGCGTTCTCAAAGAGGGTGTGAACGATAGCGCTGTCCCACGAGATGATCGCATGGGCTCGAGGACGTGAGCCTCTACTAACCACAGCAAAGTAGACGTTGTTGCAAGTTACAGGTCCACCAGAATCCCCTTTGCCGACATGATAGAGTAAATCTTTCTCTTTAGGAACATGTTTCCATGTTTGGGAGCATACCCAACTATGCTCTTGAGTATAGTTGAATGGATGGACCGCCCTTGTTGCATGAGAGTACGTAATGATTTCGCAATCTCTTTCTCTCATGAGCGTTCTCCAACCCCATCGAATAGGATCTGACGATGCTGATGATATTTCAGCATCTGCCGAAGGATCAAATGTTACTCGCCAATAGCCATGACCGACATGAAGGCACATATACTCGTTCTCAAATGCCTCAAAATCGTAAAAATTTTCGATGTCATTTTCCGGATACGCAGGTACGTAATTGATTTTTGCTTTTGGGGTTCTTTCAATTACGTTAGTCTTTGTTACAACCAATCCGAAGTCGTAAAGCCATCCAGAGAGAAATCTATTTCCAGCGTTAATAAACTTGGTTTTTTCGTGAGGGATATACACTTGGGGATGTAGCCAGTATTTCATTTCAGTGGCTATGTTGTGTCCTATGTACGCGTACAGCGGATTTTCATCGATGTGCCTAGGCAAGACATCACTAAAAAACTTTCCTTTGTTGACAACCGTTGCAATACAATGGGCAGCCGTTTGGATTATGTACGGAGTTATTAAGCTGCCTCCACAAGCTAAATCCTCTGGGTCCGGGCTCAGGAATAGTCCAAAGAACTCCCAAAATCTCGCTGGTCGAGTGACTGAGAAAAATACGTAGTACCTGCAGTAAAAGTGTATAATATAATAAAACTGTCATCGGCATAAACAAGGCATGATGGGCAAATCACAAAGAAATTATTACTCGTTAAGAAACGCTGCAAATCATTGCTCAAAGGTTTATTATTTTCTGTATAGATCACCCTTCTGTATAGATCACTGGTTCTCCATTAATAGCACCTACCACCATTTGTATTCACCCTTGACCTTCCCTCTCAAATTTCAGCTTCCTGCGTTCAATAGGATTGAAAATTACTTCGGAGCTCACTCAGCTGATCAGTGATCTGAAGAGTGAAGAAGATCTCCTCGAATGCTGAAGACGCCTGGAAGAGCACTTCCATTCAATAGGATTGAAAATGGCTTCATTAATAATAAATCGTCGATGAAGTGAGTTTCAGGAGGCACTCATTTCCATGTCGGTAGGTACTATTTTTCGAATTGTATGTACCTTGAAACGCGAAACATAAAATTTTTGGTTTGCTTTGAGCAATGGCTACGGAGCTCACTCAGCTGATCAGTGATCTGAGGAGTGAAGAAGATCTCCTCGAATGCTAGAGACGCCTGGAAGAGCACTTCCATTCAATAGGATTGAAAATGGCTTGGGAGCTCACTCAGCTGAACAGTGATCTGAAGAGTGAAGAAGCCTTTGAGCAATGATTTGCAGCGTTTTTTACCCACCAACATTTTTTTTTACCTGCCAACTACTGGTAGGTACTACCTACCACACCATACTGCTTCACACCTTCACAATCAAGTTTATTAGAAAGAACTAAACGCTTCACACTCGATTCGAAAAATAGAAAGCTTCATAATATGAAGCAGTATCATATTATGGAATCATATTATGGAAATTTGATTACTGGTTACGCAGAAGGCAAAACTGTATACAAATCGAAGAAATGAACAGCGATCGCATTTTAGTCCGATAAAATTTGAATGGAGATTAGACCTCTTTTGCGATTCACACTAATGATTCTGTTTTATCGAAGGGAAACCTTCAAGTACTCGTAGGGACCGAACGGTTTGTCCTACAGAGCTCCGGGTGGTCTCAAAAATTTTTAAAAATTCAATACTATTTAAAATTGGTGAAAAAAAGATACCTTCATTTCGAGAGTTTTCGAGCTAGGGCACTCTTGAAAATTTCAACCCTTAATTTTCACCTCTTAGAAGTGACTGACATCAACCAAAAGCTTTGCGGCACAACTAGACCCCAAATGGAGCCCATATACCAAATTTGAACCAAATCGGTCCAGTGTTGCTAAGAAAAGTGCCGCGTACGGCGGGCGGACGGAAATTTTGCTTCCTCACTACCGAAGGTAGGGAAGCTTTGTATTCGTGAAAGAAGTGAAAAAAAAAAATGTCCTCCAAAATCAAAATTTCCACTTGCTTTTTGCGTTTTAGAGCTTCCCGAACAATTTTGGTTCCGTGTCTGTCTGTCTGTCTGTCTGTCGGTCTGTCGGTCTGTCTGTCTGTCTGTGGTCAATCCTTGTCCCGGGCAAAACTATACTAACCTGTGGTCCGATTTTGATGAAATTTTCAGGGATTGTGCGGGTTAGGTCCTAGACGGTCCCCTATAAATTTCAGCACCTTCGGATCAGCTGAGTGAGCTCCAAGGCCATTTTCTCTCCTGTTGAACGCAGGAAGCTGAAATTTGAGAGGCAGGGTCAATGGAGAATGCTGAAGGTGCCTGAGTGGTCACTGATCAGCTGAGTGAGCTCCAAGGCCATTTCCTCTCCTGTTTTTCGACAACTGATTCTATACGTCCATGTTACAATGAGTGAGGAAGCTACACTGCCAACTTGGCAGACGTTTTTTAATTCGATTTTCGTATTCTACGTACCTTGAACCGTAAAACATCAAATTTTGAGGGGGGTTAGAATTTTTTTTCTTGCTCGATTCCAAAGGCTTATTATTGAAAATAATAAACCAAAATTCGGTAGCTAAATTCCTAGAATTATTAATCAGAGAAACCTGAGTTCGATTCCAGGCCCTGGTATCGGTTTTTATGTAATTTAATAAATTACTTGTTTACATAACTTGTTGTTTTTACTCCTGCCTACATCTTCCTACTTTCATCTCAAGTACTAACCTATATCAAATTTCTCCTTAAATGGGGCAAACAATACCTAGACACAACAACAATACCTATATCCGTGGTGTATTGTTTTTCCCTGGAATTCACTTTTTTCATGAGTATGTCGGTTAAAATAACATTTTTTTTTAAATAATAAAGATTAGAAATGTTTAATAATAATTTCATGCTAATTATATTTTTATCTGTACAGGGTGGTAAGCCTAACTTGTCTGCCTTACTGCACCAATCGATTCTACACTAGTTTGCAACAAAAAGTTCTTCATCGACATTTTTTTTTAGAGGCTTGGTTCCTGAGATATTTCAATTTTAAATTTATTTCTTGTGATTTTCACCTTACGTCATTAAATTGGTCTTAACTCCTCTAATTTGCTGTGAAAATCTCAGGATTTTCGATGAAGTTTATTTTGATTGACAGTACCTTCTAGTAACCACCAGGAGTTAATATCAATAACAAACTGAAAAGTGGTGGGGGGTGTGTGTGTGTGTGTGAAAATTTGTGTTCCTTACTCAATTTTGAAACGGTTTATTAATGAAAATAGTGAGCCAGAATTTTCATTATTTGAGGGAGGATTTGATATTGCCTAAGGAAGTTCCAAAATTGATTTCGTCTGCCGTCTGCGCTTTCAAAAAATGATTGGAGGGGTAGGGGTTCTTGAAACCTAGTTGGTGCTAAGGAGCTCGGGAGTTAAAAATCAGACTAGTAAAACTCTCGCCTCTTGTGTCGAGCTTGATCATAATTCTGTTTACCTATTATAGAAGAACAACAAATTTATTTGTTTGAACAATTTGTAATTTCCATGATTTATATTACTCAATCGTTGAGAATTATCATCTCCCGGCTTCCGTGCATGCAGGTATGTAGATAACCAACATTTTAAACATTTACATCAGTGAATCGCAAGTTCTACACTATATAATAATATAGTACCTAACTCCCCATTGTTATTCATTACTATCCAACGTAGGTACTTTGTATCGTTCGTTTCACGCGCCCACATTGTTGTAATGCTTGATGCTAAAATAAAACACACGATTTATCGACCAAAAACGACAACTCTACCAAGTTTGACTAATGGTGAAAAATAAATTATGAAAGACTTACTGAATACGTCGAAGGTGGCTCACCTGAAACTCGGTGTATAGTCACGGTCACTACGTACCGATATCCTCCCATACAGTACTCTCTTTTGTCGTACTTCCGACAGGAGCCCGAATTCGAAATGAATGATGAATGGTAACAGTGTGATTGGTACTGATACCAAATTCACCATTTCGGATTTCTAAAAAGAAAAAAACTAGTTCGTGTCCGCCACTAGTTCGTGTTCGACACTAGTTCGTGTTTCATGCGTTTCAACGGTATCTGTGAGAGTGCGAGACTTCCCGCGATACGCTTGGTAATGCAGTACACATGAAGAGTTGCTAACCATAATAATTCAAATCAACTCATTTTAATTAAATACGAGAGAAAGTAAAGTTAGGTAGGTAACAATAAATTATGTTATGCAGATTTGCCATCCAAACCCTCCATTGCCTATATTCACCCTGGTATTTTGGTGAGTTTCAACTGAAGGATTGTATCCCATTTCTAGATGTTGTGTGTATCGACCCACGGTATGAATGAATTGTTAAATATCGGGTCATCCAGAAAAACGCTGTTATCGCCTAGCTTTCGGAAAATGTATTTCCTTCATCAGGGCCAGAAAAAATAAAATGAGCAAACTCATGCAACAGAAGCTGGACACAAAAACACTAGTCAAAACAAGTTCAAGCAAATTCACCTACCGAGATCAATACAGGCATACAATTTTGTTAATAATAAATCAAAAAACGGATACTGAAGAGTGAAGAAGATCTCCTCGAATGCTGGAGACGCCTGGAAGAGCACTGATCAGCTGAGTGATCTCCGAAGCCATTTTCAATCCGATTGAACGCAGGAAGCTGAAATTTGAGAGGGAAGGTCAAGGGAGAATACAGATGGTGGTAGGTGCTAATGATGGAGAACCAGTGATCTATACAGAAGGGTGATCTATACAGAAAATAATAAACCTTTGAGTAATGATTTGCAGCGTTTTTTACCTACCAACATTTTTTTTTACCTACCAACTTTTTTTTACCTACCAACTATTGGTGGGTACTACCTATCACACCATACTGGCTTCACACCTTCACAATCAACTTTATTAGAAAGAACTAAACGCTTCACACTCGATTCGAAAAATAGAAAGCTTCATATGGAAATTTGATTACTGGTTACGTAGAAGGCAAAACTGTATACAAATCGAAGAAATGAACAGCGATCGCATTTTAGTCTGATACAATTTGAACGGAGATTAGACCTCTTTTGCGATTCACACTCATGATTCTGTTTTATCGAAGGAAAACCTTCAAGTACTCGTAGGGACCGAAAGGTTTGTCCTATAGAGCTCCGGGTGGTCTCAAAAATTTTTAAAAATTCAATACTATTTAAAATTGGCGAAAAAACAATACCTTTATTTCTAGAGTTTTCGAGCTAGGGCACTCTTGAAAATTTCAACCCTTAATTTTCACCCCTTAGAAGTGACTGACATCAACCAAAAGCTTCGCGGCACAACTAGACCTCAAATGGAGCCCATATACCAAATTTGAACCAAATCGGTCCAGTGTTGCTAAGAAAAGTGCCGCGTACGGCGTACGGCGAACGGACGGAAATTTTTTTATTCGATTTTCGTATTCTACGTACCTTGAAAAGTAAAACATCAAATTTGGAGGGGGTTAACATTTTTTTTTCTTGCTCGATTCTTATTGAAAATAATAAACCAAAAACAGAAATTGACAAATTTTAAGTTTCAATAAATAGCTCATCATTTAAGAGGAATTTAACGGCATCATGTGCCCGTAGTCCAAACATTGATGGTGGAATATCAGCAAGTATTAGTAAGTAGTGAACTCCAATGAATGACCAGTGTAACGTCTATGTCGAAGATACTTGAAATTACACACTTGGAGTTAATAATAAATTATGTCTAATTCTAATAAGAGCTTTCTCTTTTCAGTAAATTTTATCGAACATAAATTATTTCAACCCGCTTGTTAAACACTATTTGTAATCAATCCGTTCTTGAAGTTTGATGAATTCCAGCGACTCATCGATTTTTTCCGAATCGAAAGGTTCTCCAAATAATGGATTGGGAGCTTCTTGAAATATTTCCCTGTCACGCGAATTCGATTCGCCAACAGCTATGTCAACGACCCAAATAGTGAGTGACTAGCTTCCAGTATTGAGGTGTTTCAGGTGAAGAGAGAAGAACATTTACATAAAATTATGTAAGATGAAATTTCTCAAGTAGGAATAGATTAGGTGAGTAACTTAAAATGAACTTATTTTAATGAATAATTTCTGACGAATCCAAAATGTAGACCTCTACAAGTTATTAGGTAATTCGGGTCGTGTCATTCCATTCTAAAACCAAAAATTATGCAAGATCATTTCACTTTCAGTCGTTGATATTTTGATTTTTGTTGATATTTTGAGTAGCTAAAATAGTTTTTCCATTCCAAGGACAGATTTGTTTCAATATTTGGAGATGCATTTTGTGTACTTGATTGTTTATAGTAAATAGTTGCACGAGACCTTATTAAAAAGAATTATTGAACATCTTAAATAAATACCAACCAATTATAATGTTGCTTGACCGAAATTTTAGTTTGTTAATAAAAAACACTGCAAATGATTACACAATTCATTATTAGTATTCACAATTCATAATTCATTAGTTCATGTCACTGTAGTTCATGTCACAGTTCATGTCACTGTATTGATCATCAATCTCCTTACAACGCGGCTTTTCCATTAGTACTAATTATCGGCAGTAAGATCACTATCCTAGAGTTCTTGGTGGCTAAGGACGCACTACTGAGTACACCACGAAACTCGTTTCAATGAAACCTTGAATCATAAAACATCAAATTTTGAAGAGGGGTTAAACAACTTTTTTCTTGCTTTATTCCAAAGGTTCATTATAACCAAAATGATAAGCTATTTCAGAAGGAAGAATTGATTTCACAGCAGGCCTAAGTTTACCTTTGAATTCACATTGTATAAAGAAGGGAAATGTTGAAAATACGGCCGACAGTTTCCCTTTGAGCCTAAGTGTGGAGAGAAAAGCCCTTTCTCGTAATTTGTATTCATTTATTTTTGCTCCTCTCTCGGCTCTTTTAAAAGGCCTAGAAAATGAAGAGGTGGTATAACCGAGCTGGGTACCAGGTTACCGAGCGATAGCCGCGGTGTAACCTCCCGCTATCGTTTCTCTCTCAAACAACGAAAAGGTTTCAAATAATAGGGACGAGGCTTATAGTAGAACTGGAGGCGGAAAATTAATATCAGCGGTGGTCTGCCAGTGTGGACAAAAAGAGAGAACTTGGAAAACCCGAGAATAAAATAACTCATAGCGAGAAAATATTTCTTATTGTCTTAAAAAAATATTTATCGAACTCGGAGTGTTGACTCAGTAGACTAAGTAACATACATAATTGAAATGGATAATTAAAAATGATGTGGGCAAAAAGCTGAAGGATTGAAGGAAATCACTCCCTACTCCAATAACATTTTTGTTATTTCAAAATGAAGAATTGTTAATTAAGTTCGTTATAGCTTCGCGGAGTTCTGTCTCTATGCAATCAACGTTGTATATAAAGCAATGTAGCTAGCCGTACTCAGCTCTGGAACAAGGTCAACACGGGTGACGGTGTTGGTGTTTTGGTTGCACAGAAGATGAAAACTAAAGTCAACCCTGTCACGTTATCGACCAACGTAATTAAGCATCGTGTTCGTCACCCACTCAACTTTCAACACTTCGTTAGTTATTATTAAGATACCTACCTATATCAAACCATGATTGGTTCTCATAATTACCACCCAGATGAGTAACTAGTAAGGATAAGTAACTAGTGATTCAAGTTCTTCAAGTAAATGTTAGCAGGTTGAGATCTCATCCCAAGTAACTAGCGTAATATGAGAGAGCAAGAAAATACTGTCACCTTATAGAATCATGCCAAGGTAAGTGGCTCAGTTTTCATCCATATACTGAGTACGAAGCAAAAATCTGTTGGGTATGGAATGAGTTTCTCTATTTCCGTCAGTTATTAGGCTTGGTTATATTATATACCTACTTAAAGACTTCTGACAAAAATGATATTGATTGGAGTCCCCATCTTCAAATTCTTTCAAATATTCATTGGAATCAGAAGGTAATTGTAGAAGTCAGATATTTTTTTAGCGCATGCTGAGTGGCTGCTAAATAAATTCTTTGGCAATGGTTCCATAGAACGTCAGTGTCAAACTACTCATCCTCCTAGCTTGCAAGAATTCGATCAATTAGATAGTGATAAAATGGTGTTCGGATCATTCAGTTTCATTCACCTCCTCTCACGTCGTGATGGCAAATGACCAAAATCATCGAGATTGCAGGACGTCAATCTCAAATATATATTTAGAATAGCATGATATATTATTCTAAATATATATTTGAGATTGACGTCCTAGAATAATAATTAAGGAAGATGTTATGAATTGCTCAAACAATCATTATTGGTCCAACCCACACTATCTCTGACGAAATAATCAAAATCGGATGAGATGGGCGATGATGGGCTCGCTAAAAAAATTTGTGGGCTCACTGATGGGTAGAAAATTGTCGGAAGACGCCGAGAACGTACAATATCAATAAAAATTTAAATTTCATATATCGAAACTGAGAACAATGTTATTGTAAAGTTAGTTGAAATAAGTCACGATGAAGACTGGGAAAACCCAAAAAGTGCGTCCAACATGATGTAAGCCCTAAGTATGGTACCTCCTCGCGATCTCTCTTGTAGTTGTTGTAAAGTACAACAGGCTCCCGAAAATTTTGATATTGATCCTGCCAAGTGGCCAAGATGGATACAATGATTTGATCGATATAGAATTGCCACTAAACTGTAATTCAAACCAAGGCTTCAGCAAACAAGAAATCTTTTATACACCTTGGGCCAAGAAAGTGAGGTGAGTATGTGTTGGGTGTGAGTCTCTTTGGCACTTTTGATCTTGGTGAAGAATATGACTTTAGAATATAATCTACCTATGTCTTGAAAAAAATATCGTTTGGGAAAGGGCGAAGTTTTGAAACGCAGACAAAGAACAGGTGAGCTAAGCCTGTTCAAGGATAGTCTGGTTCGCGATTTGATTGTCATTGGGGTCAACAACCAAAAATTGTCTGAAACAAATGGACGAGTCTCTCATTCTGCATAAAGACAAGCAGAGGCTGTCTCTAAACAACAATCAAATTCCTCAATTTCAATTTTAATTGCCGTTTATAGGCACCATAATTTATCATTCTATGTACAAGAAAAATAATTATATGAGGACCTATCAGTGGAGCAAATTCAACTCCAGGAAACCAAGGCGAGGAGAATCATCTCTTGTCATCCCAGGACAAAGTATCAGTAGTCATGGTTACAATGAAAAGGTCACCAATGGTGGCCTTATTCGTAATATGATTTATTGATTTGGACTCGAAGCAGAGAAATTAAGTGAGTTATGCGAAGAGTAAGGCGTTTGAAGTTGGGCGTGTCAATGGGGACCACAGCTGGTAGAGCTGATGAACCATAATGAAGAAACTAATCACGAACTAATATTGCTTCTCGATGTTGTTGATTCGGGTGGGTTGGAAAGAGGAGGTAATTAATGAGACCGTCTAACCACGCGATATCTCCGCATCCTACGGCGTTTCGTGCATACTATCTCCCTCCTTCAGGAATAGGATTGCTCTTGGACTTCCCATCCAAGATAAGATTATCTACTATATTGTTGAAGGTGTGTTAGAGTACAGACAATGATAGGAGAGGCGTCTGCAATACAACCAAGCTTATGATATATTGCTAATTTTGCGACTAGAGGTTGGTTTCCAGTCCAGTTCGTGATTCTCATTGACTATTATAAATAGATAGTGTTGTCGAAATTGAGAAAAAATCTCAAGGGCAGGTTCCTATACAGTATGGGGATTCTTAAATTCAACATACTAACATACCAATTAATTGACAGAAAAAATCTAATATATTTTAGTTAAAGTACTAGAATATTTGAAGTAGGTACCTTGAAGAATCGAGTACAGAAAAGATGAATTAGCATACACAGTGAAAAGTTCCGGTGTAAACTCTTCAACTACCTGGACAGCTGTCGAAAAACCTTTAGCAAGTTTGATCGAGCGAACAACTTCTTGCCAGAGCAAGAACAGCAACTTGTTTACTAAGGCAAATTCAAACGTTATGGCTCTCGTCGAACCAGCCTCCGAGTATCTTCCCCAACCTAGCCCTGGCTCTTCCCCACATCCTTACTATCTGTCAGTTCGAACAATCATTCCCTATCTTTCGATTTTGAGACAATTCATGTTTCTCAAAGAATACCTTCAATTACCTGGGAAAATAATGCTGAGTGGATAATATTTTAAATGTTTACACTTCGTTGATTTTCAAATAACCATTATCAACATTCAGATTCAGAAATTCGTAACTAAGAACCTTTCAGGTTGTTTGGAAACAAATCTGACTCATATCCTTGACAATACGTAAAATACGAAGCCACATCCCTGCAATTTAGGTTCAGCTAGAAACTCTCAATAGTGTATCAAGCTTCCGTCGATAAGGTGCGAACATGGCTTGGAGGTTTTGATGATACCATGTCAACACAGATAAACCTGGTCTGAGCCTATCTTATCTCGATTCAGTAACAACAACCTTCGAGGTTGTGAAAGCCCATCGATCGTGATTTTATCATTTCGGTGCAAATTGTTGGCTTTAGAAATCGTTTGATATTCATTTTGTTGGGATTAAAGACTCTACAATCATTTAGGTAGATAGTACTTGGAGTTATTCTTTTTCTATAATATAGAAAAAGAATAACTCTAAATACTACCTAAAACAACCTAAGGTTACAACCTAAAACTACAAAGTAATATATTATAATATAATATATTATTACTAAAAGTAATATTATTACTTTGTAGTTTTAGTTTGTAACCTCAAATGGTTGCATTCTAATTTTATAACTCTCCGCAAAAGTGAAAATTCTTGCGGTCATGTGAAAAGTACTGCCTGATAAATTTAATGGGTCATGCTTTGAAAGGACTTATGAGAGGGATCTTTTATATAATTAATATATATAAATTGCAGTTTGGGTACCAGACATGCGCTCTTCTGTCTGCAGGTTATAATGCCGCGTTGTCGAAATATCCAACAAAATGTCTTCGTTTGCTACATTCGAACTTGCGTTTGAAAACAAAGTTTATTCATGGAGTTGTTCGAAAGTCTTGGTTTGGATCGAAGGCTCTTCGTGACATTTTTGAAACCTATACAGTGTTCGGCAATACTGATTGAGGGGTAACCATCTTTAAGGATACCAAAATTTACCGCTTCCTCCAATGTTATGTTTGGTCCGTTTTTTCTTTATGGGGTTGAAGCTTCCTTAGGAGCGTCCCACTTGAACTGAATCAAGGCTTTCGAAATGTTGTTTTACAGGAGAATGCGGCTTTCATTTCATGGGTTTGTAAGATGACCAACGAGAATGGTCTTAGGACTCCGATCGACAACTTTTAAACATTCTTAAGAGAAGAAAGGTAGTGTACGTTGGTCACCTACACCGTGGAAACAAACACTCATGCTGCAGCTATTGTTTGAAAAAAAAAACATTGGAGGAAAAAGAGGCGTTGGGCGATGAAATACCTCTTTCTACCATAACATTTTACAATCTATACATAGGAACGTTTTTTTGACAAATTACTGTTTACTTCAGAGAAAGCATTGAAAGAAAAAGTTCTTTAATTCTTTAAAAGTCGTTAATCAAAATGTACATGGATGTGGACACTTTCGTTTTCTTTTATGATGGAAATGTTACGGTGTCACAATCACCAAGTATCGAGAGCAATTCATTGAATACATTTTGACATTTGATCTCTTTACTTTGGCACATAGAATAAAAAAGCGTTACTCGAGAAAGACAAACAAATTCGGTAACTAGACTGGAAGAATCATCAGTCTGGGAAACCCAAGTTCGATTCCAGGCCGTGAAATCAAAAAATGTTTAACATAATAAATTACGAGTTTATGTATAACTAGCTGAAAAGCCTGCTAAAAACAGGCAAAAACAAATTTTGATATGAGAAAAAAATTTGATGTCGCGGCGGTTGGGGTTTTAAGTATTACATTTTGTTAATGAAATTTTATGTCTTATTACCTATGTCTTAAGTAAAGACATTTGATGTCGCGGCCTGGAATCGAAACCCGGACCCCCACGTTCGGACGACATACGTACAATCATACAGTTGGGATTCTATGTATTAGGATTATGTCTTAAGTAAAGACATATAATGTCTCAATAGCTTGCAGACTTGTATGCAAGTATACTTCATTTCAGAGATTAGTCTCAAACATTGATGTTTTAACATTTTTACCTCGAATTTTTGGCGAATTTTATTTAGATTGTGGGATTTTCATACAGAAATGCGCTACATATGCATAGTAGAGAAACAAGCCGATCTGAGCTTTCAACGGATTAGCTTGTTCTGGCTCACAGAGTTATTCACTAACTATTATGCAATATCCAGGTATGTCAATTCATAATGTCAACACTTCACTAATTAAACAACTCTGCGAATACACGGGATAGCCTCGACGACGGAAGCCAATTACTTACATCAGGAACCTCGTCGACAAGCTACGAATAGTTTTCGTTCCCCACCGGGAAATGATTTGTAATCAGGCTACTATTCAGAGGCACGCGGCTCACACTCACACCAACTTATTCTTTTCTGGCATATTGCAATCGATTCTTATTTTTACAAAATATTTTAATTGAAAATCATAAAATGAATTAATAATACCATAAAGAGTAGTGTGATTCTTTGGATCACTATTATTCGTAATTATTTTGGTTAGTATTAAATAATATATTAATATCACTTGGTGACTGGGATTTGGATTTTAGAAACGTGCCCGTGAATGGAAAATGGAAAATTTGAAACCAACTTAAGCTTTTTGGTCTTCAAAACACCATAATATGTAGTTTCAAAAGCAAAATGAGCTAATAAAATCAAATAATTTGATTATTCGAATCGAATTATTCGATAAACAAGTCACCAAATCTAGCAGAAAAGTTGCTTTCATAATGGGCCTGCCGACACATGATCTGTTCATTGTCAACAATAAGTATCCCTGAGCAACTGTGAGAAGCCCTCTAGAGAGATGGTTTGAATCGTTTTCGATAATGAGGTTCAACATAAACCTATAACTATTATTCTTATCCAATCAAAACACTCGTCGAGGGAGCAAGTCCACCATTTCGAATCTTCATATAAATACGTCCCTGTGGAAGACTAACAGTGGCTTACAGGCCATGCTCTACAACTTAGACACTTTTCTGTGCCTTTTTTACTCTTAGCATGAATGGACATAATTGGACATAATTACATTGGCATTTCAATCGAATAGTATTTTATATTGGATCCTCAGAAATTAATAAATATTTATTAAGTTCGGTAAATAACCCTTTGCGCCGACGACACTTACATTAAGTTTCAGAACAAACTTATATCAATACTTAGGAGAGCCACCAGTGATGGTGCAGTCTTTCCTTCTCACATCTTCAAATCGGCTGCCTGCAGAGAAATTCCAAGATAAAAACGAAGCCCGAAAAGCTCCTCTTGGAATGGTCCACCCTGGTCGTACATTTTGTTTCCGACGTCGAACCTAACTTGTACCAACATACCTACCAACCTCCTTTCTTAAATCAGTAACCAGATACACGTACAAACATCTACCTCGGCTCTCTAACACTTGAAGAGCATTAACTATCCAAACTCGGAGCGGTAAGACTGTCGCGTGGGACTTGAAAAGGTTTTAGTGCCGTGAGTATTCCTTCTCAGTGGCTTCCCCGATAGACGTTGCGCCCGCTCAAACAAAAGGAAGCTGGAACGCGAGTGTGAAACACCATACCCATCTCTTCTCTATGGGTTTTCCACTAAGCTCGTTCCTCGAGTCTGCATCTTGTATCCCTTTTCATTCTTACGTGTTGTTGTCAGGATTATGTGCACTCACGAGGTAAGTGGTACTGTAGAGATCTTCATTTACCCTCAGTGTTGGTTTAGTGTAGTAAGTACACCCACAGGAACTGTTTTGTAGGCATTGAATGACTGTCACGTATAATTGAAGGAAAAGCATGCTCGAGTGATTTCTATATGAAGACTCGGCGTGGAGAATTCTGGCCACTGAAATAGGTTTTATCGCTAAAGATAAACTTCCAACTGTCTCAGTCCATTTATAACTTTTCCCAAATAAAATATTTGGTGACTCTCGGGAGTGTTCCAAGTTGTTTTCACCTGTTTAATCCGTCGGAGTTTCGTTTAATCCTCGACAGCTTTGTGTCAACCAGGAAGAAAATTTTTCCTGTTAGAAATTTCAAAGCGTCTGGCTTACGGTCTGGTGTGAAGAATACTAATAATCTCTTCAGACTTAAAACTTTTTCACAATTCTCCTAACTCGTCCCTAACTCTGTAAAAACCTAACAGAAAAATATTATCTATGTTAAACCGATAGTTTAATTTAATCGTAAACCGTTCATTTTTCAAAAACATTGTACAAGGTGTATGTAAGTTGTATACGCCCTCCTCTCTACTTAGCCTTTGCTCATATTGTTCAGTTGGGTGGATCATGATATCACCTATAATAGGTATATGCTTTAGATGTGGCATTAATTACTGTACTCTAGTATTAAGGACAATGGAAATCACTTTAGAGCGAGAGATCACTATATTAGCGTTGTAGTGATTTTTCTCAACTCTGATTTTTCACAGTGTCCTCAAGTGGCCCTATTCCTATCAAATTCAGATGGTCAGATAGTAGTTATTGGATGTTGAAGTAAATTTCCAATATATAAAACTGTTTAAGGTATCAAAATATCCAGTGTAAAAAAAATCTAACATGAACATCTCCAATGCATCAAAATATCTAATGTTTCAAAAATTATGTTCGACGTATCAAATATCCAATTTGGACGGTAGTCCAAAAAATAGGAATGGAAAATAGGAAATAGGATGTTCCCAAGATGATTTCTGATTGATTTATTTAGGACCCGATTAGTAGACGGCACAAGTAAAAAAACAAAAAATTAACAGAAATCGTGTTGATGTTTATCTATTTGGAAAATTGACGCCTCATTTTACAATAACACTATGTATTCAAGTTAGTGTACTCCACTCGGGGAAGCTCTACTCCCATCTAGACGTTTTTAGGTACCAATATGAATAATTCAGTTGCATGGAATGGTATAGGTATCCCCTTTACAGAGACAATGTTGTGTTCAATAAAGTAGAGGGGCTTTCTCTTTGACAGGGTTACCGCCGGTTATATCAATATTTCTCGGACGAGATGGACCCGCGAAAAGTAGCGGACGTATAAAAAGAGAGAAAGACCCCACTGCAATATCTCGTACGTCCTTCCGTAAATACGCACGCACTCGTTCACGTTGAGAGCGCATTTCTTCTTGATGTTTCACGACGTCCGCATGGACCGCAGTAGGCTGTTCGTGGAGGAGTGATTTAAAGCTCGGAATAAGGGCTGAGAGAGAAAGGGGTTTTTCTTCCTCCACTCAACCCTTATTTAGCTTGAGGTTCGTAGGAAATGCACCGCCGAAATATCTATACTATCATAAAGAGTCCCTTAAAAAATGCAATAAAATTGAAAAAAATAATAATAAAAATAAAAATAAAAATAAAATTAGTAAAATTAAAAAACCCTAAAATTGATCCACAGGGATATGGTCGAAAAGGCGAGGTCGCGGTATGTTCGATTTTGGTTTATTATTTTCAATAATGAACCTTTGGAATCGACCAAGAAAATTTTTTTTTTATCCCCCCTCAACATTTGTTGGTTTACGTTTCAAGGTACGTAGAATCCAAAAATCAAATAAAAATTTGGCCGGCCGTCCGCCCTACGCGGCACTTTCCCCACTTAGCATTGACCGATTTTGATGAAATTTGGTATGTAGGCTCCATTTGGGGTCTAGTTGTGCCCAAATATTTTGGTTGATGTAGGTCACTTCTAAGGGTTGAAAAATAAGGTTGAAATTTTGAAAACGCCCTGATATGAAGGTATTGTTTTTCCGCGTTTTTCCTCCACATATGGGACAGTGATCAATACTGTTCGACCTCTTTCTTTGAACCATGTTACATTCAACGTATCAAAATCTCCAGCCTTTAACAATATCCAAAGTATCAAAATGTCTAACGTATCAAAATATTCTACTTAATAAAATAATATTATCCGAAGTATCCAAATCACCAGCGTACACCAATATTCTATCTAACGAGCCTAACAAGTGTCCAAAGACGATAAATCCAACAAATTATCTCTCCGACAATCAAAATATTTAATGTGTCAAAATGCCCGAAATTTCAAAAAGTTTAAGGTATCAAATTTTCCAACGTATTAAACTCTCCGAATCACCAAAGTGTCCAACGTATCAAAATGTCCAACATATTCAATTATCCTATTTATAAATACGTCCAAGTATCATAACGTCCATAGAACCAAATTATTAAGATATCAACGATTCCAATGTATCAAAATGTCTAAGGTCCAAAATATTCAATATATCAAAACGTCTGATGTATTAAAATGCACCACGTAACCAAATATCCAATGACTCAAAATGTCTTGGGTGTCAATAAGTCCAAAATATTCTCCGTGCAGTTTCTTTATTATAGAATAATCGGTGGCCACTGTGCAATGTGCATGCGCTAACGTGTGCATAAATAGGTACCAAATAACTGAGATTCGATGCGATAAAAACCCGATTTTAGGCATTTGAATCAGCTCCGAAAATAATTTATAATTTCACCTCCAATTCTTGGACCAGAGTCCATACGACACCAAAAAAACCTTTAATAGGTGGAACCACGTTTTTTGCATTCAAACGTATTTTTTCCACACTTAGAGTAGACAAATTGACACGGATTATATCGTTGGAAAACTGAGATCTTAGCGCAGTATTTGGTGTTGAGGTAGGTACGTAAAAAACTATCTGAAGGAAAAAATGAATTCTTTTTCGATTTGATAAAAATTACAGTACAAGTTGGTGTTTCACCCATCAGGACCTAAAAAATATTTTTTTTAAGCACCAGAAAGAAATTTTACATTATTTCCCACAGAGTAATCTGATTTGACTTTGCATGTAAATTAAGGGAGTCATGGCCATTTCTTAGAGCTCGAAATTAAAAAAATTTAAAAAGCCTTGGAAGTGAAATAACTCGGGTTTTTGTTGAGGAAAAAAAATGTTATAATTGGTTACTCAAATTAGTTGTTGAAACAACTCTAAAAGTTTTGCAGTCCTTAACAAGGGACACCCTGTATATTTGCTGTAGATACGTTGGCTAATGTTTATGATTAATAAATTAATAAGGTAAGTAGTATCTTCGGGGCCTATTATTGGGTTCCAAGTTTTCCATAGTACTGAAGATCAGCAGTTGAAGAAATATCCATGAAGAGAGGAAGTAACCCCATTAACGAAACAAAATCGTCGTTAAACAGAAAACCCACTGAAAGTCCGCATTTTATCCGAGACAAGAGACGGGGGAAAATGAATAGGCCTACTACGTGAAGAATGGGCATAACGACATGTAACGAACCGTAAAATGAGAGCAAACGAACAAAAAGATTTACGGCCTCTTTTTGTTTTAGAGGAAAAATGGGAAGGTTCGTCGAAAAAATATATCGGTGGGGGTGAAAAGCCTGTAGGGAGGATGAAAGGGCTGTGAATCTCAGATACAGGTGTGTGGTGAAGAGGGGAGGTCAGGGGGGAGCGTTCAAAGGGATCTTCAGAATAGAAGTGGGAATCACAGGGACAAGTACCACAACGCGGGTGCTCGACCGACTTTAAGGACCGACCTCATTTTTTTTTTTTTTTTTTTTAAAGCTCAACAGCTAGATAAAACTTTTAAAACTTATAAAAAGGAAAGAATGATTTTATTCTGAGAGTATCCGCTCTCTGAAAAAATCATTGACTTATTAACTTGTACAGTCAATGAAATAATAACCAAAATTAAAAGGAGTCATGGGTATATAAAGTCAACAAAAAAGAGGGAGGGCACGGCGTTTCTACAATATTTTTAAAATTTCGAAAAATAGTATAGTGATAACAGGTAGTATTGCATATTTCCATCCATATAGGAACCTGTTCGTTCTTCAAAATTTCGATCAATACTAATAACCTTTATAGGTAGCATTATTTTTACCTTTATTTTTCAAAATTTAATTCTAAGGCAATGTTCAAAATTTCTAGATTTTGTTCCATTAATACTATTTTGACTTTTTACGATTCAATCATTGATTTTCAAACCCCTTTGTACTGAAATTCTGACAAATGTTTATAAAAATGTCTAGATAATCTCCATCAATCCATTCTAGAAACGATCTATCCTCTTTGAGCGGAGGAAAGAAATAAAAATCTCTTTTTGCTCCGTAACTCTAACCCGTGTTATCCAGCTGACGGTCCCATCTCCAGCTCAGCCCTTATACTAACGGAAACCTAGTTCTGAGTTTATCGGACCCCATCACCGGCTGTCAAGGTGCAGAGACGGATTGCAGGCTCTTTGAAAACCTCGTTTGGCGCTGATCGGGGAGGCGAATTTATTGTTGGGTGGTTTTTTATATGCGTTGTGTATTTACAGTTTAGTACACCATGCGTAGGCTAATTTATTGATGAGGAATTGTAGTCTGAGGAGGCCTTCAATTGTTATAATTAACAAGATGCTCTCGAAGCAAAAATCAACGATATTCTGATATTCGTTAAGTAGTCGCACAATGCTTGTGAAGTTTTTATTCCTATTTTTTCAAATATTCGTCCTGAAACATAACGACAAAACTATTTCTTCATGCATCCATACATTCAATAGCTCACACACAAGTGCGTAACACAAGAAGACCCATTATCAGAGTCATTAGTGACTTATTAAACATGTTTTGTTGTCTCGATTTTCGTAGATATCTTTGAAGTTTTCTAGCCTGGTAAATTGAAGAGAACAACTTAGTACAATACAGAACTAATTTCACAATACTTTTTCTTCATCAGTCGATATCATTCGAATACTATTGAATCAGGAAGTGAGGAAGAAAAGTTGGAAGATGGAAATGGGTGAGTTTGACAGGATCCCATGTGGTTAACAACGGCGTCTCACCCTTATTTGTGAGGGATGTCTCAACTGTGTCAGAAGATCGAGGAAAATAAACGATTCAGGACGATAGGCGGCGTCTCTAACGTGATGTGCCGTATACGGCCTTTTCTTCGAAGAATAACAAACACAGCCGAAAACAGTGCACCTGTTGTTCGTGGGGTCTTAGTCGTGATTAAGAAGAGTTCTTGTGATTTCCGAGACGGACACTGAGTGTTAGGTATAAGACATTTTTTAAAACTCTTATCGACACCAACATCAAAACAACTTGTGGAAAAAAAAACCGTTTTAGGAGATAATCAAGGTTGTTTAGTAGCAGAATTTGTAATGCCAGTTAACCCACTGGATTTCATTGATTCCCGAGTGTGGGAAGATTGAGACTTCAAAAGGGGGGGGGGGGGGGGTATTAGTCCTTTTGAAGTGTGAGCACGAGAGTTACAAGTGGTATAATCTAAAATTTCGTATGCCTCGGTATTTTGTGAATTGATCAGACACTTAGTAAAATGTTGGGCAGAGGTTAAGAGGAGTATAAAACGAAAGGTTTTAGAATTGCTGCATGTTTAATGTAAAACACTTGTCCATATCAAAAGACGTACGCACCTATTAATTGTATCATTTTTGTTAGGGCATGTTGAGCTTCCGTGGCAGCTTGAAGAGCATTTTATTTAACTTTTGAAATATTCACATTCCCACTGGCGCATTTTTTGCTTCCGAGTCTACCAAGGTAGCGGAAGCTTTGTTTTCACTTTTCAAGGACGAAAAAAAAGTTCTCCAAAATCAAAATTTTCACTCGCGTTTTGCGTTTTAGACCTTTCTGAACAATTTTGGTTCCGTGTCTGTCTGTGTGTCTGTCTGTCTGTCTGTCTGTGTGTCTGTGTGTCTGTCATGATTTCCTTGTAACACGCATAACTATACGAAGTTATTGTCCGATTTCGATGAAATTTTCAGGGATTGTGCGGGTTGGTGTGTAGACGGTCCCCTATGAAAATCATCATCCTCGGACTGATAGAAGCGACTGCGCATGCGCAAACGTGAATTCCTTGTAACAGCCATAACTTCCACATTTTCCATCCGATTTAAATGAAATTTTCAGGGATGTTACAGATTAGTGTTTAAATGGTCCCCTATGAAAATCATCACCTTCGGACTGATAGTAGTGACTACGCATGCGCAAACGTTAATTTTCTTGTAACGGCCGTAACTTCCACTTTTTCCATCCGATTTCAATGAAATTTTTAGGGATGTTACAGATTAGTGTTTAGATGGTCCCCTATGAAAACCATCACCCCCGGACTGATAGTAGCCGATGCGCATGCGCGAACGTGAATTGCTTGTAACAGCCATAACTTCCACAATTTCTACCCGATTTCGATGACATTTTCAGGGATTACGCGGATTAGGTTGTAGATGGTCCCCAATGAAAATCAAGGCCTTAAAATTTACAGTAGCCTCTGCGCATGCGCAATCGTAAAATACTTGTAACAGCCGTAACAGTTGCGTCTGAGGTGAGGATCTCAAAGCCATTCAACAAACCCCTCTGTAGATCAGTAAGCAAAGTACTGGACTCACACCCAGGAGTTCCAGGTTCGATTCCCAGTCTGGCTATGAAATTGCTTCCGAGTCTACCAAGGTAGCGGAAGTTTTGTTTTTTGATTCCAATCACTACCGCACTTACATTTTTCGTCCGAATTTGATGAAATTTTCTAGGATTGTCCAGATTAGCGTGTAGATGGTACCCTATGAGGGTAGTGAAAGGTACTTAGAGATTGGTGTTTTCAGATTAACTACTATGCATCGGATCATCTATATAATCGGGTTATGGATACGAGGAAGCTATGTGCCACACCCACTTGGCAGACGTTTTTCAGTTGCCTTGCAGTTGCATTTTGTCATCCCCTGGCCTTCGAACGGCGAAAAGAACGCTGCTGCTTCGGAAATAGTAACGTTTTTGCTTAAGATTCTAGGAAACGGAAGTATTTTTTTCACTTTTCAAGGTTAAAAAATTTTCTTCTAAATAAATATTGCCGGTCTCATTTTACGTATTGGAGCCCCCTAAGCAATTTTGGTTCCGTGTCTGTCTTTTATGAAATCCTTGTAACGGGCGTAACTATGGAGAGTTTTTGTCCGATTTTGCTGACATTTTCAGGGTTAGCGTGTAGATGGAAATCAATGCCCCGGATTGACAGTAACACCTGCGCATGCGCAAACTTAAAAACCTTTTAACAGCCATTACTTCTACATTTTCCACCCGAATTTGCTAAAATCTTCAGGTATTGTGTGGATTGGCGTGTAGATGGTCTCCTATGAGGGTAGTGCAAAATACTTTGAGATTGATGTTTTGAGATGACTCCTACGATGGGTCAGATCATCTATACAATCGGGTTATGGATACGAGGAAGCTATGTGCCACACCCACTCGGTAGACGTTTTTTCCACCACCACGTTTTTCCAGGTCACCATTCAATTTTGCTAACTGATCTCGTGAACAGCGTGGTTTCAATACTCCTGCTTTTATTTCCACTTTCCATGGACTTTTTTTTTGCTCAAGTAAAACGCCATCAATGTTCTGCATCAACGAATAATACAATTTATTATTAATAGGTATGAATCAACTGCCATTAGCTGGTTTACGAAACCGGTTCCAGTAAGATCGCCGAAGTTAAGGCTAATGGCCCGGGAGATTATTTGTATTGATGACCGCTCAAGGGCGGTACGCAGATGTTTTGGTTCGGGCAGTTAGCGAATCCCTCTCCACTTGAGCGGGTGAGGCAATAAGGAATCAAGTTTGTTTTCACTTTTTAAGGTTGAAAAGAAAGATCTCCAAAATCAAAATTTCCACTCCCGTTTTACGTTTCAGAGCTTCCTGAACAATTTTGGTTTTGTATCTGTCTGTCTGTCTGTGTGTGTTTGTCATGAAATCCTTGCCACAGCCATAACTTCTAGAATTCTCGTCGAATTTCGATTAAATTTTCAGGGAATGTGCGGCTTGGCGGGTAGATGGGCCCCTATGAAAATTATTACCCCCGGACTGATGCCGCTGCGCATGCGCAAACGTGAAATCCTTGCCACAACCATAACTTCTACATTTCTCATCCGATTTCGATGAAATTTTCAGGGATCATGCGAGTTGAGGTGGAGATGGTCCCCCATGAAAAGCATGGCCCCCAAAGTGAAAGTATTTTGTGCGCATGCGCGAACGTAAAATCCTCGTAACAGCCTTAACTTCTATATTTTCCAAAAACATTCAGAGATAGTGCAGGTTGACGTGTAGATGATCCCCTATGAGGGTAGTGCAAGGTACTTAGAGACTGATGTTATGAGATTAACTACTATGCATGGGATGATCTATACAATCGGGATAAGGATACGAGGGAGCTAGGTGCCACATTCACTTATTTACGTTTTAACAGGTATCCACCAATTCTAAAATTTATGTTTTTTGATTCGCCTCAGGTCTGTCCAAAATTTTACTAAATGTCTTGTCAATTCACAAAATTCCAGAAAAAACCATCAAATTTCTATTAGACAAAAATATTTTAACGATATTTCTGACCCCCTCCAGGGATTTTACAAAAAAGATTAATCAATTTGCAAAATGCCTAGGTAACTGTTAAACATTGATCATACGGAAATATTGACAAATTGACTGATTCAGCTGATTGGATACGGCGTATTCACCTATTTCGATGAGTAATCCGTGAAATCCTACCCAAATGGAAGAGGTTTCTAAAAAGAACAGATTGAATTAAGGATGAATTAATTGACCTAAGAATGCCCTGCGCGGATTCGTGGGGGTTCAATCCTGTATTCACGGATATGAGGAAGTGAATTGTGCAGAGTGGTAGGTACTCGGAAAACCGCTGTTCCGCTCCATGTGAGATTCTCAATCACGGGATGTGTTTGCCAACCGCAGGCTCTGATACCGCATTCCCTTTGAGGTCAGGCCGGCTATGCGCTGTGTGCGAGAGCCTCGGTTCACAGTCACTCTTCCCTAAACAACTGAACACATTGTTCCATATTTCCGAGTAGAAGGCTCAGAGGAATTCCGATTCAGCGGTTCATATTTCCCTTCTGTAACCTGTGTTTCAAACGTGGTCAATACTTAATTTTTAACCACAAGAGAAAATGCCTGATGAGCAGCCTGAGATCTCTGGAACTAGCAGTAAGCTAACGAACCAATATGAAAGGACCGTTCTTGTATGAACATGATTATTGTCAGAATTCTACAAAGTTTTGAAGTATTTCCACAATTGTTGTACGATTTTTGGTTGACCAGAGGTACCAAATCTTTGTGTTGCACGTAACCTACTGCTTTTAGACTTATGATCCTATAGCCCTTTGCAATCCCTAAAAAATTATATTTTTGAGGTTCAACTAAAAGCAATAATTTTGCATCCGAATCTACCCAAAGATAACGAAAAGAAGTGAGGAGAACATTTTTTTCCCCACCTTCCTGTCCAAAATTGAACATTTATAGTCTGAAACCTTTCGGTTTAATGTCTGTCTATTAGTATCATAAAATTCCTATGGCAGTGAGCGGGATGTTCAGGAACGATTGAGGGTTTTGCCTTTGATGCTCTATCGATTCTAGTAGGTACTGACGAAAATTCCTTGACTCCATTCAAACCGTTAATTACGTACTGGCCTGCAAGGAATATCACGTGAATTCTATAGCGAGTTGAAATAATAAAGATCGTACGGGCAGTAACAAGAATAATAACACAGCGTAATTAATTATATGATCATGTTGATATTTATCATTTCACATAAACATCAACGCTATTGTCAGAAAGACGTCAAATTTCAGCTATTCAAGCCTCTATTTTATAATACTTTGTTCATAGAATATCAGACCAACTCACTCATATGTTTTCCATCCAAGTGAATTTACTCCTCCAATATTTCAAATGTCAACACATTCTTACACTTGGTTCTGAATGAAAATAGCTCATAATCTACAAGTAAACATTCTCCTTCTGAAGGATATTTCCAATGATGATCTTCGTTGTTAACGATCAAATCTTTTTATGGAAATCGTTATAAATGGGCCCACGGTTCCGTCCTAAAGCTGCAGATTCTTGGAGCGACGGGGCTTGAAAACTTCCAACTCAGCGAAATCCGTAGAAAAACTTAATTGAAAAACTAAGCAAAAGTGGATGGGAAAAGAAAGTTTGGAGATGGGCTCCAGGATCGTTCCCCGCGGTTGGAAATTGGCTACTTAACCAACGGCGGCTCGAGGAAATTTCATCAAGACAGAATGAATAGCACATGAGATTTACAAGGGATGGACATTCCTTTAAAATTCAACCAGAAGCCTTTTAGGTTTGACCTGGGCTGTCGAGATTGCCCTAATTTGGGTCATGCTGATGTTGCAGTTTGTTTAAACGTATAGTAAGAAGACCTACTTACACTTAGGGTTTTGTTCAGCACCTCGCTGAAGCACAGGTATCGTTAGTCCAAGAGCTTACGTACTATTCCTTTTGTTGTAACTGTGGAAATAAGTTTAAATAATTTTGAATTTTTCTAACGATTATGTAAATCGATTATCTAGTAGTCCGACCACCCAATCGATCACCCTAATCGATCTCACTCACATCGATATGGTTCGTGATAAGCTTGTTCGCTCGTTCACATTAAAATTCCTCGTTTCAATTAAATATTGCTTGTTATTTCTCTTAATAATAGGTCCTTCTGTCAGGTTATGAGCCTAGATTTGTGTTAAAAAAGTAAAAACACGTTTTAGTAAAAGTAAAATCGTTGAAAAACGAGTGAAGTAGTGCGCGAAGTGGTAAGGTTAAAACACGTGTTGCTGCTGCTTCCACAAGGATCTCGCCGATTTCTGCTTCTCAAACTAAGAAAGATGAGTAACCATAATAACATTAATGACTTTAACAATATTGAAATATTGGAGGGACCTGAAAATTTTGCCGCCTGGCGGTTTGAACTTAAGATTTTGCTGAATGCGGCCGGTGTCATTGATGCAATTGCATATGAGTCCGAGCCTACAGAGGCCCAAGTGGCTTAGTAAAAACATCAGCAATTTGTAATTCAGTAGGACAGTGAGACAATTTCATTAATCCTTCAACATATTTTTCATGCAAAAAATGATATTTAACATCTATGTGTTTTCTTTTTCGATTCATCACACCGGTTTCAATCAATTTTATGGCACTGGAGTTGTCCATCATCAATTCAACTTCCACAGTCTTCAGAGTAATTTCTTTCTTGGCGTTTCTGGCCAAGGCTGATGAAGAATGTGCTGTGGAGTGGCACCGCAAGCTCGCGCATCTTGGCTTCCAGAACATCGCAAAATTGAAGGGGATCAGTGAAGGGATGGAGACTTTGAAAATTCCTGATAAAAAGAAAGTGTGCGAAGTTTGCTCTTACTCAAAGCAAACCCGACTTCCATTCAAAAATGACCGTAAGACTGCAAAAAGACCTCTTGAAATCCTCCACTTTGATTTATGTGGGCCAATACAAGAAACATGGGACAAGAAGTCATATTTCCTTGCTGTACTTGATGATTACACTCACTATTCTGTTGTTGCATTGCTGGAGCACAAATCAGAGCTTGGTGAAGAACTAAAAAGCATTGTAGCAGAATTTGAGGCAAAATGGGACTCAAAAGTTCACATGCTGAGATGTGACAATGCAGGAGAAAATTCGTCACATGAAATACAGCAATGGGCTAAGGAAAAGGGGATAAAGTTTGACTATTCCCCACCATATGTTCCACAACTAAACGGAAAGAGTGAACGTCTGATGAGAAATTTGATGGAAAAAGTGCGTGCTCTTATCTTTGATTCAGGCCTCCGTGATGAATTTTGGGGTGAGGCTCTCTATGTCAGCACTTATCTTATGAACCGCAGCCCAACTGTAGCGCTATCAGGGAAGACTCCATATGAGATGTGGAACGGTGTGCAACCCAACTTGAAAAATCTGCAGATTTTTGGATCTCGTGCCTTTGTCCACAAAAAGGGACACTTGAAGAAACTTGACCAAAGAAGTCACGAGTTGATTTTCGTTGGGTACACTACCATGGGCTACCGGTTGTATGACGAAAAAAATTGTAAAATCATCATCTCTAGAGACGTCAAATTCACTGGAGAAACCCTCAACCCACAGAAGAGGAGCTTTCAGTCAGTGTTCAATGGCAAAGAAGAAACTGATAGTGAAACATGCTCTGAACATAATTCAAGCAGTGAATTGGACTCTGAAGAACAAGACACCAACTCAAGCTGTGATACCCAAGATTACGAAGACGACGAAGAGCTAGCGTTTTCTGGAGGAAATTCAAGTAACGCCAACAATGATTTCATATCTCAATCATCTGGACTAAGAAGATCTACAAGGACAACTTCAGCCCCAGCAAAACTGAAGGACTATGTTTTGGATTTTGATACCGATGAAAGTATTGACGAGTCAGCTCTACTGTCATACACCGATGCTGTGAATGGCTTTGACAAGGAAAAATGGTTAGCTGCGATCCAAGAAGAGAAAGACTCATTAAATAAAAATAAAACTTGGAGTCTCATTGACAAAACAGAGGCCCAAGGAAAGAAGATACTAAGTAGTCGATGGGTATTTCGAATCAAGGATGACGGCAGGCACAAAGCGAGGCTTGTTGTAAGGGGTTGCCAGCAGCGATTTGGCATTGATTTCAATGAAACCTACAGCGCTGTGGTAGGTACAGACGCCCTCCGTGTAGTGTTTGCTCATGCTGCCAAACAAAATTTGAAAATGAAGACATTTGATGTAAAAAGCGCTTTTCTTCATGGTTTGATTGAAGAAGATATCTATATGTCTTTACCAGAAGGGTATGGCGAACATAGTGGAAAGATTTGCAAACTGAACAAAGCCTTATACGGATTACGTCAAGCCCCAGCTAGTTGGCAGAAACGACTGGTTATTTTTCTCAAGGAACAAGGTCTCGTCCCACTTAAAACGGACCGTTGCATTTTTGTAAATCAAGATAGATCTCTTATCCTGGCGATTCATGTTGATGACGGACTTCTGCTTGGAAAGCATGAGAAGAAAATGAACAAACTATTGAAAAATCTGGAAGAAGAATTTGAAATTACTACCATGAAAAATCCTACTTCTTATCTTGGTATGGAATTGGAAAAGTCCAAAAACGCCGTAAAAATCACCCAGAAATCGTACATTAGAAGTATTCTGCAAAAATACAACATGTCAGAAGCAAATCCAGCCTCAACACCCTTATCTGCATACAAACCTGCCAATCTGAAGAAGCCAGATAAACAACCGAATTTCCCATTTCGTGAGACGGTGGGGAGCTTATTGTATTTAAGCACTAAAACCAGGCCTGACATTAGTTTCGCCGTGGGATATTGTAGTAGACAGGTGGAAAATCCGGACGATCTTGACGTGGTCAACATCAAACGCATCATGAGGTACCTAAAAGGCAGTATGGACAAGGGAATTTCGTTCAAGTTTGATGGATCAGAACAGCTAAAGGTATATTGCGACGCAGACCATGCAGGTGACCCTGCAACAACTAAAAGTACGTCTGGTTTCGTGATGTACTATTGCGATGGACCTGTAAGCTGGAGAACCAGAAAACAACCAACGACAGCCGACAGCAGCACGGAGGCAGAATTTGTTGCCGCTGCTGAATGCTGCAGAGAGATGATCTACATCAAAGCGTTAATAGAAGAAATTACTCTGAAGACTGTGGAAGTTGAATTGATGATGGACAACTCCAGTGCCATAAAATTGATTGAAACCGGTGTGATGAATCGAAAAAGAAAACACATAGATGTTAAATATCATTTTTTGCATGAAAAATATGTTGAAGGATTAATGAAATTGTCTCACTGTCCTACTGAATTACAAATTGCTGATGTTTTTACTAAGCCACTTGGGCCAACTAAGTTTGAAAGATTTAAAAATGAATTGATTGATTAACATCTTAAAATTGATACTTGAAATTTAAATATTGTTTGGATTTAAAGCAGTAATTTTCTATGTTACATTTTTTAGTCATTCCTAAGTAACAATTCCGTTTAGAGAATTTTTCTTGTAGTTTTTTGTTTTAAAACATTTCTTTGTAATAATGATTTATGGTTTAAAAGACTGAAAGTTTTGAAGATTTGAAATATTTTTGAATATTGTGATCTCATTTTGCTTCTAATTTTTTTGAAAAATGTAAAAATTACTGGGGTGTGTGGAAATAAGTTTAAATAATTTTGAATTTTTCTAACGATTATGTAAATCGATTATCTAGTAGTCCGACCACCCAATCGATCACCCTAATCGATCTCACTCACATCGATATGGTTCGTGATAAGCTTGTTCGCTCGTTCACATTAAAATTCCTCGTTTCAATTAAATATTGCTTGTTATTTCTCTTAATAATAGGTCCTTCTGTCAGTAACACTCATAACTCCCTCGCAGTTTTCTGTCTGTTTTCAGAATATAGATTAGTTTGCGTACAGTGGTCCAGTTTCCGTGCTGTGGATCAGTTTCGGTAATATGAATAAATTTCCGTAGGTGAGGTGGATCAGTTTCCATACTTTGGATCAGTTTCTGTGCTATGGATCATTACAGTAACTTGACTCAGGCCCTGTAGTTTGGATCAGTTTGGGTAATGAGAATCAGTTTCCGTACTAAACCCTACTTTGACTTCATATAAATTTCTCGTAATACTAAGGGAATATAGGTACAACAAAATGTTCGAATACGTATTTTCGATTATAATCATACTTAATAAGTGCTCTTGAGTTGTTACAACAACACGAGTTTTACAACAAAAGGAATAGAACATTCCTGAACAATCGCTGAAAATTTCAAATCTTCTTTTTCTTTTGACTTTTAAAAGTCTTTGATTTCCATGCACCGCTATACGTGCTGCTTTCAGATAATTATTGCTGATAGATATTGGTGAGCCTTTGTCCAGCTATTTATACAGGAGTAGATATTTTGTTGGCAAATTGCTTGACTAGTCTAATTATATCATCCGATTTTTTGGTGTACTCACAGGTTCCAACGGCTAACTTCAGATTTGTGATACAATCGAAAATCGGCTTTCCTTATTGCTGACTGCCTTTATAGTTCTTATATCGTTCATTTAGGACGTTTTTTCTGGATGCAAAATGACCTTCAAAAGTCTTAACCACAAGGTCAAATTTTGGGTCGTATCAAGCTGGTTCAAGAGAATCGCTATCTTCGTCGGCTCTTTCGATTACTTTGCTGCTAAGATGTTCTGATACCATCTTGTCCTTTGCTAGTCCGAGTACTCAGAATCGGAATTGAACGAGAGGGGGAATTTTTACGTCTGCCATTTCAGCTATTACTGTTCACTAAAATGCCCGGTTTTCATTTTTCTCAATTTCTTTACGAGTGATGTTTAAAACTATAACTTGTGTAAGACACAAGCCACCATAAAAGATGTTCAATTTTAAATAATGAAATGATTTTTGGAATAATATTATACAACACAGTTTACAGACATCCGAATGGCTTTCCCGTTATTGAGATTCGACAATACCGCCAATAGAAATGCATAATGTAACTGGTTTGTACCTTCCACATTTCCTCTTATGCTCCTACTGGAGTGTTCTTAACTATACTTTATGTTACAGAAGTAAGTTACTAGAATCTACCTAGGTACACAACTCTGACGGCTCGACTACATAAGGTGCTCAAAACCAGGCAAATATTAAGAGCTGTGTATGGGTTAAGGGCAGACCTGCGTATCCCCTGAAGACCCATACTTCAAGACTGATGAGAAAATATTAATTCCGCGTAGGATAGAGAGAGGGAATGGTAACTTGAATGTTTAACCGGCGCCGGCTTGAAACTGACGTTGACTCACGCACCGGGTAGAAATTCCGTGCGAGCGGAAAATACACTAGGAAGGTGTATACAGTCAGACAGTTCCAGGGGAGGTAGGGAGTACGGAGCCATTCCGCTCCACTTCTCCGTCACCTGAGGGGTGGAAATGATTAACTCAAGGTGAAAAGTTCGCTCCGTTGAAAACCCCGCGAATTCTCGTATTTTCTCCAAACCAGGATTGACTTCTACGTGGCTCGAATTTTCCTTTTCGCGGCGTTTTTCTTCTCTAGAGGTTTGTTGTTTTTCAATTCATTCTTCCTACACCTTCGAACGACGACGACGCTTTAAGCCAAAGCCGCCTGAAAGGCTCAACTCGGTTTTAACTTTTAAAGATGTCAAGCTACAGATGTATCAAGGAGTTTTGTCGGAGTGAGCAAAGTGCCTACAAATACACAATTCCCACTCTTCGTTCGACTGAAAACCCAAAAGACCTCATAGATTTGCAATGAGATCTTTTCATTCACACCAAAAACCAGTTTTTGAGGTGAGGTGTACTCAAACTTTTCTAGACCATGGGTTTTTGGTGCATAAGTCCTGGATGTAATTCAATACTCCTAGGAAAATCTGATCCATAAAATTTAGAAAATGACCCTCGTGAACCTTCATAATATATCTAGGCAGGGGGGGAAACTAGTATAAGTCAAAAAATGATCAAAATGAGTTAAGTCATTTATACATTCTTAAAGGTCTTTCCCACTTGCTGGTAAAAGTAGTTTAGGTCAAAATCAGTGTTGTAGCCAGAAAAACGCAGGGTTACCAACAGTATAAGTCAAATTAAGCCATAAGACGTTATGGTACTAAGAGTATAGGTCAACTTATACTATGAATACCGCCAAGTTACTCATTAGTTTACCGTTCAAAATAGTATATGTCAGGTTATACTAGTATGACCACAAACATTTGGTTGGAAGCCCTGACTTGAACTATTAGGGCAACACTGTTTTTTATTGTACTTTGCCCTTTTCTGTTGTTTACTGTTCGTGTTTCTGTTTTGACGTTTTGTCAAAATTTGTATTAAACAGTAAGTGGTACCTAAACCTGTGTGAAATGGGCCATAGACGCCCAGCCATAGATTTAAGGCGCGCCTAGACTAACCCGCAACACTTTCCGAGCCGCGCGGCCACATCATTCCCTTACAACAGAACTTCTTATTCGCCCAACTTCTCGAATCCATCAAAAAACGGATCTCCACTGAAATATTCTTAAAGGTCTGACATGAATGAAGCCTGTAGAACTATAGACAACCAGTTACAACGGTATTAATTCGTGCTTTCGACAAGATAGGTAATAGGTAGGTACAACAGTATGCAGAGTTGAATATACTGTTAAGTAGGTACCTAAATTACTTTTTTATATCGAAATTCCCACCCACCATTTTTTAGTATAATGTTGAGGATATGTTACTCTAACATCCACCAGAGTTTGGAGGAATTTGAAGATGACCATTTTTTGTAAAGTGCGAAAGTGTTCGAAATTTCCACTGAAATCAGCTATCACCCAAAATCGGGCGTTCATAACTTTTCTCCTACTGATCCGGAATCAACCAAATTTCAGTATAATATCCACCAATTATATAAGAAACATATCCCAGAATCTCGTGCATGTAGCTCAGTCGTAAGTACCCAGCCATAGATGATTTGTGCGAGAAAACGTGTGTTGCGGCATCAGAACAGGTGGCACACCAACTTCTTACATCCATTACTATTTTTAATCGAAATTCCCACCCACCATTTTTCAGTATAATGTTGATGATATGTTACTCTATCGTACTATTAGATAGAATATTAGTAATACCACACTATTAGATGGAAACACCCTATCTCCTGATGAACTCAATAAGTAGGTAATTACCAAGGTTGTTAATTTTTTTTGTCAATACCTACCAAACAATAATTAAGTATTGTTACTTTCCATTACTCACAATAGGTAATAATAATACTATCATTTTCACTCGTTTTCTGTAAACATATGTTTTGAATAAATTGCTCGGGCCTGTTTTTATACAATTTTTATAGATCAAATCCCTGTCTGCTTCTAAACAAATACTGTGAATAATCAAGAAAAGTTTGATGTATGGAACTTTATTACAATCCTAGCTACTGTCTTGTTTCTTACTGTCTATATACATGGTAAAAGAATAATCAATTCTGTGTTTGAATTGAATTTTACCTTCGAATTCAAGCGAAATTTCAGTAATTTAGGTACGATGATGAGTGGTTTTAGAAACATAAGTCAATTTTTCTTAAAGGTCGAAACAATATAAGTCAAAAATTACAGCGAAAAAAAAAGTTGTTGGAAAATGCACTAAATGCAACTTTGGTTCAACTATCAAATAGTAATTTAAAAGTAAAAAACCAGGGGTATCTGGAACAACAAGCAGGTAAGAAGAGAACAAACAGAACCATATTCAGGCCCACCACAAAAATGGCCTCCCCTGTAAAATTAGGTTTTTTGACTTATACTAGTTTTCCCGCCCCGCCTAGATATGTAGTAAGGTTGTTATCACTTGCTTATCATTCAAGGATCAGCCAATCAGCACGAGTGATATTAGTATAACCAATAGTTGTTGATACCGGACATTTTGTCCACTCCTGACCATTCTTTACTTTCTCAGAATTTTCAAGAATTTCGCCAACCACATTCATTTCCATGACAACCCAGGTTTTACAAACCACGGAGACGACTTGTAGGTGTTTAGGTGTAATCAACGTTTTCGAATCCTGAATGTCTCAGACACGTCTCAATGGGATGTACCTCAGATTCGTTTCAAGGTCATTTTTTAGGATCAACCTCTGAGGAAAATCTGATTTCGATCTACATATTAAACGTCGAAGATTCACACATTTCATAATAAGTTAAGTTATTAGCTGATGATTGTACTGTATAGGGCCCAAAGCGCAATGTAAAATTATGAAAATAGTTGTTGAAGAAAGGATTACCTTTATCTCTCTACCATGCCCACTTCCAAGTGCATGGCGAGTCACACCTAAACCTAGAAAATATGTGGGATTTTTGAAAAGAATGATGATGAAATATGGAGCATTTAGATTACCTCCGAAGCCCCAAGTTCGCTTTATGTCGACTGAGAGAAGAGGGTTTTGACAGGGCTACTAATGGAAGCTCAAATGGGAATGAATGGTTCGATATTTCGGAGCACAATAACGAGGAGTAAAAAACACCGCAAACCAGGAAGGTTCCTGCAGTTAATGACTTTGGAAACGCCTGCAGGTAAAAAGCTGAGTGAGTCGGATCATATTTTCTAACGGCGAAATTGGTTTTGCGCTCGTTTCATATTGCTACCTAGCTATTTCATTCGAATAATTCCTGATGGGAATTGGAATCAGGGAAGTACACACGGTAGATTTATTTGGGTGTGATTTCCTGTCTTAAGCTCATGCATTTTCAACATACTTCATGCAGATTTGTCAAGCGAATTGGTAGTTTGCTCTGAAACTCCCATAAAGAGTCACCAGTTGGATAATTGCACAAGCTACAAACACGTTGAATCAGCAGCGACCCTCTATGGGTAGAATCCCACAACATAGGAGAGACCAAGGTGACAGGTCAAGAGGCTTAGAATGATCAGATCTCGATTTTTCGGGCTATACCAGAAAAAACTCGACACAAACCGGTAACAGGGTTGACCGTCATTTTTGATAGTTAGTATTAAAACAGTTCTCGAAGCGAAAAACATTTGAGTGAAGTCTGTGTATAAGAAGCTTTTCAATTACAACACAATTATCTGTTAGATTGATAAAATTTCGTATTTCCCTATTGCTGATATTTTTTAATAGTTTGATGATGGCACCATCATCTGAAAAGTTCAGAAGTAGGAAACTGAGAAGGTTTTCAGAAAAAAAGCAAAGTAGGTTTAATGCGCTGATGGATACCTATTTATTTCACTATATAAGATGCATCAAAAATGCACCACTGTAGCATCTTACTCCCGTTTATAAACTACCAACTACTTGTAAATCTGAGCAGCCACATGAAGAAGTTTCCAAAGTTGATAATGATTGTGAAGCGAAGAAAGAGTAAACCCTAGAACTAGAGAGAACCTTCCAGGTAGGAAGCTGAGGAGTTCATTTGCAAACTTCGCTCGAGGGCAGACCACTAGGAAGGTTTCCACCCAAGTATCTCTATTCTGTGTTGCCGGTTTCTGAAATGTATTCATGGCTTGGAGGCTGTGAGAAGCAAACCAAGCATTCACGATTTGCACAAAGATTGGTCGAACCAACCCAAATTCGAGGAAACGATTCAATGTCGAGTTCAGTTATCTTGGAGGGGTTGTGGCATAGTAGAAAGTGAACTACTAAGATTCAGCGTCAGAAAATCACAGTTCATGTAACATTATTTAGTAAGTCCAAAAATTTTCTGATATGGATTGTTGAAACTGGCTTGAGTATAAGTAAGTTACTAATATTTATCAAGACAGCTACTAAGGTGGGGCTTTATAACTTGCTCGCACACCAAGTACGTTTCATTTATAGTGACAGTGGCTGTGATTGGTCGGATATTTGTAATATGTACAGAAAATCGCACCCCATCACCTCAGCAAAGAATCTATGATTTAGACACCAACACAATAAATAACGAAATCGTTTACGTCTTCAGTGGTTCAAAATAAACCACCCTAAACTCTAAGAAAAATCAATACCGAGTGTTGATCACCAAGCATTTGAATTTAGGCGTGCAGGTACAGTATCTAATAAATCACACCCACTAGAACGCCAGGTAGGAACCAAACAAGAAGGTTGGTGATTGATGGAGCTGCATCTCACAGACACGGATTCTTGAAGGAGCCAATTCCTTGATTACAGCCCAACCCGAGTACTTTATCGTACGATCTACAAACAACCACGACCGCGTTTAATTGGACGATTGACGGCCTTCTTGACGCGTCTTTTACTATTTTTCATTTTAATAACTCACGTTTTGAGGGGAAAACAAAATTAGGAGGGCGCTCAACTTTCACCTGCGGCCGGGTCATTGAGTTCAAGTGCAGCTGAGCAATTTATTCAGCCGGGTTTGTGTATAATAGAAATGATAGTTTTCATGTTAGTGTGTGGTCCGGGGTCTAGAATTGTGGGTGGTTGAAAAATCAAGACGATAATGATGATTACGATCGGTTAGTCAATAAAATTATGCATAGATAAGTCATGCTTTACATCTTATAATATAAGATTATTATTATTATGAACATATTATGTTCATAATATGAAGGTAATAACCCATCGTTCCTCTCTTTATTCTGAGCAGAGTAGAAGTGCCGAGTCAAATGAAGCAAATTATTTAAAATTGGAAAAAAGTAAAGGGATTACTATGGAGAATTAGATGGGGAAAAGGGATTAGGGATGGCCACCAGAACGAGGCTACACCCTTAACTCCACAGTAGAAACCCAAAGAATTTCTATTTAGAATGCCTTTAGAATGGGTTTGAAAAAAAAACATGGGTTTTGAATATTGGTATATTAAAAGAAAAAACGCTGCAAATTATTACACAATGGTTTATTATTTTTATATAGATCACTCGTCTGCAAAGCCACCAACCATCAAACATGAAGAAAAACATTGATCGCATTTCGGTCGGCTAACACTTGAAAGGCGATTAGGCCACTTTTGCGATTCACACTCGTGTTTCTGATTTATCGTACGGCCAAACTTTAAATTCTCGTAGTGAGCGAACGGTTTGACCTACAGAGCTCCGCGTGGTCTCAAAAAATTCTAAAAATTCTACAGAATCTTAAATTGAAGGAAAAACAATACCTTTATATCAAAATTGTTGAGTTAGGGCGTTTTCAAAATTTCAAAATTCATTTTGGAACCCTTAGAAGTGACCTACATCAACCAAAATCTTCGGGGCACAACTAGGCCCCAAATGGAGCCTACATACCAAATTTCATCAAAATCGGTCAATGCTAAGGGGCAAAAGTGCCGCGTACGGCGGACGGCGGACGGACGGCCAAATTTTTATTCGATTTTTGGATTCTACATACCTTGAAACGTAAACCATCAAATTTTGAGGGGGTGTTAAAATTTTTTTTTTCTTGGTCGATTCCAAAGGTTCATTATTGAAAATAATAAACCAAAATGCTGTGACTTTCTATAAATTCTTTTGGAAGATTTTTGGAGAAAAGCTCAATAACTGCTGAAATTAATGTTTTTCACTTGAATAGCATTGCTCTCTTTGAGCATTGCCGTCAGATTTTCCTCAACTTATTTACAAGACGGACTAAAATAAACATTTACCGGTTTACCCTCTACATGACAAATAAACAAAGCTTTGAAAGTGTTATTTCCTAATCATTTTCATAGGTGCAGAAAATCTTTCGAGTAGGTCAAAAGCAAGCAATCATCTTGGGCCCAAACTACTCTCCAAGCAAGTTACTAGGTAGTTAAAAATTAATATTTCAGATTAATCAAGTTTTCGCATTCGCACACGTCCCAATTGATCCAATGGTGAACTTCATAGGGGACCATCCAGGGTTAGGGCACGAACTCCCTTCGTCTTGTAAATAAAAGGTACATCATGTCCAACAGTTCGTTATGAACTCAATCATGAACAATGCTTGTTCTTTCAACTTTAATGAAATAGTTCAATTTCAGAGCTAGAGTCAGTGCTCTGAAATTGAATGATAATTTGAGGTAAAATTATATACGTATACTTGGGGATGAGGGTGGACAACCGAAAAGCACGTATTTATTCACGGGTTGAAGATGCATTTTGTATGAGTAGCTAATAAATATTGTCAGATTACGAGTACATCTCCACCGCTGTTGTACTATAAATACACCGAGACCAATCGCTTTTACAATATATGAACACATTTAACTGGTTTGATATTCCACGTATGAGTATGTGGCCGCAAATATTCGGGTAAGTGTGAATATCGCTGAGTGATAATTTGACATTTCGGGGTTTAGGAACTTCGTTCCGGTTCCACCTACATTTTCTTGAAATAGATCCAATTCGTATCGATTTGACCCGTCCGTCGGTTCTCTCCCTGAACTGACAAACTCCCAACAATGGAGGGGAGGGATGGAACTCTTTTGAGACTATGGAATGTTAAATTATGAACTGAATAATTTTCGCATTATTTTACAAAAGACAAAGTCACTTAGGCATATAAAATAATTTATGTTTTGTCTTCATTACGAAAATTGAAGAAACCCTACCACCCTACCCAACTAGGTAAATATTCTTTAGTAATTCAAGTAGATTTCATCTTGATAATCTTAACAACTCCCAAAATTGTATCACAGCTTTCAGTCCAGTTCCCTCCTAACAAGAAATAAGGTACCCGCTTAGGGACCGACAAACAGCCACAGAAAGCTTTGAGTTGCGGCATGTGAAAAAGAGACAAAACTTTCGCGATCCCCCGCACTAATGCAAGGTTTTCCTACATCCGCAATGGTAGTGAGGAAGCCAAATAATTGGATTTAGAGATCAGAACGAAGTGACAGAACGCTAATTTTGTATCCTACTAACTCGTAATTCTTAAATTAGTTCAATGTTAATGCTTTCAGTAAATTGATGTCGTAATTTTCAATTTGCCAATTGCCTTCTACGCTCTACACAAGTCTGTCAGCTGTTGTGAGTCTGAGTGAAATTGCATTATTGCATTCCCACTGCGTCGTCCTAGCTATATGTATGTCCGCTCTTTTTATGTCGTTATTTCGTTCCCGACAGGGCGAATCAATAAAAGTTCACCAATTCAGCAATTCAAGTTGCAGAGAAGAATTGAAATATGAAAGTGAATATATTAGGTGTGCCCTGACTGACATTTTATGAAGGCATAAAATAAAATATGACACCTCATATTCAAAGATCCAGAGGCATGTGGCATTAATCTCTAAATTATATGGTTTTAGAATGAGCTAGCAAGATTGATGGATAAAAAGAAATTGGTTCAAACACATACAGAAAATTTGATAATAAATTTTCATATATTTGTTCCACTCAATGTAATTTAGTTAGTATTTATAGTCAGAATCAATGCCCCCCCCCCCCTACATCACCCCAGATTAATCACATAGGGATGCCCAAGACTTACTGTGGGACGTTCTAAAAAAGATTTTCATTCGAATTTAAAATAAACTTACATAAAATTGTCTTGAGTAGCACAAAAGCCGTTCCTCATGACTCTTTATAAGAAGTTGAAAGCAAATTCTATGGATGACAAAAACCTAATCGAACTGTGATTTTGTAATAATGGCCTGAAGAGAAATTGACCATTATCTGACAGACAATGGTGACTACAAAAAACTCTGGGATGCAAGAGCAACTTTTGATTCTGGAGATCACAGATTTGTTCAACCTACTGCACAAATACAAAGCTTCTTTTCCTCCCATAGTGAGGGAGGAGCGCTCAGAAGAAACCCTCACAAAATTATGATTATACGTTCGGTCGACAAGATGAAGTCTGCTATTTGTACAGCCGCCGAGGAGGTACATTTCTGTCGCTAATACGAAGGGGGACGTACTCGACTCGTAGAAGTTATGAATTCATGATCAGTAGTAAACGGGTAAGGCTGGCAACTGGCCTCGTCCTTTCGTGGGAAAACCCTTTCTGAATATTTCATGAAAATCGGTCCCAGGATTGTCGATGAATTGTGAATAAAGGCGCCGGAAGAGTAAATAGGTAGAGTAGGTCGGTAGGTAAAGTAAACCGATATAACTTCTCGTTATGAAAACTTTATTTCGGTGGTGGTACCTACGAAGGGAAAATTATATTTAGACTTATCAGTCCATTAATAGATTGCCTTTTACACGGGTTTGTGATCGTTAGATTTAAAAAAAATTTCAAATCCCGGTTTCAGAAAACTTCATGGACAAAATGATGAGGAATTATTATATAAAAAGAGGAATAATAGTTTGAAAATTATTATAATTTTTTTAAATTCATTTTTTATTTTTATTTTTTGGGTACAATTTGTAGTTTTAAAAATATTTTTTCTTGCAAGTGAACATTGTCAAAAAATAATTGTTCTTACTGTAATGTGGAATCAAAACTTGTGATGCCATCGAACTTGGCTCAAACATTTCAAGGCTGTGAGTATTAGATATATACGTATGAAGAAAAACTAGCATTCAAACATTTAAGGAAAGAACATATTACACAAAATATAGGTATGAGTAATAAACTTTGATTTTAGAAAATTGTTGAGTACACGCCAGAATAATTACCTGGATACGAACCGTTGAGTACGTACCCAAAGTTTCTATGAGCCGCAATTCATCACAAATAATTTACCACAAAAAACTGGAATGAAACGGAAATAGCAAAGGTGTTGGACACGATGAACGTTGGAGTGATTCCCGCTCAACGAAAAGAGCAGCGTCGACTAGTTGGCCCCAAGATCCTCCTAAATCCATTTGTCTACACGAAGATTCCAATTGAAACGAGATGTATGCAGCTAATCTTTCGCTTCAGAGGAAGTGCTCACTTTACTACGGTCAGCTTCCAACTAAGGTCGATCTCTCCTTGGAATATAATACTCTCTCACCTGAGGGAAATTCACTCACCTTAATTCCGAAGGGAATGGTTTTTTCCTGGTGGAATGGTTTGCCAATAACCTGGTGATGGTACTCCAAATTAAAACTCTTGTAAATAAATAGTTGATATCTTATAGCACATGTTTACGCAAAGCACCGCGAATCTAGACCCAAAAAATGACTTCTCCTGGCATTCATATCTGAATAGTGTGTCTGTCATTTCAAATGGAAATCAGCATAAATTCATGTTTACTGTCCTAAGTGAACGTGTAGGTAGGAAGGTACATAATTCACCAGCTCAATTTAAACTATACCCATACAAACTGTCCTTTTCCTTTCCTATCCTCCCTCAAATGAAGCTGTTTCCCGACTTGAGTTGATCGCCCACTCGAGCTAGTTGGAGTAATCAACCTGTCCACAGAGATTTGTGATGCTCCTCGCTTCAGCCCTAATAGCCGTTCCGCTCGTAATGCACGCTATAAGTCCATCCGACAAATCGATCAGAATTCCTTAGCGGTTTAAATAACAGCAACACTTAACTACAACAGACTTTTCTGTTTATGGCATTGAAACTTTGTTCCAACAAGCTTTGTTCCAATTCGGGTTCCTCCTTACGTCAATTTTCGAGGACCACTTTTTGGTGTATTTCCCTATTGTGTGGTAACATTCTCTGATGAGTAGGTACTATTACGAACCTATGTACCTATATGTACACTAAGTTATAATTAAATAAAAAGATATTTGTCTTCCTCGTACACTTCGCACATCTCACTTTCCTATTTCACTGCCTTCTTAACCTAAAGCTACAAGATTGTAAGCATCCTAGTTTCACTTTTGTTATTAATATAAAACATTTCTGCAATTTTGAAGAAAAAAAATTTTCATAGCATCCCGTCATCGTTATTTCTTGAAATACCTACCAAACTTGACCAGATATGACTTCCCTGTGAATGATAGTAGGGAAGCTATGTATTAGTGAAAGCTCAACAAAAATTGGGTCCTCCTCATTGATCAATAAATTGAATAACTCCATTAATGAATTGCGATAATTATTTTTTAAATGCTTAAATATTCACTATACTGATTCTTCTTATGAATCTGAATTTCGGTGTCGAACGTTGCTAATTTGAAGGATTGGAAAAGATTTATGTAAAAGAGTACAGATAAAGTTTCAAATAAGTTACTAGTAGATCTCGAACTGAATGCTCTCGCCTCCCAGAAGCATTCGCAAAAGCCCTTAGGATGGAACCAAATCCTGTCCCTCTGACCCTCTCCCCGTGAAGTTAAGGTTTCTTTTAGGTGGGTGCTCAAGAACAGAGGATATTTCTTGGCATTCAAGTTCAGAACGTAAGATGTGAACAACCAAAGTTGTGAAATTTGTTGCTGAGGTGAAGTTGAGAACTTTTATCATTTTATTGGCAAATTATTCGTTTCCTGAGGGTAAATCCGTTGAACTGGAAAAATTACTAGCATGTAATTTTGGAGAGCGCCCCGATAATTCCACATGGCACGGTAATTCAAATTTTAATTTTAGACCTACTGCACGAATATAGCATTTCAACCTTTACTGATGGTAGGGAGCAAAATAGTTGTGTTCCATTACAAACGGAATGCAAATATTTGAAACGGCCGGGAGTAGAAACAGAAAGCATTTTCATGTAAAAGAAGAGGATTATAACAGAGATAAAATTTCACGTTCATGAAAATGTGAAGATTCAACTTTTCAAGAGTGGAAAAGCCCATTCGACGCGAGGTCACACCAAAAGAAACCCCCGAATAAAAAAAAAATCGATGAAAAATTCAGTTTGCGTTCTGTCGTATGAAGGGAGTTGAAGGAAAACACAGTAACTACTTTCTTCGGAGGAAATACTTTTATGAGTTGAGAATTCTGAGAGTTCCATTGGGAAGTAAAGCATTAAGGATGTATCAGCTCCCGTGAAGTATCGGCTCAGGTGAAAAACTTGTTTTTCTCTCCACTACCAAGGCTTGGTTTTTCTCCTGTCCTGAAGGATTGTTATTGGCTGGTTTTCGCCGTCAGGCTGATATTTGAAAAGAAAAAAAAAATATCCAAGATAATATACTGGAATGGTTTTTGGGAGTTTCTCCGTTTGGCGTGTTAGACGAAAAATAATTTCACCATGTGAGATTGGATCATTTACTAATATACTGCCTCTCTGTACCACCTGTGGTCCCATAATACCATTAAGAATGGATTTGTAGTGATACAAATCGAAAGGTTTTTGGGTTCGAGTTCCATGTGTTTGTTCTTATGCTCCTATATATAAATAAAGTAATAAGTATAGTTTGGAAAAGGCAGAGAAGTACCTACGGGAAAACTATACGACTAAACAGTCCGTATTTGACCCTAGTCGGTAGCTCCTTAAAACATCGACTCCTTAGATTATACTCCAGTTTGAGGATAAGTTTTTTTTCGTGTTTCACAAAACTCGTAAAGTGATGAACATGGGATTCGTCTCAGTTTCTTTTCACCACCTCATTCCCCAATTTTGGGTTTATTCTCTCCCTTTCTCTGGATCTTCAATTTTATAGTCAGAATCAGCCATATAAACGAGTAGGTCATCTAAAATCTCTAAAGTTCGGAAATTATCAAATTTTTGTGAATGTTTAAAAAGAAATTATTAACAATACCATAATGAATATTATTCCTCTGAATCGTTCCTCATCGCATTTTGTCCTGACTTCTCCCCGACTATTCCTTCAGCACTAAATCCATCTTGATAGTCTCTACTTTCCCCCTTTTCGCGCACTTAATACTCTTTTGCTCCCATTTTACATCCCCTCTGTACGCAGAGAGATAACAATCGACGCAGCTTCGATACCCGAGCAGTTATAAAACTCCCGTCCTGCTATTATATACCCCATTATTCCCAACCATTAGGTTCTATGGAAGGCGCAATAAAGACAGCAGTAAAATATTGTCAAAGATACGACTTTCTAAAACTCACAGAAGTAATCATGTTTCATCTTTCCGATAGTACATTAAATGTAAAAAAAATGTTTTCTTCATCAACTCATTTCCAAGAACTTGGTCCGTTCAATTGTTTTTGGATTTCTTCGGATGACCCACTCATAATATTCGATGATCACCCGTAGTATTGGATTATACACATAATATTCGATGATACACTCATAATATTGGATGATAGACTCATAATATTTGACCAGTTTCGAAGAACAACTTCTTCTTCAACGTTCAGGTGTTAAAAACACATATTCTTGAAGAACTACCAAGACTTTCAGCACCAAATTTGAATATGCCACATTAAATTTAAGGTGTATAGCATTCCCACTTTGAATTAAACCTTTCGTGAATTGAATTAAACTTTTCGCAAATTGAATTAGACTTTTCGCAAAATGAATTAGACTTTCCACAAATTGAATTAGACCAACATAGCTAGAAAAGTATCGAACCACCACGGTCTCAATATTGATAGCGCAAGCTATGTGATTGTTATTTCCAATCGGAAATGTCATCAACATTTCGGCTGCATAACCACCGACCTCTCCATTAACTGTTGCCTTTTTATATCGACTTTGTATTGATTTTTGTATTGACTTTTTATTGAATTTTTTGTATTTGACTTTTATATTGATGTTGTATTTTCTGTTAAATGTAGCTTTACTGTAAAGTGTTCGGTATCATAGTTAGATATTTGCCTCAGGCCACCATACTCTACTCACCACAATATCGTCCCGCAATACAGTTTAATATAGAGGAAGGCTAACCTTTAATTTCGCCAGAGGTCGGCCTGACATTAAAGCAATAAGTCACTTCTGACGTGGACAGCAGATCACGAAAAAAAATACGATGATCACCTCAAATCCTATGCCCTTGACACCTCATGTAGAAGGTACCCGATTCGTTCGTTTATTTTGTACGGACCGTAAGAAAACAGTCGCTCTCGTGAAGTTTTTCTGGCCGTCGGGATATTTTCCTGTTCGCGCCCAATTCCGTGCGGCCGGTTATTTCAAAACGTTTGTTTGGTGGCGGCCCCGCTTGGAATAACTCACCCCGCTTCGGAGCTTCATTTAATCTCAAAAAGGCCGTGAAACGACGGAGTTCGTTTTCAAAGGGATTTCTCGAGTGTTCAAAAACTGTTTTCATTCAAAGCTGGATTTAGAAGGTTTCATCACACAAGCTACAGGGAAGCTTTCCAGTGAACATCACTTATGTTCCCGAGGTGAATGGTGGAATTTACTTACAGAAAGATTACCTACTCAATGTTCCTATAGGATGGCAGAACCCCATAAGAATCATAGAATTTAGCTGCAGCGGTATGATTTAATCTAAGCTCAAATTAAGAGAGTGAATACTTTAGGGACAGAGGACTGTAATGGGTGATGGGTAGACATTAGTAGCTCGACAGTCATAAATAAAGTTGTGGAACTGTCGTACCAAATCACTGACCTACGACAAGACCACTGCACAACTTCACTCGAACGGTTGGACATATTCCAATTAATAAAGTCGACTTCTGTATTTGTCACTTCGAATTAACAGTCCGAATAAGCCTAAGCCGAGTTGCTATACGACGATTATGGCACGTGGCTCAGGAATAACCGGTTTTTTGCTCGTTCGCCCCAGTTTCAAGTTTATTAAGCCAACAGGTAGCTGCCGAACGACAAGTCCCACCGCGGAATTCCTTTCCATCTTAAAGGCTAACGAGAGGAAAAATAAAACCGAAAAGTTGAGACGCAGAAACGGCAGTAATAATTAGCCGTTCCCTCGCGAGAAATTACCACCTCTGGAAATCCTGCAAATGGTTACCCCTGCATTCGGTTTGAATACTAATCTTATTAGAGGGACAGCAAATTATTGTAATATACGTAGGTATCTTGTCGTTTATAAGAGAGGCAAAATTGCATATTCATTAATTTATTCATTGATGTACTGAGCATCGAGAGGTCTCTCGCATTTCAATATTAAAGCGAGGAAAAGAAAAAAGTCAGTATCTAATGAGCTTCTTGTATAGGCTTCTGGTTAAAGAGTTCCTGTTGAAATTTGATAACAACATATTATAAAGGATAATGAAATAAACATGTAATTATTACGAATTTTGAGGACACCTTTTTTTCTTCTTATTACTACTTACTGAAAACAGGAAATCAAGTATTCAAGTATCAAGAAGGTATTCGTTCGATAAAATTTGGGTTCTATGAGATCAAACTTTTCTCCCTCAGTTTGCAACTCAGCGCTTTTTGGTGTATTTTGGTTTCTTATATCTCAATTTTGCATATTATTTATTAACAAAACTGAGGTCTCCATGAATTCCATCATCGTTCAGCCAATGGTAACGTGAGCGCAAGTTGAAGCGTGATTTCCCAGAAACAGCGATCTAGTGGTAACGCTCACATTTGGAGGGCAGTTGGGGACTGGCTCTATCTAGAGAGATTTAAATTTCTTCACGATTCAATCAGTTGAAGTCAAAGTAAAATAGTGGTAAAAACTACTGCCAAGTTATGGAGCTTTCTTATATAGAATGACATTGACAGAAGGATTATGTAATTAATGTAAATGATCCTGACCCTGACGTTATCTAATTTCAATCGTGTAGTAAAAGTGTGCTTTTCCCGTGAAAATTTCATATACCAAGTTGAAACCCCGGGAAAATACTCTGTAAAAACTAATTAACTTTTTTTTTCCTCAAGTTAGTTTACGGCAACCTGGGTTAGAATTTGAAGCGCGTCTCGATACAGGAGTTTACTTGGCGAGTCTTCGGACTTTTATCTCCTTCAACTCGGATTTATGCGAGACCCTACTGGGCTCAAGTATCTTTTTACAACCCGCCTCGCTGGGAATAACTAATTTTCCGGCGGGCAATTTCCAAATTTTTTTAGCTCCTGTTTGACATGACGAAGAAAACGCGTTTATTTCTTTGAGAGAAATTTTCAACAAAATGTGTAAATAGTGCAAATTTAGCTTTTCCAGTGGTGGCTCTGAATAGTCAAACAACTCCGAAAAACAGAGGCTTATGGTTATTTTGAAACAGATTCATTTACAAAATAAGGGCGCTAAGTACCTGCTTATTATTCAATGATCGTATTATATTTCAATATCTATACCATTTTATGGATGTTTCCGTAATAAATTCGTGCAGTAAGAAAGTAGATGAAATTGAAACAGTACCTTTATTCTTTACATGCACATCTGGCAATTGTATCTTATAGTGAAGTTTATTTTCGAGATAATCGATGAAGGATCATTTTTTGTGGTACGACATCCAATCAAAAATCGTAAGGTTCATGAATTTATAATCTCTTACATTTCAACAGCTCATCCCATGCTATTCTCTCTCTTACTCCTCCATTGCTGATTCTCAAATTCAAATTGAACGTAATATGATTAATAAAAAATTTTGAAAATTGTGCAGGTTTGTTGAATTTTATAGCCAGGGTACTAATAATTAAATTTGAATAGGCGCGAACATGTTTTCCGATTTCTCTCAAATTAAGACTTACTCAACGTTAGGCAGCTCTCAAATGATTGCTTATAAGCGTTTTAAGCACACAAAACAAACCTAAATATCGAAAAAATCAGTGACAAAGATCACAAGAAATCAAAGCAAAATCGAAAAATCTCAACTTTGAAATACTCTCGACAACAACAACATTAAGTATTGTGAATAATTGGTGTCAAATAATAGCTATTGTAAACTACACCATACACCCTTTTTACCCAAAAGGCTTCATTTATAGCTTTAATATCACTGAACACTATCTGAACTTTACCTCCATTAATTATGGGCTAGTCCTCAACTTCCCCTTGTGGTCTAGACCTTATTGGCTAGATTCCATTCACTTCTTTTTTCGTTGAACATTCTTTATTGCACCAAGTTACTTTTTATAAACAACATATTGTTAACACATTGTAGAGAAATTTGGTACTTAACAAATGTTTCCGTCAATTTATGAATGTGAGAAGTGCCACATGTGTTTGATTGGCACGTGGTGTGGAAAATCTACTCCACTCTTACCAGCTCTTATCTTATGGTTTAATTTTATTATTTGGTCTTGATTTATCGATTTCAATAGAATAAAAAGAGACAGTTGAATTTTGTAAGTGCAAGAAACATGTTCTAATTTCATGGAATTTTAGTAACAAGACAAGCTACAGAAAATCTCTAAAACGCTGCAAATCATTGCCCAAAGGTTTATTATTTTCTACATAGATCATCCTTCTGTATAGATCCCTCCCTACCAACCTTAGGTACCTTCTACCTACCAGGGCATTTTTGAAAATTTCAACGCATCATTTCCATTTGGTTGGTGGTTGGGGTTGAAATTTTCAAAAATGCCCTAGTAGGTACCTATAAATGGTAGGGAGGGATCTATATAGAAAACAATAAACCTTTGGGCAATGATTTTCAGCGGTTTTTTTTGTACTACCAACTTTTTTTGCCTACCAACCATTGGTAGGTACTACCTACCACACCATACTGCCTTCACACCTTCACAATCAAATTTATTAGAAAGAACTAGGTAAATGCTTAATACTCGATTCGAAACATAGGGATCTTCATACGGAAATTTGATTACTGGTTGCTCAGAAAGCAAAACTGAATACAAATCGAAGAAATGAACAGCGATCGTATATTAGTCAGATAAAATTTGAACGGAGATTAGATCTCTTTTGTGATTTACACTCGTTATTCTGTTTTATTGAAGGAAAACCCTTAAGTACTCGTAGGGAGCGAACGGTTTGTCCTGCAGAGCTCCGGGTGGTCTCAAACATTTTTTTTAATTAATACTATTTAAAATTGGTGAAAAAACGATACCTTTATTTCGAGAGTTTTCGAGCTGGGGCACTCTTGAAAATGTCAACCCTCAATTTTCACCCCTTAGAAGTGACTGACATCAACCAAAAGCTTTGCGGCACAACTAGACCCCAAATGGAGTCCATATGCCAATTTTGAACCAAATCGGTCCCGGGTTGCTAAGAAAAGTGCCACGTACGGCGGACGGCGGAAGGACGGAAAAATTTTTATTCGATTTTCGGATTCTACGTACCTTGAAATGTGAATCAACCAATTTTGAGGGGGGGTAAAATTTTATTTTTTCTTGGTCGATTCCAAAGGTTCATTATTGAAAATAATAAACCAAAATAGGCATTTGGGGTATTCTGACTGATAGAAAAAGTTCAAATAGGTACGAGTTTTTGAGTTGTGGTACTCTTTTATTGAGAACTCTCTAGACAATCTGATGTTGGTCTTCACTTAAGAAGCACTTGCCTCCTGAACTCGTCTTGCTAGTTACGATAGATTCGAATAAGGTACGATAACAATAACCCCATTCACTTCATACGACATTATTTTCAATGTTCCTATGAACTTACGTTGAGTGTAGGTACATTCAAAATTTTGCTTTTATAAAACATAGTACGGATACTATGTAGAAAGAATGAACTAGTACCAGAAAATAGCTGTGTCGAATTTTGCGAACGAATTTATGTTAGTAACTACGTTCGTAAGGTACAGATCTGCCAAATGATTCCAATCAAATACAACCAAAGTACTTGTATATCAAGTGGCTCTTGAGATAAAACAGTTAGAGCGCCTCACACGTGACCTGAACCATAAATAAATATTAAATGTCTGAATGACATATGTTTTCAATGATAGTCATGAATTCCCTTAGTGCGGAACATTTTTAACGAAGGAGATATTTTGCGATTTCCTATTCGTACTTCGGGGAGTCATGACATAAACAAGCAAATTCAGCATCACTGCAGCTGCATCGACTGTGGGAGGTCACTAAAAACCTCCATAAAAACTAATCAATGACCAGATCGATATTTGCAATTCAAATCCCGAACTCAGTTTCTCCAAGCGAAAATTAATGTTGGTTTATGACGGGAGCGATATTACGGAGGAAGGGCAAATAGGGGGGCAATAGCTGACAGGCTGGTGAGAGGGGAGGTAGCTAATTTACATGGGGAACCGGGGGAGCGTGAAGGCCCCTGAAACCAGGATCTGGGAATCAGCGGCCCATTTTGCTTCGAATGACGCGATACCCGCAATTGGCGGTCACCCCAGTTCAAAGTGGAATATGAGGATAATTATGAAGAGTATATTACTCAAAAAGAGGTAGAATTTAAGGTTGTCTGAGACAAATCCACAGTTTTCCTGAAGAAATTCGAGGTTCTCCGAAACAATGTCAAGAACTTCCAGAACAAATTAAGGGCACGAGAGTGGGAAGATACCTCTACCTATAGTTATGTACAAGTATCTCGGATGTCGGTAGACCGATTTTCAATTTTCAATTTGATTTAAATGGATCTCAACCAAATGGATGTATAGTTGTAATTCTGTCGATTTTGATTAAGACCACTCTGACTTAGCGTTCAAAATTTAATAAAGTAGTAAAGGCTTATTTTTGTTTTAAGGATGCTACGAATATCGCAAAGTAAGAAATTAACTAGACAGAGTTTCTGAGTAGAATTTATGATATCATAGTACCTCAAGACGACCGTATATACTCAGGTGAGTCTAGTCTGGACAAAAGAGTGATGGACGAAACGAAGAGAAGCTACAATCTATGACCTCGTCCGTTACAGTAGGACACTTACAGTAGGCTCTCTGAGGTTAAACCTATATTGGTTTATTGGAAAATACTCTTCCTCCTCGTCCTCGTCGAGGAGGTCGAGGATTATACTTATCAATCCAAGCTTGCAATTATGAGCACGTGAAAAACTCTATACAATCACTCAATACTCACTCTTAGGGGTATAATTTTGGAGTTTTAGTGGTAAATTGTGAGCTCAATGAATGAATAAGGGTCAAATTCGTGAGTGCATTGAGTACGAGGTAAACTCCACAAACATTCCTATTCCACGAAGCGTTTGAGAATGATATCCTTCAAATTGCAGAATATCGCGATGGGAGAATTCAGGTGAACGAAACTGGTGAACTACTGATGAAATGCGAGTCACTCGGTCAGGTAGTCAGCTAAGATTCTAGTGGTTCACATACCACCTTCTAGCAAGGAAACCACTCATTCTTATGCCCTCAGTTAGGTAAATGCGAAAGATTGGGTATCCACAACCTGTACGGGACTGTAAGACAGAGGTTTTATGTTACAAACACTAGAGAAAACAGCTGTACACTGCTCAATCTAGTAACTTCTTGTCAATTTTAACCGCTGCGAAACGATTCGAATGAGGGTGAACAACGATGCAATGTGTATTACGAAGGAACACCTATCGAAAACCGCATCAAATAAAGTTGTCTTCAGCATGTTAGGTACTGTAACGAGTTGAATACGACTGTTAACTCGAGTAATAACAAATTCAAACCTTTGTATTGTATCTATTTGAATTTTAAAGCCGAACGTTGTACCCGCTTACCGAAAATGCAGGGGGACAAACTTCTCCAAGTTGAGATTCAAAAGTTCCTCAACAATTTATAGTACCTATTTATTGCACGTGTGCAACTTTAAGAGGATATTCTCAAAACCTCCTTTTCTCAATATCTTACTGTTCGATTTTGCTCACACTTCATACTTGAAAAATCTTGGACTATCCTACCGACGTTCATTTAATTGAAAAGGACTTCAAGTAGCCACTTTACATCCTTGCCTGTACGCTGTAAATCCTTTCCTCATGACTCCACAATTTTCACCCGATTCCGTCGAAATTGCCTATGATTGTGATCGTAGGGCCCTTCATGGTAGTTGTTATCACAGTCAGATTTATCGATCATATAAAATCATATAAAAGATAAAAAAAGATATAAGAAAAAAAGATATAAGATCATATAAAATATATAGAATTATTCCAGTGATACTAAACCCCCTCAGTGGACTTTTTTACATTCTAACGTAAGCAATACAATAACATCCAGTAGATCACTCCTATATGTATAGTAGGCCCATGAGACCACCTCTCCGTTCCTTGAATTCATCTCTACGTGCCCTAATTTAATTTTGTTTGTGATGCGTTTCAATTTGTCAACGCCCATTAGGTACGTACATTAAAATTAACTACCACAATGAAAACCCACATTTCACATCCAGGTTGACCTTCCACGTCTCTCGCGTCAATATTCGGCACATTAGCTCTCTCCTATAAATCTCATTCCACGAACCAACCTATTCTGGTCAGAGCCGAGGTGACAGCAAAACCAGCGTTTCGTATGCGTTCATATTGTGTCGTATACACTTGTATATAAACACCCACGTACGTGTGTATGTGCTTTCATTACGAATCATATTCGAGCTAAACCAGTCGGGCGGTGGCGACTCTACTCTTGGAAATTGCCATTCTCCTCTTCTACCTCCGAACCCTAATTATCCAATTTCGCTGTGGATAGCATGATTTCATACAATGTCCGTCGCTAATGCTGCCAACTCTGGGTCTTTTCAATGGGCGGGCAAATAACTCCTGAAAAGCGAGGTATTTCAGGGGAGGTCTAGTTATCTTTTCCAAGATTAATAAACTTTTCTCGTTACCCTTTTATCCGAGTTGAATGAAAGACCTGAGTCAATGAGTCATTTTTGGATTAATTTAGCAACATTAATCAAGAATTGTTAACTAAACAATAGGCTAATTAGAGCCAAGTTGAATTATAATTCTACGAATGAATATTTTGCTTCCAAATACCACCAAAGCAAAATATCCACCACAAACAATTTCTCTAATAAGATAATGAGAAATTAGAAAAAAATTGTTTCCACACAATTTAAGCTTCTATAGGACCTCTGAAGATTAACCATTCGTAAATGCTGTTTTTCATTAAATTTTGAATTATGATTATACCGCAACAATTGAAAAATGAGGTTCCTATAACCTGCGTTTCACACCACCAATTGCAGAAGTGTGGTGAGAGAAGTTGTTGGAATCGCGAGAGCTTCACCGTTTTGACGAAGTGGGATTGAACGGGCGATATCTTCTAATGAGGATGTGGTTTATTGTCTCCCAACGCACCCATCTTATAACGCCCCACACTTGACACTCAACCCTCGTAAAACGTTTATGTGGCTCCCAGACCGCAGAGAGCTTCGAACATTGCATGATTTATAATCATTCGATCTTCGTGGATAGAGTTAATGAGGATCGGAATGATAATCCAATAGGACCCTTCGTGAGAGGGCAAATGGTTGTCCATGTTGGTATAGGCACGTCAAAATAAATATACCTACCCGCTGATTATGATTAACGACAGTTATTACCTTCTTATTTCGCGATAAACTCCCTCTTTCCATGAAAGTTTACTTCAAATCAAATTCTGAACTGAGACCAATATTAATACATGCCAAAACTTGTCAAAGCCACCAAAGATGCGAAACCGCTCAACCCTCATTCTTCCGTCAGATAGCTGAAGAATTAGGTGTACTGTCTAGGCTATGAACTTTGTTGATGCCCAACTGAAGGTTATTCTGACGTTATAAATAATTGCTCTACCAGTAGAATCCTCTTCAGAGATTCAATCATGCATCTGTACATAGGAGAGCATCGTGCATCTGTATGCATCATGCATATGTATTTCCTTTTCATGTCTATTACAGGAAATATTCCATCCAACCTTTGAGGCTTCGTCTGTAGATATACTGGTAGCCTCACATGTCAGCATATTTGCAAAAAGCTTGAGTACGTTCTGAGTCATGTATCCAAGAGAACCTATTGGGAATGACTGGTAATTCTGACATTAGATGGACTTCTGATGGATTCATCTTGATCAATCAGTAAGATACTTTCTGGTCATATTAAATTTATGCCACTCAAGAAATAGCCAAAATACCCTCACATGCACAGACAGCTTTATCACCAACCTCTGCAGCTTTGACTATACTTTGATCTCACTGCTATCTAGAGTTTGACCTTACTGTCAGCTAGATGTAATTTCTGAGCCATGGAAGCCACTGGTTCTGGGGCTGAGTGCAACTAGTGGGAGTAATTTTGATGTCGGAGAAACTTCTCAATTACTTCGTCGTCTACCTGCGATCGGTAGCAGTTCGAAAGTTACCTTTAAATACTGACCTTGCAGTATTCAAGGTGACAAAAGATATTATCCACTCTAATTTATTAAACCATCGTTTGTCAGTTTTCTGAAAGATCTAGACAACGGCAGTGCTTCTTTATGAACAAATTTATCCACAATTCCTGACGTGATGAAAATCGGGATTATTATAATTTACAAATGTACATGATTTTTCACCAGAAACTAACTACCTTTATAAATAAAACCTCATCCATATTTGAATGGTTATAATTGGTTAGCAAGAAATTCTCGTCTCTCAAAACAATGAGAGAGTCACGACGACTAATATTCAACAGCCACGTTTTCATTGCTAGTGAGGTTCTGTGGAAACATCCTAGAGCGAATGGAAAAGTAAACCGAGGGAATAATTTCTACTGCAAAGAACATATTTAAATTCCTAGGCCGACGGGCGAACTGCATCAGAAAGAGAATGGTAATTTGAAGAGGGAATTTCCCTAAGGCTTTTCTTCACTTTTGATCCGCCACTTTTCGCTACCGACTAGTATTATCAAGCTAGAAATGTCAAGAATGTATTTCTTTCTCTCGCATCGTAGGGAAAACATTAATTATATGAACTACACGTTTCAAACATCGTCTGGAGAGTAACGAAGTTGAAGATAGTAGACAAGGTTAGCAACCAATAATTACGTATCACCCTTCTCTATTTTCTACTATTTTGAAAAATATATTACTTAATTGTGCGTCCAGTCCAAACTCTTTCATTTCAAAAGAAAGCCGATACTACCGATCGAATATTGAAATTTTACATGTATTCTTTCAGAACATCGTCTCTATTTCTGTAAACTTTGGAAAACTGCGCTTATACAAAAAATATGGAAGTTTTTAATCAGCATAAGTTGTAACTAAATGATTGTCCATACACCCTCCAACATATTCGAGGAAAGTGGTAACTAAATATCAAATATATTATGGTTCTATGAAATTTGTGAAAACAGTACTTATTTCAAAATGCCACTTTTGGTTTATAATTTTCAATAGTGAACAACTGGAATCGAGCAAGAAAAAATTTTAAACCTCCTCAAAATTTGATGTTTTACGTTTCAAGGTACGTAGGATCCGAAAGTCAAATAAAAACGCTGCAAATTATTACACAAAGGTTTATTATATTATTTTTCTAAATAGATCCCACCATAGACGTGAAAAAAACGATAGGTACTGACAATGGCAAAGCTGTGATCTTTGCAGACGAGTGATCTATACAGGAAAATAATAACCTTTGTAAAAGAAATTTAAAGAGTTCGTCTCGTAAATTAGAGGAAATGGAGGAGTGGTTATAACTGTGACAACCTATGGATATACGTTAATTGTACTAGCATATGTTAACACAATTAGGGTTCTTTTATCTTCCCTATTGAGTAATTTGTGGAAAGCCGATGGGTGGTGAAGTGATTAGTCGACTATTAATCCTTCTTAGTGTCAAAAGTAGGTGTTGACTAGACTGCCGACCTGTCAATTCAGTGACAGAAAGTGAACCTACGTAATAGCCCGGATGAGACCCACGCAAGTCGAATAGATTTTGGATAGCCATCGGATGTCACGGATTATTTTGTGTGTGTGTTTATGTAAGTGAAAATGAAAACTTTGTCAAAAATTATTGTAAATACATAAAAACATTGTAATACAAGTGAATCGACACCTTCGAAGAATAAATAAATTGTGCGAAATAGCTGTCACCTGCGGGTATTAAAAGACTAGGTTCAAAAGTTAGAGGGAGCACCAATATTACAGATACTTCTGTAACGTCAGAATTATATACTTTCAACACAGTGTCAGCAATCCTCTTGACTCAGAGAACAATCTGATTGCATGCTGTTATTATACATGATAACAATTGCACATTTACCCACCTGGGTCTCCAGGAATTGTGAACTCTTACATTGGTAGTACCACTCTTACTTTGTTTGACACTGCTCGGAGAGAATCGTACTAGCTGAGCTTTGACAGACCCTTCACCAACTTCTCTTTTACACGGCTCAAAAAATGATGCAAATTACTACACAAAGGATTATTATTTTTCTGTATACTCACTCTCCTACAAAGAACACTGCTTTGCCTTTGCCACTACCAACCATATTTTCGCTACACACTTCATTCGAGTTATTGGTACCTCCATTAGGATATTTGACTACTGAAGACGCTAAACTGAGTACAACTCGGAGAAACGGACGATCGCATTTTGGTTTAGGCCTCTTCTGCGATTCGCACTCGTGTTCCTGATTTACGAAAGTTTCTGATTCGTATCATAAGTCCAACTCTTAAGTTCTCATTGGGTACGAACAGTTTGTCCTACAGAGCTCTGGGTGGTCTCATTCGATTCTAAAAATGCAATACTATTTAAAATTGATGAAAAAACAATACCTTTGTATCAAAATAAGGCGTTTTGAAAATTTCAGCCCTAATTTTTCAACCCTTAGAACTGACTGACATCAACCAAAAGCTTCGGGGAACAACTAGACCCCGAATGAAGCCCATATACCAAATATCAGCAAAATCGGTTCATGGTTGCTAAGAAAAGTGCCGCGTACGGCGGATAGAAGAATTTTTTTTAAAAAAATATATATATAAGAACCTTCCAACGTACAACATCAAATTTTGATGGGTATCCCCTGGCCGGGCTTAGCTGCCTTTGTGCATGGGTGGCTTTTCATTTATTTATTTTTTTTGTTTTCTCATTTTACATTTCAAATTTCACATTTTCCCTCTCCTTTTATCACTGTTTTGTTGCTTCACTGTTTTATTGTTAATATTCACATTGTTTTATTGTTGATATTAGGCTTTACAAATGTTGACTATTGTCACTGCAATTTTTTTGTTATATGGCAAATAAAACTATTATTATTATTATTATTATTATTATTATTATTATTATTATTATTATTGAGGGGGGTTTGAAATTTTTTTCTTGCTCGATTCCAATGGTTCATTACTTGAAATAATAAACCAAAATGACTAGAGGAAGTGGTGGTGGACTAAATAATGATGACTAGAAAAGTATATAGAAGATTACATTTTTAACAATATACAATATTGTTATTCGATTTTCGGATTCTACATACCTACCTTGAAACGTAAACCAACCAATTTTGATGGGGGAGGGGGTACAATTTTTTTCTTGGTTGATTCCGTAGGTTAATTATTGAAAATAATATACCAAAATGGATAATCCGGACAGTATGTTGTTATGTTGATAGGAATCTTCCCAACATACACCCCTGTTCAAAATTAGAGCACCACCATCCATTTTTTCGTTTGTCTCTTTCCTTCTTTCCTTATAAATTGTGTATCCTGGACTAGCCAGCAAGGAGTCCAGACATGAATCCGATAGAGCATGTTTAGGACAGCTGAAAAGAAGAATTCGAGCCAGAGATCCACCATCAGACAATCTTCAGCAGCTGGAAACAGCAGCGAAAGAGGACTGGGACAATATCCCCCAGGAGGATATCCAAAATTTGATTAGAGGCATGGGTCGAAGGCTCCAAGCCCTTATCCGAGCTAGAGAAGCTAATACCAAGTATTAAAAAGCTAAACTGGCATAATTCAAACCTTTTTTTCACATTTTCAATTTTTATCATTTTACCGCAAGAAGTACGTTTTCTTTAGTTTATTAAAAACATATTTTTTTCTTGAATTTGTGCCTTTTTTGGTTACCTCTTTCCTTCTATGTTTGCAAAAAATGTGTGCAAATGGAAAAACACTTGATTAGGGAAAAAAGAAGGGGGCATAGAAAGAAATAGATGGTGGTGCTCTAATTTTGAGCAGGAGTATATTTCGACTCGAAACCTCAGAGCTTAGAAAGACTAAACTGAATACTCTGGATGGAATTAACATTGGTGAAGCGGTAAATAGTTTATACAAGCTTTTATAGGATTATTCGTGCTCTTCATTATTATTGGTGAAAATCATTCGTGTACCATGAATCACTACTAGTTCTGTAAATATTCTAATCCATTGAAATTATTATTACTAAGGCTTCTATTTTTCCATGGGTGTGATCAAACGAGCCACCAACCATCAAAGACCTCACTTTCAGACAAGTGTGCAGTATGCTTAGCTGGCAGATTTAGGACACTTAAACTAGCAAACTGATTAGCTATGGAAAGCGAACTTCGTGATTTATAATCGCTCCACTTCGTTGACATTTCAGGAACTTTCTTTAGGATAACTTATAACGAAAACAGGAAACGAAAGGCGATGAACAATGTAAGAGTATCAGTGCAGTAATGAGCAATGAAAACTGTATGCTTGCAAGTGTGATACGGCGACTTCGAGAACTCAAGTTCGTAGTTTCTGATAGAAACACGCTAAGGTTCTTGAGCGAACTGACACTAACATGATATCAACTTACTTCTATAAAGTTATCCTAAGAAACCTTGACATATGCACAGACGGTGAAACCAAAGTTGTTCAAAAAGCTTTGGAACGCAAATGCGAGCAGATATTTTGACTTATGAGGACACAATTTTTGGTTTGGTAGGTATTGTTTTTCAACAATGAACGTTTTGAATCGAGTGAGAAAAAAAATTGTGACACCTCCTTTAAATATGACGGTTTGGTTATTGTCAGTCTTGTCTGAGGGGTAAAAAGTGTGGGAACACGTTTTCATAACGCCCTTTCTATTGGAAATTTTTGATAACCAGGTGTTGTTTTTCATGAGTTTAAACATTTCAGGAATTTTTAGAGTCGAATGACATCATCCAGAGATCTGGAGCCCAAACAGTTCGGTAATGAGGTTAATGATTTACCTAATTAATAAATTAATGTTCCATGACTTCCATGACTTGATCCATGACCAAATAATGTTTTCAGCATAATTATAGTTTCTTGATGTTTCTTAGTTTGTAGTAGTTTTCTGGTTTCAAAACTAGTCTCCATTACTTCTTCAAAAGGAGCAATGGCCAATCAAAATTTTGTTGTAGACGTCAGTGTGTATTTCACACAGTAGTTCATCTTTGAGGCCTGATGAAGGTAATATTCTGCAGAAAAAGATTGTATCTTTGTTTGACCTTTACCCCGTTCAGTTTTGAGCATTACAATCATAATCTTAGTAGTATGGTGTATACGGAATCAGCTCGTAAATTCTGATAGAGGTACGATTTCAGAAATTAAACATCATATATACCTTGAACACAACAAGGTATATGTTTAATGAAAACCTGCGTATATTCGTTGTACCCAAAAATGCAATAGCCGAGTGGGTTCTTTCAAAGTTCGAGGAGATAAGTAGAGTGAGACTACGGTTGGTATTTTATTACCGTAGGTGTAGGGTGTATAATTATAATGTATTTATAACTCAAGGATAATTCAATGCATATAGTACGGCGATACCTTGATGAATGGGGGCACAAACGTACTGAAGGACGACCCATAGCAACATAGGTAAGATGGGTAATGATATTACTCGCGTTTGTATCATCATCTGTTTGATATTGATTACCAGCCGTCTGAGGTTTCAGCCTCCCAAATTGGAACACGTATTTCAGATTAGCCTCTCTAGATTCGTAGTATGAATATGCGATACTGGGGTCCACTCTTACAACTACTGATCACTTTTGGTAATCTTCCACGTCTATAATTTTATCCATCAACATATTCACATAACTAATTTTTATTGTGAGGCTCAAATCAACAATTCCTGCACCACAGGAATCCATGCAAAACCCTTTTTCATAAAGTAAGAGTCAATAAATTATTGTTCATTAGATATCATTACTCCCACGATAAAAAATCGGATCAATCTATAAAAGTTTTTTTTAATAGAATCTTTTCGAGCGGTAAGTCACCAGAATTTCAAAATTCGCACATTTGGAGGCAAAACATGCTTTCTACCATGGTTTCTGACCAAATCTCATTTGTTTTCTGTCCAGTCCTTTCGGATGAAGGGGGTGATCAGCGGAAAACAAAACGAATGTATTCCAACTACTTAACATTTCAACTTTTAACTTAAATTTAACTTTTAACTTATTTTAACTTTTTACATTTATATTTAACTTTTTCAACTTCAAACTCGAGTCTTTTCCTCGTATTTCCGAGGCTATCAAGGTGACGGAAGCATGATTTTCACTTAAGGGAGGTGGACAAAAATTCTCTAAATTTAAAATTTTCAGTCGCATTTCACGTTTTAAAATTTCCTGAAAAATTTTGATTCCGTATCTACCTGTCTACGAGTATAATGTGTGTGTCCGGAAATCCTTATAACCGGTATACTATACGGAGTAACCGTTCGATTTCAATTAAATTTTCAGGGATTTTTTGTGGTGATGGTGGTTTCTTACTAATTGCATTACTCCCAGATTGATATCTGCCTCTTTGCATGCGCGAATCCTTTTAGGTAGTAAGCATAATTTCCACATCGTCCATATTCCGATGGAATGTTTTGGGATTTTGTGGGTCGGGTCGTTGAGGGCTAGTGGAATTGTCTCCTATAATTATCTCCAAATTCCATCAAGTAATTTTCTAATTGTTTTCAAAATTAGTAAGTGATTCGGATTATTTCTTATCGTATTATATTGGTAGGTACCTAATCACGTTATGGATTACAAAAAGCTATGTGCCACGCCCTTTTTTATTCAGATATAATATATTTTTATTATATTTATATTGTAGTAAAGTATGTCCCCAAAATGTCTATTTTTGGCGTTTTTTGACAGACTTCATTAAACCGTAAGGTCGATTGGGTTAGACGAAATTAGGTAGGTACCGTAATAACTCGCAATATCCCTGGTCCTACTACGTAAAAGACCCTCGGTTTGATAGTCACACAATATTTAATAATATTAATATTTTGTGTTAAATATTTTGATAGAATCTTTTGTATTACGTTGGAGGCACAAGTAATAGTGTCACTATGGCGCCAGTAAGTAGTTAGTGTCAGGGCGCCACAAACTTGGCGTGAGGATGACAAATATTTGGGACCTTCACTTTGAAATTTGGAGGTAACCTTTTACTAACCTCAAAAATGAACACCATGACTACCGTCGAGGGAGGGGTCACTTGGATTCACTATGCTCGTGGATTGGATTTATATATTATTACATAACATTGAAGGTACCTGTGAAACTGTTACCTCACGGTGGGTGAGTAATTATTGATAATTTATGTTGAACCAAAATTCACTAGCTAGAATTGAATTTGAAATTGAATTTTCAACTAATTAAATCGTGTAAAAGCAAAGTAATTATTACGAGTAAATTGAGACGTTGTGGAATAATATTTCTAACCGGTATATCGAAGCTCTGGGAAACCTCCTATTTTGATTGGTCGCGTTTGAAAACACAAGGAAAATAATTGCTATAACTGGAAATTCAATCTTAGAGATGTTCAGGGTTCGATCCCGGCTTGACAACAGGTTTACGGTTGACAGGCGTTGGAACGACGTGCGGTCACGTAAGCCTCACAGGACTAACACGATAATTAGGCAGACTGACTTGAACATTTATCCTGACTTGGTTTGTTCCGAACAACCAAAATATTGTTTAGTACGAAAAATATTATGTATATTATTATCTTCAATAAGTAATACAAGTTATAGAGCAGTTACCTTTTGTTGATTCCCTGCCTGTTGTGAATCTGATCTTCACGACGATGTTGATAGTTTTCTAAATTGAGAAGTTGTTCCCGATTATATCAATGATTTTTTTCTTTTTCACGCATGTATCTACCGATGTAACCCGCACCAACACTGGAAATTATACCAAAATCGGGACTTTATTTTGTTGTATACCTATAGTATTTTAACTATTAGTTAGACTTTTTGCATTGATTTAAACCTTTTTAACTTTCATTTAAACTTTTTTTACATTGAATAAAACCTTTGATTCCCAAGAAGGAAAATACATTTTTGAACAGAATGAACATATGAAATCTTTATTTCACACACAAGGAACAACAGGAAAAACACAGCCACACACAGGAAAAACGCAGTCAATGGCCAACCACTACATTGACTCTGTTTTGACATTTTATGTCTTTACTATGGCACATAAATGAAAAATCGTCACGCGGGGAGCGTTATGAGGGGAGCGTTACGAGGGGAGCGTTACGCGGAAATTTCTGATGATTTTCACGTCAACCAATCGTTCCTAGGGAAAACTAACTTCCTCATTTTCCACCCCACAAAAATCGTTCACCACTCATTGGAAAGCTCTCAATTTATTAAACATAAGACATAAAATGTCTCTCGTGGTTGCGTACTTGTACGAAAGCTGTATCCACCGTTTGTGTTTTTTAGTTTGTTTTTGTAAACAATGATTAGAGAGTTTTTTCCAAGTAAGAAAAGTGATGTAGTGTTGTCCTCCGATTGAATATTTCCTGTGTTCCTGTTGTTCCTTGAGCGTGAAATAAAGATTTCATGTGTTCATTCTGTTCAAAAATTTATTTTTCTACTTGGGAACCAAGGGTTAATTCAATGTAAAAAATGTTTAAATGAAAGTGAAAAAGGTTTAAATCAATGTGAAAAAGGTTTACTAATTTAAAGTTAAAAAGGTTTAAATCAATGAGAAAAGGTTTAACTAAAAGGTAGAATACTATAGATAATTTTGTTAGGAATTTTTCAAAAAAACGCCAATTTCACTGTACAAACGCTTCCCCCCGTTTCTGAAATGAGGAATCGATAAAAGAAATTTCCATTTGTCGAAATAATTCAGAAGTGTGACTCCCCTAATAAATACAGTAACCTCTATTTCGCAAGATTCCGCGCTAACTACGTGTTTTGTTGTACTTATTGTAGTATTTGGTCGTGTTTACACTGTCCACCCCTGATCCCCAAGGAGAGAATTCCACCAGCTAACTTTCCTACGACTGCCATAGCGACGATTTCCTTTTTCACCCTCGCTGTGCCGTTGATACCGAATATTTCGTGGAAAGTCTAACACTCAACTTTCAACAACGATAGTTCTTCATGGAGAATCAGGTTTTCGGAAATCTATTCGAAAAAGAGTCAGAAAAATCGCCATCGGGAGTTTTTAGCCGCCAGTGGTATTGTTCATGTTGATACACTATTGTAGAATGAAATCTCGGGGACACCCCTGACCCCCTGATTGTCAATGTTATGATCAAGAATCAAACCAATTAAACATAGAATTTCGACGTCCTGGATGGGGGACGTTGTCATCAACAAATCTTTGTTTCAAGGTATCCGATAATCCACAATCTCAAGCTAACGCGAACATTAAAAAAAAACATAATTTTTTCGACCCATGTTCATGATTTTTTTTAACAGCATCACTTGTCTTCTTTTCGCGTTTAAACGGCGTTTTCTCATAAATTTACGCAGATGAAAATTAATTGGGAATACCGTTGGGGAGTTTTGAATTGCTGATGTTTTTTTCGGAGAAATGTTTCTGGGAATGGATGAAAATATCAGTCACTGAAGTGCAACGGTGGGCGTCGGTGGTCTAGTGGACAGTGTACCCGACTGCGGTGATAAAATGAGAACCGTCTAGCGGGGACGCGCGTTCGAGTCTGGTCGTCGCAGAAAGTTTTCTGTCTATTAGACGATCGGCAATCTCTCGTTCCAACCCAGGGCGGTGATGTTTGGGAAGCCATGAGCGAAATCATCAGAACAAATTCTGATCTCCCCTTAGGGAGACAGCTGATGACGTCTGCGACGCCAAGAATGGCAGTCGGACGAAAATTCAACCTGAAATGGTTGCTTACTTTACTTACTTTACTTTTTTTACTCACTGAAGTGCAACAAAAAAGATGAACTTGAAAAAATTGCTACTTCGGCGTAATTTTTGTCGCGTGAAAAATTCTGATTGCGTAATGACCAGAGAGGGATTTTTGCTCTTTCTATTGGTATCCTAAAATTCGAATTTATGTGTAAAATCAAAGGAAATTTCCATCATTTTCACGAATTAACACCGAAACACGAAAAATTTTAAATTAAAAAACGTCGTTCGAGGGAAATTTTTGAAAAAGAAAGTTAAGGCACAAAAATGGATTTTTTTTCCTTTTGGTTTATTAGTTTCAATAATGAACCTTTGGAATCGACCAAGAAAAAAAATTTTTTACACTCCCTCAAAATTTTATGGTTTACGTTTCAAGGTACGTAGAATCCAAAAATCTAATAAAAATTTGGCCGTCCGTCCGCCGTACGCGGCACTTTTGCCACTTAGCATTGACCGATTTTGATGAAATTTGGTATGTAGGCTCCATTTGGGGTCTATTTGTGCCCCGAAGATTTTGGTTGATGTAGGTAACTTCTAAGAGTTCAAAAATGAATTTTGAAACTCAAAAAATTTTGATATGAAGGTATTGTTTTCCTTCAATTTAAGATTCTATAGAATTTTTAGAATTTTTTGAGACCACGCGGAGCTCTGTAGGACAAACCGTTCGCTCCCTACGAGAATTTAAAGTTTTTACGTACGATAAATCAGAAACAAGAGTGTGAATCGCAAAAGAGGCCTAATCTCCGTTCAAATTAAAGCTGACCGGAATGCGATCGATTTTTTTCTTCATGTTGGATGATTGGTGGCTTTATAGACGAGTGATCTATCTAGAAAAATAATAAACCATTGTGTAATAATTTGCAGCGTTTTTTGTTACAATTAAGTAGTAGTAAAACTATTCCCTGAAGTTTGGACCATTATTTCTGGGATACCAAGTTGTACTTTCAGGGAGGTGCCTTTAGTTTTTGTTTACATACTGATGATGACGTACCCGTCAAAATCGATTTATAAACTCATTTTTTGTCGATTTATAAACTCATTTTTTCGAATCATTAGACAACATTCGAATCTTAATAAGATATTTAACAACATCATAAACAGCGCTGAAAACGGGTTTACAGTAATTTTTGTGATACCGCAACAACATCGTTTATTTACAAGTTCGCATTAGACTCTATACGTTTAAACGCTTACTGCTCCAAAAACCCCGACCACACGGCCAAATAGACCATTAAGAGATGCTCCGAGACGGTTCAAAGTGGCTATTAATGTAATTTGTTGGGTTACCCTTGCTAACGAAATAAAGAACCTTTCCCAACGAATTCAATTCCATAAAATGAGATGTTCAGAAAATTTAAACTTGTATATGTATGTTCAGAGTTACTAAACAATGAACGTTGAAAAATTTGGTAGATCGAAATCATTCTTACAAACATCATAATTTAACTTCAAAAATTGACAGTTGTACTTTGTTTCGTCCTTTGTGCTTTGTAAACCTTCCTAAAATATGTCTCCATATTTTTGCTACAAATCTGTTTTTTCCTTATCTAAATTTTGAGGTTATGACCTACTTAGACGAATTGAAGTGAGTTGTAGCAAAGTTGAAGATTAAACCGGACCTATCATTATTCTGCTCATGTCACTCAGTCAAACCTACAACAAACTCTCTCTTGAAAATGGTGGAATAAACATCCAAAACGTTAGCAAAAAAAATCTATCTTCCTTGACCGAACCTCGAAAAAAGTACCTGCTAATGTTATACAGTGGTTGACAACAAACAAAGGACCTACTTCTGGCTCTCCATAATTATAACTACGTGTCGTCACAAGATAATATCAGGTATATTATACCTGAGAGTAATATTACGGTATACTTACATGATTATATCTCTGTTTTCTGGGTTTGATATCGTTCATTATTATTTCATGAAATAAATTGATTGGTTAATTTCCTTCAATTACTTTCTACCAACTATGAAGCTGCTGTAAGTCAGGTAGATATAAGAAGGATAATGTGACGTCACAACATGAGGCTACCCAAAATTCCATCTGCAAGTAATTGGACGTTGCATCCAGAAGACATTCATAAATCCTTAGTTCATTCTGATGGAGGAAGAATAATGATAATTTTTAGCTTTGTTACACAAAGTCAGGTGTAGGAAGGTTTGATAAGATGATTTGAGTTGATTTAAAATTCTAGTTGCAAGTATTCATACGTGCAAGAGACACACATATAAATCGTAGTTGGAGGAAGACACATTTTCATAATTCGACGATCTGAAGTGTGTAGGAATGTGCAATGCTGAGTCTGGTGTAGGAATGTTTCGTGTGACGTGAAATTTGAAGTGAAATATTACCTCCACGTAGGAGTATTTTGGGATTCCCTTTTGGTTGGATTAATGGAATAGATTCGTACAATTGTTGGAACGCACCAACTTGTCTCGATAATATGTGAGAAAACCTTTCTCAATTGAACAACGAACACGATGTTTTCATGTGAGCCGCTCAAGTGTTTATTCTCTCATTTCATTGAAAAGTAATCTTACCTCATCCTCGCGGTTTAAGTGAATTCCCAATTGTCACCGCTCAAGTGGTGATTTATTGAATAGGCACCTACCTACTCGTTTCCTTCACAATGAAGGTAAAATTGAAATTTACGGCTTCTCGCGGGTCAAAAGTCAATTTTATTTATTCTTCAATTCACGCTTGGTTATGGGTATTATTTTTAAACGTTCTTGATAAATTTCACTTACTAAAGATTACTCGATAGCGATGACCTAACTCACGTGGGTAGTTCTGATCATTATTCTTACACAATTCCATCCACTTCTCTCATGTATCTGCAATTTTAGGAAAATTTTAACTTATATTAAATATAAGTTAAAATTAAATTTTGATTTTTTGAATTCAAGTGTGATTTTTTTTGTCCATAATTTCGATGAATCGTCTTTTTAGGAACTTCTATACTTATCAGGTAAGTAGGCACGTAACCAATCACGAGTTCACAGAAATTATCCACATAACTGTTTCACAGTAGACTTTATTGAACCTTCTATGGTACGTATTTGTCTTTTTAGGACCTTTTATGGACTGGAATAATATGTCAACTCGAATTCACTTTTATACGTAAACTCCTGGTGTAAAAAGATATTTGTAAAGAAAATCCAATTTTCAATCACTCCAAGTATAACTTTTCGGTCTTCGATGAGATGAGGAATGAAGACGAAAATTAAATCAAATATGACTTACCTTTCAGCAGGACATCCACCCCAATCATTCAGTAGAATTTTCAACCCCATTCTCGACTTTCCAGAGTGCTTCTGTCTTTGCACCTGACACTTTTCTTATAGCGCACCTTTTCATATAACTAAAATAACGCTAGCTAGTTCTGTCTTTTTATGGTAAATCTTATGTAACTATAGTGATCAGGTATTTAAATACTTTGCCAAAACTACGTATCAAAATATACAGTTATAAGGAAAGGGGAAGCGGATGATGAACATCCGGTAGAAACTTTCACGCTAAAATGAAATGTTTTAAGGCAGATCGGGATTATTAAATTTGACGCCTACAAATCTTTTGACCTGATTTAGTCACCTAAAAGACTACGATGAAATTACTTTCGCGTGGTACTTACGTAATAAATCACTAATATTACTCGGGCACACTCATAAACCCGCAATTACAAATCTTTGATCTTAGCTGTATATTGAGATCCTAAATACACTCGTTTTGAGTTTTTGATTCTAAAATACATGCCTGATTTTACATGCAAATCAATTTTGAGAGGTTTATTTACTGGATAGAATAATTTTGTTGCTGTATAATTTCCATTTTATAGCATATTTTTGAGAATTTTGAAAGGGAAGGCTGTGATTGCCGCACATAGGTAAATGACAAATTATTCCAAGTTTTTGGTGCATATTTATGAATTATCACCCTATTTATTATCACGTTTTTAGTTGTTTAGAACGTGTCAAACACTCAATTTTCTAGAAAACGTAGGTATTTTATTATGAATCTACCAAGGCACGCACTTCATATTTCATCACCTACATTGCCTACCCATTTTGAAGAGAATTTCAGGCATTGAATTTAAAACAACCTAGATTAATTATAATTTTTTTCATGGTAAAGCAAATAATTAATTTGGTGTCTAGTGGTACCTTAAATGTAAATAAATGTAAGAAATTGACAGAATTATTTAATGGCTTCTCCTCTATTATTAAGCCTAATTTTAAAAGCCATTTCACGTAATTTTAATGAATATTCCTTAATTTTTATTACCCGGTAGGAATGCGAAGGCAGCGGGCAAATACGCGGACAAACGCATGATCGGATTCACACACCTCGCGGCACAGAGCTGTCAAGAAGACTGAAGTCAACGCGAGCGGGATCCTTGGGGTCCGGTTTTTTGTCCTTTTTGCGCAACGCCCGAACTCTAGCGGTGGCGACCGAAGGTACGGTGTCCCTCCCGGTTCGGGTCATAATGATTTGATTCAGCAATTTGTACCACTCATGAAATCCGTCGAGAGGGTGGGACCTACCACGCAAAATTTTGGAACAAAATGACCGCAACAGTTAGTAGAGCTGCAATTTCACATATTTATAGAACATCCAAGTTGCTTACTGAAGCACAGAACTTTAATAAAGCACCTCAAATTTACAGTAAAACTTGATAACTAAACGCAAATTTCAAAATCCCAATGAAATGGAAATTAACAAATAAAAAAATAACAGATAAAATATCCACGAAAACCGGTTGGAACGTAGAAAGTAGGTTCAAACGTAGAAACGCCTTTTTACGCAAACAGGATGGTCTGAAACGGATATTAAGTATGTGTGGTCTTGTTTCTCAGTCTCGTACTTAAAACTGAGTAGTAAATAAATATTACCCCAGTTTTTGATTATTGCGCTTTCCCTCTTGAAAATGATCCAAGTTGACGGCGCAGAAGTTCTACCTCACCTTCAAGACCGACACGTCGTGCGGGTTTTTTGCATATCCTGTTCCCTGTCTTGCAGCTAAGAGGTTGTGACAATATTGGTTTATTATTTTCAATAATAAGCCTTTGGAATCGAGCAACAACAAAAAATTTAACCCCCTCTCAAAATTTGATGTTTTACGTTTCAAGGTACGTAGAATCCGAAAATCGAATAAAAAAAATTCCGTCCGTCCGCCGTTTTTTGCGATACCTATTCAATTATTTTCGACGATTTATCGTTGGGAAATACAATAAACTTACGCGTTACTCAGCTTTTTAATAGGACTGAGTAGTTTTTAATAATTATGTATCAAATAATGAGATTTCCTATATATAATTCGAATAAAGCACCTCGTACCTCTTGAAATAACTGTCTTAAGTATCTGAAGTTGATCTCATTCAAATCAACACGAAAATTATGAAAGGAAATGATACCTCATAAGAGCTCACTCGACAAACTGTGACGAAAACTCCCTTTTCCAAGCCAAACTTTAAGGGGAGTAGTCCAAAAAAATCTTCAAAAATTCAATTTTTCGTTTTTATTTTTGTTTAAAAGTACATAATATTGTGAACATTTAAAAAAAATAAAATTAAAATTGGATGGTCACAACCGGAGATATGATTTTATTCGTTCAGGTCTTCCGCAAGCGCTGCCTGGCCAGCGAGCGCCTAGTGCCCTCCTGGTGCGTATGTTGACATCGCCGCCACATGATTTGCACTTGCAAGACACAAAACTGAAAATATTTTCAATAAACTCTCTGATGTTGACAACATTGTGCATGTTGGAGCTGACAAACTCGTCTATTCTGTCAAGTTTTCATGAAGCTTTTTCTCTGAGGATGATGAATGCGATTACAAAGAGGAGGTGCAAGAAGTCGTCGATCTTCCGTCATCTGCATTGACATCAAGGGTTTGTCATGAGCTTGTCTAAATGCACGAGTCTGCACAGGTGGTACCGTTTTAATTTTTTTGAAAACCCGACGGTTGTTACCCATTTTGAATTAAAAATATCACGATAGAACGAAAATAACACGGCAGCAAAATACAAACTACTACGGATTTCCAATGAACAACCTTATCATTGATAATCATCTTCTTCTTCTTCTTCCTATTTTGTTGGTGCTCGTGAAAACATTCAGAACTAATATGGAATAGAAAACACATCCATAAAGAAGTGTTGCCTTCTAAAATCAAGATTGGAACGTTTCACAAGTTCGAAGCCATGGCTCATTGGCATCGTCACTGTCATGGTAGGTTACCTTCCTACGGGAAAACCTCTGTCCTGAACAATTACATTTCGCTACACTGAAATACCCTTTTCTCTGGAACTACTTGACCGATTTTCCTGAAACTTCGGCAATCGACTCACATGGATGTATTCTAATGTTACCGCCAAGGAAATTATTATTATTATTTTTCCTTGAAAGTTACAGATTTTTGTCTACCAAAAAAATTACCAAAAATGCAATATCCTACTTCACATTCAGCTGACTTGAGCCCAAAAATCAGCGGATGAATTTTTTTGAAAATCCTTGGCGGAAACGTAAGTACATATATGCACAAATATTGTCTCAAAATCTTAGCGAAATTGGTCGAGCAGTTTCTGAGAAAAGTGCTCCTCAAAATGCCCTTTTTTTTCTCCAAAAAAATTCCGCTTTGCCGATTTTTCGTATTTTTTGTAATCATTTGATTCGAACGAAAATTTGATGAGACACACTATACTATGTGAGGAACAATACCTCAAAATTTCAAGTAGTTTTGTATAGAAGTTTTGGAGAAATGGGGGTTGAAAGGTGAAAAAGGCGTGCACGGAACGCTTAGACTGGACTACTCCCCTTAAATAATTTTATTTTCCCTCTTTTTTTAGCGAATTTTTAAATAAAATTGCGAAGGACCCAAAATTTTTACAATGGACTGAAATCCATTTTGAAGCATTCTAAAACGATTCCTGAAGCTTTTCCAAAAATCGTGTACTAAAAAAGTAATAGCAATAGCCTAAAAAAAAAAATTTAATTTCTTTTAGCCCTGAGCACACAGTATGTTCTTATGGTACACAGAAAATAGGGAAAAAATAACAATTTACTTGTGGGTACTCTGAGTTCGGCGTGACGAGGAGAGTACTTTTGAGATTTTGTTTTGCTTCCGAGTCTACCAAGGTAGCGGACGCTTTGTTTTCAATTTTCTAGGTTGAAAAAAAAAAGTTCTCCAAAATCAAAATTTCCACTCGCGTTTTAAGTTACAGACCTTTCTGAAACTTTTCTTCCTGAAACTTTCTGAACAACATTTTGGTTCAGTGTCTGTCTGTGTGTCGTGAAATCCTTGCCACAGCCATAACTTCTACATTTCTCATCCGATTTCGATGAAATTTTGAGGGATAGTGCGAGTTGGCGAGTAGACGGTCCCCTATGAAAATCATCACCACCGGACTGATAGTAGCCGTTGCGCATGCGCAAACGTGCAATCCTTGTCACTGTCATAACCTCTACAATTCTCACTGGATTTCGATGAAATTTTCAGGGATAGTTCGAGTTGGCGTGTAGATGGTCCCTTATGAAAATCATTACTCCCGGATTGATAGTAGCCACTGCGCATGCGCTAACCCGTATTTCCTTGTTACTGTCATAACTTCTACAGTTTCCAACAATATTCAGAGATTTTGCGGGTTGACATGAAGAGTCCCCTATGAGGTTAGTGTTAGGTTCTTTCAGATTGATGTTTTGAGATTAACTACTATGCATCGGATTATCTATACAATCGGGATATGAATACGAGGATTTTTTTTATTGATGGGGAAGGAAATGCTGATGTAAATAAAATATCTCCAGAAACACAATTTTTCTAGGCTCCTAAAACTTGAAAAGAAGTCTTCTCTGTTTGAAGTTTCCCCTTCAAATAGAATGAAGAATATTTTGATCGAAAAACCAGATAGTCAGAGCAAAGTTGGACAAAAAAAATTCTTGGTGGATTCTTATTGGGGGAAGTTTCCAGAGTAGCCTAGAAGGAAAAATTGGGGAAAACACCTACAAAACCCTTTTAAACACGTTCCTCAAAATGCATGTTTTGGATCTTTTATTTTTCTCTCTCACAAGATTCTTTAACCAAGTACTTCTAATCTTTCTTTCAGACCGATTTTCATGGAACTTGGTAGGTAGATCAGGCTTCAAGAACTCAAGAGCCTTTTTAGGTAACGATCAGCAGGGTGAACCAGGGAGCTGACAACGTCTACCTCCTTCCTGTTTACCTAGAGCTCCCTCTTGGAAATCAGTGGTAAAAATTGTACGTCAGATCAGGTGTGTGAGCGATAAAGCTAACTGTTTTCCTTTTAATCATGAAGCTAAAATTGAATACAGTCTCTAGGAGAACACGTGTGACTGGTAGGGTCACAGGAATTTCAGATGAGCTGTGAGTCGTACAGCCGATTTCCTTCCTGCTCCAAAGAAACTAACCACTTATTGTGATGAAGATAGTCACTACCAAAACTCTCTCCAATATTCATTAGAAATTGAAGAGTAAACTGTAACATGATTTCTAAGAAGACTCCAAGTTCCACTACCTGATATTACTGGGATTTTGCATAAGTTGACAATACCAATCAGTAAATTTAATTAAAAAACAAGCATTGAATTTTAAATATCAATGAATTTGTGACTTAATGACAGGGGCGTTGGGTGACCTCTGAAAGTGGTGGGGCACCAAACCAGAAAATACATGAACTTGACCCTAGGATCACACATACCTACATACTTTTGCGTCAAACAGAGGACCCAGTGGGGAAACATCACATCTCAACTTCATTCCAGTTAATGATGAAACAAAAAAAATCATTTCTGGGACTCGAAAAGATAAAAATGTTAATTTGTTACTAAAACATTAAATATTCAATTTTTTTTAAAACGAAAAGCACATAATTTCTTAATCATAAAGACGAGATCATGAAAAAAAGTGTCTTAACAAATTCTACATATTAGTCGAAATGTCTATAAGGCTTTTCGAGGGTCATATTCCCTTTGATGACTTTTAATTGTCTTTTGCAAGGCCTACGTAGCATTTATATATGAAAAGTTGTGGAACTGAAGAGCACCAGGCTGCCTATTGTATTTCCCCATACCGAAATGTTGAACAGAAACGAAAAAATACGATAAGTAGGTAGGCAAGTCTAATCAGTGCTCAACTCCATCAGATCGTATTACAACAAACACCAAGACGACTTGAAATGCAGGGAAAATGGAATGGAAAACCGAAAATGATAAGAGTTTCTGGTCAGGAACGTAAACTGTCATTGTTTCAAGACACTTTAGGGAACACAGTAGGTAAAGAGCTCCAGAGAGACTAGTCATTTCGGAGAAAAACCCCTAAAGATAACAACTTCAACAATATTTTAAAACTTCGTTTCAACTTACAATAGTTTTAACTTACTTTCATACCTACGTGATGAAATCTCTGTGTAGCAAACGCCATCCACAACAATGATAACACTCCAAAAATCACAAGTTTGCTGTCAATCAGCAAAATTGTATCATGTCAAGATGTAACCACCCTCCTGTTTATCAGATAAACTTTATCTCTTGTTGGTAAACACACAAAACACCTAATCGTACAGTCTGGGCAACATACTGTGAAAATCTGTAAAAGTGGGGAGTATCCATTCAATTTTTAACCCATCTATAACTGATATCAGAAGTACTCCATGCGTTTACATCCTATGATGAGTCCATTGTTATACAATGAACTTTCATGGCAACCTGAACAGAGTATCCATCCATCTAGTTGAATCAAAACAAGTCATCACCAGAAAGAATAAAAAATCGATTTTGTCTTCCAGGGCAGGGGCCGAGAAAGGGAGGGGATAAACTAAAATAACACTACTGCGCATGTGCGGACGAGGAAAAACTAAAAATAAACAACACGTTGGCATGACGACGCCGGGGTCTAGTAGGGTCTAGCCCCAGATCTTGGGAATTCGGGAGTGGAGAATCGATTGTTTGATACAAATCGATTGTTGGATACCTATCGATTCCATCTTACATCTTCTCTCTCGTAGCAGGCCATGGAGACAGCCTTGGGCATGGACCTAGTAGGATGCATGGAACCTAGCTCCATGGCCTCGGGTTTTACCATGGAAATTTGACATAATAACTGCATGTCAGTGTAGAATTATTTTTTACTTGTAGGTATAAGCTCCATGCTTCCATGGATCATGAGTGAGTTTTGAGGAAAAAACTTTCTGCTAGGGATTTTTTTCTACTTTGTGGAGAACACTTTTTGAAGGGAGTTTTTCCAACTTTGGGGTAAAAAATCTAGGTTACAGTGAGAGAAATTTTGCCGGGGCTAGACCCAAAGTGGCCTTATGGACGCCACGCCCCTGCTTAATGACCTTCAAGACCTACCTCGTATTCATTCATATTTCAACAACGTAGGTGGCATTTGGTGGTAAAACAATTAACAAAAGACTTCTCAGTATGTAGTTTTATTTAGGTACGTAGTTTCTGAAATCGTACTTAAAGAAAAATATTTTCTTGATAACTGGCGTCAGCAGTTTAAAACCAAACAAAAATTGGCATTCAAGATTTCCATGTCAGGTTGATCAGGCAGATTTACTAACGAGAAAGGAAACCTATGTGCTTCCAAGCATAATTTTGTAAATTTCAGTGAAAATACAAGAGAAACACCACAGGAAAGCTTCAGGTTCTGAGCTCGTATCAGCCTAAGATAATCTTGCTCATGGGATGCTGGGAAATAACGTCCAACGAAACCAAAATACACGGATACCAGTTTTAATACAAAAAATAAATTAATAGTCGACAAATTTCAGTCAAATGCACTGACACAGTAGTACTATGATCAGAAAATAAAAATTAACGCCTACCGCGAACTTACATTTAAAAATTGAGTATACTTACATGAATGCTTATAAATTACGGTTAGAAACCTTTGTGCGTTGATGATTAGAATGAAAATGTTGAAAGATGTACATACTAATAAACTAAAATACAAAGCTGACAACTCGAGGAAAAAGGCGGAGTTGATGCCGTGAACTGCTGGAGAGTTCCTTGACGGTTCATCTATCTCATTAGCCATGGAAAACTCTACAAAGATCCTTCAGGCGCGTATAGCTGTTAGTCCCAATAGGCTTTGCAAATCAGTATGCCCCGTACTGCACTGAATGTGTTAATTATAGAAGACTTCATAGCCTAAGGGTGACACTCTTCAGTTATCAGTGAACTAGGGAAAGCAGCTAGGAGCAGAGCAGTAGCTAGAACATTTCAATGAACGAGAAGCTTCATTATATATGCTCTACTAGACAATTTTAGAGTGCTATTTAAATGGACTTCTTGGATGCTATACTAGCAGGCCCATGGTGACAGAGTTAAATAGGCAGGTACCCATTTGTCATGACTCATTGCCTCAATAAAAAACACAGGCCTTGAAAAAAAACCTTGACCTGTACGGAGCTTTTGGCCCCAGCATAACATTTCCCCCATTTGCCCGTCACTTGATGGTTAGCTTCTTTAATTCCGCTCTCTAGCAAGAGTGTAGGATACCTGGGCATGAATGGTACTCGACTGAAATCTGCGAAAACCCATTTACACAATATGATTCCAGGAACCCACCTAGTTTATTTTCAAGTTTTGTGCTATTTTGAGAAATTGATTGTGATGATTGCTTTGTTATTCCAAAGCCGCCTCCCAAAAAAAGTATGGAGGAACGTCTACTTCTGACATTGACACTCAGGTCTCCAATATACGTGCTGTCAAACTGGAAATAATAATATGGCATCCCTTCTAGGTCGTTCAATCTTCGAACAATTCCTTATAAGCACCAAAATGGGAAGACAACCTAACTACTGACGCCAAGGCAAATGAAAGTGAGCTACATTGTTGAGAAGAAAAAAATGCTGGGTACCCCGAAATTTTCAAGTTATTAAGTTTTCTGAGACCAAAAAATAGATTTTGATTATAATTTATCTTTGAAATAATTGAATCTCATTTTTATGAAATATCTTCAAGAACACAATAAATACCACGAGAAACGACGTTTCTTTCGTTCTATTCTACAACAGTACTTATCATATCGTAGAGAAGTAATGGCCGAATAAGAATAGAGCTTGCCACCATAGAAATTATTACGGAAAATAAGTCGGGGGTTCTGGGAGCAGAATGGTTTGGTGGATGAGCGGTGAATTTAGATGGCCAATCCATAGACGGAGACGATGCAGTACATGGTTTTGTTCTCCCAGCGAACGGTGCAGCTGCCGTCAGTGGTGTTGTCCCAGTAACAAGAACTTGCACTGTGGAGCCCAGCGCCAGTTTTCTGCATGATGGTACAAGTCACTGCAACACAACAGGGTTTCTTTTGAGTTTAGCGATAACAAGAAGTGTGCAATATGATTATGGTGAGTCCTTGTACTTAGATTCTAGGGGCCTCTTAAGATGAGAAGAAAACGTGAATGACCTCTGAACCTTGCTTGACCTAGAGCTTGAACGGGATTGCAGAAATAGATCAGGAATATTGAGATTGGGATTCGGGCAGCCTGCTCATGTTCACTCAGCATTCCTTGTGGAAATGGAACTAACAGCCCGCATCGTCAAAAGTGAGTATGAATAGAGGAATATGACGAGATAAAACAATAAATTTAAAAAAACCCTCCAATTGCCACTCATTAGTAGTAGCAACGCACTGCCACGCATCTGTTGCTGTCTTTGCAATTAAGGGCATTGGACCTCTGAGGTGGCTCAAGTGAAGGATGTACCTAGGTTCAGATCCCGTCATAGATTCAATAACTTTGCTGTAATGCAGGGCTCGTTGTTGTTTCAGTAGCATGAATACTAATCTATGTTCCATGGCAAAACATGCGTATTTCCAAGCTTCTCGACAGATTGCAGTACCACACCATTCAACTTGGAGACGATCTTTTGTCTGCTTGTTCCATTCCTCTCAACCTATATGCTACTTCATGCATCTTGAATTCAGGAAACTATCCTAACTGCGTATTGTTGAAGTCCTCCTGACATTGACCAACAAAATAACAGAGACAACAAAGAAGAGAGCTAATGGGTAGCAAAAATTGATGAGTGGGATACGATATCGCGACAGTGGTGCGCATTGGGCTGAAAGCTAAAGCTGGGAGCCCTAGAAGCGTTCTGATTGGTGGAGCTCCAGGACGTAGTTATAGCTGACGGCAACAGATTGCGTTCTCTCAACATCATCACAACAAGTCTTGTTAACACATATTTTTCTCCTGGGGGCGTAACCAGCCGCATCAAAGTAATTAGGTAATTTGATTACATATAGTTATTTTCTCGATTTCTTTTACTTAATTCGAGCTGATTATCAATGACATACTAGGTTTCAAACGTTTCTATGGATGGCAGTTGTCGATTGAACATTTTAACTACTGGCAGTAGGGGCAACAACAATTCAACAGACTATGGGGTATTTCGGTGGGTCGGAAATTCAGGTTTTTGACCTCAAATTTGGATTCAGCACCCTTGAAAACCTATATACTCCAACTTTAAGCCCAATGATACTATAACATGTGGTAGAAAAATTAATTAAAGAGATCACACGTTTGAAAAAGGTGGGCCGCTATAAATGCACACACACTAGGCAAGGACTACGCCGCGGACTGCCCCGCGCGCGTGTGTGAGTAGAATGTTGTAGTATCCAAGAGGGGTTTCTGTGCATGGATACTTTTTCAAAGACAGTTGGCTAGCTACGTCACGATTGGCTAGCTACGTCACACCATTCAAATCTTCAACTTTCCTTAGCTTCTCTGATTTTTTAAAAACATTTTCTCGACGAACAGACCCGATTACCGTTATTCCTGAGCCATACTCTTTTGAAAAAATAAATAAAAAAAATTGACCGAAATACCCCTTTTGGAAAAATCTTTCACCTTGAATGAATTTCCTGAGTATTTCTTGCTAGTCAAAATGAAGAAGAAATAAAAAATTAACAAGTTCTGGTCATTCGAAAGGAAGTGGGTGATTTGAAAAGAAGCGGCGTGATTTTCCTACCACATGTTATAGTATCATTGGGCTTAAAGTTGGAGTATATAGGTTTTCAAGGGAGCTGAATCCAAATTTGAGGTCAAAAACCTGCATTTCCGACCCACCGAAATACCCCATTGTTCTTCAATACAAATCACCAAATCCATGAACCGAACTTACAACTTCATCAATATCCATAGGTCTATATCAATATTCATATATATCCAAAAAAAAATGTAACATGTAACTAAGTTGTTTACTGTTTAGTACAACGTTTTTCTTGGATATTAAACTATCGTATTTACGAGTAAATTAGATCCAGAACCTCCAGGACCTTCGCCCTTTTTTTCTGGTCCTACTCTAGTCCAGAAAAAATATGAGGAAGTAACTGTAGGTGTGTAAGTAAGAGTTTTTTAAGAAGTTTTGATTTAAGTGATTTCACTTCATACTATACCACATACTGTTTCTTATCTCACCTACAAGCTAAGTTTCAAATCAACGTACTAATAGTGCGCCATCACTATGTTCGACAAGATCTTCTCAAGCTCAGAGTTTCAAGGAGCTTTTGTGGGTGCCAAGTAAAATGTCACAAACTAAATTGAAATGGTTGAACGGAAAAATTCCTCATTTTATAAATGAACTCAGAGAGAGTTCCAATAGGTTGATGATTTCGGAAAGCCCGAATCCCCAAACTCAGCTCGGTCAGACCGCGATATAAACAGATAACGTCTCGGAAACGATGTTTTCGTCGGCCGACAATTGAACGTGCTTGTAAGGTCACGTTTTATTCCCCTGGCTACAGGCTGCCCTGTCACGCGTCAGAGCGTCCTTGCAGCAAGACAAGACCATTATTATTATAGCAGAGGCAGACACGCCAACTTCTACTGGTAGTTGGGGAAAGCGTTCGATACCTTCCTAACACTCTTCTAACTATGAAAAAATAGTGAAATAATTATATAGGAAGGTATCAAATTCGAGAATGAATCGAAAAATGTAAATTAATATAATCAACATAGAGACTACAAATTACTATGTCGACTGACTGGAAATGGGGTCAAACGGAATAAACTCCTTCTTTGCCGAGCTTTCGTTAAATGTATTTCCTTTTGCAGGGTTACTCAGTGAGTACACCAAGCGTCAATACAAAATGAGCTGGTGGAGATGCCACCACAATCATTAAAAATTAAATGTTATGGCATTAAATGAATAAAAATTTATTAGAACACCAGCTTTTAGGAAAATTGAAATCCAGAACACCTGAACAAATAGAAAAATGTATCCACAGCTTGGAGAGAATAAATGCTGAACATTTTTTATCTTCATTTAAACCGTAAAATTTATTTTCAATATCCACCAGCTCATTTTTTATTGACTTGGTGTAGAGACTATAAATGTCTTAAGAAACATGTTTGTGAAAACAATTGGCCAAACATTGAGTAACAAAATTCTGACGCATGACTGTGAACATGAAGTGCTGACAGAACGACAGACGGCGATAACCTCTGCCTAATCTTACACATAAAACACAACCTGGTCTCAAAGAAGTGCTGAGCAAGCTGGAATTTTATTTATCTGTGAAAAACGAAATTTGGCGTTCCAAGAACAAGTAAAATAGAGAGAGTGGGTATCGTCGAGCGAATCAGGAATGGTATTGCTTATTAATGAATTGATTGAGAGTGCTGACAAGAAATTTGCAATCTCTCTTGCACGGAGGGACTGAACAGTACAGAGATCCAGGAAGTCGGAAGATAGAAGTTCCTCGGTGCAGCATGATTTATTGAGGAAATATTCAAAGAGCCAATACAATCTATTTTCAATAATTTACAATTTTTAAGATCTGGTAGGTAACTTTTGATATAGAGTAAACGTTGGGCTGATTCCGTACAATGGGTGTTGTTATGGACCACCATTACCATTCTTATTGCACACAAAAAGTGCAACGAAATTGTCAACTAAGAATACAATAATCACTCTACATCACTATAAAGCTCAGTAAGTCACTAACGAGCCGACTAACATTATTTTTCCAAATAAGGTCCCCCATTTTGATTCCAGATTTAAACTCCAAGTTACGTTTCGTAGGAAAAAAACTGACTTTCATTTTGAGTGCACGAATACGCTCTAACAGCGAAAAAATACAGTTTTGCGCCGATTAAAAACGACCATTGTGATTGTAAGAGTATTTTTCAACGCTGAATCGTGCAATGTTACTCCTTCCATAAGTGATCGTTTAGACCAGAGTCACACTTTGATCCTCAGTCCTTTGAACCTCGTTCTCAAAAGATGTCTCAAAAGTTGTTACCCCCCCCCCCCCTACTAAAATCATTACGTGACAAGAAAAAAACTTTCTTTTTGGATTCTATGTATTTTTTGTGAGGATTGCACGAAAAATCAAATGGGAACCCCCATTTTATTATTGCAGATTCGTATTCTACGTACAATTTCATGAATGTTTGACTCCTCAGTTGATTTTGGTTTATTATTTTCAATAATAAACCTTCACAATCGACCAAGAAAAAAAAATTTTAACACCCCCAACCCCCCTAAAATTTGTTGGTTTACGTTTCAAGGTGAGCGCCCTAAGAGCCAAACTGCTTTTTCTTGTACAAAGGGCCAAAGTGAAATCGGTTTCAATATCAGAAGTCCGAAGGGCCATGATTCAAAAAAGGTTTGGAATTCAATATTACATACCTAGATTTTCGGACCAATTGCAAAAAAACCTAGTTGACTTCATTTACACTGACTCGCTTGCGTTTTAGGAATAGTAGTTCGGAAAGCAGTTTGGCCCTTTGGGCGCTCAGGTGTCGGTATGTAGAATTCAAAAATCGAATACAAATTTGGCCGTCCGTCCGCCGTACGCGACACTTTCCCCACTTAGTATAGCATTGACCGATTTTGATGAAATTTGGTATGTATGCTCCATTTGGGGTCTAGTTGTACCCCGAAGATTTTGGTTGATGCAGGTCACTTCTAAGGGTTCAAAAATAAGGTTTGAAATTTTGTGAACGCCCTAACTCAAAAAAATTTGTTATAAAGGTATTGTTTTTCCTAAATTAAAGATAGTATAGAATTTGTAGGACAAACCGTTCGCTCCCAAAGAGAATTTAAGGGTTGGCTTACGATAAATCAGAAATACGAGTGTGAATCTCAAAAGAGGCCTAATCTCAGTTCAAATGTTAGCTGACCGAAATACGATCGATGTTTTCCTTCAAGTTGGTTGGTGGTAACAATGGCAAAGCCGTGATCTTTGCAGACGAGTGATCTATACAGAAAAATCTTTGTGTAATAATTTGCAGCGTTTTTTTTTACTGTGTGCAACTCTCAGATCCGATTTATTCTCATTGTTACTTTGAGGTAAGTACGGAATGGGGGTTGCGCCTGATTTTTTAAAAATTTTTAATCGAAATTAAACCTCATCCTGAGAATTTTGACACCAGCCGTTCTCTTTTTGGACGAGTAGATCTTTTTCTATGATTTTTCAAAGTTTCGAATGTTTATGACGTCACGCGCCTCTCCCGCCTGGGCGGGACCCCCCCAGCCAACTGTGGCGTCATAAACATTCGAAACATTGAAAAATCATAGAAAAAGATTTACACACGCTAGAAGGTCGCGGTTGGTACCAAAATTTTCAGAATGAGGTCTAGTTTAGATTAAAAATAACAATAAACAGTTTTTCCTACCCATGCACACACCTCATTCAGGTTGAATTCATGGGTCCTGTTGATAGGAGAAAATCTTCAAACGCCCCGTTAGACGCAGAGTCCCTCTGCAGTTTTCTTTCTTTTGTGAATAAAAAAATCAAATCAACTCCTCAACGTGATGAGAACAGCTTTTCATGAAATTCTAGGTGGGCTTTAATCAAAATGTTCAGGAATTAAATAGAATAGGTATAAATCCCCAACTAATCAACATGTCTACCATTTAAACTTGAACCTTCTAATCATACCTTTTAATAACCTTCTAACATAACTTCTAATAATGAATGCGTTTTGTTAGGTACCTGAGCGACACTTGTGAAGTAATAATATTTCAACAACAAACAAATACTTAACAAATTTCAAATATTTGATCCTAATAAACCGACCAATTGTTCTTTTTCCGTTTAATTAGGAAGAAAAAATTGCCTGAAGCTCACCGATATATTTGAAGGCCTTCTGCAGCTTAGTGAGGTTTCCTAGGCAGCCTTCCACGACGTTGGTGGTCCACTGGTTCACTTTGTTTTGGGCGTAAGTATTTCCACCTATTGATTCTTCTATGGCTTCCTTTATGATGCTGCTCACTTCATCTACAACGAATTGAGGCTGCAAATAAAGTAAAGGGGTTCATTTTCATTCTAAATCAACAATGGAGGCACATATTGCAAAAAATTAGATTTTGTTCACCTTCCCAGTTAATCCATCGATGGGATTAACTTCAAATCTACTCATATCTCTACTTACACCAGTCAGAGATGAACGGTGTTCAAAGGTAAAACCAACACATTATGAAACATAGAGCTGAAAATATCAACTCTGACATAACTTGTTATACTTCCTGTTTCGGAATGGCGAGCCTCAGATTTCTCTGCTAACTCACAAAGAGAAGCACCGGGTGATGCCACTTCTTTGTTGTAGATTATATTAGAATCTATTATATTTAATAGAATCCATAATAAAGAAGTGGCATCACCCGGTGCTTCTCTTTGAGTTAGCAGAGAAATTTTAGGCTCGCCATTCCGAAACAGGAAGTATTATAATAAGTACTCCCAATTTGGTACTGTTCCCTGGTAGACACAGTGGCAATATCACCAGCCACTTATGTGGCCACCAGGTTTCACCCAGCTGGATGGGGAAGAGTCAGATTCTACAGACCAAACCATGACAAGTAGGTAATACCTACCACTGGCTGTCATGCGAAACGCGCAAACATCACTGGTACGCTATTAATTCATTACCAACAGTGTTCACCTTAGTACTAATTCAACGTAGTTTTGCAAAATTTCAATGAACGAAAAATGAAACACACATCAAAACTAAAGTTACGCCCAGTATGAGAGCCAAAACTAGAACAACTTCCACCGTCCCACACATGATTATATTGGTAAGAAATGAACTTCCAAGTATTCACACTCACCTCTTCCCCAATTTCATCCATTTCAGGGAACGCTTTCAAATATTAATCCAAAAAAGAGCGGCTAAATGGAAATAGTTCGGTAAATAAATTTAAAAAAACAATAAAATTAAACAACCAAGATCGGGATCCAGAACGTTCCGAACAGCGAGTACGCAATCCACTGGTGACTTGATTGTGAAGCTGATGATAACCCTTATCAGCCATTTCCAGTTGGCTAACCTGTTACCGGGATTTTCGCGGACTTCATCAGAAGTTCGAATTTTGAGTGGTGCATAGTCTGGTTTCGGATTACTTATATTGTTTAGGCTATTGGTCTTATTTTGCTCTCGATAAAAATATTCTTTCTGACAGAAATTATTTCATCATCTCAGTTCTTCAACCATGCGCTTCAACACATGGAAGAGGTATCTTACTTCCATGGTCATGAGTGTTTAGACAACAACAGGTTGGTGACGACGGTGACGTAACAACTCACAATCAAGGTCGATCCCCCCACTTCGCCATACACCGTCGATTTTAGTTGAATTTGTCGATTCATTTTCCGAAACCCTTGGGCTGAATTGATCAAGCTTCTCAGCTCTCTTCTTCTCAAGTTCTACATTTCACAGGTATTACCTAATATTATGTTCTCAAAGTGCTATGCTTCTTCGTTGTTTAGAACATATGCGTTGGTTGCATCAATGATTTCTTCAGGTCTTTATTTCATATCGTTCTTTACCGGTTGTGCACGGCCTTCTTTGATTCGCAGATAAAAAACTACTATCATGGTTCTGAAAGCGGTAGTCGTCCTGAAGGGAGAATCCGTCTCGGGCACTATTCATCTTGAACAAGCGGTAAGTGGACATAGCTAGTTTTCTGTAAGGAACGAGTTAAATAAGTGAAACATCGTTAGGACGAGAGTAATTTACAACTATGTACCTACGTAATTTACCGTCTCGTAATCATTATCTATTCACGTTTCATCTTGTTTGAAGACGAAGAGTGTCCACATTATCTGATATAACAAAAAATGCATTATCATCCTCTCAAGGCTGACTTGTGCCGTCTGGATAGGTCTCCTGAATCCCCGAGAGGTGAGAGACAGCAATTAGACGCGTTCGATCCCGGTGCTGTTAGACGACGATGCTATTCGAGGACAGACCTGAGGGTCACACAATTATAATATTTATACCTACCCGTAGGCTAGGTAGCTCTGAAACGGGCATTATAGTTTGTTATCAGTATTATGGGGGTCGGAATTTGTTGTTTTCGACCTTGGAGTCGGATTCAGCACCCTCGACTATTCCCCTCAAAGCCAATTTAGTACCTACTGAGTCAATCTACTACTCTAAGAATTTCCGGTTCCAACCCTTAAATCCTCTTCACCTTCCTTGTTCCCTTTTCCTAGATTGTTGACCATCAGTGCAGTTCTTGTATCGAGTGACAGGATGTTTTTCATTTGTCGTTTTAACGTGACATTCTAAAAACAGACTATCCTGAGAAGAGGGTAGACAAGTTGTTCGAAACCTACAATAGCTCCCTTCATTTAGTTGACGCAGAGTTATAATATTCGTGACTGACTATGGTGAATAGTTGTAATTTTTTTAATGTAAGCTTTGTCAGAGGCAATGGAACATAAGTAAGTCTATAGGTACTCTTAGGTCAGCAAGTTGCAGTGGGTATCCCAATCATTCCGATCACTATGCGGTTGGTAGTAGAGCTGAACTTAGCGTCGCTGTACCATGGTGGGGGTTGATCCTCGAATATTTCCCTGATCACTGTCCTTTTAGTTGTAACCTTTTTCCAATTGTTGAGATTTCGTTTCTGAGACTATACCAGGTCCTGGAAGGTAACCAGACCCCTTTTTTGGCAAATGCTGTCTGGCGACTAGTTTGATACTACCGTACTATCTGCCACACTGTAACCGAAAATGGAGATGTGAGCAAGAATCAACTGGCATTGGATGGAGGCAACTCTATACCTTCTCAAACAGCCAAATTATTTCAAAACACTTGACCCAATGGCTGTTGATGAGTTTGTTCCATCTGCACCCACAGTCTAACAGAAAGCGATCAGTTTAGTTCCTGTTCCATCAGGATAATTCTGTCAACCGCGGTTGAACTGCGGTCAACAGAAGTCGACAACTCCAAGGAGTTCTGTTAAGGCTGAAAATTAAACCTCTCCCACCTGAAACCTCTTCCATAACGTGTTCCTTCTAAAACAGGTCTCCCATTGTTCATTTAGCCTCACCATACCATTCAGTATCGTCGAATATTTTCTTATCGGGGTATAATATTCGAGGGTGGATATAAACGGGACTTTGATCTCTCAGAGACAGCAGTCGATGGGAGCGGGCTGTCACTTCTAGGCTGTTTGTTGGGGTCATGGCAAAGTCCAAGAGAGGTTCGTCTCGTGGTAGGTGCCTCGTGGTAGAGAATAAAGTACATGATCGTCATTCCCGGAGCAGCATTACAGAAGAGAACATTCGTGCGGTTTGTGACATTCTTGAAGATGATCATCGTATGACTGTCTCAGAAATGGCAGCACAGGTAGGGTGCCTCATCTTTTGACTACAGCTCAGAAGTTGACGCTTTTGGAGGTCTGCCAGAGGCTTTTTGAACGCTTTGAGGAAGAAGGGGAACATTTTTGACAGGAATCGTAACATGGGGTCCATCATTACACACCCTAATCGAAGCAAGCCTCTATGGAGTGGCGGAGGAAGGGGGACACAGCCCCCGTGAAAGCCAAAACTTGACTGTCAGCTGGCAAAGTCCTCTCCACTGATTTTTTAAACTATCGAGGCGTTTTGCTCATTGATGTTTTGCATGAGCAAAGGACAGTCAATGCTGCCTACTATTGTGAGCTACTGACTCAGGCAAGGCTGACAACGCGAGGCCCACACTGCAGCTCTAACTGTTCAAAAATTGGAAGAAGTGCATTTGACTCCGCTTGAACATCCTCCCTACGATTTACATTTGTTTGGACCGTGTAAAGAAGCACTAGGAGACCAAACATTACGATGATGAAGAGGTTTGTGCGCAATTGGCTTCCTTTTACACATTTGGCTGGAAGTAATAAACTCCCTATTCCCTGGGGAAATTCATCTCAGAAGCAGGAGACTAGATGAAAAGTGAGATACGATTGGTTTTTTTTTCTTACGAATACCAATTTTTTAAACACAAAAGTCCCGTTTATATTTTATTTGCCTCGTATTCACAATATGGGGTTACTGGAACTCTTCTAGGAGTCCTTGATATGACTTACTTCGAAGAGAATCTGACAAATCAACCTACCTGAAATTCAAGAGTAACACAAGGTTCAGTTTTTGTAACACTCAATTGATAACTGGATGGCGTAAAACGAATTCAACGCCATTGAACTGTCTTTAGACAAATTTTGACGGCTATTTAGGCGATTGAGAAGGCTGTGAACCGCGATCCGTCTGCTGTCCAACTGCAAACTTTCGGATGGATCAATCCTAGTTCTGCCCTTTATATTTTTAGGACGTCCCACAGTAAGACTTGGGCGTTCTTATGCGATCGATCTGGGGTAAAGTTGGACAATACTCAACAGAAAAAAAATAACCACACAGTAATCCGTTTTAGACCATTCTGAATCCAAATCCGCGAAAAAAACCATAGGTGTATGTCTGTGTGTGTGTGTGTAACAAAATCTTGTGTACTCTGCACAGGCCTTAGTTCTCAACCGATTTTCCTGGTTCTTTTTTTGTTCGTCGCGGAAAACTATCTAGTTGTGCACTACGGCATAATCTTGTAAACTCTGCCCTGGCCTCAATTTCCAACCGATTTGCGTGTTTCTTTTTTTGTATGACTCAAATAACTTCCGAGTTGTACATGATTTTACCAGAGTACCAAAATTCGCAAGGGGAGGGGGTGAGTGGAGGGATAATATTCACAAAATATCCGATTTTTCAATATTTCGGTTCCTTTACTGCTTACTAATTGTACCCAAGCTTTGAAATTGAGGAAAAATTCTCATTATACCTCCGGATTTTCATGAATTATTCTCTGTACCACCATGGAACTAATAGTGGTGCCACCATGGTGCCAGGACACCATAAATCTCATATTTTGTGGGTTTTTTTGTGTTTCACCTTGAATATGGATGTGAACTTCGACGGAACTTTCTACTAAAACTATTAGTTGAAAGTTCAATGTTATGACGTATTTCCGCTTTGGTGCCAGACTGGCATCGTTGGTGGAGGGGCGGGGGGGGGGGGTGAACTCGAATTCGCATGTTGGGTATCGTAGATCATGGTTTTTAAAATGCTCTTAAAATTCGAGGCTCCCATGCCACTAGAAATGTTAAGGTGGATAATGGTGGGGGGGGGGGTCACTATTTCTTGCCTAAAGTAATAAATAAATTACATCGAGTGAAACAGTTTTATCGCTTACCAACTGGTTAAACTGATCTAATGCTTATCCAATGGGACGTCCCCTGGAATGCATGCATTACTAAACAATATGTTTCTATTTTATGGTTTTCATTTAGACGTTCTTGAGGACTTCATGACTAGTCATGCCAGGTTTTCCTCCGTTTCAAACTCCTCACATCTATTAGCTTCCCTCCATTTCTTATCAATATTCTTCGTCCAATAACCCCAATTAATTTATCGTTATTCCCGAAAAATATACTCTTGGGTTTAAAAAAACTGTACTCATTGGGGTTTGGGGAATTTGCATCCAGTATAAATGCAAAATCGATAAATTGAGAAGAGTGCGATTTACGGATAATGAGGTTTTTTGAGTTGCGGCAGTCATTCACGACAAGTGCCCTCAGGTGTTAGTGAGTTAATGAAGTTACTGACTGGAGGCGATAAGATAAAATAACCTACCGAAATGTTTAAAAATAGCTTATTATTAAGTTTACTGATATTTGCTATCCATTAGTTAAATTCGTGCGCCTATTCCGTCTGATTGAGAACTTCACTGCCTTATCTAGTGATATGATACGTACGAGTATTTACTGAAAGTAAATAGTTTCAAGAAGTTTGTTTTAATAAATGGTGACATTCAAAGTAATTCAAAATAAACTGTATTGCTTTGGTTGGAAGGTGGACATTTTGGTTGGGAAAAAACTAAAACGTCTATCGTTAAGTTCAGATGATTTAAGATTCAGGGGAGAGAGAAGACCACAAGTAGACGGTAGAACGGGGAAGAAGTTTTATTTCGAATCCATGTCACAGCGAGGCAATTACGTCAGCTGTTTGGCTGATGTCATAATGAAAGTACCTAATGTTACATCTTTTCTTTCCGAAATGAAATTAAAAATAAGCATTTACCTATTGCAAAAGAAACTAATAAACTTATTATTTTATGTACTTACCCGATCAATGACCTGACGTCACGATCGAAGAATGGAAGTAAACAATAGGGAACGTGGTTCGGACACCACTCCTGACATCATTATATAATTATGACACGTTACCTATATTATAAGTTATAATATAGGTTATAGGTTATAATTTATAACGTTTATCGTTAAATTGATATAGTTTAGATGATTTAAGATTCGGGGGGGGGGGGGGGAGATGATCACACGTAGACGGTAGAACTGGGAAAATGGTTTATTTCGTATCCATGTCACAGTGTGTCAGCTATTCAGCTGACGTCATAAGAAAAGTACCTAATGTTACAAATACTGTAATTCCGTTCTTCTTCAATGTTATAATTATGATATCAGATTATAACTTTCCTCTGAGTACTTCTTTTTTTTAATGAATGGAAGGCTGTTTGTCTAACACTATGAAAGTTTCTCACTGAACAGTGATAGTCTTGTTTGATTCACGTTATGAAATTTTACTGCAGGATCCTTCAGCAGAGGTGGTGCTTACAGGTGAAGTCCAGGGATTAGGCAAAGGCCTCCACGGATTCCACATCCACGAGTTGGGAGACACCACAAATGGTATGCAAAATACTCGTAGTACAAAGATTAGATAATAATAAAGTCGTGTGATATTGTAGCATCTTTTGGTCGAAACGACTTAGAGTCCTCTTTCACCAAGAAAAAGGCAAGACTTGGATTTTCTCTCAATTTACTAGCCACGGTTTCGCTGGTTTAGCTTTCCAGCATCTTCAAGCTCATTCATAAAAAATCTCCTCCCTGGTTCTCCTTTTCTCTCCCAAGTATAATAACGCATAAAAACATCTTAAAAAGCTTAAAATGACGAGAAAATTTTTTCTCCATGGGAGTATCTGTATGTACACTGTAGTATAATGATAGTCAGTATGTCTCCCAGGAAGAGCAGAGTCCCATGGAAATTTTTTTTCCGTCATTTTATGCTATTTATGATGTTTTTATGAGTTGGGAGAGGAAAGGAGAACTAGGGAGGAGATTTTTCATGATAGAGCCTGAAGATGCTGGAAAGCTAAACCAGCAAAACCGTTGCTAATGAATGGAGGAAAACACTACGTCTTACCTTTTTCTTGATGAAGGAGGACTTTGAGTCTTTTCGATCAAAAGATGCTAAGATTGAAATACGTTGACAAAACAGTGTTGGTTATGAGAAACTCTCAAAAATGTTTACCCTACTGGTCTATTTAATATTGCAGGTTGCATCAGTGCTGGACCACATTTCAACCCCCACGGGAAGGAGCATGGTGCCCCTGAAGATGCGGTCCGACATGCTGGCGATTTGGGTAATGTTACCGCAGGAGATGACGGAATTGCCAAGGTGAACATCAAGGACAAAGCCATCTCCCTCTGTGGTGATTTGAGCGTCATTGGGAGGACCATTGTGGTGAGCACTCTGCACTGAATAAACTATGGGCTCTCAAAAGTTTTTTCAAAGCCGTTTACATTTTTAAGAGTTACCTGAACATTACACCGCAGGGTCATGTAATTCTGACTTTTCCTTAACCCACATTTTACGAACGATTAGACTGATTGAAAGACTTGAAGAATCTGATCATTCTGATGTACCTAGATTATAGCTTCGGACTGTGATTGCGATAAATAAAAGAGACTCTCCTAAACTAAGATTCTCGTATTTTGAAGGAATAGAAAGGTTTCATGAGTTCAACTCACCCTTGGTTTTCTCTCTCCCTACAAAGTCGAAATTCATATAAATTCAAAATTCTGTAAATTTGAAACTACTTGATAAAGTGTGCGCCCACTTCAGGATCAGCCTCAGTGGTCAAAACAAAGGACGTTTACGGGAGAAAAAACATAAAAACGTCAACTATAGTTTATGGAAAAGTTCGAGGACAAAATAACCTCAAATTTTGAAATGACCCATTCAACAAACCCCAAGGTGAGCCTACCTGGCTCTCAAGCTCCCTCTACTCATTATTATCTCCTAATCGTTTGTTGACTTTGAATACTCTGAATTCTTTATCCAAGAGTAATTCCTTGTTGCAGGTCCACGCTGACCCTGACGACCTTGGAAAGGGCGGTCACGAACTCAGCAAAACCACCGGCAACGCTGGAGGAAGGGTCGCTTGCGGCGTCATTGGTATTACTAAAGCATGAATTAAATCCTCATTGTAACAGACGCTTCCTAGTTTCCCCTCAAAAACTGTTTATTGGATCATTCCAAATTTGAATAGCTGGTACACACCTCAATATCGATTCGTTTTTTTTATTTGTCATGTGATTGTTCTTTTTTTAAAGCGTCTTTGATACGAACAAACTCGTTAATATAAAATCCATCGTTAGCATAAATTATAGTTGGTTTTCTTCTCTCCCAACTTCCATCTTGTGGAAGATTAATCCCACGTTCTAAAACGCTGCAAATTAATACACAATGGTTTATTATTTTTTATTATCCTATATAATATATAGGATAATATATTATATCACTCGTCTGCAAAGCCATCAACCATCCAACATGAAGAAAAACATCGATCGCATTTCGGTCAGCTAAAATTTGAACGGGGATTAGGCCTCTTTTGCGATTCACACTCGTGTTTCGGATTTATCGTACGTCCAAACTTTAAATTCTCGTAGTGAGCGAACGGTTTGTCCTACAGAGCTCCGGGTGGTCTCTAAAAATTCTATAGAATCTTAAATTGAAGGAAAAACAATACCTTTATATCAAAATTTTTTGAGTTAGGGCGTTTTCAAAATTTCAAATTTGATTTTGGAACCCTTAGAAGTGACCTACCTCAACCAAAATCTTCGGGGCACAACTAGACCCCAGAAGGAGCCTACATACCAAATTTCATCAAAATCGGTCAATGCTAAGTGGCAAAAGTGCCGCGTACGGCGGACGGACGGCCAAATTTTTATTCGATTTTTGGATTCTACGTACCTTGAAACGTAAACCATCAAGTTTTGAGGGGGTGTTAAAATTTTATTTTTTCTTGGTCGGTTCCAAAGGTTCATTATTGAAAATAATAAACCAAAATGTAGTATCATTCTATAAATGGAGTTATAGTATGTAATTCCGAAGATTCTGGGATGTAAAACCTATTGAATGGGTAGCAGTAAATTTAGTGAATATTGAATAAAAGGTACATTTTACAAAACCTTGTTGTTGCATGGGAGTTAGTTAGGTACCTCACAATAGGGACCTCAAAAAAAACTTGAATCTTTTCGAACATGGATAAAGTTCATCATTATTGACGAAGCTGACTTGAACATTGCTTGGTGTTCCTATCTATGCTGTACACTGTACATTTACTGGGCAAAAAATACTCTGGATCTGCCTTTCGCTATGCAGCTCCCAAATTTGACGAGAAGTGGTATACGCAGGGTGTCCCCAAAAACGTCCCCCCTGATATATAATATATATTATTATATATATTATATTATATATATATTTTATCTTCATGATTTTTTCCAAGGATCTCAAATATGGCCACAGTACGCAACGCACACCAACTTCGTTTTTTTTTCTTCAAATAATACCCCCTCCCCATTTTTATTGCAGATTCGGATTTTACGTGAAATTTCATAAACATTTCCCTCAACCGATTTTTTTTTTATCGCGCGCAACCCAATCAGAGCGCACTCAAAGATGCGCAACCGCGAGGTTGCGTCGAAATGTACATGTACAAAGTACCCAAGTGTGACTTAAGATATTTTAGTATGTTTTTTACGCTGAATCACTTGGTGATGATAGTTTCTTAATTTGATTGCATTTTGATCAAATTATCGACGAAAAATAAACTTTAAAAAAAAGAAAATGGCCTTTTTTAATAGCAATTTAAAATAGATTTTTTTGTTGTTGGTACCGACTCTTCTCATGTAAACATTCAGAAATTAACTGGAGGTCTACAAATAGTGAGCGGGCGATTTTAAAAAATCGGTTGAGGGATGAAATGTTAATGAAATTTCACGTGTGATCCGCATCTGCAACAAAAAATGCGGTCCCCCCCCCCCCCTTATTTGAAAAAACGAAGTTGGTCTGTGTTGCGCATTGCAAACTGTGGTCATATTTTAGATCCCTAGAACATCATGAAGATTCAAAACAAATTTTACCACTATCTGGACGATTTTAGCAGGGGGGGGGGGGGAACGTTTTCGTGGACATCCTGTATACGTATACTCTGTTAAGTTCTATGAGAATCAAAGTGTTTAAAAACGAAGTGATGAGATACGAAAATGAAAAACTTCCTACGTTCCATGGGGTCTGTACAGGGTAGAGTCTGCGTTAACTGCATCAATCCGTTTCAAGTTCGGTAAATTTATTTAATAGTTTAGTTAATTTATTTTGCCGTGTTGATCATAATCTAGCAACATCGCATACATACTGATGGTTTATCTTTTCGACAAACAAGTAAGGTTTCTGAACGAATTTTTAATATTTTAGATTTTTTAGTTTTGTGCGGAAGAATTGAACACTTGTAGCTAGTTGTCAATTCTTCCCATCATTGAAGGAATAACAATAATTGTTATTATAATAATTAATACTTAATTAATTATTATTGTGGACTATAATGTGGAATATTACATTAAATGTAATATTCCACATTATAGTCCACAATAATAATTAATTATAATAATTAATTATTATAATTATAACAAATTTTGTTAGTCCTTTTGATTTGATTTTAATTGGTCAATACGTTATAATACATCACGTGGATGGTTTACATCAGCTTAGTGTGATTTCAATTCAAGGAATGACACATTAAGACAAAATATTGAGCAAATAATTTAATTTTTGACGAATCTTTTTCGACCAATAAATCAAAATTGTGGCAAATTAAATTAAAATTTAGTTGATTTTGACATAGCAAATTCAATGTAGGTTTTACACGTTTTTAATTAGCAAAGATTTGATTTGACAAAAATTCAACTGACAATCTCACTGGTAGTCTCTGAGGGCCGAAATGAGAGTCTGACGAAAATGATTTTTGGGTAATATCGAAGTTTAAACTTGTTATTTATGATTTGAAGTATAAAATATATCTAATGTTATGTACCTCTAGGTGCATTTTTCTATACACCGTTCATTTAGTATTTGTGAGATTTTTCCACAGTACACATAGATAGGTATTCACCATAGTTAGAAGAAAAAATAGATTCCAGAAGTCCCACGTAATGAATCGAGTTGACATTGTTGACTTTGTTCGTTGGATTTTAGAACATTTTCATATTCATATAAGTAGGTATTTTAATTTGTAGCATATCGCTTCGTAGGTAATCACGACCTTAATTTTTTATCGTCTGATTTTACCTTAGATATTAGCTAAAAATAGGAATGTGCGAATACCTTGGAAAGAAAAGAACATAATAATATTATGTTCTTATCTTAGAACATATTATGTTCTTTTCTTTCCAAGGTACATATTCGCACATTCCTATTTTTAGCTATATTTTTAGGTATATTATACCCATTTCTACAGCTTGATATCCAGAGACTTCCGACGTTGTCATCACTTTAGGCACATCTGCAGTTTCCTTCACAAAGTAAGTACATACTAAGTTAATGATCTATTATTATTTATTTATTATAATATATTATTTGAAGAGAAGGGTGCGACAGATCTTGAGCTGAGATCGATCATCACTGCAGGTAAATTACGTCAGTGGAAATGGGAAAGATTGTTTTAATTTTCCTTACTAGAGGGGAGTATCCGCTGGCCCTTGGGAGTGAGGAAGATGAGGATGTTGGAGAAGATCACCTATTCAAGTATATAATATATACTTGAATATATTATGTTATGCTGACGGAGACGCGGGTGGTGACGCCAGGGGTACTTCTGCAGAGCTCCCTTTACACTGTTTTGTTTATTCGTAAATTCGGAAGTACGGGCTGAAAGTTTGCGGTAGGGGGTTTTTCGAGGTGCTGAATCCGATTTTGGCGTCAAAAATAGCAAATTCCGACATGGTGAAATTCCTCATTGTGCATAGCGCTCCTTACAGCATCAGACGACGTCACTGTCATCCCTATTTTGATTTGGTTTTTCTCCCTCTGGGTCCGATCTAAATCTGCAGCAATTATCATCAACAAGGTACGAAGGTATCAACTTAAGAAGGTACCAACCAACGAATTATTTTATTCATGCGTAGATAATTGCGTAGTCAATTAAATTGTAATATATTGATACACATATTGATTGTGCTTAAAAATAATTTACCAAGCAACACATTACCATCCTGTATTCTCCGAAATGAACACTCCCTCGATATGTAACATGTGAGACAAACTTGGAGACAGTTTGTGCGTTAAATGCCCTTGAGTGGCACAGAGGCGTGGGAGGTCTGAGATCACCCACTCCCACCAATTTAAGTGGAATGAATACTAAGCTTTTTGAATAGGACCGCTCAGGACGAGCATTTGTAATCGATTCGAAACAATTCTTAAAACTAAAAAAAACTTTAAAGTGGACTTAAAAGTGAAAACTTGCTTAAAAGTTTAAAAACTTAAAACTCACTCTGTGGAGCCCGTTCGGGCGCCTTCCCACCCTCTTTTCACATTCTGCACGTTTTATCGCGTTCCCTGTGCTTTGTCTTAAAATTTAATAATAATATCAATTTAATATTGATATTAATATACATATTAATATTATTACTGATATTATTATTAAATTTTAAGACAAAGCACGAAGTGCTATTATCTGAAGTGATATTATCACTTCACTTCCGGCTTTTCCCGCGGTTGGACAATTTGGACCAAAATTATGAACTCGACGTGCTCCAACAAACATTGAAGTTAAACTATTCTCATGATCAGCACATATTATGTTACTTGTTTAGTTCATGGTTGTTTTTTGAATAATTGAATGCAATTCGTCTTTTCTATTCATGCCATTAGATGAATATTGTGAATGGGAAAAAACGGCCGCTTTGCGAGTATCAACTTTATTACGAAACGTGCACATAAAATGCAAATCCTTCGTGCTCTTGAACAACCAAAACCAATTCATTTTGATTGGTGAACATTCACACAAATTGGGGGAAATTCACACAGAGCTGTCTAATCAGTCGGAAACCAATACATTCGTAACTATACTAAGAATTTGCTTACCAATAGTCCGATTCTGGCACTCCACGATCAAAACGAGGAATATGAAGATGCTATCTGTCCAGAGCTTCTACCCAGAACAATAATGTTACAGTCGAGTCAACGCACTCAAATGTGAAGTCCTGGTAAAAGTATTTAGGATCAATAGGTGTTGTTTCGAATTTGGCGCCATTTTATCGATATCTCTTATCGATGAGCTGTAAATCGATACAAGCAGACAGCCGTCGCCGGTTGGCGTATTCCTCGACCAATCAGAAGACTTCAGTTCCGATCCAGACGTCTCGCAACCGCCTCTCCAGGAGCCTCGGTCGGCCATTTCCGTCCCCCGTCGGTTCTCCACGGGTCGAGACCTAGGTCGGCCATTTTCGCCTTCCGTCGGTTCTCCTGTAGTTAGCAACTGATGACTGTTTTATCCTGAAATTCAATTCATGCATTGGCATCGGGTACGTTTTTAATTACCTACCTAATTGCCATTCCTTTTCATAATTTCAAGATGAACTGAGGCTCGACTCGGCCTTTTATTAGTTGATTGCTGTTACTTACCGACTGTCCTAGAATGGCCAGATATTTTTTCTTTCTAAATTCGAAATTTCTTGTTGGGTACCTACTTCTTGATAGCAGGTATAATGATTCAGAGTGCAACAGAAACCAATTTCTAATGGAATTCCTGCTTTTTTGAAAATATTTATACTTGGTCAAGCTGTTTGCCTTAACTCTACCTTCTTTCACCCTTAAAATCCTTAATTCTTGAACTGGGCGTAAACCCCTTTCAATCAATTCAACGCGTACTGGGAATCATTCTCTCCAGAATGTTGTTTAGCTACCTACATTTATTAGCCAAGAACGAATTGGCTTATCGTGATTGTGACAAAATTGAACCAAGCTGACCATTCTCCTCCGGGCCCAGTATTCTCTAGTATTCTTCTCAACAAAACCTGTATTTCAAAGTACTCAGATATAATACCTACTTATACTTTGTCCAGTAGATTATCACTTGAAGAGAAAGACATTTTTTAAAAGTCTATTAAGTAGATGAGGCACATAGCTTCCTTGTACCCATAATCCGATTGTATAGATGATCCGATGCATTATAGCGAATCTCAAAACATGAATCACTATTGTACCTTGCACTAACCCTAAAAGGGTTTATCTACAAGTCAACCCGCACAATCTCTGATTATTTCTTCGAAATAGGATGGAATATGTGCTACTCACTGGGTAATATCAGTCCGGGTGTGATTCTCATCGGGGACCATCTACACCCCAACCCGCACAATCCCTGTAGGTAAATGTCATTGAAATCGACTTCTTATAGTTTCGCCTGTTACAAGGATTTCAAGACATACACACAGTTAGACAGGAAAACAAAATTGTTCAGGAAGGCTTGAAAATTAAAAGCGAGTGGAAATCTCGATTTTGGAGAACATTTTGTTTTTAACATGAAAATTGAAAACAATGCTTTCGCTGCCCTGGTAGTCTCGGAAGCAAAACAGTTGGAAACTGCAAATTTTCTCTCCATGAAAGTGCCACCCAACGGCCTTTTAAATGTGCTGTTTCGGTACTAGGCTATGTTGGCGTCACCCGGTTTGAAAGCTAGTATGATAGTTGGCTGATAGTTGTGTTGATAGTATCCTACATCGCACTATACGCTGTATCCCTTGAAAATGTTCGAATTTTGCCGCGAAAATGACCAACATAGAAAGAAGCCCGAAGAGAACCGACGAAAGACGAAAATGGCCGACTGAAGCTCCCGAAGGCTTGTCTCCGGTATTCAGTGGGCAGTCGCGAGACAGAAGTGCAGGGTGAGGTCGTGAGGTTGTTTCAATCTTATTTCATTTGTGTTTTCACCGATAATAATAGCATTCCGGTGTATGGGACTCGACTAATACGCCGACACATCATCCGCGAGGTGAGTCGAAAGTTTAATTTACATTCATAATTCCTATTTATTGTTATTTTATCAAGGAAACGGCGACCTAATTCGGACTCGACCGGAGGCCACACCCTGCGGTACTTCAAGCAGGCTCCATTTTTCCCTTCAAAACATAGGCCCAGTTTTTCCCCTGCAATCCCAAATCGATAGTCTCACACCACAATTTCTCTAACATTTTGACACCTTCTGCGACATTGTTTGACAGAACCACTCTAATTTTGGGCTAAAGGAGCTTAGAAACCACCTGAAAGTCATTTTATCGTTACCACCTTGGTTTAGGAATACCTATGTAACCACAAGACCTAGGTATCTACACTCCCTTTCTCTGAATTGGTATTCATTCCACATGATAGTAACTTTCATTCCTTATCATTTTCCCTGCAATCACTCAACTTCTTGCATTCTTCGGAATTTTGCGTAGATCACTCGGGAATCAGGATTCCGATCTCGTCTCCACTTTAATTAATGGCTTCCTTTCGGAGTTCTGTCTTGAAAAATCTGTGAAGGTTGGAATCCCTGCGTAGTTTTCACTTTTACTCTGCAGTAAGTTGAAATATTGATCGCACTTGAAAACTGAATGCTATTTGAACGTAGGTACTTAATATTTCTCATGCTGTATGTAGATAGTTTACTTTACAGTCGTGTTTGTCTATGCACTTGAAAGCTATTTTTAGTTGCCTTACGTCAACCCCTGTTAGAGTGATGGTCTCAGGAATTTCTCTTAGTTAATTGAATGAACATTTTTATTTTAATAAACCACTTCCTGTCCTGCTTCTTAAACAACGATTTCCCGTTTTGAAATATGAAAATCAATATCTAAACATCGGTAAGTTTTTATTAAAATCGGGACTCCTGTTCTTGTGTCAAAAACAGTGTCAAGGTAATTCAAGGCAGATCCGAAAATTCCAGAGCTCTTGTTCATTGGTTGTTGAGCGGATGGAATAAAAATCACAATATTTATTTATTATAATAAATTGACGTAATAAAACATTTGTACGGTACTAATTTGTACAAGTAAGTACTTTTTTTACACAGAGAGGAGTTTTGTTTTGAGTTTTATGGTTTCTAGTGCGATGTGAAGTATCTGGAGATTGTAGGTCGTGTTTCTGACTCATTTCTATTTGCAGTAAGTAACATAATAGCGAAATTCTATCGAAGCATCATTACTTATCTGTGGTCACATTGCGTCGAGGATGCTGGGTAGAGACTGTCAGGCCTTCTGAAGGTCCAATACCCATCTAACTGCATTGTTTATCTTAATCAAATGGAATAATAGTTATGGGATAGTAGTGAGAAAAGCGACTCTTCTAAGTGAGTAAACTCTCAACAACTCGGTCACTGTTAGTTGTGTCGCTCTTCTCAATTAATTCTCAAACTAATTACTCTTCCACTCACCAAACGAATTTCATTCATCATTCACCAAAAATTTAAAATTCATTTAAAAAAATTTGAAAAAATTGACTGAAATACCCCATTGGGGTAATTCAGTCAATTTTAAAAATTTTTTTTGTCAAAAGAGTATAGCTCAGGAATGACGGTAATTGGGTCTGTTCGTCGATAAAATGTTTTTAAAAAATCAGAGAAGCTAAGGAAAGTTGAAGATTTGAACGATGTGACGTAGCTAGCCAATTGTGACATAGCTAGCCAACTGTCTTTGAAAAAAGTATCCATGCACAGAGAAGCGATGAAACCACAGAGTAACGGAGACAAGTTAACAGAGAAGAAAGCCAACGTTAAAATGGTGTGCAAGCATTTTTGAGGCTGCCTCAGTTGCGCCATCTACTTTCAGCTAGGATTGAGGAACTACTATGGAAGTGGTGGGGGGAGAGGACACACTCTTCATACCGATTTTTTTCAAATCCTTTTGAATGACCAGTAATTGATAGCTTTTCGTTTCATCATCATTTAGATTTGCAAAAATTACTTGAAAATTCCAATCGAGGCAAAAGGTATTTTCCAAGTAGCCCTTACAATTGATGTTGTCCCTATCGCCAGTTGTTCAAATGTTCAATCGACAACTGCCACCCATAGAAACGTTTGAAACCCAGTGTATTATTGAAAATCGCTCAATTTTTTCGTACATATCGCGAATATAACTAAATGTTATCAAATTAATTACTTAGATGCGGCCGGTTACGCACCAAGGAGAAAAATATGTGATAAACAAGGTGACTTGTTATGATGAGGTTGGGAACAAGTGATCATGAACGCTATCTCTTGCTTTCCGCTATAACTACGTCCTGGAGCTCCACCAATCAGAACGCTTCTCGGGCCCCCACATTCAGCTTTCAGCCCTGTGGATGAAACCCTTGGAGGACCTCTTGGATACTGCAAAATACTACTCACACGCGCGCGTGGCATAAGTGTGTGTGCATTAAGGGAGGCCTGCCTTTTTTTCAAACGTGTGATCTCTTTAATTAATTTTTCTACCACATGTTATAAGTAGTATCATTGGGATTAAAGTTGGTGTGTATAGGGTTTTAAGGGTGCTGAATCCAAATTTGAGGTCAAAAACCTGAATTTCCGACCCACCGAAATACCCCATTCTTCCCCCTACTTAGTCACCAAATTGCTCTCAGAAATGGCTAGTGGGAAGGAAGAAGCACTGTGGCAGTCCACGGCTGTTCTACTCATTAAAACTCTTGCTCCTCCATCCCTTCAAATCATGCAAAACAATGAGAAGCTACCTGGACTTGACTGAACTAGGAAGGGAAATGTTAACCCTTTCCCCCCGACGGACGCCTAAAGGCGTCTGGGGAGAAACGTTTTGAGGTCCCTATGGACGGCTTTTGGCGTCTGCCTCCCAATGTTTCCCCCGTCCCTACGGACGCCTTTCGCCGTTTCGTACTTTTTCGTGCTTCTGATGCGATCTGTGGGCATATTTCTGAACTAATCACTTCCATTCCATTATGGTAACATTGTACCTTTCATTTTCACCGTCCTCAACAGATTTCAGGGCAGTAGCGATATTGTGTTGGGCGAGAGAAAGTGAGACAAAGTTGACCTCTCGGTAAGAGCCTTTTACTAACCATTCAAGGAGGATTTATTTTTATCACGTAGGTACACGTTTCTGGAATGTTTTTATGGTAACACATGATAAAATGTTGGAGTTTTATGATCATTTTTATCTTTAGGGATTACAGCCTATTTATTACAAAAATCTGGTATCAAAATTATTCTGGTATAGTGGAATGCAATATATTTCTATATAATTAAGTATATAAATCTTACTCAGTCATGAAAAAATCTTCATAATAATACATGAACAATAGGGTAACATGTATCAAACACAAAAATCATTCAGTTGAGAAATAATGTTGAGTGAAAGTGGGCGAAAATAAAAGAGGAAGACAACGGGAGTCAGCGGGGGCGGCCTGGAAAATTCCTTCGGTACAGGGTTGACAGGCAGTTGGCTCAAGCGCCGGGAAGGTGACCTTGCGGCAGGAGGCCGCCCGTCGGGGGGGAAAGGGTTAAGGAAGCACTGCTCTTCCTTTCAATATGTTCCCTCCTTCCTCTTATTCACATCTACTCTTCTTTTAATTTCTCTTCCACCCCATCATTTTTATCAGCTCTTCCTCTCTCATCAAACAAGCAGAGACAAAAGGAGCTGCTGAATTATTGGGAGGCGGAGGAACGATAAGACATTTCAGTTCTTCCTCCTACTAGAGTTCCTTCTCTTTTACTTACCACTCCTCCTTCCATTAATCAGCTTCGACTTCATCCTCTAATAACTCTTTATCGCTCGAATTCACTTACACCCTAATCAAGAGTTAATCAGTGATTCTTCATTATTTTCTTGGTTGAAGAGTGAGTTCCTCTCGCTCATCTAATCTCTTTTCATCACCGCTACCAACCAAAGTTGCTCTTCGCTTGCAATGAGACAATCCCGTATACATGCCCACAATGTGACACTTCAAATCCTCCAATTGTCTTTAACACATCTAAGAAAGCCAAACTAATGTGAGGAAGCAAAACGTGGAAATTTCGAGATTAATCCTGTAAACATTAATTTCATATTTTTATTTAATTTCTACAGTTTATTCGCTACTTATCTGACCAAAATGGATCAAATCACACCCAAGGAAGTGAGGATCCTGGAGACCGCTGAGGACATCCAGGATCGGAGGGAGCAGGTGCTCAGCCGATACAGCGACTTCAAATCCGAAGCCCGAGCGAAACGACAGAAGCTCGAAGATTCTCGCCGCTATCAGGTATATTCCTGTGATATACTCATTTCGAATTCGTTTACATGACGATTATTTCAGGTTAACTCACGATCTACATTCAGTTTGAAAGAGTTGCATGGCACGTTATCGAACTTCGATTCTTTTTTTCAGTATTTCAAGCGAGATGCCGATGAACTTGAATCATGGATCAACGAGAAGCTTCAAGCGGCCTCTGATGAAAGTTACAAAGATCCGACGAATCTCCAGGTATGAATTCATTCTCCTACTCCAAAAACTGCACATATTCATCTTACAATAGAATGGAAAGCGTACAGTTTGAGTTTGATATTGATCAATTTGCAGACCTAACGATGTATTTTTTGCAGGCAAAAATCCAGAAACACCAGGCTTTCGAAGCTGAAGTGGCTGCCCACAGCAACGCCATTGTCGTCCTAGACAATACTGGAATGGAAATGATCAACCAGAGCCACTATGCTTCTGAGGAAATCCGTCAACGTTTGGGTGAGGTTTCAATCTTCTCTGTTGTTGATGCTTCCTGTTGTTGAAGAGACGTAGAGAAATGCAGTTGTTGCTGCATATAATCACTGTGATACCCCAGCTATTTTACTGAGTTGTTTTCCACCTCCCAAATCTTTGATTTAGGTAAGTAGTTTGTAATAATCGTTGCATTCTTTTAATCGAGTTTTAATTTTTGGTTTACTCCAGACGAGCTTCACAAACTATGGGAGCTTTTGCTGTCCAGATTGGCCGAAAAAGGCATGAAGCTTCAACAAGCCTTAGTACTTGTACAGTTCCTCCGGCAATGCGAGGAAGTTATGTTTTGGATCAAAGATAAGGTAAAACGTTTTGCTTCGTGCTTTACGTATTTAGCTGTTAACACCTTCAGTGCGGATGACCGGTCGATCGGTCATCCCTGCATACCTGCCATACAGACGACCGGTTATCTGGTCATTTCATCTCTCTTTGGGGGAGGGGGCCTGGTACCTCCCCTTTTTGATATATTCCATTTTTTGCTTTTTTTTCGTCTTCAGTATGAGTTCAACTGTCTAAAACATTGTTTCGTTTTTGGTGCCGAACTTTAATACGAATTTTGCGTTCAAATTCACCAATATCGAATTTCAAGCTCGAAAAATTTTCAGTACAGCAGGGTTGCACGACTTTGGGACCCGCATTGAAGGTGTTAAGGAATGTAATTAATTTATCAGTGCAGCATCTACACGACTTATTCTTGAAGTATCAACTGATGGAAAAAATGTTGTTTTTATTTCAGGAAATGTTCGTTTCCACCGACGAATTTGGTCAAGATCTTGAACACGTAGAAGTCCTTCAGAGGAAATTCGACGAATTTCAAAAGGACATGGCCTCTCAAGAGTATCGTGTCACCGAAGTGAACGAACTGGCCGATAAGCTCGCCACAGATGGACACCCAGAGCGTGAGCAGATCATCAGGCGCAAAGAGGTGAGATCGCTCTGAGTTTGACTCCTAAATACCTTAACCTTGGAATAATTCGTAAGGAATGATGTGGCGTTGGTATTAATATTGATCGATTGATGCGTTATTTGTATGATTTCAGGAATTGAACGAAGCTTGGACAAGATTGAGGCAGCAGGCTTTGATGAGGCAGGAGAAGCTGTTCGGTGCTCATGAAATTCAGCGCCTCAACAGAGACGCTGATGAGACCGTTGCTTGGATCGCTGAAAAAGACGTCGTTCTTTCTTCTGATGATTATGGCCGCGATTTGGCCAGCGTGCAGACACTCCAGGTAATCCCTAATTTAATTCATTCTAAACATACGTCCATCTTAATTTTCCAGTAATGGAAAATTTTTTTTTTTTAAATAATGAAAATTGATTCTCAATGTATTTGAATTTTCCCAGAGGAAACATGAAGGTGTGGAGAGAGACCTTGCTGCTCTTGAAGACAAAGTGTCGACCCTTGGCAAAGAGGCAGATCGCTTGTGCGCCATCCATCCCGATCATGGCGACCAAATTCAAGCAAAGCGAGCTGAAATCGTGTCGTACTGGGAGAGACTTACTGCTAAGGCCAAGGTAAAGTTTTTATGCTCTTACTACTATACCATGATTATTAAAATTACTCATCCCTTCTCTACAAATATTAGTAACTTCTTAGTACAGCTCATTCATGTACTGTGTGACTACAGGATAGGAGACAGAAACTGGATGAATCCTACTACTTGCACCGGTTTTTGGCTGATTTCCGTGACCTGATTTCATGGGTGAACGACATGAAAGCCATCATCTCTGCTGACGAATTGGCAAAAGACGTTGCTGGAGCTGAAGCTCTCCTTGAGCGTCACCAAGAGCACAAGGTATTGTACACAACTTTACCGTTACATGGTAGAAATAATGCTTAGCCAGGCAATAATTCCATTAGAATAATATAGCCGATAACAACGGACTTTGAATTCTGAAATTCGTGTTGCAGGGAGAAATCGATGCTCGCGAAGATAGCTTCCGGGCCACGGCAGAAGCTGGAGAAGTGTTGCTCGAACGAAACCCATCCACAGCCGTGGAAGTCAAAGAAAAGCTGGCAATGCTCGAATCTGAGAGAACTACCCTGATCTCTCTCTGGAACGAGAGGAGGATCCTTTACGACCAATGCATGGATCTCCAACTCTTCTACAGAGATACCGAGCAGGCTGACACTTGGATGGCCAAGCAAGAGGTGAGCCTCAAGGATTACGTTGTGTAGGTGGCTCTGGTGTTTGAAGGTGGATATCATCTTGATCTAAGAACGTTTTCAGCAAACTTGCTACTTGTTACTATTTTATAATTCCAGGCATTTTTGGCCAATGACGACGTCGGGGACTCTCTAGATTCTGTCGAAGCTCTGATCAAGAAGCACGAAGACTTTGAAAAGTCACTTGCCGCACAAGAAGAGAAGATCAAGGCTCTTGATGAGTTCGCCACCAAACTGGTCGAAGGGCATTATGCTGCTGATGATGTCGACCAGAGGAGATCCATGGTTCGTACGAATGTATTACTGATTTTCTTTATTGCTTCCTATAGCGCAGATGAAGAAGTTGCAATAACATTACATTGGGTGCATTCATTAAATGAACATTACTACGTTCCTTTACAGCTGTTGGAGAGGAGGTCTGCACTCCTGGAGAAGTCCCGCGAAAGGCGAGCTCTCCTCGAAGACTCCTTCACTCTTCAGCAGTTCGAAAGAGATTGCGATGAAACTAAAGGATGGATTAACGAAAAACTCAAGTTCGCCACTGATGATAGCTACTTGGTATGTATAATGGGGATATATAAAATTTGTCTTACCTTGAAATTTATGGTTCTCTAAGAGGGTATATTCTATCATAAATCGAACGCACTATCAAGGAGTTTTTGATTATTTCACTTTTCTTTCTCACAGGATCCCACTAATTTGAACGGTAAAGTCCAAAAGCAACAGAACTTCGAACAAGAATTGAATGCGAATCATTCTCGGATTGAAGAAATAACCAACACCGGCCAGGAACTCCTGAATTCCGGTCATTACGCTTCTGGTGAGTCGTTCAATGACGAATTTCAGTGAATTCTGTTAGTATTTTTCCTGATTAGTATATGGTGAGGGGTTGATGAAAATCAGGTTGATCGAGGAAAATAGTCTCCTGTAATTTTTGGGGGACTTTCAAAAATTAACGGGAAAACGGATCTCCGGAATGTTTCGTTGGGATGCTTGTTCATTGGCTGTCCAGTTCGCTTGTTCTACCAGTGGTGCAAGGTCCATCAAGTAAATCGTATTATTTAAGGGGAAATTCCAAAAGCACGAGAATAGTGAGAACCTCTTTTTCGTACATCTATGGTTAGACTTTTTACTATCTATGGGCGTAATTTTACTTTTTTTAAATTTTTTGGTGTTGCCCCCAAGGGTTATCCGAAAAAGAGATTTCACGATCTCATCGCTTCACGCGTCCTTCCTTGAACAGGAGAGTCTAGCTCCCAGAAAGTGTTGTCAGGTTTCAGCGCTACCTACCGCCACTTCAGCGAACTACCATCCTTATCAGCTCGATGTGAGCGTGGTCAAGCGGCATTTCTGAAAAGTAGGCTTACCTCGGTTTTACCACTCATTACTAAGTTTGGCGGCTCTACTTCCCTGCCTTTTTAAATTGCGAGGAAAAGGAACTTGTTGTTGCATTTTTGTGTTTTGGAGTGACGAATCAAGCAGAATGCATTATTATAGTGGAGATAACTGCAAGTTATTAATCTTGGGATAACTGCAAGTTAGAGGAGCGACAGTAATGCGGTCGCGAGCGTTATCACCTGATAAGATATCAGAAATGGTAGTTCGTTGAAGTGGTGGTAGGTATCGCTGAAACCCGAAAACACTTTCTGGGGGCTAGACTCTCCTGTCACGAACTATTCCGGGTAAACATCATTAGGAATTATCCGTATACCAGGGAGTATGAGCTGAAAGTTTGCTGTAAGGAGTTTTTCGAGATGCTGAATCCGATTTCAAGTCGTAAACCGGAAATTCCGATTTGCTGAAATTCCTTATCTATTTTATTAGTTTATTATTATTACTTACTTCCTTAATCTATTTTATTAGTTGTCAACGTAAATTTTTCTTTATTCCGGAGACCTATTCATCGATTGATCGAAGAGATTTGAATGATAAAATATAAGAGTGAATATAAAAATGGCTAGACATTCACGATAGTTTAGACCTTAAAATCTGCTTTATTAACCAAACAACAAGATGAAAAAGGGAGATGTCATTAAGGTTTCCAATTGATTTGCTAGTTGGTTCCTTTTAGTAGTTTTTTGTTGTTACAAAGCTTTCTCGAGATCGATCAATATGACAATAACAAAGTGATGTTCCCTTCCATTACGTTCCTTATGCTTCTATATCATAGCTCTAGGAGTATTGTTTCAAGTAGGCTTTTGATCTCAGATAGGATCCGTGACCGCATGGAAGAGATCATCAACCTTTGGGAGACGCTGGAGAACGCTACTGAGAAGAAAGGCACTAAACTTCAAGAGGCCTCTCAGCAGCAAACATTCAACAGGACCGTTGAAGACATCGAGCTTTGGTTCACCGAGATCGAGGGACAGCTTCACAGCGAGGACTATGGAAAGGTGTGTTGAATGTTTAGTTACTAGAAATTCAGCGACTCATGTTCGTCATAGAATAGTAATGGGTTTCTGGTCATCAATTGGATCCTCTCTCCAGACCCTCAGAATTGGATCAAATTATGGCAATACAAGGGTAGCTGATCCAGCAATACCGGAATGGAATAGCGCATCATTAAGTATAGCAACAGTTTATTAGATGAATTACGGAAAACAGCAATAGCTCAGCAAGTGCCTTTGAAGCCTTAAAAATTGTGTTTGAAGCCCTTACCCAATAGCACTCTCTTGCTCGGTACTACGTTCGGTACTCACCCACCCCCATGGTGGGTGGATCACTCACCTTATCGTATTGCCCACTTGTCAAACTTTTTCTTCTTTTTCGCAGTCTTTGGATAGATAAATGACTAGTGATATATATTATTTAATCTACTGATGGGAGGATGGTTGTAGCAAAAAACATTGGCCATCGTCTACCTTGAAAACCGATCCCAATCCATAAGTCAAAGCCGCAGAAAGTTAGTAAGCAAAGAGTACCAGACCAAGAACACTAAGAATTTGTCTACAAAATCGAACACACGACTTGCAGTCTGTGGAAAGTCCTAAAACTGATCTGTCCAGCCTGAGTGTGTTTTGGAATCATCTCTGCTTGATGCTTTCATTGACTTTCAAATGTAAAGAATCCCCAAGAGATTTGCGAGCACCTTTACCAGGCCTCACCAAGGAATCAATAATGCTTTAATATTGTCTCTGTCTAATTCGATTTTAAAGCGAATCTTCAGCATTATGTTTTGTTCATCAGGTTTTAGAACAATTACAGCAAATCCCCTTGAGTAAAGTAAGTGGTCTTCTGGAATGAGAATGCTCTGTGACGAAGCGAGAGATTGTGGTGAACAGTAATAGAGTGAACTCCCACGTTTTACCTGTTATCCTGAATTGAAGAACTTTGTTTTGAATTGACCACCACGAGACAGAATGGTCACAGAAAGTGTGAATGTTGAATTTGTTACTTCTGTTCTCCAGGTGAAATCCGTCTAATTACTCTTCCGTTGATGAGATGATTTTTGTCACTAAAATGTGTTTTTGTGATCCAAGGAGATTATTAAAACTTGAATCAAGTTGTCTCGTGTCTATTCATGCAGTGTTGTGTGTATAGTTTAGCGAATCCTAAATGTTGGAGTTTAGAGACGAAGGAATCGACTCGCACATTAAACAACTATAGACCTTAATAAGCATAACAGATTGATTTCATATACCTTGTGGTCATTAGATCAATCCTGAGATCAACTTTCAAAGCTGACTGACCTTGTTGGTTCAAAATATCTCTTTGACCCCCACTTCTATGGTTCTTATTTGTTACTGTTTTTACCATCTTCGCCTTGAGAAAGATATGCCCCGTATTTTTGACGGATTATTTGTGCAAACAATTATTTTCTTGTGTTTTTAATCGACTATTGAAATCCGTAGGATTTGACTAGCGTACAAAACTTGCTCAAGAAGCACGCCTTGTTGGAAGCCGATGTCGGATCTCATCAAGACAGGATTGAGGGTATTAGAGTCGCCGCTTCTCAGTTTGTCGAAAGAGGTCACTTCGATTCTGACAACATCGCTGCCAAACAGGTGAACTTTCAATTATTGTGATTTTTTATTAATTGTAATGAGTGCCTTTTCCTGGTTACAAATAATGAACTTGCCATTTAATGATCAGTTATCCGTACACATTCAATATTTTCACTTTTAGATATATCTGCCCATTTGCTACCATAATTGTTTCAGCGCTCTAAACACGTTGAAAACACAATATTTATCTACCGAACACGACAAGGAGTAGTAACGAATTTATGGGTTACTTGAGCATTCAGGGTACGAGAAGGTTTCAGTTCTTCTACTTGGACATTCATTCAAATTGTTGTGGTTACAGGAATCAGTTACTGATCGCTATGCTGCGCTTCAGAAGCCCATGAGCCTCCGCAAACAGAAACTGCTGGATTCGCTCCAAGCTCAGCAACTGTTCCGTGACATTGAAGATGAAGAAGCCTGGATCCGCGAGAAAGAACCGGTAGCAGCATCCACCAACAGAGGTACATTGTAATACATTGAAACTTGTGTTTAATTAATATTCAATAGTGATGCGTTGTTATATATTTAACGTGTTGTTATTTTGGGTGACCAGGCCGAGACTTGATTGGTGTGCAAAACTTGATGAAGAAACACCAAGCTGTCCTCGCCGAAATCAACAACCACGAGGGTCGTATTGCCGCAGTGAGCCACTCTGGCAAGCAGATGATCACAGAAGAGCATTTCGCCACTGACGAAATCTCCAGCCGACTTGAAGAGCTCACCAATCATTGGACACACTTGAAAGAAAAGGCTCTTCAGGTACCCATTCTCTATTGTGGTTGATAAAATTGACTTACACCCTTATCAATGACTATTTATATTACACGAGTTGTGCTTTAATTCTAGCGCAAAGAGGATCTGGAAGACTCTCTCCAGGCTCATCAATACTTTGCGGACGCCAACGAGGCTGAGTCATGGATGAAAGAAAAAGAGCCTCTGGTAGTAAACCAAGACTACGGTAAAGACGAAGATTCTAGTGAAGCTTTACTCAAGAAGCACGAGGCCCTGGTATCTGACCTTGAGGCTTTCGGAAACACTATTACTGCCCTCAAGGAACAAGCCGAGACTTGTCGTGTAAGTATTCCCTGAAAATTACTGTTGAACACAAATGTTTATACATCAGGCGCCATTGTTTGAATACCAACATTTATAAGAATACTGCGATGATACGGTTTTCATTGACGATAATTCATTCGGTGTGCGAAGTTCGACATTGAACGAATCCAACAATCAAAATGTGCGAGCCATTGGATTCCACCAGATGGTCGATGGCCGATGGCCTTGACTGTGTTACGAACTTCAATATTGACTGTACGTACCCCACCGTAATTGTTAGTACATATTTTTCAGCAACAAGAAACTCCCGTTATTGACGTAACTGGAAAAGAATGCGTCATGGCTCTTTACGACTACACTGAGAAGTCCCCTAGGGAGGTATCGATGAAGAAAGGTGACGTCCTCACCCTACTCAACTCCAACAACAAGGTATTGCCAAGGGCTATTAGCATGTACAGTATTGGCAATACATACGTCGGGTATCATACTGCACAACTATCACTTTTTTGTTCGTAGGATTGGTGGAAAGTGGAAGTCAACGACAGGCAAGGATTCGTTCCAGCAGCGTACGTCAAGAAGATGGAAGCTGGTCTTACTGCCTCTCAGCAAAACTTGGCTGACAGCAGTTCTATTGCCGCCAGACAAAGCCAGATTGATGGACAGTACAAACATCTGATTGACCTCGCTAAGGAGCGTCAGAACAAACTGAATGAGACGGTCAAGGCCTACGTTCTTGTCAGAGAAGCAGCTGAACTTTCCACCTGGATCAAAGACAAGGCATGTAGTATGTCTTTAGACGTTCATTTTTTGGATTTGCTTGAGTCAAACTTATCAAGGAATGGATTTCTGACTAACCTTTTCTTCAATTTCAGGAGAATCATGCACAAGTACAAGACATCGGGGAAGACCTTGAACAAGTTGAGGTTATGCAGAAGAAATTCGATGACTTCCAATCAGACTTGAAGGCTAATGAAGTTCGTCTCGCTGAGATGAACGAAATTGCCATGCAACTTATGACGCTCGGACAAACTGAAGCTGCTGTGAAAATTCAAACTCAGCTACAAGTAAGTATAGAGTTTGAACCAAAAGTTTAATTATTTCAACGTTATATAAATTATTTGGCCACTAACAGCAATGTTTTCCCTGTTGTAGGATTTGAACGAGAAGTGGACTTCTCTTCAGCAACTGACTCAAGAAAGAGCAACCCAATTGGGATCGGCTCATGAGGTACAACGTTTCCACAGAGATGTGGACGAGACGAAAGATTGGATTCAGGAGAAAGAAGAAGCTCTCAACAACGATGACCTGGGCAAGGACCTCAGGAGCGTGCAGGCTCTCCAGCGTAAGCACGAGGGTCTGGAGAGGGATCTGGCCGCTCTTGGAGACAAGGTGAGATATTGAAATGATTTTTGATCCTCCTGTGCTAAGATGTCTGCTATATTCTGGCTTGGGAGTATTTTAATCCAAAACTTCAACTTGATTGTATCCGTTCTGTTTGACTGACGTCTTTATTCTAATATTGGTAGATCCGTCAACTGGACGAGACGGCCAACCGTCTGATGCAAACACATCCAGAGACTGCTGAGCAAACTTACGCCAAGCAGAAAGACATCAACGAGGAATGGACTCAGCTGACTGCCAAGGCCAATTCACGCAAGGAAAAGTTGTTGGACTCTTACGATCTACAGAGGTTCCTTAGTGATTACAGGGATCTCATGTCCTGGATCAACTCAACAATGAGCCTCGTGTCCAGTGAAGAACTTGCGTCAGACGTTACTGGGGCTGAAGCACTTCTTGAAAGACACCAGGTAAATATCATCTGATCAATTATTTTTATGTTATGTGTGTTTAAACAAAAAATGATAAGACTTTCAGTTCATCTTAGAGCTCCAATTGTCTCAAACTTAGTATCTTTCTTCTTTATTAGGAACACAGGACAGAAATCGACGCTCGCAGTGGAACCTTCCAGGCTTTTGAGATGTTCGGTCAGCAGCTATTGCAGTCTGGACATTATGCCAGCGTTGAAATTCAAGAAAAACTGGAGAGCATGTCTGAAGCTAGACAAGAGCTAGAAAAGTAAGTACTTTTTACTTTTTGGTGAATATTGATAAACCAATGCATAGAGTATCAATTCATTTTGAGTGGTTGTGCACCTGATTATCTTGATGATCAATACAATTCACTATGTTCTAAAGGGCTTGGATCGCGAGGAGGATGCAGCTTGACCAGTGCTTGGAGCTTCAGCTTTTCTACAGAGACTGCGAGCAGGCCGAAAACTGGATGTCAGCCCGTGAGGCATTCTTGTCAGCAGAGGAAGTTGACTCTAAAGGCGATAACGTTGAAGCCCTCATCAAGAAACACGAAGATTTTGACAAAGCCATCAATGCTCATGTAAATGTCGTTCTTATTCCTCAAACGCCTTTAATTGAAAATGGAAAACATTATATAATTATATTCCCTGCAATCCACTATTATTCAATCTTCTTGAAATTTCAACGTTTATTTTTTTTTCCAGGAAGAAAAAATTGCTGCTCTTCAAACACTTGCCGATCAGCTAATGGCTGCTGATCACTATGCTGCTAAGGATATTGACGACAAACGCAAGCAAGTCCTTGACAGATGGCGTCACCTGAAGGAGGCCCTGATTGAGAAAAGGTCTCGTCTTGGGGAGTCACAGACTCTTCAGCAGTTCTCACGCGATGCCGATGAAATGGAGAACTGGATCGCTGAAAAACTGCAGCTTGCCACTGAAGAGAGCTACAAAGTAAGTCTTTGAAAACTACGAGTACATTTTTTTTATTACGTTTCTAAGAAATATCTTCTTCCGCTATTCATTCACTACTTACCTATATGGAATTGCCATTTTAGGACCCAGCGAACATTCAATCCAAGCACCAGAAGCACCAAGCCTTCGAAGCTGAATTGGCTGCTAATGCCGATAGGATCCAAAGCGTCCTGGCAATGGGACAGAACCTTATTGACAAACACCAGTGCGCAGGATCTGAACATGCTGTGCAGGTACGTAACAATCTAATTTTATTTTAATATGTGGATATTCTTTACGAAAAACTTATTGTTATTGAAATTTGTCCTCAGAAACGTCTAGTATCCATTGCTGACCAATGGGAGTTCCTCACCCAAAAAACAACTGAGAAATCCCTGAAGCTCAAAGAGGCCAATAAGCAGAGGACTTATATCGCTGCGGTCAAGGATTTGGACTTCTGGTTGGGTGAAGTCGAGAGCCTTCTTACCTCCGAAGACTCTGGCAAGGATCTGGCATCTGTTCAGAACCTCATGAAGAAACACCAACTTGTTGAAGCTGATATTAATGCTCACGATGACAGAATCAAAGGTAAGGAACGACGATCGCACTCCACAATTCAATCATAAGATCAAGCGGATCATAGGAGGTATTTAAGGAACTTCGAAGAAAAGTTTGTTTTTTTAAACATTTTATTGTATTTTGGTAGACATGAACTCTCAGGCAGACTCTCTAATCGAGAGTGGCCAGTTCGACACTGCGAGCATCCAAGAGAAGCGTCAGTCCATCAATGAACGTTATGAGCGTATTCAGAATTTGGCGTCTCATCGCCAGGCTAGGCTCAACGAGGCCAATACTCTTCATCAGTTCTTCAGAGACATCGCCGACGAGGAGTCCTGGATCAAGTAAGCACTGCTTATCACCACTCAGGTCTTTAATCAGTCCGTATTGAAAAATATTCCTCTGAATTTCTTTATTTCGACTCGTCATTTGTCATGACCCAATCAGTTGGATTGTTGAAGATAAGAATTGTAGCTACCTAAAACTTAACGTTCATAGGGAGAAGAAACTCCTCGTTGGATCGGATGACTATGGCCGAGATCTTACGGGAGTTCAAAACCTCAAGAAAAAGCATAAGCGATTGGAAACCGAATTGGCCTCCCATGAACCCGCCATCCAGGCTGTACAGGAGGCAGGAGAGAAGCTTATGGACGTCTCCAACTTGGGAGTTCCTGAAATCGAACAGGTTTGTTTCAAAAATTTCCACATGCCTGCAGCATTATAGTAATTTGAGCTTATTGAGAAATGATATATTAATGAAAAATTGTGTATACCAACCTAGTAACAATATCTAATCATACAAATGCTATTTTTACAGAGATTGAAGCTACTCAACCAAGCATGGTCTGAGCTCAAGGGACTGGCTTCCACTCGAGGGCAGAAACTGGATGAGTCCTTGACCTACCAGCAGTTCCTCGCCAAATTGGAAGAAGAAGAAGCCTGGATAAGGTCCGTAGTTGCACTTTATTTGCCTCTTCCGATTCGAAAACTAAAATGAAATCGGGAGGTGTAACTCAGTAGCATTTCCATCTTTTCAATGGTGTATTTCCTATTTATTAGTATTTTATTCCAAGTGATGACACTTTTTTTTTGCTTACCATTCTTCAGCGAGAAGCAACAGCTTCTTGGAGTGGAAGACTATGGCGACACAATGGCTGCCGTCCAGGGTCTCCTGAAGAAACACGATGCCTTTGAAACCGATTTCGCTGCCCACAAAGAGCGATGCGCGGACATCTGCGGAGATGGTGAAAAACTCATCAACGCCAAGAATCACCATTCAGAAAGTATCTCGCAGAGATGTCAACAACTCCAGGTCAGTTTTTACCTTCTTTTATCGAAAACCTTTGCCATATTTATGGCTTGGGTTGGAATCTGATTTGTACCTGTCAGTCTTCACCAATATCAACCAGTTCTTTCACAGAAATAGTTTTGATGGACCGTCACAACAAGAGTTCAGAAACTCAACCTCCAGTTCTTCAATTGATTGAAAGTATCATCTATTATGGATTCGATTTTTCATTTCAAACTCTAGTACTTACAAGAAAAAAAAATCGTTGAAGTATGATTAGGCCTAGTTTTGATGTGTAAGGACTTAATCTCTCCAGCGTAAAGTGTTTAATGATAAGAAAGTATTTATAGTGTTATGGAACTGATTAATAGGGAAAAGTATGTCCACTCCTCGGATGAATTACCGGAGGAAACTTATCCACAACTTGTGGCTACTTGGAATGTTTCCCCATCAAGTCGGATCCTATACAATATATTGGAAAGTGGTCCAAGCAGAGTGGCTACTTTATTTCAAGGGTATTTGATCAAAAAAGTCTAACGTGGTTCAGGTTTTTAAAATTTTTTATTACGAATGCCTGCTCCCATTGCTGACTACAGGCAAAAAGTGGTTCAGGTCTTAACTTTGGGCCACTTTTTGCGTGTCCGTCTATCTTTGCCGTATAATCACTAGAATTGCTTCTAGGACACTTGAAGTTGTGACTCTTTTCAACTTATTTCCTCTAATCTTGCCTTTCATTCGACATTTATCTTTGGATTGTTGGGTTCGCACTTCGTCTTGATTTTCTTTTCAACAATCCTTCCAGTGACTCATTGATGTGGCCCTTATCTTGACCCGCTAAGCCCTTAGATAGTAACCCGGGTAGTCTTTGTTGTTTATTCAGGTCGCTTCTTTCGGTGGCGTTGGAAATCTACCCTTCCCTTCAAATATCCATTTGTTCGAATGTAGATAAATCTTGAAATTAGATCTGATAAGACTTGGGTCAACAACTGCCCTGCAGTCTCTCTTGGTTTCTCGGTTCGTTCAGTTCTTTTCCCCCTGAAAATGGAAACATCTCGTCATAGATCTGATAAATCTTGGGTCAACAACTGCCCTGCAAACTCTCTTGGCTTCTCGGTTCGTTCAGTTCCTTTCCCCCTGAAAATGGAAACATCTCGTCACCTCTACTGCTCCGATTTAGCTCAAATGGGTCCACTTCCTGGTATTATTATTGACACGGTAAGAGATTTATCTACTAGTAGCATAACTCATGCCTTCCAGCGGGAGTGACTCAGAATGGTGGAGGCCGTGCTACCAAAAGTCAAGTCTCATACAGTGACAACTTTTGAGATATCCAACAACATAAACCTATATTTAAATTTAGCAACAAATACTGGACGTCTTTCTAATCAATAACTGAATCGAGAATTTCAACGATCATCATCTGAATTGTGGTAAAGTGGGTTTAGATTCTACTGATTTGACAAATGTCAAGATAACCGATAACGTGATCTTAGGTTTCGATACTTCTTCGATATCTCGATACTTCTGTCCTCTATGATTTGACCAATGATTGTTCAAATGTGCTGCATATTGGACGAAATTAGGAAGAATGTTCTGCATTGGTATTCATGGATAATATACACTGTTAATGACAATAATTGTTGGAACCATACATCCTTACCTTTTATACTCTTCTCGATGTTATCAAAATATGTAAAAGTGATGAGTATTGTGCGGGTTAAAATGGAAAATTACTATGAATACTGAGTTCAGAGAGCACAAATAGTGTTCCCTAGGGTTACCAGGTCCGAGCAATCAAAAATCGGTAGTTTATAAAATCCGATAGGAACTAGTTGATTCAGCTCTGCCCTAAAATCAGTAGAAAACCCCATTATAAATCAACATTTGAAATCGATAATAGACCGGCAGAAAATATGGGGAATCGGTGCGAGATCCATCGATATTTTCAGTTCTTTTCGTTACAAAACTTTATGGTAAAGTCCTGATAAACGTTGAATATTGAAAAATCTTTGACAACTTTCCTACAAAAAGAAGAACTTGGTAGAAAACCGTTGAAATCTAAGAGTGGGTTTCAAAATTAGTAGAAAACCTTTGATATGGCAAGTAGGTTTGATTGGCATCCCTGGATGCACCTAGAATTACGTATGTATAATCTCAAGTTATGATGCTTGTTTCCGCTGGAAAAATTCAACAAAAGATTAGCAGGTCCTTAAATCTCAGTGCTGTTGATAGTGAGTACTGTATCTGGATTACTCCAACTGTGAATCCCTTGGTGTTTCAGAACAAGCTGGACGTGCTGTCCAACTTGGCCGCCAGGAGGAAGGCGCGTCTCATGGACAACTCAGCTTACCTCCAGTTCATGTGGAAGGCTGACGTCGTCGAGTCGTGGGTCGCTGACAAGGAAACTCACGTGCGCTCTGAAGAGTACGGCAGGGACCTGTCCACCGTTCAGACTCTGCTGACCAAACAAGAGACCTTCGATGCAGGTTAGTGATGGTCAAATTTATAGACTTGGAGGCATCTTTAAGGGATACCCATACGAGTAGGCTCCAACCGGAGGATTTGAATACCAACCGCGCTTCCCTACGATAGGTTCTCTGTTCCATAGTTTACTTGTAACATCACGAGTTACGAAAAAAAAGAAAAAAAAGTGCGGTTGGTGACAAACAGACGATTTTACTTTCGTCATATCCATGGGTATTCCTCAATTACAGTTAAGTATTTGACCCAACTTGGACTTAACCCAAAACGAATCGGTGAATTCATTTTCTGATCCTATCTCCATTCACTGATCTATTAAAAATAGTTTTCCTGCTAAAAGACAGAGCTGTATGACTTGATTTTGGACGTTTGATCAAACGGCAGTTGATTTTGCAGGATCAGTTTCCTCACTCGTTCCTCTCAGTCTGGTCAAATTGTCCTCCTGATCCAAAACGTAATTTTAGATCATTTGCAGCCGCTATTTTCGGATCAGTTTAGCTCCCTCATTATTATTGCTCTCTCTTTTCTATCATATTCAGGTAAGAAATAATTCTTTCTTGAGCGCGTCTCAAATTGTTTTTGCTCAACTAGTTTCTTGACATCTCGAGCGGAGTCTTAAAGTAGACAATTTTAATAACTTTCAGGGCTTCTTGCTTTTGAACATGAGGGGATCCAAAACATCTCGGCTCTCAAGAACCAGCTAATCGAAGCTAAACACGATCAGAGCGAAGCCATTCTTAGGAGACACGCTGACGTCATGGCCAGGTAAGCTAAAAACCTCTACATTAACCCTAACATAGAGTCTTTATTTAAGGCTGCTGCCTACTTCTATCTACCTACTTTATTTAAATACATTCTATCATTATTTAGATGGCAGAAGCTGTTGGCCGATTCCGAGGCTCGCAAGAACCGCTTATTGAGGATGCAGGAGCAGTTCAGGCAGATAGAGGACCTCTATCTTACGTTCGCCAAGAAAGCGTCCGCCTTCAACTCGTGGTTCGAAAACGCGGAAGAGGACCTGACAGATCCTGTCCGTTGTAATTCCATCGAAGAGATCAGGGCACTCCGCGAAGCACACTCTCAGTTCCAGGTACCATATTGAGTCAACTATAGTAGGGCTCATTCGACTCCCCATGCATCACCAGTGGTCGTACTCATGTATCATCATATTCTGCCAATTATCAAGGAACACCTCTCGTGTTTCAGGCGTCCTTGACATCTGCCCAAGCTGACTTCGAAGCTCTGGCGACCCTTGACCAGCAGATCAAGAGTTTCAACGTCGGTCCCAACCCCTACACCTGGTTCACCATGGAAGCTCTGGAGGACACTTGGAGAAACCTTCAGAAGATCATCAAGGCTAGTATTAACGAAACATGAGAATTAAAAATTTAAGGGCTCGCATGGTTATGATCAATAAATCTCCGATAATCAATTTTTTTTTCTATCAGTGTTTTTAATTATTATTTTTATTTTTTTCTCTAGGAGCGTGATGTGGAGTTGGCCAAAGAAGCTCAGCGACAAGAGGAGAATGACAAGCTCCGAAAGGAGTTCGCCAAGCACGCTAATGCTTTCCACCATTGGCTTACAGAAACAAGGTATGTTGAATGTATTTCAAAAGAAAATTATTGTTCCACACCTTTTCATTTTTCTTTGTACCAAGTAAATAATTATGTAAGGTTGATTTGACCCTTCCAGAAATACTTGGGTAACGATAGATTTGTTGATTGGATCCGTTGATCTTTACAAACAACGGGTTGAAGGGGGGGGGGGGGGTTCGGGTTGAAGTAACAGCGAAAAAACTTATAACAGATAGATTGACAGTTCGAGTTTTGATATCAGTTGATTCAAGATGGAAAGACGCATTTTTTGGTATTTTGAAATTAGTGGAAAATGGGGGGAGACCTCAGGGGTTACAATGAATGTAAAGAATTACTCCAGGGAAAGAACTAGGAGATCCAGCGTCATTGAACCATAGACATTTCACGTAATATTGTCTTTCATAGGCAAAACAATTTCTTCTCCCATTGACTTACCTGTTTTTTTAAGCCGCTTTTCATCAGGTTCTTAAACTGTACAAATGGCAGTTAGTTTCGGTTATTTAATGTATTTTATTAAACTCTAATGGCTAGATGAAAGAATATTGTTTTATTTACCTACGATAGTTGGTTCAATTTTGAAACCATTTTCACAGTAATGGGGTATTTCAGTCAATTTTTTTTTATTTTTATTTTCAAAAGGGTATGGCTCAGGAATAACGGAAATCGGGTCTGTTCGTCGAGAAAATGTTTTTAAAAAATCAGAGAAGCTAAGGAAAGTTGAAGATTTGAATGGTGTGACGTAGCTAGCCAATCGTGACGTAGCTAGCCAACTGTCTTTGAAAAAAGTATCCATGCACAGAAACCCTTGGGGGACCTCTTGGATACTACAAAACTCCACTCACACAGGCGCGTGGCGTAGTCCGTGGCGTAGTCCTTTCCTAGTGTGTGTGCATTCATAGCGGCCCGCCTTTTTCAAACGTGCGATCTCTTTAATTAATTTTTCTACCACATGTTATAGTATCATTGGGCTAAAAGTTGGGATACATAGGTTTTCAAGGGTGCTGAATCCAAATTTGAGGTCAAAAACCTGAATTTCCGACCCACCGAAATACCCCATTTTACTGTTGAAACTCAGTAGAGAGTTTTTTGTAGTTTGGTCTTAATTTTCTCTACGTCTATAGTCTAATTTTCCCTGTACCTTCACTACATACTCAAAGTGAACCCATCGTTGACCGAAATACACAAAAATTTCCTATGGTGCACCTATTGTTATCCTTAAGTGCTCGGTTTTGTTATATGTTGAATCAATGAAATTTATTGTTTTGTGAAAGTCTCCCTCTGTACTTTGACGAATGGTTTTCTCTTTTTTCTGGTGTACGTGCAGATATCGTCTTCTTGGCTGGGATGGGTATTGATTCGTTTGAAACATACGAGTGCTCACTAATATTTTTGTTGTTCAACTAATCGAGTGTAAACGTGTGTGATCTCTAAAACATGGTTTGTCTTTCTTACTTGTGAAATCTGGTTGTTCTTCTGACCCCAAATATCTTAGAATAGGAAGTATTAGAGATGTGGTATTTATTATAGTAGGAGGAGAAACCAAGAAAGACTCCTCATGCGTTCCAGATAATGGTGTCATATGATAGAAAAGATGATCCCCAGATCCCCCACTTCTGTTCTTTCTCTTAAACTTCAGATTCGAAGTAGTATCATACTACTCGAACTCATAATGAGTTCTTTGATCAGAGATACACTGCACCCCAATGGGTCAATGTAGGCTTTGCCTCAACTGTTCTACTTGCTTCAAAAGTTTCCTTGGTTGACGACCCCCCTCCTTTCTATTCTAAAAACTTTCTCAATTCCTATTTGCTTGATGGTTTGAAAGTTTGATGTTCGATAGAGATGGGTCGTTCCAGGAATTTTTCGTAGCCGTTACAAATGTTTCAGTGACACGTGTAACGGTTACAAATAAGCGTTCCAGTTCCATTAGACTCAGCGTCTCATTTCCAGAAACGTGGGAAAAGTAACACCGGCGTTTTTATTATGAACTCACCTATTGTATCATGGACATGAAACCAACAATTGGCCAATATTAATGTAAAATTCAACGATTGTGGGAACATTCAAGTGGAGGACTTGTCCTTTAAACAATCCACTGAAACTGGTAACTTGGTTCTCCAAGCATTTCATACCGTTCCGGGTAAGAAATCCATAGATAGGTACTTCATAACAGCTCCAGTTGGAATAACACATCTCTAACGGTCGAACTCTTGCCATTCTAATTAACCTTGTAATTCGCCACTAGTTTAATTTATTGATATTTTCTCTGTAACATCGTTTTACGTGGCCTTCTAATATTGTGTTTGGAAAAACGCTTATCTTCTTTCGAACTTCCTAACGATCTAGTTGAGAGTGTTTTTAGCTACTAAATGACAATAACATGTAAAACACGATGATTTCATTCATGTATTTCGTTTCAGAACGTCTATGATGGAAGGGTCTGGATCTCTGGAGCAACAGTTGGAAGCAACCAAGGTTGATTAATTTTTTATAAATTATTTTGTACTCCATGCAAATACCAAATTGTCTCGATGAAAGGGTTCACGTAATTTACCTCCTCCATTTGGAGCTTGAAGAACTATCTTGTGATCAGTAATTTATAAAAACACAAAAATTGAGTAAAACTTGTGTGAACATCTATGAACAAACCATATGTGACGAATTTTCCTTTGTGATTCAGAGGAAAGCAACTGAAGTCAGATCCAGGAAGTCCGACCTCAAGAAGATTGAAGAGTTAGGAGCCATACTGGAAGAACACCTCATCCTCGACAACAGGTGAGCCAATTCCCAGTATTTACTATCATTCAAACTTCTAGTGACAATGATTACCATAATCTTGAGGTGAATCAGTCTCATTATTTTGATAGTCAAAAGCGCCCCATACATTATGCGATTTGTCTGCAGGCCGTCGCCTCAACAGGCGAACGTCCGGCCAAAATCGCCAAGCTACATACACTTTCAGTCAGCCGCCTGCGTACAGATGAAGTGCTTGCTTGCACACACACACACTATACGTCCAGCGCCTGCATGTGGACTGCTGGCCGCAAATAGTGGACTGCAGGTGGCCATACACATAACCTGCTAGTCTTTGGCCGGCCAGCCAACTGATAATGTGTGGCGGGGAGCCCCCCTGGGATCATGGACTGACAGTCCCATGCCTGTCGCCAATCTCACGTCCGATCCTCGCCTGCCCTATGGCCACACACCTTCAGTTTTCACGGACTGCAGTCCATGGCCTTCAGATTTAAATGAAATTTTGTGGGAACCACGATCAACAGCCTCACGTCGGACTGCAGGCAAATCGTATAGTGTATGTGTGCCTTAAGAAGGCCGTCAAGTCTGCATAATCTAACTGCCTCCCAATTTTGGATAATCTCATCTCTGCATCTCAATTTGGTTCAAGTATTTGTCTCCATGATTCCAGTTGTATTTTTAAAAATTTTTGGTGTATGGCAATGAAAAGTAGAGACAAAAATGTGTTGAGTTATTTTTATTCTGAATGGTTCTTGTTCGCAGGTACACCGAGCACAGTACGGTCGGCCTCGCCCAGCAATGGGATCAACTCGACCAGCTGGGCATGAGGATGCAGCACAACCTGGAACAACAGATCCAGGCCAGAAACCACTCCGGAGTCAGCGAAGACGCCCTCAAGGAGTTCTCCATGATGTTCAAGCATTTCGACAAGGACAAGAGTGGACGCCTCAACCAACACGAGTTCAAGAGCTGTTTACGAGCGCTTGGCTACGACCTTCCTATGGTGGAGGAAGGTCAGCCAGATCCGGAATTCCAAGCCATCCTCGGTGAGTCACAACACAGGCTGATATTGGTTGTGGTGATTGATTAGCTGCTGCCACTGTGGTTCAAGCTAATTGATTTTAGTTTTTATCACCTAAATTGATAGTTATGCTTTCAAAATCGAGTGGTCCCATCTTACAATATCAAAACCATATATCGTCGTAATTAATTTCTAACTTTTTGTTTGCAGACGTCGTTGATCCTAACAGAGATGGTTACGTTTCTCTGCAAGAGTATATGGCCTTCATGATCAGCAAGGAAACTGAAAACGTACAGAGCTCGGAAGAGATCGAAAACGCCTTCAGAGCCATCACCGCTGGAGACCGGCCTTACGTCACAAAGGATGAACTCTACGCGGTTAGTATAATTCTATCCTTCTCTAGCAAATCGTGGTTCTAGGCTGTCCAGTGAATGGTGGGGTCGTCCTTCGTGGAATGCCTGGTGTTCGCTTCACGAACAGTTGTTAGATAAATTATTATAATCAAATTATATGTCTCGGTCTTGTGATTACTAAATCCATTTTCGGTGTAGTTTTTCCTCACCTGATATTTTGTTGAAATTATGAAAAATAGATTCCCTTTGAAAGTTTCTTGCGATAAAGGAGAGCACTTTTTTCTGCTAAGTCACCTCGAGAAGTAGACATAAACCGTTAGGAGTGTCGTTATTTATCTCGTGTAGAGTTGATAGTCGCTGACTCTACACCTGGAAACAATTGGATGTTGAGAGCTTCCAAGCCTGATTTTGCTGTGTTAATGGACAAGTGATATTATTCCATTATATTGTTTTTACTTTTGGGAGATGAAAAACAAAATCCTTTTGAATCTAAATTTACACTTGCATTTTACTTATTTTTTTTTTAGATCTTTCTGAATATTTGGTACTACGTCTCAAACATATTGATTGTTAGCCATTTTCGAAAAATTTTTGATTTATGTAGCTAAACCCAATTAGAAATTATGCGAAGGTTCTGAATATTAATGTGGTTTAGACGTGACTAACGACCAAAAAAATCCCAAAAACGGGGTTTTAAACAATATTTTTTGAAATTTTGACTTCTTAGATACATATTAAAAGTTGAACTTCAGGAATCTTTTTTGAATGTTCCAAAACAGATTTCTAAGAACATTTTCAAAATTTTCTATACTAAAATGTTAAGGCTGTTGCAAGAGTTCAACTATTTTAGAAAATTCGATATTCTATTTTAGAATATTAAACTATGAAAAAACAGAGGTAGATTGGATTTCATGGTGTCGGTGATGCGAAGTGATATGAACAAGGTAACAGGGCAGCAGGTTTGTGTTGGAACGGCGGTTGATATGATCTGTCGGACTCCTCATCCTGATGGAACAGCAGTTAGTGCAACTAAGGAAACACTGCTTCCTTTTCTTATTGGTTCCTTTGGGTAGAACATGATATGTATGAATTTTCTTGTAAAGTATCCACCTCCTGTGAACATAGTTATCTACCCCGCACCATAATGTGCTGCTGCCTGTAATAATCTCTTCCGAATTTGGCATGACCGAAACAAGTATCCATTCTCCTACTTCAGATATAGACATGAGCACTACTTGTTGTCAATAAAAAAAAATTATTGGCTCCCACACGAAAATAAAGCCCCCAAAAAATTACAGATCATACGGCAAAATTATCAGTTTAAACAATCCCATGAAATGGCAAGTCAAAATATCTAGGGGACTGTGATTGTCTGGCTGTCGCAAGGTTGTGAAAATCCTTCTCAACTAATACTCTCATCATCACAGTACGACAACAAAAATTTCCCTTCCCATTGTAACTGCGAGGATGGCTTCCCTTCAACCCTCCTCCCCCCCTTCACAAAACACACCTAAATCCCACATTTGTTGGTGTGTCCAAACAGTCTTTTTACTCAAGTTGCTCAATGTGATCACTAATGACGTAAAAACAATTGGGTGGGACAGTAAACTGTCAAACTTTCTGAATGCAATCCCTTATTCATAAAAACATTTTCGGTTATTATCTCTGGCTTTTCCGAATCAGATAGTTCCTAAGAACATGATTCATGTGTTTTTTTCCTCATTTTCGTTTGATGGCGCACCCTTTCATTCATTGCTGGTACTTCCAGAACGACACGAAACTTCCAAAAATCAGCTCTTTTCTTTGATAATGAGTAATAATTATCATTAAGAACGTTTCTTTTCAACTCAACTATTGTCTACTAATTTTCTGTGTGCAGAACCTCACCAAAGAAATGGCCGACTACTGCGTTGCCCGCATGAAGCCGTTCTCCGACACCAAGTCCGAACGACCAATCACAGGCGCTCTGGATTATATCGAGTTCACGAGAACCATCTTCCAAAACTAAAGCGCACATGCCTTCTAGATCGTTTAAGTATTTATATTATAATTTCTATTTATTTTCTCGAGCTATGAGCATTTAGCTGATCAATCCTCTTCAACTGCACACATCCAAGATGTATGCTTTCGGCAGCTCATTCCCCTAGACTATACATGTTTAAGCAGAGTAATATATTTACATCGTTTTATATAAATTATTACTATATATTTTAGAGAAGCATTTCTACTGAATACAGTTGTTGAAATGTGTTTTTACTTTCTTATATTGTGTTCGCACTTTTGTTCCTCGTGACAGTCGATATTTCATCATTTCAGAACCTTCTTACCCAATCCAGTCAAAAATTGACGCGTCAGTGATCTTATTGACGTCGATTTTGACATCTACTTAAATTCTACCCGGTAAGATAGTTTTAAGGGACTTATTTGGTGTCCCGTAGCCTTCAAAAAGTATTCTCCGTCAACCTCGTAGTTTCGTTTCATATTTTATCCTCCGTAAATAGTTTTCAATGATATACGAGCAGGCTAGAATCCAACAACTTTCACGTACTGCCTCGTTCTTCTGCCTGCTGTTGTTTTTTAAATTTTATTTTGAAGTACATAAATATAATCGCTTCATGTTAGCAATTAAATAAAATGCTTGATTTTTCAATTTGTGTTTTCAATTTTTGTCCACTATCTTCGTCATCGCCCAACCGAACTATTAGCGTGGAACATGCTTTACCCTTGACCTAACTGGCAATGAGTGTTACGTTTTTCGGGAACGGTATCGAGTCACGAAATTAGGAGACTTACGAGACGACTCTAGGTTTTTTGGGTCCTTTTTGTAATAGAAAAAGGGGTCTTTTCGACATTATCTCGTTTCAGACAGAAGACGTATCAACCAACTCAACAACATAATTAATGTTGAAAATTATCAATGACAATCGAAAAAAGTTGATGTGATCTCGCCAAGGTAGTGTTAATCAGACCACTCTATTGGACGTACAAGTAACTACATTTCCCTCCAGCACGCCTAGCGGGAGTTGTCACCTCCTCTACGGATACCGCCTAGTTAAAAACCAACATCGATTTAGTAGATTATATTGATGTTATTGGTTGCCTTGGTTTTTACGAATGTAATCGAAGGATCTTGAAACCTAGGCGAGATTTTGTTATGAACGCGGGCTTTTAGTAGCGATGAGTTCTTCGACGCTTTAGATGTTTTCAATTTCTTAATAATATGAATACCTTTGTTGTGATTGAGACTGCTTTTTCAAAGTAGTGAGTCATCGTCCACTTCCATGGAAGAGCGAGTAACGAAGCTCATTTGCAAACTTGTATTACACCAAGAACATTCGAGAAGCTCCGACCACTAAAGCATGTTCCATAAGCAGTAACCTACTGTTCTAAGCAGTAACCATCCACGGGGCTTGCCTCCTGGCAAGGTCCGAGTTTTCTTATTATTAGGTATAGTGTTTGAAGGTAGGATACATCCTACCTATTGTTACATGTAACAATACTGTAGCTTCAGAGTAAAAAGACAGCGAAAACAAGCGAGTGAGGTGTGTGAAGTGTATTCAGTGTGACCCATGTTAAGAACCACAAAACTTCGAGAGTCAATTCTACATCACGATCTCATTACCCAATTTTCGCCACGTTGGGGAATTTGCCTCAATTTTAGATTCTGGAATTTCAAGTCAAATTCTATAATAGGGCTCTAGAATAACGTTTAACACCAGGAGTGCCAAAGGGAAAAAAATTACTACTTATAGAAGCCTAAATGCTCAAACTAGCGAAGCCTCTGTCAAAAAACACCGCAAAAATCGAGGGATATCGCTCACGTCAAACGGCAATAAAACGACGCAAAAACTGACGGATTCTCTTGCTGTGCGCTCTGGCATAGAACTCCCAGATAGTACCGCAGAACGACAACAGGTAGAGTTCTAAGCGCAACCACACGAAACGATCCACTCAAATGATCTGATTCAAATAACGAAACTAACTTAATATAGAAACTACTTACATAAGAGAGGATGAAGACTAATAATTCTTGATAAACTAATAGGTAGAATCGTAATGTAAAAAAAGTGAGTAAAATTGCTTCTTTTGGTCACTTTTACGTTTTTTTCTCCTCCCCTGTTGCTCACAGACTGTGTTCGATCACGTAAGCTGCAGTTTCATTTGTGCTTCCATAGGTAGCGCTTCCTCAGAGGGGCACAGCTCCACCCATGAAGTCAGATTGGTTAAAAAATCCGTTACGTTGCAACATGCCCCCATGAACAGATTGCCGCTACATTTAAAATTTCCATCTTCCTTAAATTCTCTAAATTTTTTGGATGCTTTTTCGAGCAGCACACTATGGTTTTCAAACTGTCAAGTATCAGGAAAAGTATTTTTTTGATCCAATCACATACATCTACTCACTTAATTTTTCATCCGAATTTGATGAAATTTTCTAGGATTGTCCATATTAGCGTGTAGATGGTCCCCTATGAGGGTAGTGGAAGGTAATTAGAGATTGGTGTTTTGAGATTAAGTACTATGCATCGGATCATCTATATAATCGGGTTATGGATACGAGGAAGCTATGTGCCACACCCACTTGGCAGACGTTTTTAAAAGTTTTGACAAAGTTGGAAACAATGAGAGTATGAGTTGGTGGGTACACTTTCCTCACATGTAGTTGCTTTGAGCCCTGATGAAGGAAATACATTTTCCGAACGCTCGGTAATAACAGAGTTTGTTGGATGACCACATTCTTGATACTTGACAGTTTGTGCGTGCCGTGGGTTGATAAACACAACATCTTATACTATGGTTTTCTTTCCCTCTTTCGAAAACAATAAACATAAATAAACCAAAAACATATAAACCAAAACATAAATAAACCAAAAACATAAATAAACCAAAAACAAATAAACAATAAAATAAATAAAAAATGTGAGGCAAATTCCCCTTTCCAAGGAAGTTGGAGGCTGACTTACTAATAACGTGGTTTAATTAGGTCTTAAAATTATTATGCAGGATTTTATTTTAAATCTTAATTAAATTAAAATTCTGCAGAAATTTATTCTGAATTTATGACAACAATGTTTTTTTTCAACTTTAAAATACATTTAATTTCTTCATTGAAATTTTGTTGGTACATTTTATTTTGCTTGAATATAGACATAAATAATGGAACATTCCGTATTGAAGAGACAAGCATGCAGAAGTTATGCTTAGGTTGGGTATTTCGCTCTTCCTTTTTTCAAAATGTGCACATTTCAATGAAAAACACTGCTTATTTTACATAATAATATTCTTAGATTAATTCACAACACAAGTGCTCTTCACACAAATAGGTAGGTAGAAGTTGAGATTGTTAAACGAAAAAGCGTAGGTAGGTTCTTGGTTGTTTGTGCGTCATTACTTCTCCAAGGTCGCCGTTTGGGATTCTCTCGGTTCTACCAGTTGATGAAGTATTCCTTGAAGATGGTGGGTTCTCCTCCTTCGACTACTCTCCTCAGCTGCAGAAATCAACAAGGACGTGAAAGGTAAATTACAGAGCGAGACATCATGTACCCACTCCAGGCCTAAGATGCTTGTTGGAGAGTTTATTTCTGTTTTTTTCTATTAGAATGGTTTTTCGAAAGCAAGGAGGATTGAAAAATGATTGAATGTCTACTCACGCTCGTCCATGACGGGTACTGCTTTTCATTGATGAAAGTTTGTCCTTTGTTGAGGGCTTCGGCTTTTTCGTTACCGTTAGACTTCTTCCCGACCCACACGAAGATTCCTGAGTTACCTCCGTCGAGGATGAAGCAATCCTGGATCATTAACAGTAATTAGCATCACGAAGGTAGAGGTTGTCCTCCTGAATTCAACTTACTAGATTATCACGATGAATTTTCCAATAAGGTAGGGACGTAAACAGTCATTGAGGTTTTACTACAAGAGGTATTAACCCTCATACCAACATATAATTTTAGGTATCTATCCAAGCACCACTTACGTTTGTATCGAGGAGGTCGCGGTTCAGAGGCTTCTCCCCAACTTTCACAGTCTTCAATTTACCGCCTTCATCAGACACCTTGTACAGCGTCGTCACCGTCTGTGGAACAACGAATTTAGTCAAGTATAACAGAGTATGAATTTGGATCTAGCATACCATCTGATTGGAACCAACAACGGGTACGGGTTATAAGATTCCTGACCGTTTACTCGTATTTAGTTTTATCGTGAGTACAATCCATTGATGGGTCGAATTTTCATCACATTCGCATTTTTTCACGTTCTGATAAGTTCACGATTACCTTTGAAGTGAAAAATCCGTAGCTTTTGGTTTATTATTTTCAATAATAAGCCTTTGGAATCGAGCAAGAAAAAAATTTTAACCCCCCCCTCAAAATTTGATGTTTTACGTTTAAAATTTCCGTCCGTCCGCCGTACGCCGTACGCGGCACTTTTCTTAGCAACACGACCGATTTGGTTCAAATTTGGTATATGCGCTCCATTTGGGGTCTAGTTGTGCCGCGAAGCTTTTGGTTGATGTCAGTCACTTCTAAGGGGTGAAAATTAAGGGTTGAAATTTTCAAGAGTGCCCTAGCTCGAAAACTGTCGAAATAAAGGTATCGTTTTTTCACCAATTTTAAATAGTATTGAATTTTTAAAAATTTTTGAGACCACCCGGAGCTCTGTAGGACAAACCGTTCGGTCCCTACGAGAACTTGAAGGTTTTCCTTCGATAAAACAGAATCATGAGTGTGAATCGCAAAAGAGGTCTAATCTCCATTCAAATTTTATCGGACTAAAATGCGATCGCTGTTCATTTTGGTTTATTATTTTCAATAATAAGCCTTTCGAATCGAGGAAGAAAAAAAAATTTTTTAACCCCCCCTCAAAATTTGATGTTTTACGTTTCAAGGTACGTAGAATACGAAAATCGAATAAAAAAATTTCCGTCCGTCCGCCGTACGCCGTCCGCCGTACGCCGTACGCGGCACTTTTCTTAGCAACACTGGACCGATTTGGTTCAAATTTGGTATATGGGCTCCATTTGGGGTCTAGTTGTGCCGCGAAGCTTTTGGTTGATGTAGGTCACTTCTAAGGGGTGAAAATGAAGGGTTGAAATTTTCAAGAGTGCCCTAGCTCGAAAATTCTCGAAATAAAGGTATCGTTTTTTCACCAATTTTAAATAGTATTGAATTTTTAAACATTTTTGAGACCACCCGGAGCTCTGTAGGACAAACCGTTCGGTCCCTACGAGTATTTGAAGGTTTTCCTTCGATAAAACAGAATCATGAGTGTGAATCGCAAAAGAGGTCTAATCGCCGTTCAAATTTTATCGGACTAAAATGCGATCGCTGTTCATTTCTTCGATTTGTATACAGTTTTGCCTTCTGCGTAACCAGTTATCAAATTTCCATATCAAGCTTTCTATTTTTCGAATCGAGTGTGAAGCGTTTAGTTCTTTCTCATAAACTTGATTGTGAAGGTGTGAAGCCATTATAGTGTGGTAGGTAGTACCTACCAATAGTTGGTAGGTAAAAAAAAGTTGGTAGGTAAAACAATGTTTGTAGGTAAAAAACGCTGCAAATCATTGCTCACTGATCAGATCACTGATCAGCTGAGTGAGCTCCGAAGCCATTTTCAATCCTATTGAATGGAGGTGCTCTTCCAGGCGTCTCCAGCATTCGAGGAGATCTTCTTCACTCCTCAGATCACTGATCAGCTGAGTGAGCTCCGAAGCCATTTTCAATCCTATTGAATGGAGGTGCTCTTCCAGGCGTCTCCAGCATTCGAGGAGATCTTCTTCACTCCTCAGATCACTGATCAGCTGAGTGAGCTCCGAAGCCTTTGCTCAAAGCAAACCAAAAATTTTATGTTTCGCGTTTCAAGGTACATACAATTCGAAAAATAGAGGGAAGGTCAACGGAGAATACACATGGTGGTAGGTGCTATTGATGGAGAACCAGTGATCTATACAGAAGGGTGATCTATACAGAAAATAATTAACCTTTGAGCAATGATTTGCAGCGTTTTTTCTATGGAGCTTGTCAAAATTCAATGAGGAGGTATTTAAGTCTTATTTTCACGTCCCACCTTAGAGTTTTTGTTTTAGTTTCAACCTTTAACTACACGCGCCCTCCGCTGGAACAATTATACCTGCAGGCGGGTCTCAGTCCCGCCCTGGTGTTTTTTGACCTTAGTATAATTCTGGAAGCTTCCAGTGCAATTCTAGTGCAACCCAGAAAAAATCACTGGCTCTCAGATCCCGAAGGACTACGGGAAAATGAATAATTGACATTAAATTGAAGCGTAGACGTACAGAAAAAAGAGCTTTTAGTCTCTGACAAAGGGACCAAATAACCGAAGTGAACTGTGACTATAACGAACATTTAAAAAAAATTTACATGGAAGAGCATCTCATAATTTATAAATCGACCAGATACTTGTTCCATGGAAGTCTGAAACACATAATTTGTGTATTATATATTATTTAATAACAAAATACCAGCATCGTCATTTTGGTTTATTATTTTCAATAATGAACCTTTAGAATCGACCAAGAAAAATAAGCCGTACGCGACACTTTCCTCTGTTAGCATTGACTGATTTTGATGAAATTTGGTATACAGGCTCTAGTTGTGGCCCGAAGATTTTGGTTGATGTAGGTCACTTCTAAGGGTTGAAAAATAAGGTTTGAATTTTTAAACGCCCTAGCTCAAAAAATGTTGATGTAAAGGTATTATTTTTCCATCAATTTAAGATAATATTGAATTTTTAGAATTACACCACGCGGAGCCCTGTTGGACAAACCGTTCGCTCCCTACGAGAATTTAAGAATCAGAAACGCGAGTGTGAATCGCAAAAGAGGCCTAATCTCCGTTCAAATTTTAGCTGACCGAAATGCGATCGATGTTTTTCTTCATGTTGGTTGGTAGTAACAATGGCAAAGCCATGTTCTTTGCAAACGAGTGATCTATATAGAAAAATAATAAACCATTCTTCATTCGTCTCGGAAAACTATCTAGTTGTGTACTACGTAGGCCGGAATTTCGAATTTTGCCTTTAAAGGGGGGGAGGGGGGGGTTAATGCTCAAAAAACCTGCGTTTTCAGGCATTATCTTGTGTACTCTGCGCAGGCCTCAATTTCCAACCGATTTCCGTGGTTCTTTTTTTGTTCGACGCGGAAACCTATCTAGTTGTGCACTACGTCGCCGGAATTTAGAATTTTGAATTTTAAGGGGGGGGGGGAAAGGGGGGGGTTAATGCTCAAAAAACGTGCGTTTGCGAGCATAATCCTGTAAAATCAAAGTGTTAGAAAATTCTAACCACTCTCAAAATTTGATGGTTTTTGTTCCAAGGTAGGTATGTAAAATCCGAAAACCGATTAAAAAAAAAAAAAAGTGTTAAAAAAAACAACGGGATGGATACAAGCCATTTTGTCGGAAAACCCGATATTTAGTAAGCTTTTAAAGCTGGATACAAACCGTTTCGGAAGGAATTCAACACGTGAGGTGATAGGTCTTATCCCAAAGATTCTGAGTCCGTGAAAAAAATGGATATAAGCCCGTTTGAAAGACAACTTTTCAGTTATGAGATATAAAGTCAAACTAGAGCTATCGGTATCAAGATTAGATTTAGGCTAAACTCGAAGATTAACCACTTCATTTGGTGTGGAAAAAAATCCAATTGGTGATGTAATATTAATAAATGCAGTTACCCAACTGCTCTTGTGTTGGTGGGTAAGTGTACCTGCTGTTTATTTGTCACTATCTTCTTTCCGATTTTTGCGAAACTCGTTCCGCAACACACACTGGAGATAAAATTAACAGCTGTGCGATAACTATAATTAACGTTGTACTGCACCTACAAAGAATCGGCCTACTCGACCCCAAGTGCTTGTGACAAAAAGTCTATTCATGCTGTAGGTATGAGTTGAGAAAATATTGTTAAAGAAAATCGAAATATTAGCTATGATAGAGTAGTCAGCTTTGTGGATGTGGCACATAGAGTGAATAGTTGAATTTATACAATTAACCTCTTGGTTAAAAATTTAAAAAGTACCCAACCCACAGGTACTCATATAAAGATATGTTTTTTGATTTATAAGTATATATAATATATATACTTATAATAATGGCTTGGTTGAATTTAAGTTTTTCTGAAATTAAAAAAATTAAAATTCTGGAATATTAATGGACATTGCGCTTTTTTGCTTCAAGGTATATTATATTATAATATACCTTGAAGCAAAAAAGTGCAATGTCCATTAATATTCCAGAATTTTAATTTTTTTAATTTCAGAAAAACTTAAATTCAACCAAGCCATTATTGACCTTTTTGACGATTATAGCTTGAACATTTCTTGAAGGAATAATGAATTTAGTGCAATAAGCCATTGTTTTAGGAATAAAGCGCTGGAGAATACTTCTTATGCGTTTTTCTCAAAACTCCGTTTTTGGGCATAGGTAGCGCCTTTGTGCTTTTAGGTATCTATATGATCGATGATGCTCAGGATATGTTTTGATGATGTTAGGAGCCTTAACAACATTTACTAAACTTACATTATCCAAAGGGACGTATTCAACGACATTTCAAGAGCACTTACATCTAACTTCTTTTCGAATTCGAGATCGTCACCGGCGGCAGACGCATCAGGAACGTCGGAGAGCGAGCTGGCGCCCAGAACTGACAGGAACTCGGCGACTTCGGTCTCGCTTGAAGACGAATCTGTAAGTGAAAATTCATCATTTGAATGAGTAAATTACCTATTCAAGTACCACCATTGGAAATAACTACAGAGGTGCTACCTGATAATTTAGGTAAACCGTAATATTAGGAAGGTATCTATCTCCTTTTGTAGGTCTACACCACTGTACCACTATATATTATTCAAGTTCCAAAGAGTACTTCAAGTGGAAAAAGAGGGCATTAGGGAAAATCTCTACTTAAGGCTTAGCCCTAGTAGATCCAGCAGGTGCATCCAGTGTAAATTATACTGCATCATAAAATCCACCTGTAGGTATTAGGCCGAGACATTTCAACCACTATATGCAATTATTAAGCATAGAAGTATAGAGGAAGAATTAAGGAAACAGGACTTGAGGAATTAACTCATATCCGTAATACTATTGATATTATGAAACGTTTTGGACCTTTCACACTCACAGTTCTACGTTGCTGTGGCAGTTAGATTCTTGCAGTAAAGGCCAAAGAGGTGACGTGGTGCACAAGCAAATTAACCTTTGCCATCCACTGAGCTGCAAGCTAGGAAGCCTAGTCAAACGCAGTGATAGCGAGCCTTGTTTAACACCTGTCATGAGGGAGAAACTCCGAAGAGATCTGGACGTGGAATGGACGGCAGCGTACTTTGATGTGATTTCCTCGCTAATGGAGCCTTTCGTGCCATCACTTCTAGGTAGCCCTCTATCGCTACTCCCATTTCCGCTTAGGAAATGAGGTCCAGCTCGTGAAGCCTTTGAAACGGTCTCAAATACATGTATGCTTCAAATACATACGATAGAGCTTCAGGAGATTTACGGGGATCGTTCACACCTCTTGTAATCTCGTGCTTCGGAGCTCAACTCCAAGTATTCGATCGTTTTTTCAAAAGGTTGGCTGCCACCTTGACTTCTTTCACATGCAACGGGATGTATTAGATTAAATACGCCGATTAGACAAGAGTAATAGCATGTTGAGGAACAACATGGACTATCTGGAACTGGAGGTAGAATAGAGCCAAAAGGTTGAACGATATTGTTGATATTCCCGAATCCTCGTGATGCCCAGGATTCCTTGCTAGAGACTCCTGTTCCAACTCCACGAGCTACATATTGTGATCCCTCCCAGCTTATATTATTTATGGGTCCAAGATTCTTATGGCATATGTACGCATATTTTGGCGTCACTCAGCTATCTCTCGGGAAGTAGGCAGGTACCTATTTGCCTGATTTGTATCTATTACATAAAATACCACAAGAAATTCTATCGGAGTCATTAATCAAGGACAAACTCAAGTCGGTACCTACCAATGGTTGTAATGTTGACTTTCCCGCAGTGGTCCTGGTCTCTGATTTGGTTCGCGACTCTCCTTGCCGTGTGGCTTTCCACTCCTTTCGACTCAGGTCCGACGTACAGGAAGAGCTCTGTACCGCTGTCCAACACGAAGCAGTCGCCTTTATTCATCGACTGGACTTTGGGCTCGACCTGTACAACATGACGATTTGTTTAACAATCTTTAATGGAATCTTTGGAACAAATTTGCGAGTTTCGGTAATGATCATATTTTCGTCTACAGTAGAAGAGGGCTCCAACCTAGAGATGCCGAATGTGAGGCTGCTCCTGGACACAAGTTGCATTTTGTGTTAGACAGCTGCTACCACTAAATGCCTCTATTTCCATATGTGCAGATAAAAATAGGTCTTGCAAATGAACTCTCCAAGAATCATGGTCTATAAATCCAATTTAGAGAATTCAAGTCTCAGGAAAGACAATTTCATGAATCAGATTTTGATTTTTTTTTTCTCGGGAATTTCATTCTGGGGTCTAAGGGGATTTCATGAATATTTTCTCTAAGTGGCAAAGGGGCTAAGAACAAATGCAAAAACTGAAGGACCAAGATTAGGCAATGAGTGACCCCATTTTCAATGCATTCCCGGTATATTAATCCTAATTGGACCATGGTGACACTGGTGTCACCGAAAAGATCTTGGGAATTCCACACCTCACCCAAGGTATCACAGGAGTAATTAATTACAATGGTCAAAGTTGAATTTTTAAGCATTTTTCGTGAGCTATTAAAAGTCTAGAAATGATGTTATGACGAACATTTTGAAAATGTTTTCATTGATTTCGTTAGACATTTTTCCATCAAATTAATTTTTAAATTGCAATTTAATTTTGGTTACTCCGATGATACCTTGGAACTGATGTGGAATTCCTGAGATGTTTTCGGTGACATTAGTGACACCATGGTCCAATTAGGGTTAATGACTTCAAACAATAACGAAACAAATAGAGCTACCTGCATGATAGGTCACAGGGGACACAAAAACGATACATTCAAGCCCCTCTTAGGTATAAATTGGTAGGAAGAAATCTTATTTCCAACAACTTTGCTATTTTTCGATGGTATTATCTACGGATTCTGCGTGTACTATGCTGAGCCGGTTTCTTTTGGCCACCCAACTTTCTTGGAAGTCCTAAAACTGAACAGGTTTCCAAAATACGCATCAAAAAAATACAAGGATTACATCTGGTGTCACTCTGTCAGCACATTAAGGTTTCGGAAATTATGGTGTTCATTACAGTTAGGTAGTGGAAGATACCGAATGTATTTCAAGGAAGAAAAACCAAATTTCTGGAGCCTTGGCACCACTTGGCACCTTGGCACCTTGGTGTTACAACCATGAAGGAGAAAATCCTGTATAAAAGGAAGACCTATAGTTTTTACGGTGGAAGGAAATCCCTGTGGTTAATTCTGCTAATCTTGAAATTTAAAGGTCGGATTCTAAGAAATATGGCTTCCACCTGAAATGTGGCTAGTGTTCCTCCCAATGAACTTCAGCGGATGAGGGTAAGCAATAAATGCAAACTATTCACTTGACAGAAGGAGAGAAGTCACGATTGTCAAACAAAGTCACGATTCGCTTAGAGGTGAACGTGCAAATAGGGCAGCATCGATTTCATCCATAATTCACACGATTTCATTCATCTCCGTAACATTATTATAATAAGGAGAGTTAACAACTCACCAAGGTGGTTCGAATGTGGCGTTTTCCCTTGATGTGGTAGAGCCTCTTTTCCCCTGGCGCATTGGTGGTGACGTGCTGGAAACCTGACGCCACACCTCCCGGCATGTACCTTATACCTTGAATCATAATTATTTATGTAGTTTAAGGTAATTGACGCTATGTGAAACAATGAGAAAAATCGCGTTATGAAGAACATGTAATCATAATCAGGTAGGATCTAAATCATGAATAAACAGAGTTATTGATTGGCGGATACCTGAATCGAACAGAGCTAGGAATTGGTTGGATTCGTGATCCTGGACTTCCCTGTGTTGAATGGGGCCTCCGCCCAGGCTGTCATCCAAATCCACTGACAGCCTAGCTGCAGCTCCTGCTTCATCCTTAAGAAAGAAGTGAGAGATTCACTGGTTAGTAGAGGTAGGAATTTTAACTTCTTGATAATCTGTAATTTAAGGAGGATGGAGTAACTACCCCCCGATTAAAAATTCCGATTTTTTAATTAAAAAAATAAAAATTAAGAAGACTTGTTAACTAACATCAAACATAACAAAAAACCACCCCCATGCTAGTACGACGATTATTATATGGTCGATATAAATTTATGAAATTGTATCAATATCCACCAGGAATTCAGCTTGGCTCTCTGCCCTCCTCATCCACTGATATCCACTATGTCGAACCCAGTATTGAAATCGAAATGATCCTCAGAATTTTTCAGCTCAGTAGATGATTCGTTACAACTACTCCTCACCGAAGAAGAACCCATCGGACTTGAAGGAATCACATTGGAAAAATAACTGCTAGGAATGTCATCCTGATGTGCATCAGTTTCTGCAGATATTTCATCAGTATTCTTGCGACATACCCACCTATTAGGAGCCCTACGGTTTTTGCATACACCCTTAGGAAGCCTTTGAAACAATGTCAAAAAAGAGTGGAAAAAAGTAAATTGAAAATTTTCTAAAACAAATAATAAAATAAAATAAAATAAATAAATGAGCAGATAAGAAACGGAAACCAAAGTTTTTCTTGTTATTGTTTCTTTTTATATCGACGGATTGGTTTTGGTCAATTTTTCTTTGATGGTTTTGGGGTATCACGAGGTTTGTTATTTGGCCAATTTACAAAATTCGAAACTTTTTGAAAACTAGAGTTCCTGGCGGTTTTTATGGTATGTAATAAAGTTATTTTACGATTACATTTACCAACTTAACTATAAAACCATATATAATATCGTTCCGAGAAGCGCCGAGCGGCTGTGGGTACCGTGGCTTCACGGATTCATGGCTAGGCTTCAATAATCTAGTATGTATAAGACTTAGCAAACTCACCACTGATGTTGCCTTCCCTTGCCAGAAATATATGTTCCAGCTCATGACACCATTGCCCACCGTCTATAACAAATCACCAATTACAACAAATAAGATCAATTTTACAAGAAATGCACAGTAAGTAATCTTCTTATATTTAAGGTGAAACATTTCAGCTCCCAACTTTTCCTCGAAAATTATCATCGACTAAATCAAATATGATTTGGTTGATGACTTTTAGAAAATTATGTGCAAATTAAGAATTAACTGTAATACTACTACTAGGTAGTACTACACTAATTAGTAGGTGGGGTCCTTTAATGGACTTACAGGACTTTTCCTCTCCCAAAACAGCGGTTGTTTGAAAAAATACTAAAATAAAACATCATTTCAATTAGAAAGCATTTCAAAATTGATCCCGAGAAAAGTAAATTCAGCCTCCTAACATTTTAAGTCTTCTTTGCAAATTCAAAAGACTTTTTACGTAGACCAAGAAAGTTTGTTTTCTTAAAACAAGAATTAGCAAACAGTGCTTTGCGCCAGAAGTAAAATATTTTTTTCTCTCAACGGCGTTCACCTGCTCTCTTCTGCGGTATAATAAGCTCTACAAACAAGCCGCTCTAAAAATAAGATTCAGTTTCACTTTTCAGATGGAGATTGTCGTGAATGATGTTGACTCAGTGACAGGGACTAACAAGGATTTAGAGTGCTATTGAATAACGTCTGACAAGAATAAGAATCATGTGGTTAGTACAAAAGAAAACCCATTTATCGGCTATGAAAACTATGATTGTAAATTACTCGTATATTGAATTAAATTATTCAACCCACACGCATAAACCAGGTTGAACCTCTATTCTTTGATTTCTAGTGGTAATTACAGTTTGACTGTTTCTCTCTCTGACTGTCCGAGGCAAACATTTAATGAATAGGCAGTAACTACTTCCTACAAGTTAGCTTTTATAGCCTTTTGACTATAAGCAGTACGTAATCCGAAAATAAGCTGCAATTTCTTTAGAACTCCACAATATAGAGCGATGATTCTTTGGAGATTCGTCAAAAATTGCGGTGACATTAAAACTAAAAACTTAAATGCATTTCCAAAACCCAACAAATATTGGAATTGGAAAAAAATTCATCGGAATCAATTCAATATTCAAGAGAATACTCACCGACAGAACAATGTAGGAGTCACCTTCGTGGAACATTCCGTAGTTGGTTCGAGGCACTGCGACAGGCTCGAAATTCTGAAACAATAAAGTACAACTAAGTTACACAATGTTTATAGGTATATTAGAGCTTATTTCTTCAACATTATTTAATCAGAAAAGTGGGTAAATCAGTCCTAGGGAAATTCAAAACGCTGCAAATTATTTGTCTAAATAGATCACTCGTCTGCGAAGAACACGGCTTGCCATTGTCACCATCTACCAACCATAGATACTACCTACCTACTTCACAATCAAGTTTATTTGGAAGAAATAAACGCTTCTCACTCAGTTCGAAGAAACAGGGAGTTGAGCTTGCACAAATTATTAGGAAATTCGATTACTGGTTGCAAAACTGAGTACAACTCGAAGAAAATAACAAGGGTCGCATTTTGGTCAGCTAAAATTTGAACGGAGATTAGGCCTCTCTTGCGATTCACACTCGTGTTTCTGATTTATCGTAAGTCCCATAAGTTCTCATCGAGAGCAAACGTTTTGTCCTACAGAGCTCCGGGTGGTCTCAAAAAATTCTAAAAATTCAATATTATTTAAAATAGGCGAAAAAACCGCACCTTTATTTCGAGAGTTTTCAAGCTAGGGCATTATTGAAAATTTCAACCCTTAATTTTCACTCTTTAGAAACGACTGGCACAACTAGACCCCAAACGGAGCCCATAAACCAAATTTCATCAAAATCGGTCCAAGGGAACTAAGGAAAGTGAAGCGGACGGCCGGAAAAATGTTTTATTCGATTTTCGGATTCTACGTATCTTGAAACGTAAACCATCAAATTTTGAGGGGAGGAGGGGTAAACAATTTTATCTCTTTGTCAATTCCATTGGTTCATTATTGAAAATAATAAACCAAAATGGCGGCTCCTCGGATCTGATCAGTTTCTTGAACAGGGGAGGAAACTCCCTCAACGAGTTGGTAGGTAAACTGGTCCAATAGTGGGATAGTAAAAAAAAAATCATTCTAACTCTTTTTTCTTGTTTTTGTTCGTGAGGAAAAACGAGCAAGGTTTCAAGGATTACCATCACTCTGACGGAGAAACTTGTACAATTTCTACCCTGCTGTAAAGTTGAAACAATTCTCCTTCTTTGAAAAATATTGGAAATCTATGTTTCGCTGTAGAATTTTGATTGTGTTACTTGATTTACTGTTTGCTGTCATCAGTAAGATACACTCTATAATTTTAATGAAAACCAGCAAATCAACGACATTTCCAAGGAATCCAGAGGAGAACACAGAGAGCTCAATTCCATTCTGGATAATAGTGGTAAGTAGAAGCTGAACTTGATTTTGGGGCTCAAAAAGGAGGAAACGAATTAAAACCCGATTATGAATCAGTAAAAATTCAATGGAAATGGTTCGATTCTTCCAGACCAATTTTTGGAAAATCGGCGATACATTTTTTCATACTGGTTTTTAAATAAGTTACATAGGAAGATTTATTTCGTTTTGATAACTTAACAAAATCCCCCCCTCCCACTCTAAATCACAGTTTAGCTTGAGAGGTCTTCAACCCGAGTAACTAGTTGACACAATCGTATAGTAAGAGTATCTATCCGAAATCAACTGCATTCAAGGAGTTGAAGGAATTGGATTGATTTTTATTTCCATAAAGTAATTTAAAAGAGGTTAGTAGTTGTTCCTGAGGTATTGAAGAATTAGTCAGACACCATTGAGCACAATAGTTTAATATATTGAGTAGGTACAACAGTACAACCAGTACTGCACAGCTGAAATGCCTCTCGAGCCTCGATCCTCCCGCATCGAGAGTCAGACCATGGATTCTAAATATCGATATAAACAATATAAACTATCATACACATGTTAGTTCCCTCATCGTATTTTAAACAAGATCCAAAACAATGGTTGGTATACTATTTATTTGTATAAATGCACTTCATGATCGACCTCCTTTTGTCGAAAGACTGTGATTGCTACTTTGTGAACCACAAACCAATTGAGCCAAGTCAATATTGGTTTATTTTTTTCAATAATGAACCTTTGGAATCGACCAAGAATTTTTTTTTTTTTTTAACACCCCCTCAAAATTTGATGGTTTACGTTTCAAGGTACGTAGAATCCAAAAATCAAATACAAATTTGGCCGTCCGTCCGCCGTAAACGGCACTTTCCCCTTTGGTATGTAGGCTCCATTCGGGGTCTAGTTGTGCCCCGAAGATGTTGGTTGATGTACGTCACTTCTAAGGGTCAAAAAATGAATTTAAAAATTTTGAAAACGCCCTAACTCAAAAAAATTTGATATAAAGGTATTGTTTTTCCTTCAATTTAAGATTCTATAGAATTTTTTGAGACCACGTAGAGCTCTGTAGGACAAACCGTTCGCTCCCTACAAGAATTTAAGGGTTGGACGTACGATAAATCAGAAACACGAGTGTGATTCGCAAAAGAGGCCTAATCTCCGTTCAAATTAAAGCTGGCCCAAATGCGATCGATGTTTTTCTTCATATTGGATGGTTGGTGGCTTTGCAGACTAGTGATCAATATAGAAAAATAATGAACCATTGTGTAATAATTTGCAGCGTTTTTATAAGAAATTTATGAGAAACGAATAAAAATTCTCCAACGGTATAATTAAATGCTTGTCTGTATCAAATCATCAAATGCGAGTCTGCAACACATTGGGAAATTTTCATGTCAACCACTACACAACAAGGTAGTGAAGTAAGGTTGTTAGTTCATGTACCCAATCATCAAAATAAGAAAACAGTTGATTGTACTCCACGCAACACAGTGAGTCTATTTTATTTATTGGTCGCGTGAGCAAGTTTTCGTGACGATTTTTCAGTTTATGTGCCAAAGCAAAGACATGAAAATGTCAAAAAGGGTTTTCAGTTAAACGAAATTTTGGATTAGGTCTCAGGTTTTTAGATCCTATTTATAATTGATTTAAAACATGTAACGACCGATAAAAAATTTGGCACGAGTGATAATCGTTAAATTTAAAAACACGGTTTTGGACAGATAAGAGTAATAATGTAGGTACCTACAGAGTAGATCAAACGAACTTTATTACCGTGAAAACGTAGGACCCATAAAGCGATCCAAATATATATTAATTGGCTCGAGTAGTAAGGTTCTCAAAAAAGTAGTATTTTTAGCCAGGGAAAAAAATGAACAGAAAAGATGGGAGAGGAAGATAGAGGAAGACGGTCTGGTGGACAGCTCATGATGAAAGGCTTTTCAGAGCGTGGGGAAGCCCGCTGAACGGCAATCTCGAGCAACAAAGTGACGCATTCCAAGTAAAACATCTGTTAATAGATAAGTCGCTTCCTCTAGTTGTTTTCGTTCAAAATCAAGATTGTCTGGGAAGTTTTTAATTATTCACTTATTTGAAATATTTTAATAAAAAGGCAGAATTCTTAGAAACAAATCATAATTGAACCACCAAAATTCAAAACTAAGTAATTTATTTATCTCTTTATGAGGAGAGCCTCTCTTTGAGAAGAGCCACCTCATTGTTCAGGGGTGGTTTCTCTTCATAATATATCAAGAGCAGTGTTGTGTATATGTACCTACAGTATCTACATTTCATATATCTAGTAAAGTACCCACCTACATCTAGGGGGTACGACATCTACAGGCTGCAATGTGAACTTGTGGTTTTCAAACCCAAAGACAAACCAGAGCGCAACAGCTAGGTTGTAAAATAATTTTGTGCACAACTAGGTTAGAGTCTTAGATGAATGCTGAAGGAAACAAATTGATTGTAATTATTACATTATTGTTACTTTAAGCACTATATTACTCTTGTTATTATAAATAATACCCTAAGGTAAACACTGATTAACTCATTTGTCTCTATACCTGTTTTCTTCCTCATTCACCTAGGACTACTTTATTTTATTCCGGACAGTCTCTAGGATTATCCTGGCAGGATACCCGATCCACTACGGAAATCATTATGAATTGTAATTGATGAAGGTTGATATCATATCGATACCTTAAAGCGCAAAGGCGCTATGTCCACCCATACCTTAAAGCCTTGCGATACCAAGGTGAATACAAAGCCCTTTGTCCATCCATATTCCACTTTTTTTTCTTAATTTCAGAAAAACTCAAATTCAACGAAGCTATTACTGACCTTCTTGAAGATAATAGCTGAAAATTTCTTGAAGAAACTAAAGAGTTTAGAGTAATAAGTCATTATTTTAGGAATTATGTACTGGTGAAAACTTCTTTCCCGCTTTAAGGTATCGATACTTATGTGTAAAAAGGTAAGATTTACAATTTTTCATCTTTTCAGCAGCTTTACCTACACAACTAGTACATTTTGTAGGAAATTTCATTTACTTCATCTTGTATAGAGTGGACATTATGCTAGAACGCACAGTTTTGGTGATATGGGTATACAACCAATGTCATCAAAGTCGTACAATGATTTCGAAAAGTTCACCCTGGGACAAGGATTGACTACAAATAGAGTGAGTAACCTACTACTAATAGAATAGAAATTTGATTTTGGAGAACCCTTTGTTTTACCTTTCTACCGATTGACCCATTAGGTCCTCATCAAAACTTGAGTGTAGTGTTGAATGATGTACCAATTCATTAGTGAAGTGTTTACGGTCTTGATTGACGTTGCTACTCGAAAATCGATTCCACTTTTAGAAGGGAAGGAACGACTACCATAATTCACTGATGATTTTAATATCCTGGCATTACGGGAAGATGATGTTTGTTCCTCCTGTTTCGATTTTCGTTTCTAGGTTTGATAAAGTGATAATTTATTGCTCTTAAGTGGTTTACCTTCCTTGTTGCTTTAAGAATAGAAAATTCGACAGCGCTGCAAATTCTTGCACTGATATCCTTTGCTCTGATGAATATAATTGACATGGGTAGACACAAAGCAACTCCGACGTACATAACATGCACATAAACGGATGATCTAATTGTCTCTGTATATTCCACATATAACTGCTCTTAAAAGCGTGAGTTCCAGTGGTTCCCAAAGGAATCATCAGGATCATCAGGAATCATCAGGAATCATTTTGCAAATCGGTGGTGAAAAAATCATACATCAAAGAGGCTGTAGCAGATCTGGTAGATAACTCAGCTTTTTGGCTTTTTCTCTCCTTCTGGTCACTTCAGGGCTTTAGGAACGCCAGCTTTGTAGCGGCTTTAACTTTGTAAGAAGGAAGTTCGGTTAAACTCTACTTGTATCGATTAAACCTCATCCAGTAATCTCCGAGAGGCTGTATCCCAAATTTATTCGCTCCAGGATGAACAGGAAAGAAATTTGACACATCGATCATCCAATTGGCAGCAACCCCTTGAATCCTCGTCAAAACTGACCAACGTGCAAAGCTTCTTGAACATCAACCAAGGAAGAAATAACCCTAATAGGTTCTAATAAGCCAAAGGTTCGGTTGAAGGTGAAAAACGAGCAACAAAAGACTGAAAGGTTATTCACCTCAACTTATAGCCATCAAGCTAATTAGTAGATAAATTTCACGATTTTTTTCGGACCAGCAGAAATGAGCCTGCATGTGGGTGAGGATTTCTTGTTTTCAGAACAATATATAGCCATTCAGCTCTCGTGCGTTTCTTGCTCGGAATCTGTTGCTGAGCATTGATTAGTTCAAAAGTGAGCTGAACGAATTATGAAGGAATAAAGTAAAACTATTCTGAGAATCCGGACAAGTATAAACTAATTTGGTTGACTCACAACCGATTACAGTAAATGATCGGTCGTTAGGTGGAGGTCGTTTTGAGCTCAGGTAATTAATGATGATTAAAACGTAACGTAAAATATCGTTTGAAGTAAAAACGAGATATTTTCCCTATTGTTTCCTTTGTTTTTTCCTTTAATACAGGAAACACACGAGTGTTAACTCTTTCGGTAATATAATAACTGATTGTTGCTTCCATTAGGCGTAATGACCCTCAGCTCCTCAGGGTGTATCGATCGAGCAGAATCGTCGAGTGGCGCCACAAACGTTTCCTCCTCGAATGCAATAATATTCAAGCGACCAAGCTTTTCATCCGGTATTCCACAAGGATTGAGCTCAGACAGATAGATACGGAAACAAAGTTGTACAAAAAGCTCTTAGCACCAAAATACGAGTGGAAATTTTGATTTCCTGGGACCCAAACTTGTTCGAAATGGTGAACGGGGTGTGCGCATGAGTCGGAAAAACTGTTTATTGTTATTTTTAATCTAAACTAGACCTCATCTGAAAATTTTGACACCAACCGCGAAAAGATCTTTTTCTATGAATTTTCAAAGTACGAATGTTCATGATGTCACAGTGAGCTGGGAGGTCCCGCCCAGGCGGGAGGGGCGAGTGACGTTATAAACATTCGAAACTTTGAAAAATCATAGAAAAAGATCTACTCATCCAAAAAGAGAACAGCTGGTGTCAAAATTCTCAGGATGAGGTCTACTTTCGATTAAAAATTGAAAAAAAAAAAAAAAAAAATCAGGCGCACCCCCCATTAACAATATTTGGATACAATAATATTTGGTTACTCATCATTTTTCTGTGATAATATAATTATCCCACTAGCACAATTTGTGGTGTTGCAAATCAATATACATAAATTTACATCAGTACTTTGGCAGCTCAGTTTCAGGGCCTGAGGTCGGACCTCTGATATTTAGGTGGGGGACAAGACTTGCTCCCAACAAATATTGATGGAGTGAGGATTGACCTCTTTTCAGCCGAAGATTCTCTGCCACGAGGGATTCAAGTTCAGCTTGAAGACCGAAAATACTTTCAAGCGGTAGTAGATCTTTGACTGGTCATCCTGCAGGACTGGAGAGGTCACCCACTCTAGGATGAACAATGAGATCCTTAGCCCTCCTGTCAAGCCATATCCTACGCCAGTTTGCTCCTATCACGTTAATTTGACTTTGCTGTATGTTGGCTGGCTTTGTTGCCGCCTCTAACAGTACGTCAACTTAATATTTCTGAATTTCGGCAGCATTGATGTCTGCTAGTGATCTTAGTCTAGGACCAGAAACTCCAAAACTTCTCAATGAAGGCTCCTCTTGGTGTTACTATCAAGAGATCAGGACGAAACTTCATTGCTCCAGGTTGAAGTGCGGCTCAAGCCATCCTAGATAACCATCTAATGTGTTAACGGCAGAGTTGTGACGCACCATGGAAGGCGTAGGTGCGAGGATGTGCATTATCACTCCTAATGGTACAGAATCCCAATGAATGTTGACCATTCCCAATGACCTCCATCCCTGTTATTTTGCTAAACGGGTCTTGATCCCTTCGGTGTAGCTCTCCTATAGCGTAATCTCAACAATGAGGAGATTCACCGAATTCTGTTTGCGTTTTTCCTGAACAGTTAATGATGTGGGATAGAGGAAAGGGTTGATTTTGGAAAATAAGTCTCCTGCTATTTTTGGGAGACATTCGAAATTTATGATTTCAAAAAATAACCGGGAAAACGGACCTCTTCAACGTGAAGCGGAAACGCTCGCTGATTGGCTGTTCAGATCGCCGTCCCCTTCCCTTGTTGCCTGATGGAAAGACGAAACCGTGTTATCTAAGTGGAAAGTTATCAAACAAAAACAGGGGAAACATCATTTTCTCTATCTTGCTTTTTCTATTTTTTTCTCTTCAGTTCTTCGATTTCGATATTGTTGTGTTGTTGTTGTTGTTTGTTTTTTAAATTTTTTTGGAATGTTTACTAGTTTTTTTAAACGTTCTTATTTTCCACACTGTTTTGTTTATTTGTAAATTAGGAAGTACGGGCTGAAAGTTTACCGTAGGAGGTTTTTCGAGGTGCTGAATCCGATTTTGGGGTAAAAATAGGAAATTCCGATATAGTGAAATTCCTCATTCGGCTCAATCTGTGTAGGAGTTGTGCTTTGGAAATTTGACGGTTGAGGTGGATGTTCTGGTTGGCTGTTGCTGATTCGTTACGACTTCAAAAAAGTGTAAGCATGCAGTTCCCAGTCCGGTACCTACTTCTTATAGCTGGCATCTGACTGAACAGTCCGGTCTTCGATAGTGAGGAAGCCAAATTGATTTCAAGGCTTTCAACTGATTCCAGAACGGGATTTTTTACCTAAAATTAACCATATCTCCTCAACTAATTAGTTCTGCTGCAAATTCAAAAAACCAGCGAAATACTCCTTCAATTCCCGTAAAGGAACAGAACTTTTCAAGATTCTCATTAAGTTAAAAAAAGTAGGTGTGGCACATAGCTTCATCGTACCCACAACCCGATTGTATAGATGATCTGATGCATAGTATTTGGTCTCAAAACATCAATATCTAAATACCTTGCACTAATAATAATAATAAATTTTTTTATTTGTAGAACCTACATGGGCATTACAAACGTCAATATAACAGGAAATTACACAATATAAATTAACTATATACACAACAATAGGTATAAAAGCAATCAAAGAGTAAGGGGACACCAGAATAAATCATCAATAACCTTCACACAAAAGTTACGTCATAGAACTCCTCGAGAGTGTACAACTCAGCTGCTATGAGACAACGCTTCATACGGTTCTTGAAGGTAGCTTGCGAGAGGTTACGGTAGTGGTCCGGCAAATTATTGAGCAAACGAGCTCCGACTTGAATGGGATTCGTCGACCACGAAGCAGCGAGACGAACTGGAGGTGGACACAATTTGTCTCTGTTCCTCGTCAAATACTCATGACGGTCAGATCCACACTCGATAGAATCCAGATTCTGGTGTACTCGTACGTACAACAGACAAGAGCGTACAGGCTCGGGAGAGTGAGGATATTGAGTTCCCTAAAATGACCGCGGCAACTCTCCTGCCAGCCTAGCTTTAGAAGAATTCGAATAGCTTTTTTCTGAAGCTTAAATATGGAGGTGGAATGAGCTACTAGTACTACCCTCATAGGGGACCATCTACACCCCAACCTACTCAATTCCTGGAAATTTCATCGAAATCAGATCAGAATTGTAGAAGTTATGGCTGTGACAAGGATTTCATGACAGACAGACACGGAACCAAAATTGTTCAGAAAGATCTGAAAAGCAAAACGCGAGTGGAAAATTTGATTTTGGAGAACTTTTTTTTTCAACCTTGAAAAGTGAAAACAAAGCTTCCGCTACCTTGGTAGACTCGTAAGCAATTAGCGTTTTCTGCGTTCAAACACAAATTTTCCCCCTAAATTTGACTCAAACGCATGAATATCCGTCAATTCGAAGATACTTGGCAAAAATACTAGGTACACTTGACTCAGTTTTAGTCTGAGTTGAGTGATTGAGTGGTTAATAATCTTATCAACTTTTACGTCCATCACTCCGGCACACAATATACAAATGTTAATGCAACCAAATTGTTCAATTATGGCGTTAAAAACAAGAGTTTGAATTTCGTCGTTCAAATAAATCCGTTCGAAACGGAACGTTTTAAACTTTAGTACGAAATCAACTCAGAACCTTCGCGGAATAGTCTTAAATAGAAGGAGGTGGGTTCTTCTTTTGTTTGGTGAGCCGGGAAGGGAACAGTTATGAGCGACGTGACTCACAAGGGAAACACCGGCAAGTAATTTGCTTCCCGTCTATTTTCGTTTGCGTCCACCTGAACTGGACGAGGAAAGAGAATAGAGGCGACCAGAAGATCGTCGACTCCCGTGAGAAGCCTCGAGCGGCCTTCGAAGGTTCAGTCGTTAAATTTCTAATACCTACAGGGCATATCCCCGTGTTTATTACACCGCTATTCAGTTGAGCTATAAACCGATGACTGGTAGGAACTGGAGGACTCCTCTCTATGTCTAACTAACATCTCTACTGCGCTCTGGGAGGACCACAAGGAAAGTACAACACTTGTTCTTATTAATACAATTTATAGGAAGTAATAGCCTATCACTTTCTGCAGAAAATAGTTATTGAAATGTGATTCTTACAAAACGTTCCTTACTACAGTTTATAATACCAGAGTGAAAGTCAAAGTAAAACTCTCCTCGCGATCTCAAATTGGCACACTTGTCAATCGAACTGAAATTTACCTTTTCTGATTATTATATGGTGTAGGGCTACTTGGTGAGCTGAACAACGGCTGGGGAGAGGCGCACTCTTGCTCAGGGCTGACTAGATTGTAGATTGTAGATGAATCCGCGGATCAGGGTGATGGGAGCCCAAAGCACTGAAGCTCAAAGCACTGAAGTGGCTTATTGTGCTACTCCGCGGATTCTGTTCCTAGTCAAGGAGTCCTAGCCCTTTGGTAAGGGCCAGTAGCGGTTTGGCTAGATTTGTGCTGGGAAAAGCCTCCATGGGTGTAGGTGACCCAAGGAGGTGAAACCTGCGATTTGATAGCACTTCGCAATCGGATATTATGTGGGAGGCTTTCTCTTCAGCCTGCACACAGCCTGCAGAGGGTTGTATTCTGGTTTACCCCAATGCGGTTGAGATGGAATCGGAGTGGAGTAAAGCCTGTTACCAGGCCAACCACTAACCTGATTTCCTCTTCTGTGGCGCTGGGGTTAGGTTTGGCCACCATGCGCTTACTTAGAGCATGCCCTCTAAGGTTTGACCATCCACTAGTGGTTTCATTGGTGATCCACCAGTTTATGGTCGCCCTAAAGGAAGATTTGGGAATGCCGATGGCTGGCGCTGGACCAATGAACGGGGTTAGTGAGCTCCTTCTGGCCAGCACATCTGCTTTCTCATTTCCCATTACACCGCTGTGCCCTGCCACCCACTCCAGAGAGACTCTGTTGTGTTGCGACAGGGAGCAGAGAGTCTGGAAGCACTCCCACACTAACCTTGAGTTAATGGAGGAAGCGGTTAAAGCCTTGATCGCAGCCTGGCTGTCCGAGAGAATGCGGACGTGTACACCACAGTGTTCCCTCCGCAGACTTTCCCCAGCGCAGACCCTAATTGCAAGTACTTCAGCCTGAAATACTGAAGCATGCACTCCCAGAGGAGATGAGTAACTCCATCTGGGGTTGGCCCCGTAAATTCCAATCCCTGTACCATTCCCCATTTTGGATCCGTCTGTATACCAGAATAGGTCGTTGGGACAGCATTGAGAGATTCGGCTGACTAACTTCACTGGCTGAGATGTCCAGCCTCACTCTTCCCTGGTCATTCTCCCCACTTGGACTGGTGACATCTAGGTCACACTAGTACGCACATAATATCTCTGTATCTGTTTGTCTAAATCTCCAGTATTCAACAACTGTGGAACATAGATACAGTATGTTACTCGGAAGATTTCAAGATCCTTCATGAAAGGATATGTTTAAAAGCAACATGTGCACCTGTGCGTACGTTCTAAAATAATGGACTGGCTTGAAAGCCTTGAATCAGATACTTTACTTATTGGAAACTTCATGTCAACGATAGTGTAACGAATTCAACTGAACAGCCTGAAAACCAGCGCACACCGTGAAAGAGGCTGTGAATCACGGAGGAGGAATCTCCTTCGCTGGAAATACCCGCAACTATCATCCTCCACCACAAGCCGGCTTTTCGAAAAATGTTTGTGCATCGGATAACTACTTGAAGCCAAAAGCGCTTCCATTTATCACGGGTTCGCTTCCCGAGGTTTCGCTCGAAAATAGAACTTCCAGGAGGGGACGACCCCCTTGAAAAGCTGTCGATTTATTTATAACCCCCATAAAATCTTGCTGCAGTTATGTTTGGTAATTATCGCTCATTTTTCTACTAAAAAATAAAGAAAACGTTAATAATTAAAATAAAACATAGATTAGATGAATATTTTGGTTTATTATTATCAATAAAAAACCTTTGGAATCGACCAAGAAATGTTTTTTAACACCTCCTCAAAATTTGTTGGTTTACGTTTCAAGGTACGTAGAATCCAAAAATCGAATAAAAATTTGGCCGTCCGTCCGCGGCACTTTCCTTAGTCCCCTTGGACCGATTTTGATGAAATTTGGTATGTAGGCTACATTTGGATTTCTAGTTGTGCCCCGAAGTACAACTAAATGATGAAAGTCACTTCTAAGGGGTGAAATTTTCAAAAGCTCAAAAACTTTCATTATAAAGGACTGTTAGCGAATTTTCAAGGAAAATGAAGCTATTGCATTGTGTGTCTGTCTGTCTGTGTGTCATGAAATCCTTGCCACAGTCATAACTTTTACAATTTTCACTCAATAGAAACACCGAATTTATAGCTGATTGAAATTTTTGTTGAGTCGAAAGGTGTTACTTTATGCTCACTACTATATCTACGAATAATGCGTATTTTATGTACGAAAAACAAAAGTTTTCTTCGGAAAATCCACTTTCTAGCAGTCGGAATCATTCGGAAGTATCATCATTGGATTCAGCGTAAAAAAATCACATAGGAAGTAATACCAAAATCGTCAAGCCATCTTGAGATCGAGGGGGACCATAAACCGCTTAAAACACTGGATTTTCCTGTAAAACAAACGTTTTTTGGCAGTCAAACTTCACTTAGACTTCCAATTTGAATGTTAAAATGAAAAATTGATAGACCGCTGGAAAGCTGTCTATTTGAGCATGTTTTCTCCGAAGAGCGCCCATCGAAATGGGCAGGAATTTAGAGTGAAAACTATGGTCGAAGAAAGTCAAGCTTCGAAAAAATATTAAAATTTGCTTTTTTTGAAACTATTCTATTGCTGAAAGATGTTGATTTTGCACTAGGTAGCTTAGAAATTTAATGCTTTTTCTAACGGTGTAGTCAGATTTGAATTTGCATTGGGAATAAGGGAGTTATGACCACATCAGTGCCGTGAGGTCGAAAACTCGAAAAAATTCTTTAAAGTGAAAAAAAAGGAATTTTGAGTGGGTTAAAAGAAAATTGCTATGAGGCATTTTTTGTTGAAAATACCTTGTAGAATCGAACCCTGAAGTTATGCTCATCTTGAATGTAGACACTCTGTATAGATCACTCGTCTACAAAGCCACCAACCATCCATGAAAAAAAAAAAAAAAAAAAAAAAAAATCGATCGCCTTTCGGTCAGCTAAGATTTGATTAGGCCTCTTTTGCGATTCACACTCGTGTTTCTGATTTATGATACGTCCAACCCTTAAATTCTCGTAGGGAGTGAACGGTTTGTCCTACAGAGCTCCGCGTGGTCTCAAAGAATTCTAGAAATTCTATAGAATCTTAAGTTGAAGGAAAAACAATACCTTTATATCAAAATTTGTTGATTTAGGGCGTTTTCAAAATTTCAAAATTCATTTTTGAACCCTTAGAAGTGACTTACATCAATCAAAATCTTCGGGGCACAACTAGACCCCAAATGGAGCCTACATACCGTGTACGGCGGATGCACGGCCAAATTTTTATTCGATTTTTGGATTTTACGTACCTTGAAACGTAAACCATCGAATTTTGAGGGGGTGTTAAACAATTTTTTTTTCTTGGTCGATTCCAAAGGTTCATTATTGAAAATAATTAACCAAAATGGGAAAAAACTACTGAATAGACGGGTTTTCCCTTGTTTTCCCATATTTCTCTGGCAATTATTGTTCGATTTTGATGATTCCATTTCAGTTTTTCAATTCTCTAGGGCCGTGCACTAATCAATGTCTAAAATCTTTTAAAATTTCCAACTTAGGTACAACTTTTCAAGTATTTGCGCCTAAAATTTCGTGAAGTACTGACCCAGAACGAGGAACAAACGGCGACCGACTGAGATCCCCTTAAATTATATTTGAATCATTGGGTAGAAATACGAGCTGGTTATTCCATCAGAATATTTCCAACTCTATTTCACGATTGCGCATGCGCACAAAATACATTTAATTTGGGGGCCACGATTTTCGAAGGGGATCATCTCAACGCCATCCCTGAAAATGTCATCGAAATTAAATGGGAAATGTAGAAGTTATGGCTGTAACAAGGAAATACACGTTTGCGCATGCGCAGCGGCTGCTATCAGGCTGAGGGCAGTGATTTTCATAGGGGACCATCTACACGCCAACTCGCGTAATCCCTGAAAATTTCATAGAATTCGGATGAGAATTGTGGCAGTAATGGCTGTGGCAAGGATTTTAAGACAGACACACAGACACGGAATCAAAATTGTTCAGGAAGGTCTGAAACGTGAAACGCGAGTGAAAATTTTGATTTTGGAGAACTTTTTTTTTCAACCTTGGAAAGTGAAAACTTCGCTTCCGCTACCTTGGTAGACTCGGAAGCAAAAATTAGTAAAAAGTTGTACTTAGGTAAATTTGAAATTTCGAGGATTTTTGATTTTGATTTTAACATGTTTAATGTTTTAGGGCTGGGGGTCATTCTGTGAATTCCGACACGCAAATTTGCAACGGGCAAAACTATACTAACCTGTGGTCCGATTTTGATGAAATTTTCAGGGATTGTGCGGGTTAGGTCCTAGACGGTCCCCTATAAATTTCAGCACCTTCGGACCAATAGGAGCGAGTGCGCATGCGCAAACGTGAATTTCCTGGGACCTCGGTTTCTCGGTTTCTAATGAACCGATTTTGCTCAAATTTGGAGGTTAGTTAGGGACTAACTTCTAAGAGACACCCTATAAGTTTCAATCAAATTGGTCAAGCAATAGCCGCTGCGCATGCGCGAACTTTAAATTTATTGTTACAACCAAAACTCCGCAACTATTCAACCGATTTCGATGAAATTTTCAGGGATTGTGTGGGTTAGGTCCTGGACGGTGGACCGCTAATATTTTGGTATTCAATAACTCTTTGAATCATAATTTTTTCGCCAACTGATTCTATACGTCCATGTTACAATGAGTGAGGAAGCTATACTGCCCACCCAACTTGGCATACTTTTTTCTCTCCTATTCAACGCAGGAAGGTGAAATTTGAGAGGCAGGGTCAATGGAGAATGCTGAAGGCACCTGAGTGGTCACTGATCGGCTGAGTGAGCTCCAAGGCCATTTTCTCTCCTGTTGAACGCAGAAAGCTGAAATTTGAGAGGCAGGGTCAATGGAGAATGCTGAAGGCGCCTGAAGGGTGACTGATCAGCTGAGTGACCTCCAAGGCCATTTTCTCTCCTGTTGAACGCAGGAAGCTGAAATTTGAGAAGCAGGGTCAATGGAGAATGCTGAAGGCGCCTGAGTGGTCACTGATCAGCTGAGTGACCTCCAAGGCCATTTTCTCTCCTGTTGAACGCAGAAAGCTGAAATTTGAGAGGCAGGGTCAATGGAGAATGCTGAAGGCGCCTGAAGGGTGACTGATCAGCTGAGTGAGCTCCAAAGCCATTTTCTCTCCTGTTGAACGCAGGAAGCTGAAATTTGAGAAGCAGGGTCAATGGAGAATGCTGAAGGCGCCTGAGTGGTCACTGATCAGCAGAGTTTCTCCCTTGCGAGGGAAAAACATTAAACATGATTTAATGTTTTTCCCTCGCAAGGGAGAAATTGAACATTATACATTATGTCTTCGTAGTTTTTTTTTCTGCCTTGGGAATTAAAAAACTGAAAAAACCGTTATTATTCACAGACTTAGACTGCAGGTCGTGGTGGCTGTCCGAACCAGCACGAACGGCAACCGAACCAGCACTTTCATCAAAGAATCTCTTATACTATTGAAACAAGAAATGAGTTTTTGCCCAGGCAGGTGGAAGATCCCTAACAAGTCAACGAATATCCCAAATATACATGTTTATTGGAAGAGGCGAAAAATGAAGAAAACGAGTTCTCCCTCATACCTACTCAATCGTGGGAAATCGAGAAATCAGGATAAGGGAAATTCGATCATTGAAACGCATAACTTTTCGGTATGAATTTACTACTTTCTCAAGGACAACCCCTTCATTGCACCGTCAGTATTCTCTTGAAATTGAAGAGATGAAGACCAAGCTACTTGAAGGCACTTCTTTGGGCTGGAGTGTCGCGAAACCGAGATTTATTTATTGATTATGGTTTCATTTGGCATCAAAATTTAATGTTTGAAGACCCAAGGGGAAGAACGCACTAAGTCCAATTTGAAAATTTTTCCAGAATTAGAAAAACAAAGTTTTTTGCAATGAATTTTCTTTCCTTTTCCTTTTTCCTTCAATTTTCCTTCAATTGTACGATATATTTCGATTCATATAAATTTTATAAATTAAGTTCCTAGTTAAAACAAAAGTCCATATCTAACAGATGGCATCTAAATCTCAGTTTCGAAAAAAAATGGACTTAGTGCATTCTTCCCCTTGGGTCTTCATTTCAGAGTTTAATTTCGTCATGTGATATTTCGGCCCTAAATTAGTGTTCATGTGATGAGGAATGTTTTGAGATGGTTGTATAGTTTCAATTGTAAGAAAAATTTTATTGAGCTTAATAAAAGCACAAAAGTTAAAGAGAGAAGAAAAGTGTTTTCTATTGTAGATATACGATAGTGGCCTCGGTGTCTTGTGTGGAGACCAAAGTTCGCGCAAATTTGCGCGATTTGGATCTACAGGGCTCGGTGTTTGACAACGAAAAACTCCTGGTGTGAAGGCTTTTGCGTGAAATGGCCTCAACTTGCCGCCACAGCCTCAGCAATACGAGCTAAACCGCACAAAACGTTCAACCGAGCGGTTGTGTTGAGCGATTAAGTTGTTGACAAAGCTCACCTCGATCCTCCAGATCTGAAGGCCGGCCTTGCGCCCCGCGTCAGCGAAGGTCGGGTGCATGTCTCCTGGTAGGCGCTAGGGAATCCGAAGGACGCGGTGGTCGCTCTGAAAGAAAGTCGCGGGGGTTTCTGGAGTTCTGGAAGAAGCTGAGCGGGAGATGCGTCGGTCGCGGACTCGGTCGGCGGAATGACAAAACGAGGGGCCTGTTCGACGCGCTCCAGATAACGAGGGGTTTTCCGCTTCCCACCGCCGCGCTGCTCTGAATCGCCCTCGGGATGACTCACCGGTTGTTTATCCCCTTCAAGTTTCCCTGTAAATTATATTAATCATAAATTATAATTTACCACCATTTAGATTATTAGTTCCTACAGATTTGTTGAAAAGAAGTTAGAATTTAATGTTTTTGAAATATGAACTAAAATACTATTGCGAACCGTTTATTTTGAAAACGTAGCAAAGTATTACACAAAGGTTTATTATTTTTCTATTTAGATCACTCGTCTGCAAAGATCACGGCTTTGCCATTGTTACCACCAGCCAACTTGAAGAAAAACATCGATCGCATTTTGGACAGCTAAAACTTGAACGGAGATTAGGCCTCTTTTGGGTTTCTGATTTATCGTACGTCCAACCCTTAAATTCTCGTAGGGAGCGAACGGTTTGTCCTACAGGGCTCTGCGTGGTCTCTAAAAATTCTATAGAATCTTTAATTGATGGAAAAACAATACCTTTATATCAGAACTTTTTGAGTTAGGGCGTTTTCAAAATTTCAAAATTGATTTTGGAACCCTTAAAAGTGACCTACGTCAACCAAAATCTTCGGGGCACAATTAGACCCCAAATGGAGCCTGCATACCAAATTTCATCAAAATCGATCAATGCTAAGTGGATGAGTTCTCCAAAATCAAAATTTCCGATCGCGTTTTACATTTCAGACCTTCCTGAACGATTTTGGTTCCGTGTCTGTCTGTCATGAAATCCTTTCCGTGAATCTCCATTTCTCACCCGATTTCGATGAAATTTTCAGGGATTGTGCGGTTTGGCGTGTAGATGGCCCCCAATGAAAATCACTGCCCTCAGCCTGATAGCAGCCGCTGCACATGCGCTACATGTATTTCCTTGTTTCAGCCATAACTTCTACATTTCCCATCCGATTTCGATGACATTTTCAGGAACTATGCGTGTTGGGGTGGAGATGGTCCTTTATGAAAATTGTGGTCTTCAAATGGAAAGTATTTTGTTCGCATGCTCTAATGTGAAATCCTTGTAACAGCCATAACGTCTACATTTTCCAATAAAGGGGCTAGTTAACTATTTGAATAACTTTACAGTTCAAAGTTAAATCACAAAGTGACATTTTGGTTTATTATTTTCAATAATGAACCTTTGGAATCGACCAAGAACATTTTTTTTCAACCTTGAAAAGTAAAAACAAAGCTTCCGCCACCTTGGTATACACCACCAGCCAACTTGAAGAAAAACACCGATCGCATTTCGGTCAGCTAACATTTGAATGGAGATTAGGCCTCTTTTGGATTCACACTCGTGTTTCTGATTTATCGTGCGTCCAACCCTTAAATTCTCGTAGGGAGCGAACGGTTTGTCCTACAAGGCTTCGGGTGGTCTCAAAAAATTCTATACTATCTTAAATTGATGGAAAAAGATGGAAAAATGCGGATTCCAAAGGTTTATTATTGAAAATAGTAAACCACAATTCCAGTACCTAAAAATTTTGTGTTAACCAGCTAAAATTTCATCACAATCAGACCATGATTTCTTTATCACCACATTACAAAGAATCAACCACAGACAGATATATAATCTTACCCGGGAATGATGCTCTAAAACAAAAAAATCGAGAAATGATAAATTGTTCCTTATGTTCTAAGGCAATAAAGTTGGATTTTGGTTTATTATTTTCAATAATGAACCTTTGGAATCGACCAAGAAAAATTTTTTTTTAACACCGTCTCAAAATTTGATGGTTTACGTTTCAAGGTACGTAGAATCCAAAAATCGAACAAATATTTGGCCGTCCGTCCGCCGTATGCCGTACGAGGCACTTTTGCCACTTAGCATTGACTGATTATTCATCAAAACCCGCCATGTATTAGGTAGGTACTAACTTTGCCCGGACCAACAATTTGAGTGAATTTTTCCAAAATTCCGTCACAGATTGCTGGTTGAAGTACCCAGTTAATTTATAAATTGGTAAGGCGAAGGGAGACTGGCGCTAAAGGACTCTGGTGACATCATGCCTATCCTCTCCTATACTCGCCTTGGGAGTCACTTATACCTCAACTAGGGGTGTGACAGTCCAGGTATTTCCCTGGAACAGTTACAAAGGTTACGGTGACAAAGATGTAACTGTTCCAAATTACCGGTCCAGTTCCATTACCAGTATACTGCCGGGCTAAGCCACAAAGTCGTAACGTGAAAATTTTACCAAATTGAGTTATTGGTACCCGGGGGTTTTGGGGGTCGAATTTCGGAGTTTTAGAGTCGTACATATATAGAATATATATAGAATATATATATATCTATATATATATAGAAATGCCTCAAACAAGCCTCCCGACTTTCGCGTTAAGGCGTGACAACTTGATTTTGCTAAGAAACTAGTCGTATCAGAGCGATTCAGAAGAAGAAAACTCGTATCTTGACACTGATACGGGAATCTGCCTATTTCGACGATACGACTCCTTGCATGGGTTAACCCATATTAAATGGGTTAACCCATTTCAGGCCACTGATGCGTTTTTGCATCGTCATATTTATGATTTTCTTAAATATTGAAAATAGTGGAAAATCTTTGCAGGAGAATTTTTTCTCGTTCATGCTGTTCCTAAACTTTTCAGAAAAAGTTTTCTTCGACGTTCGGGAGCTTAATAATGCGATCTTGGAATTTTTTGAAAAGGAGGCCTCTTGGCCGAAGGCACGAGTGTGGTGGCTCAAATTCGATTCTGGACGAGTGAGCGTTCTGGGCCCTGAGTTGAAACAGATTCCGGTCCATAAAAAAATAGACTTTTATATTCTACCAAAACAATGAACTGGATGAATCATGTCGCTTTTAAAAACTGAGGCCTCTCAAATCTCATTAAAAATTAAAATTTATAAAATATCGAGACTTTTTTTTGCTCTCGATTGGTGAGCAAATGATGCTTTATTTCGGCTGGCATTCTGTAAAACAGTTCATCGTCCTCTCCTCATTATTCAGGTATTTGTACCCTTGGCTTGAAATGGGTTGAATCGGCATGATACAACTTTTTGCCTCAGAAAACTCAACATTTAGTGGTGACTTTACGTTTATACTCTAAGTGAATAGACGTTTATTTTGATTGATTCAGCAGTTTTTTCTTACACTCTGAACAGAGATATGGAATACGATTGACTTTAAGCCAAGTAGGATGACAAAATAATCAATGTAAAATGGTTTCTTGAATTAAAATGTTAATTCATATAAATTAATGTTTCAAGAATTAAAATGAACAAAATAGTCGTAACTTCGGGTTTACGAGAGCGTAATCTCGTGCCATCGTTTTTTGACAATTTACACTCAAAAATGTTTAATTTTGACTCCAGAAATCGATTCGGCTACTAATTTCTTTTAAGAAAAACCTATATTTGTGGTAAAAGGAGGAAAAATAATCTCGTGAAAGAATTATTTCTTCGCTGTCTGTCGTGCTCTGTACAACAAGTTTTGGTCGGATGGAACTTTTCCTGAAGAATCGAGGCATATAGTTGCCGTCCAGATACTTACACCTGGCAAACCACCTAACATTTGGTCGTCGTATCGCCTGATTTCCCTATCATCATGCCTCCTTACAACTTTAGAACGCCAAATTAAAGCGCGGTTAGAATGGTTTCTAGAGTACAATGAACTGCTCCTAAGCACTCAGTTTTGTTTTCGGCAGGCAAGAGGAACCTATGAAGGCTTCACCAAACTGGTCACTAGCATACACATGTCGTAAACTAGTAGAAGGATAACTCTGGCTCTATACCTAGACATAACTCGAGCATACGATCATGTTCAATTAGATGTACTAGCAGATCGATTACGGATAATTGGGTTACCTTTGAAATTTTGTGAGAACATAATAAAGATGTGTGGCACCCGATATATCTCGATAAGGGTGAACCAAAATCTTTACGGTCCTAGAATTACCCATCAAGGACTAGCCCAACGAGGTATATTATCCCCTCTCTTGTATGCTATTTATGTAGGAGATTTAGAAGATGTGTTACCACAAGGAGTCGAAATTTGTCAATTCGCTGATGATATATGTGCGTATATAGAATGTGATGATATCCAGGATGGCATCAACAAATTAACAAAGTTTGTACGAGGCCTTCTGGTATGGTGTGCACATAAGAATTTACATTTATCCGTAGAAAAATCCGTAATAGTGCCCTTTACTAGGAAAAGGAAACTACTTATTGGAAACAGTGTTGAGATGTGTGGCCACCGCTTTGATGTGAAACAACATGTCAGATTTCTTGGTGTATGGATCGATTGAACCCTTACATGGACCGTCCATATCAATCATGTATTGAATAGAACAGACAAATATTATAATATATTGAAAATGATCTGTTACCACAAGTGGGGTGCTGATCCAGAAATATCGCTAATGTTCTATAGAGCGACAGTACATGTAATCATGGACTATGGTCTGATATTCTATGGACAAACAAGCAATACAAATCTATTGAAAATATCTCGGCAGCAATATAAATGTTTACGTCAATGTATGGGACTGCTACATTCGACTCCAACGGACATAATTTTGGCAGAAACAGGGGAACTCCCGGTCCAAAACAGAGCGCAAAATATGTCAGATCGGTTTGTATTGCGACTGAAGTCAAGAAAAAGTGAAATATTAAACAACATAAGTAGACTCAGCATCTTTGACATGAACTCGGATGAAATGCATATCAGGAAAACCCCCATGCTTATAAACAGTTATACTCAAGAAGAGTGGGATTTCTCCAAAGTGTATGCCTCTCCAAGAATACCAAAGTTCATGTTTGTATTTGATGTACTAATTAATCCAGTTTCATTCACATGTTTTATCCCAAGAATTAATTCTGCACTCGACATAAACCGTGAATTCGGACAATTTGTTGACTCAAAATGGCCTCATAGTAATCTAACTTTCACCGACGGATCCAAAAGTGAGGAGACGGTAGGCTGCGCCTTTTGGAATGGAAAACGGAATATTCAAGCAAATTACAAACTTCCCTCCCAGAAGTTGCAGGAATTGTTCAGGCCCTTCAATTTATAGTAAATGAGGAACATACTGAAGAAATTAACTTAATATGTACGGATTCGTTAGGCATACTGCAGAAGCTTGGATCATCCTCCTTTGCTCGAGTCACTAGTGGGCTGACCAGAAGCTTGATGGAAATACTCAACGTCTGATCTACCGAAAATAGAAAAATTGAATTTCTCTGGGTGAAAGGACACGCCGGCCTGGAGGGAAATGTCATCGTGGACCAACTGGCTAAGAGAAGTGCCGAAACGGGACAGTTTTTGGAGTACAACATAGAGGTAGAAGATTTTCTCCCATCCATAACACGACATCACCGATCGGTTTGGCAGGAAACCTATTCCTTGACTCCAGAAGGCCAGTTTTACAAGCGCATTCAACCCTCGGTACCAGCTTGGCCATGGTTCGTGGGAAAAGAAGTGGGAAAGGATTTTGGAAGAACCATTGCCCGGATAAGATCCAACCATGGAATATGCAACGCCTACCTTTTCAAAATAAATAAGAAGGACGCCCTATCATGCACCTGTGGATACCCCAATGGAACGCTGGAACACATTGTCATGGAGTGTTGCAGTTTTAGTGACCGCATGGAGGAAATGATCAGCAACACAGAGGAGAAACTGGAAACCCCTTTTAATTATTTGACAATTTTATATAAGAAGGACGTTTTAATTTATAGAGAAATATTCAATTTTATCAAAGATTGTAATTTAACTGTATAATAACGCAAACGTTGTACCTATGGTTGTATAAAAAAATAATGCAAAAAAAAAAAAAAAACGTCTGCCAAGTTGGGTGGGCAGTATAGCTTCCTCACTCATTGTAACATGGACGTATAGAATCAGTTGGCGGAAAACAGGAGAGGAAATGGCCTTGGAGCTCACTCAGCTGATCAGTGACCACTCAGGCACCTTCAGCATTCTCCATTGACCCTGCCTCTCAAATTTCAGCTTCCTGCGTTCAACAGGAGAGAAAATGGCCTTGGAGCTCACTCAGCTGATCCGAAGGTGCTGAAATTTATAGGGGACCGTCTAGGACCTAACCCGCACAATCCCTGAAAATTTCATCAAAATCGGACCACAGGTTAGTATAGTTTTGCCCGGGACAAGGATTGACCACAGACAGACAGACAGACCGACAGACCGACAGACCGACAGACAGACAGACAGACAGACAGACAGACACGGAACCAAAATTGTTCGGGAAGCTCTAAAACGCAAAAAGCAAGTGGAAATTTTGATTTTGGAGGACATTTTTTTTTTTCACTTCTTTCACGAATACAAAGCTTCCCTACCTTCGGTAGTGAGGAAGCAAAAACTATTTCGCCACGAAACCTACTAGATCGTTTTACCGAAAGTTGGGTGAAGTCAAGATACGACTTTCTGGCTTAGCACGGCAGTATAGCTATAGGATCCCTTCCCGGTCCAGAACTCTTCTCAGTCCGTGGAATCGGTAAGGGCGCTTCCTGGCAAATGGAACTCGATAGGCAAGGGCACGGTTATAATTTCAGTTTCTTGCTTCATGGATATGTGTAAAAACACTAACCTCAACTCATACTCGAAAATTTCATCGGATTCGGGTTACCCGATGAAAACATTTGTGTACACGCAGATTTACAAACTCTTAATGATCAGAGAGACAAGAAACCAAAATTGTTCGGAAAGGTTTAAAACGTGAAATGCGAGAGGAAATTTTGATTTCGTATAGTTTGTACCTCTCCCGAAGTGAAAACAATACTTCTGGTGCCCTAGGTAGACTCGCTAGCTAGAATAAAATAACAGGTATTGGGTTACGACCCCCGAAGACCGCAGGTTGAGCGGGGTACAAGCCGGCAGTCATTACATCGTTATTTGGAAACGGTCCACTTCAGATCGTATTTCTACCCAATATTGTCACAACCAATTAGCAACCGTAGTAGCCGAGTAAAATGAGAGAAAGCTCCCGATGATTCGACCCGTGTGCGCGAGGTTGGAAATGGATTTGACCTTTGTGTCGCCGGTCCCCGGAGATCATAAACGCTGCAAATTATTACACAATGGTTTATTTTTTTGTGTTGATTACTCGTCTGCAAAGCCACCAACCATCCAACATGAAGAAAAACATCGATCGCATTTCGGTCAGCTAAAATTTCAACGGAGATTAGGCCACTTTTGCGATTCACACTCGTGTTTCTGATTTATGGTACGTCCAACCCTTAAATTCTCGTAGGGAGCGAACGATTTGTCCTACAGAGCTTCGCATGGTCTCAAAAAATTCTAAAAATTCTATAGAATCTTAAATTGATAGAAAAACAATGCTTTTAGATCAACATTTTTTGAGTTGAGGCGTTTTCAAAATTTTAAAATTAATTTTTTGACCTTTAGAAGTGACCTACATCAACGAAAATTTTCGGGGCACAACTAAACCCCAAATGGAACCCACATACCAAATTTCATCAAAATCGGTCAATGCTAAGTGGGGAAAGTGCCGCTTACGGCGCACAGTGGGGCCAAATGGCCAAAAAGCGGAAAAAAGTCATTATCTTTTGAACGAATTACTGTATCGTCTTGAGAATGGTTTCATTCGATTCCGAATACGAAAATACATTAGAAAAAAATGTTTTCTGACGTTTAAATTTATTATTTTAGTACTAAATCTTGAATTTTGAAAAAAATAATGTTACTCAAAGTGGAAAAGCGTGTGAAAAAAACAGAAAAGCGCTTTTACTGGCGATGGGTGTGTGTTATTTTGTTCTTTTCTTCGTTTCAGAGGTTATAGGATACGATAAAGATGATTGAATTGAGGTTTCTTTATATGTGTATGTAAATATATATATGTACATATATATTTATATATTTAATTTTGACAAAATTTTGAGTGGTAAAAACCTTTGAAAATTGGATAGTAAGCGATCGAATATTGGAACGAATCCAAATTAAACGTTTGCTAAATCCGAATAAGAGATTTTCAACGATGACATGTTCTCGGTAAGTCACGACTGTCCACATTACTGCGAGTGACAATCCGAAGAACCTGGTTTGTTCAAACAGAACCTTGTTGACTCTTAGCAGAAATATTTTACGAAAACTTCGCTATTTACGTCATTTTGTTTTCAAATAAAAAATAAAACGAAAAATGTCTGCCAAATGGGTGTGGCACATAGCTTCCCAGTATCCATAACCCGATTGTATAGATGATCCGACCATCGTAGCCTCAACTTGACTCCGTTAATCTGTGATTGTAGCTAACAGCCCACATAGGGGACATTCTACATGTCAACATTTAAAATCCCTGGAAATTTTATCGATTTCGAGAGGAAAATGTAGAAGTTACAGCCTTTAGAAGGGTTTTACTCTGAAGCTGCGGTGATGGCAGAGACGGCGTTCTTGGTGTACCTTTAATCACATTGTAACCCACTACATCTAAATTCGGTGAAATACGGCTATGAAATTTTTACAGCTTCTTGATAATGCTCAGATTTTCAAGAAAAAAAAAGGAGCCAAACCGAAGGAAGGCGAAGCTCGGTTTTTCCACTCCACTAAAGTTGTATTTCGCTATAAAAACCCAAATCTGGAGCTAATGTTCGAGCTAAAATGTTATGAAAAAATAATTAGTATTCTTTAGAGATACTAATTATATGTATCCAACATTATATAATTTTATTTAAATTTTTTGAAACACATAGAACGTGTTAGGTAGGTAATTTTCAAATTCCACTCTCAAAGTGCTTAACATCTCGAAATATCAGGTTTGAGCCCCCATTTAGCAGTGAAAACAATTTTTAAACACTGAAGGTCCTTTACACCCTAATTCTACAGGTAATAGACTTTGAGAAAACTACATTACATTTCTTTTTTAGTCACTTTGCAAAAATGGAGTTTTTTCCACTCCGGCCCCACTGTGCGGCGTACGGCGGACGGACGGCCAAATTTTTATTCGATTTTGGTTTATTATTTTCAATAATAAGCCTTTGGAATCGAGCAAGAAAAAACATTTTAAACCCCCCTCAAAATTTGATGTTTTACGTTTCAAGGTACGTAGAATACGAAAATCGAATAAAAAAATTTCCGTCCGTCCGCCGTACGCGGCATTTTTCTTAGCAACACTGGATCGATTTGGTTCAAATTTGGTATATGGGCTACATTTGAGGTCTAGTTGTGCCGCGAAGCTTTTGGTTGATGTAGGTCACTTCTAAGGGGTGAAAATTAAGGGTTGAAATTTTCAAGAGTGCCCTAGCTCGAAAACTCTCGATTTTTTTCACCAATTTTAAATAGTATTGAATTTTTAAAAATTTTTGAGAACACCCGGAGCTCTGTAGGACAAACCGTTCGGTCCCTACGAGTACTTGAAGGTTTTCCTTCGATAAAACAGAATCATGAAGGTGAATCGCAAAAGAGGTCTAGTCTCCATTCAAATTTTATCGGACCAAAATGCGATCGCTGTTCATTTCTTCGATTTGTATACAGTTTTGCCTTCTGCGTAACCAGTAATCAAATTTCCATATGAAGCTTCCTATTTTTCGGATCGAGTGTGAAGCGTTTAGTTCTTTCTAATAAACTTGATTGTGAAGGTGTGAAGCCAGTATGGTGTGGTAGGTAGTACCTAGCTGGTAGGTACAAAAAAGTTGGTAGGTTAAAAAAACGTCTGCCAAGTTGGGTGGGCAGTATAGCTTCCTCACTCATTGTAACATGGACGTACAGAATCAGTTGGCGAAAAAATTATGATTCAAAGAGTTATTGAATACCAAAATATTAGCGGTCCACCGTCTAGGACCTAACCCACACAATCCCTGAAAATTTCATCGAAATTGGTTGAATAGTTGCGGAGTTTTGGTTGTAACAATAAATTTAAAGTTCGCGCATGCGCAGCGGCTATTGCTTGACCAATTTGATTGAAACTTATAGGGTGTCTCTTAGAAGTTAGTACCTAACTAACCTCCAAATTTGAGCAAAATCGGTTCATTAGAAACCGAGAAACCGAGGTTCCAGGAAATTCACGTTTGCGCATGCGCACTCGCTCCTATTGGTCCGAAGGTGCTGAAATTTATAGGGGACCGTCTAGGACCTAACCCGCACAATCCCTGAAAATTTCATCAAAATCGGACCACAGGTTGGTATAGTTTTGCCCGGGACAAGGATTGACCACAGACAGACCGACAGACCGACAGACACGGAACCAAAATTGTTCGGGAAGCTCTAAAACGCAAAAAGCAAGTGGAAATTTTGATTTTGGAGGACATTTTTTTTTTCACTTCTTTCACGAATACAAAGCTTCCCTACCTTCGGTAGTGAGGAAGCAAAATGTTGGTGGGTAAAAAACGCTCTAAATCATTGCTCAAAGGTGTCTTCACTCTTCAGATCACTGATCAGCTGAGTGAGCTCCGAAGCCATTTTCAATCCTATTAAACGCAGGAAGCTGAAATTTGAGAGGGAAGGTCAAGGGAGAATACAGATGGTGGTAGGTGCTATTGATGGAGAACCAGTGATCTATACAGAAGGGTGATCTATACAGAAAATAATAAACCTTTGAGCAATGATTTGCAGCGTTTTTGGATTCTACGTTCCTTGAAACGTAAACCAACAAATTTAGAGGGGATTTAAAAAAATTTTTTTCTTGGTCGACTCCAAAGGTTCATTATTGAAAAAAAAAATAGATAATGGATATGTCCATTGTTGAAGGTGTAATTTGAAAATTAAAATGATGAAATAAAAATAGACACAAGATATTTTATGAATAATAATATGTACCTATCTACCTATCTATGTACGAGTCTACCAAGGTAGCGGAAGCTTTGTTTTCACTTTTCAAGGACGAAAAAGAAAGTTCTCCAAAATCAAAATTTTCACTCGCGTTTTGCGTTTCAGACGTTTTTGAACAATTTTGGTTCCGTGTCTGTCTGTGTGTGTGTCTGTCTGTCTGTCCGTCTGTCATGAATTCCTTGTAACGCGCATAACTATACGAAGTTATTGTCCGATTTCAATGCAATTTTCAGGGATTGTGCGGGTTGGTGTGTAGACGGTCCTCTATGAAAATCATCATCCTCGGACTGATAGAATCGACTGCGCATGCGCAAACGTGAATTCCTTGTAACCGCCATAACTTCTACATTTTCCATCCGATTTCAATGAAATTTTCAGGGATGTTACAAATTACTATTTAGATAGTTCCCAATGAAGATCATCACCCCCGGACTGATAGTAGCCGCTGCGCATTCGAAAACGTGAATTCCTTGACAAAGTCATGACCCCTACAATTCTCATTCGATTTCGATGGCATTTTCAGGGATTACGCGGATTAGGTTGTAGATGGTCCCCAATGAAAATCAATGCCTTAAAATTTACAGAAGCCTCTGCGCATGCGCATACGTAAAATCCTCGTAACAGTCATAACATTTACATTTTTCATCCAAATTTGATGAAATTTTCTAGGACTGTCCAGATCAGCGTGTAGATGTTCCCCTATGAGGGTAGTGAAAGGTACTTAGAGATTGGTATTTTGAGATTAACTACTATGCATCGGATCATCTATATAATAGGGTTATGATTACGAGGAAGCTATGTGCCACACCCACTTGGCAGACGTTTTACATTTGCTATGAATACGCAGAATTTTTTCCAACGAATCCGGGTTGAAAATGTATAAGTTATGGGTGTAAAGCTTGGTTCACATAGGTGCGTAACGTCCGTAATCCGTAGTGCGTAATTGGATCCTATTGGCTGGGGCGAATAGCCCCTCAATTGGGGGGCGCGAGCAATCTTTGCGGACGAAGACTTTTGTCCGTTTTGTAAAATTAGATATTTTACGCATTACGGATGAACTTCGACAAATTTCGGCAAACTTCGTGAAAGCTCTCGTCATCTGTTCATCGTTCAGCTGTTCGTCGTTGAGTCGGTTCTCTGGATTCCGTTTTATTATTCCGTATTCGGATTAGTATTTTTATTCCGGTTATTTGGTTTTCATTTTCAATTATTTGGTTTTCATTTTCGAAATGAATGTGAATGAATTAAATGAGAGCCTCATTGATCTCGGGAAAAAACAATTGAGCGGGAAAAAACAATTCTGCGCAGAACGTACTGCGCGCTTCTGCGTAACGCGTAATCATATGGCCATGTGAACGCTCTTTTACGCATTACGGACTTTACGGATTGCAGAACACCCCCCCTTCTCTTTTTGCGCATTACGGATTACGGACGTTACGCACCTATGTGAACCCAGCTTAACAGTATTTCACGTTTGCCCATGCGCAGCTGCTACTATCAGTTCGGGGGCAATGGTTTTCAAGGGAACCATTTTCACCCCAATCCGTACAATCCCTGAAAATTTCATTGAAATCGGATGAGAAATGCAGAAAATTTGGCAGTTATAAGGAAATTCACATTTTAGCATGCGCGGTGGCTTATAATTTTCATAGTTGGACGGAGATTTACCCTGATAGAGATAAGACATTAACAAATAATTAGTTTTCGCAAGTGAATTGATAGGTAACATTTTCGCAACTTTGACAAATTTCAAAAGGCCATTCGAAAAGAACGGGTTTTAGCGACAAAGAGCCAGGAGGATAACTACCTATAGTAACCGGTGATAGAAATCACTCCATAAAACTATGGAGAACACTATTTTCATTGATTGTTATTGTTAGAAATTGATAATTGATCGCAGTCATAAATAAACAATCGTTTGTCGAAACAATCGATATCCGGAAAATCGGCGTCAATCGATTTCTAGCGAACATCGATAATCGATTCCCGACTCGCCAAGAAGAAAGTGAAAGGCTGCCACTTGCCCGCCGGCCACGTACTGTCGCGGTCCTCCCTCGAATCAACTCCGTAGAACGGATTCCATAGAAAACCTCTCTAATTTACACCATTTACGCTATTGTATGATTTATAAACAATCCTACTACCACCAGTCGATTACCCATGTCTCGTATATAACCAAGGATACTTATCAATCTACTGAAATACGTCATTGTTCAACAGGAGGAAACTTTTCTAACATTCCAAACTCCAACTACCCGATTCAAACACTAATTGGAAGGAAGAAACGAGTAGATAGGTTCTCGACTTTGTTACGAGGCTAATATGACGTCATTAGTAGCACATTCAATGAAAACTTAAGCAATTTTCGTCCTTCAACTAGTAGGCCTATACTTGGATCGAAATTAGCTAAATTTAGGTCATTTCCGCTGATGGAAATTGTATAATTAAATCATTATTGTTTTCTACTCACCGCGGAGGACATTTGATTTTGCATTGGTTTGTAGCTTCCATTTAAAGTAACTATTTAGAACAGAGCCAGCTCAGAGTCTAACAAGAGGGAAATAAGCAGAAGGAGAAGAAGAAGAAGAAATGCACAAAGGAGAGATGCGAAAGAAACAGCTGGGAGGTCGCTGCTGCTCGCGTCGCGTGTTCTTTCGTTTCCGGTATTGTTTTTGGGTTTTCTGCGTTTCAATTTTCAGTTTTGTTCCAATATTTACCTAGTTATTGTTGCAACAGAAAATGGAAAAACTATACGGGGAAACGAAAAGTAAACAAATTCGAGTGCTTACCGAGTTGAAGAAAGGAATTAGCTCTCACGGTAGATACACACCTAAAATTCACTACCTGTGATAAAATGTATTTTACAATATGGAGCCTTTTCGTGGACATTTTTTGAATTTGTGTGGTCATCGAGATGAAGAAAGAACTGAAGACTTCTCACGTGAACTTCAGGTACGTACCTGACCTATTTAATTCACTAACTACTCACTATCTATTCATTATTCACTAATTTAGAGCCTTCAAATGGGAATAAGTTTTCTGCTGCGAAGAGATACTTGAAGGTTTTTCAAGTCTGTGTTTTCTACGATAGTGATGGTCGGTCGTCCGCAAGAAACAGTAGGTACTTAATGCAATGCCATTCATTCGTGCGAATCTTTTCTCACAAGTTCTCTCATTTCTCATCACAATTTGTATGGTTACCGGTTAGATCCATAGTTGACTTGCAGATGGACCCTATTAGGGTACTGCAAGGTACTCAGTGATTGGGTTTGAGATTAGTTACTATGCTTTGGATCATCTATACAATCGGGTTATGGATACAAGGAAGCAATCAGGGTAATTAAATATATTATAATCCACTTTTTTCAACCTTGAAAAATGATAACAGTGCTTCCCCTACTTTGGTAGACTCGGAAGCAAATAAGCTATGATAAGAGCAGGGTATGATAAGATGATAAAACGCTGGGCGTTATAAGAGATAATTCCTCCATGGCCCTTTCAGTAGGTTCGGTTCCTGCGGTCTGTTTGAATCTCTTCTCAATGTACGCCGAAGCAACTGATTTTCTCACGTACGATTTTCATATTTCATTCCCTCGCTTATCGCGTTATGGACATACGTTGTAACTCGGTGTGAGTAGCTATATACCTGTAGGTTTTACTACTCCTACCAGTTTTCTGTGATTGTTTACGACCGAGTTCAGTGTTTTGCTTTCATCTTGAGTGTTTTATTGATAGATTTCAGAGTAAGTTACATTCCGAATGAAGTGTCGTACTTACCACTTACCTTATCATGAGGTTGAGTATTTCTACCAACGTTGAAATTAGTAGGTACGTCACTTCTATTGAGGATTATTTAATGGGGTTTCGTTCCTCGTCCCGGGTCAGTATGAAGGCGAATTGAAGGCGTAATGGGGGGTGCGCCTTGATTTTTTTAGATTTTTAATCGAAAGTAGACTACATCCTGAGAATTTTGGCACCAACCGCGACCTTCTAGCGTGAGTAGATCTGTTTCTATGGTTTTTCAAAGTTTCGACCGTTTATGACGTCACGCGCCCCTCTCGCCTGGGCGGGACCCATCACAGCCCACTGTGACGTCATAAACGGTCGAAACTTTAAAAATTCATAGGAAAAGATTTACTCACGCTAGAAGATCGCGGTTGGTACCAAAATTCTCAGAATGAGGTCTACCTTAGATTAAAAATAACAATAAACAGTTTTTCCTACCCAGGCGCACACCCTATTGAAGGCGCAAAGACTTAAAAATTTGTACTTAAATTGGAAATTTTAAAGGATTTTAGAAATTCATTAGTGCACGGCCCTAGGGAATTGAAAAACTGAAATATTCCCGCTGGAATCATCGAAGTCGAACAATAATTGCCAGAGAATAATGGGAAAACCGTTAATTCAGTGATGTTTTTCCCATAAAATGTAGCTAAACTCGACATTTTCAAGGATTTTAGAAATTCATTAGTGCATGGGCCTTGCAAATTGAAAAACTGAAAGGTTGCCGCTGGAATCATTAAATTCGAACAATAATTGCCAGAGAAATATGGAAAACACCGTTTATTCAGTAGTTTTTCCCATTTTTCTTTGGCAATTGTTGTTCGATGCTGATGATTCCGGCGGCAATATTTCAGTTTTTCAATTCCCTAGGGCCGTGCACTAATGAATTTCTAAAATCCTTTATAATTTCAAATTTATGTACAACTTTTCAAGTTTTTGCCCCTTAATTTCGCGAAATACTAAGAACGAACGGCGACCAATTGAGACCCCCTTAAAATTTAGTATTTTGAGGAGAATTCAAACAACGACTTTCTGCAAGCAATTCCTTATGAATTAATGTTTGCCAAGTGGGTGGGGCACGTAGCTTCCTCGTATCCATAACTCGATTGTACAGATAATCCGATGAATTGAAGTTAATCTCGAAGCATGTATTTTGCACAACCCTGGTAGTTGACCATCTACACCCTAATTCGCATAATCCCTGAAAATTTCATCGAATTCGGGTAGAAAATTAAATAGTTATGGATGTAACAAGGAATTCACAAACTATCTGGAAGCGGCTTTTGTAGGGGACCATCTACACGCCAATCTGGATAGTCCCAGAACATTTACTCGAATTACTCGGTGGAAAATGTGAAAATTATGGTTGTTACATAGAAAGTCATGTTCGCGATGCGCAGTGGTTACTGTCAGTCCGGGGTAACGATTTTCATAGGGGATCATCTACTCTCCAATTCGCGTAATCCCTGAAAAATTCATCGAAATCGGACAATAACTTCGTATACTTACTGTTTGATGGAGCAGCATGGAAGTAAAAGGACAACCACCACAGCTGGGTTCACGTTACCGTTACTGTAGTTTTTGTATTACGAGTAAATTGTGTCGAGTCAGTCTAAAGTTATTCTGTCAGTAAAAGTTTTAATAAAGAGTTACGAACGAGTAAAGTGTCGTTTCATTTGAATACGAAACATGGTGGCAGCGGAAACAACAAGAAAATAGAACGTGTTGTACTTCAAATCATCTGATCATGTCCTCGTCCGCATTGGTGATACCCGGTGTTTCGGCCCCCCTCAGTGCTCCCGAACCTTACGATTTCTCATCTGATTTCACCAAGTGGTTAAAACGGTTCGATCGCTACAGAATGGTGGTAGGCCTCCACGGGAAACCAGGTGAAGAACAGGTAAATGCGCTTGTCTATTACATGGGGACTAGGGCGGAAGAAATTTTTTCGTCATTCACCCTTTCTGTGAACGAACAGAATGATTATTCACACGTCTGTGGACGGTTCAAGGAACACTTCTCGCCCAAAATTAATGTGGTATACGAAAGGGCCAAATTCAACAGGAGAGTTCAGGGCGAAAATGAGCCTATGGAAGAATTTCTGACAGATTTATACACACTTTCAGAGAGATGCAACTATGGGGCTCTTCATGACGAATTGATTCGTGACCAAATTGTGGTAGGGGTGTTCGATAGAAAATTAAGTGATAAACTTGTTCAAGATTTTGAACTTACCCTCGATAAAGCCAAAACAATTGCTCGCCAACACGAAGATCTAAAAAAACAGAAGGCCTTTCTAGGTGAAAAACCTGGTACCTCTGAAAAGAGTGTAGAGAAAGTCGTTAGACGTCAGACTCATGACCAGTCCAGTGGCCCATGCAGGCGCTGTGGTGAGTCTCAATACCATTCCAAATATAAATGCCCTGCATTCAAACAACGCTGTAGAAAATGTGGGTTTGAGGGACACTTTTCCGACCAATGTAGGACGTCCAATCAGGGGTTCTATGAAGATCGACAGCGACCATCTGAGAGCCGCCAGTTCAAGCCTTTTGACAGATATGAGCCTAGGGTTCGGGGTCGGAATGTCCGTCAGGTTGACTGCAATTCAGAGCAGCACGAGTTACAGGATGACAGTGACCTAGACTCAGGTGACTTTATTGGGGCAGTCCATGATTCCAGGCGGCAAGACGAAGACAAATGGAAGATTAAATTGACGATAAATGGCAAGGTTTACTCATGCAAAATAGATTCAGGAGCAGACGTCACAGTCATGCCAACCTTGGCCATCAAACCGGGGGAAAAGGTGAACCCTTCAAATACGAAACTTTGGGGTGCTGGACAGAACAGTCTTAGAGTAATTGGCATGAAAATGGTTGAAATAAAATACCAAAATCAGACCATAAAGGAAGAAGTATTTTATGTGGATGGGCTCAAGACCCCCCTGCTGGGGAAACCAGCAATAGAAAAACTGCAATTGTTCAAGCGAATCAACATGATTAAAGAGGAATCACAAACAGTAAAGTGGTTAAAATCATATCCAGAGTTATTCACAGGGCTTGGTAAAATTAAGGGTAAATATGAAATTGAACTAAAGGCCAATGCTAAACCATACGCCATAACCGTCCCTAGAAGAATTTCAATACCACTTCGAGATGCAACCAAACTAGAGCTAGACCGCATGGTTCAACGTGGAGTCATCGAAGAGGTTGACAAGGCATCTGAATGGTGCGCACCAATGGTTGTGGTACCTAAAAAGTCAGGGGCAGTACGGATTTGCGTGGACCTTTCAGAACTCAACCGGAATGTGAAACGCCAAGTTCACCCCTTACCCAAGGTTGACTATGAACTTGGGCTACTGTCAGGCGCTAAATATTTTTCTAAGCTGGATGCCAATAATGGATTCTGGCAGGTGGAACTGGACCAGAAATCAAGAGACTTAACCACTTTCCTGACACCATTTGGAAGGTTCAGATTTCTCCGCCTCCCTTTTGGAATAAGTTCTGCGCCAGAGTTTTACCAAAAAAGAATAGCAAGCCTCCTAGAAGGGAAACAAAATGCGATTAACCACATGGACGACATATTAGTGTGGGGTTCGACCATTGAGGAGCATGATATATGCCTCAGGGAGGTTTTAGACACTCTCAGGAGAGAGGGCATCACCCTGAACAAGGATAAGTCTCTTATATGTCAGAGCTCGATTAGTTTCCTGGGCAACGTAATTTCTTCGAAGGGAGTGGCACCAGACCCAGAGAGGATTCGAGCCATTCTTGGCCTGAAGGAGCCTAAAGATTTGACTGAGCTGAGGCGATATGTTGGGACCATTGGATTTATCCTGAAATTCATCCCCAATAGTGCCTGCCTCATGAAACCACTTTTTGACCTAATGAGTGTTAAAAACGAATACATTTGGGGTCCGGATCAACAAAGGTGTTTCAATGAAATAAGAGTCTTGCTGAATAAGGAGAATGTTCTAGCATTGTACGACCCTAAACTGCCTGTGAGGATCTCCTGTGACGCATCTATGAAGGGACTTGGGGCTGTGATGCTTCAGCCATGCCCAGATACGGGTTCACTAAGGCCAGTATACTACTGTTCTAGAACATTGCAGCCTTCAGAAAGAAATTACGCAAACATTGAGCGTGAAGCTCTGGGAATTGTGTGGGCTTGTCACAGGTTGGAGGAGTTCATCCTGGGAAAGACCATAACTATAGAAACGGACCATAAGCCTCTTCTCCAACTCCTCCAAACAACACATCTGAATGACCTCACACCTAGACTTCAACGTTTGAGAATACGGCTTATGCGGTACTCTTATGAACTAATCTATACACCTGGGAAGTCTATGATATCAGCCGATTGCCTTTCCAGAGACCCACTCGAGGGACAACTGTCAGATGAACTACATGAGGACATCGAGGCATATGTGCAGGAAGTGGTTGGTAGTGCACCAATATCTGACCCTAATGTGAAGAAAATCGCTGATGCTCAAGAGGGTGACAGAGTTATTAAGACAGTCAAGAACATGACAGTTCTAGGATGGCAGGTCCCTGTGAATGATGCCAAGATGCGTGCATTTTTTAATGTCAGAGATGAGCTATCAGTTTGGAACGGAATTCTGATGAGAGGACAAAGGTTCGTTGTTCCAGAGGCACTGCATGCAGAGATTCTCGGTGACATCCATAAAGGTCATCTGGGTATATCAAAATGCCAACATCGCGCTCGACAGTCGGTATGGTGGCCCAAGATGTATGCTGATATTGAATCATTCTGTCAAGCTTGCCCTGTCTGCTGGAAAGGTCGCAGTAATCCTAAAGAACCACTCTTGCCAACCTTATGTCCAGAACGCCCTTGGCATACAGTATCCATGGATCTTTTCAAGTGTGAGGGTCAGTGGTTTATTGTTATTACAGATATTTACTCACGCTACTTTGAAATCGCTACTCTGCAAAATCTCACATCTGCCGAAATAATTCTCAAGTGCAAGTCTACATTTTCACGTCATGGCATACCAGAGGTTGTTCGAACAGATGGAGGATCGCAATTTCAGGAGCTCGAACATTCAGAGTTCAAAAAGTTTTCCAAGTGCTATGGCTTTCGCCACATTACCAGTAGCCCCTATTTCCCGCAGTCTAATGGGGCGGCAGAAGCAGCAGTCAAAATAGCAAAGACTATATTGAAAAAGAATGAAGATGCCTACCTGGCTTTGCTGATCTACCGGAACACACCCTTACCTGATCTGGGGCGCAGTCCAGCGGAACTTCTGATGGGGCGCCATCTCCGTGATACGGTTCCAACCCATCCCAAATTACTCCAAGGGAAGCCAGATGAAGATTTTATTCGAAGAGATGAGAAGCGACGGCTCAAGTACAAGAAGAATTTTGACAAAGGTCATCGTACAAAACTATTGGGAGACCTGCATCCTGGAGAGAGGGTGTGGATACCGGACTTGGAAAAGGAGGGGATTGTTGAGAACAAAGCTGATGAACCAAGGTCATACTGGGTCTTGCCACAGGGTTCAGGGCGATTGTTGAGAAGAAATCGTCAGAGTCTCGTTCCCGAAAGACATCCGTTTCTCCACTCTGGCAACCCTGCACCACAGACTGAAACCAGTATGAGGAGCCGAGCTGTAGTCACACCCTCAACCATTGTGGACCATCCCTCCCTGGCTGGAGGAGCTACATCTCAGGAAATTCCAGCATTGCATGACCTCGACAATCCTGGCTGTAGTTCTACCCCTGTGGCATCATCTACGACTCCTCGTGGGTCGGGTGGTCTTAATGGCTCTGTTCCAGAGATGGGATTTCTTCAGCCTAAGGAACCAACTACTAATCAATGCTCTGGCACCCCTAATGCAAGGGCACCCGTGAAGACCACCAGATCTGGTAGGCAGGTAATTACACCCAAGCGACTGGATCTATAGGAGACCCCCTAGCTTCAGAAGGGGGATGTTTGATGGAGCAGCATGGAAGTAAAAGGACAACCACCACAGCTGGGTTCACGTTACCGTTACTGTAGTTTTTGTATTACGAGTAAATTGTGTCGAGTCAGTCTAAAGTTATTCTGTCAGTAAAAGTTTTAATAAAGAGTTACGAACGAGTAAAGTGTCGTTTCATTTGAATACGAAACACTTACCTACCTAGTTTAGTTCGGAAGCAATTGATTTCGTAGGATTTTTTTCGTCTCACATTAGTTTAAACAATGTTTCCGTTATCCTAGTATATTCCGAGGCAGTAATATTACGAACACACTCAGGATTGTTTCTAAATATTTAAGGAAGTCGAACAAAATTTACTTTTAAAACAAAACCAGCCAAATTAGTACGCTGGGATCAGCGCCAAATAGTTTCTGGTTTCGGCAAGCCCGCTTGTCTTTACCACTTGGTTGGTTAGCATCCTTCGACCTCGCTAGGCGTTCATGACATTGCGATGTTGACAAAACTGGTCTATTGAGTAGCAGTTCCATATATTATTGTACTTAACTATTAGGTACCTCTAAGTACTTACACCCAAGGGAAACATGTAGTCGAGCTGCAGGTGAAGAACAAAATGTTGGTCGTCTGAAATCGAAATTCTTTGTTTCCGAGTCTATCAAAGTGGCGGAAGTGTTGTTTTCACTTTTGGAGGATGACAAAAATCCAACCGTGGTTTCCGAGCTTACGTGTTGGGTGGAACATGCTGTTACGAGTACATTTAGCAAGATGGAACCAGTAATGGGATTCAAATCAGAACTTGTATTTTCAGCACAAAAAATTACTTGTTCGCGTTCAGAACTAAGCAACACAAAAGCATTTTAATTCTCCTAAGGAAACAACCACATCAACGCTTGTTGGCAACGAACACAACTCTTGATCACTTGCTGGAGACACCTATTACTTCTTCCTTCCTTTTTTGTTGGACTGAGCTGTCCAGTCCACATGAATTGCCTTCAACTCGCCAGATCCTCTGACCTTCAACTCCTTGAATTGCCTTCAACACCTTATTCTGTGCACGACATCTGTTACCCTCTTCAGCACGATGCCAGGTCCTATCCAGGGAGTCTCTACTTTTCTGGACTGATACCGTAGTTTTTAGGACGTCCCACAGTAAGACTTGGGCGTCCTTATGCGATCGATCTGGGGTAAAGTTGGACAACACTCAACAGAAAAAAAATAACCACACAGTAATCCGTTTTAGACCATTCTGAATCCAAATCCGCGAAAAAACCATAGGTGTATGTCTGTGTGTGTGTGTGTGTGTATGTGTGTGTGTAACAAAATCTTGTGTACTCTGCACAGGCCTCAGTTCTCAACCGATTTTCCTGGTTGTTTTTTTGTTCGTCGCGGAAAACTACCTATCTAGTTGTGCACTACGGCGCCGGAATTTCTAATTTTGCCTTTTAAGGGGGGGAAAGGGGGGGTTAATGCTCGAAAAACGTGCGTTTTTGGGCATAATCTTGTGTACTCTGCCCAGGCCTTAGTTCTCAAAAAATTTTCGTGGTTCTTTTTTCGTTTGACGCGAAATACTATCTAGTTGTGCACTACGGCGCCGGAATTTTGGATTTTGCTTTTCAAGAGGGGGAAAGGGGGGGGTTAATGCTTAAAAAACGTGCGTTTGCGTGCATAATCTTGTAAACTCTGCCCAGGCCTCAATTTCCAACCGATTTGCGTGTTTCTTTTTTTGTTTGACTCAAATAACTTCCGAGTTGTACATAATTTCACCCGAGTACCAAAATTCGCTAGGGGAGGTGGTGAGTGGGGGATTATATTCACAAAATATCCGATTTTTCAATATTTCGGTTCCTTTACTGCTTACTAATGTACCCAAGCTTTGAAATTGAGGAAAAATTCTCATTATACCTCCGGATTTTCATGAATTATTCTCTGCACCACCATGGAACTAATAGTGGTGCCAGGACATGGTGCCATGATGCCATAAACCGCTTATTTCGTGTTTTTTTTTTTGTGTTTCACCTTGAATACGGATGTGAACTTCGACGGACTAATGACCCTACCAAAACTAACAGATGAAAGTTCAATGTTACGACGTATTTCCGCTTTGGTGCCAGACTGGCACCATTGTTGGCGTTGGTGTGGTGGTGGGGGGGGGGGGGGGGGGGGTGAACTCGAATTCGCATGTTGGGTATCGTAGATCATGGATTTTAAAATGATCTTCAGATTCGAGGCTCCCATGCCGCTAGAAATGTTAAGGTGGATAATTGTGGGGGGGGGGGGGTCAGTATTTCTTGCCTAAAGTAATAAATAAATTACACCGAGTGAAACAGTTTTATTTCACCTAGAATATGGATGTGAACCTCGACGGACTACCTACTAAAACTAATAGATGAAGGATCAATGTTACGACGTATTTCCGCTTTGGTGCCAGACTGGCACCATTGTTGGCGTTGGGGAGGTGGTGGTGGTGGTGGGGGGGGGGGGGGGGTGAACTCGAATTCGCATGTTGGGTGTCGTAGATCATGGATTTAAAAATGCTCTGCAGATTCGAGGCTCCCATGCCGCTAGAAATGTTATGGTGGATAAATGTGAGGGGGGGTCACTATTTCTTGCCTAAAGTAATGAATAAATTACATCGAGTGAAACAGATTTATCGCTTACCAACTGGTTTAACTGATCTAATGCTTATCCAATGGGACGTCCCCTGGAATGCATGCATTACTAAACAATATGTTTCAGGATAGATGCCCCCTTTTCGTCATGGACTGAAACACACTTGTCCCTCTCCTTGACTTGTGGATCAGTTGATTCGGATGATGATTCTTTCAGCAGCTACCTGCTTCCTAGATGATGCTCGTTCTCCAACCGTTCTGCTAGCTGCCCAGCATACCCTCGTGGCCTGGTCCTGCTGAGGTACAATACACTACATTGTCACCTGCAGAGTTAATTCTGTTCCAAAGGTAGGTAGGGGAGAACCTTGTGGTTGTGTGCCCGGATACCAGCAATGCTGGTGGGAGATGACAGTCCCGTACTCTTTGATCTTCTCCAACCATTTTGGCCAGGAGCCCCCATTAGGTAGGTACTCTGACAGACGTAGTCCATTGTCAACAGCCATTCACGCAGTCGGAGTTCCTTGTATCCACACCAGCACTAATTGCATGCTAAGTTGCCAGCTTGTGCATAAGCTTGAACCGAATTTTATAGCTAAGGTGTGGGCCATTCTCTTCAGTAATACGGAGTACTCTCTATGTAGCGCTCCATCGCTTGAACACACCAGTGGAGTAAACGATTCTGTCCTCAGCCACCTCATCATATTTTGAAAGATTTTACCTGAATGCTGAATCGCCAACTGCGTCCCATCCTCGCGTACAGTGAGAGGCGACGTCTGCAATCATTATGATTAATTTATTATTTTGCTACATTTAATTGAAATGTGCTGTGCTGAAATGAATTCATGTTTTTATTTTGCTTTCGAGACATATCAAGAAGCAGTTTTTCACTTTTCAGGAATAAAAAAAGTGCTTCAAAATCCAAATTTCCACTAAGTTTTACGATTTAAACCTTCCTGAAAAATGTTGGTTCCGTATCTGTCGGTCTGTGTGTCAATCTGTCTGTATGAAATCCTTGAAACCGGCAAAACTATCAACTTACTGTCCGAATTTGATGAAATTGTGCGGGTTGGCGTGTAGGTGGTCCTTCATGAAAATTACTGCACCAGGATCGATAGTAACCTCTGCGCATGCGCAAACGTAAAACCATGGTAGCAACCAATACTTTTACAATTTTTTTACAAAGACTGGAGATGGTCCCTATGAAAGCCATGATTAGTTCTTTGGTACGAGTAGATACTGCAGAAGCGCCAACGTGAAATCCTCAATAAGCATAACTTCTACAGTTTCCATCCGATTTATGTGGGATTTTCAAGCGTTGTGTGGTTGAGTCTTTGGATGGTTCTCTACGAAAATCTCATCGTCATGTAATCACCAAATTTGGCGGCTACTGGTTGGTACTTGAAATTTAAGTTTTGAGATTATCGACTATTCATTGGATTACCAATACAATCGGGTTATGGATTTGAGGAAACTTTGTGCCCCACCCACTTGCGTGACGATTTTTGTCTTAGTACAGTGTTGTGGTTTCGAGGATGCTATGTGTCGTACCCACTTGGCAGACTTTCATTCCTAGGTCGATAATGGCTTTAAAACATCTTCGTCCGCACAGTTATTTATCATTAATGAGTGGCCTGTTGAGAGTCAAAACTGCTGAGGTGGTCTCTAGGGAACTCTCCAAATTAGAGCCTCGTGGTCTACGGGTCCCACCGCTCTGGCGGCCACAAGCAACGAGTTCATCTACTCAAGGATCAGGTTGATGTTGCCAATGCGACAGTAGTTGAGTAGGAGACTCAAGTGGTGGAGTTTACAGTTTGAGGGCGCCGCGCTAATTAGATTGCGTGCGAAGTTTCGACACGTCAACCAAACTATTCCGCTTGACTGAGTTCAACGAGAGACTAATAAGGGTTGGTCGGTAACCGAGAACTAAGTAGACACGAACGAGGCTCCTCTTGAGTTGATTCTTTCCATTGAAAAGCGGTGAGCCCTCATGTAGGCTACGGCGTTTGTGGTAGTTGGGCGTCCCTTATAGACAAACGGTTACTACGGTAATTTTGCCTCAACATGCTGACGAGGGGAGCAAAATACTGAGGTACATGAGAGGTAACGAAACAGAGTGTACACGTTGTTTTTGAGGGCGCTTGTCAACCCTCAAAAAACATGAAATGGTCCGTAATTACGATGATTTCATTATAGTTTAGGCAGTGACTAAAATTTATCTTGTTCTGACTCCAGGGGAATTTGCTCAAGAGTCAGCGTGTTTGCTATGCATCTTCCAATTGGTGATGAAAGAGCAGTGGACGTTTAAATTAAAAGCTGCAAATTATTACACAATAGTTTATTATTTTTCTATATTGATCACTCGTCTACAAAGCCACCAACCATCCAACATGAAGAAAAACATCGATCGCATTTCGGTTAGCTAAAATTTGAACAGAAAGTAGGCCTATTTTGCGATTCACACTCGTGTTTATGATTTATCGTACGTAAAATCCTTAAATGCTCGTAGGGAGCAAACGGTTTGTCCTACAGAGCTCCGCGTGGTCTCACAAAAATTTAAAAATTCCATAGAATCTTAAATTGAAGGGAAAACAATACCTTTATATCAAATTTTTTAAATTTTTTAAACCCTTAGAAGTGACCTACATCAACCAAAATCTTCGGAGCACAAGTAGACCCCAAATGGAGCCTACATACCAAATTTCATCAAAATCGGTCAATGCTAAGTGGCAAAAGTGGCCAAATTTTTATTCGATTTTTGGATTATACGTACCTTGAAACGTAAAACATCAAATTTTGAGGGGGTGTTAAAAAAAATTTTTTCTTGGTCGATTCCAAAGGTTCATTATTGAAGATAATAAACCAAAATGCCCTGTGAATAGTTTAAACTTTAAGATTTTTCCACTTATTTTACATAATAAACTTAATTTTTTGTTACATTGGCTTCGTGGGTATCAACAATTCTTGAAGGATAGTTGTTATCTCGTCAGATCAGTCTAAAATATGCTGTCGGCTATTCAGTACGTGTCTCCGGTTATCAGCCATCTTTCAAGGCCCTGGACCCACCTCGGAAGGCTACCTCCCACTTAGTACAAAGAACAGAATGGTATAATGGTCAAAATAGTCAAATGATATAATATTCGAAATTTATCAAGAGAAAAAAGCAATTATTAGTTCACTTTTACAAACCTCATGGAGATCTTACTGATTTCATAATGGAATAAGGTTCATAGGAAAACAGATTTGGAATGTGCAATTAGGTAAGAAATGTTTTGTTACAAGAAAAAAAGAATATAATTGGACAATCTCTGATAAAAGATAAAAAACGTCTGCGTGTGGCACATAGCTTCCTCGTATCCATAACCCGATTATATAGATGATCCGATGCATAGTAGTTAATCTCAAAACACCAATCTCTAAATACCTTTCACTACCCTCATAGGGGACCATGCACACGCTAATCTGAACAATCCTAGAAAATTTCATCAAATTCGGATGAAAAATGTAAATGTTATGGCTGTTACAAGGATTTTACGTTTGCGCTTGCGCAGAGGCTTCTGTAAATTTTAAGGCCTTGATTTTCGTTGGGGAACATTTACAACCTAATACGCGTAATCCCTAAAAATGTCATCGAAATCGGGTGGAAAATGTGGAAGTTATGGCTGTTACAATGAATTCACGTTTGCGCATGCGCAGCGGCTACTATCAGTCCGGGGGTGATGATCTTCATTGGGGATCATCTACAACCTAATCCGCATAATCCCTGAATATTAGCGTTACAAGGAATTCATGACAGACACACAGACACGGAACCAGAATTGTTCAGAAAGGTCTAAAACCCAAAACGCCAGTGAAAATTTTGATTTTGGAGAACTTTTTTTTTCATCCTTGAAAAGTGAAAACAAAGCTTCCGCTACCTTGGTAGACTCGGAAGCAATGTACTAGGTATAATTCAGGTAGAGGTATAAAATAAAATTAATAATCATGGGGTCCTGTCTATGAATGATAAACCTACCCGTCTCTTTCTTGGTCCTTTTCACTGGCTCGTTGGGTGCAACTTCCTGCAATACGTCAAAGTCTTGTCGGTTGTAGCCTACCCATGGGATAACCGGAGCTCTTCTCCTCGAAGTTCTTTTCAGGAAAATGTCAGCCTAGCACCACGCCGGAATCTCAATCACAGTACTAAGCGGTACGTTCACTCTCTTTGATCATATCAGGTCTGATGTACTTTCCAACGCTGAAACAAGTGAGACCCAAGTCGAATGATTTTTGTTTCGAACTCAAATGAGGGATTTCAACCTCAAAACAGTAATACTTCGATATAATTTCAAGGTTTTGGTTCATACAATATAAATATACTGTTATAACTCCGAAACCGACAAACTTGTCGTCCAGGAGATAGTTCCTATCCCCGGGTTTTATGGATTTTGAACGTACTTTTCCAACCAAAGTTGGAAGTTTCAACTCGTGATACGTCGCTTTATTTGCAATTTTGGCACTAATCCAAGACTCCTTTCAACTGACTTTTTTCCTGACCTCCAAGTGCCCTTTCAAATTGATGTTGGTTCATTCCATTCAAAATTATAAAATAATGGCGAAAAAAAATATTCAGCAATTTTCTAGAAACAAACCAGACCTAAGTAAAACCTATTTTTTTCAAAAAATGAGAAGTTTGGTGACTGAAAAATGTTGGCTATAGTTTTGACTTCGGAGATAGTTTTGATCTCAGATCTCAGGGACATCGAGTTCATGATATAGTTTTAAAAGTAAATGTGGTTTTTGTCAATAACTCGATCCTTCTCATTGCACCTTTATTTTTCATTTCGAATTATTATCTTTTGTAGATTATTTCATTACAGTTTGCTATATGAAATTTTTGAAAACTATTTGCTATAGTTTTCTATTTCTATATGAAATTTTTCTATTTCTATATGAATTATTCTATTTCTAAATGAAATTTCCTATTTCTATATGAAATTATTCTATTTTCTATTTCTATATGAAATTTTTGAAAACTACTTGCTATTTGATTATAGTTTGCTATATGAAATTTTCGAAAACTATTTGAAAAAAAAGAAAGTTTTTTGGACGTCTGAGGAATAGAGGGAGTTTTCAAATAATAATATTATTTTAAAATATGATGCCTATGATGCCTTTGCGGATATTTTAAATATTCATACTGATTGATTTCGAGAAAAAAGAAGCTATTCTTAGAGATCATATTATGATCTCTAAGAATAGCTTCTTTTTTCTCGAAATTCGACTTCAGTATTAATATTTTAAAATATCCGCTGGCAAAGGCATCATAGGTGTTGATATTATTGACATTGTCAGCACCATTGCTGGGTTTTCAGTCCGGTTGCCCTGAACACTGCAATCTGATGGGCTGTGGGTTTGCTCTTTGGTAACCTAATCATGGTAGCCTTCATTAGTAAAGCCAAGGAAGTTAGAACTAAATGGAAGCGACCTCAGTCATTTTGCTCCCAAAAGCGGTTTAGGCAGTTTAGTATTAGTTCTGCGGGATGAGCGTCAGTTGAAGGAGCCCGGTGCCTTACTGAGTTGCCATCCTCTATTTCAAGATTATCAGGGTCAATATTTTGATACTTATGTTTTTTTTCAATAATAAACAGGGTAACAAGGTAAAATTTCCCATATGAAGAACATAAATTAACTACAATAAATTCACTGCAATAAATCGGCGTTCAGCCATTATTTACAAAAAACGCTGCAAATTATTACACAATGGTTTATTATTTTTTATTTTTCTATATAGATCACTCGTCTGCAAAGCCACCAACCATCCAACATGAAGAAAAACATCGATCGCATTTCGGTCAGCTTTAATTTGAACGGAGATTAGGCCTCTTTGCGATTCACACTCGTGTTTCTGATTTAGCGTACGTCCGAACTTTAAATTCTCGTAGTGAGCGAACGGTTTGTCCTACAGAGCTCCGGGAGGTCTCAAAAAATTTTAAAAATTCTATAGAATCTTAAATTGAAGGAAAAACAATACCTTTATATCAAAATTTTTTGAGTTAGGGCGTTTTCAAAATTTCAAAATTGATTTTGGAACCCTTAGAAGTGACCTACCTCAACCAAAATCTTCGGGGCACAACTAGACCCCAAATGGAGCCTACTTACCAAATTTCATCAAAATCGGTCAATGCTAAGTGGCAAAAGTGCCGCGTACGGCGGACGGCGTACGGCGGACGGACGGCCAAATTTTTATTCGATTTTTGGATTCTACGTACCTTGAAACGTAAACCATCAAATTTTGAGGGGGTGTTAAAAAAAAAATTTTCTTGGTCGATTCCAAAGGTTCATTATTGAAAATAATAAACCAAAAACATGGATTTCACCTACGTTCCCGTAGATCTACGGGGAAACCTGTAGCGTTGGTAACGCTGCCGATTTGGTTGAATTTTGGGCTCCATTTGGGGTTTTGGTGTCTAGCTATGCCTGACCCTACTGAAGAAAAGTCTGACCAAGCCAAAATGCGATCGCTGTTCGTTTCTTCGAGTTGTATTCAGTTTTGCTATCTGAGCAACCAGTAATCAAATTTCCCATATGAAACTCCCTATTTCTTCGAATCGAGTTTGAAGCTTTCATTTCTTCCAAATAAACTTGCTTGTGAAGGTAATTGTGTAGTAGGTCTTTATGATTGGTAAGTAAATAAAAAGTGACGAGGGTCTTCATGGTAGAATTTTACGATACTGTTGTTCTAGGGTCTTGTGATAAATTTTACTATAGGTAATGTTCTAGGGTCATTACGATAGAACTTTATGTTACTGTTCTACGATAACAGCGAACTTGTAGTCAGGTGCCGTTTACTTTGTGTTTCAGTAAACTACAATGAAGAGAGCCTTCTAGTCTTCAATATTTGATCCCCAAAAGGTAATGTCTATTTATTAAATCCAGTAAATAACAATTTGAGGCAATATCTACAAATCCAGAAAATTGTAATTTCTTAGAAGAAAATCACAGACAAATTTTTTGTTTGGCAACACCGTTCGGTACCTGAAAGGGTTAGAAACAACAAATTCGTCTGTATATTCATAGACAGATAATGCGTATTTATCTACCATTTCCGTAGTTCGGCGCTGTTCCGAGTTTTGGACACAACTTAATGAGCAAGAGACCAAGCAAAACGACTGGTTACCCATTCGCTGGGATTGATTTTGTAGACTTTCACCGAGCTAGATTTGGCTTGTGATTCACTAGGGCACAAATCAAAGTACTTGAAAAGTGAAGTACTCCTGACGTGATAACATCAAGTTTACTGCGCGCAAATAGAGCAATTAACTCTTTGTAAAAATAGCATTTCTCCTCCGTGGAAAGTTACGAACACAAAAACACCCGACTTGGCCTGAAAAGGTCGTAAACTTTTCGCAGTCTTCCCTTATTCAACCGGCTCGAGGGAACCTGGTGTTTCCAAGGCGAAAAATCCACTTCTTTATTAACACTGGACATTTCCTGCTTGCCTACTCCCGGCCATAATGTGGCACAATAGTGGAAGAGACCTCGTTATTCCAAATTAACGTCGTGCAGATGTTTCTTACGGTGCCCAGAGACGAGAGAGGAACTTTTGCAAACAAAGTTGTTAATTAAATTATGTTTTCAGTTGAAGCTTTATTTAGTTATATAGAGGTGCTAACTTTCTACTTGCCTACAATAGGAAGGCAACTTTGAAGGCAAGACCGCGAGAGCCCTCCTTCATTCTTGCTAATTAATTTCAAGGGCCTTTTTCGAAAAACCTCCCTTCAATTGGTATTAGAGGCGCCCGGGAGGTCTTTTTCAAAAATTGAGAGCTCAAAACGCGGTCTTCGCTCAAAATAACAAACTCTCGTTAGAAACAAACAAAAGGGAATGTTAGATCAAAGAGAGGAAAACCACTAGCTGCGAGTTTCAACTCCCAACCTTCCACACGTTTCCTTGAGTCTAAATCAACGTGCTTCTCCCTCTCCTCTAGTTTGCCAGGAGGGGGCTTACAGAGGGGGGGATTAATTACTCCTTAATTGGTTCTGATATGCTTTTAAGTTCATTTAATGACTACGTCAAATTTCGTTTCCGAGCCCTAAAGCCAGGCTTACCCTCTAGTTGGAGTGGTTCTGCGTACTTCCTTTGGATTAACATCTGCGCCCTTCGTATTACTGTTACCTAATTATACGTTTTTCTCATTAAGGCTTTCCGTGCTCGTGCCTCGTCTCGGAATTATACCGACGATGTGAGGAATTCTCCAGAAAACAACTTCTCGCTGTTTGTGCTTGTGTTTTTTTTATGCCGGCTGATCGTTGATAAAACAGTTCATGAATTTGCGTATGGGTCTTAATGACCTTATAGGTTCTTTACTGTAACTGTATCGGGAATGAACGCACGACTTTTTTTTACCGAGTTTTCGGCCAATTTATTGCTTTGCTCAGGGCTCTAAGGACCAGAGTTGTACAGGTTTCCCACATTGAGGACCTAAGACAAAACTTCAGGAGTCGTCTTGGTATATTATTTTCAATAATGAACCTTTGGAATCGACCGGAAAAAAATTTGTAACCTCCCTCAAAATTTGTTGGTTTACGTTTCAAGGCACGTAGAATCCAAAAATCGAATAGAAATTTGGCTGTCCGTCCTCCGTACTCGGCACTTTTCATAGCAACCATGGGTCGATTTGGTTGAAATTTGGTATTTGGAGTCTAGTTGTGCCCTAAAGCTTTTGGTTAATGTAAGTCACTTCTAAGGTTGAAAAATAAGGGTTGAGATTTTGAAAACGCCATAACTCAAAAAATGTGTATATAAAGGTATTGTTTTTCCATCAATTTAAGATATTATTGAATTTTTAGAATTTTTAGAGACCACGCGGAGCCCTAGGACAAACCGAGAACTTATTGGTTGGACTTGAGATAAATCAGAAACACGAGTGTGAATCTCAAAAGAGGCCTAATCTCCGTTCAAATTTTAGCTGACCGAAATACCATCGATGTTTATGAATCTTCATGTTGGTTGGTGGTAGCAATGGCAGAGCCGTGTTCGTTGCAGACGAGTGATCTATATAGAAAAATAATAAACCATTGTGTAGTAATTTGCAGCGTTTTACAATTGATTTTAGTACGAATGTGCCCTGAAATACTAACTAAATTTACCCCAAAAAATTCGAGTTTAAGCCATGAAAATGGTCATAACTCTATTAATTTCCATGCAAATTCAAATCTGATTAGGAAATCAGATTTCCAACCTACATCGTTGGAAAACGCTTCAAATTTTCCATATTTTTAGTACCTACAAAATGGGGTCTTGATGGGTAAATAATAAGGTAAGCTAAAGGAGTAGACATACTTTTTTTTTCACGGAAAACAAAGTAACGCTATTTTCATACAAGTAAACACATGTGGTTACCATTGACGAATCCATTTTACGAGGTATCTGCTTTATAACCGACTTCAAAACACCCAAAATGACCGAAGGAGGAGGGTTTGATTTTGTATATCGATGTACGCATAACTGGACACAACTCCGTTTTGATTACTCGTTAGCAAATCTAGACCAATCTGGAAGTAGGTAAATTTCTACTGAAATTGGTAAGCCCTTAAAACTTTCCTTGTAAATAAGTAACAACTTGGAAGTTATAACCAAAGTGGGAGTTTTGCGTGTTTCTCAACCGGAGTAGTAACATTTTTTAATTTTTGATATTTTAAAATATAATAATATTTTTATCCGATTTTTTCAAAAATTGAAAGTTATTGATCAATTTTAAATTTTAATTGTAATTTTAAAAATAGGTTGAACATTTTTCAGACAAAAATTGATAAAATTGTGGCATGAATATGCTAGCAAACAACCATCTTGTAAAAATAATAGAGAATGTCTTTTTTGTCTAAATCACACCTACAGCATTAGTTCATGTATCCTCCGCTAGGGATGGTAAAGCATTTTTCCCTTGAATCACCTGCATCGCATTATCTCAAGCTTTACCAAAATAGGTAACTAAGCTTATCTCATAATATGATGAATTTCCTTGGGACATGGAAACAGCATTATGATTCATATTATCATCATATTATGATTCAAAGGAAAAACGCTTTATTATCCTTAGCGGAGGATACATGAACTAATGCTGTTTCCATGTCCCAAGGAAATTCATTATCATAACCATAGGTTTGATTTGACAAGGAAAATGATACTTGGTCGGTTTTCCTCCTAGAAATCCGTTGTCCACACGATGGAAATCTCTCGATTAATGGTGACTACTTGCCCGGAAAAAAGCTTTGTTTTTACTACATTTAAATAACAGTAAAAATACGTAATAATGCGGAAATGTCTTTCGCGGAAATTTGGATCGATCCCAGCAAAAAACATGGTTTATGTTAAAAAAAAAATCTAAATTGTCTCCCATTCTTAGATTACATAAGCCAGGAGGTCCATAGGAGGACATAGGACGTCCATCATAAACGTAATACCAGGAGGATGGAGTTACCTGTGACAGTGAGGAAATGAAATAATGCACAAAGATTTTCCTCGAGGAAGCAGTATGAAAAACGCTGCAAATTATTACACAATGGTTTATTATTTTTCTATAGATAACTCCTCTACAAAGCCACCAACCATCCAACATGAAGAAAAACATCGATCGCAATTCGGTCAGCTAACATTTGAACGGAAATTAGGCCTCTTTTGCGATTCACACTCGTGTTTCTGATTTATCGTACGTCCAAAACTTAAATTCTCGTAGTGAGCGAACGGTTTGTCCTACAGAGCTCCGGGTGGTCTCAAAAAATTCTAAAAATTCTAGGTATAGAATCTTAAATTGAAGGAAAAAATACCTTTATATCAACATTTTTTGAGTTAGGGTGTATAGTTAAAATCGAGGTTTCCAAAATTACGTAAAATTCTCTTTTTAGAGGACGTTTTCATGTCTCAAACCTTGACTCAATAAAAAGTTAAGGCATGTATCCGATAGGAAATTTAATGCTCTTTCCAACGGTATCCTCAAATTGTAATTTACACTGCTAATTAACGGAGTTATGACCAATTTAATGACATAAGGTCAAAATCACGAAAAAAAGTTTAAAGTTAAAATAACTCGAAAACGAAGGGTTTAAAAAGAAATTGCTAGGAGATATTTTTTGTTGCAAATTAGTTATAGAATCGACTGGTACCGTATGGCAGACCAGTTAGGCTTACACCCTGTATAGATCACTCGTCTACAAAATCACCAACCATCCAATAGAAAGAAAAAAAAAAAAAAAAATCAAAATCACCAACTATTGATTGCATTTTGGTCAGCTCTAATTTGAACGGAGATTAGGCCTCTTTTGCGATTCACACTCGTGTTTCTGATTTATCGTACGTCCACAACTTAAATTCTCGTAGTGAGCGAACGGTTTGTCCTACAGAGCTCCGGGTGGTCTCAAAAAATTCTAAAAATTCTATAGAATCTTAAATTGAATGAAAAAAATACCTTTATATCAAAATTTTTTGAGTTAGGGCGTTTTCAAAATTTCAAAATTGATTTTGGAACCCTTAGAACTGACCTACATCAACTAAAATCTTCGGGGCACAACTAGACTCCAAATGGAGCCTACATACCAAATTTCATCAAAATCAGCCAATGCTAAGTGGCAAAAGTGCCGCGTACGGCGTACGGCGGACGGACGGCCAAATTTTTATTAGATTTTTGGATTCTACGTACCTTGAAACGTAAACCAACAAATTTATAGGGGGTGTTTAAATTTTTTTTCTTGGTCTAATCCAAAGGTTCATTATTGAAAATAATAAACCAAAAACTACTTGAAGTACCTAAGTGAAAGTTCCAATTACCTGTTCCTTGTACACCTTGGGATGTTTTTTGGGAGTCACTGTCGCTGAATCATGGTCTATCAGTCTCTATGAAACCAGTCTTTTCCTGACATCTCAGTAATTCAGCTCGAGGGAGCTTCTGCATCGTTCTGATAATATTGACCTTGAAAACTCCACAGCCCTAATAAATTGTCCTTCCGAAACTCCATCCGCACGCTAAGAGACTCGTGTATCGCGGAATCCAAGGAAGCAGCCTTTGAAAATGAAATCTAGCGCTAGAACGTCCCTCAACGATATTGGACCCGAGAAAATCCTCTCAGGCTGTGTCAACAGATAATGCCTATAGAGTTGCAAAAGAGGCTCCCGCAATATCCGGGCAGCCTTCCTAGAGATACCGCCGAAAATGGCAATGCGCTCCCCGAATCATATTAAAATAGTGGTCTTCCCGCCCGTTGAAAGCCTGCAAACGAGAAGCTCCACCTTTGAACTCGTCCAATTTTCCGCTTTTTCGTCGCTTTTAAGCTCACGGAAAAGTGGGTAAACGGGAGCGAAACTGGGGAGATTTCTTGGGTGTTGAGAGGTGAAAATTAATTTGACTCTCGATGAGCCCAGGTAGCCGAAGGTCTTTTGTTCAGTATCCTAACCGCATCGTTCTCATCATGGCGGAGAATTTAAATTAGAAGGAGTTTCCACGGAGTGTTCGTAGTGTCCCTGTGATGCCGCTTGTTTCATCAAAAGCTTTGTTTTAATGGTGCCCTGTGCTGTGGGAAACGGAGTATGAAAATCTATGAGAGATTTAATTCCGAGTAGGAATGTAATAAATACTTAGCTAGATATGAAAATAAATACACAGCCGCGGGTTCAAGGGAGGTTTTATGGGGGTGATGACACCCCTCCCCCAATTCATGTATTCAGTTCTCGCTTCAGGCATTTAAGAAGTTGATCGTTGATCGATCTATTGGTTATATCTCTCATAACAATAATTCATCTCGTGGCTTCTCTAGTCAACCTGTACGGATGAACTTTATAGACTGGATTATTAACCTCCTACCCCATTCTATAAAAATCGAACAAGATCGTAGTGTCGCCAATTTCGAACCTAAAGAAATGACATGGTTCCTCAGTTTCCTAATTTACTACGTGTCACTCATTCCTTCCCTTGAATTTCTTTTAAAAAGCCTACTTCAGAATAATACTTTTCCAGTAAGTTTGTAGTTAAATATCTATTTATTTTCACATTTATACCTATATTTTCCCTTGAAAATTGACCTATAAGTTTTCGTATACACCTGTATTTTTCATACATACCTACCCATGATTAAAACGCTGCAAATCATTGCTCAAAGGTTTATTATTTTCTGTATAGATCACTCTTTTGTATAGATCACTGGTTCTCCATCAATAGCACCTACCACCATCTGTATTCTCCCTTGACCTTCCCTCTCAAATTTCAGCTTCCTGTGTTCAATAGGATTGAAAATGGCTTCTGAGCTCACTCAGCTGATCAGTGATCTGAAGAGTGAAGAAGATCTCCTCGAATGCTGGAGACGCTTGGAAGAGCACTTCCATTCAATAGGAGTAAAAATGGCTTTGGAGCTCACTCAGCTGATCAGTGATCTGAAGAGTGAAGAAGATCTCCTCGAATGCTGGAGACGCCTGGAAGAGCACTTCCATTCAATAGGAGTAAAAATGGCTTTGGAGCTCACTCAGCTGATCAGTGATCTGAAGAGTGAAGAAGATCTTCTCGAATGCTGGAGACGCCTGGAAGAGCACTTCCATCCAATAGGAATAGAAATGACTTTGGAGCTCACTCAGCTGATCAGTGATCTGAGGAGTGAAGAAGATCTCCTCGAATGCTGGAGACGCTTGGAAGAGCACTTCCATTCAATAGGATTGAAAATGGCTTCGGAGCTCACTCAGCTGATCAGTGATCTGAGGAGTGAAGAAGCCTTTGAGCAATAATTTGCAGCGTTTTTTACCCACCAACAATTTTTTTATCTACCAACTTTTTTTTTACCTACTAGCTAGGTACTACCTACCACACCATACTGGCTTCACACCTTCACAATCAAGTTTATTAGAAAGAACTAAACGCTTCACACTCGATTGGAAAAATAGAAAGCTTCGTATGGAAATTTGATTACTGGTTACGCAGAAGGCAAAACTGTATACAAATCGAAGAAATGAACAGCGATCGCATTTTAGTCCGATAAAATTTGAATGGAGATTAGACCTCTTTTGCGATTCACACTCATGATTCTGTTTTATCGAAGGAAAACCTTCAAGTACTCGTAGGGACCGAACGGTTTGTCCTACAGAGCTCCGGGTGGTCTCAAAAATTTTTAAAAATTCAATACTATTTAAAATTGGTGAAAAAACGATACCTTTATTTCGAGAGTTTTCGAGCTAGGGCACTCTTGAAATTTTCAACCCTTAATTTTCACCCCTTAGAAGTGACCTACATCAACCAAAAGCTTCGCGGCACAACTAGACCCCAAATGTTGCCTATATACCAAATTTGAACCAAATCGGTCCAGTGTTGCTAAGAAAAGTGCCGCGTACGGCGTACGGCGTACGGCGTACGGCGGACGGACGGAAATTTTTTTATTCGATTTTCGTATTCTACGTACCTTGAAACGTAAAACATCAAATTTTGAGGGGGGGTTAAAATTTTTTTTTTCTTGCTCGATTCCAAAGGCTTATTATTTAAAATAATAAACCAAAAAAAAAAAAAAACTAAAACGGACAGATACAAAAGCCAAAAACTATCCCTGGGCAGGGCCCACCGGATGGTGGTCCTTATAATTAAATCGATAATTTGCTGTCGAATACAGAGACATGAGGCAGCACTCCTCATGGAGTTCATATATTTATGTCTTTATCCCAATAAATTCCAAGATCAATCCCAGGAACCTCAATCTAAAGGCGTACATTATTGCTTCCGAGTCTACCAAGGTAGCGGAAACTTTGTTTTCACTTTTCAAGGACGAAAAAAAAAGTTCTCCAAAATCAAAATTTCCACTCGCGTTTTGCGTTTTAGACCTTTCTGAACAATTTTGGTTCCGTGTCTGTCTGTCTGTGTGTCTGTCATGAATTCCTTGTAACGCGCATAACTCTACGAAGTTATTGTCCAATTTCCATGAAATTTTCAGGGATTAGTGTGTAGACGGTCCCCTATGAAAATCATCATCCCCGGACTGATAGAAGCGACTGCGCATGCGCAAACGTGAATTCCTTGTAGCGGCCATAACTTCTACATTTTCCATCCGATTTCAATGAAATTTTCAGGGATGTTACAAATTAGTATTTAGATAGTCCCCTATGAAAATCATCACCTTGGGACTGATAGTAGCCACTGCGCATGCGCAAACGTGAATTTCCTTGTAACGGCCTTAACTTCTACATTTTCCATCCGATTTCAATGAAATTTTCAGAGATGTTACAGACTAGCATTTATATGGTCCCCTATAAAAATCATCATCCCCGGACTGATAGAAGCGACTGCTCATGCGCAAACGTGAATTAAGCTTGGTTCACATAGGTGCGTAACGTCCGTAATCCGTAGTGCGGATCCTATTGGCTGGGGCGAATAGCCCCTCAATTGGGGGGCGCGAGCAATCTTTGCGGACGAAGACTTTTGTCCGTTTTGTAAAATTAGATATTTTACGCATTACGGATGAACTTCGACAAATTTCGGCAAACTTCGTGAAAGCTCTCGTCATCTGTTCATCGTTCAGCTGTTCGTCGTTGAGTCGGTTCTCTGGATTCCGTTTTATTATTCCGTATTCGGATTAGTATTTTTATTCCGGATTATTTGGTTTTCATTTTCAATTATTTGGTTTTCATTTTCGAAATGAATGTGAATGAATTAAATGAGAGCCTCATTGATCTCGGGAAAAAACAATTGAGCGGGAAAAAACAATTCTGCGCAGAACCTACTGCGCGCTTCTGTGTAACGCGTAATCATATGGCCATGTGAACGCTCTTTTACGCATTACGGACTTTACGGATTGCAGAACACCCCCCCTTCTCTTTTTGCGCATTACGGATTACGGACGTTACGCACCTATGTGAACCAAGCTTTACTTGTAGCAGCCGCAACTTCAACTGTCCCCCAGGGGTCGCGGGTTCGAATCCCAGCCGAGGCTATTTTTTTATTCAATCACATACATCTACTCACTTCATTTTTCATCCGAATTTGATGAAATTTTCTAGGATTGTCCAGATTAGCGTGTCGTTTTTTTTATTCAATCACATACATCTACTCACTTAATTTTTCATCCGATTTTAATGAAATTTTCTAGGATTGTCCAGATTAGCGTGTAGATGGTCCCCTATGAGGGTAGTGGAAGGTACTTAGAGATTGGTGTCTTGAGATTAACAACTATGCATCTGATCATCTATATGATCGGGTTATGGATACGAGGAAGCTATGTGCCACACCCTCTTGGCAGACGTTTTTTTGTGGGGTTACCTGATTTCAAGAGTATCCTTCTAAAGACATGCACTTTACTTATCCAACCAGCTTGACACCAAAGTTTTGGTCCCGCTAATTTGATCAGTGAAACTTGATTTCTTGAAACAAATTACTCAGAAACCTGCCGCAACACGCAAGCCGTCGTCCCGAAAGTTCAAATCTTTGAAACGTTTCCCGCTGTCTTGTAACTCAGGCGCTAAAGATTCTAATTAGTGTTCAAGCCTCGCCAACTCATGCATTTCCTGAAGCACAACTTGCATGAATAATGCAGGAGATGTGGTTTGGTTTTGCTCTTGCTTTCCCGACCCTCTTCATTCCCAGTATTTGTTGAAGGAGTGATGGGTTAGAAGCAGAGAGGGGAGATTTAGCCCGCAACTCGAAGGTGCGGTTGTTAGAGAGAAAATTGTAGGCTCGGAGTTAACTGCCGTTTGTTTGGAAACTCGGGAAAGTTTTTTGTTTTAATTCCGGTTTATTGTATTAGGCGGTTTCATTTGATGAAGTTCATGGTTAGTGGATTTGAGTTGACGAGTATAATTCAAAATCTTCATAACCCTCTTCTGACGTCTCCAATTTTCAGACATTAGCTTTCTCGGTCGAAGAAATTCAGGGATTAAATATCATTCGCATGATTATTAATACTGTCGTGCCGTCTCTCAACATTCAGATTTCCCAATAAAATCGCACGTGTGGTGGTAACTTGATAAGGCAGCCGTCCAGAAAAAATAACGGTCGAACAAGCGGCGCCAGACTCCCTTCACCTCTCGCATATCTACACATTGTGCAATCGTGCCTTCGAGATGTATAAATAAGCCCTCTCAAGCATCCACCAAATCAATACAATCTCACAATCTTCTTAAACGACCAAGTACGTAGGTAACGGTTTCAAACCGGGAAGATCGAGTTGTCAAACACGACCGCACACTTTGTCATTATCGTAGCGCTGGTGAAAACCGACTTTCCAAACCAAATTTTGCTCCCTTTTCGAAAGGAAAGACGGTGGTTAACTCCAACTTTCTCCAATAAGAATCTCTTTTTCCAATAGGGTAAAAGATCTAAGTACAAGTTGAATTAAACTCCTTTTGCTACTTTAACTTAATGAACTTTTGTAACAAAGTCAAATTTATAGTTTCAACAAAAACGTGTGCCAAGTTGAGTGGGCAGTATAGCTCTCTCATATAGAATAACTTGGGCGTATAGAATTAGTCATAAGACTCTAAGACCTACCTTTTGATAGTAATTATCGATTCACTAATTGAGTAATTAATTAGCGAACGGTTGGTCCCACAGAGCTCCGGGTGGTGTCAACAAATTTCAAAAATCGTCGCTATTATAAATTAATGGAAAAAACAATACTTGTACATTAAACGTTTTCAAGATTGGGCGTTTTTATATGTTTCCCCTTCACTTTTCACCCCTTAGAAGTGATTGACAATAACCAAAATCTTCGGCGCACAACCAGACCCCAAATGGAGCCGGTATCCCTTATTTGTGTACGAACGGTATCTCTTATTCAACTTTTTCGTTGGGTTTTTGGATTATCTTGAAACGTAAATCATCAAATTTTGAGGTGGTTTATAATTTTTTTCTTGCTCGACTCCAAAGGTGTACTATTGACAATATTAAACAAAAATTAATAAATAATAAAAAAGTACCCATATAAATAAAAGTAGGAAGATTAAATATGATCAGTGGCGTCTCCTCCAGGCAAACATAGCAAACACTGTTTGCCCAACTAAAAATATGCAAAATGAACAAAATGTTTGTTGAGATTCTACTATATGTCCATTTTTTGCAAGTAGGTAATATTTAGCCGATTTTGGAAAATTTTTGTAAAATTTATGGACTATTTCATGATAACCAAGGAAGTTAGATGAAATAGGAGAATGGAACAAGTATTTATTTTGCCTAGAATACTAGCCCGCAACACACCAGAGAGTTGTAGAGATCGGTAACTACGATCGATTGTGGATGATACGCGAACTATCGCGGGGCCCGGCGATGCAAGGCAAGCAGTTCAAATAAATGCATTTTGCGGGACTGTTGGATGAGAAATGACGATCGGCGGGTAGGCGGGTGGTCAGCGTGGGGTCCAGTATTCCTATACCCCCATTATAAACAGCATAAGCCAAGGCAAACAATCTAGTAGCTGTTTCGTGACCTTGAAAGCAGAGAAAATTGGAAGATGAGCCATGGATAAGCCATGGGTTACGCTTCCTTAGCTACCAATAATCAAGTTTCCTAATGAAGGAATTCTTTATTTCTTTGAATGGAGTGTAAAGCGTTTATTTCATCTAAATAAACTCGATTATGAAGCGAAAACATGGTTGGTAGGTAGTGACAACGGCAAAGCTGTCTTCTTTGATCTATACAGAAAAATAGTAAACCGTTGTGTAATAATTTGCTGCGTTTTTCATTATTGTTTATTTCTCTAAGACTGGTCAATGTGTTTGCCTGACGAATATTCTCACCTGACGCCACTGAATATGATATACATGAGAAACTGAATGATGAATTTACTCTTTACAGTTAGTCGGACAATGAGCGCGTGATATCCTTGGATGGATATTAGTAATATGGATGTAACTTCCTTATTTACTAGATACGTTGGGTCTGAAGTTTTAAATTTTAAATATTTTTCAATTTGTCCAAATATACTTACTCACAATGGCCACCGTGTGCCACATTATTAGGTACCCTTATCTGTTGGGAAGTCCTTCTCTAACTGATATCCTACATGTCACTCAATGTGACATTGAAGCAAAAAAAAAAAAAAAAAAAAAAAAATCAATATCAATTTAGGGTACAGTTGTTTTTCCGATGAGAAGGAGGATTTTAATATCACTTTCAATGTTCCCTCGAGCGGTTTTCCTCTATCTTAATTTAGTCAGGTAAAATGAAATGTCGAATGGTACGACTTTTATCCATTTCCTTTCGCTTCGCCTCTCTGCATAAAATTGGGCTTGAAGAAGACGAAGGCTCGAGTATTGAAGGAAGAAGGGACGGGACTTTTAAAAGAAAATGAGTTACACAACTCGGGAGTTGAGTATGCAAACGATGGTAGGGGGAGGCACAACTGTTTAAACACCCATTGGAGTCTGGGAACTATTAGCATCGGAGGAAAGAGAAAGGGCAGAAAAGGGTAGTGGAATGAGAGAGGAGGAGGGAATGTAGAGAATCAGGGGGCAGGGGTGTTGGGAAAGCTGTGGAAGAGGTAGGGGAAGTGGGGTGGTTGGTTGGTTGGCTTCGGGTTTAGTAATGGAGGACGTAGGGGTCTTTTAATCGATCTCACGACTCGGATGGTTCTTCTTCCGTTCTTGTTTTTGTACCGTTCAGATGCCAATACGATGTTTTACTGGAAGGGAAGGGACTCTGTAGGTCCTCCGCCTTTCCACTAATGACCGTCTCTCCTACCTCTAACTGCAGGGAAGACTAATGATGTAACTATTCAGATACTATGAAATTACATTAGGTATACGATAGGTACCTCCTATTGACTCCGATCCAGGAGAGTTCTACTGCGGACGTTTAATCAGCGTTATTCACAGTTGGCTTTTCTTAACAACTAGTGGTGGGAAAAACCTCCACATAATTATACAGAGGTAGGTACCTATTCAATATATAGCTTTTCGCTATTGAATCAAAAATTATTTTCTCAAATTGAATTCAATTATGTTTTTTCAATTCCAATTCAAAAATTTCCAATTAGAATTTAACTATGTATTTATACAATTTTGAAAAATCGAATTTTTACTATAAATTAATCAATTTTTTAGTATACCTAATATATATTGATGATTTGGCAACGTTTTGGATTTTTCAGGAGCTTACTTTAAGGTCTGGAATGCCACATAATTATAAGCATTCCCAAATTTAAGTCATCATAATATAGAAATAATTAATGGAGTAAACATTTCTCAGTTTTAAGTAAACATTGTTCAAATTGATTCTCAATATTAGTTTCAAGGTTTGGCGAGAGGAGTTGTGTGGGATCAGTTTTGATCCTGTGGATTTCTTTCTGGTGGTAACGTGGTTTCCCAATAACCATCCAGAAGATTTCAAGTAATAGGGAATCGCCTCAAAGGTTTCAAAATCCCTGACCATAAATGTGGTTGTGTTGATGGAATAGCAATCGTATAAAAAACCAACTATTTAGCCACTTTTAATATGAAACACTTTGTTGAACTCTAGAAATTTGAGTCTTTACTATGAATCGTATTTAGATTTAATACTACTGCTGTCCATTGTTTCATGTCTCAGAAAACATACCTAATTTAAACCATATCTTTGGAGTCCATGAAAAATTTCCATAATTTAAATGATAGTGATTAAGGCTCTTTATTGGCACTGGCTACTTACACTCTGCAACTGACACTTCTGCTCAAAACCGTCACGATGCGACCCGATATACGCAAAACCGGTTTAGTTTCTCAGTTTTTCTCAGTCCTGCACTTAGTCTGAACTTGTTCACAAAGGGCTGATGTGGAAACGATGCAAACTCCCGAACTTTTCCATGTCAAGCCAACAGTTGACCCCTCTTTTGGAAAGAACACCTTGATTTTACAGCCATCTGCTGTTTCCTCCCATATTCGGATACAATCCTCTCTACAATCTCCCTAGAGTTGCATGTCATGGTAAAGACAGCAGTAAGGTCTTCACTCAAGGCCACTATTTTAGCGAGTGAGTCTGCCTCCTAATTTACCATTGTTCCAACATTGTGTGTGTTTTAATTCAACTTACTGTGAATTTTTATCTCTTGGCTCGATTATGTGCTAACGTATGCATTCAACTAACGGCAAATGATTTTTATCATCCTCTAGTATGGCTAAACTCCCTGGCTCTCCGAGTACACAATCGCCTTTCGATGGGGCTCAGCCTGGTTGTTGGAACAGGAATCAATCACCAAGTCTGAAGAGCTCTTTGTAAAGGAGGCTGCTGAGACCAGCATACACCACAAAAGCACATCCCACACTGTAGAAACCTAACACTCTGGTTGTCAGCATTCTCGTTAGCCTCAATGTTAGCATGCTTCCCTTGAAATTAGGCAGTAGGCCTGGGATTAAATAGTTCTCACTCCCTTGATCATCCGGAGCAGCATCAAACGTTGAACTCTGCAATGTGCATTCACAGCTCCTGCATTTTGGTTTTCTGCCATTGTCTTTATGGGCGTATGTCGGGAACCGCCGTGGTGGGTGGGTCCGGTCCCTGGCCGGGCTTTGCTGCCTTTGTGCATAGATGGCTTTTTAGTATTTTTTGTATTTTGCAGGCCCTTTCCTTTTATCACTAATTTGTTGTTTCACTGTTTAATAAACAAATTGTTTTGTTGTTACTTTTAGCCTTTAAATTTTTTTTTGTTAAACGACAAATAAAAATATTTATTCATTCACATTACGCCTACCCTTTGTGCATCTATCGTAGGAGCCGCATACAGGATGATTGGCACAGTAGCATCTCTATAAATGATAAAAAATGTTGATCAACTGTGGTGTCTCACTGTATACGTATTTTATGTTAATAGACCAACTCAAAGCCCCATCAAACATCACACCAAGATACTTTACCTGGTAAATGAATTTAAGCCTTTCAATTTGAGCAGATAGACACTCAGTTCACGGGTCTTTTTCTTCCTAGCAATATGAAGCACCTATTTCTTGAGAGGATTGTATTCAGGATCAAATTTAGAATGAATTGCCGGAAATTGGAATTTCAGTGGTTCTTTTTGGATATATACCTATGTGTTGAAAGTATTGACATTTTGAAGTCGGGAAAAAAAATGTGGTGAGATACTGCAGTCGATAACAAGATATTTAAAAGTATACGTTCCCTTCCCACGTTCTCGTTTGAATGTTGAAATTAATTAAATTATGTCCCATTGGTTGGCTTATATCGTAGTCCTCTTGCTGATTGATAAGAGGTAAGCGAAGTGCTTTGTTGGATTTGAACAGCGTTGGAGAGTGTTCAATCGGCTGGAGTTTCCGCTCTGTATCAAAGTGATAGTTGTGGAATATTGTCATAAATATGTTGCAGAGTGTAGTCTCGCCCCCAAGTTACTTTTCGAAGACTAAACCCTGAGGAGCGAGGGAAACTGTTTCCAACAAACTATCACTAAAAGGGTGGTGGAACCCGAGAAACGCTTCATTGAGCTCCCTTCCGACAATAATCGGTTCAACTGGCGTGAAGCGCTATTTATTGGTTCGCGGCCCATCCACGGGAGGAAATAGGTCACTTTTGTTAATATCGTCAAGTGGTCTTTCAGAGAGAACTGAATATCGTCAGCTGGACGGCCCTGTAGGGCTTTCAACAAGTGACCGCATGAAGGGTATATTGTTTCATGAATTGGGGGTTTCAAATGAAACAACCTTTCCTCAGGCGAATCACTAAACATCTATACGTATGAATGATTTTCTACAAATTGGAATGAGGTGGAAATTAACGAAATCAGTCTTATTTGTGTGGGGCAAATCTTCTTAGTATCGGAGTTGAACATATCGGTTGAACAATGTATACCAGTGGTGAAGTAGAAGTAGAAGTCACAAGCTCCCAAGGAGCTACGGATTTTTTCACGAGCCCTTTCTTTTCGATAATGAGTCCAGTATTTTTTTTAATTCACCGTATGTCCAAAGTTACAAACTCCTCTGATCGTGCAAGATGTAGGGATGGGTATCGATACTCGATATTTCGAAATATCGATACTTTCGTACTGATACTCGATATTTTAGTATCGATACTGAACTATCCGATATTTTGGGATATCGATACTTTTGATCCGATATTTCTAAATATCGAATATCTATACAGTTCTCGCGGAAAATTCAACATAATGGCTAAAAAATGAAGAAGGTAGAGAGGCTTTTGGATCATTGCACAAATGACGTTAAAATATCATGGAGAAAATCACTCTACTTGGACTTTTGATAGTGAAAAATGAATAAACATTGTTGAACAAATTATTTTCTTGGGAATATTGGATAATATTGATAGTTTGTGACACTAAAGTATCGATACTCGATATTTTAAAATATCGATACTCATGTCCAACGATACTTGGGATATCGATACTCGGATACAATAAAGACAGTATCGATACAAAATATCGATACTTTTGTAACGATACCTATCCCTAGCAAGATGGTTGTTGGTTGTTCAGCCGTACAATACACGAGGAATAAGATTGAATCATCTGTCTGATTCCAGCTGGGGTAATAGAGCAGTAATAATCAAGGATGGAGATGTTTGCAGAAGTTGGACTAAGGTTAGTAGCAGTCGTGTCTCTCTGGATGTTATTAGTTAACAGGAATGCTAGAGCTTTCCAGGCTTTCCGTAGGTGAAGTCACACGGTGGTAAAATGGGCGTCTTGTTAAACGGGTTGAAACGAATATGGATGTATTTCTAACCTGAGAGCTGGTTTTTAACCCTGGAATGGAAGAATAACGTTTACCCCCTTCATTGGAAGAATTCGGAGTCATTTTGACTCCTGCGTTTTTCCGGCGTGAATAATATTTTTTACCTTACCTAATGCATTAGCTTGTGGTTTTTATAGAATTTAGGAAGTTTTGGGGAGTTACTTACCCCCGTCTGCATCATTTTACCTACGATTGTCGATGAAAATGATCATTTTTTGACGTTCAACCACATTTCTTCACGTCAAATCAATCTAGGTTCCACGAATAAAACCACAAATGCAATAGTTGGTAAATATGTTTCATAAAAATGTTAATCAGTCTGAAACAAAAATCAGTCGGACTTATGGAGGGATTATCATCTCTACCATGACTGGTGTAATTGGTGAATCACATTCCTTTTCGAGGACTATAGGAAACATCACATTCCTTTTCAAGGACTATAGGAAACATAAATTCGTTGAATATCATTCGTACATTACAATAAAAAAGGAGAACGGTAGTAGAATGGGTGGGTACCGCAATAACAAATAAAGGAACTACGAGAGAAAGGCGCAGTGGTACCCTACCCACCTATAATAAACCCATCACATAAAAATCACTTTGCCAAAACCTACAAAATTTGTAGGTTTTGGCAAAGTGATTTTTATGTGATGGGTTTATTACATATTTAATATGTGACTACCTACTTCATGTTTTATCACAGGTTGAACATAGGAATATAAAGTAAAAATATACGAGTAAAGTATATAAAGTAAAAATATGACTGAAAATATGAGTAAAAATTACTGGCCGAATCTGCCGAATCTGTGCACCCTATTGCAAGAATGAGTCAATCTGACGCCTTGGTTTTACTAAATTACCGTTTGAATGCACCCCAGGAGAACATCACGGCGCAGTCACCATCGCAAAATTGGTGCAACAGATGGGTAGAAGCATACCTGGAAGGAGGAGCTATTCCCACTTCTCCTTCACCCCTCCCCAACGTTTTAGTGTGGCGCGGAGTCAAAATGACTCATTCATCCATTCCAGGGTTAAAAGACCTGCCATCAGAAAGAGCTCAAGATGGATAGTTCGATGCAGTAGGAGCAGATCATGCAGAACGGGAGTACTTCTTGACCCTCTCTTAAACCCTTGGCTCTAATGACTAACATAAATTCAGATTTGGTCTTAAAAAATCACATCTATAGATCAAAATTTGGTTATTCCTCTAGACCAATTAAATGATAATAGAATAAATAAATTGAAGGCATGCCTTGATTATAATCTCAAAACATTTTTCTCAGCTAGAGAATCAGTGGGGTAACTAGGAAATTGATTATTGTCAACACAACTGTTGGCCTCAAGACTAACTCAACTGACGTTGGCTCAATGTGTGTGCTCTTTTGAAACATTCACCACGAGAGTATCCCTTTAAAACTCCGCCGTCGGAAAAGGGGTATCCTTCAATATGCTTTATTATCTAGATATGGAGTATATTTGGAAGTTACGCCCATTAAAAGTTGCCAGTAACAGAGCTTGTACGCCTCGAGACCTCCTTAAGCGTCTTTTACAGTTCAAATTTAAACTTTGTCTGATAGGAAAAGTTTCGGAGCCAATAGAATATTTTGGGGGTGCTCACTCTGTGAGGCTGACATCATGATAGTCCTTTATCAAAGATTGTGTTGAGATCTTGGAAACTAGTTTCATCGTCGCATCATCAACTTTCAAGTGCCATGGTAACTTTAGTAATTAATTTGAATTCACAAAACGCCGTATGTCAATCAAAGTATGGTGATCTCATTTGGCTCATATATTTCTGCTCGGTAGCCCCTATTCTTCCCCATTCTGGGCTGTTTTTATGATGTGTAGCCTCAGTCTTTGGAAAGGGTTTCCACCGCTGAATAGTGGTGGAGTTGAGTCATATCTGGCAACATTCAGACCATAGAGGTCAATGGGGGTGTGTCAGACGTACAATTTGTTCTGTTCGTTTTCTAATCTCCTATGGTTATTATTTGGAAGAAAAAGTAGTATATGAAATGTATACTCAATCCAATAATATCCGTGAGCTGAAGTTTGATTATCGATAGAGAGATAGATATTTGTTTATTGGTTCCATTTTTCACAATTTTTACAAGAAGAAAAATGAATAAAGGGATGCGACTTTCTCTGATTTCCTACCCGATGTTAGGCTTGGCCCGAGTTATCAAAGAAAGATACTAATAATCCAGAACTAAGCTCTCCATTTCCGTTCAAGCAGTCACACATATAATTATAAAATATAAAAAATCATAATATAAAAAAGTCAAATTTTGCTGTTAGACTTGATTTAAAAAAAGTTTTATGTCTGAAGGATATAGGTTTTGCACGAGTTAGCTTGGGAATTTAACGATATTTTCAACAAAATAATTTTTTCCGAATTTACATGGTAAATAGCGGGAGTTATGGCAGTTTTAATGACATAAAGACATAATACGAAAGAAATCTTAAAATTAAAAAAACATTGGGGTTAAAAAAATTGCCAGGAGACCTTTTTCTTAATATTAACAGGACTGGACGTTTCCATTATTTTTCCGACCGTCACTTTTGATCGTTACGTCACTGCGAAAATCACACCTAGGCGTCCGATCGTCACATCCCGACTCAAGAAAGCGTTAAAAAGTTCATTTTAACCAAATTAGGACATTTGAACATTTTTGTTGCGAATTAAACATTAATAAATCTCGAAAAGTTGGCGTATAATTTATCATTAGTAATCATTATCAAAGATTTGACTTTAGAACTGAAGGTCTACCGTCCGTAGTTTTTCTTGTTGGATTTACCTTGTGAAATCGAATCTAGTGCGAATATTGAAAACACTCGTACTTCAAACCACATACCTCCCCAAATAAAAAATATTACTATTATTATTAGATTAAAGAGAAGAAAGTTACTAGAGGAAGCTCCCACGTTGTCTCTTCGTGGCGATTGAGGTCTCAGCAATTGGGTATCTACTTGGAAAGTACCAAAACGATTTTTGTTGAATCAGGGCCCTCGAGCCGAATAATATTAAACTGCCGAAGAAATATTGTCATAGGCGCACATTCCTGTCAAGAACTGGAGTTGATCAACTCCTGACTCCACAGTGTTGAAATTCCACGTTTCAATTCGGGAGAATACAGTGTTTTGCCTGTGGAAACGGTTTGTAAGGGACTGCCTTTGCGAACCTTCAAAGTTCAAACGTAATAATTCCTCTGCCTCCTTCATCTCTTCCGAACTGTCGAGAACTTCCGCGGCAGAAATAGTGAAAAAAGCGGGGAGAAAGTGAGGTGGGGAGGATGTGATGAATCTCGAAATGATTGAGAGGGCTGTAGGCGATTCTAGCGGAGCGCACCGGGAAGGAGTAAAGTCGGCATAATCTCACGGTGTAACGAGTTACCTACTTACTTTTTAACAAACTCTCGCCGAGTCTTGTAAGTTTATTTAAATACATAATATGTATTTACTTTAGTAAATATTATTTACTTCGTGGCAGAAATTTCTCCGTAACGGTGCATTTCCTGGTAGAAAAATACGTCGAATTCATCTTCCAACTAGTTTACTCATTCAGCTACATTGCGAAGAGGCCCATATCTTATTGTGGAACAAACGACAATGTCGGAAGACGACAGAACAAAAAAAGTAGTGATTAAAAAAATAATAATAATAAAAAAATAAAAATATACAAATCTGACAAATTCAATATTTAGGGTCACTACTGCGCCGCCGCCCCTCTCACCCTTCGTCCAACCCCAGGGTCCCACCGTCAGAACGTTGATTTCGTAGAATTGTTTTTCCGCGTTCAAACCAAAATTTCTCTTTTAAATTCGATTGTGAATTTTTTGTTTGTGCCGTTGATAAGCAGACGTTCCGAGGAAGTTTTTCCCCAGTTAGAGAGAGATCCGAAGGCAGCTATCGTAAACCACGACGGATCAAAGAAAGTACTCATTTCAACAAACCAGACAATTTCAATTTTCAGGTTGTACTTTTGACTGAGTTCTACTTTACAGCAATTGGTTTGACATCAGAAAGGTTGAAAATTCAACTCTTCCCAACGGTGAAATAATATTTTGATTTTCTCGAAAATTGAATGAGTTATGGGCATTTTAATGCCGCAAGGTTGAAAACACGAAAAAATCTTGAAATTGAAGAAACTTGGAAACACAAGGGATTAAAATTAAATTGCTCTTATCTATTTTTTGTTGGAAATACTTCGTAGAACTGATCCCTGAAGTTTGGTGAGTCGAGCCTGATACACCCTGTACAATAGTTACAACACTACAGAGGTTACTATGGGAGAATTCCTTACTGAATATTATTTTTTTATTCCCGCATTCGATTTCTTTCTAATTGTCCTTCTGAGTTGAGGGCATCAGTAGAGGTGAATGAAAGAAGAGAAGTTGATGATGTCCGAGGTTCTACGCTGAAAAAGTCAGTCCCTGTTTGATTCCCCTGATTTGATTGGAACCCTGGAGGTTCCACCATTTAATTGGTACACGCGCCGAGCCAATCCCTGAGATCCCCCAATCTCGCATTGTTCAGCTTTTTAAATGAATACTTATACGATTTCAGCCTTTAATTAATCTGGCATTATATTATGCTAAACATAATACTGCCTATTAAAATTCAACCTTGAATTGTATGTCGGTTTATTGAAAAAGTAATGAATGTACCTTTTCATTTAATAGAATTTTCTTGAGAATTATGGGTTGAACCATCCTTTAGCTAAACTTCTCTTCAATCTCCATCCCGAATTTTACTTTTTCAACAGTTCCTAGACCCAACTTGAATCAATAATATTGTTGTATCCTCTTTCATTTTAAATTATTATCAAATGTCCATCCTTTTTCATTTAGTGCACTGTTGAAGTTATACATTTTTGAAGTTGTAATCTTTATTTTTCTTTGTATCTCATCTCATTGTAAATTGGGCTTGCCCGTATTTGAATACATAAATGACTTTTTTTGGTTTATTATTTTCAATAATAAACCTTTGGAATCTACTAAGAAAAAAAAGCGTAACCCCTCTCCTCCCACAAAATTTGTTGGTTTACGTTTCAAAATAAGTAGAATCCGAAAACCGAATAAAACATTTTGTGCCACGAAGCTTTTGGGAAGGGGTGAAAATTGAGAGTTGAAATTTTCAAGAGTGCTCTAGCTCGAAAACTCGAAATAAAGGTATTGTTTTTTCACCAATTTGAGATAGTATTGCATTTTTAGAATTTTTAGAGTCTACACGGAGCTTTATAGGAGAATCCATTCGCTCCCCACGAGAACTTATGGGTTGAACTTAGATAAATCAGAACCACGAATGTGAATCTCCGGAGAGGTTTAACATCTGTTGAAATGATAGCTAACCAAAATGAGATCGCTATTCGTTTCATCGAGTTGTATTCAGTTTTGCCTCCTTAGCAACCACTAATAAAATTTCCATGTGTTTTTGAGAAAGTATTATAGATTCCAAAAATATCGGTTTCAGTAGTTCCCTCATGGGGATCTGGATAAGTCGTTTCCATTTTTCCACCAGAGCACATTAGTTTTGCACATTACTATTTTGGTTTATTATTTTCAATAATGAATTTTTTGAAAAGAGCAGGATAAAATGTACCACCAATCGATGGTTTACGTTCCAAGGTTTGTAGAATTCAAAAATTGAGCACCAATTTTATTCGAATTTTGTTGGTACGCCAAATTTTTATTCGATTGTTGGATTCTACGTACCTTGAAACGTAAACCAAGAAATTTTGAGGGGGGGTTGAAAAATTTTTTTTCTTGGTCGATTCCAAAGGTTCATTATTGAAAATAATAAACCAAAAACTTCAGTTTGAAGATTAGATGAGGTGTAAATGGGTTGTATATTCTGAAACAATGCATGGTTTCGTCGATTAAAAGAAATTTGTTATATTTCTCTTTATACGAGTAGCGCAGTATTTTCTCGCTCTTCTTTGCTATAACAGAAATCCTAAACCTTTTCAGAGCATTCGTTTTCGGCGATTTTATCGCGTTTCCTACCAGCATCTTGAAGTTCGTTCAACCGACCTGACTCACAAGGTTCCTTGCTAACTATAATAACCTTATGCTATCTGGATGGGCTACACCTCAAGAAGTTTTACGTGCTGAAGGAGTTCCTTTTGCCCACTTTCTCTCCTTGGGGATCCGACAGTAAACATGAGCCCCTGCGCCTCTCCTGACCGTATTCGAGGTTTACGACAGCCGTGAGTTTGATGTTTGTTCATAACGCATCTCACAGCTCGGGCGTTTTTTACGTTTAACGCCCCGTTGGCTTTTTGACGCGGAGAAAACCCTCCCTTTTGCGGTCATTTCGAACATGCGGTTCTTTAACTACTGAAACCGTTTGTGTTAAATGTGACACCGCCTCGAACAACAAAAAAACTGACGTTTATCCCGGGGAATAGTACGAGGAAATAAGGGCGTTCACGTTGAGCCACATAGTTGCACGAATATTACGCATTTTATGTTCCAAACGTTGTAAAGATATACTGGTTGGATAGCCCGTGGCGATGCACTAGCTACGTTGAAGGTCAGAGAAGTTGTAACTAAGAAGGGCTGGTACATAAAAATATCTGCCAAGTCTGCGATGTACCAGAAAATTTTCCACGTTTTTCTGTTGATGTTGAGTTGTCTGAATGCGAAGATTGTCTGAGCGAAGATCCATGAGAAAGTGTTGTTTTAATACCTTGATGGTACATCCGTAGGTACATATTTTGAACCGCTGTACACGTGATGGTATCCGTACATATTTTGAATCATGCTGCTTTGTAGATCAACACAATGATGAAGTAATGAGATGAAACATTCTGCGTGCCAAAGACCTATCGACGCCTGAGAACGTATCTGCTGCAATGGCCAATCTGCATGTTTTAGGGTGAAGGGCCTAATTGAAAATGCGTTCAAGGTCAAAGTGAAAAGGGCCAATGTGGTCTCCAGAAAATATACATTAGGACCAATTTGCATAAGCTGAAATGTTCTGAGGTGTCAATCAGCTGAATTTGAACTCTCTTGAGAACAAAACATGTGATACAAAACTAATTGTATTGTTTAGTAATGCATGCATTCCAGGATAAGGATAAGGATTAGTTCAATTTCAACCAGTAGGCGATAAAACATACGTATTTATTTATGTACCTTTCTACTGCACGAGAATGGTTTTACTCAATCTAATTTAGTTAGTATTTTGAGTAAGCAATAATGGACTCCCCCCTCACCCATAGCCACCATTAACATTTCTGACGACATTTTAGCTTCGAATTTGAACAGGGTTTCAAAATCCATGAATGCGAATTTGATTCACCCCCCTCATGACACAACAGTGCCACTCTGGCACCCCAGCCGTAATTCGTAATGTTAGGCTTTTAACTGTCGGTTTGGTGTATAATAGTCCATAGAAGATCACGAAACCTCTGTATTCAAGGTGAAACACCCAAAAACCCACGAAATCCTGGCACCATGGTGACACTACTGATTTGTTCCATGGGAGCACAAAGAATTCATGAAAATCCAATGGCATATTGATTATGTTCACCTATCTCGAGCTGTAGAGGTATTTAGCAAGAAAGTGAGTGATGCTTGTTGCTGTTTTTCCGAAATAATTGCAAATTTGGATGTTTTGGAGAATAGTTTTATTTTTGAATGTTTCTGACTGCTTTGTTCTGTTCAAACGTTCTTTAAATTCTTTTTCTGAGATCCTTCATTTGTTGACTCAAGTCTGTCCATTTCTGATTCGTCAAAATTTGATCTTCTTTGTCCACAGATGATCTTTCGATTTTTACTCTGTCTTGTTTGTGAGTTATTATAGTAATTTCTTCTGTCTTCTGGATTTTTTGAAGGTTTGTTTGTTGTTATGTAGTATGAAGTTTCAATTGACCGACACTTATACTTGTTGTTGATGTGATTCGAGTAAATCATTATGCATTGCTTGAAAAGAGTTCCGAAGTTAAAGTTGATTGAATATGAAGGATTTATTGTACTCACTTTCTTTGTATGTTAATCAGTCGTATTTTCAACCGCATGAAATGTTCCCAATTAATGTTGCTTTTCATTCGAAGAAAACCTTGAAACAGACGAACCGAGTTTTCAACTTCGTCGTCAAGTTGCCCCTTTAGAGCTCCAAATATCGGTGGATATTAGCGGTTCTCTCGATGCAAGGAAATGAACCGCTCAGTTCGTATCGGTTTTGCCAAGCTTACGGCTCCCGACTTTGCCAAGCTACCAGCCTTCCGTCCTTCGAACTAAAGATAGTCTCCGAAGTTATTCCAGAGCTGAGTGGCGCACAAGTAACAAGTAACACACAAACTGAAACGGAAACCAGCTCACTTCTCAGCCAGTCTGGTGGTAGCAGTTGATTTAATAATCCCTCCCAGTAAGAAGCTTAAAGGATTAGCGGGAAAGGCGTTCGGGGTCGGAAGGGTTCGTAGGCCTTACCACACTTCGGCAAGTCTTGAACTATTTGTTCGGCTTCGGCTCTTGGGAATTGAAGGTTTATAATTAATGGTGGTTCTTTGGGTAGGGATTATCAGTGTTAAGGTCTTTCAGGGTCTCGAATCTCTTCTTTATGGGACTTTATTAATATTCTTATTGGAATTTAATGTGTTTTTGAGAGACATAGAAACGTGTAATAGGTTAACTGGTTCAAGTAACTTAGATAACTAGGAATTTGCTTATACCTGTGCTTTCCAGCAAATTCTTTTGATCCAGCCTCCGATCCTGGGATGCAGAGTAGAAGGGGCCTTTTACAGTGGCTTAGAGTCCTTAGGAGCGACCATGTATTCACATTCGTCTTGCCTAATCTTAGATTCCTGAACTATGATAATCAAGTTTACATTGAAATCAATTTAAATTTTAAAGAATAAGAGTAAATTATCGACACCCAGAACGTACAATCTTGAAACATTTGAAGCTCAGAAAGAGATGGTTTTTCTATTGACCACTCAAGGAGAAATGACATGCTAAAAAGGATTATTTTTGTTAGTTTCGCGCAATGTGGCGTGATTTATCAACACCTTTGCTAAAATATTAAGTGCAGTTTTTAGCCAAATTGTTTACTTTTTCTACAATAGCTCATTTTTAGAGGAAATTAGTGCGACACTGGAACGTCGAATAGCCGTTAGATATAGTTTTGAACTAGTTTTTAGGGTTTTTATTATATTTAATTCATTTTCTGAAAGAGGAGCTTCCTCACATTTAATTAAATAATTTTAGGTAACTAGGAGATGTAGACGACACGCTCCTATTAAGAATTCACGCTCCTCACCAGTTAAGAAATAGTTGTCGAATTCTTATCTGTTGATAACTGGGACAGTTCCGAATAAGTATCCGGCGGTAATAATTACCGTCAATTATTGTCAATTATTGTCAAACGACCGGTGATTGCTGGAGTGCTGACCACCTCGAGCTGTTTCTTCACCACAATAATTTCTCGTTATTTTGAGGGAAATATAATCGAATGCTGTCGGTTTTTTTTTCTTTTTCCGATAGGCAGGTGAGAAAATCTTTAAGATCCATAGGTGGATTTGGATCTCGTAAGATACCTGGAAGGGATCCGCATCTTCCGGTTATGTGGAATTCGAACCCACTAAAAAAAATTTCCTTTTCTCCCATGTTGGAACTCAGCCCGGAACCGTTTAACACATTACTTCGGGCTGTGTCCTGGGGCGTTTAATCAGTTCTGGGTGAGGGGGCGGACCAGATGCTCCCTCCTCTCTCTTTCTCATTCTAAGAGCATCTTCCTAGTCAGGATGCTTTGTGTGTACTCTGCCACAGCATTCCAGCTCCTTTCAGCATCCTGCTGACAACAGCCTCTGGTGTTGAACTCATGCTGTCGGTTTGATATTGAAGCAACTCCTTGTGCATAAAGATCGTAAAACAACACAACAAAAACGCTTTCTTGGTTGTTGTTGAGAAGGAAGCAGAGGACGTCGATGTACTTAATTCACATTTTTTCGGCAAAAAAAAAAAAAACACAAAAATGACTATAGGTCACTCGCCTGCAAAGCACACAGCTTTGCAGTGACACTACCTACCAACCACATTTTACCGTCACAATCAAGTTTGTTTTGAATAAATAAACGCTTTACACTCAATGCGAAGAAATAGGGAGTTCCGGGTGCCTTCATTAGGAAATTTGATAACTAGTTGCTAAGGACGCAAAACTGAGTACAACTCAAAGAAACGAACGATCGTAATTCTGTAAAATAAAATTTGAACGGAGATTAGACCTCTTTTGTGATATTCACTAGTGTTTCTTATTTATCTTAAGACCAACCATCAAGTTCTCACGGGGAGCGAACGGTTGGACCTACAGTGCTCTGGTTGGTCTCATTCGATTCTAAAAATTTACTACTATTTTATATTGAAGAAAAACTAATACCTTCATAATATGAAGGAATAAGATATTATCTTATTTTTTGAGCTAGGGCGTTTTGAAATTGTTTGCCCGCAGTTAATAGAAAAGTGCCTCGTACGGCGGACGGACGGCCAATTTTTTATTTTTTTTTTTAATTCGATTTTTGAATTCTACGTCCTTGAAACGTAAACCAGCATATTTTGAGGGGGGGGGGGGGGTAAACTTTTCTTCTAGGTCTATTCCAAAGGTTTATTGTTGAAAATGATAAACCAAAACCTAATGTGGCTCCTGAGGCCATTGATCATCACTGCAACTATTTTCCCTACTTATCCACTTCCTGCTTGCCAATCCAATGACTCTTAACTTATCACCAAAAAGTTGAACCCGCAACAAATTGTAGGGTGGACTTGAATTATAATAATTATAAAATGAAATAATTATATTACTCCCCCATAGTGTTTAGGTTAGTTTGATTGATTTGAACGGCGCTGAATATACTAAAGAACGCACGACCAGAAGGTCGTGAGGGTACTGTATAACCTAAGCTCCGTCCCATTGCTCGCGAGAATCGTGAGAACACCACTATATACACTCACCACAGGTCATGAGGCATTTTGCTTTCGAGTCTAGATGCCTGGATTGTCATGGGTGACAATCAAGTATGCGCATGCGCAAATGGAAAATCCTTCTAACAGCAATAACTTTTATATTACCCATCCGAATTCGACGAAATTTTCATGAATTGTGCGAGTTAGCGTGAAGATTCTCTATGAGGGTAATGCAAGGTACTTGGAGATTGATTATCTCTATTGATTATTAGACATAATATTAGCTACAATGGAATGGATCATCTATGCCACACCCATTTGGCAGACGTTTTCCTCTTAAGGCGACCGATTAGGTCGTACAGGTCGAGCAACAGCATCTTCGATGTAAATTCAACCGCTTGTACTCTGAAGATTCAGTTTACGGTTCGTACACGAAGTTTTTTCGAAATCGGATATTTGTATCTAAACTATATATATAACTGTATAACTTTGCAGTTACTTTGAGCAGTGCATCCCTATAAGTTATGGGCCATAACTGCCCTCCATAAGTCCTAAGTGGCTTCAGGACTTGATTATAAAGATTTAATTTGTTCTAGATTGATTTGACGCCATTGCCAGTACATCATTCTGGATTTGAGCACATTATGTTTATCTTTGTTCTTGACATGTGCCTTCTCCACAAATTTGCATTTAGGGCCAAGCTCAGATATTTTGGTTCATTATGGTATAATTTAGCTCTTGAAGACAACCGGAACTTATCGAGCTTGTGAGTGTTGAAATCGACATGAACTGACTTTGTTTCAATAATCTTAATCCTCCACTTTGATGACAATACTGTCGAGATGAGTTATATTATTTATGGGATGTAATGTAAGGACTATTTTGTTTGGGAAGCCGATGGCTTAACAAGTAATTTTTCGTAATCAATAAGGGCTCCGTGAAGCAGAATGGAAGTTGAACGAACCTCATGGCTTTGTATGGCATTAAGGGGAGTGACTTTGCCCAAGTTCCTTCCGCGTTGGTTAATACGACCTCCATACTCCAGTCTACTCGCGTGAGCTAATTCCTTGAGTAAGTTGAGTCTCTTACACGATCCTTAAGTCGAGGGTAAGTTGCTTTAAATCGACCGTAGGTAATTTTACCTTCGTTTCACTTCCTTCTTGACTCAACGGCGGAGTAAGGATCGAGAGAAGGTGGGTGAAAACTGATAAGATTTTCTAACAACAAGAAAAAAAAAGTTGAGGAGGTAATTGGCTTTTCAACTTTGAATTGAGTGAACAGGGGAACTTTTTTCTCCTCTATGTTGAGAAAGAAGTTGTTACACCCCGTTCATTTTTCATGAAGTTTATTCTCACCTTATATTACATCGACAGGAAATTATTTATCTCGCTCGGACACGTGGAACTGGAAGAACTCTTCTGAGATGCAGGATTGCATTAAAAAAAGTTCCTATAACTTCATTGTATACAAGGTCACCGAGTTTTACTCAAAGTCGGTGGAAACACGACATTACTTTAAATTTTTAATCGCATCATCTGAACCCTTTTATTTACTACATTCCCTTTTATTTACTACATGTTCATTATAGGGATCGTTTTGTTAACGTTTTGATCAACTAAAAAACTGCTAATTTGGTATGAAACGTTGCTTCCTCAAACCCGCAACACAGAAGCCATCGTAAGAGAGATGCTCTGCGTCTGTAAGCAAGTCTCTAATGTCTTCGGAAAGTGAAAATGCTGATAGACAAGATCTCTGAAAGCGATATCTTAGAGTACAAGAGTGGCGGCCAATAACCTCAATAACATTTTTATGGCGCCCTTATGTATACGTACGTATTAATCTAACCTTTTGGAGTCATGGAAAATGCTTGTGAAAACCGCTTAAGTTATATGGGTACGGTTTGTGTAAACAGTACTTAACTGTCTTTGCGACCTGTTCTCATACTTATACCAAATATTCATACAAAATTTCATATAATTCCTGTAATGGGAATGGGAATTGAATTCCATTACCCTTTAGGCACCTTTTCTGTAAATGGTAATTGGAAGGACCCATAACTTTCCCAATAACAAGTCATAGTAATCGAAAACACCATTAACATTACATGTAATTGGAAAAAGTAATTGAACAAATCATTCCCATAGCAGGAAATGATAAAGCAGGAATACTTTCTCACACTCACTGGTACATACTTATTTCTTAACCCATTGCCGGCCAATGATGCGATTTTCGCATCGTCATATTTATGAATTTTTTAGGAATTGAAACTATTGGAAAATCGTTGTAGATCAATTTTTTCTCGTTTATGCTGTTCCTAAACTGCTAAAAAAAAATATTTGCTTCAACGCTCAGGAACTCATTGCGAATTTGGAGAACTTTTTGAAAAATAGGCATTTCTGATGGTCTGCAGGAGCTTCGACCATGTAGAATTTTTCGTTACTTTGGAGAAGGAACAATACTTCTCCTCTCTTGATCCTGAATGCTTGGAATAGTGTAGAAGCCAAATACATTCAAAACAAAAAATAAATAAATAATGGTATTGGTTGTACAACGACGAAAATCGACGAATGCGAAAACGCACCTTTGGCCAAAAGCACATTTGTTTTGAAATTTATTGAAGAATTTTGAGCTTCATTTCATGTTCATACATTCTTAAATATAATGTTTATACATAAAAATTTCAACTTTTAAATTTATTTCTACCCTTGGCCGGAAATGGGTTAAGAAAATAAGAAGAAAGAAAATAAATGTATATATACATTTATTTTCTTTCTTCTTATTTTCTTTTCGTTATCCACTTGTCTTATATATAAGACAAGTGGATAACGACAAACCAATACAAGTGGATATAATATAAATCTGGAGGGATTTTGGAATAGAAAATTAATTTTATTTGTTAGATATTCTTATTCCTAGATGTTGTATTGAAATTAGAAATAAGGAAGTCCCTGTAACTCCAGGCCTGACGGAAATATGAAAGGAGACTTGACCAATTTGGACCATTCAACATATCAAATAGCTCTTCCCTAGACTGTGACACACGGCCGAAACACTTGACACGGATGAAGCCAAGAATCGGGCACTCAGCGAGTAAGTGCTGTGCTGTCTCATCCACTCGCAGGTTGCACATAGCACAGAGATGCATTCTGTTCGGGATCCAGGGTTGACAGTTCAGTCTCAACATCTCTCCTCGGCGCTTCATGTCTACCATCGCCTCGTACGGGGTCAAAGCTTTTTCTTATTTTCTTATGATTGTTTAGGTATTGAAGCATTAATATGTATAGTTTAAATATCTTGAACTTAGAGACCAAGGAGCCTCAAGTTTTGTTATTTATTTATGAGAAAACAATGTAAATAAACATGTTTTTCATTCATTCATACTTATTTCATTGCTATTAAGAAAAGTAATTTTGAAAAGCAATCATTACGCAAAGTAATCATTACCTAACAACTCTGGCCTGGACCACTATAGGCCTTGGCTCTCCTCAGTAATTAACCTGATTTCCTCAGATCCAACTGGAGATCAGAGGGAAGTCCAGGACGAGCCGAGATATACGTCGGATCAAAGGGCTAGTTGGTCTTTTGACCACCAGAGGCGAGTTCGGTGCAACGAGACGTTCCGTGTAATCAAATTCAACGGGATTGTGTGCATAGAAGCGGGAGGACTAGAAGGGCGGTCAGCAAGGTCGGGGTGATTGGCCCAGGCGTCATCCGAACCGTGAACTGCCGCTTGCCGAATGCCAATGAGCCTACCGTTCCGTTCCACCTAACTCCAGCTTCTATTTTAGACAAACATTGGTAACAACTCACTGCCTTCTATACCCCCTAAATGATATTGATGCTTTGATGGAAAAGTGACACAACTCAAAATCATCATCTTTTCAAAAGAGTGGTTCGCAAAATAGTAGCGAATTTAAGATTCCCAGGAGAAACAACGGTATCCAGAAGGAACTCTGGTCACGAATGTATCACGTCAGAGCATTTTACGCTCTGCAGATGAGCAAATTTCACATTGTGATTCACACAAGTGTCATTCACACACTTGGAGAGTTGAACGAAGGTTTCAGCACCCAGGAGTGTTAGGGAGGAGTGTTAGACGTAGGGGGTTTTTCGAGGTGCTGAATCCGATTTTGGGGTCAAAAATAGGAAATTCCGAAATGGTGAAATTCCTCATTTGCAGCGTTTTAAAAATTTTTTGAGGGGAAATTTTTTTATTGATTAATTTAATCATTTTTGACTCAATAAATTCAACATGTAAGTACAAGTTATCCCTTGTGGGTAGCTGTGCACATTGGCAGGAATTTTCCTCTCTTCAAAGGGAAAACAAAGATTCCGATACCTTGGTAGACTTGGAAGCAGAAAGAGATCTCAAATCACCTTCAATTGAACGAGAGGCGTATGCAATAATTTATGGCATAAATAAATTCAAAGATTTCCTTTACGGACGAAAATTTGATTTGGTCACCGATCATCGTCCGTTGGTATTTTTGGATCAAAAAAAGGTTTACCTATCTACGATGCCAATCGCGTCCAAAGATGGACATATTTACTTTCTAATTTCAATTTCAATTTGAAATGCGTCCGTTCGGAGAAGAACTGCGCAGATTTTTTAAAATCAAGAATTGAAACTTCAAAAAACTGTGAAACTGAAATGTTTGACCAAATTTCGTACCTATTTTATGTCAATGAAGAGTGCCCGTTTCGACTAGATTGGCATTCCATTCAAAAAGAAACCCGTACAGACTCCGAGATGGCAGTAATTGTAAAAAGTCTACCTTGGTAGACTTGGAAGCAGAAAGAGATCTCAAATCACCTTCAATTGAACGATGGATTTCATCAAAGGGTGAATTCCTCGAACACTAATGAATTCTGAACGGTTTCACGAACAGTAATGAATTCTGTCAAGCTGTATTTCATGTATCCGAACATGAAACGATACGAGGTAGCGACCTGCGTGGACAATTTCCCATTTCGGCTAAGCAGTCCTTAAATTTAACATCCGTCCTGTTTGCTTTCGGTATATTAAACTAGATATTGGTCCGGACATTTCGAATGGAAAATGGCTATTACTCAGTGAAAGAGCTTACGAGTGAGGGAGCTGTTTCCCGTCCTTCAATGCCCCCTCAACAAACGAGCTTGTTTGAATAATGTCGAAACTGTGGCAACAAATTTTCCGATGGCAAATATCGCCCAATACATTCGGCCGCTTTGCTCCTTGTTAATTGATGGTTCACACGGAACCGTTTCACGCGTCAGGAAACGTTCGGTTCCAGAGATCGATTTCTGGGAAGGATATTTATTTAGCTATCAAACCATGGAAGTGGGGAGGTCTGTGATGTGGGATGGGGCACTGGACTACGATGTTGACACTGTTGATTCCCTTGAGGAGAGGAAGCCTCTGAGTCAAGTTCCACCGCTCCTCGGTTGAGGGAGTCCTATGCTTCGGCCCTTCGAGCCCTTTTGGTCGTCCCTAAGGGAGTCCTCGTCTAATTACGGCCTAACCGCTAGGGCCCACACCTGCACTAATCAATCTCCCCCGGTCAACATCTCCTTTGCTTTTAATGCTTCCCACGAATTGAATTTCCTTCACTACTCTCTTGATAAGGGGATTTAATTCCAAGGGTGAGTTAAGTAGAGCTCTAATACATGACAGCTCCGAAAAATCCCCATGGGGTCTTCCTTTAAACATTGAGCCCTTATTATTATTATTTAGTTTCTGAATCAACCGTAACCAAACCTTCTTCATTTAAAGCCAAGTAAATACAAAACCCCGTTATGGGACTGGAAGTGATCCTTACATTGATTGTTGCACCTGTGGATATGTGCAGGGGAAATTGGGTGAGATTTCCATTTTACTATCTGTCACTGACAGGGTTGATTATAGGCGCTTGTTATTTCTGATGTTGTGATCATATGATATTTGTTGACATTCCAATTTCTGTGTTAAGATACAAGTGTGAAAAATACAAGTTCTTTTCTATCGTTCTCCTGGATTACGCGTTTCTTCCTTTCTATCAATAACAAGTGGTCCTTCAAGGATTTTTGAGCCAGTGCAGTGGTTAGGTACCTAGGTACAGTGACGATTATGGCAATGAATTCGCAGGAAATTCTGTCGGGTAATGGCAGAAGGGAACTGTCCTTACGAAATCGAATCGTCCAAACCCCAATCTCCACAGATGCTACAGGGTTCGACAGGCAGTCGAACAGGTCGAGCAGGAGGTCTGGATGCTCTTCGTCAGGTACTGGATCGACTCTGCGGAGAAGAGATGTTGAGCAGCTGCGGCTGGAATTTCAAAGGGAAGATGCAGCAGCTAGAGAGCGGTTTATCCAGGAATGGGAGGCGTCAGAGGCAGTAAGGCAGGTCGAGAGGGAGAGACGACTTTTGGCACTGGAACGGGTGGCGTCGAACGGAAGTGGACGCTCTCAAGGAAGAGCATCAGTTAGTCGCATGTCTGACGTAAGCGACGTTGATAGTAGTACTAGAGTACGAAGTTGGGTTGAGGAAGGCCAGAAAAACGTTAATAGCAAGGACAATTTCAGAGGTTGTTCCAAATTTCGTCACGGCACCCAATCTTCTCAGTTGAATCAGCAACCATTTCCCAATACTAGCAAAGATGCATTTAGACCATCAATGAGATCTCAAGGCGCAAATGAAGTATCAGTGAACGATTTGAAAGGTTGGATTGCTCGGAAAAACACGACGTTCGAATTACCAAATTTCGATGGGGATCCAGCTCAGTGGCCGCTATTCATTAGCATGTATCGACAATCATCCGAATCAGGTCGCTACACAGATGACGAGAACCTGGTTCGTTTGCAGAAGGTACTCAAGGGTAGCGCAAAGGAGCATGTTGGGCCCTTACTGTTCATACCTGGAGGACTAGAACGGGTAATCGACCGACTCCAGAAACGTTATGGTCGCCCAGACGCCATTGCAAGAAAGGTCATGGAAAAGCTGGAAAATATGAAAAGTATGGGCGAGAACAGACTGATAGGTTTAGACGAAATGGCAGCAAGAGTAGATAACGCCGTCACTACTGTAGCACTCATAGGAAGGGCCGAATATTTATATAATCCGGTAATCCTAAACAGTCTCGTCAGCAAATTGAATATCTTTCTCAAGCTACAATGGGGAGAACATATAGGGAGATTAGGCGATGGCCCAGTAAGTCTTGAGAGGTTCAATGACTGGCTACAGGACAAGGTAGAGGCTATTGGGAATGCCGGAGTTTGGGAGACAACAGAACCAAACTCTCTGACTAAAGAGGAGGTTCTAGAGGCGAAAAAACCAGCGTTGAAAGAGGAGGTAAAGCCATCACATAGTTTGTTTGCTCGTAAATGTCTAAAATGCAACGTCCCTTCACATATGCTCAAGGACTGCAAAAATTTTGTCCAAATGAAGAACGATGATAGATTACAGTGGGCCAGGGAGCGAGACATTTGTTTTGGGTGTCTCCAACAGGGGCACAGGGGCTATACATGCAAAGCAAAGGTTTTTTGCGGAATTTGTAAGAAGCCCCATAATACACTGTTGCACCCTAAGAGCACCCAAACAGTGGGATCTCATCAGGAGGCAGTAGGTTCAGAAGGTGAGGACGAGAATGGAGACGCAGGTGAGGAGGCAACCTCTGAGAACAATGCAACGACTGCGGTCAACATTGTCAAGGGAAGCCGTCTCCTACTCCGAGTAGTGCCAGTTAAGGTGTTCGGGCCCCATAAGACAGTCGAGACCTACGCTTTTCTCGACAGTGGATCGACTGTTACCATGATCCAAGAAGACATGGCCAAAGAGCTGGGTCTTAGAGGAGAAAATCATCCTTTGAAAGTGAGGTGGACAGATAGCACGGTCAGGGAAGAGACAGAGTCAAGAGTGGTGAGTTTTAACATCTCCAGCGTTAAAGATAACGCCAAAACTTTCCAAGTCTACAATGCAAGGACGATCCGTCAAATTAACCTGCCGCAGCAAACAGTGGATCCTACACTGTTGGGACAGTCATTTGGCCACCTAAAAGATCTTGACATTTCTCCCTATAAGGATGCAAAGCCAACCATACTCCTGGGAGAGGACAACTGGGCATTAGGGATACCTCTAAAAGTTGTCCACAAATCATGGAATGTACCAGTGGCAACCAAGACCCGCTTGGGATGGGTTCTCCATGGAAAGGTACCACAATATCCCAAGTGGAAGGTAAAGGACGAGGAGGAGCACCAAATGACTCACTGGTGTGAGGAAGATTATGAAACTTCCTTGCATGGCTTAGTTATCAAAGGAAAGAAAATGGACGAGAAGGAAGAAAAGGGACAGTCCAAAGACGAGGAACTAGCTTTGGCTAATTTTGAAGCTACGACAAGAAGCACAGAAGGGCGACAAGAGATAAGACTCCTGTGGAAGTCCGACGAACCCTTACCTCAGAGCCGTGGAATCGCTCTCCGGCAATTTTACAATAGATGGACAAACGAACGACGGATGGACAAAGATCCCAATAAGCCAGGGAATCGCCGAACCTGTTACAATGCATCAGTCAATGTGAGTAGAGCTAGATTAAATAATGTGTTGCTGGTGGGGCCGAGTATGTCGATCTGCCTTCCTGGACGGCACCGTCGCTTTCGTGAATATCCAATTCCCATTGGAGGAGATATCAAGGAGATGTATCCAAAAATTAGGATTCGTGCTGAGGACCAAATGGCACAGAAGTTTTTTTGGAGCAGGTCCCGAAGGAAGCCGCCAGAAGAGCGTGCAGTACTAGTTGCAGCCTTTGGAGCTACGTACTCTCTATTCCCTGCACAGGAAGTAAAAAAATGGAATGTGTTAGAACAGGAGCGGGAATCTCCTGAGACAGTAAGTGCGATAGGCCAGCTTTCCTGAGGGAGGCTGAACCAATCACACAGAAACTTGTGATTGATGATGACACTGAGTATGTGGGTGAGCGTAGGGAGGCACTGGAAGAAATTTTGGCAAGAAAATCGCAAAACTATATCTACAACGGTAATTTCTAGTAGGCGGGCCGGAGGAATGTCACTGACAGGGTTGATTATAGGCGCTTGTTATTTCTGATGTTGTGATCATATGATATTTGTTGACATTCCAATTTCTGTGTTAAGATACAAGTGTGAAAAATACAAGTTCTTTTCTATCGTTCTCCTGGATTACGCGTTTCTTCCTTTCTATCAATAACACTATCTATAAACCTACAGGAGCTGGTGATTATGATTAAAATTGTCTAAGGACCTGAATGCAATGAATTTGGCAGGTGAATTTCGTCTGAAACAAAAAAATACGAGCGAAATGATAATATTCTAGAAATTAAACGAATTCTCCTATAATAAGAAGTAAAGAAAATCCTATAACGATGGAGCCCCAATGATCATATTGATGAATGATGACGGAAACGCGACTTGATGAAGGAGTTGCAGATGTAGAATAAAGGCTCTTACCAGAACAGAAGAAGCAGATTACTTCCTGGTAAAAGTCGCTGGCCTGCCCAAGATCCTCGTCGGATGGAACTCTGCAGGTGCTTTCAGCTCAGGAGGATGTGAGCTGATGATGATGAAATTGGCTGATTATATGTAAGACGAAAAACGTCTACCAAGTGGGTGTGGCACATAGCTTCCTCCTATCTAAACCCGATTGTTTAGATGCTACGATGCATAGTAGTTAATCTCAAAACATCAATCTCTAAGTACCTTGCACTACTCTCAATGCGGGACTCTACAAGTCAACCCGCAAAATTTCTAGATATTTTTGGAAAGTGTAGAAGCTATGGCTGTGGCAAGGATTTCACGTTTGCGCATGCGCAGCAGCTACTATCAGCTATCAGTCGGAGCCTGATGATTTTCATAGAGGACCATCTATACGCCAACCCGCACAATCCCAGAAAATTTCATCGAAATCGGATGATGAATGTAGAAGTTATCGCTGTGGCAAGGATTTCATGACAGACAGTCACATTTAGACTGACAGACACGGAACCAAAATTGTTCAGGAAGGTCTGAAACGTAAAACGCGAGTGGAAATTTTGATTTTGGAGAACTTGTATTTCAATCTTGGAATACAAAGTGAAAACAAAGTTTCCGCTAAAGAAGCTAAATTCATATAAATCAGAAGTTGGAGGAGACAACGGTGACGCTTGTTGATGGACAGATAAGAGGGGGGAATGATCCTGTATCACGACGGCCAAGTCCAATTCTATTTTTCTCCAAGTCATAAGAGGTCTTATATATTCGACATCATTACCTATCTAGGACGCTCGGATTATTTAAAGATCCCTAGCTAGAAGAGTTGAAGATAAAATGTTACCTACGAGTGCATTGAACCACCTTGTAAAATCTCATCGCCTCTTCCATGTCGCACAGCTGGTCACTGCTTAGTTTGCAACTGTATTTTCTGCTTCAACCTGCGTATTTTATTGGTTTCTGCTTCTTGACTTCGACCTCTGAGCGTGCCCTCATCGTAGGTCTTTTTCCTAAGTGTTTGCTATTCTGTATAAGTTGGGTGTGAGTTGAACGTAGTCGTCGGCATTCCAAATATCCCAGTTCTTGGCATGAAAGATGGAGTGTTGTGCAGGCTCGCTTCTTTTCAAAGTGTAATTCTGCACATTCGTTGTTTTATTAATCTTCTAACAATGCTAATTAATAACTTTTAATTATATTTGAATCATAGGATACAAATACGAGCTTGTTATTCCATCAGAATATTACAAACGATCGATGTCCAACTATAAAACTTCATTGCAATAAAGGTAAAACCATCAATGTAGAAAAAGAAAAGGATAATGGAAAGGTTCAAAGAAGAAAACGCGTGATAACCATGAAAATTAGTTCACTACGTTGGCAAATGCGGTTTTTGTCTCTTGAAAATTAAGAAAACTGAATGAATGAACGTTTCATTTGCCATGTATCACAGAGTGCAATAACAGTAGTCAACATTTACAAATGGGAAACAAATTAATGGAACAAGTTATGAAGGATAGGTAACGCGGGTAACAAAACTAGAGGAGAAGAAAGGAAATAGAAAAAGAAACCTCTAAGGCAGAAAGGTAGCGGAACCCGGCAGGTGGTACCCAACCGGGCCGGACCCACCCACCATGGCGGAACCCGGACAGTATACCCATACTGGGCGACGGCCTAGTTTATAATTTGCTAAAGGCCCATAAAATCGTGGGATATTAATAATATCTTTTTACATATAATATCATATTATGTAGGTGAAATTTATTTATAAAAAGTGCAAAAATAAGGCCGCCCACCTTTGACGATCCAGGATTTAAGAGCACCCCGTCGTCGCAAGATTATTCCTGCCAATGAAATCGCCACTAAGTAACAAAGGGATGGAGATTGCCTTATCACCTTCTCCCGGCTCTGTAGCTTCAACCAAGATCCACAGAAGCCTCAAGTTGAGTTCCCTTGTCAGCCGACCGCTGCGGTTCGACGGGGGCAGAAGGGTCGGGCTGAGGTCGTAACCCTCGTCTAATTAGGCTTAACGGCCGCCGAGACGGACCTTCCGCCCTCTTCGTCCACCGCTGGGAAATTACTGGGGTCCTCCCGGCGGCTTCCCGCTCATCCCGCTTCCTCCCTGAGTAACTACTGAGAGCCCCTCAAGACTCGACTACTTATCGAGGGAGAGCCTGAATGAAACATCTGGTTCGGAACCTTCACATTACTTTCCTCACCTATACGAATCTACCAGCAAGGAACACATTAAACAGGCGGCAGAGATGCGTAACAGTGGTGAGCGTCTTTCTACTCCTAGTCAAATATAGTTTTCACAAAGGTCGTGATGACTGGAGACAGGTAGGGCCAGCTGACCAACTTTTTTTGGTGGATTACAAATCGTCATGATGAATCCAAGCATTGAGTAGAGAAAGCTAATTCCTGACCATCAGTTTGGGTTGAGGGAACTACATTCCACTATTGATCTAGAACACAGGGTAACAAGTGTAATAGAAAAATGTTTTGAAGTAAAGAAAATTTGTTCAGCAGTTTTCCTTGATGTCTCCCAAGTTTTTGACAAAGTTTGGTATAAGGGACTTCTAGCAAAAATGCAAAGAGACCTCCCGTATTACCTATTGATGAAATTGTACTTATCAGACACTTCCGAATAGAACATGAGAATGAATATTATAATCAACGTTGAGGAACACGTGGTAGCAACTAGTACCTACCCCAGGGAAGTGTGCTTGGACCGGTTTTGTACCTTTTGTACACAAGAGTTCTTCCAGAACCAACAGAAGCAGTCACAGCAACATTTGCAGACGACATTGTAATATTAGCAGTAGGAAACACGATTGAGAAAGCCTCAAGAAAAGTGGAGAATTCAGTGAACTGTACCTATCCTTAAATGGACAAAACTGTGGAAAATTAAACTAAATAAAATAAAGTCAATTCATATAATAACTTCTCATATCGGAAAGTAAACCCTATTCCTTTTGAAATTAATGTTCAAGCTATACCGTAATGCAAATACAGCTAAGTACTTGGGTATGACCTTGAATACCAAACTGAGATGGAAAGAACATGTGAAGAAGAAGAAATTAATCTGAAATGTAGAAAAATGTACTGGCTGTTGGGAAGAAAATCTTAATTCCCTGTGCATAATAAAGTGCTACTCTACGAGCAAGTGATAAAGCCAGTGTGGGTCTACGGCTGTTCCATAAGGAGGTGCATCAAAAAGAGCAATGTGATGATGCCCTCTGGTACATTCGAACAAATGACTTCCACCGCGACCTCAAAGTTGAGATGGTGAATGAGGTCATTAAAAGAAAAGCTATGGACCACGAAACTCGGCTCCACAAACATCCAAACGTCGAAGTGTTGAATCCGCTGGACAACAGCTGGGAGATACGATTGAAGAGGACCAAGCCCTTGGACCTTGTCACCAACAACTAGAAGAGAAGTGGACTAGTGTGAAGTAGGTAGTGATCTATGAACCACAGAATTGCGTTTAGTACAAATTTTTGAGAAATTACTAGATGCATTGCATACAGTTGTAATAATAAACAGATTTTTTTTCTTTTCAATTAGAAAAAAACAACGCAGGTGCGGACTTAAGTCACGCTAAGAAGCTACAGTACTGACAATGTTCTAGAGGTGTGTCGGTACAGCTACCTGGACTGTGGAACCGAGTATCAACTTGTAATAGTTCCATGCTGTAAGGCATAAAACATTGTTATGCCTACATCTTATCCCAACACGGAGCTTCAAGGTTTAATCAAGAGAAAACGCAGACGAGAAGGCCGCTTCTCCAAGGGCAACCTTGAGGTTTTTCGGAATCAAGATCTGGACCCTCGAGATTTATTCGATGTAGTACGAGCAACCCAGACGGACCCCCCTCATCCGCTGGTGTCCTCAGAAAGCCGAATCTCCGGGAGATTAACGAACCTCCTGAAGTCATCTACTTATAGTCACCCTGAAAAATAGCCGCCTCCAGGTATCCTGCAGATTACTGGAATTCAGACGAAGGATCTACAGGTCAGTTTCCTTCATTTGATCATCCTTCAATCGTCAGCCAAATCCGCGTCCGTAATATTTCCGGTCCGGAATCGCGCAATTTCTAAACTAGTTTTTGGAGAGCCTAGGCAGGGTAGATAAGTTCATTCAATTTGAGTATATAAATTGCTTGTATCAGTATTTTAATTTTATTAATTCCTAAGGTTTCCAACTAGTTTAATAAAGCCAGTATTGCCGTAGATTCATTGACAAAAACTCAGCCCTTACCAGTACATTTCCATTACCGGCACAGCTCCATATACCGACATGGACCTATTATCCCATGAGTACCTGGAACCGCCCTTGCCAAATCAGTTCCACCGAGAAGACGTGAAGGGTCACGGGGGAAAAGGATCAAACTCCATTTTTCGGCCGAATTGAGATAAGCACGCCATCGTGTAGCTTGGGAGGAGTAGAACCGAAGGGTTGTTTCACTTTGGGGAAGAGAGATCGCATTCATTCGTTTTAAAGCTAAAACAAATACAGGGCTCCGGGGATGAAGGATCATATTCCGTGCTCTCGCAGAGAAGAAAGATCAGTGTTCGATTTAAAGACCCCTCACCTCTCCTTTGCATGAGTTCTACGTCATCACACCAAAGATTCACTAAGCACAAAATCTGCTACTTCGGAGAATATTAGACTGCTTTATTAACCCCTTCCACCCAGAAGAAGAAGACTTCAGAACCAACAGTTGGTGTAACATTGGGGAACCTTCACAACGGCCCCATATCCATCATACCAGCAAAATCAAAGGACTTGTGTCAATTTCTCGTCAACCCTGATGCTAAAATTTTCTGATTCACTGTTCAGCGAGTTGGGGTATGAAGGAGATGACGCCATTTCATATTGCGACGACCCTTTAGATCAATGATTTCTTTATCGAGTATGTTTCGTGTTTGGGCTGTTCCAACAATATTTTGTACAATACTATACCTAATTTGGAAAATGAAGCCACTTTTTGCTGATAATTTGTCTGGAGGTAACAGTAAGGTACCTACAAACCCTAGTAAATTTACTAAAGTGAATTAGGAGATTTGAATGAACAGTAGGTAACTTGGTAGTATAATATTAGGTATTATGGTGACCGAGAAAACGAATAAAAAGTGGGGAAAAAAGGTCAAAGTCCATGCCTTGTTTTTGAAATGTTTAATTATTTCTGGAAATTATCTTCAATATACTTATTTTCTTTTTTGTCACTTAAACATAATTAATGTAATGTCATACATCTATGTTCAGTAGTTCTTCAATAAAGTGACGTGTAGGAAGACCCAGAGTAGGCATGAGTCATCACCAACACAGGCAAGGTGAGGAAGGGAAAGAACACGTCATCCGACGTCACCTCTTTTCCACTCTCCCCTCACCATACTAACTTGCGTATATAAGCCGCACTCAGGGGTCTTCCTACATGCATTCGTACCTCGTCTATCCGACTTATCATTTCTTGTCTTACCTACAGCCCAGTTTTTCCGAGGAAACGGTTTGCCCCATAACGGCGGCGAACCTCTAGCTCCCCTTAGGGACCTCTTCAGAACTGTAGGCCTCACTAGGCAAATGTTCCGCCTCCCGCCAGTGTGTCTGTCATCAGTCGCCGAGGTTGACGGATAGATTCTGCGCGCACTCATCCTTATGGTCGGCCTCGAGGCGCCGCAGATAGAGTGCTAAAGCCCTAGGCTTTAGGGATCAATTTCTCCATTGAGTAGGATTCAGGCTAGGAACAATTCAGCGCATCGAGAGGACCATCGCCCTCACTCAACTACACGCATAACACAACAGTTAAGTTCCTAGTCGGTTAGCCCAAACAGTTCAGTTTTTTTTTTACATGCATAGCGTCTGCCTGGGACGACTTCAAACTTTTTTCGATTTTCTCAGAATTAGGAAAAGATGAGTTTGATCCTTTTCCCCGTGACCCTTCATATCGTATCATGGCATTGCGCTGGACTGGGAAGAGATCTTCTGGACTGGTTAGCATGTTTCTGTAAGCAGTACCGATGATGGTACTGTACCGAGTATTTGGAACGGAAATTTCGTCGTTTCTATAGAGAAACATTTCCTCCCTACTTCGAAACGCATCGAAGCACGAACTTCCGATGTACACTTACCTACATGTTTCATTATAAACTCTAATAAAAATTCCTGGTTTATTTAAATCTTGCTCCCATTTTTGAATGCATTGGATGTTAGATTCTGGGCAGTCATTCGCCAACCCCATCCAGTGCCTCTCCATGAGCTGGTGGGCATCCATTTCTCAGACTATAATGACAACCCTCAATCTATTTAAATGCGTTTGGAGGCAGTCGTAGCCAGTCAGCATCATGAATAGAGCAATTGACATGCGCCTTGGGAGGGTTTGTGGAATTTGACCATCCTGTGCGGTGAGGCACTCCCAGTCTTACACTGCCTATGTTATGGGGGCTGCTATCTGCATATTGCTTTGGAAGCTTGCAGTGACCGTATCTGAGCTCTCTAGCACAAGATTTTGCCAGCTGGTCTACTTCTTTTATTTCTTTTCACATTACAGTGGCTCAGTGTCCCCTGGAGGTGGACGATCCCGCCATATTCCCTATTCTGGGCACTTCTAAGGTTTCATGCATTGCTGGCTAGGGGACCAAGGATGCAACTGAGCCCAGTGCAAGTATTGCGACCTGGGAGTCGACAATATAACGACTTGTTACAGTCTTCATGTTTGTACCTCCTTCAAGGTCATCGATACTGCAGCTATTTCGCCATCAAAATTTAACGCACGTATTCCAACTTGCTCATTCAAATCAAACATAATTGAGAAGACGCCTGTTCCTCCGTTACAGCTCCATCCACTGCCTCTTCCGTGAGGACATCCAGCCAGTTTGAGGAAGGGAATCGCAGCTCCATTGCCTCCATGAACGCTTTTTAGTTATGCTTTGATGCAGAATTCTTGGATGCATCAAATACACGGTCGAGATAATACGCGACTATCTGCTGATATAAAATGGATAAATGAGGCTCAGGATTTCCAAGAGAACGGAAGCTCAGGACTCTCAACTTATTTTCATCAACAAAATAAAAATAGACTACCCTTTCACCGCGCCATAGAAGCCAAAAACCCTGCTCAGCAGTGGAAAAAGTATCTCTTTGGCACAACTGAGTCTCACACGTAAATTCCTGAAACCTTCACCGGTGTACTAAATAAACTTGAGAAAAATATAACAAATAAAAATAAAAATACGAAAAGCAGGAAACATGAGAAAACGGCAGGTGATAGCGAAGGAAGTTTTCGGTGTAAAACGTCCCTTTATGCTTAGACGAGAGATCTAGCTACCGTAAAACTGCTTCGCCTCACATCCGGCCCCTATGTAAATTTAGCGCACAAAAAAATAAAGGAATAAAAAAGGGAGGAATGGAGACTTAAGAAAGCTGAGTGAAGGCGAAGAAGCCATTTTTCTCTACACTTATCATTTTTATCGTCCTCTTGACAATGAAGTCCCTTTCGACCCAAACTGTATTACATGGGAAGAATAATTTAATTTTTTCTCTCGAGATATTGACTCGGGTTTTCGAATGAAAGACCTTAAAGAGCCTTATCGCTCGGGTGAACCGATTTCTAGAAATTATCGCCGGATCGGAAAAACTGGGTTTTTTTTTATGTCGAGGATCAATAAAGTTTTACGGTCGCTTTTGAGAGAAAAATCATCTTTTTAGCGAGAAATGAGGTGGGAGGAGAGAGGAAATCGTGGAATATGAAAATTGGCGAGGTCAGTGAATTAGGAAGTTGGTCATAGAGGGAATAGTTTGTCACAAATGGCGAACACGAGGTTCAAGGCGAACGGGAATCCTAATAGTTTCTCATCTCCATGGGGTAATGGGATCCAGCACAGAACGGGGAAACTCTGGTAAAGCTCGCGTGGGAAGTTAAGGTATAGCTCGTTGAGGAAGTTGAGAGGTCTACCTCACGGATGGATTACGGGGTTTAGCATACCGAGGAATGTTGAAGGTCTAGCTAACGAAGGGGTTTGGAGGTCTAGACTACGGAGGGAAGATGGGGTCTAGTTCCCCAAAAGATGTTGTTATTTTTGAAAAAAAAAAAACCCCGGCATTTCGAGCTTTGGCAGGAGGGCAAGCTCCCCTGGACCCCCCAGATGCTAACTACGGCGTAAATTATGACAACATGGAACATATTTTAGCCAAATTCAGTGCAGAATCTTTAGTCATAGATAGGTATAATACAAAAGTTATATTATCCCTAGCAACATTGTCTAAAATGCATTGAAAAGCTCGAAAGCGTGACCGTCCCGCGTCCTCCTCCAGCGTAACGTTTTTCGGATAGTTAGCCCAGGGCAATAACATGTTCCATGTTAAAACAAAGATAGCATCTGATGAGATGAGATTTGAACTGATGATCTTTCTATCAGCTTTTGCTATTGTCACTACCGACCAAATTCCACATTCAGGTTTTATTTTAAGTCATCTTTAAACGCTTTTGACTCAATTCAAAGAAATAAAGAGTTACTGTATGCTAAGGACGCAAAACTGAGTTCAATTCAATGGAAGAACAACGATCGCATTTTGGTCAGCCAGAAATTACTAATTAGGCTTATTTTGCGATTCACTCTCGTGTTTCCGATTTATCATGATTCTAACCCTAAGTTCTCATAGGAAGTGACTTTCCTTGGGTTCCCATGGACCGGTTTTTGGTTAAATGTGGTATATGGGATCCATTTGAGGTCTAGTTGTGACGCGAAGCTTTTGGTTGATGTAGTTCACTTCTATGGGTAGAAAAATAAGGGCTTGAATTTTCAAAACGCCCTAGCTCATACATTTTCGATATGAAGGTATTGTTTTTCATCAAGTTAAAATAGAACTGAATTTTCAGAATCGAATGAGACCAACCAGAGCTCTGTAGGACAAATAGTTCGCTCTCTATGAGAATTTAAGGGTTGGACTTACGATAAATCAGAAACACGAGTGTGAATCGCAAAAGAGGCCTAATCTTGGTTCTGACCAACTTGCAATCGTTGTTTGTTTCTTTGAGTTGTACTCAGTTTTGCGTCCTTAGAAAACAATTATCAAATCTTCGTTTGACAGGAAAAGTGATTATCACAAAAACCAAATTTTACCAGAACGGTTCAAAGTATTTCAAACCGTCAAAAGCCGCGTGGCTGGAAAAATGATCAAGTCTGTTTTGGTTTATTATTTTCAATAATGAACCTTTGGAATCGACCAAGAAAAAAAAATTTTTAACACCCCCTCAAAATTTGATGGTTTACGTTTCAAGGTACGTAGAATCCAAAAATCGAATAAAAATTTGGCCGTCCGTCCGCCGTACGCCGTCCGCCGTCCGCCGTACGCCGTCCGCCGTCCGCCGTACGCCGTACGCGGCACTTTTGCCACTTAGCATTGACCGATTTTGATGAAATTTGGTATGTAGGCTCTATTTGGGGTCTAGTTGTGCCCCGAAGCTTTTGGTTGATGTAGGACACTTCTAAGGGTTCCAAAATCAATTTTGAAATTTTGAAAACGCCCTAACTCAAAAAATTTCGATATAAAGGTATTGTTTTTCCTTCAATTTAAGATTCTATAGAATTTGTGGAATTTTTTGAGACCACGCGGAGCTCTGTAGGACAAACCGTTCGCTCCCTACGAAAATTTAAGGGTTTATATTGAAATATATATATATATATATATATAAATCAAAACACGAGTGTGAATCGCAAAAGAGGCCTAATTTCCGTTCAAATTAGAGCTGACCAAAATGCGATCGATGGTTGGTGATTTTTATTTATTTTGCTTCCGAGTCTACCAAGGTAGCGGAAGCTTTGTTTTCACTTTTCAAGGACGAAAAAAAAAGTTCTCCAAAATCAAAATTTTCACTCGCGTTTTGCGTTTTAGACCTTTCTGAACAATTTTGGTTCCGTGTCTGTCTGTCTGTGTGTCTGTCTGTCTGTGTGTCTGTGTGTCTGTGTGTCTGTGTGTCTGTGTGTCTGTCATGAATTCCTTGTAACGCGCATAACTATACGAAGTTATTGTCCGATTTTGATGAAATTTTCAGGGATTATGCGGGTTGGTGTGTAGACAGTCCCCTATGAAAATCATCATCCTCAAACTGATAGATGCGACTGCGCATGCGCAAACGTGAATTCCTTGTAACGGCCATAACTTCTACATTTTTCATCCGATTTCGATGAAATTTTCAGGGATTGTGCTGGTTGGTGTGTAGACGGTCCCCTATGAAAATCATCATCCTTGGACTGATAGAAGCGACTGCGCATGCGCAAACGTGAATTCCCTTGTAACGGCCGTAACTTCCACATTTTCCATCTGATTTCGATGAAATTTTCAGGGATTGTGCGGGTTGGTGTGTAGACGGTCCCCTATGAAAATCATCATCCTCGGACTGATAGAAGCGACTGCGCATGCGCAAACGTGAATTCCCTTGTAACGGCCGTAACTTCCACATTTTCCATCCGATTTCGATGAAATTTTCAGGGATTATGCTGGTTGGTGTGTAGACGGTCCCCTATGAAAATCATCATCCTCGGACTGATAGAAGCGACTGCGCATGCGCAAACGTGAATTCCCTTGTAACGGCCGTAACTTCCACATTTTCCATCCGATTTCGATGAAATTTTCAGGGATTATGCTGGTTGGTGTGTAGACGGTCCCCTATGAAAATCATCATCCTCGGACTGATAGAAGCGACTGCGCATGCGCAAACGTGAATTCCCTTGTAACGGCCGTGACTTCCACATTTTCCATCCGATTTCAATGAAATTTTCAGGGATGTTACAGATTAGAGTTTAGATGGTTCCCTATGAAAATCATCACCCCCGGATTGATAGTAGCCGATGCGCATGCGCGAACGTTAATTGCTTGTAACAGCCATAAATTCCACAATTTCTACCCGATTTCGATGACATTTTCAGGGATTACGCGGATTAGGTTGTAGATGGTCCCCAATGAAAATCAAGGCCTTAAAATTTACAGTAGCCTCTGCGCATGCGCAAACGTAAAATCCTTGTAACAGCCGTAACAGACGTGTGTGACGTGAGGATCTCAAACCCCATTCAACCAACCCCTTAATAGATCAGTAAGCAATGCTCTAGATTCCCACCCTGGAGACCCAGGTTCGAGTCCCAGTCAAGCTAAGAAATTTTTTGATCAAATCACTACCGCACTTACATTTTTCGTCCGAATTTGATGAAATTTTCTAGGATTGTCCAGATTAGCGTGTAGATGGTCCCCTATGAGGGTAGTGAAAGGTACTTAGAGATTGGTGTTTTCAGATTAACTACTATGCATCGGATCATCTATATAATCGGGTTATGGATACGAGGAAGCTATGTGCCACACCCACTTGGCAGACGTTTTTTTTTTTAATTTTTTTTAATTTTATTTTTTTTTATTTATTTATTTTTTTTATTTTTTATTTTATTTTTTTTCCTTCATATTGGATGGTTGGTGATTTTGTAGACGAGTGATCTATATAGAAAAATAATAAACCATTGTGTAATAATTTGCAGCGTTTTTAACTGATTTTGTTGGACTTGATTACTTTTGGTTTATTATTTTCAATAATGAACCTTTGGAATCGACCAAGAAAAAAAATTTTCAACACCCCCTCAAAATTTGATGGTTTACGTTTCAAGGTACGTAGAATCCAAAAATCGAATAAAAATTTGGCCGTCCGTCCGCCGTACGCCGTACGCCGTACGCGGCACTTTTGCCACTTAGCATTGACCGATTTTGATGAAATTTGGTATGTAGGCTCCATTTGGGGTCTAGTTGTGCCCCGAAGCTTTTGGTTGATGTAGGTCACTCCTAAGGGTTCCAAAATCAATTTTGAAATTTTGAAAACGCCCTAACTCAAAAAATTTCGATATAAAGGTATTGTTTTTCCTTCAAATTAAGATTCTATAGAATTTTTAGAATTTTTTGAGACCACGTGGAGCTCTGTAGGACAAACCGTTCGCTCCCTACGAAAATTTAAGGGTTTATATTGAAATATATATATATATAAATCAAAACACGAGTGTGAATCGCAAAAGAGGCCTAATCTCCGTTCAAATTAGAGCTGACCGAAATGCAATCGATGGTTGGTGATTTTGATTTTTTTTTTTTAATTTTTTCGATTTTTTTTGGATTTTTTTATTTTTTGATTTTATTTTAATTTTTTTATTTTTCTCTTCATATTGGATGGTTGGTGATTTTGTAGACGAGTGATCTATATAAAAATAATAAACCGTTGTGTAATAATTTGCAGCGTTTTTCCAGTAGGTATTAATTTGTTGGAGTTGTTACAATTTAAAGGGAGAAAATGAGCAAGTGCAGAATGGGCATTACCCTTCCTTTTACCTCCTTTGTTATTTGTAAATTTTTTCTAAGTTAAGATGGATACAGTTTAATTTGTAAAAAATAAGTGACTTCTTAGGCTTGCTTCATAGAAAAAAAGATTTAAAGAAAAATTATAAGGGGATAATTGAGAAGGGATCAAAATAGAAAAAATAAATTATAATTATATTCCGTCATAAAATTGGTGCAAATTATTACCCAACGGTTTATTATTTTTCCCAACTTTTGAAGCATTTTGAAGAAAAAATTAATGAGGGGATGCGCCAGGCAGTACGCTCCGAGGTTGGTGAGCAGGTCAAGAGATTGGAAACCAAAATAACATCTATCGAAACATCTTTGTTAGCACAGGAATCTAAGCATGATGTTGTGCAGCGGCAGTTGGATGATATCTCCAGGGATCTAAGCGAACTCAAGGGCATGGGGCTTGTGGAGCGTGTGGATAAGCTCGAATTGGATATTGCAGCCATTAGAAGCACTCCAGGTTCTGGTACTCTATCTCCCAGCGGTTTCCAGCTTGAGACAATTATGTCTGAGATGAAGGAGCGGCAGAGACGTGCTAATAACCTCATCTTCCATGATGTCCCTGAATCGACTACTGAATCTATGGCTGCTAGAATTAACGATGGAATTGCCTACCTCAATAATGGCTTGGCTAAGTTAAATGTTGATTTTCAAGATATGGTTGTAAAAACCTCAAGAATAGGTAAACCTGATTGATCCATCTAAGGTTCGACCTCTTCTGGTTACTATGAGGGACTCGTCAGCCGACTCAAGGGTTCTATCCTCTAACCGCGCGGCAAATCCGCGGGTGCTCTCGGTAACTTCTGTTAATACGCCTGCCCAACGAAAGTACATGACCGAGCTACGCTTGACTTGGGTGCCTACGATCGTTTCTAGTGCGACTCATCCATCTACCTCAGAGGGTCCAAAAAACTTGAATCAGGGCCTCGGTCAGTCTTGAGTGGATTTTACCAGAACGTCCGAGGTCTGAACACGAAATTATTCTCATTACATCACCAGGCAGCCTTACTAACATTATATGTCATATTATAACGTTTTGTTCTTGACGGTGGCGTGGCTGGCGGAGCACGTGGCTTCATCTGAACTACGTCTGCGTAATTTAAATGTTTAGTTTGGATTATTTGTTATTGCTAACTGTCGATTTTTCTATTTTTTATTGCTACATTTTGCTTATTTCTATACTGTTTCTATACTTACTTATTTCTATTGCTACATTTTGCTTATTTCCATATTGTCATTGTTTTTGTTTTTTGTTGTCTTCATCCTGTAACTGGGATTACTTCCCGTACCATTCAAAATAAATATAAATAAATAAACCTTAAGTCCTCATACTGAGTTAACGGTTGGACCTACAGAGCTCTGGGCGGTCGCATTCGATTCTAAAAATTCAGTTCTGAAATAAACGGAGAGAGAGGTGATGTTTTCATGTTCCCAAGGGATAAAGGGTACATAATAATATCCACGTACAGAAGTTCATTGTCCTATCATGTAGGTGAGTTCTAGAGGAGTCCATTGATGCCAAGAACTCAATTTTGCGAAAAAGAGTACTTGATCACTTTTTCTGGGCAACCGACAAAATGTTCTAATGAAGGCAGGCACAATTCGAACTGAGTTTGAAGCGTTTATTTCTTCTTCTATCGAGTTTATTACGATGGAGTTTGAAAAAAAGAAGAATCCGCATCCCTATGAAGTTCCACTCTCGGAGGATAGCATCGCTTGTATTCTTTAGAAGTTACTTCGGTATTTTCCTCTCAGTTGCAATTACTCGTATCAAAGCTCCAAACTGGAGGACACAAGTTGGCTGTTGGATTCTTTTCGTCCAATTCTATCAATCCCCAGAAAAGAACCTCAAAAAATACTTTTCTCGCCTTGAAAATAATTTGCAATTGCTTCCGAGTCTACTAAAGTAGCGGAAGCTTTGTTTTCACTTTTCAAGGTTGAAAAAAAAATTTCCAAAATCGAAATTTTCACTCGCGTTTTACGTTTCAGACCTTTCTGAACAATTTTGGTTCCCTGTCTGTCTGTCTGTGTGTCATGGAATCCTTGCAACCGGCATAACTGTACGAAGTTATTATCCGATTTCGAGGAAATTTTCAGAGATTATGCGGGTTAGGTTGTAGACGGTCCCCTATGAAAATCATCACCCCAGGACTGATAGTAGCTGCCCATGCGCGAACGTGAATTCCTTGTAACAGCCATAACTTCCACATTTTTCATCCGATTCCGATCAAATTTTCAGAATTTACGCGGATTAGGTTGTCGATTGTCCCCAATGAAAATCAAGTCCTCAAAATTGACAGTAGCTTCTGCGCATGCTCAAACATATCGATACCTTAAAGCACAAAGGAGCTATGTCCATCCACCTTCCACATTTTTTTTGCTTCCTCACTACCGAAGGTAGGGAAGCTTTGTATTCGTGAAAGAAGTGAAAAAAAAAAATATCCTCCAAAATCAAAATTTCCACTTGCTTTTTGCGTTTTAGAGCTTCCCGAACAATTTTGGTTCCGTGTCTGTCTGTCTGTCTGTCGGTCTGTCTGTCTGTCTGTGGTCAATCCTTGTCCCGGGCAAAACTATACTAACCTGTGGTCCGATTTTGATGAAATTTTCAGGGATTGTGCGGGTTAGGTCCTAGACGGTCCCCTATAAATTTCAGCACCTTCGGATCAGCTGAGTGAGCTCCAAGGCCATTTTCTCTCCTGTTGAACGCAGGAAGCTGAAATTTGAGAGGCAGGGTCAATGGAGAATGCTGAAGGTGCCTGAGTGGTCACTGATCAGCTGAGTGAGCTCCAAGGCCATTTCCTCTCCTGTTTTTCGCCAACTGATTCTATACGTCCATGTTACAATGAGTGAGGAAGCTATACTGCCCACCCAACTTGGCAGACTTTTTTATTTCAGAAAAACTCGAATTCAACAAAATTATTATTCAGTTTTCTTGACGATAATAGCTTGAAAAATTTACTGAGGAAACTAAAGAGTTTAGTGTAATAAGCCATTATTTTAGGAATTGTGCATTTGTGATCATTTCTTTTGCGTTTTTCTCAAAACTCCGTTTTTGGACATAGCTCCTTTGTGCTTTAAAGTATCGATATAATCCTTGTAACAGCCATGTCACTTACATTTTTCATCTGAATTTGATGAAATGTTCTAGGATTGTTCAGATTAGCGTGTAGATGGTCCCCTATGAGGGTAGTGAAAGGTACTTAGAGGTTGATGTTTTGAGATTAACTACTATGCATCGGATTATCTATACAATCGGGTTATGGATACGAGGAAGCTATGTGCCACACCCACTTGGCAGACGTTTCAGTATACCATACCAACATACTGAATACACAGGGTGTGTTGTGAAGATCTTAAGAGTTCATAGGAAGGGGGAGGGAGGGGTGTAGATATATTTTTTCTGCTTGATTCCAAGGATTCCTTATTGAAAATAATTAACCAAAATAATCATTTCTGTTCTTTTCTAGAATGACGGCATCTTACAATAACAAACCCTCGAGACGCCTTAGAGCAAGAATCTCCTTCTGTAGATATCAGGTAAGGTTTGCATTTTCGAATTTAAGTTCAGGATACACGGAACGGCTCTCACCAGAGATGGCATCTTTCGGGAGTCAATTCTGAACCTTCTCGCTAATTATAAGGAACGGTGTTGATTTCCGTGGAGTCGTCGTATTCCTTTCGGGTTCCTTCCGAGAAACTTTTCACCCAATCCCAGCGATAGGATCGGGTGAAGGTCCTGAGTAAGCAGGATCCCCTTTAGCTCTAATGTGTGAACGTGAACCACTCTCCAGAAAAGGGTCGAGGGGGGTGGCGGAGGTGGTAAGGAAGGTGGAAGGGGGTGAATAGGGAAGTATCAGGGATCGTAAAGGGGTCTAAACCCGAGAAAGTTTATCCGCTCCCAAAATCCGACGGTTATCTTTCAGGGCTTCCTTATCGCGGGCTTTGCAGGCCGAATTTCGTCAGGCCGGACGTAAACAAGTTCCAGTCACCCTGTTGCGGCGTGACGAAATATGGCGAATTTGGGGGCCATTGATACCAAATCCTTGAAGTTTCTACTTGGAAGCTTCGCCTATGATAACGACTGATTGATCGAGATTGGACGGAAATAAGGAGATATCTGAAGATTCTACAGCTACGTGACAATTTTAATCAATCAACATTAATGACCTCAACAGTGAACTCAAACTGGAATCAGTAAGTAGGTGGCCACTGATATAAATCCATTCACCGATGATAAGCTGATCATCGGTTACTTTTGAGTTCGCAGTGTTATTATTTTCCTTGTTTAGTTGTTTTCCAGTATTGCGATTTCCTGTAATGTGACCGATGAAATACAAAGTTTGTGAGAAGTGAGTGAGATTTTTCAAGTCACAACAAGTCACTTAAGGTGAACTTTCTGTTTGTTGTGATTTTGTCGAAAAATTAACCAGTTCTGTCAACCGCAGGTAGCATTTTCAAACTTCTTCCTCACATTATGAATTCTTTCCTCGATAAGTTTGGATGTTCTGCGGAATTCATGGTTTTTGATGGGACGATTGTCACTTGAGAAGTAGTTGAGAGCCTGGGGAATATTTGAGGAGAGGAATAGAGACAAGAGAGTGATCAAGAATTATAAGAGTAGTTGGGAAATAAGAGAGTGGTTGGGAACTAGAAGAGTAGTTGGGAGTTGGGTGAGCGGTTGGGAACTAGGAGAGTGGTTGGGAATTACTATAGTAGAAGGTAACTAGAAGAGTGGTTGGTAACAGTTTGGCTAGAGTTTGGATGTCGGGGAGTAGACTTGGATTAGAATGGTAGTTGGGAACTAGGAGATTGGTTGGGAATTAGGAGAGTGGTTGGGAACTAGGAGAGTGGTTGGTAACAGTTTGGCTAGAGTTTGGATGTCGGGGAGTAGACTTGGATTAGAATGGTAGTTGGGAACTAGGAGATTGGTTGGGAATTAGGAGAGTGGTTGGGAACTAGGAGAGTGGATGGGAACTAGGAGAGTGGTTGGGAACTAGGATAGTAGAAGGTAACTAGAAGAGTGGTTGGTAACAGTTTGGCTAGAGTTTGGATGTCGGGGAGTAGACTTGGATTAGAATGGTAGTTGGGAACTAGGAGAGTGGTTGGGAATTAGGAGAGTGGTTGGGAACTAGGAGAGTGGTTGGTAACTAGGAGAGTGGTTGGGAACTAGGATAGTAGTAGGTAACTAGAAGAGTGGTTGGTAACAGGTTGGCTGAAGTTTGGATGTCGGGGAGTATACTTGGATTAGAATGGTAGTTGGGAACTAGGAGAGTGGTTGGGAATTAGGAGAGTGGTTGGGAACTAGGAGAGTAGTTGGTAACAGTTTGGCTAGAGTTTGGATGTCGGGGAGTGGACTTGGATTAGAATGGTAGTTGGGAACTAGGATGGTAGTTGGGAACTAGGAGAGAGGCTGGGAATTAGGAGAGTGGTTGGGAACTAGGAGAGTGGTTGGTAACAGTTTGGCTAGAGTTTGGATGTCGGGGAGTAGACTTGGATTAGGATGGTGTTTGGGAACTAGGAGAGTGGTTGGGAATTAGGAGAGTGGTTGGGAACTAGGAGAGTGGTTGGGAACTAGGAGAGTGGTTGGGAACTAGGAGAGTGGTTGGGAACTAGGATAGTAGAAGGTAACTAGAAGAGTGGTTGGTAACAGTTTGGCTAGAGTTTGGATGTCGGGGAGTAGACTTGGATTAGAATGGTAGTTGGGAACTAGGAGAGTGGTTGGGAATTAGGAGAGTGGTTGGGAACTAGGAGAGTGGTTGGTAACTAGGAGAGTGGTTGGGAACTAGGATAGTAGTAGGTAACTAGAAGAGTGGTTGGTAACAGGTTGGCTGAAGTTTGGATGTCGGGGAGTATACTTGGATTAGAATGGTAGTTGGGAACTAGGAGAGTGGTTGGGAACTAGAAGAGTGGTTGGTAACAGTTTGGCTAGAGTTTGGATGTCGGGGAGTAGACTTGGATTAGGATGGTGGTTGGGAACTAGGAGAGTGGTTGGGAATTAGGAGAGTGGTTGGGAACTAGGAGAGTGGTTGGGAACTAGGAGAGTGGTTGGGAACTAGGAGAGTGGTTGGTAACAGTTTGGCTAGAGTTTGGATGTCGGGGAGTAGACTTGGATTAGAATGGTAGTTTGGAAATAGGAGAGTGGTTGGGAACTAGCAGAGTGGTTGGGAACTAGCAGAGTGGTTGGGAACTAGAAGAGTGGTTGGTAACAGTTTGGCTAGACTTTGGATGTCGGGGAGTGGACTTGGATTAGAATGGTAGTTGGGAACTAGGATGGTAGTTGGGAACTAGGAGAGAGGCTGGGAATTAGGAGAGTGGTTGGGAACTAGAAGAGTGGTTGGTAACAGTTTGGCTAGAGTTTGGATGTCGGGGAGTAGACTTGGATTAGGATGGTGGTTGGGAACTAGGAGAGTAGTTGGAATGTCGATTAGGTCGTGGTACCTATTTCATGATTCAAAGGGTAGTTGGGAACTTGACAGACTCTAAGAGAGATGTCGCGGGTTATTTCCTACACTGATGGGTCCGTATTTGCCGAATGACCTCAATTTCATGCAAATTCGCTCGTTATTGCTTCGCTGGAGCTTTTCTCGGGAAAATTTGCTAAAACAACAGAAAAATATCCGGAGATGGCGGCAACGTATGCGCGGGGTCGTGCAATAACGGTCAGGTCAGCGTATTAATCACTCGGAGGTCCACACCGCCTCCCTTGCCGCCGTCCCACCGCCCCCCTTGCCGCCGTCTCACCGCCCCCCTTGCTGTCGTCCAACCGCCCCCTCGGACGTCCCTCGGTTATAAAAACTTATTGTCCCCGAGCCTTTTCAAGGGAACGGGGTTTCCCCTCCCTAATGCAGATTCATGGGTCCTCTCGCCCCCGACACATTTACAATTAGAACTAATACCGGAGCGAGGGAACGCCGGGACGTGTGGAATACGAGGAGGACGCATGGAGTACGAAGAGGACGTATGGAGTACGAGGAGTACCTACGAGGCGAGAGTCGTCCTGAAGCTCCCGCCGATTTATGACCATCTCCCTCGATCTCTCTGGCGTTTGACGGGGAGTACAAATCCCCGAGCGTCCTCCACAACAGCGGGGAGCTTTGAATCCATCATCCGAGATTCCAAGTCCTCTCACTGGAGATTCGAAGCCCTCTCTTATCACTTTTTCATTTTTCAAACGGAACTCCCCCCCCCTCCCCCGTCAGGCGGCGTAGTCCGTCACAAGCGGGTGTGGCACATAGCTCCCTCACCGTAATTACCAGCTAATCAATCAAAATTAACGAAAATCGAACAATTAGGTGTAGAATGCAGCATGAGGGGATGTACGAATTTTCAGAGAAATATTGTCCCGAGGTCTCACTGGATTAATCAAAATTAAATTGCAATTTTAAATTTAACGGACAGCAAAATTTGGTGGCTATTGGAAGTCTCAATATAGAGCAATGAAAACATTTCCATTTCTTTAATTTTCAAATCATATCATTGATTTATAATAACCTACAAAATATGTGGGTGTGGCACATAGCTTCCTCATGTCCATAACCTCATATCCATATGTATATAGCTTTTTCAGATTGAATTTAACAGTTTTCAAAATGAACTCTCTATTAATTCTGAATGCAATAACCCATTGATAGTACGAGAAGATCTAATTTGGTTCATTCTTAGCTGAATCCCTTAGCGGCGGAAGTTGGAACCAGGGAACTACTTTGTCTTTGGGCCAACTGCTCAATTTTGGGCGGGAAGGTCCAAACAAAGTCAACACTTTTCAAAATGAAATAAACAATTTACAAAATGAATTAAACAAACACCAAATAAATCAAATAACACTGTCTTTCAAATACTTTCAAATATTATTGAAGGGGCTGCATTGCAGCTGCTGCTGGCAGGAGCAAGAAAGAGTGCATAACGTAATGGGGTAGTTGCATGATATTTTTTTGTATTTATTCTGTGTAGAGAATCCCTATTGAAGTACGTATCTGCTAATAAAACTCCCGGAAACGCTTCCTAAAAATTTAGAGATTTTTTCGAAAAACGGGATTCTCGGATTCAGGCGGGAAAACCTGCACACGGCTTGGACACTGCGGGGTGGGGGCTACGTCACGGGTGTGAAGGGGGCACAGAGTACCGGCAAAGACACCCCTACACCACTGTTACCCTGACGCAAGGTTAGGGTTACTGTGCGGGGGGGGGGTCCTTTGATAGCAAACCTCTGTTTGTTTACGTTCGTTTGTGGCAATAAAATTGGAGAATCACTCACACTTCGTGGTGCTTTCTTACTGAATTTCGCTAGCTGCGCAATCGAAACACGTTGCATCAAAGATTTTGTTTCCTACTGGCATTCCCTCCACTGTAACTGAAATCGTACATGGTTGTGAGGAAACGCGGCGTTTTGGTGATACTCGAGCCACAACCTCGCAAATTTGCTAGATTCTTCTAAGTTGGACATAACCAACATCGTTTTATTTAACAATTTACTAACACTCATTGGTACTACGTTGTACAGGATAATGACACTACAATGAAACTTCCAATAAATGAGCAACCATTTGGATGAAGAAGTACTACACACAAGAAATCACAGTTACAACTGACCTTTTACTATAAAAGTGTCAACTTACCTCACATTGGCTCCTTTTATTTCGGCGCTGACGAACTTGTTGTTATTGACGTAAAAATCGTACAACATGCCAATATTTATGTACGGAATATTTTCCAGGGAAGCCACCTCGAAACTCTAGTCGATGGCTCTCCTTTTTGGCATATTGAAATTTTATTTCAATACTTTGGCACATCAACGAAAAAAAAGTTACGGTTGTTTTTCTGATGATTTCTACTTACAGCCAAGTCGTTCCTACCGAACTTTATCTTCATCATTCGCGTTCGTAGAAAAATCGTTCATCATTTGTTGGAAAGCCCTACATTTACGCATAAATGATATACTGCCAAAACCGTTGTACTTATGGAAGAAACTGAGATATACCCCTGAGTTAAAAGAACTATCAACAACATTCGAAACCAGATTGGGTAGGTAGCGGGAAAAAGTGAAGACATGTGTTGCAGACTTGTATGCAAGCGTTTATTAAAAGCTTCTTGAAACTTTACAGTGAACACTATATTTCCAAACCAATCAACTAATAAATTATGGTAAATACTGGTGTAAACTATAATATGGTAACAACTCGGACCGCACTACGAGAAAAGGCCACCCGAAAAACTGATAACGTGATAACTATGACCTTAAAAGTAACGTGAGGTTTTAGTGCCAACACAACAAAAAGAAAAACAGCCAAAATTATGCTTCAAAATTTTCAATTTAAACGATTAATTAAAACATAAAAACCTGAAAAATATATTTCAAAGTTTTTTTAATCATCACTATCATTTTGCAAGTATATTTCAATGTTTCTGACTCGAATTGTCCTCGATTGCAGTGATCTCAACGCACTCTATCGTGAGATTCTCGTTGAGGGATGACGTAAGAGGAGTGGCCGGCCAACACTAAAAAGGATGGTACCTACTTCTTTATTGAAATACGGCTAAACTAAATGGAATTTCGAACTGAAAACTGGTCCATATACGTTTTTAAGTGCGCTAAATTCGAATCTGAAGTCAAAAATTCCGACCCATGCAACTACCCCATTGGCACAGTCGACGGACGTGATTGCAGCCACCCCTTGTCGAATCGCCTCTTGAAGAAGGTGGTGTTGAGGTCTGGATAATATGTTTCTTACAACGGACAACTGATTTTATTTTGGAGATTTTATTCCACTGGGTTCAGCATTGGGGAATACGGTGGCAAAAAATGTAAATTCATATTCAAAGAACGCACTAACTCTCGAACTTCCACAGAACGATGTATTCTAGCACTGTCCAGCAGATAGATAGTGCCATCTCTGTTTGTATTGTCTCGAAGCTCCTCCAAAAATTTGGCAAATAACTTGGCGTTCGTTGTTCCTGTCATAATTATTTTCTGATGAACAACTCCTTGACAGTTTAACGCCAAAATTAAAGAAGGTATTTCCATCTCGTTATTACGTGGAAGGCACACTCAGAAGAGATTATCATCTTTCCCATATTCTCCCCAACTGGTCAACTCGTTCAAATTATTGCTTACAAGCTTTTGAAACTCATATAAGAAAGTGTTTAATTGATTTTGTAAATTGTTTATTTCATTTTGTAAAATGTTTAATTCATATTGTAGATTGTTTTATTTCATTTTGAAAAGTGTTGACTTTGTTTGGACCTTCCCGCTCAAAATTGAGCAGTTGGCCCAAAGACAAAGTAGTTCCCTAGTTCCAACTTCCACCGCTAAGGGATTCAGCTAAGAATGAACCAAATTATATCTTCTCGTACTATCAATGGGTTATTGCATTCAGAATTAATAGGCCAGTATTAGATCTATAAAAATTAATGAACTAATAAAGCAAGGACGATCATAATTAAGAACAACACAGAAAATGAATGCATCGGGCCAATCAAGATGGCTGCGACGAAGAAACCACTCCTTGGTCCCGATGCCTCCGCCATTACTCTTTCGTGTTCTGTTCAAGTTAACTCTGCGCTCACACATTTTCTCATTGAAATACTATATTAGTTCTGTTTAATACAACCGTTTTAGTTCTCAAACCAGTGTGGTTTATTTAGTTCTCATTCCCGAGGTAAACAGACTTCATTTTGAAAACTGTTTAATTCAATCTGAAAAAGCTATAGAAGATCCGATGCATAGTAGTTAATCTCAAAACACCAATCTCTAAGTTCCTTTACCTAAGTACCTTTCACTACCCTCATAGGGGACCATCTACACGCTAATCTGGAAAATCCAGAAAATCCACCCTAGAAAATTGCATCAAATTCGGATGAAAAATGTAAGTGTTATGGCTGTTACAAGGATTTTACGTTTGCGCATGCGCAGAGGCTACTGTCATTCCGAAGGTGATGATTTTTATAGGGGACCATCTAAATACTAATCTGTAACATTTCTAAAAATTTCATAGAAATCGGACAATAACTTCGTATAGTTATGCGCGTTACAAGGAATTCATGACAGACGGACAGACAGACAGACACAGAACCAAAATTGTTCAGAAAGGTCTAAAACGCAAAACGCGAGTGGAAATTTTGATTTTGGAGAATTTTTTTTTTTTCATCCTTGAAAAGTGAAAACAAAGCTTCCGCTACCTTGGTAGACTCGGAACCAAAATATAAAATGGCGACATAAGTACCAAGAACAAGTACGAAAGAATGCGTGATAAATCGAGACTTTCCAACGGGTAGTCAAAAATTTCTGTTCGTTAAAAACTAAAGAAGTTTCATTTCCGTAGCAACAGCTCGGTTGAAAGCAGAAATAACCATAAAACGAACTGTAACGCTTTTTCTTAACGCTTTTGCTTCCGAGTCTACCAAGGTAGCAGAAGCTTTGTTTTCACTTTTCAAGGATGAAAAAAAAAGTTCTCCAAAATCAAAATTTCCACTCGCGTTTTGCGTTTTAGACCTTTCTGAACAATTTTGGTTCCGTATCTGTCTGTCTGTCTGTCTGTGTGTCTGTCATGAATTCCTTGTAACGCGCATAACTATACGAAGATATTGTCCGAAATTTTCAGGGATTGTGCGGGTTGGTGTTTAGACGGTCCCCTATGAAACTCATCATCCTCGGACTGATAGAAGCCACTGCGCATGCGCAAACGTAAGTTCCTCGTAACGGCCATAACTTCCACATTTTCCTCCCGATTTCAATGAAATTTTCAGGGATGTTACAGAGTAGTGTTTAGGTGGTCCCCTATGAAAATCGTAGAGAGGGATTCATTCACAGAGATGGTCTGCTGTGAGAATCTCAAATCCTATTCATTACAACACTAGGCCTCAATAGCTCAGAGGGTAGAGCCTAGAACTGTCCTCCAGGGGTAGCGGGTTCGAATCCCAGCCGAGGCTGAGTATTTTTTCGATCCAATCACATACATCTACTCTCAAAATGTTCACCCGAATTTGATGAAATTTTCTAGGATTGTCCAGATTAGCGTGTAGATGGTCCCCTATGAGGATAGTGGAAGGTACTTAGAGATTGGTGTTTTCAGATTAACTACTATGCATAGGATCATCTATAGTATAGATTCTATACAATTGGGTTATGGATACGAGGGAGCTATGTGCCACACCCACTTGGCAAACGTTTGTGACAAAGTTAAGACATAAAATGTCTAAAACTCAACGCAAGCCCCCTGGACCCCCGGATGGTCCTGGCATAGAGCCTTCGGCTAAAATTCAAGAAACATGGAACATGCTTTAGCCATGTTGCTTCTGAGTCTACCAAGGTAGCGGGAGCGTAGTTTTACACTTCTCAAGGTTGAAAAAAAAGTTCTCAAAATCAATATTTCCACTCGCGTTTTGGGTCATTTTCCCAGAAAGGACCAATCGTTGTCCAGAGAAGATTCCGAATGCCCATTTATGATTTAGGCGTTTAAAAAAAATTCTCCATAAACTATCAACGTTGTTTTACTTCGGGCAATCAATAAAATATGCAATTATTCACGCTAAAATATAGAAATTAAAGTTTAAACTGCTAAATATCCAGTAATCTGCCATGTCCGGACCCCTAGGTAGTCAACTTTGATTGAACACCGTGAATCACCTATGAAAGCAGCGGCCTGAATTTGTAGTGATTCTTTATTGCATATACCTAGACATGAAAAAAAGGAGCAAATAAAGCGAGCAGGAGGATAAAATGTGCTTGTCTGGAAGTTTCTGTTTTCAATCTGCCTTTTTTGTGTTTTCCTATTTTGGCGGCTTTTTATCGTTTTCCGCGGTTTTGCTACCACTGTAAGAGGTGAAGTTAGTCGTTAGGTTATCAAAGAAAGCGGCGGGAATCGTATTGCTTCTATGTGGAGGCGTGCACAAGTGGTTTCAGTTGCAAAAACGTGGTGTCCCAGTCACCGTCTGTCTTTCATCTGCCCTCCGTGAAACGGTAAGAAATCGAAATTATTTTTTCTTTTTGGTCTCTAGTTCTTGTTTCTACCGAGCTGGTTCCAGCGATATGGTTACACTTCAGCAGAACAGCACCAGAACGCGGGAAAAGCTGAAAAACCTAAGTGCCACCCAGGAACTTGTGTCTTTCATCTGCCGGTGATGGTGGCAGATAAAAGACCTTTTGGACAGACGAAAGACTTTTTTCAAGTTGTTAACGATTTAATTTGAATTTTCCGTTGCAATTCAAAAACTTTACATTTTTCAACCTCAAAACTGTATTCAGCAACCGTAAAAATCTCCTGGTACCAAGTTTTGGCTCGAAAAACCGATAAATTGAGATTACTTGGTTACTTTCGGAGGTTTCTAGGTTGCTATCAGAAAAACTGTGTTCCACGTTGGTTTAACCCTTTCTACACCTGTGTCCCGCCCTGGTTCAATTTTTGGAATAACTCCCAGTTCTCGCTCCTCATGGAGATGGCGTTCCGAGTATTTTCCTTTACGCGGAAACCACGCCAATAGGTTTCTTTCGATAGGTTTTCTTCTTTAATTTTTAATTAATTAATTAGGCGTCCCACTGTGTATTATTTCGTCGAAATTCAATCAGTATGGTGTGAGGTTAATCCATGATTTTTGGCAGAACTTGAGTCGAACTTTAAGATTTCTGAAATCTTGGGATACCGATTGTCCCTTTCTAGGAAAATGACCCTTTTACGTTTCAGACCTTCCTGAACCATTTTGGTTCCCTGTCTGAGTGTCAGTCATGAAATCATTGCCACAGCCATAACTTCTACGATTCTCATCCGATTTTGATGAAATTTTCAGGGATTGTTTCGGTTGACGTGTAGAGTCCCGTATGAGGGTAGTACAAGGTATTTAAAGATTGATTTTTTGAGATTAACTACTATGCATCGGATCATCTATACAATTGGGTTATGGACACGAAGAAGCTATGTGCCACACCCACTTGGCAGAAGTTTATTCACCAATTTTAAATACTATTGAATTTTTAGAATTTGTTGAAACTACCCGCAGCTCTGTAGGACCAACCGTTCGCTACCTACGAGAATTTTAGGGTTGGACTTACGATAAATTAGAAACATGAGTGTGAATCGCAAGAGAGGCCTAATCTCCGTTCAAATTTAAGCTGACCATAATGCGATCGTTGTTCGTTTTTTCGAGTTGTACTCAGTTTTGCGTCCTTAGCAACCAGTAATCAAATTTCCTAATAAAATTAGGGCAACCTCAACTCCCTGTTTTTCGAACTGAATGTGATCAGACGAATGATCTACAGGGTGTCACCCTAACTCGAGGACCAAACTTCAAGGATCGATTCTACAATTAATTTGCAAACTTTTTTGTCTCTTGACATTTTTTTTAAACGCTTTAAAATTATACTTTTTTCACTTTTAAGATTTTGTTCGTGTTTTCGACCTTGAGCCATTAAAACGGCCATAACTCCCTCAATTTACTGGATAAACTCAAATATGAGTATACCGTTGGAAAGAACGTTAAATTTCCTATCAGTTCATCAGGACACAAAAGCTTTTAAAGCCTTTCGTATAAGTGAATAAATTGGTCAAAGTCAGAAATTTAAAACTTTCTCGAAAATCACCATTTTTCAGGCTGACTCATCTTATGTAATAAACAGCCGTATCGGTGGGCACTCAACGGAAAAAACTTGCCCAAAATCTCAGCTTTCCAACGGTCTATCAATTTTTCTTTTTAACATTCAAATTAGAAGAGTAAATCAAGTTTGAATGCCCGAAAACGTGTGTTTTACAAGCAAATCCAGTGTTTTAAGCGGTTTCTGGTCCCCCTCGACCTCAAGATGGCTTGACGATTTTGGTATCATTTCCTATGTAATTTTCTACGCTGAATCAAATAGTGATACTTCCGAATGGTTCCGACTGCTAGAAAGTGGATTTTTCGAAGAAAACCTTCGTTTTTCGTACATAAAATACGCATTATTCTTAAATGTGTTTTTATTGAGTTAAAAGGTGTTACATCATGCTCACTACCACATTTAAGAATAATGCGTATTTTATGTACGAAAAACGAAGGTTTTCTTCGAAAAATCCACGATGCAATCAACATTTTTTAATGTTAAATATTGGCTAGGTAAGTATAAGGCATATCGAAATTGAGGAAATTACGTTCTTCATGTATCTTAGGAGTGAGTTTCACTCAATTGGAAAGTACGTCGGTCAAATTCGTGCCACACAATTCGGTTAAAATGGACTGGAAAGGCGGTTCCAGAGTGTCGAGGGGGCGCTTGCGGGAGGTCCTTTGAAATGTGCTGTCGAGGGCCTTTATTGACCTTACGCCAAGCAGACTTTTCTCTGTCAACTTTCGTGGGTTTCCAGCAAATATTTGCGCTTCTGCGATACGATTTCGCGTTTGCCGAAAAGCGAGTGTCGTTTTTCCCCGACTAATGAAAATGGGGAAATTAAATTTTAAAAATACACGAGCTTTCAGTACGCGAATAATTCAATTGCAGCGTTCCAATCTTAGTGTCTGAATCTTGCCTCGTGGTGGGGAGGGGGGAGGTGTGCTGTTCTCTCCGGAAAAAAATTACTGAAATATACAATAGTCTCCCATAACTCTAATTTCTCAAATTTATGACATTCGTCGAGCATTCAGAAATTATTTACCTGCCTCATTTCTGTCGTGGACGTTATCAAAGGGATCGTTCGCGGCTACTTATTGCCTCACCAACTCAAGTGGAGTGGGGTTCACCACCGGTACAACTCGAAATATTATCAGGACTTGCGTCACCAATCCTGATAATCTCCGGAGCGACTGCTTTGGAGATTTCTTGGCAACCGGTTCATTAAACCAGCTGATGGGTGGTGTGGATCAAGGCCTGGCACTAGCTGCAATAGAGACGATAATATTTGTTGAGCACCTGGCGATAATGGAATAGTTGGCAATGAGATAGCTGACCGACAAGCAAGAGCTGCCACAGAAGAAAGCATAACATCTCCCTCATACATCCGTTCCGACCACATTTCCACTTTGAGAATTTCTGTATGGAATTCTCGGAAATCGGATTGGGGTTTTATGCAACACCAAAAGCTTTGGGCAATAAAAAAAGATATCTCACCATGGTTAACATCGAGCAGAACAAGAGTGAACGAGAATGGAACGATAGCGCATTCAAGAAAAGAAAAGGTCTTCTTGATAAGACTGCGAATTGGACACACACGACTGACACATGGCTACCTCATGTCCAGGATATGGATTCCTCCTTCAGTTTGCGACACCTGTGGATGTCAACTGACTGTTTACATCCTGCTTATGGAATGTCCAGTTTTTTTGCAGCATCCCACCAGTACTTCTACAGGATAGGAGTGTGGGTTCAGGTACTTCCCTGGAACGGTTCCAACGGTTACAGTGACAAAGATGTAACCGTTCCAAATTACCGGTACTGCCAACCGAGGGCGGTCAAATCCCACTCTCATGACATGGAAGAAGACGGCGGTCAAATCCCTATCTTCCTTCATCCATGCTTATGATCTCAACTCGCAATACAAAAGGAAGAAATTCGAACAAGTGTTACAAAAGAGACAATGAACAATGATAGTGAACAAACAATTCAAGGAAAGAATAATTTCTCGCTGCAGTTCAAGAACATAATATAGGAATAATAATACTGGAGATAACTTCCATGCTAACCAGTCCACAAGATCTCTTCCTGGTCCAGAGCCATTCCATGATACTACATCTTTTCAGTCCATGGAAATGGTAAGGGCACTTCCAGCTACATGGAACTGAACTGGAGACAATATTCATGCTCACCAATCAAAATTCCTTCCCAGTACAGAGCCATTCCATGTTACTATATATCATCCCAGAATGGGGTCAGCTGTGGCCAAGCGAGCTACGGCATGTGTCTCTGGGGTCGAGACTCGGACCAGTTGTAGGGGCCGTGAGTTCGGGGCTCTCCTCGGGAGCATATTTTCGGGCAAGTCGGTCTCAGTTCCTCCTCGTCCCAACCCAGGGCGGTGAGGCCAATGGGAAGCCAAGAGCGAAATCATCAGAACAAATTCTGATCTCCCCTTAGGAAGACAGCTGATGACATCTGCGGAGCCAGGAATGGCAGTCGGACGAAAATCCAACCTGAAATGGTTGTTTACTTCACTTTACTTTACTTACTTATATCATCTCAGATCATGGAAATGGTAAGAGCACTGCCAACTACATGGAACTGAACTGGAGACCAGTTCCATGCTTACTGGTTCGAAAGATGTCTTTTTGTATTCGGCGCCCATGTCTAGAAAAGATTGCATGGGCCTAAATAAAATAAAGTAAAAAAAAGACGAAGGTAGTAATCTTTAAGGGTAAACAACAAAACCAGGAGCTACGCAGTTAGGCTATTAGCTGTTTAACTCAAAAGTCAGAGTCAGTGAACGTGTATGGAGAACTGCGGATTGACATCCCAAAAAGCTGCTCTTTGTCATTTATGAGGCTCATAAATGACTTTAAACCATGCAAGAGACTCCTGATGATTACGGTTGTGCAGTCAATTCCCTCGTATGGAGCGGAGACGTGGGCACTTCAGGCAGAGAGCTGAGCAGCTGTGCAGGGTAGGGAAAGAATCTTCAACAGAAGAGATGAAGGAAAGAAGGGGGGAAGGGGGGACCTGCGTAGCCTTGGAAGACAGAGACCGCAGATTAACAACTTGGCAAGAGGTATGGACGAAACATTCAGACATGGATGGACAGAAAACATGGAGCAGTAAACTTCTTCCTTACAGGTCTTCACGGGAAATTTACTATTTTATGCCCACTGACATGATTTTAGGCTGGCATAGGGAAGACATCTGCCTCAACTTGTCTGCACTACTCGAACAGACAAGATGATGTTCAACACACTTTCTATGAATACACAAAATGGGCAGTTGAAAGCTGCAACCAGAACTGGGGTTGACGTCCCAAAGTTCAACACCAAAAGCTGTTGTTAGCAAGATGGTGAAAAATGATAAGGACTGGAGCACGAAGGGCATCCTGGAAAGGAAGATGTCCGAATGGAGAGAGAAAAGGGAGCATCAATCTGATCTACCCTTACCTAGAACTGACGAAGGGGTTAAAACTCAGACCAAAGTAATGTTAAATGGTTCCGGGCTGAGTTTCAAAGTAGGAGAGAAGTGCGTTTTTTCAGTGGGTTTGACTCCCACATTACCTGAAGAGGCTTCAGGTATCTCACAGATTTTCTCAACCGCCTGCCAAAAGAAAAAGTTGTGAACTATGAAGAAGCCTAGTTTGAGAGAACTTGTTAGGAGAATGTTTTATCTGAAAAATGAGGAATTTTTGGCTCATCAGCAACCGGTCTCCGACGCAATGTCTCTTTGACTGGTTTTTTGTCTTATTTTGATAGGAATTCCGTCCAATCAGCACGACGATGAGTCCTCTTCAATCATTCCAAGTAATCGAAATCCTCTCGCAAAGTTGACCAATCTAAATTGAATCCGGGAGAGTGCGGTTCTCATCCCAGCAAATGGAGTACGTGGTTCACGTCCCATCAGAATGGAGGACGAAGAGTGACTAAACCGCATGATACGTGATAGAGTAAACTGCAGAGACGCATTTCCAGTTTGAAAACTCAGCCTAGGAGACTATAAATATCGTCAATTAGTCTGAACGTAATCTTAGCGTAGACATTTTCAGCTTGAAATGGGCCTAATAAAAAAGCTGCAAATGATTACACAAAGGCTTATTATTTTTGTGTATGTAGGATTTCCAAGTCTAATTCGAAATTTTCCTGACTAATTTCGGAAATTTCCAAACCATATTTAGAATTTTCCAAACCACATTCAAAACTGTCCATTCCAGTTTCAGAACTTTCCAATTCAATGTCAGAACTATCCAAGTCAAATACAAAATTTTCCAAGTCAAATTAATCCTTTTCCAAACCAGATTAAACTGTTTCCAAATCAAATTAAACTAGAACCAACTAAAATTAAGCTTTTTCCTAATCAAATTACCTAATCCTTTCCTACAACACAACACTATATATCCGTAAAGTACCTAATCTCACTGAGTAGATGGTCCCCTATGAATTGGGAGGATGGTCCCCTATGAATTGGCGACCATCCTTCTAATTACTTTATGGATTCCAAATCTCAATTTGACTTGAAAAAATGTTGTATTTGACTTAGAAAGAACTTTGAATTGGAAAGTTCTGAAACTGGTTTGGACATTTCCGAAATTGGAAAATTCCGAGTAAGACTTGGAAATCCTATAGATCACTCGCCTGCAAAGAACACCGCTTTGAAATTGTCACAACCTACCAGCCATATTTTAGCTTCACAATCAAGTTTATTTGGAAGAATTAATTTTCACACACAATGCGAAGAAATGTCGAGTTGCGGGTGCCTTGATTATTAGGAATGTGATTACTGGTTGCTAAGGACGCAAAACTGAGTACAACTCGAAAAACGCTGCAAATCATGGCCCAAAGGTTTATTATTTTCTGTACAGATCACCCTTCTGTATAGATCCCTCCCTACGAACCGTAGGTACCTACTACCTACTAGGGCATTTTTGAAAATTTCAACCCCAACCACCGACCAAATGGAAATGAAGGGTTGAAATTTTCAAAAATGCCCTAGTAGGTAGTAGGTACCTTTGGTTGGTAAGGAGGGATATACGAAAGGGTGATCTATACAGAAAATTATACATAATTATTCAGCGTTTTTTTTTTACCTACTAACTTTTTTTTGCCTACCAACTATTGGTAGGTACTACCTACCACACTATAATGGCTTCACACCTTCACAATCAAGTTTATTAGAAAGAACTAAAAGCTTCACACTCGATTCGGAAAATAGAAAGCTTCATATGGAAATTTGGTTACTGGTTGCTCAGAAAGCAAAACTGAATACAAATCAAAGAAATGAACAGCGATCGCATTTTACTCAGATAAAATTTGAACGGAGATTAGACCTCTTTGGTGATTCACACTCGTGTTTCTGATTTATCGTAATACCAACCCTTCTCTTTTCATAGGGAGCGAACGGTTTGTCCTACAGAGCTCCGGGTGGTCTCAAAAATGTTTTAAAATTCTAGATTATTTAAAATTGGTTGAAAGACTATACCTTTATTTCGAGAGTTTTCGAGCTAGGGCACTCTTTAAAATTTCAACCCTTAATTTTCACCCCTTAGAAGTGACTGACATCAAACAAAAGCTTCGCGGCACTACTAGACCCCAAATGGAGCCCATATACCAAATTTGAACCAAATCGGTTTTATTGGATTTTCGGATTTTACGTACTTACCTTGAAACGTAAAACATCAAATTTTGAGGGGGGGGGGTTAAATTTTTGTTTTCTTGCTCGATTTCAAAGGCTTATTATTGAAAATAATAAACCAAAACGAACAACGATTGCATTTTGGTCAGCTAAAATTTGAACGGGAATTAGGCCTATTTTGCGATTGACACTCGTGTTTCTGACTTATCATAATACCAACCCTCCTCTTTTCATAGGGAGCGAACGGTTTGTCCTACAGAGCTCCGGGTGGTCTCAATAGATTCTAAACATTCAATACTGTTCAGATTTAAGAAAAAACAATAGGTACCTTATATCAAAATATTTTGATAAAACGCCTTAGTTTTCATCATTTCAGCCCTTATTTGTCAACCTCCCGCCACTTAACGAACTACCATTCCTGATTACCATAACTACCATTCTAAAGATTGTTGTCTCGTAAGCCTTTTCGTTTCTCATATTTCTGTAGCACGAAGCGGTGGCGATTTTGAAATTGAATGTCTTTGGGCACGTTACGCCACATAAAACGGCACTTGGCATCATTTTCACGTCTATAACAACTGTTCAGAGAGAAAACATTACGACTATGAGATATAAAAACAATTACGTGACAACAATATTTAGAATGGTAGTTATGATAATCAGGAATGTAGAATTAAAGTTTGACGTACTTCAGGGTATTAAATAAGGAATCTATTAAATAACGCAATTTCAGCGTTCCAAACACATAACCAATTAAAGTTTGACGTACTTCAGGGTATTAAATTAGGATATTATTAAATAAGGATATTAAGCTCGTTGAAGAGGTGGGAGGTAGCGCTGAAACCCGACAAAGGTTGTTGGGGGCTAGACTCTCATACGAACAACGATCGCATTATGGTCAAATAAAATTTGAACGGAGATTAGGCCTCTTTTGCGATTACTCTTGTTTCTGATTCATTGTAAGTTCAACCCGTAAGTTCTCGTAGGGAGCGAACGGTTTGTCCTAAAGAGCTCTGGGCGGAAATTTTTTCTCTTGGTCGATTCCAAAAGTTCATTATTGGAAATTATAAACCAATACGGATTTGATAATTCTCTCCCCTCAACGCGGCTTCTGGCGGTTTGAAAAAACTCGAATCGCTGTGGCATAAAATTTAGTTTTTGAGGCTTGATCGCTTTTTCCATACAACCGACGATATTATGGAGAATAACGCATTCTGTATTTGACGACGCTCTAGCGAACAACATTTCCTGTGGAATTTTTACCCGAGATTTGGTGATTCTGTAGGGAAAAGAGCTGATGAAAAATCCGAGTTCGAAAAGCGTATAAAATCGTAGAAAAGGTATTTTGGTTTGGAAAGTTTGAACCTTCGAAGGCGTACTGTAAACACGAGTAGAATAGAAATGGATCGGAAAACGCGTTTAAAGAAGGTGAAGACGTGGAGGTGGCGAAGGATGTGGAGGTGGTGGTGGAGGGGTATCATCCCATAAGCATCTTTCCTCCGCTTCTTTGTGAACCTACAACCGCCTCTGGGCCGCCTCGCTAATCCAACTCTGATTTACATAATGGTCCCTTCCCTGCCCAGCCGTGGTCCTCTCCGCCCCACCATGGCCTCTCCCTCACCTCGCCGTGGCCTCACCCCGCTCAGATCTATCGGAATACGGGAGGGGTCGCTCTTGATAGAACCCTCTCAACAACATCAATGATTGATGAGACCTCCCGAGACTCCCGACCCTCAAAGCAGAAGGGAGGTGGATGGTTAGCAAGGGGAAGGAGGCGTTTTGTTATTCTCCGTGGTATGAAAATCTTGTTTTAAAAGAAAACGGGTGCTTTTCCTCCTGTCAGGCAGAGAATCAGACTCCGGAGACAAGTTCTGTCGACGCAAACGGTGCCCCACTGTAGCCCAAAATACAACATACTGTAATAAATTTGAGAGTAGGTAATTTAGAAAGCCCATTATAGACAATACTGTTCCAAATACTTGCTTATTATTGTAATTAATTGTAAAACACGGAGTAACAGTGTGGCCCACGGGAACCAGGTGTTTTTGGTCTATTAATTTCAATAATAGTAATTATTATAAAAAGAATTAGTTATAAGTAAAGTTTTGGTAGTTTTATAATATTTAGGTATGATAATTACTTAAAAGTAATTGTAAGAGAGAGTTCAAAACAATTATTGTATACCTAAATATTATAAAACTACCAAAACTTCACTTATAACTAATTCTTTTTATAAAGTGCTGCTAATATTAATTATTACTACGACTGAGTAATAACTACTACTAATAATTATAACCTAACACTCCACTCCGTCCTGTCTGCCTACTACACTGAAGAGTATGTTCTGCATAATTGTCACAAGCCCAAAGGTGAAGCAGTCAAAGAATTGATTATTTTCATGCTTGCTCATTTGCTAATCTAAGTACATAAACACTTTGAATGTAAGTAGGGAATTTAACCTCGAATTCCCCCTATTTCAACATCAATAATCCTTTGGAATCAACGAAGAAAAAAATTAACCTCCCCCCCTGACTTCAAAATTTGTTGGTATACGTTTCAAGGTACGTAGATTCCGAAAATCGAATAAAACATTATCCGTCCGTCCCCCGTACGCAGCACTTTTCTTGGCAACACTGGACCGATTTGGTTCAAATTTGGTTTATGGGCTCCATTTGGGGTCTAGTTGTGCCGCGAAGCTTTTGGTTGATGTAGGTCACTTCTAAGGGGTGAAAATTGAGGGTTGAAATTTTCAAGAGTGCCCTAGCTCGAAAACTCTCGAAATAAAGGTATAGTTTTACTACTTAGTAGGTAGTAGGTACCTACGGTTGGTAGGGAGGGATCTATACAGAAGGGTGATCTATACAGAAAATAATGAACCTTTGGGCAATGATTTGCAGCGTTTTAATTAGGCGAGCACTTTCTGGGCAAGCTATTGCTCTTTTGCAAGCCTAAAATAAAAACAAGTTTTATTTTATGGTAATAATTGGTCCACAATTAGAGTAATAAGATCGAGGCTTCAAAATATTTTAGAAAGATATTTTTGGCTTGAAGAAGGGAGGGGCCTTAGCTTGCTGAAAGCGCTCGCCTAATTAAAGAAAAAAAAATAAAGAAAATAAAGGAAAATAAAACCTGGGTCTCTTCTGTTTCCTCTTCCACATAGACCTCAAACTTCATTTAAGAACCCAATTTCTTCCAGAACAGTTTAGGGATTGTTTCATAATGTTACAAAACGGATTTCAGTGAAGACATTTTTCGAATAAGTCCACTCCAAAAATTTTGAGGCCATCGCAATAGCCTCATTTTTTGTGAAAATTCGCTAATAAGGCTGTAGGTATACATGAAATAAGGCTATGTTCTGAAGATGTAAGAGTCCATATTCATGTTCTACACGTCTCCAAAAGCTCATGGAGTACCCACATGGCTATATATGTATAGCATTTCCAAGCCAAATGAAATCTTTTCCAAGTCAAATGAAACCTTTTCCAAGTCAAATTAAACCATTTCCAAACCAAGTGAAACTTTTTACATATCAAATGAAACCTATTGAGAAAATGAGTGAAATGAGGTAGGTACCTAGATAGGTAGGTAGATACCTTGTAAATTTCAGATCGATGCAATTGTACCTATCGTACAAAAAAGTTGCCAAAATGAAAATTCAATGAATTTTAAACATAGGATTATCGAAGTAGATCTCACCTTAGTAGAATAGGAAACAAGTAAGTTTGAGAAATTTCTGACTGTTAAATGTGAGTGGGTACTTACCTACTCGCCACGCCCACACGGAGAAACCGATAATTAAGGGGAGTCACCAATACTCACATTAACTGATTGAACCTCTAAGACTGAATTTCTGAAATTTTGTAATATGTTATTCATCTACAATTGTTTACTTTTCAGAAATACACTATGTTTGGAAAAAGTTTCATTTGATTTGGAAAAAGTTTCATTTGACTTGGTAAAAGTTTCATTTGGTTTAGAAAAGGTTTCATTTAGTGTGGAAAAAGTTTCATTTGACTTGGAAAAGGTTTCATTTGGTATAGAAAAGATTTCATTTGACTTGGAAAAGGTTTCATTTGACTTGGAAAAGGTTTAATTTGGCTTGGAAATGCTACATATTTTTTTATTTTCAGTATAGGTACCATACCAACATATTGTATGCACAGGGTATGTTTTGAGGATGTTAGGTCCATATTCACGTTCTAATCGTCTCCACGAACTCATAGAGTACCCACACGGCTACTGCATTTGCGCACGTTTTCACTATACATTTATATATCTAAATATATTATATAATATTTTAATTTTTGGACAATTTTAAGTTTTGGAAAGTGCATCGGTATCAGAAATGTTGTGCTAAACTCGTATCTAACATACATTACTATGATTTTTAAGGTAATAACCACAAAAACCGGGAAAACTCAGGTTTTTTTTTGGGAATATTTTCGAAGTTTGGGCCCCTTAGGGTTGTCCGAAATTTCTGGCTAACGAACTCGCCTTTTCGTTTGTTGTTACGAACATTTTGGCCAAAACTTCAAGAATCGTTTCAGAATGTTTCAAAACGGATTTCAGTGAAGAAATTCTTCAAAAAAGTCCATTCCAAAAATGTTGAGACCTTGCAATATCTTCATTTTCTTTGAAAATTCGCTAATATTAACAATAGCGTAGGTGCGTTTCATTACTGCTCATAATATGAGCGATATTATCGAAGTTTTAATATTTTCCGTCTTACTCTACTTTCTACATGGAACATCTCTGGTTCGCTGGAAAACTCAATCTTATCGTCTAATTGGGATTATTAATTTTTTTGGAATAAATTGTCATTATTCATTTAATCCAATTTCTTTGTATTACAACTTTTCCTACATGCATTTTCTTCTATTGCTCGACTCGCCAATTTGATCTCTTTATCCAACTTGATGGACAAATCTTGATGAATGTACTTGATATCATTGATCACAATTTGCAAGTTTGTGTTACTCGTTTTTATATTTTGCTCGTAGACTTGTGTAGATTTCTGTACCAGGGTTTTCATTTCCGTAATAGAGGTCTGCATAGCCGAGAATTTGTTCAACTGCTGAATAATTAAATTCAGTTTCGCTCCCACATCAATTATGTACTGCGGTGCTGAATTGGTTCTCGGGTAGTCGTCGAAATAAAAACGCGTGCCCGCGCCTGCCTGCATCAAACCAAATCAAAGGAAGTGAAATAATTATATTGTTTAAAAATCAAGCAGTTTATTGGAAGTTCACGATGTTCAAGTAAGTGCCAAATCGCGAAGACTCATGTATATGAATTGTAACTATCTCGAGAAGAGTTACCTACTGGGAGAGACTTCATTGTAAAGAAGTTAGCTGCGGTTTCTTAAATCAAACCTCACCTTAGAGGCCGTCTTTCCGTTGTTCGTAAAACATCATTGATTGATTTCTTTACTTGATATAGATCAGGTTTGAGTAGAATTTTTTCCATTCATTACTATTCCGTCGTATCGATAATTGCCAGATGCTCCAATTAGCAAACGAAGCTTGGGCTCATTGAATTTTCTATTTGATGTATGAATTCATATGCAGGGTGTAACAAGGGTGGCTCGACACCTTTCTCCCGCGTGTCCTACTACTAATTTCCAAACACACAAAAAGTCCTCATGACATTTTTTGGTATGGCTTTTTTTTCATTTTGAACATTTTTTTTCGTGTTTTTGATCCTTGCTCAATGGGTAAATCTACCATAACTCTCCTAATTCAAGAGTGAGCTCAAATCTAAAAAATCCGTTGGAAAGAGCGTTACATTTGCAGTATTTTTGATGCCAATAACATTTTTTTAAAGTGGAGTTGAGATGTGCAAACGACATATGGAAAGCGAAACTCGTCAAACTTTTGAAATCGCTTGTTTTTTCAGTCGTTTGGTAACCATATCAATTTTTGACGCAGAATGAGGAATTTCACCGAATTCTGTTTGCATTTTTCCTGAACAGTTAATGGTGTGGGATAGATGCAAATCGGGTTGATTTCGGAAAATAAGTCTCCTGTTATTTTTGAGAGACGTTCAAAATTTATGATTTCAAAAAACAACCGGGAAAACGGTCCTCTTCAACGTGAAGCGGGAACGTTCGCTGATTGGCTGGTCAGATCGCCGTCCCCTCCCCTTCTTGCCCAATGCAACGACGAAATCGTGTTATCTAAGAGGAAAGTTATCAAACAAAAACTGGGGAAACCTCATTTTCTCCATCTCGCTTTTTTTCTCTCTTCAGTTCTTCGATTTTGATTTTTACCGGTTTTGCGAAATGTTGCCTCCAAGGACTATACGAAGTGAGTTTTCACGATCTCAGCGCTTCAAGCGGCCGTACATGAACTATTGCTGGTTGACGTCCTCTTCCCGGTTTTTTTAAACGTTCATTTTTTCTACACTGGTTCATTCGTAAATTAGGAAGTACGGGCTGAAACTTTGCCGTAGGCGGTTTTTGTGGTGCTGAATCCGATTTTGGGGCCAAAAATATTAAATTACGACATGGTGAAATTCCTTATTGTGAAACTTCCGTAAAAAGTGCGCCAAAATATCAGCTTTTCAATGGTATAATTAAAAATATTTTACAACCAAATTTAGGGGAGAAATTTATGTTTGAACGCCGAAAAACGCAAATGTCACCGAAAACATCTTAGAAACTCCACAGCTGTTCCAAAGAGTCACCGGAAAGACCAAAATTAAATTCCAATTTAAGAATTAATGGACGGAGTTCTATTTTTCGAACCGTTTTGCTTCCGAGTCTACCAAGGTAGCGGAAGCTTTGTTTTCACTTTTCAAGGTCGAAAAAAAAAGTTCTCCAAAATCAAAATTTTCACTCGCGTTTTGCGTTTTAGACCTTTTTGAACAATTTTGGTTCAGTGTCTGTGTGTCTGTGTGTCTGTGTGTCTGTGTGTCTGTCTGTCTGTCTGTCTGTGTGTCTGTCATGAATTCCTTGTAACGCGCATAACTATACGAAGTTATTGTCCGATTTCAATGAAATTTTCAGGGATTGTGCGGGTTGGTGTGTAGACGGTCCCCTATGAAAATCATCATCCCCGGACTAATAGAAGCGACTGCGCATGCGCAAAGGTGAATTCCTTGTAACGGCCATAACTTCTACATTTTTCATCCGATTTCAATGAAATTTTCAGGGATTGTGCGGGTTGGTGTGTAGACGGTCTCCTATGAAAATCATCACCTTCGGACTGATAGTAGCCACTGCGCATGCGCAAACGTGAATTTCCTTGTAACGGCTATAACTTCCACTTTTTGTACCCGATTTCGATGAAATTTTCAGGGATTATGCGGATTATGTTATAGATGGTCCCCTATGAAAATCACCACCTTCGGACTGATAGTAACGGCTGCGCATGCGCAAACGTGAATTTCCTTGTAACGGCCATAATTTCTACATTTTCTATCCGATTCCAATGAAATTTTCAGGGATGTTACAGATTAGTATTTAGATGGTCCCCTATGAAAATCATCATCCCCGGACTGATAGAAGCGACTGCGCATGCGCAAAGGTGAATTCCTTGTAACGGCCATAACTTCTACATTTTCCATCCGATTTCAATGAAATTTTCAGGGATTGTGCGGGTTGGTGTGTAGACGGTCTCCTATGAAAATCATCACCTTCGGACTGATAGTAGCCACTGCGCATGCGCAAACGTGAATTTCCTTGTAACGGCTATAACTTCCACTTTTTGTACCCGATTTCAATGAAATTTTCAGGGATGTTACAGATTAACTTGTTTTGATGTTTTGGGATTAACCACTATGCATCGGATCATCTATACAATCGGGTTATGGATACGAGGAAGCTATGTGCCACACCCACTTGGCAGACGTTTTTTTGTGAGTTTTAGAAGTTAAAAAATGAAGTTATGACAAACATTTTGAAAATTTTTTCATCGATTTCCTTTGAAATTTCTGTCATAACTATATTTTGAGGCTTCCAATAGACTTCTAACAATTCTGCTGTTCATTAAATTTAAATTTGCAATTTAATTTTGGTTACTCCGGTGACACTTTGGAACAGCTGTGGAGTTCCTGAGATGTTTTCGGTGACACTAGTGACACTATGATCCAATTAGGGTTAAATTCTCATGTTTTCGTGAAGAAACAGTACGGCCCATTCAGTTTGGCGGCCAATGTACGGGCACTCAGTGTAAAAAAAATACATAGAGAGGGAATGCAAATCAACATAAAATTATTATTAACATTAAATAGGTAAAAATCCATCCAGTTACTCACGAAAGGTTTTCCTGGGCATGCTAGTAGAAGGGTGACAATGAAGACTTCAAAAGATCTGCCTGACATCGGGGATTCTGTTAGAAATGTGTTCTCCACTTGTATTCCACATAGAAACACAAAATTATTATCAAAAGTCGAGTGTGTTATAGTTCGTGAGTTTGCCAGTTGTCAATAATATCATGAGAATCCAGTATCATAATGCCGATTTATCAGCGGTATGCTCAATAATACATCAGGAATTCGTCATTTCCACTAAATTTATGTATACCCATATTATCCTAAGTAAGAAAGCTGTGTTGTGATCACCTCTTCGTATTTCTGTCCATTCACTTTCTTAGCTCAATGGTAGAGAGCTCGATTCAGGTTTGTTTAGTACATTCGGATTGACTGGAGATCGATCCCCTGGCAAGGGAAGTTAATTTTTAATGACACAACTGCTGTACTGCCCACCCAACGTAACAGACATTTTGTGGGATCGTTAGAATATTTCAATGTGTATGTTTCGTATCTGTAAATCTTGATAATTTACAATCGCGTTTGTAAGACTCGACGCTGTTAATTATTTCACGAAGGTTTTATTGTTTTTCTGTATGTATCACTCGTCTGCAAAGAACACAGAATTGCCATTGTCACTACCTACCAACCATAGATGCAACTTATTCTACTTATTCCTACTTCACATTCAAGTTTATTTGAAAGAAATAAAGGCTTCACACTCAATTAGAACAAATAGGGAGTTGTGGTTCCTTCACATAGGAAATTCGAATACAGGTTGCTAAGGACGCAAAACTGGCTACAACTCAAAAAACGCTGCAAATTATTTCACAAAGGTTTATTATTTTCCTGTATAGATCGCTCTTCTGCAAAGATCACAGCTTTGCCATTGTCACAATTCATTTTTTTTTATCTACCAACCATAGATACCTACTACCTACCTTCCAGGGTATTTTTGAAAAAAAAAAAATTGAAAATGAAAATTTTTTCATTTCCATTAAATGAACCAAATTTTGGTTCGGGGTTGGGGTTGAAATTTTCAAAAATGCCCTAGTAGGTAGGTAGTAGGTACCTATGGTTGTCAGGTAAAAAATAAATAAATAGTGACAATGGCAAAGCTGTGATCTCTACAGAAGAGCGATCTATACAGGAAATAATTGTAGCGTTTTTTTTTACCTACTAATCATTGGTAGGTACTACTTACCACACCATACTACCTTCACACCTTCACAATCAAGTTTATTAGAAAGAACTAAACGCTTCACACTCGATTCGAAAAAATAGGGAGCTTCATATGGAAGTTTGATTACTGGTTGCTCAGAAAGCAAAACTGAATACAAATCGAAGAAATGAACAGCGATCACGTTTTACTCATATAAAATTTGAACGGAGATTAGACCTCTTTTGTCATTCACATTCGTGATTCTGTTTTATCGAAGGTAAACCCTTAAGTACCTACAGAGCTCCGGGTGGTCTCAAAATTGTTTAAAAATGCAATACTACTTAAAATTGGTGAAAAAACGATACCTTTATTACCAGAGTTTTCGAGCTAGGGCACTCTTGAAAATGTCAACCCTTAACTTTTTCACCTTAGAAGTGACTGACATCAACCAAAAGCTTTGCGGTACAACTAGACCCCAAATAGAGCCCATATACTGAAGCAAGCGAAAAATCTAAGAAAAAAATTGTAACATTCCCCTTCAAAAATTGTTAGTTTACGTTTCTAGGTACATTGAAACCAAAAATCGGATAAAAAAAATGTTTCGTCCGTCCGCCTTACGCGGCGCTTTCCTTAGTGTCAATGGGCTGATATTGATGATATTTGGTAGGGTTCCATACCTATATGGGTTCCATTTGGGGTCTAGTTCTACCCCGACGCTCTTGGTTGATGTCAGTAACTTTTAAGGTTGATAAATAAGGCCTGACATTTTCAAAACGCCCTTAATCAAAATCTTTCCATATAAAGGTATTGTTTTTTGATCAACCTAAACTAGTATTGCATTTTTAGAATCGAATGAGACCACCCAGAGCTCTGTAGGACCAACCATTCGCTCCTTTTGAAACCTTAAGGGCTGGTCTTATGCTGAATCAGAAACACGATTGTGAATCGCAAAAGAGGCCTAATCTTCGTTCAAATGTTACCAAAGGTGACCAAAATACGATCTTTGTTCGTTTCTTTGAGTTGTACTCAGTTTTGCGTCCTTAGCCACCAGTTATCATTTTCCTTATAATTGAGGCAACCTCAACTGCTTATTTCATCGAATTGAGTGTGAAGCCCTGTTTCCCTCCGTTTAGAAGATGGTTTTATCTCTCGCGAGAGATAACCAACTTCAACCCTTAGGAATATTCAGTTCAAAATGAAACCACAAGGAGACCACTTTTGTGCATCCGCGTCCAAAAACTCCAAGTCGGGCCTTGCCAGGGATCGTTTGTTAAAGTCGATAAGGTTCCAGGAATTGGCATTAAGATTAAGAACAGAAATCACGAAAGCCTTAATAGTTATAAGTCAAGGCTTCATTCGATGCACCAATAAAGGGTGCCTTCGCAAAAATTTTAAAAGGGTCGTGCAACAACACTTTAAATTATCCCAACATTCTTGATCGATCTGTAATACACACCTATATTTGATCAATTCGACGTGAATAAACTGTTGTCAATCTGCATTCTATGACTTTCTAACTTTGTGCAAGAGAGTTTGTACAAAGTTGGCACCTGAGTCGACATTGTACACCACGTTGTACAATCTGCGGAATGTCCTGATTATGTCCTACAATGTTGGACGTTTCATACTTTGAACAGAAAATCTGTTCAAGTTGTAGGATTGTACAATTCACTGCAAAATCTTCCTGAAAAGTAAAGTAAAAGTAGTTGGTTACTCCCGGAAAAAGGCGTGCTTACCGAAAATCTCTGAGTTATTGCCAGCAATCGGACACACAACGCATTTGAATAAACCAAGGCAGTGATCATTTACTTGTCAAAAGAAGAATTAAAAATTAAAAGTGCATCTTGAATCAGTTTTCAACTTTTTAATTGTTTTAGTTAGTTAAAAAGACGTGCATTGGAGTGGAACAGTGATTTGAATAGTTAGCTGTATGACCTCATAATTTTAAAACTACCTACTGTCGATAAACAACACTAAAGATAATGCACGAAACGAGGATAAAAATAGAGGCGTTTCTCTTGCGGAACCGAACGGCATCGATTTCAAACCGGACATATTTGAGTTCCATTCGTTTAGGCAATCTGAACTCTCAAAATATTTATTCTAATATTTTGTTAATTTTTTAAATAAATTCTTCCTGTACGCTGCAAATGATTACGGAACTCTTTTTTTTTTTGTAAAGATAACCCCTCTGATGCCCCTGGGGCTGCAGATAAAATTTGAACGGCGATTAGACACCTTTTGTCATTCACACTCATGATTATGTTTTATCGAACGGATCGGTTTTGTCCCTTAAGGGGAGCGAACGGATTTTCCTACAGAGCTTCGGGTGGTCTCAAAAATTTTTAAAAATTCATTAATATTTGAAATTGGTGAAAAAACGGTACCTTAATTTCGAGAGTTTTCGAGCTAGAGCACTCTTGAAAATTTCAACCCTCAATTTTCACTCCTTAGAAGTGACTGACATCAACCAAAAGCTTCGCGGCACTAATAGACCCCAGATGGAGCCCATAAACCAAATTTGAACCAAATCGGTCCAGTGTTGCTTAGAAAAGTGCCGCGTACGGCGGACGGACGGAAAACATTTTTATTGGATTTTAGTATTCTACGTACTTTGAAACGTAAAACATCAAATTTTGAGAAAAAGGGGGGGGGGGGGGTTAAATTTTTGTTTTCTTGCTCGATTTCAAAGGCTTATTATTAAAATTAATAAACAAAAAGCAACAGAAAAATATAGCTGATCTGGATTTTTTTAAAGAGAATTAGTTATTTCTCGAAATCCTAGAACCAGCAGGCATTCATTTTTTCAAATAATTGCTAAAATATCACGAGAAACTTACCAGTTTGATCATGGTGGCGAAAGGCTCGAACGAAATAGACCTTGCCCACCGTAAACTAGTAATTCGGGGTTGTTTACTTCATGACTCTGATAGGAAAACACGAAACCTCCTCCCAAGGTTACACAGAGAAGGGGAAGAGGCTAATATTTGCGATGAACCTCCATCCTTATTTTTGAAAAATGTTGAATGATTTGAATTATAAACCGAAACAATGATTCCTGACCATAATGAGATAGGATAAGAAATGGTGAATGTTTTGATATCTGCTTGATTCAACTGAATGATGCCAAAACTGCCAGCCACATTGTGATCTACCTTTTATTTGGTTGTACTGATGCGTTTGTGGTTCACTTTTATTTGGTACTAGATTACTAATACATCTTATCATATTCATGGGTGAATTTCCTAACTTTGGTAAGGACTAATACTACTCGCTCTTTCGGGAGTGTTTTAATCGTTCATCTGGTGACAATCGCTCATTTCTCCATCCAATGGTGGCTATTTTGTCCTCAAATTTTTCAAGCTCGCTCTTTCGTCCGGCTGTGGAGTGATCTCTTGAAGAGAGTCAATTTCCGAGTCAGACATTGCGACCGTATGATAAGGCTAATATTGAAATTCCCTGCGGTATTTTCCCTTTGCTCCTACACCAGTCAGGGAAAACCCTTTTCGCTCGGTTAGCCCTGAGGGCGTAATGAAATCGGTGCGAATGAACGTCGAGGACCACCAAAGAGGCGTTTCAATCACATAAAAAAAGAGAGGATTAAAACCTACAGATTCATTTGTGAACGATTTCATTATTGGAGAAGAACAATCGACGACGACCCGAGCGGAAGACGGATAAAATCCCGTTATCAAGTTGCACTAGCGTTTTACAATCATTTCAGTCTACATAACCCCGGGAAACAATGCCAACGTGCTAATAGAAAGGGCTCTCGGGAAAACCTATTGAGATGAACTCTGGTTTAAAATGAAGAGAAACTCCCTAATGGTTGGAGTATTGTAGCCGGTCGGGAGCTTAAACTAGTCGCTATAATCCGGCTGGGTAAAGCCTTCACGCCTCTCGAAGATCCACTGCGAAGCATTAAACGATATTAACGGGCTTATAATCTCGGAGGAAAAGTAACGCTCTGAACCGTCTTCATTGTTAGGGACGCTTTTCTCGGGTATGAACTATGATTTCGTAATGGGATCGGCGTTTGCAGTGGATATTCCTTGTAGGGTTCTCTTAATATTGTCCTTTATGAAGTGTTGAATATTTGGTAGTCACATGGATGAATGGTTTGAAGTATTTCCGTAATGTTATACCGCAAGTGTAAGAGAGAATAATAATTGTAATAATTTCGCTAGAATTTATCACCGCGATTTTCAGCTTGTAACAATACAGGATGAATTCCAGAATGAAATTCACCTTATTGCTCATAATTAGTCAGAGGAGGGTGTGACGACCCTACCCCTTCAGACCAGTGATTAGATTAATCAGCCGGCCCGAAGAGGATATCGATTCATATCTCTATGAATCGGATATCTCGACAGGCGTAGCTTCAACAAATCGGGAACAAACCAATTGGTTTGTCCCGTTTAAAATGTAGAGTCGTCACAAGCTAAAGCTTCAACTTCATCAGCGTACGCTATTGGAAACGTTCAAAGAGTGAACTGCTGTGTGGAACCGTTTTGTTGGTTGAACTGCTAAAGAAAAGTTTGTGGATGAATATAATCGGGGACCGCTTTTAATCCTAACGTATTGAAGGAATTCATGTTTGCGCATGCGCGATTGCTACCGATGATCGATCACATTGAAATTGATACAGGACCATCTACAGCCCAATGCATAAAATTTTTGAGAATTCATTTGAAATCGAATGTATGTTTGAGCTGATACTCAATTTAAGTGCGAGTCGGGCGATAAAGAATTGAGCGGCATTGAAACTGTGAAAGACAAAATGATTTTATTGAACGATTGATGAATGATACCTATTTTGGAGCTCCGAAAGATGAAATAAATGAATGAAATATGAGAATTATGTAGTGTATCGTTGCGCAGTGGAAGACTTGAAATGAGAAAGAATGTGATATAAAGGGTCCGATCTTGGTGGATGATGGTGGCGTTGAGGAAGACGGCAGATTTCGTTTGGGTAGTAGGAGTGACAAGTGGTGTGCAATCCGTGGCGGCCAATAATTCAAAGGCTCAGCATATTGCTTCCGAGTCTACCAAGGTAGCGGAAGCTTTGTTTTCCCTTTTCAAGGACGAAAGAAAAAAGTTCTCCAAAATCAAAATTTTCACTCGCGTTTTGAGTTTTAGACCTTTCTGAACAATTTTAGTTCCGTGTATGTCTGTCTGTCATGAATTCCTTGTAACGCGCTTAACTATACGAAGTTATTGTCTGATTTATATGAAATTTTCAGGGATTGTGCGGGTTGGTGTGTAGACGGTCCCCTATGAAAATCATCATCCTCGGAATGATAGAAGCCACTGCGCATCCGAATTTGATGAAATTTTCTAGGATTGACCAGATTAGCGTGTAGATGGTCCCCTACGAGGGTAGTGAAAGGTACTTAGAGATTGGTTTTTTCAGATTACCTACTATGCATCGGATCATCTATATAATCGGGTTATGGATACGAGGAAGCTATGTGTCACACCCACTTGGCAGACATTTTTCAGTGTGAAACTTGAGTCTCACCTTGCGTTTTGTTCGTTCAAACGAGGTCGGCCCGACTGATTTCACTTCAGCAATATCGATCTTCTGGACGGCAGCATGTGTGAGCAGGTATTGTAGCTCTAAAAGGGGTTATTTCGAGGTGTAACCTGAGGTCGCGAGAAACCCGTGGAACTCGCCTTTGAAGATACCTCTAATTAACGGGTCATTGTTCCAGCGAATCACTTATATTCCCGCAACACCCTCTCTCCGCCTTCTCTAATAGCCGAAGCAAGGCGTACCTTGATGCACTCGGTAATGACGTCACAGGTGAGTAATTGAAGTAATTAAACGCCTCTATGGTCGTCCGTCTTAGCCCTCTCACCGCCACGTGAGCATAACTGATGCTTCGATGAAATTGGATCACAACGACCCCCTAGGGTTAGACGGGAGAAATGGATCAAGAACAAAGGACAAACCGCAGGCCGTGTTTAGTATGCGATGTTCAGGCTTCCATAAAGCTACTATGCCCTCCTTCGGTTACGTGGGAATCACTCACTGCATATTGCTATGATCGTGATTGGCAATCCTTTGATGAAGTCGATTTCCGTGTGCAACAACTACATCAATACCGTATTGATTCAATATGTTCAGCTGAACCCAATGGGGCTAGAAGTTATACAATGTACGAGATCACCACAAAGTGAAATGAACAGTGAGTCGCTTCCCCATTGGAAGAGACTGTATGTTGAAACTAAGGGACGGATATTCGAAAAACTTGAATTCTCGTAGTCCAGAATATGGGTTTGGTAAATGACATTTGTAAGGGACCACCCACTTACATAATATATAAAATATTATTTTATAATAGAAAACACGTCTTGCATTATTCCAAAACTAACTTTAATAATCCTTTTTCTCTCCAACCTCTCGTTTCTTGACAACCATACAACATGTAATGACTCATACTTTCAACTGTGTAGTTCTCCAATAAAGGTCGAGGGAAACCCTGAGTGACTCACACCATGCACGGTAGGTGAGGTGAGGTACGGGGAACAGTGACATCAGTTGACGTCACCTTTTTCCACCCTCCTCTTACCTTGTCAAGTCCATATAAAAGGAGGACTCAGGGCTTCCCCTTTATGCATTCGTCTTCGAAAACTCGACTTGTTTATTTCTCGACCTACCTCGCCTCTTCTCTGAAACCCACAGTTCATCGACGGGTCTCGGTATGCGATAAAGCTCATCGCGCCGGCTTCTGCTCCCATTTACCCTAGTCGTCGTCTGCCCCCAACTAGGTATAGGTAAATGTGGTGCATCCCCCGGGTCGGCGAGCAATCGCGCCTAGGAATGTATCCGAGCTGGCGATCTTAACACTCCTGCACACGGTCTGCGGTTACCCGCGCCGGGCATCGAGTGTTGTCCCGTCCTTTGTCTTCATTGAGTAGGAACCAATCAAATCGACAATCCGAAGGAAGCCGATCGCCTTCACGCTCCGACACGCAGTCATAACATTGGTGACCCCGCACGTTTTTGGTTTGCTATTCAACACGAAGAAAACTCGAGGATTATGGACCCACCGCTACCGCCGCCCGCACCGGACTTCGCCGAGGCCACGAAGGTCTCAATCCCGCTCACGCTTCCGCCGTTCTACCGAGAGGATCCCCGGCTGTGGTTTATACAGCTCGACGCGGCTTTCACCGGCGCGCATGTAAACACGCAGCGCGCTCGCTTCACCCGGACCATCCCTCTACTGCCCTACGATGTGGCAGTTCAAGCGGCGGACTTAACACAAGCCCAGCTTGTGACACCATACGACGACCTTAAACAACGGCTCATCGAAATCTTCGAGCCGTCTCGGCATGCGAGGATCACGGCACTCTCCGAGCATCGGCCACTGGGGGACCTCAAGCCTTCCCAGCTTTTACGCCAAATGCGCCATCATCTGGGGGACCTCACGCCTAACGACATCCTAAAAGCATTTTGGATCAAGGCGCTACCCGTCGCGGTCCAAATGTCTATTGCTCCGTGGATGGACAAAACCCCAGAATTCCTCGCGCCGATCGCAGATGCTACGCACGAAATACGTAGCGCCGCAGCGGTTCATCAAATCGAACCGGACTGTAATACTGAGGCGGTAGCTACGAAGCGACCTCCGAGACGAAATAGCCCCGCACGACAGTACCAGCAACCTCGTCCGCAATCTCCGGCTCAACAAAAAGGTATGTGCTGATACCATTTTAAATACCGCGACAAGGCGACTAAATGTCGACAGCCTTGTTCATTCAAAAAGGTACGATGGCAGGAAAACTAGCGGGCCCGCCTGTTTACAAGGCGGGCGCCCCTTTCCAAGACATTTCAAACCGTCTTTTCGTCAAATGCCATAAGAATAATATACCTTTTTTGATCGATACGGGGGCCAGTATTTCAATTCTTCCGAACTCTTTAGTTCACCGGAAGAACAAAACGTCCGACTACCTACTTTTCGCCGCGAACGGCACCGCCATAACGACCTATGGTAAATTTACAACGAAGGTTTACCTACAAAACGAGATATACGAATGGACTTTTGTAGTTGCGGACGTAAAACGACCCATTATCGGAGCTGACTTTCTCGGATATTTTGGCTTACACGTTGACCTGAAAAATCGATCATTATTCAACCCTAATTCGCAAAAACCTATACGAGGGTACGTCAACACGGTCAATTCCGGCGTCACTACCGAACCTACTCCGCCGACCTTCATCAACATGCTCGCTAAATACCGACCGGAGCCTCGATCCTCGTCGCATCTCTCCACGGTCAAGCATTTCATCGAAACCAAAGGTCCACCTGTCACAGCGAAAAGTAGACGTCTTCACCCCGAGCAACTCCGTCAAACGAAAGAACATTTCAAGCAACTCATCAACGACGGAATAATTCAACCTTCGAAATCACCTTGGGCGAGTCCACTTCACGCGGTACCTAAACCTAATGGTACTTGGCGTTTTTGCGGTGATTATCGACGACTGAACGAACGCACTGTCGGAGACCAATACGCCGTTCCGCATCTTCGAGATTTTTCGTCTCACCTCCACGGATGTACGGTTTTCTCCACGCTCGACATATCGCGTGCGTTTCATCACATCGACGTGAATCCTCAAGACGTTCCGAAAACAGCGATTATAACGCCCTTTGGGTTATACGAATACCGCAAAATGAATTTCGGATTGAAAAACGCTGCACAGTCATGGCAGCGATATATGGACCAAATCCTTCGAGACTTCGACTTTGTCTTTTGTTTCTTAGATGACGTTTTAATCGCGTCCCGAAACATCAAGGAACATGAACGCCATGTAAAAGCGGTCCTCGACGTCTTCGCTGCTGAGGGTCTCACTGTAAACAAGGAAAAATGCGTCCTTGCGAAAAACGAAGTGACCTGTCTCGGTCATATTGTAAACGAAAATGGGATTCGACCGGTACCTAAAAAGGTCGACAATCTCACGACGTTCCCGCTTCCGACTACCGTCACCGACCTACGCAGGTTTTTGGGGATGTTAAATTTTTACCGACGGCATATCCCTAATGCAGCCATGCACCAACAGCCGTTAGTTAACGCTATTCCGCAACCTTCCAAAAAGAAGGATCGTCGCACGATTGAATGGACGGACCAAATGAAATCCGCATTCAATAAATGCAAAATCGATTTGCAAAATGCGACTACGCTAGCTCATCCCTCGCCGAAGGGGCGACTATCAATTACGACCGATGCCTCGGACGTCGGAATTGGCGCGGTTTTGCAACAAGTGGTCGATAACAAGACGTCCCCTCTCGGATTTTTCTCTAAAACACTGACAACAGCGCAGCAGAAATACTCCACATTCGACAAGGAGCTTCTCGCTATTTACGAAAGCGTCAAACACTTCCGAGATTTCGTTGAGGGACGTACATTCCATATAATTACCGACCATAAACCGCTCACGACCTCGCTCCATCAAGACAGAAAAACTGCCTCGCCTCGTCGTATTAGGCAGATGGAGTTCATCAGTCAATTCACGACCGATATACGATATACGCCGGGCACCTCCAACGTAGTCGCCGACACCTTATCTCGACCTTCTCTCGAACTTCATGAGCTCACAACTTTTCCATCCGGAAAAGAAATATCTGTTGGTCAACAAAGCGATGAATCATCGGAGTTTCGCAACCTCATTTCGACCGGCCGCCTCGAAGAAACCCAGGTACCTGCGCTCAACCTTTCGCTGTGGTGTGAGACGTCATCGGACATGCCACGACCGTTTATTCCGAAACAACTACGACGTAAACTCATCGAGCATTATCACTCTTTCAGTCATCCCGGAATACGAGCGACTCGAGATCTCATTCGGGCGAAGCTTTTCTGGCCTCGCATGAATACCGAAATACGAGAATACGTCCAAGCATGTCCTAAATGTTCCAAATTCAAGGAATTTCGCCACCCTCAAGTCCGCCCAGCAGAATTTGACGATTGTCTTCCGTTTGAAGAAGTGAATGTTGATTTAGTAGGACCTCTGCCTGATTCACAGGGTTATAAATACCTCTTAACCCTTATCGACAGGCACACCAGTTGGCCGGAATGCATTCCGCTTCGCAATATAACTACTACGGCGGTTATAAACGGCATTCTTAACAACTGGATCGCACGATTCGGCTGCCCGCTCACAATAATCACGGACCAGGGTAGGCAATTTGAAAGTGCCGAGTTCTCCGAATTCTTAAAAAAATTCGGCATTAAACGAAATCGTACGACGGCCTATCATCCCGAATCAAACGGGAAAATCGAACGATGGCATCGAGATTTGAAAAATGCCCTACGAACGGCTACTTCTTCGCCATCATGGTCTAAGGATCTTCCGACAATATTATTGGGCCTTCGCACCACGATCCGATACTCGGACGGTTACAGCGCCGCAGATCGCACTTTTCGTGCACCCCTCCGCCTCCCTGCTGACCTATTTCCGCCTCAACCGACGGAATACACACGACTGCCGGCAAAACCCTCAACGGACAACCGTCCTCGGGTTTTCCCAACTACGTTTCAAAACGCAAAAAAAATGTTTTTGCGAGAAGAGGGTCTCCGAAAAGGCTTAAACCCCCTCTACTCCGGCCCATACGACGTAGTGAACAAAGGAGATAGGACGGCTACGCTGCTCATCGACGGCTCTCGGGTGACCGTTTCACTCAATAGGTGTCGGCCGGCTTTCGGCTTTACCCCCACCTCTCCGGATCCCGAATTACCTGAGGTACCTCCTGACACAACGGAAGTCGAATCATTCGACGATAGCTACCCAACCTGTGAACATCGCTCCCGACCGCACGACTCCCAAGACACGAGCGATGAACCTCTTGTTCACGAGGGACGAACTGGACGAAATTTTCCGTCCAACCATGGTATCTCGCCGAAAGCCAATCACCGACTCACGGCACCTAAACACAGCTTTCAACCCGCCGAAAGAAATCAAGGCAGCACCTCCATCGCGTTTCCTCCTGCACAAACCGACGCAGCCTGCGAGAGAGCCGACCGCGCGAAAGGAAATGCCCCGAACCTGCGACGCTCATATGCCGATGCACTACGGCACAACGAAAATCATTCGACGCAAGCCAACAACCCTCAAGGCTTTTACCACAGCCGAATGCACAACGGTGAAGAGAGGAATATCTACGCGCAAACCGATCGAATGGAAAGTTCATCACATCGATATTCCACAACCCAAAAAGAGGGCAAAAATTATTCTTCAGTTTTATAACGCAAAAAACACGGGCCACTACGACGAATATATTCCGCAGTGTGCACCGAAAATACAAGAGGAAATAGAGGACATCAACCAAATTGCAACGCTTGATAAAATGATAAACGACATCATACAACCCCTCTTCAATCCTAACCCGACCTCATCCTCTATTTCCTCCCCAAAAAGACCCGGGCCGAAGCCTCGCCGTCGCAAAGGGCGCCAAGCCCGTGCGAGACTTCTCAAACTTCGGTCCGGGCAATTTTCACTACTTGAGCTTACATTCTCCAGAAGGAGAATGCGTCGGAGTCTACCGACGAGACCCCACTGGGCCTCACGCTATAGCTCCAGACAGCGTGGCTCCCCTACGTTCGGCGCGCTTGTCTTCACCGTTCAAGACGGCGCTATCACCCGCCTCAGCGTCTTCGCATCACTTCAAGACTTCTCGTCTACGCTCGATTTGATTCAAATGTATGTTATTTTTATTCATTAACACATTCGGTTGAATTCTATCTACCACGATGCTATATTGTTCCTTAACGATTCTTGTCATAATATTTTCATATATTGTTCCTTAACGATTCTTGTCGTAATATTTTAATATTTTATCTTTATTGTACGAACTGGGGGACCTATGTAATGACTCATACTTTCAACTGTGTAGTTCTCCAATAAAGGTCGAGGGAAACCCTGAGTGACTCACACCATGCACGGTAGGTGAGGTGAGGTACGGGGAACAGTGACATCAGTTGACGTCACCTTTTTCCACCCTCCTCTTACCTTGTCAAGTCCATATAAAAGGAGGACTCAGGGCTTCCCCTTTATGCATTCGTCTTCGAAAACTCGACTTGTTTATTTCTCGACCTACCTCGCCTCTTCTCTGAAACCCACAGTTCATCGACGGGTCTCGGTATGCGATAAAGCTCATCGCGCCGGCTTCTGCTCCCATTTACCCTAGTCGTCGTCTGCCCCCAACTAGGTATAGGTAAATGTGGTGCATCCCCCGGGTCGGCGAGCAATCGCGCCTAGGAATGTATCCGAGCTGGCGATCTTAACACTCCTGCACACGGTCTGCGGTTACCCGCGCCGGGCATCGAGTGTTGTCCCGTCCTTTGTCTTCATTGAGTAGGAACCAATCAAATCGACAATCCGAAGGAAGCCGATCGCCTTCACGCTCCGACACGCAGTCATAACACAACAAATACTCAATAATAACAAACTGGTGCAGCAATTCATTTAGTTAGGTAGTTACACCCCCCCACTTGGAGAAGTAGCATTGCTCCTGCAATGATATAAAACGCAATTCTTTACTGCTGCCTTCTTAATTTTTCCTTTCCCATCTTCGTAGAGAATTGTTTTTGGGTATCCGCTTATGTTCTTGATGCTTTTCACAATGAAGGGACCTTTGACGATTGGATCTTTCCCTTTGAAGCCACACTGAACTAGGATTGAACAACCCTCTTCGAATTTAGGATTCTGTTTCGGATGTCTTCTATCAAAATGTAGTTTCATTTTTTCATTGTATGCTTGCTGATCTACGTCCGACATTGACTTTTCACTCAGAAGATGGCCTTGGATTCCATATTTGCTGTCGGCTGGGAGGAAGGGAGCGTTGTTATAAGCTTTAAAGTGAGGTGAACAGCCTAGAGCGGTTGTGTGTGACCGGTTCATGTGTCTAACACCAGCATCAAGACATCTTTTCCACCCACCTTTGAAGCTAGGATACAGTGCCAGAAATTGCTTTATATCCCTCACTTTCCTCTCTGCCAGCCCATTTCCTTCTGGATGGTACGGAGATGTGGTGACCCAGCTGATGCCTCTTGCCTTTGCAAATTCAGTGATTTCTTTGGATAAGAACTGCAGTCCATTATCGGAGACTATCCTTTTCACCTTGTCAATGTGAGGGAAATCCTTGAGAAATTGTAGTACAGCAGTGCTGCTTTCTTTCATAGCCTTCGCAAAAGTGAGCCGGCTGAACTCGTCAACAACAACCAAGAAGGATTGGGTGACTGGTGTTGAATCCGACTTCTTTTTCTTCTCTCCAAAGTCGACATGAAGACATTCGTATAGCATTTTAGCTTTGAGAGGAATAACCATGGTATCAGGTTTCGGTTTATACTTGAATTTGGTAGTTTGGCATACATGGCATGATTTAACATAATTATGTATGTCTTGCTTCATATTCTTCCAGTAAAACCGCTTTCTAAGTTTATAGTATGTCCTGAAAAAGCCATCGTGTCCGCCAGAATCAGGATCATCATGATATGACCGGAGTACATCTCGTCTATCAGATTCGTTCACAAGCATTCTTCCATTTGCCTGGTGGATACTGTTTACGGTAGGTTCAACTGATCGATTGAGGCATAATCTGGACATCGCGTCAGCGTCTTCAAGTTCTCTCCCACTCCTGTGATTGATCTTGACATTGTAGGACATGAGGAACACTTGCCATCTACCAAGTCGTCCTTTGGGTTCCTTCAAGTTCAGTAAATGGGATAAAGCCTGATGGTCAGTATGAACCGTGAACTCCTTTCCTTCCAAGTAGGATCTGAAGTATTTGATGGCCTTGATGACCGCTAGAGCCTCTTTGTCAGTGACTGAATAATTTATTTCAGCCGGAATGAAAGTATGGGAGAAATATCCAATTACTCTGAGCTGACGAACTTTGGGGCAAGTTGAGTCTCGTTGATAGAGGATTGCTCCGCACCCATACTGGGAAGCATCTGTGCATAGCTCAAATGGCAAACTCCAATCAGGTAGTTGAAGAATAGGATTTGAGGAGATTTTTTCCACCAAAATCCTAAAAGCTCTCTCACATTCTCGCGACCACACAAATGGCACTTCCTTGGATTTCAATTTATCTAGGGGTCTGACTATATGAGCATAGTTTTGGATGAAACCGCGGAAATGGCCAGTGAGGCCTGTGAAGACTCTCAAACTGTGAAGATCATGAGGTCGTCTCATATTTCTCACTTTCTCGATCGATTCATCTTTGGTACTTTTGGTTTTTCCATCAATTTGACGCCCCAGAAAAGTTACTACCGACTGATTGAATTCGCTCTTCTCCAAGTTTATTTGAATGCCCTCTTCAGACAACCGTTGCACTACACTGTGAGTTTTTCGAGCACATTCCTCACTTGACTTTCCTCCAATCAGCACATCATCAATGTATACACAAATGAAAGGATCGTCTAAAAGATTACTCAGAATTTTTGTCATAAAACGTTGAAATTTAGCGGGGGAATTCTTCCAGCCAAATGGAAGCCTATTGAATTCAAACTGTCCAAATGGAAGAACAAATGAGGTGTAACTTTTTGTAGCCTCGGTAAGCGGTAGCTGATGGAACCCATCTTTCAAATCGATCTTTGAAAAGAATCTACATCCTCCAAATCGGCAGATCAGGTCATCAATGACAGGGAAAGGAAACGGGTCTAGTATTGTCTGTTTATTGATCTCCCTGAAATCTTGACAGAGGCGCCATGACCCATTTGCCTTAGGCACGATAACGCAAGGGGATGCATAGGTGGAGGTGGATGGTCTGATTATATTCTTATCCAACAACTCTTTTATCTTTTCTTGGGCCCAAATGTACCTTTCGCGCGACAACCTGTACGGCTTCAAGCTAACGACAGAAACAGAATCTTGTAGCTGAAATGGTACTGCATGCTTGGTTGAAATTTTCTCACTACAGTAAGGAAACATTTTCAAAACATCGTTTCGATTGTAGATGTGGGATTTAACCTCAATAAGGCTGTTGCAGGTTTGGGTTGAATCGGATGAATCATGTGTTAGAGAAAGAGAAAACCCAAGAGAACAAATTGTTGAATAGCCCACAATAAAGTCATATGTTATGGTCTTACAGACAAATGCCTCTGTCCTGATCTTGTGGCCTCTCAACTCCATTATCACTTCCACGGCCCCAACAACATGTTCTTTCGAGTTATTAAAACCCCGTAAAACCTGGCTCGTTCTTTTTACCTCCCAATTGAATCGTTCTACTACTGATGCATTGATTAAGTTCACCGAAGCCCCTGTGTCGAGTAAACTATGAACGACAGTTCCATTAATGGTAATATCTATAGTTGGAACACTAGAGAGAGACGTACTTGAAAACAAGCCAATATGATGTATATTGCTGCCCACCTGATCTGTTGATGCAGGTTCCGCCTTCCGGGTTGTCCTGGAGAGGTCAGCAGGTTCATTTGTTCTCATCCGTGGCATCAGTTTCTCCATAGCTTTGCGAAGAGGTTCCTTTGATGTACAATCCACCATAATGAGCTGGTCCTGCATCTCTTCTGGTAAACCCATCAACATGATGATATTGAAAGCCCTTGCTGTCAACTGACCATAAGCTAGTTGAACCAATCTTGATTTTTCGTAATAATAATTCATCAAGGTACCATGCTTATAAATAAAATCATTGGCATTTTGAGCCAAATGAACAGGATTTTGGCCAAACGCGCATAGAAACGAAGATTTCCAAGAAATCCAATCATCACTCTCGTCTTCCAATATCCTTGAGCAGAACCATTTATGCGCCGTGGAACCAGTTACGAAATGAGACACCATGCAGTTAATCTTGAGACCATCTGTCTTCCAGTTATTGACCTCACACGCTTTCTCATATAGAGTTAGCCAAATTCTAGGATCCTCGTTGCACCCATCAAATTCGGGCACATTCATATTACAAGGTTTTGATCCCATCTGAATTTCTCGAGCCATTACTGACATAGCTTCCATCGTTTTCCGGACCAGTTCGACGTTGCAGTTATGCTGTTGATCTAGTAAATGCTGAAACAATACCATAGGATTGGTTGAAACTGCGTCCACCTCTCCTGTAAAGTACGAGTTTTCCATAACTCGCGGCAAAAGTGGTGCTGAAAAAAAAAAACACTTCGACACACTACAGTAGGTACACAATCCGACCGCGCCAATGTAAGGGACCACCCACTTACATAATATATAAAATATTATTTTATAATAGAAAACACGTCTTGCATTATTCCAAAACTAACTTTAATAATCCTTTTTCTCTCTGACCTCTCGTTTCTTGACAACCATACAACAAATACTCAATAATAACAAACTGGTGCAGCAATTCATTTAGTTAGGTAGTTACAACATTCATGTAGAATATTCAAATACCACTTTGATGAAAAATGCCATCTAAACATCGAATGCCATCTAAAGACTACTAATGCCTCTCATCATGTCACCACTACTTAGTTTTGAAGACATTTTTCTTGACAATATTGCCACCCACTGGGTGCTGATCACTACACATAACAATCGCAAAAAGTATGTATTACGGATGTATTGCTGGTGTACTAAAATGCAGAATTTTTCAATAAGTATTGGATAGTCTATGTATCACTGCGATGTCCGACGTAGCTACGGTCACTGAGGCGAGCGTTGTCAGGCGGTGGAATTGGGACCGAATTTTGAGGGGGTCGTGGGTTCAGTTCTCATCGCTGGCAGCGTGAGTTTTTTTGCTTCCGGGGCTCTCATCGTCCCCCTCGTCACAACCCAGGGCGGAAATTCTGATCTTTCCTTTGGAAGACAGCTGATGACTACCAGGAATGCCAGTGGGACGAAAATCCAACCTGAAATGGTTGATTACTTTTTGCTTACTTTTTTAATAGTCTTGTACTTCGCTCAATAACTTAGGGTTGCAGCATACGTCAATGTGCAATATGGTGTCTTCAACACATATTCCAAATTTTGAAGTAAACGTAGCTTAAGAAACCACGCAGAACCCATTCAATCAGCTCTGTATGTTCTGCATTGTAAATAGGCCACAGTATATGACTATCCGAATATAGAGCTGTCCTTATATCTTCAAATTTCTGCTCTGCATCAAGTAGGTCAATACAACGGGTTGAACTATGAGATCGAATATAATATTAAAAGAAGTTACACTTTGAAGGATTGACTTCGAGATGGCTATTCAATGTAGTTCGCTTTGAAGAGCTCTAGACTGTACTGTGAAGACATTTTTCCATCACTACTTAAATGACCCACAGTTATAAATTGACTGTTAAGTAATAACGGATGGAACTTTGAGACTGGAAATTGTATGACTTCGAGCTGCATTTTGCTGGATTGTGCTTGATTTGGTCTTGCTCAAACAGTAACATGATTGGATCACTCTGAAGAGCTATGAAATCATTTTGAGTTTCAACAATTCGAAAAAACAAGAGATGGTCGGCAAACTGAAGAAATACAGCTTTTTGGATATGATTGGAGATACCATTCATCAGTAGCATGAAGAGAAACGGAACTGTGAGCTTTCGAGGGTAACAGGATTGTTCCCCGTCACAGGATATTATTGATGATAACAGAAGAAGAGGTGCGCCCGTCTGCAGCGTCCTTAACTCAGCAACCAGCGTCAGTCCTTAGTGACAGCTGAGATGATGCAGGTCTTCCCAGCCTCAAAGTCACGAGAATCGCCCTCCCACGGCACCAGTGAGAACACGGTGGGGAAGAACCCCTCAAGCAGTGGAAAGAGCTTATTTTCCAATAGTCCCTTTTGTCAAGTTAATGCACCGCGTCACATAAATTCTATACGCAATTTTTCTGTGCTTGGTACCCATTTTCCCCAAGCCACGTTTTCATTTTTGCTCCTGGGTGCCCACAGTACTCAGGAAAGACCCCCGTCTCCAGCCGTGTAGGCTCACAAGCGGACTTCATTGGTGCTGTACCAGCCTCTAACACATTCAGCAACCACAAATCGGACTTTCTTCGGGCACTCGCCACATGAGATAACTTCTTTCTATTATGTTGGCCAATAGTAATGCAGGTAGAATTTTCCTACATACATTAGGGAAGTCATTAGTGCACTTGTGTTAGGGGTGCCATACTCCTAGAACGTCATATTTATATTAATAGATATCATTTTTATAAACTTATGATCTTATAACCCGGGACATGTTTTTGCCCTAGGGTAACTACCAAAAAACCGTTACGCGGAAGGGTGACGCGCGACGGTCACGCGCGTATTGAACACTCCGATCACACGCCTTTTTCAACACTCCGATGTCGCGCCTTTTTTAACACTCCGATTTTTTCTTAATGCATTTTAGATTATGTTGCTAGGGATAATTTAACTTTTGTATTACACCTACCTATGACTAAAGGTTCTGCACTAAATTTGGATGAATCCTGTTTCATGTTTTTATAATTTACGCCGTAGGCTTGAAGTAGATAGCATCCGGGGGGCTTACCCCCTGGCGAGGCGCGAAGTGCCGAGTTTTTATGTATTTATATTCTTTTCCGAGTTCTAGCATTTTAGGCAACATTATTTGTATGTTTCACTATTAATTGTTTTGCCTGACACAATATTGACAATTCAACTGCCCTTGAACGTTTCCTTACTTTCTTTTTCACCCGTGTTTTGGATTTGGAAAGGCTTCTATATTGGTGCTGACGTTGCCCAAGAGCTTCGGGACCTTGAAAGTAGTTAGAAGTAAATAAGTAAAATACCTACTTAGAAGTAGCTGACGCTGCCCAAGAGCTTCGGGACCTTGAAAAATGAAAATAACGCTTCAGCTACCTTGGAAGAAAAAAATGTAATGTTTCGTCATTTGATGTGGGCGAAAAACATCTCACCTAAGGACATTTCGAGGGAGCTTATGTGTGACATTTAGCAAGCATTGGCCTGGTTATTCGTCATTCAATATTGACAAAAAAACGCTCATTTGTTTGACCACTCTCCAATCTGACCCGTTTCCTGCGTCTGTTCCAAGATGTTCTCCCGTCACACTGTAGCGTTGGATTTACACTGTTTTGTATTTAAATTGAACACAAAACTTTGGTGGCTTGGTATTTGACAACGTGGCAAGAAGTTTGAAAGACGAGAGATTTACGGTAACCGAGAAGGCGCCGTATCGAAAGAAACAAACCTTAAGTGACAATTTTGTCAATCTTTAAGTAACACCTTCGAGTGGCACTTGGTGGATTCTCGGGTACCATTTTAGTGAACAATTCTAACTTGGGTGGCATTCATAACGCACTTTCCAGTTCCCTGTTTTTCATCCGACGTTGCCTTTAAAGTGATCGGAGTGATTCACCTCTTTTCTCATCGAATAACAGTACCTTACATTTATACAAAAGTAGGCTCAGAAGAGAAAAATTCTGTTTGAAATTCTCCTCAAGTGGAAACCCCAGTTTTTTTACTCAACCGACAAATCTGTTAGCTGAAGAAATTTTAATGAAACGAGAAGAATGCCGCCGAGCTATGTTTGACGTGATAAAAACGACCTCGCTTGGAAAAAAATCGTTTGAAAATACACAGGAAGGGTTCTGTTTGGTTTGCTAGTTGGCGAGAAATCCACTCAAGGGGTTGTGGTTGGTTATGGACCCAGGGCAGAGGGGGAGGTGAGACGATTTCTTCAGTTCTTTAACCGTGAAGCGGAGAGCTGTGTTATTCCGCCATAGTAATCTCTTTCTAATTGGTGGCCACCGGAGTCCTTTTTTTACGGTCTTGGCTCTTGGGAACTCCACGTAAGGACTGGAAAGAGGGAGTAGTTGAGATTCGCGAAAGGAGCAAAAACGACAGAAAAAAGCCATTTTTAGGTTCGGTGTATTCAATGCGGTACGATGTGTGTACGTGTGTGGTATGTGCGCAGTGTATGGCTTTCAACCAGGCAAACATTTTTGGGACAATAGCCCGGGAGCGTGGGACGAAGGAAATGAACTTCCACGTTTATTAAGGGCACATCACAAGACCCTGTGGCAGTAAAACCTCAGGAACCGCGCCCTTCCCCATTTCCTGCGCCCATTTGAACGTCCTCGTTATGGAGGTCAAGGGCAACGAGGTTCGGGCTGAATTTACACTAGAGCCCATCTCCAAGTTGCATTCTCCACCGAACATTAGAGACTCGGGATGTTTGCCTTAAAGTGAACTTTATCATCAAGCCGGGAGAACTGTTTTGTTCGAAAATAAAGTTTAATGGCATTGCGCAACGCACAGTTATATCTATCTTCTTACTAATTACAGTGCCAAGCAGCTGTAGTGGAAGTAATGATGTATACTAGTAGCACCTTATCTGAACCATTCCAATATTTTGTGACAGTTCTGCGAGCTGCTCCGAGCGTGGAGACGTAACAGTTGCCGATACGTCTCCATTCTACCCTCCTTTGTGAGGAAGAGGAGACAGACTACCTTCAGTCTCTTTGGTACCTATATATTTTATTCTTTATTTTTATATTTATTATCCTGTGGTATATATTTTATGGTTTCCTTCAGTACCCAAAATCCATTTTCATTTCACTTCGGACCTACATAAGAGTAAAGAGTCAATCTGCATAAACCACACTCCAATTTATCATTGAACCATACTTAATTCATATCTATAAATAAAATTTAGCTAATTAATAACTTTAAATTATATTTAAATCATTGGGTAGAAATACGAATTGATTATTCCATCAGAATATTTCAGAAAATGAATTCAATTTTTAGTGTATTTTGGTTGGGACTTACTATAAATCAGAAACACGAGTGTGAATCGCAAAAGAGGCCAAATCTCCGTCCAAATTTCAGCTGGCCGAAATGCGATCGATGTTTAATCTCAAGTTGGTTGGTGGTAACAATGGCAAAGCCGTGTTCTTTGCACACGAGTCATCTATATTTAAAAAATAAAAAACCTTTGGGTAATAATTTGCAGCGTTTTTTTTTCTTTTTTTTTCTTTCAAATTGACCTTGAGTGACGAAGTGTAAAGAGGGAAGTGTATCAACTCTTTCTGATGAAATTGTCCAATCAGTGTTTTATTATGGGTGCAATCGTAGCTATATGATGCATATTTCTGTATGCTTCGCTCACTGTTGAGGGGACACGTGGTGGTTTCGAAACAACCCCACCTATTGTAAGTTAAAATAAATAGAGCTACTGAGTCTGTGACTGTGATTGATAAATTTTACTCTACTAAGGGGTAAAAAGTGAGGAAAAACGTTTTCAAAACTCAAAAAATTCTGAAATACTTACAGGTATTGGTTTTTTATTTTGTTAAAATATCGAAGAATTTTTCGACACTACCCAGAGCTCTGCGGGACAAACCTTATGATGATAATGAATTATCTAATTAGTGAATGTTAATGACGTTTTTTTATCAATTCAAGATAGTGTTCAATTTATAGAATCGAGTGACAATGACAGACCCAGACGATCAAAAATGGTGCCCATACCCCCCCCCCCTCAAACACCACCAACCCTCCAGCCACTGGTCCTTAAAAGGTAGTAGGAAGTAATTTTTGAATTTTTGTTGTACAAGTGTTACCATATGTTGTTAGTTTTCGAAATCCTAAGGTGGTGTCCATGAAGTGGACAGCTGAGTTACGAATTGTATTACGGTGTTCACGGCGTATATAAATATGCTCGTATATCAAACGCTCTATTGGAAATTCATCTTCGAACAAACAAATCCTGCAGATATGGATCCCTGTGACCTGGATAGAGATGGGACTGACGGAGCGCGAGATATCTAGATCAAGACGTTGAGATAGGTCGTGGTCCAGAAGGGGGTTCTGAAGGGCCCTTATAAAGGACGTAATATCAGCAGGTGGCGACCGGACAGCAATTCCCTTGTCACCTCGCAGACGTCCAACCCATTTGGCGTCCCTTGCCAATATCTCCTCTGATTGATGTTATATTGGGACCGATGCTGCGATTGATTGGTTTTACATTTCAGAATCCCGAGATTCCATGTACAATCAGAGGGCGAACCATCAACTTGATCTTTATAAAACTCATTCCAGTGAAACTTTTTCAATTTATTTTAGTTCTGTAATGTCAATAATTCATAGAAAGTAGCTGAACTCAATCCAGAGACGAATCAACAAATTCTGCCATGGATTAAAGAAGCTCCTTGTAGAATGGTAAGGACCTTTATTACAACTTGAAAGCGGCTGTTTGAAAAAGATGAATTTTTTTTAGACATTCAAATTGGGTTTGATGAGTTGGGATGGGCGCTGATGATGGGGTTTGATGATGGCGTTGATATTACGACATTAAATGAAAAATAAGTTTTAAAAAAAACGTTTTTCCTCCTTGTTTGGAAGGGTGATGTCGACAAGACAGGGTGTATGGTGAACAGGGGACTGTATACTTATTTAAGGGGAGCGCTTTTCATGGTTTTGATAAATGTTAATAATATTAACTTAATATGAGTGCGAGATGGAGGGGTTTACGAGTATTTGTTCGGTTTCTCGATAATTAAAGTAAGTAAAACGAAAATTATGTCGTAAAGCAGTAAATTTTGGTTATGATGAGGAATACCTTGCTGAAATGTGGCGATCCCGATGAGAAGAGCCCTTCTGCTGGTAGGTACTCGAGCTGCAAGCCAGGAAGTTGGTCGCCCGGTTCCGATCACACGGATTGTAACCTAATGCACTTCTTTGCGTTCAAATATGATGTTTGAAACGTTACTCTTATAAATCAATGGAAAAATGGATATTATGATTGGAAAGGAACAAAGCGGGGGATCGAGGTGGCAACGCGTGTGGAGAAACTTGTGTGACTGACTAATGAGAAGAATAGAGGTATTTTTACTCGGTAAGATGAAGGGTTGAAAGGTGAGAAGCACGGTATCTATGAGATGTTAGGCAAATTATTTACTTCGGAGAGTTCACTCCATGAAACAGTTAATATTAGAATTTTTGGATTGAACACGGGGAATTTCCATAAAAATTGGTACAATCTTTTAAAAGAATACAGGGTGTTTCAAAGGGATAAACCCCCCAAAAAATTTATTTAACTCAGAAAAATATAGTCATGTAATGTTCAAATCTATATTAGCTGGTGTGGAATGAATATTATTTAAATTTAAAAAATTATATCCAGCATAGGTAAATATGATGCTCATCTTGCTCGTACCACTTGGAGTGTCGGTCCCAACAACAGTTTGGGCGACCCATTGTCATGCAGATAGACAATATTGCTCATACAATGACTAGTTGGAACCTAGCTCACTCATTAGTTTAATGAAAATCATTTGTAACTTCTTCGTACGTACAGCACCGTGTATGGATGAAATCAAATGAAGTTTGTTTGCTTATGTTCCATTGAACAGTGTGCCCTACGAGAACCCAGAAAACTTAAGTGATACAGTATTATCAGAGCCAGCAGATTGGAGATGGTTTTGAACAGTTGGTTCAAACAACTTTGCCGCAAAATCCCTTCCACAACCAAACGCAATAATTATACGTCACCCGCGCCCATTCAGACGAAAACGGGAAGATAATAGCCGGAGAAAGATGCAACATCATTTACCCCCTCCTGACAGAACAGGGAAAGTCGAGAGTTGCCGGGTTTAATACCGCCATCCTTTCAAGGTAAATGATTATAAGCAAACTTGGCAACAACAGTGCCCTTACCCTTCCTCCACGACTGAAAGCTTCCCCAGACAATATCGAGCCATTTTAATTACCATGACAATGAGAGCGAGTGCCAGGGGTTGTTTAGTCCTTACAACCCCTAGTTTCGTGCACTCAATGCATCACCAGGTTACTCGCATGTCACACCTACTGAGGCTTTCATTAATAACCAAGGCAGGATTAACAGGAAGCCAGGAGGTAAGTTATTTCAGGAGTCCTGATTAAGTCGGGGCATTCAACCAGTTTTTGCCCGATTCTGATATTCTAACAAATAGGCCCAACCTCTGAGATACTGTTGTGAAACTCAGTACTCAACTTGGCTTCTGTAGGAGTTTGATTTGTTGCACGCATTAGGACTTAGTGGAGTTATCTCTGAATTAACTGTGGAGACTTCTATCTGAAGAACACGAGGCTTTTACTCGAGAATGGATGAATTAGTGGCCAATAAAGTCATGATGAGAGGATGGAATCTTTATGGTTGCGGTTGAGCTACATCATAGACTAGGACCATGGAGAGAATGGGCATCCTCATGGAAATCTCCTCTGGGAATGTCACTCGGCATGTGAGCTCTGTTACGAACTCGAGCACTACCCTGTCTTGTTGATAGAGCTTTATCAGGACAGCTGGGCCTGACCTGTGGTGCATTGGAAATAAGCACCTAGGTGGAAATAATGGTCCTTTCCACTCCCTTCAGTTCCCATCTTAGCGCCGTGGGGTTTTTCCGTCTGCTTGCAGGAGGACGGGGTTGCTTCTGAATGGATCGGCTCTCCCTTGATTATTGTCTTTTGACTTATTGTAAACATTTGTGCACAAAAAACTCCTCCTAAGTTCGCTGAAGAATAATGGGATGGTGTTTACCATCCCAGGAGTCTCTTATTGTGACGGGTTATATTAAGGATGCAAGTGGATTATCAAAGATGCAGAGTCCTTTGCTTGACTCCTGCCACGACGGTCAGGACTGTCTGGTGCTCACTCCTTCTTGTTCATAGAACATCCAACACAAGGAGAAGCATTTGAGTATAAATCACAATGCCAATTCGCCTATATCTCCTCAGAGATGCCTGTTTGCCACCAGTGCAGGAACGTTGAGTGACCCGATGAAATTGTCAGACCCCTCAACAAGTACTAGAACTCTTCCAAAAGGCACTTCATAATGATCATTGGTACCCCTCAAAAATTACTAGAATTCTTCCAAAAGGCACTTCATGAGAATACATGGAAACTCTGGCTTCAAACTACACATACATGTTAAACAGTCAATAACAATGGAAACAACGGAAACTACGAGTATATTGTAATATTTATGAGCCTAATCTTGCATCATCATGCCGTTTTCATTAATGATCCGAACCAGATTATTAATAAGGAACCAGGAACTAAGTCAACCCGGAGATCCTGATGAAGTATGCGACGCCCTGATTAAGTCGCTCCCTCATGCGGTTTTTACTTGAATCTAATCTTCTCTCTTGAAGCCCCGACGGGGTTTGAAAGCTCCTTTTTGTGCCGGTAGGACATTGAAAGGGTAGATTGAATCAACTCTTCATTCCCTTCGGGTAGGTAATGATTAGATTTTTTGCTCTCGCTTTTTGTTTGAATATTAAAACGCGCTAGGGATCGGAACTTAATGAAGTCGTTCCTACGGATGAGGAGTGTACGAAAAACTAAAAATAAAAAGACGAGGTTGATTGAAGTTTTGGATATTGAGAATATGTTGTGAAAATTAAATAGGTAGAAGAAGCTGGCCCGAAAATCATCCAGAAACTGGTCCAAAAGTAACGTTTTGAATCAATTTCCCACTCAGAATCGTGAAAAGAAGAATAGGTACTACACATTATTGAAGGAAAGGTTGCTTTTTGATCCAAATATCTGATTCTTAGTAATTAGCGAAGGTTTTACACTTAGGGTTTGAGAAAACAGTGAAGCCGTTACTTCAATAAAAGTACGCAAGCCAAATGCTGTTCGCAGAACTATCCTGATTTCTGAATTATTTTTCCACTCCGGCGCGACCTCCTAAGTTTGTAATTTTGGTTTATTATTTTCAATAATAAGCCTTTGGAATCGAGCAAGAAAAAAAAAAATTTTAACCCCCCCTCAAAATTTGATGTTTTACGTTTCAAGGTACGTAGAATACGAAAATCGAATAAAAAAATTTCCGTCCGTCCGCCGTACGCCGTACGCGGCACTTTTCTTAGCAACACTGGACCGATTTGGTTCAAATTTGGTATATGGGCTCCATTTGGGGTCTAGTTGTGCCGCGAAGCTTTTGGTTGATGTAGGTCACTTCTAAGGGGTGAAAATTAAGGGTTGAAATTTTCAAGAGTGCCCTAGCTCGAAAACTCTCGAAATAAAGGTATCGTTTTTTCACCAATTTTAAATAGTATTGAATTTTTAAAAATTTTTGAGACCACCCGGAGCTCTGTAGGACAAACCGTTCGGTCCCTACGAGTACTTGAAGGTTTTCCTTCGATAAAACAGAATCATGAGTGTCAATCGCAAAAGAGGTCTAATCTCCATTCAAATTTTATCGGACTAAAATGCGATCGCTGTTCATTTCTTCGATTTGTATACAGTTTTGCCTTCTGCGTAACCAGTGATCAAATTTCCATATGAAGCTTTCTATTTTTCCAATCGAGTGTGAAGCGTTTAGTTCTTTCTAATAAACTTGATTGTGAAGGTGTGAAGCCAGTATGGTGTGGTAGGTAGTACCTAGCTGGTAGGTAAAAAAAAGTTGGTAGGTAAAAAAAATGTTGGTGGGTAAAAAACGCTGCAAATCATTGCTCAAAGGCTTCTTCACTCTTCAGATCACTGATCAGCTGAGTGAGCTCAGAAGCCATTTTCAATCCTATTGAATGGAAGTGCTCTTCCAGGCGTCTCCAGCATTCGAGGAGATCTTCTTCACTCTTCTGATCACTGATCAGCTGAGTGAGCTCCAAAGAAATTTTTACTCCTATTGAATGGAAGTGCTCTTCCAGGCGTCTCCTGCATTCGAGAAGATCTTCTTCACTCTTCAGATCACTGATCAGCTGAGTGAGCTCCAAAGCCATTTTTACTCCTATTGAATGGAAGTGCTCTTCCAGGCGTCTCCAGCATTCGAGAAGATCTTCTTCACTCTTCAGATCAGTGATCAGCTGAGTGAGCTCCAAAACCATTTTTACTCCTATTGAATGGAAGTGCTCTTCCAGGCGTCTCCAGCATTCGAGGAGATCTTCTTCACTCTTCAGATCACTGATCAGCTGAGTGAGCTCCAAAGCCATTTTCAATCCTATTGAACGCAGGAAGCTGAAATTTGAGAGGGAAGGTCAAGGGAGAATACAGATGGTGGTAGGTGCTATTGATGGAGAACCAGTGATCTATACAGAAGGGTGATCTATACAGAAAATAATAAACCTTTGAGCAATGATTTGCAGCGTTTTTCTCCATCATATTTGGGTCTAGTAAAATTTGCAGCCACTAGTTTCTATCTGAGGAAATACTGACCTAGCAGCTTGGTGAATAGATTCCTCAGATCCGCTCGATTGTCTTTCAAGCTGGGTGAGTTGACACCGGCCTCCCTCCTTGCAGGGGAAAGGAACCTCATTAGACCTCAAACACCACAAGCTGCACGTGATGGCTGGAAAATGAGCGTAAATACTGATACATCTCCAAGTACCTCTTGAAAAATTGCATTTTCTGATACCAAGATACAACTCCTTCAAAATACGAACAAAAACCCACATGATTTCAGGATGGCTACTCTTCACTATACACTGAAATTTGCTGCTGGATCTTACGTACTATACAACCGTTCCATGTTTCGACAAGAACCTTTTCCCAGAAAAAGATTGAAAGATAAAGAATTATTAAAATAAAGTACGTAGATCACAAGAAATACGAATCTTTGAACTCGAAATTGATAAAATGCTAGTAATCCGTTTTTTGAGATGACATCAAAGGAAACGTCAGATGACAGGTTTCTTATTATATTCAAATACCTTACCATCAGTGTCTCCCTGCCTTCTGCTCACAGACTGCAATGAAATATTCAATACCTTTTGCGAGTAGTAGTCATCTGCACGGCAAACATCGTTCTGTGAGACAGTAAGTCCACTTATATTTTCTTTTCGACGACCAACAGGTGTCTTTGATACTAATATTCCTTCAGTCGGCCTTTGAAAGGTTTTTCAAAATCGTTTTGCGCTTGAATGAATTGAATTTCACGTGTTCAATTTTTTATTTTTGAGCGAGCTTTTCATTTGGAGAGAGGTAGTTTCAAAATGGACTATTCAAATCGTCGAATGAAATTGAAGAAAAATAAGAAAAAGATCTGAGTAAAGTAAAGGGATTTGGAAATGCCGACCCAGAGGTTATTTCTAATGGCTAAGAAAGTTCAAGCCTTGATGAATAAAAGAGAAATCGGCACTGTCTCAAGGTACGAGCTGCGCTCAACGAATCAAAATACGTGGAGAAAATAAATTTTGGTATCTTTTCCTATCTTTAAATACCAAAATTGAAAAAAAAAAAAACGCGGAAAATTGGATGAAAAATCGAATTCTCCAGTGGTTGGTCACCAGCAATTGCAAATTTCACGTAAAGTAAAGTAGTTCCTCAACTTTAAAGTTCCATTTTAAATTTATTGTGGAGAGTTCAATACTAAATAATAATAATTCCATATTGGGGTGGAAATTAAGGGAATTTTGACTTATCCTTTAAAAAATAACATAAATTTAAATGAGGTAAATATTGGTTTATTCACCGCAGAATGAAAATCTCTATCAATCACCATTAACTAGCTATTTTCAGCACTAAACAACATTTTTCTTGTTAAATATACCCATTTTCCAAAAGTTCCATTGAAAAAAAAGGTTTTTTTTCAGTAAGAGAAACCAATAAAATTATATAATATATAATATTATGGATTTGTACTTTATTCGGAATCATCTTCTATAAGAAAATGTCACGTTAAGAAATATTACCTAATCCATATCGTTATCGTAAATTATCAGGAATAAAATACACAACGTTTCAAACCTTGAAGAACCATGACCTGGGAGTTCCTGGGACCTCAACATACGAATTACCCAACCTAGGATGAGCTCTGGGGATTCCTCAAGATTAGGTTTCCCAAGCTCTATCACGGCCTATTCACAGCTAGCTTATTGTTTTGTACACTTGTATAAAAACTGAGTTATTCTCATCATTAGCAGACCCTTTGAAGGTGTGTTGCTGGACTTTACCGGAGATCACTAGAGAGGAAGTCGTTCATGCCCTATCAAGGATGAAGGATCGCAAGGTGCCAAGACCGAATGATTTTCAAATTGAGGTCTTGAGGCTGCTTAGGAAGGATGATGTTCTGGTGAAGATTGTGGAACTTTTGAGCAAAATTTATACTGGTGGCAAGATTCCTGATGACTGGCTCCCTCAACGTTTGTTGCTAACCCAAAGAAGACAAATCCAAAGCCGTGCAGGGATTTCAGAACTACAAGTCTCATGAGCCATGTGTTGAAATCGTCGCTAAAAGCTGTATGGCAGACTTGAAAAGGAAATGGAAAACACCCAATGTGGCTTTCATGGTGGATCCGGTACAAGGGAGGCTTTATTTAGTTCCAATGTTTTATACCTGAGGTGCCGTGTCATGTCAGTCGACTTCTACGCTTGCTTTCTGGATTTTGCGAAGGCGTTTGATCGGGTGCAACATGGAAAAATGATGAGGATTCTGGCAGACTTTGAACTAGATAGCAAAAATTTTAAGCTGATAGCAAAATTTACAAAAATTTACAGATTTAATCTGTATTTCTAGCAAGAGGCCAATGTTCGTTTGGGAAGCAAAAACACTCGCAGCCTTCAGATTCTTAGGGGTGTCCGGCAGGGTTGTATTTAGTCACCACTTTTGTTCAACCTGTGTGCTGAAAATATTTTCTGAGAAGCATTATATGATGTGGATGTTGGTGTGCTAGTCAACGGTGTCCAGGTTAACAGCCTCTGGTATGCGGATGACTCCGTACTCATTGCATCAAGACCTGCAAGATCTAGTCAATAAAAGAAGCAACGACATGGGTCTCGTTAAATCTGACAAAAACAAAGTGGATGATAATATCTAGAACGAATGTGTCAGGACTGCATTTGGTTGATGATGCCAAGCAGGTAACCCGAGTCTCAACCTTCAAATACCTAGGCACAAAATTGTTCCTGAAGAGGGCAATAATGTCACGGAAATTCGAAGCCGAATAGAGCAGGCGAGTTCTGTGTTTAGAAGCATGAGCAAGGACAAGACAACTACGACTTGATTTTTAAGAGTCCGCATTCTCAGCTGCTACGTGTTCTCTGTCTCACTGTACCTATGGAGGCAAACTAGTGCTCCAAGCCGCAAAATTAAGGCCTTTCAAATGCAGGCCTATCGAAGGATTTTGAAGGTAACATGGGTTGATCGAGTGACCTATGCAGCTATCCTCCAGAGAATGGATGAAAAGTGTGAAGTTATGAACTGCGTGAAGCAACGAAAACTCCAGTATTTTGGCTACACAATTAGAATTGAGAAATACCTGTTGCTGCAGAATTATTGCAGGGACGCATAAATGGGAGGCTCTTTTTGGAGGAAGCTCTTTTTCAAAGGAGTAATAACATTTATATTCCGTGTAAGGAAAATGATTGTCCATTGTGTAATAATTTCATCATTTTGCGAGATGTGATCATTTTCAAGGGAAGAGTCTGGTCGCAGAAGGGTTTCATGTTGAATAACCATCGCCTGAGGTTTGAGGAGGCCACCACATCTTCATTTAGAAAGGCTGACGAATAAATAAAGATTACGTTGATGATCGCCAACGTTCGTCACGGAAAGGGCTCTCAAAGTAGAAGAAGCTGGACTTTCCATGCTCCAGCTTGACGTGAGTAGTAGCGGTTTTCTTTCCTGAGAGCCCTCTTCAAAGGAGTACTCGCTCCCTATGGAGTATAGCTGTGCCATCTACCAAAATGTCGCTTGATTCCTCTTCAGGGAATCTCTTGATCGTTACAAACGAGTAGAGTAAATATTCATGAAAATGTTAGTAATTTTTGGTTTATTGTTTTCAATAATAAGCCTTTGGAATCGAGTTAGAAAAAAAAGTTTAACCCCCCCCCCCCCCCCTCAAAATTTGATGTTTCACGTTTCAAGGTACATAGAATCCGAAAATCAAATCAAACATTTTTAGTCCGTCCGCCGTACGCGGCACTTTTCTTAGCAACACTGGACCGATTTTCATGAAATTTGGTATATGGGCTCCATTTGGGGTCTAGTTGTACCGCAAAGCTTTTGGTTGATGTCATTCACTTCTAAGGGGTGGAAATTGAGGGTTGAAATTTTCAAGAGTGTCCTAGCTCGAAAACTCTCGAAATAAACGTATCATTTTTTTTACCAATTTCAATTAGTATCGAATTTTAACAAATTTTTGAGACCACCCGGAGCTCTGCAGGACAAACAGTTCGGTCCCTACGAGTACTTAAGGGTTTTCCTTCGATAAAACTGAATCACGAGTGTGAATCACGAAAGAGGTCTAATCTCCGTTCAAATTTTATCTGACTAAATGCGATCGCTGTTCAATTCTTCGATTTGTATCCAGTTTTGCTTTCTGAGTAGGGATGGCAACGATATATCGATATATGTAATATATCGATATATTAGTTTCGATATATCGATATATTTATATCGATATAGAGAACCGATATTATCGGTCAATATCGATATATTTACCGATATATCGAAACTTGTTTTCAACAAGTAAAAATTAAATATTAAAATGGATAGATGAGACGGGACGCCTGTACCTGTAAAAACATCAAGTACCTAATTTTATTCCAAATTTTGTAGGTACCTACGTGATGGATTGATTTCAGATTACTGACTTCAGCTCAAACATGATGGCGCTCAAGTCTCAATTATTTGACTTGAGCCAAAAGTAATGGAGGCGTGTCCAGATTAAAACGACCTAATACGAGCTCGTACTTATACAAGTTGAAGCAATTTATAAATTAATGAAACATTGCTATGGTGAGGGTAGGTTTCTATGATTTTTATATTATGTTGTTAGGACCCCTGACAGTAGTTTATCCCCAAATTTGCAACCCCAATAACCCTTTAGACTTAGTGCTCTGACAACCATGACATTTTCGCACTTTTACAACTACGTATGATAATTTCGATAATTCATACCAGTAACTTTTTAAACCAGGTTAAATACTTACTTCAGCCGTTTTTCCAAGTAGATCTTCCGATATGTCGAGTATATCGATGTATTTCTTCCAAAATGATATTAGTAACGTTTCAATTACAAACCTACTTACTTCAATAAGATTTTCCAAGTAAATCTTCCGATATATTTCACTCGATTTGCCATCCCTGCATACCTTGTAACGTAAACCATGATACTTTTGAGAGGGTTAAATACTAACTTCAGAGAGTTTTTCCAAGTAGATCATCCGATATGTCTAGTATATCGATGTATTTCTTCCAGAATGATGTTAGTATTGCTTTTAAACGTTTTAACTCGCGTATCTACTTCAACAAGATTTTCCAAGTTAGATCTTCCGATACATCGAAATATCGATTATTTTATCCGATATATCGTAGGTATCGATATCTCATTGACGATATATCGTTTGTTTAATATATCGATATATTTCATTCGATATGCCATCCCTATTTCTGAGCAACCAATAATCAAATTTCCATTTGAAGCTATGTATTTTTCGAATCGAGTGTGAAGCGTTTAGTTCTTTCTAATAAACTTGATTTTGAAGGTGTGAAGGCAGTATGGTGAGATAGGTAGTACCTACCAATGGTTGGTAGGTAAAAAAAAGTTGGTAGGTAAAAAAATGTTGGTAGGTAAAAAAAAACGCTGCAAATCATTGCTCAAAGGTTTATTATTTTATGTATAGATCACCCTTCTGTATAGATCCCTCCCTACCAACCATAGGTGCCTACTACGTAGTAGGTCATTTTGAAAATTTCAACTATTCATTCCCATTTGGTTGGTGGTTGGGTTTGAAAATCTCAAAAATGCCCTAGTAGGTAGTAGGTACCTACGGTTGGTAGGGAGGGATCTATACAGAAGGGTGATCTATACAGAAAATAATAAATCTCTGGGCAATGATTTGCAGTGTTTTAACTATAGCGTAGTATAAAAAATTTGACAGTAAATTCATTCACTAAATATTAAGTAACTTTAGTTGAGCAAAACCCTTAATAAGTCATTAAAACATTTTCTCTCCCACTAGAACGTTGTTTCGACTCACAGAACTGAGGAAATAATTATAAGCTAGAGTGTTTTCCATCGAAGATGTTCTTTATTGACTTGGGGATTCCAGAAAGTGAACCCCAGACGGAAAAGTGTCACCCGTCTAGTGGCTCTAGCAGCCCTCCCTCCGAGGTAATGTCATTATAGAAGGGGTCGAAAACTCGTCAACTTACCGCAACCTTACAGGACCTTCATGTAACCAGCAGAGGGAGAGTGAAAACTTCACAATCAAAAACCCCGAGCTGACAACAATACCACCTGTCACGTACAACATACGGTCGAGTTAACTTGGAAAACTAATAGCCGAGGTTCGAAAACCCCTGACTTCACAACTTCACCGGAGACCGGTAACGAAGTCGATGAGGGTTACCTTGGCCTTTTTGAAGTCCCGACGAGAGAGTCACAACTTCGGAAGCGGACATTCCGTGATTATCGAGCGGTTAGGTGCCTTTGCTCAGGGGTCAACCTGTCAAGGTCTTTCTCAGAGAGAAATTGTGATCGTAGTGAAATACACAGAGTCGTTAGGGTAACGACACCAGTTTTCGTCAGTTTTAAAAGTTCAAAACTTACCAGTGTTCGTCACTTAAAATTTCGTTTCCAAATAATCAAGCTAGACTCTTTGAACAGATCTGATCAATTTAGTATCTGTTAGAGATGGTAGTAGATATGTCAATTATGTAGCTCTTTATTTCTCCCAATATTATATATCAATCTCTAATGTTATGAATTAATTAAATCCACATCCAGGGAACGAACAGTATAAATTGACGTTGTAATTTCCAGCCTGCTTTCCACTCTCAAACTTGAATGAATATTTTGGCAGAGAAACATTTAATTACTTACCTAATTAGAGATCGTGATAATTGTGGAAATGTGAGTAACATAATACAATCCACGATGTCAGATGAATATCAGATCGGAGATGCTTGCTGGAGGTAGATAGCAGCAGTCAGACATAAAGCTGTAGGTTTTTTTTTTCTTTTTTTTTCAAATTATATTTATTGCACCAAGTAATTCAACTTATTAGCAACATTTCTCGGACAATGTATATAAATAACTGAAAGGAGAGTGTGGTACATAGCACACCTCCATACTTCATGTCGGCTATTTTATGTGTCTTTTGACGCACAAGATTCACAGGAGCGCACAGCACAACACTCACTGAACAACTTCATGAAAACACCACTCCCTACTGCCACAGATCGTGAGGTTTTCGTCTTTTCAGCCGCCTGAGTAGATCATCAACATCCAGCAACTTCACAGCCTCCTCGTTGATATGACCTTGTAGCCTCTGGTGATGGGCTATTGCTTGAGTTTTGATGACTTCATTTATTGTGGGAATTTTAAGGTCCTTATGGATGTCGTCATTGGTTGAGTACCAATACGCATCAACGCATGAGCGCAGTACTTTGTTCTGAAAACGCTGTATAATGTCACGATTGCTTTGAGAGGTGCAGCCCCACAGTTGTGCACCATATGTCCAGACTGGCTTAAGGACCTGATTGTATAAGGTTAGTTTGTTCTGTATTGACAATTTTGATCGTCTACCAACCAACCAATACATTTTTCGGAGTTTGATGTCCAGTTCTGTTCTTTTATTTTTCACATGCACCCTCCAGCGGAGTTTCGTATCCAGAGTCATACCCAGATATTTTGCCTCATTAGCAAAAGGGATGACTTTGCCATTAAGATATATTGGTATATGTTTGATATGGCGGTTGGTAAAATCAACATGGACTGATTTGGCTTCATTCATCTTGATTCTCCACTTAATTGTCCAGTCATGGAGTTTCTCGATGGATCTTCTAAGTTTTAAAGTTGATTCGTGATTGTCTTCACCAATAGCAAGGACTGCAGTATCATCTGCAAATGATGCCAGGGTGTTACCCTCGTGTTCGGGTAGATCGCTAGTGTATAGGACGTACAAGAGGGGGCCAAGTACGCTTCCTTGCGGGACTCCAGCATGAATCATTTTTGCTTCTGAGTATGCATCATCTTGTTTGATTCGGAAGTACCGATTTGATAGGTATGAGTGGAGCAACTCAGCGTATTTTGCTGGAAGCATTTGTCTGAGCTTATGATTAAGTCCCTCGTGCCAGACTTTATCGAACGCCTGGGTAACGTCGAGGAAGACAGCTGGAAGCTGTAGGTACCTCACTCGTGTCTCATGTATATTAAAAAAAACGCTGCGAATTATTTCTCAAAGGTTTATTATTTCTATGTTTAGTCACTGGCCTACGATGAACACAGATTTGCCATTGGCATTATCTCCCAACTATATAGTCGCTTCACAATCAAATTTATTTTGAAGAAATTAACGGTTCACACTCAATTTGAAGAGATAAAGAGTTGCGGGTGCCTTCTTCAGAAATTTGATTACTGGTTGCTAAGAACGCAAAACTGAGTACAACTCGAAAAAAAATAAACAACGAGTCTCATCTGAACGGGTGGTCTCATTCGATTCTAAAAATTCAATACCATTTTAAATTGATGAAAACACAATACCTACATATCGAAGGTTTTATAGCTAGGGCTTTTAGAAAATTTCAGCCCTTATTTTTCAACCCTTAGAAGTGACTGACATCAACCAAAAAACGTCTGCCAAGTGGGTGTGGCACATAGCTTCCTCGTATCCATAACCCGATTGTATAGATGATTGTTCGTTAATCTCAAAACACCAATCTCTAAGTACCTTTCACTACCCTCATAGGGGACCATCTACACGCTAATCTGGACAATCCTGGAAAATTTCATCAAATTCGGATGAAAAATTAAGTGAGTATATGTATGTGATTGGATCAAAAAAATTCTTAGCCTCGGCTGGGATTCGAACCCGCGATCCCTGGAGCACAAAATTTGTGCTCCACGGATCGCGGGTTCGAATCCCAGCCGAGGCTAAGAATTCTTTTGAAGAAGTCTTAATTTAATTAAGACTCTGTCCTCCGAGCTATTGAAGCCTTGTCACAAAATTTGTGCTCCAGGGATCGCGGGTTCGAATCCCAGCCTTAGTTTTGATTATTCAATATATAATTGTTGAGATTCTTGAGGTTCAGTCAGAAGAGAATGAAACTTTTGTTTAGGCTGACATTTCGGTATGTGGATATACCATCTACACATATACACCATCTTCATATATACTTTCTGAAATTAAAAAATATGCTTTCTGTACGATAGTATAAGATATTCTCAGATACACTCGAGACAGAGTGTGTGTACTGAGTCTCGAGTGTATCTGAGAGTTTCTTGTATTATCGTACAGAAAGCATTTTTTTTTTTCATCTCAGAAAGGGTTTTTTGAAATCCTAATGTAAGCAACAGAAGTTTATTCACACCCTTTCCAAGCCCTGAAGACGGTAGCTATATAAATATACCGAAACGTCGGCTTAAACCAGTGATTTGTCTTCTGACTGAAACTCAAGAACCTCAACACCTATTTTTCAATCAAGCAGTCGAAAAAAAGAACCTCAGTTATTCACTATGTTTTCTACTTCTATTATGTTCAAATAAATCAACCTGAGGAAGCAATTTTGTCCAAGTTTGCAGACGTGTTTTCTGAGAGAAACCAATTCAAACTTCTCCTGTTCTAGGGTTTCAGCTAGTTTAAAACTGCATACAGCTCCCTAAAATTAGCACTCAACTAAAAAATTACTTAATATTACGCAAAGCGGACGGCAATTGACTGTAACATTCATTGCCCGCTTTTGAGGTCCAAGCTGTTCATTTCTGCAATTTATCTCCGGGGAAGTGGCGGGAGAAAATAATACAGAACTGGGACAGTCCGAGACAAAGAACGGATCTGATTCTTTATTTTCCCTTCTGGGGACGCTCATTCAGGAACTTACCCCCTCTCTTTCGCCCCCACGTCCTCATCGTTCCCTTTATAAGGCTTCCTTCCCCAAAGGCCTGGTCAACTGGAGGGAAAGGACCCATAAATTGTCTTGTCCTGACGCCCCGAAGAAGAAAAAACCTTGCCGAGTATTTATTGGTGTAAGAAATGGCTGAGTCAGAAGCATCCAGTGAGAGATAGGTGCTTTTATGGTTCAACTGCCTGTGACAAATTCATTGCCCCGGCTAAAAAGAGTCTTTACCATTGAAGTGAAGTGCCGATTTTTTCCCCTCTCCTCTCCGTCAGCTTCCCTTTCATATTGCCAAAAATCCTTTATACCTCCTCATAAACCATAAGATAAACATACACCATCAATGTTAACAGCCCGTTACAATTTCCCTTTTATTGGTTCAGGTAATGGCATATTTTATTGCGCAAAATTGCACAACTAGCTCAAAATATGTTTCTGTACCGCTGCAGTATTGGTTCAACACATAATTATATTTTTGTTTGTTGTAAAATTGCTAGGATCCCGATCTTGAATTTCTCAAATTCATTCAGTTTGATGAATTGGAATTTGAAATTGAATTTTGATTTTGAAAATTTGAATTCCTTTTTTTTTATTCAGTTTGATACTGGCAAATAAAGCTTTTGGTCTATAACTGATGATATAATAATATAATCTATAACTATATAATAATATATAATTTTGGTGATTTTGGTGAACATCATTTTTATTTTTACCACAACTGCATGTCATGTTTTAAATCCTTTTTTGTTAAAATAAACGTTTTTGTCGGGCTTGGATGCTTGTGGACTGCCTTGGGTTACACTCATCACTAAAATCCGCTTTGATTTTTTTTTGTGAAAGAAAATTCAAAATGGGACAAAAAAATTGCGAATTTTGAATGCTATAAAAATAATTTTTCTAGCATTCAAAATTCGCAATTTTTTTATATAATAATTATTATGATGTCCTTAGCTATGTCATCAAGTAAACCCTCACTGAGTGGTGGACCTCTAGAGGCAAGAAGTTCACAGGAAGGTCGTGGGTGATTCCACTGAAAGTGGCGAAATTGTGGATTTTTTGTTTCTATAGAGATTATTAGTAGGTAGCATTGCAACGAGAAAAAATATTGAATATAGAACCATGTTTCCCAGACTATCAATGTTTTCATTTTCGAGATAGACGATTAGCAAGGCTACGAAAAATAAGCGGATTATCATAAATGTCATTCCCCTGGCTTGTCCGCTTCCCTATCTGCACTACTGCTCCAAGTAACCTCAGTCGTTCAGTTTGAGATTCCAGGAAACTACAGAGGCTCACGTACTCATCAAGTGGTCTGATACGAATACCTTTGTCGTCTAAATTTTAGGTTTTTTTTTTAAGTTTGTGAACGCATGCATCAAGAATAGTGAGTAGCACAGGCTTTGGGTCATTCCCCATACGATTGCATTTTGGTCAGATGAAATTTGAACGGAGATCAGGTCACTTTTGTGATTCACACTCGTGTTTCTGATCTATCGTAAGACCAACCTTCAAGTTCCATAGGGATCAAACGGTTGGTCATACAGAGCTCTGGGTGGTCTCATTCGTTTCTAAAAATTCAATACTATTTTAAATTGATGAATAAACAGTACAATGAAATTGAAAGTTTTTGAGCTACGACGTTTTGAAAATTTCAGCCCTTATTTTTCACCCCTTCAAAGTGCCTGACATCAACCAAAAGATTCGGACCATAACTAGACCCCAAATGGAGCCCATATACCAAATTTTATCAGAATCGGTCAGCGGTAACTAAGGAAAGTGCCAAGTACTGCGGATGGACAGCAAAATTTCAATTCGCAAACCAACAAATTTTGAGGGGGGGAGGGGGTTATTTTTTGCCGATTCCAATGGTCTATGATTTGAAAATAATAAACCAAAAGACTTGCCTCGTTCCTGACGTCCGCTGATCAATATTATGAATTAGTCTACTTCAGGTTCTTTTCTGTTCCGTCATTCTGTTCATCGCCCTTCTCGAGGACTCAATTTGTCTCGTCCCGAGACATTCAAGCAGCCTTGTTTCTCTCTCAACGTGTTTATGTGATGCCGTGCCAAATATGTTTGCTCCTTATTAACGGAGGCTGCTCTGAGTTAACAGGTTCATTTATCTTTCTCATCCCGCCGTACATCCATCAAACCGCCGTTGCGTGAAAGGCGTGATGGGGCAACTGCAGTCTCCATCTTTCCACCGAGAAGGTATTGCTTGTACAGCGCAGAAAACTCTCATTCCGAAGGAATTATACTAAAAAGGATCATTCTTCATCACCTTCATTATACCTGTAAGTAACTACACAATGCTTCTCAGTACACCATCGTGCAGGAAGGAAGAAAATAAGTATAAAAACTCAAATTTCCACTTGCATTTTTATTTGTCTAAGTATAATATTGTTTGTGCTCAAACTTGAAGGGTAGTAGGTCTTGTTGTTTTGGAGATATCTGATGTATCTTACACTATGTTGTATAATAATTTTTCTAGCAATTTTTCAATCCTTGCTAAGTCTGGTTGATTACATTAATCGACTTCCTCATCAACTAATTGGAGTGGTGTGTACAATGGAAATGTCTGTAAACTGTTAGAACTTACGCGTTATCAACACATTTGGTGGATTGTTCGGAATGACGACATCGTGTTCTCTCTCCAAAATTAGTTCATCTTCAATGTTGACGGAGTGAACAATTTTTTAAAGTGACTGTTAACTATTTGACAGACAAACTATCCTGTGTGAACCACTATTAAAGTAGTTTAATACGTTCATCCCATCGTCCTTCTCTTCCTTATTTTGCTTGAGAAATCCTCATAAAAATCAATAATTAATTTTATGTTTTTTTCGAATAAAAAGTAACCATTCTCCTTCAATTTTGGCATACATATCCCCATTATACAGGTTAAGTAATTGTCGGAAACTAAATACTAAGATTCTAAAAAAGAGAGGTTGATTCTCTTTAAAACCTCAATCCTCTCATTTTGGACGATCGGCTAAGAAATTGTTTTGGAAACAGCAGGTTTACGCCGTTTCCTCTCTATCTTCGACCTCAATGCTTAAACCTAAAAAGTTTTATAAAACCATCTGCAGACTTCGAACGGGCCACTGGAACACCAATATTTTCCACTTCGCAATCGGTAACTCCGACTCACCCGTATGCCGCTTCTGCCAAACATGTGAGGAAACACCCGAGCACACAATCCTGGAATGTCCCATTCATGGACGTGAACGCGAAACCTTCCTCTACACAATCCATGCGAATATTTCCAGTCCATTCAATCTCGACTATACATACAGTATGTTTGTATGACATACGGAAAATCGAAAAAACAACAAAAGCCGTGTGGGTACTCTATGAGTTTGTAGAGACGACTAGAACATGAATATGGACTCCTAACATCTTCAAAGCATACCCTATGCATACAGTATGTTGGTATGGTATACTGAAAATCGAAAAAAAAAAACAATAGCCATGTGGGTACTCTATGAGTTTGTAGAGACGACTAGAACATGAATATGGACTCTTAACATCTTCAAAGCGTACCCAGTGCATACAATATGTTGTTATGGTATACTGAACATCGAAAAAAACAAGAATAGCTATGTGGGTACCCTATGAGTTCACGGGGACGAGTAGAACACGACTCCTAACATCTCCAAGTATAATCTTTGCATACAGTACGTTGGTATGGTATACTAAAAATGAAAAAAAAAAAAAAAAAAAAAACCAAGAATCGTGTAAAAATAAAACTTTCTATAAGAATTAAATGAATGGGGTTAGTTCCGCTAGTTATAAGGATACAATTATTATTTACGTACCGTACTGGAAAATCCATCGTAACCAGCAAGTCGAGTACAGGAGGCGAGCGCTTTCGATGTAAGGACATCATCTTCAGGCCATCGAGAGAGTACTACAGTTTGTCAGTCAGTCGTTCTATTTATATAGTCTGGGTGAAAGGGAGGTGAAAGGATTAGAAAGGAAAGGGGGCCACCTAGTAACGAGACCACGTGGTGAAAGGTTGTTTGTCTGTCATGTCAAGTGTAGGGGAGAGATAAAACTAATCCTATTAGCTAATTGTACGTTCACCACATGGTAACCACGAGGTCTTCTATTCTAAACCATGAATATATTATAAACTAGCTTATATGACTAACTTATTGCTCAAATTACTAACTAATATCTATATCTATTTCTAACTTAGATAAGTTTTTTTTTAATTTTTGGTTAGTTGATTATTTTTTTATTTATTGTTTGAAATTATGATATCCTAGGTCGTTTGGTTGTCTGGAAGTTAGTGTAGTCATGGGGGTGCTGTTTGCGTTTCTTTCAATTTCTTTCAAAGCCAATAAAGGCAAAAAATCCATACTAAAACAAAAGATAACGAGAGAAAGAAAATACTCTCATTATAGACAAGCGATTTCCTACTTGAGCTCCAAAACTGAACCTCGAGAGGTTGACCCATTTGGCTGAAACGTTTTAGAGTTTAGAGCCTAGGGCGCTTTGTATAAAATATTCATGCTAGAGTATTCTGTATTACATCCCTCGTTGAAAGCAAATTGGATGGCAGTCGGAAAGGGTGGGGGCGAGAGGAGATGGTTTAGCCCAATAATACAGCATTAGAGGGTCTATACGTCCAAGAGTGGTAGGAGTGGTGGGGTGGGGGGGGGGAGAAAATAGGCGAAAAAACTCATTAACCCCCGATATATTTACGAGAGTTCGTAATTTATTTTTATTATTATTTCGTGTGATGGTGTGTGTGAGGACGACCCGTATGGTGGTAGGAGGGAATGCAGGATTATCGATCGAAACGCAGCTCTAGGAAGGGGGAAATTGAGGAAAAACACCAGGGAGGGTGGGCAATCGAGGGGGTTTCCCCCGAAACTTGAGGGAGATTGCTCTCGTCCCGGTTACGTAATCCTATTAGGAAATCAATTTTTATCATTGTCAGCCACGTGCCTCGCCAAACTGTGGTTCTGTGTTTAACCTCTTTTTTTCTCCCCGCAGTTCATTTTTTTTGGCGATTACAAGGGGAGTTGATTGGAGGACCCATCAGGGTGGGACATAGACAAGTGTTGTGTTGAATGATCGGCAATAATATTGTTGACTACAACTTGCAATGTGTTCTTCAATAAACAATATCTGAAGCCTGCCGTTCCAGAATCCTACAGATACACTCTTCTGAATTTTACAGGGGAGCAAAAAACCTAAAAATTTAAAATTACACCTCTCCACTTTTTTAGGACGTCCCACATTATGACGTGGGCGTCCTTATGTGATCGATCTGGGGTGAAGTTGGACAAAACTCAACATAAAAAAATAAATAAATAACCACACACTAATCCGTTTTAGACCATTCTGAATCCAAATCCGCGAAAAAATCCATAGTTGTATGTCTGTTCGTGTGTGTGTGCGACAAAATCTTGTGTCGTCTGCACAGACCTTAGTTCTCAACCGATTATCCTGGTCTTATTTTTTTGTTCGACGCGGAAAACTATCTAGTTGTGCACTACGGCGCTGGAATTTCGAATTTTGCTTTCTAAGGGGGGGAAGGGGGGTTAATGCTCAAAGAACGTGCATCTGCGGGCATAACCTTGTAAAATCTGCCCAGGCCTCAATTTCCAACAGATTTGAGTGTTTCCTTTTTGGTTCGACTCAGAAATCTTCCAAATTGCACACTATTTCGCCAGAGTATCAAAATAAGCATGGGGAGGGGTGAGTGGGGGGATAATATTCACAAAATATCCGATTTTTCAATATTTCGGTTCCTTTACAGCTTACTAATTGTATCTAAGCTTTAAAATCGAGGAAAAATTCTCATTATACTTCCAGATTTTCATGAATAATTATTATCCTCTGTCCCGCCATGGAACTAATAGTGGTGCCACCATGGTGCCAGGGCACCATAAACTGCACATTTCGTGGTTTTTTTTTGTGTGTTTCACCTTCGTTGGACCGTCTACCAAAACAAATAGATGAAAGTTCAACGTTACGAGGTATTACTGCTTTGGTTTCAGGCTGGCACCACTGATGGGGGGGGGGGGGTGAACTCGATTTCGTTTGTTGGGTGTCGTAGATGGTTTTTAAAATGCTCTTCAAAGTCGAGGCTCCCATGCTGCTAGAATTGTTATGGTGGATAAGAGTGAGACTATTTCTTGCCTAGAATACTTGATAAATTACATCGAGTGAACAGTTTTTTCGCTTACCAACTGTTATTAATTGACCTAATGCTTATCCAATGGGACGTCCCTTGGCATGCATGCATTACTAAACATTATGTTTTTATCGCAAAACCAATAAACGTCACTTGGTAGGTAGTAATGTCAGGCAATTTATACTGCCATTTTCCAACCAAATAACCAAATAAATTGTTTTTGTTAAATAAGTCACACTAGTAGCTACGTAGTAAGTAGTACCATAAAAACCATTAAAACTCAGTTTTTTGTTTGGTGATCTCAAATATTTAGACTCGCTCGTTGAAGCTTACAGCCGATACTTTATATCAAAACTTTTTGAGTTGGGGCATTTTCAAAATTTCAACCCTTAGCAGTGACCTACATGAACCAAAAGCTATGGGGCACAACTAGACCACAAATGGAGCCCGTATCCCAAATTTCATCAAAATCGTTCCGCGGTAACTAAGGACAGTGCCGAGTACATACTGCAGACGGCTGGCAAACTTCTTATTCGATTTTTGGATTCTACATACCTTGAAACGTAAACCAACACATTTTTAGGGGAGGGGGGGGTTAAACTTTATTTTTCTTGGTCGATTCCATTATTGAAAATAATAAAAGTCTTCGACTCCTTAACAATACTATTTGACGATAGTTTTTTTTCGATTTTTTAACTGCAATTCGTGCTGTGCGCTGGTGCGGTCGGGGATGAACATCAGAAACGGAATGGGAAGCGGAGAGGGAACGGAGAGATTGTTGATTCTAAAAGGGAACTCGGGTCGTGTCGAGCTGAAAGAGAACGAGAGGGGCGAGTGGTCGGGAGTGACCGCTCCGGTGGGCGCCGCTAAAAGGCACAGAGACCGCTAAGTACCTTCGTTCCGAAGCCCGTTCGGACGCGCTTCAACGAAGCGGCGAACAAGGGGAGTCTCTCCGGTTCCGCCTAATCACCCGAGAACAGCATTGAAAAACCCATGAAACCCCCTCATCATCGGTAATAAACTGTAGTTTAGTGAGGACGGGATCCCTCACAATGTCAACTATATATATCACTCTTTGTTTATTTTAAATGAGTGTTGTCGATTAAAAGAGAATAAAGATAACTACAGCAAATGTAAATCTAAGAAATTACAAGGCCAAGTTTTCCAATTCAGAATCGTAACGAAAAAAGATTTATTAAAAGTTCGAACGACGTAATTTTGAACAGCTGATCTAAATGTGTTATTTTGGAGGCAGATTTATTATTGGAGTTTATGAAATCAAACGAGAACATCCTCCGGGTAGGGGTTTGCTGATTAGGGGTGTGTCGGTCCAGGTATTTCCCTGGAACGGTTCCAACGGTTACGGTGACAAAGATGTAACCGTTCCAAATTACCGGTACAGTTCCATTACTGGTACAGGGGGGTCAAATGATATGGATGAAGCAGACAGTCAAATCCCTATCGTCCTTCTTCCATGCTTATGATCTCAACTTGCAATACAATAGCATCATTTTCCTTGACAATTCGCTAAAAGGAAGGAATTTGAACAAGTGTTACAAAAGAGGCAATTTATTATAAATAATAGTTACCAAACAATTCAAGGAAAGAATAATGACGTTGCAGTTTAAGAACTTAACATGACAATAATAAATTAATAATAATGGAGACAACTTCCATGCTAACCAGTCCAGAAGATAACTTCCCGCTCAAGAGCCATTCCATGAACCATTCTCAGTCCATGGAAGTAGTAAGGGCGCTTCCAGGCACAACATGGAACGGAACTGAGAACAAGATCCATGCTTACCAGTCCAGAGCCATTGAACCATTCTCTATGATATCTTATCGGTCCGGTTCCATTCTTACCAGTCCAGTTCCATCCTCACCAATCAGAATGATCAGATTGATGAGATGATTGATCAGATCATTGTGATTGGTGAGGATGGAACTGGACCGATAGAAAAGATTCTCTTCCCGGTCCAGAGCCATTCCAAGATATCTTATCAGTCCGTGGAACTGGACCGGTAAGGGTCGAGTTTTTGTCACTGTGTGGAACCGTTCCAACCTGATACTCGGTTCCACAGTCCCGGTACAGCTGTACCGACACACCTCTATTGCTGATCCAGGGTCTTCTCATGATACATACCGAGAGCTCACGATTTGCGAGGTTGTACTTGGTAGTTTAAACCTGGGAGCTGGCACTGGGGTTGGCACTTCATCCTCCGCATCTGCTCGGACGGGTTCCTGGTCGTCTCCCCCTTGGCTGCTTTCCCGATGTATCTGCGCTTCTACTCGGAGCTCTCGCCTAGACCGGTGGGATCTGCTAGATTTGGACGAACAACTGGAAGTTTCCACTGCCTCAAGTAACTGGGCAAATTGTGCCTTCATTTCTTCCATCTTCCTGATGATCGTGCGTCGTGATGACCGGGAACTGGAGGTGGACTGAGATCGTGCATCCAAATCTTCGTCTTCTTCTCCAGCGATTCGGCAAAATCTTCTCATTTCTTAGCCGCATTCCGCTCATAACTAAGGTACCTACGTGTGGACTGTAGTTTTATGATCGCTAGTTCACAAAATGGATCAAAGGACCAAAAAATGTTGTCGATTAAAGATAACTATAGAAATGGTAATCTCAGAAATTACAAGTCCAAGTTTTAATTTTAATTTTAGTTTTTAATTTTAATTAAGTCCAATCGTAACGAAAAAAGATTTATTGGAGTTTATGAAATCAAACGAGAACTATGAGGTTGCCAGTTATTGGAGAATATGAGAAAAACGCTGCAAATGTTTCATCATCTCACTTTATGCATTAGTAATATAAATTAATTTTGTGTTTAAGCATTTCTACGGCTTCCAATGTCAGAACCCTTGAATGTTAATCACAAACAAATTCAAACAAAAAATAAGTTTTTTATTAACAAAACGCTGCAAATCATTACACAAAGGTTCATTTTTTTCTGCATAGATCACTGGCCTGCCAAGAACACAGTTATGCCATTGCCACTACCTACCAACCATATTTTTGCTTCAAAATCAAGTTTATTTAGAAGAAATAAACGCTTCACATTCAATTCGAAGAAATAGGGAGTTGTGGGTGCCGTCATTAGGAATTTGATGACTGGTTGCTAAAGACGCAAAACTGAGTGCAACTGGAAGAAACGAAAAACGGTCGAATTTTGGGCAGCAAAAATTTGAACGAAAATTAAGCCTCCTTTGCGATTCACACTCGTGTTTCTGATTTATCGTACATCCAACCCTTAAGTTTTCTCAGGGAGCGAATGGTTGGTCCCACAGAGCGCCGGGTGGTCCCATTCGATTATACAAAATTAATACCTTAAATTGTTGAAAAAACAATACACTTATTATATTGAATGTTTTCGCGATAGGGCGTTTTGAAAATTTCAGCTCTTATTTTTCAACCGTTAAAAGTCATCAACCAATAGCTTCGGGGTACAACTAGATCCCAAATGGAGCCCACATACCAAATTTCATCGAAATCGGTCCATGGTAACTGAGGACAATTTTTAGCCAAATTTTCTGTAGGACAAACCGTGGTCTCCCTACGAGAATTTAAGGGTTGGACTTACGATAAATCAGAAACAAAAGTGTGAATCGCAAAAGAGGCCTAATCTCCGTTCAAATTTTAGCTGACCGAAATACGATCGATGTTTTTCTTCATGTTGGTTGGTAGTAACAATGGCAAAGTCGTGTTCTTTGTAGACGAGTGATCTACTTGGAAAAACCAACCTTTGTGTAATAATTTGCAGTGTTTGGATTCTACGTACCTTGAAACGTAAACCAACAAATTTTGAGGGGGGTTACAATTTTTTTTTTCTTGGTCGTTTCCAAAGGTTCTTTATTGAAAATAATAAACCAAAATTTCGATATAAAGGTATTGTTTTCCATCAATTTACGATAGTATTAAATTTTTGGAGACCACGCGGAGCCCTGTAGAACAAACCGTTCGCTCCCTACTTGATTGTGAAGTAGGTATGTGGTAGGTAAGTAGTATCTATGGTTGGTAGACAATGGCAAAACCGTGTTCTTTGCGGACGAGTGATCTATATGGAAAAAAATAAACCTTTGTGTAATAATTTGCAGCGTTTTTAGAATTTTGCGTAGTATCTACGAGTTTGTGGGGCACCTCCTTAGAAGTTCTGACGTGGGTAGCGAGGCTGTTTTAGATGCGAGATTTATTCGCCATGAGCCCTTGTTTTCGCTCCTTGGGTTCAAAGGTGTTGACACTTCCCGGATATGCAAGTTGGATAAGGAAAAGGAACGATCGACAAGGAGATCGTATATTGGAAAATAGTGGCGGTAGAGAGGAATGGGGAACTGTTTCATCCCTCAAAGGACGAAGGACGGTATTGACGAGCCTCCATTGGCCTCATGGAAACGAAGACCTTCCCTTCTAAATGGCGTCGCGGGACTGGAGACAATTCAAAACGAGTGGGGCAGTTGAACACAACTATCTGGAACACCTAGTACGGGGTTTATGATTTGTGTCGACAGCACTTTAGAGGCCATTAGGGTGCTTTCAAAGTGAGAGGGCGTGGTGTTTTCAGGGCTATTGCAAAGAGTGGTTCCATAACAACTCAACGGTAGCTTTGTGTGCGAACCGATTATTTCGAAGGTTTTCCGCCACCATGTGATGTTAGTACGATTAAGTATTGCAGTGTAACCTCAGGGAATTGGTTAGTTCTATTTAAAACAGTGCTCGTAAAACAAGTGATATTTATCTCGTATAAAACTAGGTACGTATTTCCTAGTCATGAAAATGATGCCTTACAAAGAACTAATCATCATTTTATACCACGATTGAGAAAGTTTTTATTGAAGACGATCTGGTGTGAGCATGGAGTAGACAAGAGAAAAGGAATAGAAATTGGACGGAAGGACAGGCAAAGAAAGATGCAAGACAAATTAACATCAGCTTTCAAAGACACAAGGTGGATTTTCCCCGGACAGGCCGGTCGTTGATTGGCCAGGATGTCTGGATTCTCCCTTCAAAAAATATAATAAAATAAAAAACTTGAAAAAAAATGGACCGACCTCAAAAATGATGTTGGAATACCAACAATTATTTGTAGTGTGATTCACACTTATTGTCACACTCATATCCTCCATGATACGATAGCAGTGATTAACTACCTGGATTAACTACCCAATAGTTTTGGAACACTTATATCTACTCGTAATCATGTTTTGTATTGTACGATCGACGCATGTTGTAATACTCAACAGATCATGGGAGTAGTACTTAATAACCACAGCGTATCCAGATAGGTAGGTAGGTACGCATTGAAGCCGCCGCCATGCCCATCTGTAGACACAAACTCTTCTAGATCTTTTACTTACCAACATGTTATTATTTTTTCGTAATTATAAGTACATACCTCCTATACTACAGATATGATTCCACACCGGTATGAACGTAAATATCAGTTCGTTTAAAATTGTGGGAGGGTGTGGGAGGTTTTGAACGTTAATTTGGTAACAACGCTTCCGAAGGTATGTAGCTACATTATAATATGTCCACCATTATAATAAAGTCTCAGAATACTCGTCACAACTATTCCTAAGGTGGTTCACACTGACTATCATACTCATATGGCAGAAGCGACATTTGCACTAGGTACCTGACAGTTTGGGAACACATTTTTACTCAATAGTTGGTACTCACTCGTGTAATGCTAACTAGATCATCGAGTAGGAAGGTGGTTAGTTTGTGTCTACACGTGTCATAAGATTTTCGTATGATTATATTCGTTATTGTAATTACGATTATGATTATGCCCACACTGCTATTAAACTATTGAGAGAAAAATCACGAGAAGCTTCGAGTCACCGTCTGCTCCTACCATGCCGTGCTATTGTACCTCTGTACAGAAAACAGTACTACATGTTTGTCGCTTAAACGAAGGGTAGCATTCCAGGGTTAATCAACGTTTCCCTTGTGATCACCGAAGTTAAGGCCAGTTGGTCTCGGAGATTATCTGGATTGGTGACCGCTCGAGAGCGGAATCGCAGGTCTTGATAATTTTTCGGGTTGGACAGTTGGTGAACATTGCTCCACTTGAGCGGACGAAGAAAAAAATAAGAAGCCACAACCGAAATCATCAGATTGAATTCTGGTTTCTTTGAAAGACAGCTGATGACGTCATCGACGCCTGGAATGGCAGTTGGACGAAAATTCAACCTGAGATGGTTGTTAACTTCATTTACTTCACTTTTCTCTACCTAATACATGAAAAATGACACATTCGCGTATTAAGTTCAACTTCATTGTTCACCAATATTGTGCTTGTTGTGTTTATCGTTCACTATACAGTAAAAGCCACTATTGCCGTATAATTTGAAATACCGTTTGTACAAACATTATACATAATTAATTGTATATTACCAAGTGACGGCTCAACTACCCATTCAATACACTGTTACTCTACAATTCACTGAAGGGCAATCAGAATGACAGGAAGGACGTTTTTAGCGAATGGGTCCTCGACGAATTTTCAAAGTTCCCCCATTTAACTTGCTTGCTTGTTCCACTCTCACAGGTTTCAAAATCCCTTATTCTTTGGGTGGCCATGCAACTCAGGTCTCGACCCCTCAAGCGATCGTAATTATGTAGTGGTGAACTCGAGAGGCAGTCGTACTATTTCGTACCGCTCAATAGACAAATAAGGTCTTTATTAGCTTCACGAGTACAAAGCCAAATGGAATATTTTTTATCTATCGGTTTGGTAATTATTGAATTGATAAGCAAGTTCAGCTTTGTATATTACCTTGTAGCGTGAGAGACAAATTGAGTCCCGCTTTGTTCGTATTTGCGCGGTTTCGGTAGATAGTCTAGAGCGAGCTATCTCTGGATCCTGAACTTCGACGCATTATTTTCATATCTTCAATTTTATTCAATGAACAACATATTCTACAATTTTGTTGAAATAATTTTGGAATTTATCTGCATTTAATAGAGGTAAAGGAGAACAATACTTAATTGAGGTCTGAAGAAGAAGGAAGGAAGCGGCTATACTTTTTTAATCTCCACTTTTTCGTTGCTGCCGTCCGGTCGTCTACCGAATCACGTTTTCGTCTATATTTTGTCTTTCTCTGCGTTTCGAGAAGTTGTTTAAAATGTTGCCTTTAAAATACTGGAAGGACGGTCATCGGCTGATCGGAGAATTGCTGTCTGCGGGCTCTCAAAACTGCTGGAAGAACTAAGGAGAAATCGTTCGTGCTACGAATCCTTTGTTCCTGGTAAGACCTCAAGTCATGTGGAATTCCGAAATAATTTTCTATACCCTGAAGTAACTACGTATTTCACTCATTTCGTCGTTGGTTCTCCAGATTTCTTTCATCGTCCTTGACGTCCTGATTATCGTTGTGGAGTCGAAGACTACGAGCATCGAGCAAGTGCTGAATCAAGGGATCGTTCCGTTTATCGTACCGGTAGGTTCCAAAAATTCAAACAAGAAAAAGTACACCTTGAGAAACCTAAACGGCAATTAATTTGCAAGAGATTTATGTTACCTACCCTCTTGCTCAGTTCCAGGGTGAGGGTGACATCATACATAGCTGCTCACCAAGTTGGAATTGTCCAGACTCCTACCCGTCCTACCCGTATAGACCCTCTGAAAATCCTTGGCTAAGTACACACTTATTCTTTTGATGTTTTCCACGGCCGTAGGAAATATAAGGTAATATAGTTAGGTACGATTTTAAATGATTTTCTTGAATGTATCTGTAATACCTGCCCTGAGTAGTTATGAAAGGACTAGAATTTCTTCCCGAGTAAAGGTTTATTTTATTTTGTTCAAAATACATTTCTGAATCTTGCGATATTAAATTTTGATTTAATTTTTTTGGGCTCATCCCCGATTACCATCACTACCTACGTTCTTTCTATTCCAGAAATATGTGTCGCCGGAAGAAGAATTTTAGATTTGAATTCTAGATGTCCTTTTTAGAATCAGCTGTTTGTTTCCGCCGCAAACCTTGAAACTCATGATCCCGGGGTCCCTCGAAGCTCATTGTTTTCTCGTTTCCTCTCTCACTTCGCGTCATTAGCATAGAAACCCCGGCTTTCTTTAGACCAAAACCTCTTTTCTGCTGAAGGCAGATGGTTTTTATAATGCGGTGTATCACTTGACTCCTGAGAAGATATTTAAGCCCCTGCCAAACGCCTCTGGTTGACTTTCAAGCATTTGTCTCCCCTTCTACGCCTTTGGCCCCCCCTAATGACGTAGTATTAACATAAGGAGTGGTCCGCCCCCATCCATACCCGTTTCTTCCCTTTTAACACCATCAACTATTTACATTCATTAGCTCTCTCTCTCTTTAACTCCTCCCCTCCACAAGCCTTCTTCCATATCTCTCTCGACTCTTCAGACTAGAATGCGAGTTTTAAACAGGTTTTATGATAATTTTAAACACCGCATCCAGCTAAATTTACCGGATAATATATTCAAATTGCAAGGAAGTTTTTATTCAGCTTTCTCCCCTCTTTGCAGGAGTTCTACTCGTAGACACCTTCCTAGCATTCAGTTCTAAATTAAGCAAGAAAGATAAGGCTGGATGAGATACGAGAGGGTGGGATATACAAGTTTTAAGAGGACAACTCACCTGGACAGTTTTCCAAAACTATTCTCATCCAATGATTCATCAATTTTATCTCTTTTTTTATCATTCTTCTTAAGATCCCAAGAAGAATTAACAAAATTATGATTTCAACTATCCAAACTGTCAATGATTGTCCTCCATCCATTAGGAAAATATTCGAACAGACGTAAAACTTATTAACAAAGAACAAGTTTGAAAACATTTCAACTCTGGTTTGGATAATAAAGGAGGCTTCTTTTTCTTTTAACCAAATTGCACAAAATTTTGATAGTTAAAAGTAAGATTTTATGGTTTTATACGTGAGATTTTTTGGTTTATCGATACTTTGGATCATCAGTTGAAAGTACTACTGAGAGGCTGCTATAACAAACTGATTTGCAGAGAGCACAAGTGCTTGGAATGCGGAATATTTTTACTGGGTTGGCTTGTAAAACAACTCATTTCAAACACATTCATTTTGCTCTTTGCAAATCAGTTAGAAAATCCCCTTTTTTTTTATATATTCAAATATTGGTTTTGCCCTGTTATTTCAGCATGTCGTCAAGTGAAGGCGATGGCCTTCTCGATGGCTTGACTGATTTCCTTCGGTCCCTTCTCAACTATAAGATGATTCATAAACTAGCAGTAAGTACAGTTCATAAACTAGCAGTAGGTACTAGTTCCGTGGCGGATGATGCCGACCGTTGGGAGTAGTAGGTACAGGAAGACAGCTATCTGTCTTCTCCGGCGCGTTTAGCCAGGCTGACCATTAATAAGCAGAAAATTTACCTATTGTTTGTAGTTTACTATAAGGTAAAGAGAATGCAGAGGCCGGTGCCTTGTAGGGCAAACCGCTTGCTCTGAGGAACTTGGCTAGTTCAATAGGACGGAGGGACCCCTAGAGTTTTTATACTCTAGGTATGAAGGATGACGTCAGTCTGACGTGTTCTCCCCTCGTACCTCACTCTCTCTATGTTTTGATGACTCTCTCTCAGAGGTTTCCCTGCACCTTTCTTTATTGGAGAACTAAATTGTTTATCATACTGTTTTATTCGGGTCGTTACACGCCCCATTTTTACTTGAAATTTCTGCAAGGCACAAGTGGATTCAACTTTGCAGTCGTACACTCTGATTTTTGGACATCTAACGAAGATCATTAAATGAGAGGCCAAAAAAATTATCTCACGCTTTTCCCAAAGCACGTTGGCTCTTGCATTTTTAGTACTAATACACATCCCACTCTCTAATAATCTAATGGCGGCAACTCCAAAGCTGAACAATATTAATGATCGATCCTATTTAATATCTACTTTTAATGGAAGAAAACCTAATGGCTTAGCTGAATTAAAATTGGGAAGGAGCTGTATTTATCTCAACAAAAATTGTTGTCTTGACGAAGCTGTTCAAGCAAACGTGTACTAGATCAATATACTTGAGAGCGGAGTCACAATAGGGTGTGCGCCTGGGTAGGAAAAACTGTTTATTGTTATTTTTAATCTAAGGTAGACCTCACTCGAGAATTTGGTACCAACCGCGATCTTCTAGCGTGTGTAAATATTTTCCTATGAATTTTTAAAGTTTTTAAGTTTCTAAAGTTTTTTCAAATTTAAAGAGGGGCGCGTGACGTCATAAACGGTCGAAACTTTGAAAAATCATAGAAACAGATCTACTCACGCTAGAAGGTCGCGGTTGATGCCAAAATTCTAAGAATGTAGTCTATTTTCGATTAAAAATCTAAAAAAAAAAAAAAAAAATCAGGGCGCACCTCCATTCTTCGCATTGAGAAACTAAAGGCTCGGCCACACAGAACGCGGGCTGACCGCGCGGACAGTTCGTGCGCGAACCGACAGCAGTCCGCCGCGGACAACCCCTGCCACACAGAACGCGGACAGCCGCGGCGGACCAGTGTTAATTTTCTCAGTGTTCATCGATCATGTCGATTTTGCAACCCCGAAAACCTTGTGCTACTGAAGAAATGCATTAAAAACCCGTGAAATTTTAGTACTTTTCTAACAATTAGGCAAGTACTTCCAAACTGCGATAATTTCAATAATTCATGTCCGGTAACGTTTTAAATTAGGTTAAATTTGCAACAGTTTGCGACCAACTCGAGATCTGTAGGTTGAATAGGTACCTAATTACGGAGATACAACAATATCCAAAAATAGATAATTTTTTTCCTCCCAAAAAGTGGAATTTTTGTTGTGCTCGAAATGGTTCAATAGCATAACTACTCATTTTAGAAAAAAAGTAAGAGAGAGGAATTTGATTGAAATGTATGCAATCAGCATCAATTTGAAACCTTTTGAAACTTTAGTTTTCTCAAACATTAATAAAAACCAAAAATAAATAAAAAATAATTTTTGAGAAAAAAGTAGGAAAAGTCATTTAACCTATAGCATTAACATAAACACATCGATTATATTTTGAGGAAAATATGGAACAATTTCAATTATAGTGCAGAATTTGAAGTTACCCGCCGCGGACTCTGTAAAAAATTACAACCTGCCCGCGCCCTGGCGCGGACAGAAGTTGCCCGCCGCGGCAGTCCGCGCTCTGTGTGGCAGGGGCAATGCGAAATGCCTTGTTACAGAGTCCGCGGGAGTCGGGCGAACCTGTCCGCGCGGTTAGCCTGCGTTCTGCGTGGCCGAGCCTTAACAGCCACGTTGAAATTCAAAGTACCTAGGAACAATAGCGCTCCTTAGAAACTTCAAAGCGAACACAAATATAAAATATAACTTAATAATATTATCTCAATTATTTTAGGTTTTATGGAGAAGAAGCTGAGGCATTTCCGCGCCTCCTAATAGAAGAAATTCCTATTCGCCATGTCTGGGTTCCAAGGTAGGGGAGGAGATTCAAGACATTAGGAGGCAAAAATTGTATATAAAAAATAATGTGCTTAGCTACATAATCTAATCTAAAAGTCCTTCATTTCCAATTTTCATTTAATTTGAATTTAAATTTTATGGACAATGTTTCACTTTGAACGTTGAGCATATTTATATTAGCAATTTATTGAACTGATTGAGGGCTTCTGTTCAAAACAGAGTATATCTCATTATCCAACTCATAAAAATGCCTCAGCTCTGGTCAGTACCCAACTTTTTATTGAAAACGTGTCCCATGGGTCATAAACTGAGAGACCTCCTTGTTCTTGTTTTGGAATGAAAATAACAAAATATCGATATATTATGGTAATACTGATGATTAATCAAACAGTATGGTAGAAGGTTTGAAAGAGTGAAAAGGAATCAATTACCTACTCAAACAATCGTATCAGTTAGGACAGGAGTGGGCACTTGGGAAAGAGGATGATGTGAGTTGATTCATGGCGACAATACAGTTACGGCTTGAGATGGTCTCCTGCGAGAACATCCACCGAGGGAACGGGAAAAGGGACAGTTGAGACGTTAGCAAAGGGCTGGAGGGCAGCACGGGGGTAGAAAAGAAGAAAAAGGTGGCGAGGAAGAGACTCACGGAAAGGGCTCGGGAGGCGATAATTCACTAATTATCTGCGGACAAGCCTTGGAAAAAGGGCGCCCTCCAATCCCTCCCTCGTCCCACCCCAGGACAGGAAATTGTCCCTTTGGGAAGAAGGGTCCGGCGTTGCCAAAGGGAATGAAGTACAAAGTCCGGTCTTCCACAGACCTCGCCACAATAAATAAGGGAAGGGTGGCTTAGGGAAGTCCTCTCCCTTTGCCCATTCCTTATACCTTTTCCTTCTATAGCGTTCTCCCCAGGCCTCTTATCGCAGTTTTAGTTTTATTGGTCCTAATTCCGGTCTTGGCCCAGTTGGCTCGACCAATCTCGGTTGAACGCTGTAGCTCTGAATAATGAATGGACAGCTCCTCAAGTCTCCCTGAGACGTTCATGAACGGAAAGTACTGCCCACAAGCAGACAATAATTACACAACTCCGCGAGACAAATAGGGTAGGCAGTAGGCATCTATTGGGGTACTGACTGTGGATAAGACATTCCTACGGAGGCTGGAAAAAGAAAAACAGCTTCGTTTTAAGCGATACCCTTCAATCGGTCGAATAAATTCCCCTAAGTTCAACCTTTCAAGTTAATAATTTCAAAATAAATGATTATTAAAAAAACTCGTAGAAATCCATCAAAAAATATCCAACAAATCGTAGACATCCATCAAAAAATATCCAACAATTTTTGAACAAAAATAATCATACATTTCATAAAAATGCAATGAAATTTCATAGAAAAATTCAATACCTACCAAACAATTCAAATTGAAAGATTTTTATGAATAAACTTAAAACCTCAGGATTTTGGCCTAATGTCTATTGGTCTTCAATATTCATTAAAAACGTTAGTAAAAAAATTGTACCTATCCAAAATTGAACATAGCTAAATTCATAAAAGATTTCAATGAAAATTCAAAAATGTTAATTTTACATAAAAATTCATTAAAATCCAAAATGAAGAAATTTTATGAAAAATGCCATAGATATGCAAAGTGAAAGATTTTCAAAGCACAAAGAAGGAAAGTCTCCGACCTTTCTTCAATCTCGGAATCACCAGTGAGGAAGGTGAACTTAGTGAGTGAAATTCGATTAAGGTCTGAATTATTGGTGGCCAAACTGCCTCTTTCTTGGCCTCAATTACACCGGTGTGAAGGAGACCCATCTCCCTCCACACCACCCGTGAGAGCAGCAACATGCTGTTCCGTACAATATGATTCACTGTTTTCTACATACAAGAATAAAATTATTGTGCAGTAGCTTGTTAGCAATCTCAACAGTTTCCTCAACAGACGCAATCGCTCCAATTTCAATCCACCTTAGGGAATTTCAATTTCCATCCGGCGAAGTCCGGATCTCGAAACCTGATCATCTTTCACATCCGTTTATTCTTCCCTTCTCACATTGACTTATGCTTGCGCCAATATTTTCCTTCCGCTGCTCGTCGTATCTTGAGCAATTTTTCTTTTTAGCTCGAAAAAAACGGAATCCGCTTCTTCCGCGGGTTTGATGGGCTTCATTTCTCCTGTATTTCCCTAGGGTCTGAAGGAGGGAAATCGGTGGAGTTTCAACTCGTAAATAAGAACGAATACCCACCTACGCGAACCCGATGAGTTTTGTTGGAAATTCCAGGATAGAACTGTAGAATACATTATTTAAATATCTATTCATGCTTTGGATAAGGTTGATCGACTCAGCGTTAAAAGAACACTTGGGTAAACAAGAATGTTGACCTATTGAATACCCACCACAAAACCTCCTGTGCGAAGTTTTAAAACCTACCATACTTTCAATTTATCTGTTGAGTTATGTTGTAGTCGGTGGGTAGTTTTCCAAAATGACCGTTTTCCCCTGTATTAGTCTTGAAATATTGACAGGAAAGCATTTAGATCGGCTCTATAATATTACTCCGAGGGATTAATTTATATTGAAAACGCACACAAGTCTCCCCAGAGGTTCACGACATTTTCACCTAGCTGTTGCTCGTAGAGCTTGGGGGCAAGGGTGATATCGTTCCCTTAGTTGTACACAATACATCTGATTACTCATCGTCTCTTGAACAAAAGTAACCAGTTGAAGCCCACGCTAGCTTCCACGTTAATTTCTTTCAAAATTCGCTCAATAACTCATGATGGTTGGTTGGATCTCCCCATTATAAATCTGCCTCATGTGATGAAATGTCTTCAGTCCATATTGGGTTTCTTAATAGGGATTAGTTGCCTGCCCCTATTCTACATTGTACTTAAGAATTAGTAAGAGTAGTTGCGTAGCACAATTCTTCTGCAAATCACAAATATGGATTATGTAAAGCCATGATAGCAATCTGATCATTATACTAAAGTGAACAGTATTTTGTTTCTTTGATAAATCTCTTATGAAATGCATTGAGGTACTCAAAATGTTACACAAACAAGTACACTAATATTCTTCAGGATGTAAGCCTAACTGGCCTGGCATACTGCACGAGTCGATTCTACAACTACTCTGCAACAAAAAATGTCTCCTAATTTTAAGGCTTCGTTTTCGAGTTATTACAATTTTAATTTTTTTTCGTGATTTTGATCTTACGTCATTAAATTTTTCATAACTCCTTTAATTAGCTGTAATAATTACAATTTGAGGATACCGTTGGAAAGAGCAATGAATTTTCTATCGGATAGAATCCCTTTAAAAAAAGAATTTTACGTAATTTGGAAAACCTCGAATTTTTTCAATCGCAAATTGAACTATGAGAAACAAAGTTTTTAGCGAATTTTCAAAGAAAATGAAGCTATTGCAATGGCCTCAAAATTTTTAGAATCGACTTTTTCGAAAAATTTTCACACTGAAATCCGTTTTGGAACATTCTGAAACGATCCCTGAAGTTTTTCCAAAAATCATATGTATATATATATATATATATATATATATGTGTCATTCCGGACGATAACTTGAGTAATTGTTTAAATTTTTTTTTTTAGTTTTTGCCAAAATGTTTGTGACAACAAACCATAGGTCAAGTTCGTTAACCAGCAATTTTGGACAATCCAAAGTGGTCCAAAATTCAAAAAAACTCCAAAAAAATGGGTTTTTCCCGTTTTTTGAGGTTTTTACATTGAAAATCATGGTAATTTATGGTATATTCGGATTCAGCACAAAATTTCTGATATGAATGCTTTTTTCAAAAATGAAAATTGTCCAAAATTAAGAAAAGTTTGTAGCTATATATATATATATATAATGAATACGTGCGTATATTTGTTGTAACCAGAAATGCAGTAGCCGTGTGGGTACTCTATGAGTTCGTAGAGACGACTAGAACATGAATATGGACTCCTAAGACCTTCAAAGCATACCCAGCAATAATTTGCAGCGTGTTATTAGCGAATTTTCAAAGAAAATGAAGCTATTGCAATGGCCTCAAAATTTTTAGAATCGACTTTTTCGAAAAATTTTCACACTGAAATCCGTTTTGGAACATTCTGAAACGATCCCTGAAGTTTTTCCAAAAATCATATGTATATATATATATATATATGTGTCATTCCGGACGATAACTTGAGTAATTGTTTAAAATTTTTTTTTTAGTTTTTGCCAAAATGTTTGTGACAACAAACCATAGGTCAAGTTCGTTAACCAGCAATTTTGGACAATCCAAAGTGGTCCAAAATTCAAAAAAACTCCAAAAAAATGGGTTTTTCCCGTTTTTTGAGGTTTTTACATTGAAAATCATGGTAATTTATGGTATATTCGGATTCAGCACAAAATTTCTGATATGAATGCTTTTTTCAAAAATGAAAATTGTCCAAAATTAAGAAAAGTTTGTAGCTATATATATATATATATAATGAATACGTGCGTATATTTGTTGTAACCAGAAATGCAGTAGCCGTGTGGGTACTCTATGAGTTCGTAGAGACGACTAGAACATGAATATGGACTCCTAAGACCTTCAAAGCATACCCAGCAATAATTTGCAGCGTGTTATTAGCGAATTTTCAAAGAAAATGAAGCTATTGCAATGGCCTCAAAATTTTTAGAATCGACTTTTTCGAAAAATTTTCACACTGAAATCCGTTTTGGAACATTCTGAAACGATCCCTGAAGTTTTTCCAAAAATCATATGTATATATATATATATATATGTGTCATTCCGGACGATAACTTGAGTAATTGTTTAAAATTTTTTTTTTAGTTTTTGCCAAAATGTTTGTGACAACAAACCATAGGTCAAGTTCGTTAACCAGCAATTTTGGACAATCCAAAGTGGTCCAAAATTCAAAAAAACTCCAAAAAAATGGGTTTTCCCGTTTTTTGAGGTTTTTACATTGAAAATCATGGTAATTTATGGTATATTCGGATTCAGCACAAAATTTCTGATATGAATGCTTTTTTCAAAAATGAAAATTGTCCAAAATTAAGAAAAGTTTGTAGCTATATATATATATATATAATGAATACGTGCGTATATTTGTTGTAACCAGAAATGCAGTAGCCGTGTGGGTACTCTATGAGTTCGTAGAGACGACTAGAACATGAATATGGACTCCTAAGACCTTCAAAGCATACCCAGCAATAATTTGCAGCGTGTTATTAGCGAATTTTCAAAGAAAATGAAGCTATTGCAATGGCCTCAAAATTTTTAGAATCGACTTTTTCGAAAAATTTTCACACTGAAATCCGTTTTGGAACATTCTGAAACGATCCCTGAAGTTTTTCCAAAAATCATATGTATATATATATATATATATATATATATGTGTCATTCCGGACGATAACTTGAGTAATTGTTTAAAATTTTTTTTTTAGTTTTTGCCAAAATGTTTGTGACAACAAACCATAGGTCAAGTTCGTTAACCAGCAATTTTGGACAATCCAAAGTGGTCCAAAATTCAAAAAAACTCCAAAAAAATGGGTTTTTCCCGTTTTTTGAGGTTTTTACATTGAAAATCATGGTAATTTATGGTATATTCGGATTCAGCACAAAATTTCTGAAATGAATGCTTTTTTCAAAAATGAAAATTGTCCAAAATTAAGAAAAGTTTGTAGCTATATATATATATATATAATGAATACGTGCGTATATTTGTTGTAACCAGAAATGCAGTAGCCGTGTGGGTACTCTATGAGTTCGTAGAGACGACTAGAACATGAATATGGACTCCTAAGACCTTCAAAGCATACCCAGCAATAATTTGCAGCGTGTTATTAGCGAATTTTCAAAGAAAATGAAGCTATTGCAATGGCCTCAAAATTTTTAGAATCGACTTTTTCGAAAAATTTTCACACTGAAATCCGTTTTGGAACATTCTGAAACGATCCCTGAAGTTTTTCCAAAAATCATATGTATATATATATATATATGTGTCATTCCGGACGATAACTTGAGTAATTGTTTAAAATTTTTTTTTTAGTTTTTGCCAAAATGTTTGTGACAACAAACCATAGGTCAAGTTCGTTAACCAGCAATTTTGGACAATCCAAAGTGGTCCAAAATTCAAAAAAAACTCCAAAAAAATGGGTTTTTCCCGTTTTTTGAGGTTTTTACATTGAAAATCATGGTAATTTATGGTATATTCGGATTCAGCACAAAATTTCTGATATGAATGCTTTTTTCAAAAATGAAAATTGTCCAAAATTAAGAAAAGTTTGTAGCTATATATATATATATATATAATGAATACGTGCGTATATTTGTTGTAACCAGAAATGCAGTAGCCGTGTGGGTACTCTATGAGTTCGTAGAGACGACTAGAACATGAATATGGACTCCTAAGACCTTCAAAGCATACCCAGCAATAATTTGCAGCGTGTTATTAGCGAATTTTCAAAGAAAATGAAGCTATTGCAATGGCCTCAAAATTTTTAGAATCGACTTTTTCGAAAAATTTTCACACTGAAATCCGTTTTGGAACATTCTGAAACGATCCCTGAAGTTTTTCCAAAAATCATATGTATATATATATATATATGTGTCATTCCGGACGATAACTTGAGTAATTGTTTACAATTTTTTTTTTAGTTTTTGCCAAAATGTTTGTGACAACAAACCATAGGTCAAGTTCGTTAACCAGCAATTTTGGACAATCCAAAGTGGTCCAAAATTCAAAAAAAACTCCAAAAAAATGGGTTTTTCCCGTTTTTTGAGGTTTTTACATTGAAAATCATGGTAATTTATGGTATATTCGGATTCAGCACAAAATTTCTGATATGAATGCTTTTTTCAAAAATGAAAATTGTCCAAAATTAAGAAAAGTTTGTAGCTATATATATATATATATAATGAATACGTGCGTATATTTGTTGTAACCAGAAATGCAGTAGCCGTGTGGGTACTCTATGAGTTCGTAGAGACGACTAGAACATGAATATGGACTCCTAAGACCTTCAAAGCATACCCAGCAATAATTTGCAGCGTGTTATTAGCGAATTTTCAAAGAAAATGAAGCTATTGCAATGGCCTCAAAATTTTTAGAATCGACTTTTTCGAAAAATTTTCACACTGAAATCCGTTTTGGAACATTCTGAAACGATCCCTGAAGTTTTTCCAAAAATCATATGTATATATATATATATATATATATGTGTCATTCCGGACGATAACTTGAGTAATTGTTTAAAATTTTTTTTTTAGTTTTTGCCAAAATGTTTGTGACAACAAACCATAGGTCAAGTTCGTTAACCAGCAATTTTGGACAATCCAAAGTGGTCCAAAATTCAAAAAAACTCCAAAAAAATGGGTTTTTCCCGTTTTTTGAGGTTTTTACATTGAAAATCATGGTAATTTATGGTATATTCGGATTCAGCACAAAATTTCTGATATGAATGCTTTTTTCAAAAATGAAAATTGTCCAAAATTAAGAAAAGTTTGTAGCTATATATATATATATATAATGAATACGTGCGTATATTTGTTGTAACCAGAAATGCAGTAGCCGTGTGGGTACTCTATGAGTTCGTAGAGACGACTAGAACATGAATATGGACTCCTAAGACCTTCAAAGCATACCCAGCAATAATTTGCAGCGTGTTATTAGCGAATTTTCAAAGAAAATGAAGCTATTGCAATGGCCTCAAAATTTTTAGAATCGACTTTTTCGAAAAATTTTCACACTGAAATCCGTTTTGGAACATTCTGAAACGATCCCTGAAGTTTTTCCAAAAATCATATGTATATATATATATATATATATGTGTCATTCCGGACGATAACTTGAGTAATTGTTTAAAATTTTTTTTTTAGTTTTTGCCAAAATGTTTGTGACAACAAACCATAGGTCAAGTTCGTTAACCAGCAATTTTGGACAATCCAAAGTGGTCCAAAATTCAAAAAAACTCCAAAAAAATGGGTTTTTCCCGTTTTTTGAGGTTTTTACATTGAAAATCATGGTAATTTATGGTATATTCGGATTCAGCACAAAATTTCTGATATGAATGCTTTTTTCAAAAATGAAAATTGTCCAAAATTAAGAAAAGTTTGTAGCTATATATATATATATATAATGAATACGTGCGTATATTTGTTGTAACCAGAAATGCAGTAGCCGTGTGGGTACTCTATGAGTTCGTAGAGACGACTAGAACATGAATATGGACTCCTAAGACCTTCAAAGCATACCCAGCAATAATTTGCAGCGTGTTATTAGCGAATTTTCAAAGAAAATGAAGCTATTGCAATGGCCTCAAAATTTTTAGAATCGACTTTTTCGAAAAATTTTCACACTGAAATCCGTTTTGGAACATTCTGAAACGATCCCTGAAGTTTTTCCAAAAATCATATGTATATATATATATATATGTGTCATTCCGGACGATAACTTGAGTAATTGTTTAAAATTTTTTTTTTTAGTTTTTGCCAAAATGTTTGTGACAACAAACCATAGGTCAAGTTCGTTAACCAGCAATTTTGGACAATCCAAAGTGGTCCAAAATTCAAAAAAACTCCAAAAAAATGGGTTTTTCCCGTTTTTTGAGGTTTTTACATTGAAAATCATGGTAATTTATGGTATATTCGGATTCAGCACAAAATTTCTGATATGAATGCTTTTTTCAAAAATGAAAATTGTCCAAAATTAAGAAAAGTTTGTAGCTATATATATATATATATATAATGAATACGTGCGTATATTTGTTGTAACCAGAAATGCAGTAGCCGTGTGGGTACTCTATGAGTTCGTAGAGACGACTAGAACATGAATATGGACTCCTAAGACCTTCAAAGCATACCCAGCAATAATTTGCAGCGTGTTATTAGCGAATTTTCAAAGAAAATGAAGCTATTGCAATGGCCTCAAAATTTTTAGAATCGACTTTTTCGAAAAATTTTCACACTGAAATCCGTTTTGGAACATTCTGAAACGATCCCTGAAGTTTTTCCAAAAATCATATGTATATATATATATATATATGTGTCATTCCGGACGATAACTTGAGTAATTGTTTAAAATTTTTTTTTTAGTTTTTGCCAAAATGTTTGTGACAACAAACCATAGGTCAAGTTCGTTAACCAGCAATTTTGGACAATCCAAAGTGGTCCAAAATTCAAAAAAACTCCAAAAAAATGGGTTTTTCCCGTTTTTTGAGGTTTTTACATTGAAAATCATGGTAATTTATGGTATATTCGGATTCAGCACAAAATTTCTGATATGAATGCTTTTTTCAAAAATGAAAATTGTCCAAAATTAAGAAAAGTTTGTAGCTATATATATATATATATATAATGAATACGTGCGTATATTTGTTGTAACCAGAAATGCAGTAGCCGTGTGGGTACTCTATGAGTTCGTAGAGACGACTAGAACATGAATATGGACTCCTAAGACCTTCAAAGCATACCCAGCAATAATTTGCAGCGTGTTATTAGCGAATTTTCAAAGAAAATGAAGCTATTGCAATGGCCTCAAAATTTTTAGAATCGACTTTTTCGAAAAATTTTCACACTGAAATCCGTTTTGGAACATTCTGAAACGATCCCTGAAGTTTTTCCAAAAATCATATGTATATATATATATATATATATGTGTCATTCCGGACGATAACTTGAGTAATTGTTTAAAATTTTTTTTTTAGTTTTTGCCAAAATGTTTGTGACAACAAACCATAGGTCAAGTTCGTTAACCAGCAATTTTGGACAATCCAAAGTGGTCCAAAATTCAAAAAAACTCCAAAAAAATGGGTTTTTCCCGTTTTTTGAGGTTTTTACATTGAAAATCATGGTAATTTATGGTATATTCGGATTCAGCACAAAATTTCTGATATGAATGCTTTTTTCAAAAATGAAAATTGTCCAAAATTAAGAAAAGTTTGTAGCTATATATATATATATATATAATGAATACGTGCGTATATTTGTTGTAACCAGAAATGCAGTAGCCGTGTGGGTACTCTATGAGTTCGTAGAGACGACTAGAACATGAATATGGACTCCTAAGACCTTCAAAGCATACCCAGCAATAATTTGCAGCGTGTTATTAGCGAATTTTCAAAGAAAATGAAGCTATTGCAATGGCCTCAAAATTTTTAGAATCGACTTTTTCGAAAAATTTTCACACTGAAATCCGTTTTGGAACATTCTGAAACGATCCCTGAAGTTTTTCCAAAAATCATATGTATATATATATATATATATGTGTCATTCCGGACGATAACTTGAGTAATTGTTTAAAATTTTTTTTTTTAGTTTTTGCCAAAATGTTTGTGACAACAAACCATAGGTCAAGTTCGTTAACCAGCAATTTTGGACAATCCAAAGTGGTCCAAAATTCAAAAAAACTCCAAAAAAATGGGTTTTTCCCGTTTTTTGAGGTTTTTACATTGAAAATCATGGTAATTTATGGTATATTCGGATTCAGCACAAAATTTCTGATATGAATGCTTTTTTCAAAAATGAAAATTGTCCAAAATTAAGAAAAGTTTGTAGCTATATATATATATATATAATGAATACGTGCGTATATTTGTTGTAACCAGAAATGCAGTAGCCGTGTGGGTACTCTATGAGTTCGTAGAGACGACTAGAACATGAATATGGACTCCTAAGACCTTCAAAGCATACCCAGCAATAATTTGCAGCGTGTTATTAGCGAATTTTCAAAGAAAATGAAGCTATTGCAATGGCCTCAAAATTTTTAGAATCGACTTTTTCGAAAAATTTTCACACTGAAATCCGTTTTGGAACATTCTGAAACGATCCCTGAAGTTTTTCCAAAAATCATATGTATATATATATATATATATATATATGTGTCATTCCGGACGATAACTTGAGTAATTGTTTAAAATTTTTTTTTTAGTTTTTGCCAAAATGTTTGTGACAACAAACCATAGGTCAAGTTCGTTAACCAGCAATTTTGGACAATCCAAAGTGGTCCAAAATTCAAAAAAACTCCAAAAAAATGGGTTTTTCCCGTTTTTTGAGGTTTTTACATTGAAAATCATGGTAATTTATGGTATATTCGGATTCAGCACAAAATTTCTGATATGAATGCTTTTTTCAAAAATGAAAATTGTCCAAAATTAAGAAAAGTTTGTAGCTATATATATATATATATATATAATGAATACGTGCGTATATTTGTTGTAACCAGAAATGCAGTAGCCGTGTGGGTACTCTATGAGTTCGTAGAGACGACTAGAACATGAATATGGACTCCTAAGACCTTCAAAGCATACCCAGCAATAATTTGCAGCGTGTTATTAGCGAATTTTCAAAGAAAATGAAGCTATTGCAATGGCCTCAAAATTTTTAGAATCGACTTTTTCGAAAAATTTTCACACTGAAATCCGTTTTGGAACATTCTGAAACGATCCCTGAAGTTTTTCCAAAAATCATATGTATATATATATATATATATATATGTGTCATTCCGGACGATAACTTGAGTAATTGTTTAAAATTTTTTTTTTAGTTTTTGCCAAAATGTTTGTGACAACAAACCATAGGTCAAGTTCGTTAACCAGCAATTTTGGACAATCCAAAGTGGTCCAAATTCAAAAAAACTCCAAAAAAATGGGTTTTTCCCGTTTTTTGAGGTTTTTACATTGAAAATCATGGTAATTTATGGTATATTCGGATTCAGCACAAAATTTCTGATATGAATGCTTTTTTCAAAAATGAAAATTGTCCAAAATTAAGAAAAGTTTGTAGCTATATATATATATATATAATGAATACGTGCGTATATTTGTTGTAACCAGAAATGCAGTAGCCGTGTGGGTACTCTATGAGTTCGTAGAGACGACTAGAACATGAATATGGACTCCTAAGACCTTCAAAGCATACCCAGCAATAATTTGCAGCGTGTTATTAGCGAATTTTCAAAGAAAATGAAGCTATTGCAATGGCCTCAAAATTTTTAGAATCGACTTTTTCGAAAAATTTTCACACTGAAATCCGTTTTGGAACATTCTGAAACGATCCCTGAAGTTTTTCCAAAAATCATATGTATATATATGTCGAGTTGGAGATGTCAGGATGTCGAGAGAATTCACTGGATTAAATTTATACGAATTTATTTTGAGCGCACAGTCAATTACACTTAGTAGAGTTCTGAGAGTGAAGTGATTTTTGAGGCGGCGCCTGGAGTCCTTTTATACCTTCGTTCAATTTGTCTAGCCCCTTCGATACCCTTCTCCGCCTTTCAGGATAGTACGGGAACATTGCGTCGTTGTATCCGACACGGCCTTCCTGACAGTGAACCGTGGCCTCACGGTTCATAGGCGAGAGAGAGTTAGTACAAAAATGGAGAAGAATTTATGGAATACGATTAAATTGTAGGCACTAATCTTAGAATACATTTGATGTAGGTACACATTGATTTAATAATACAATTAATCACCTAGTATACTAGTACATTAAAACCTAGGCTTCGTGATCACTTTTACAAAATAAATTCGCTCATATCAATAGGGAAAAACAGGTTAATTGTGATTTCGAACGATTCCATGCTCGATTTGAGCAGGCAAGACCTTTAAAATCTGAAATTTTTAAAATGTTTGCAAATTTTAACTAATGGATTCGTCGTTGATCAGAAGTAACCTGGGGAAAAAACCCTATTGATCTCAATCATTATTTCACTGTTATTTCAAACTCATATTTTCTCATATCATCTGATGTTCAAAACACGAATCTTGATAGTCTTGATCATTCTTTAAGAGTCCTTGGGAATCTTGGTAACGTGAGAAGTTGTAGTTAATCTGAAACAGAATCATCATCGGAACAGTACAAGTTGACAATTTAATGAGGAAAACTTTTGGGTTTATCCTTCAAACGCAATGTATCATCATGATGAACAGACGGGCAAATTTGAAGTAAATATCGATTCTAATCTCTGCGTACGATTTTAAGCAAAGTTCTCCGGGTTTTTGCGCATAAATTTGACGGTATAATGACGGCTGTCTCTTTTCAAAGAACTAGGGATCCTCTCCCGTTACCGCACATTAACCGTGTACATTTTTACTGCGATTTTTGACGAACAAGCCGCGGCTCTACACCCTACATCGGATGCAGAACGGAAGATTCTCTTCCTACCGAAGCCAGTCGTGTATTTATTGTCGGGAAGTTTGCTTTTGAAGTAAGGTCGTTTCCATCTCCCTAAAATGACTTTTTCATACCCGCTCTAGGTGCATAGAGGGATAGTAGGTACATCTCCATTACCAATGGGTAACTCCCTGGATAATCCGTATCTACAAATTCCGTGAAACTTGGATCAATATCCTGAGTTGCGCGAAAACTCATTTCACACAACTGCACACTGCACCATGTACAGTCAATTTGACAGATATCCGAAAGACTTATGACTGACCGGTTCGTCCTATGTACCTGTCATTTTCGGTATTGCTCCTACTCGTGATCAGGAACACCCCGGTACAGCCTTCGTCGGGAGTATGCATCGAAATTGTGATGCCCACTGTTGCGTGGAACAACGACAACCATGCAACATCACCTCAGTTAACCAATTCGTGCAAACGAAATTCTCAACCTTCATAGGGAACGCCCAAATAACTAGGATCAAATCCAGTACTCAACTCGGAGGTGGCCATGAACGGATCGGACCCTGTCCACTACAAGCGCCTTGGGATCGGATCCTGTACCGGACGTCGAGTCTTCGATCTTCGCCTAAGGGAAAGGCCCGGAGGCAGTATCCCATACGGGCTAAATCGATTGTACTCATGACATAAAGCATATCCATCGGTACAACTGTCAACACACGAGGAAGAAGACTGTCCTCAGATGGATACCCTCGGTCACTTTCTTCATAGGTCGCGCACCTATCCCATCCAGTTAAGGTTTCTCCGGTTGGCAACCTAGTGATGCGTAATTTTGTTGAAAAATAAAATAAATAAAATTAATTTGTAATAAAATTTACCACAAGGAATGGTGTCCAAGTGGGACAGGTATGGGTGCACTCCATAGCTCTGTCAACACATGCACTGACCGACTATTGTCTAATCAGACATGCGGAAGCACGACTTTTACAGGTATCCGGCGGATAGCTGCTGAGTCGCGGGATTAGCTAATCCTCTGGGGAAGGACCATGAGTCGTCAGCGTCACAAAGTGCACTTCTCAACCCAAGGGTCATCACCAGCCACTGGACCAGTGATAACCTTACGTCCAAATTTTGGTTGGAGAGTACAGCAAAATGGATTTTACTTTAATTTGAAAATTCAATTTTTGAAATTCAATTTGAATGTCCTGATTCGTCGGATGCCTCTTCGTCCGTGAATTCAGGTAACATGTCACCCAACTTGCGCAGATGCTCGTGTGGGTATTTTAAAATTTTTCCAGTTTCCACATGGGAAATTAAATATCGATCATTCGGTAAAACCTCAGTAATACGATAAATGCCTTAGAAGTTTTGTCCCAATTTGACATTAATTCGTGGCTCGACCTTACGTAGCACCAGATCTCCTACTTGAAATGGTTTAAACTTTGTCGGGTGTTTACGCTTAAAACGTTCAACCTCTTGTTTTGCAGCTTGATCAATATTCCGAGAAGCGATTTGCCGTATTTCTCTAAGGTTCTCTGAGTGAGATTGTTCTGGTGGCAAATTTGGAAATGATCGATTTTCTCCGATTAATAGTTCGATAGGGGCAAATCCCGTTGTTCTATTCACCGTCGAATTCAAAATTGACTGAATTTCTGGGGTAAGATTTTTGATCGACTTCTTATTAAGAGTGGTTGCAGTCGTTAGTAAATTGGTAATAGTAGCCATTATTCGTTCTACTTGACCGTTTCCACGAGGAGCACCGGTTGCAATAAAATGCAATTCGATATTCTTATCTCGGCATAAATTTTGAAATCCTGATCCGGTAAAAGAAGTACCTTGGTCACAAATCACTCGTTTTGGGGCTTTAAATAAATAAATCAGTTGTTCTAAAGCTGATTCTGCTGCAGTTGATGCTAACGTGTTAGTATGTTTTAGCAAAGTGAATTTTGTAAATGCGCATATGGAAACCACGTAATATTCAGGTCTAGTTACATTAGACAATCTACCAGTCAAATCCATATGAATGGTATGAAAAGGTTCGTCAATTTTCGGTATCGGATGGAGATCAATTTGTTGAGGTCCAGAAGGAGCTTTTGTTAATTGGCATGTTAAACAATTCCGCACAAATTTTCTGACAAAGTGAACTAATCCCGGAAACCAATATTTTTCCATAATTTTGTGCGCCGTCTTTCGTTCACCAGAATGTAGAATCAATTCATGGATCTTGTTTACCAAAATCCAACGATATTTATGAGGGACAATTGGTAACGTTTTATTCCTTTTGTTTACTTGTACTACTTTACACAAAATTCCTTCAACAATTTTATATGAATTAGCCACATTTCGATCAATTCTACCTTCCTCTAAATTTCTCTTAATCTGTTGAGTTTCTTCATCTAAATTTTGGACCGCCAAAATCCAATCTGGTGTCATTTCAGTTATATGAACTTCCTTTGCTTCTACATGTTCTCCAGTTGAATGGGTAGGGATAGCAAGATTGTCTACAAAATCATTCGCATCTTCGTCTGCTTCTTTTATAGCATTCCTACTGAGAAAGTCAGCTGCTTGTAACTCTCTTCCAGGTTTATATTTTATTACAAAATCAAACGTCTGTAAATAGCTCCACCAACGGTGAACTTTGTGATTTAAATTTTGCTTTAAAAATGATAATTGAAAGGACTGACAATCAGTGATTAACGTAAAAGGATTGGGTAATAAGTACATCTCCCAATTTTTCAACGCTTTAACAGCCGCTAGCGTTTCAAGCTCGTAGGAATGATAGTTTTGTTCCGCTTTAGTGGTCTTTTTACTGAAATATCCTACTACTCTTAATTTTCCTGTTATTCTATGATACAAAATTGCTCCGTATCCCATTAAGCATGCGTCCGTTTCTAATTCGATTGGATGTTGAGGGTCAAACAAGACAAGAAGTGGCTGATTGGTTAACGCATGGATCAAGTCCTGCCGTGCCTGTTCGTGTGAAGGAGTCCAATTAAATTCTTTTTGATCTTTTCGCGTCAAATCATACAAAGGTGAACATTTAAGAGCAAAACCTTCGATAAAATTTCTGAAATAACTGGCCAGCCCTATAAATGATCGGAGTGTATGAACGTCCGTAGGGGGTGGCAGTTTCCGCAATGCTTCTATTTTATCCGAATTTGGGCGAATTTTACCGTGCGAAATTTCATATCCTAAATAGGTGATATTGGTCATCAAAAAATTACATTTATCCGGATTAAACATAAATCCACATTTGGCTAAAACGTTCAGGACATGATCCAGTCGTTCAAACGCTTCCTCCTTTGTTTTGCTCATGACAAGTAAATCATCTATGTATGTGAGACAATAAGTATGGGCCAATGAACCTAAAGCCTTAGTTATAGCACGCTGATAGACTGAAGGAGCATTTTTGACACCGAAGGGCATACGATTATAGGTATATTGACCATCTAAAGTTACGAAGGACAAGAGTTCACGAGTTTCTTCGGATACTGGAATCGCGTAGAATCCACTCGCTGCATCGAGAAGTGTAAACCAATTTTGACCTGTCAGTCGGGATATATGATCTTGTATCAAAGCTAAAGGCCAACGTTCTGATTTTGAATTTAAATTGAGTTCGCGATAGTCCGTACATAATCTGGTCTTTCCGTTCTTCTTTGGGACTAATAAAATCGGCGAGCCATATGGGCTTTGAATTTCGGAAACTATACCTGCTTCCATGAGCTCTCCAATGTATTCACGCACCGCCGCTCGTTCTATAGGTGTCATCCTATACGGCTTTCTATAATGTACTTTCTTCGGATCAATTAGTTGTATTTTTAACTCTCCTGTCGTGACGGTTCGTAATGGCAATCCTCTCGTAAAACTATCCTTATGTTTGTCCAACAAGGTTCGTAATCTATACTTGTCGTCATCCTCCGTTAAATCTGTTTTTAATTGTTCAGCTAACGGGTCAAAAGTTTTGGTCTGTACTTCCTAGTGTTGAGCCTTGTAATTGTG